>JAEQBH010000298.1:0-2400000 GCA_016808115.1 Tetrastigma voinierianum
TTAAATGCGAAACCGAGAGACGAGACAGGAAAGTTACAAAACTTAGACAAGTGTAAATTTGTCCAAGAGGCAGAAGTCTGATTGATGAGAATAGAGTGAAATATAAAATATTGGAAAGTTGAAATTCAATGTAAGAGATGGAGGGACCTTTTACAAATAATGAAACAACTTAAAAATGGGTTTTTAGAGAGATAAACATGGCCTTAGAAAACATGGATTAAAAGATAATTGATCTCAGGTGGGAAGATTACGTAGAGAAGAAAGGGAAGGAAGAGAAGAAGAAAGAAAGAGAAGAAAGGAAGAAGATGGAGGAGCCAAAAAAGTATGGAAACTACTTTGGTATAGGATTTGTATGGATCACATGGAATTTAGGCTTGAAGTATAGTTTAATATCTTTTATCTAAATCTAGGGTTTTAGGGATGTCATCTGACCAAGTTTCTTGAATGTAGGGTTGGTAAAACCCTAGGCCTTGTATAGAGATGAATAGAAAGCATGTTTGAGTTTAATAGAGAGTTCATAAGAGTGTATTGAATGATAATTGAGTAGAAAGAGATCATAAGATGAATTTGAAGTGATCTTGAAGTGTTTATTAAGTATAGAGTTGATTGGGGTTCAAAAGTATGGAAAAATGGGAGAAAATACCCATTCTGGGCATTTTCGGGGGATTAGTACCGGTACAACTTGAGCTTGTACCGGTACAATTTCGGTTCTGGTCATTTTTGGCCAAGTTGTACAGGTACAACTTGAGCTTGTACCGGTACAACCTGTTCTGGTTTTCCTATTCTGACCAATTTTTGTCTTTTAGCCATAACTTGCTCATTTCTTATCCGATTTGAGTGATTCAAGTGGCCAATTAAAATAGACTTCAAGGAGAACCATCTATATAGAAATAGATATCGTCAAATTATGACTCTAAATTATTGGAAATCCACTGAGGTAGTGGGACCATGTAAACCAAATTCTGGTTTCGGTGTTGAACATAGAGAAGTCGGTTGTTTCAGGCGTAACTTGAGTTCGGTGCTCGGGTGGGTTGATTCAGTTGGAATAGAACACTTACCACCTTAGCTTTAAATTATTACAAGGACCTAGTGTCCAAGAAATATGATTTAGACCCCGGAAAAATGAGTAATACCCCTTGGTCGAGGGTAATCGGTAAACCGACTAGTTGGCATGAAAATGCCATAACTTTAGTTTGGATGATCCAATTGGATTGATTCCACTTCCTAAGTAAAGTAGATACATAGAGGATTAAGAATATATGAATGAGGTGTGATTCCATCATGTACACTTCACAAAATATGAAGTTCCATGTGTAATAAACTTGAAACAAGGGGAAAATGTAGAAAATGAAAAATGTATAGATGTGTTCATGAAACATGAAAAGATATGGAAAATGAAAATATAAGCGATTTGAAACATGAATGGCAATATGTCGCGAGCACATAATGTGGTTATTGATATATGATTGTTATCATATAACGAAAATGATAACAAATGATAGGAGTATACGTGAATGAGTATATGTAAAATGAATTTATGAATGAGTATACATGAATAAGATACATGAATGAGTGTATGAATGAGTTTTACATGAATGCATATGTAAATGAATACATAAACGAGGTATACGTAAATGGTATATGAAATGTGTACATAGATTGGTATATCTTTGAAAAGATATCACAGTGATATTGGAATTGAAATGTGATTATGATCAGTTATGAATACTGAAATTGTGAGTATATATATAAACATATATATATATATATATTGATTTGAATGATTGATATTCAAATTGTTTGTCATACATACTCGTATGCGTGTATTTACACTACAAGTGAAATGCGCATAAAAGTAAAAAAGCGTTTGAAGGAATTGATATTGAATGTGAGATCACATTGCTACTGAATGACAAGCCGGAGAGGTTCGACGACGGAATACGTAAATGGTCTCTATAGTTAAGTGAATCATATTGTTAAATCTCGCGAAATCACATTGCTCTTGAATGACAAGCGAACGAGTTCAGCAAGCGAATGTCATGAATGTCAATTCTATAGTTAAGAACTGAATCATATTGTTAAATGCGAGAAATCACGTACTCTTGAATGACAAACGGGCGGATTCGACAAGCTTGAATCATCATGAATGTCAATTCTATAGTTAAAGTGAATCATATTGTTAAATGCGAGAATCACATTGCTCTTGAATGATAAGCGGGCGAGGATTCCCAAGTGAATCTATAGTGAATGTCGAGCTTCTATAACCATATGTGAGGCGGTAATAATTGAATGCGAAATCACATTGCTCTTGAATGACAAGCGAGTGAGGATTCCCAAGTAGATGCGTAGGTGAATGTCGGCTTCTATGGCCATATGTGAGGCCCGGTATGTCCCGGTGTGAAATCGCCGCACTGCGAGATGACAAACGGGGCGGGATTCCAAGTGAATCTGTTGTGAATGTCGACTTCTATAGCTATATGTGAAATCACAAACTGATAAGCGAAAATGACATTAAAAAAATTGTATTGTTTAAGTATTCTTTACATTACACGGACATAGTAAAAAGGCATCATTTTGTAAATGCATTTTGTTGAATGTAAATGTTATGGGTCTTTTGAAATTATAAGTGTTTATGGGATTGCCTGAAAAGAAGTGCTTTCGCTTAATTAAAAAGTCTAAAATGGAATAACATAAACAAATGTTTTGGAAAGATAATTGAAAATGCTCAGTAAAACTGGCTCCAGCTTGATCCGCCAACCTGTCAAGCTCGGGATTCGCCGCCACACTTTTGAAAAGAAAAATTTAATAAGACGAAATAAATTTTGATTGAAAACGAGTAAACCGGCTCCAAATTTTTGATCCGCCACCTGCCAAGTAGGGGATTCGTCGCGACACTTTTGAAAATGAAAATTTATAAAACGAAAACTAAAAAGGATTTAATCTGGGCATCCTGCATCAATAAATGTAATTTCTAAAGGAGTTGATTAATGGCTTCTACGTGATAGTGATAAGGAGTCTAATATGTATTGGTATTAGTCCTGATTGAACCAAGATGAAATTTATATGATTTGATTTGTTCTGAATTGTCATTGTATACGTATAAGTTTATTTTGAATATGATTTGATCTATCATACATGTAGTAGATAAGGAGTTTTACAAACTCTATAAAATACATGACACAGAAAGTAATATGAACAAGATAATGATAAGGAATCAAAAGAATAAAACTTTACATGTATAATATGAGATGAGTTAGAAGTCACATAAGAATAGGCTTCGTTATATGCATAAGTAAATGTAAAAAGATAGTGACGGATTAATGTTATTGGTCGTTATCGTTTTATATGTTCCCACTAAGCTGCGAAGCTAGCACGGTGTTCAATTCGCTTAGGTAATCAACAGGAGATAAAGAGGATGTGACATTCCACACCACCAGACGGCCATCTCAGAGATGTGTGCTCACCAAGACTGCCCGGGCGATCTCTCGATGTCATTAGATATGTATATGTATGTATTTATCGAATGGACTTAGTGATATGTATAAATTTTAATATATACCACTCGATGGTAGTTCATTTGTAAATGTAAATGATTGTTGGTTAAAAAAAACAGTAAGAAGTCCCAAGATATGAGCCGCACCTCAAACCGTTCGATTTCGCTAATCTGGCCTGACCGGACGGGGCGTGACACCTTAGGGGCATCCCAATGTCTTTGGTTCAATTATTGGAGCCTAAGTGGTATTTTATTTATATTACAGGCACTCACGCCGAGCCGGGAGACGACCCTGCGGGAGGACAAGACTTAGCGTCTGTAGTCGGTGAGTGGTTTATATGTTTTTAAATGATTTGGGGTATTATCTTGATATATCTATTGTGATTAAATATTTTACATATATACTGTTTTGATCAAATGGTTGGTTGCATACAAATGTGATTATCGGTCTCATATAAAACAAGTCATCATTTCATGTGAAATTTGTCAACATTTTAACTGTTTGGAAGTTGTACTGAGTTCGTGAATGAGTTTGTGGTATTTGAATTTTTTGGGTACGTGGATTGAGGTTGTAAACCACCTTGAAAAACTATTGTTTAATAAAAAAAAATGGATCTTGAGATTTTGTGGAATGACTCTAATACGGTATTGTTGGGAAAGTACATGTGAGCAAGGAACGATTTTATTAGTCGCCACGTGATGGCCAAAGTTCACCCGAGGTTTATTAAGTGTCACGGATGGCCGTTTCATTCGAGGTTTAATAGTTGCCACGTGATGGCCTGGGTTTACCCGTGAGGTTTGTTAGCCGCCACGTGATGGCCGGGTCTACCGGGAGGATTATTAGTTGCCACGTGGATACGTAACCACAGTTTATTAGTTGCCACTATGTCGCGGAGGTCGTGGGCGACGACGGCTTATGATGGGTACATGGTATGGCACAAATGCTGATTTCAATATGGTATAACTATTTTAATACTTATGGTTATGCATTTCATGGTTACTTTATTACATGGTGGCTATACATGCTTTATGATTGACTTTATGTTGTGTACAGTTCAGATTATAGTTTTATTAACATTGTGTCGGCTAAATTGTTGAGCATGATTTACATATGTTGGACTTGGGGTAAAGTTGGGTTTTGTGAAATGTTTCTAAACGGGGATACTTTAAAAGAGTGGACGGGAGGTTTTGAGAGAAGAAATCTTTGTAAATAAAAAGAATGTTATTTTCCTTATAAACTATGCCACCACCGAGATTTATTATCTCACATTATTGGTTTAAATCCGTTCCTAGGTCCAGACATAAATCAGAGGGTCTTATTTCACACATTCGACACCGTCTTTCCCACACAAACAAGTAGTGACACTATTGCATCTATCCTGCTTTGTTTTTGTTGTATTGACTTATTCATCTCTACTTGTACCTCTAAATTCACAAATACTCTTAGAATGCCTGAAGATTCTATCGAACTTTTATGGGTCCTTATCTATATATGTAGTGGGTCTTTTATATATAATTGGGATATTAAATTAATGCATGTGTTTACTTCCCTCCTTAAAGTGGAGTTCCATCGTATCTTCCCTAGGGATTGTACAGTGAGACTTCACTAGGTGGGACCACCCGGGAAATCCTGGGAGGGTATTCGGGTCGGGTCTTGTCAATCAAAGCCACATTCCGGCTTTCTTCTAAACAGAAAATTTCTATGGATGAACCGTCCCTCGCACGCCCCGCACTGTGAAAAATAGGTCCCCAACTAAGTGAGCCACTGCTCGTGAGTGGAATCACCCTAAGTGGCTACTCTCCACCTAAGTGCATATGAAATCCTCCAAATAAACACACATTCAAGCAAATGCATGATCCTACTAATGTCTAACTCCATCATCTCATATCCCGAGTCCTCCTCGACTCCCCTCTACACCCCATTAAGCCACGTATGAGAACCTTAGCTTTTATTTGTGGACAACCCTCCGATATATATATCAATTCAATGATTTACGATTGATATTATGTGTATTACTCCGACGATATCAATCGTCGACGACGATTGGTATTTTTTATATGGACTACCCTCCAATCATTATTATTTTTAGACAACCCTCCGAAACCATTCTCTCAAGAATCACCTCATGCACTCACTCCTATCGTCCTAGGGTGCCCTAGCTAGTATATGGAATGCATGATGTCAATCTAGCTTCTGGGCTCAATAACACATGCAAATATATAATCATGCATATATTCACATAATTTAAATCACACAAACATGTTATGTAATTTCACATTTTCATACATCAAAATTAGCTCACATGGGCTAATGATCAAACACGAGCGATTCAACTTGAATTACTCGACCAAACACATTATTTCACAAAAATTATTTTGTGAACACTATTCGGAATATGAAACCCTGCTACTATTCCCTAGTCATCAATCATAGGTTCACTTAGAACTCCTGCTCACTCTGGCCATTTCCTACTTCATACACATCAGTTACTACTAACACATAAATGCACAAATTAATAAACCTTAATTCAACTGTGTGGGATGTCACGGCTGCACCATTTGGGTTTCAAAAATTATAAACACTTGCTCCCAAGATTTGGGACTGATCAAACGGTCCCTCACGGATCTTATTCAACTCAAACATTAACAAAGTACTTCTAAAATAAAAATAAAACCTAAGTAGGGAGAACCCCTACCTCTAAGTTTGACGAACTCCTCAAACCGGCACCACTGCAGGTCTCTCCGTATGAGCAGCCTTTCCTTCTTGCCCGACGATCTGACTCATCTGATCTCCCACGATTCTAGAGAGAAGTCTGATACTCTCTTCTAAAACGCCATCTCCAACTCTCGTATTTCCTTCTCTTCAATCACTGCTTTAAGGTCTCTTTTCAAATGGAGGAGACATCCACTGTTCACTTTTGTCTTTTTCTAACTTAAACAATTCCAAAAATGACATTTATGTCCTTCTTTTCCCAGTTTTGACATTCGGCACTATCTCGGCCCTCCATTTTCATACTTTCTCTACTCATTCCACTTATGGCACATGAGTACGTGTTATATATGACTTTCACAGACGAAAATCATTTTACTAAGACCGAGTCGATGCTCAAAACGTGACAACTCCGATCACCGAATTCTACGACTACGTGCTAGCTAGATTTCGTGGAGATCGATTCCAATCCAGTGAACCGGCCAATATCCGAGATCTAGATAATAAATTCTGGATTTTTGACCGAAATTACGATTTTGTAACCGAAATTACGATTTTGCCCTATTTCTAGAAATTGGAATTTCTCGGGTCTTATATTGTCGCCGCATTATTGCCATTTTGTTATGGGCCTAAGGCCGCTTAATAGCTGCCAATGCGGTCGCGAGCTAGAAAGTCGGGCTACTGCGGCGCCGGCACCGCTGCGTTCCCCGACACTGCCGCGACATGGGAAATCCTATGTTCCCCGGATTCTCTCACGCGAGAAAGCCTTGAGTAGTCCGGAGCGACAGAAATCTCTATCATCGCTGACATAAAACCGTGAGTAAGTCTATCGCCTGCATCCGCCATGCGGCCCTCGACCGTCGCACTTGGGCCACCGCCGAAGCGTAAGGTCGGTCGCACGCGCACCAAGAACTTGTCGCCAAGCAGTACCGGCCGTGTACGCGACAATCGCTGTGACATGCAAGACCTAGTCCGTACCCCAAACTTCCGCGTACACGGTACCACCGTCACGCAGCGATTGAAATTTCGATATATCGCGATATATCGTGGATAACGTTTGAGTAGCGGCCGATTTTTAAGAATGAAATCGCGAGGAAAAATCGAAAAATAGGAAATATCGGCGTATATTTCGTCGATATATCGAGATTTGACCCAAATTTCCTTAATAAATTTCTGATAGAACACACGCCGCTGATCGATTTTTTTGCTTCAAAACATCTGAGATATATCGAAATATCAAGAAATATCGGAGATATATTGGAAATATCGGTAAAACATTCTGAGATATCTAAATATCTTAAATATCTGGGAGATATATCGAGATATACTTCCAAATATATCAAAATGACCATATTGCACCAAAATTAAACTAACTGCCATAATTAAATTACAAATATATTTCACCATCCAACTAAGATTTCACTCCAAAAAATCTATAAATAATTTCTAAAATCATTCAATTTGATCACAAATTCTCTCTACCAATATCCAATCTTCATTTCACTCCAAAATTTTCTTGTGGATATCTCTGTGTCAACTATATATTAGTTTAATATTTTAAATTAGTTAATTTAGTAATAATATATTAATAAATTAACATTTCATGTTCAAGTAATTCTTAAAAATCAAGTTATATATTAGATGCAATATCGTGTATGCATATTATAAATTTATAGTATTATATGATGTTTTCATATTTTAAATTAGTTTAATTTCTAGTAATAATATATTAATAAATTAATTTTTCATGTTAGTTTAACATTTGAAACGCAGTATGTGGATGAACCCCAATTTCCTATCAATGGAGAAGGTTGTAGATACAAGTCAAGACATTTATTCATGACATGCTCGATCTTATAATCACATATCTAACACCAATGCCTGAGCATGCAGATTGGTTTTTACCGGGAATTTCATTTATTCATCAAATGTCGGCACTGAAATAAGCATCAATCTTTCATTTTGATTTTAAAACTCATTGCAATGTATATATTTGATTATTAATGCTGCCTTTTAAGATCTAAAATATTTTGTTAGTTCTGAATAATTTGAATAATTTGATATGATCTCTGTTCATAAACATCATCTAGATATATCCATATCCGGAAAGATATCCATAAAATGCAAGTACCCGATATATCCATCGAACCCATATTTCCAACCTTGTCAGTCACGCATACGTGGCTAAAGAAACTTTGTCACGCGCCTGTCATTGCATGCGCCGTGCTTGGCCGCGGTGCGCGCCCAAAGTGTCACTCGTGCGCCACCAGAGACCATGTCGCGACACAGAAGCCATGTTAGACACTGTTTCTCCGTAAAAAATTTTATCGCGACCAACTCAAATTGGATAATAGCCCGCCGCTTCTTTTCCTATCCCGCACTTCAAATCCATTAAATGCATTTTCATGCAATACTATCATTTACAAATTGCAATGCACAATATAAAAACCGAAACTATTAAATTACACGTAACAAGTCCAAGTTCTTATTACAAAAACTTTCGTTTACATGTACACGAACATTCCCATCCGTAATATTACAAACATGAATAGGCCACAACCGCCTTTTCACAACTAATCTCGATCGCCGATTCCCCCGTGTACCTCCTGGAAGGTTCGAAAAATTTTTCCTGACACAGTGCGAGCAATGCCCAGTAGAGAAATTTTCCTACAAGGATTACTCCCCACTTAAATGCACATGCAATGACACACATACATCATACCACATTCCATACAAAAATGTAATCCTCTATGGAATATTTCATGTCATGAATGAGATGAGATTCTTCATGCCCATAACCTGAGTTCTGACTAACTCCCTCACACTTGCGACGCTAAGTATGAAAACCAGTCATTGGTTTTTTACCTAATGACTTAAACCATTGGACAACCCTCCAATATTTATGTGAATTTACCAAATCCCATGTGCTATGCATTTGTGGGCCACATATTTTTTGGGTTTGCACCGCAGGATCGTCGCACGCCTTTCCAACATTTTTACAGTCGTTCATCGTCGGTGATCATGTCTAACCACAAATGAATTTGCGTCTTTCACCCTGGGGGAGAATCTACCCCATCTTGCTCCACCCAAACACCCGAGATTTATTATTATTGTTGTTTTCCTATTATGTAACTGTGAGTCTTTGTTTTGGACATTGTCCCGTTTTCGAGCTCACTACATGTTCACCAAGAATGGTGAATAACCATTACCATGCATACATACCCGACTTGATGCGATGTCCCCGTGCATATGAAATGCAGAAATGTCATTTCATGTCATATCATGTTACATGCATAATGAGAGCTATATGCAACATTACCAAAACATGGATAATTATATTTTCTACATATAATTCACATCCATCAAAAGAGCATATATCAACATGATCTTTTCACACACAACATGTTATTCAATCAAGCAACAACACACAAAATTGCCTAAATCTCGGACCCATAAAAACAAGGCACCTCTTTGTCCCTTCACGGCTATGAACCATTTTTTGGTTATATTCGTCACCGAATCACTGTGATACCAAAACACACAACAAAACCTAAAGATATCAGTCCTGAGACCAAAACCAAATCTTAATACAGTCAAAGACTGTCCTGAACCAGTCCAAAAAATTTCCAATATTTTGTCTCAAAATCTTGGGATTAAATCACATGGCCAGTCAAGACCCTAAAGAAAACCTATGTCATTAAATGGATTTTATGATAGAAATAATCAAAGTAGGAAAATTCCCTACCTCTTGGAATTTGAAGAAACTCCCAGATTTTGGTATCCACGCGCAGCCTCGCTTATGCGGATAGATTCCCACTCGGATCTTCTGAGATTCGACTGCCTAAGACCGGAAAAATCTCCCTCTCCCTTTCTCCTCATTTCTTCCTCTTCTCTATCCGTTTTCCTTCTCTCTTTTTTCTTTTTCTTTTTCCTTCCTTCCCTTTTGATTCATTTCTCCCGTATGCATCAAAAGGGGAAACTTTCCCCGCCTCTCATTTGCCACTTGTCATCTTCACTTTTTTTTTTTTCTTATTTTCTTGTTTTATCTTTCCCATTATTTTCTTCACTTGACACTTGGCTCAATGTGAGCCATTCACACAAGTGCACCACATGGCTATCATGCCATGTGTCACTCCCCCTAAGGTGCCATGTGGCATCCACATGATCATGCCATGTGTCACCTGAAACTTGGTGTCTCAAAAAACGTGAAATTTCATCATCTCAAATCCGACGAAATTCGACTAAGTAACTAGATTTCGCGAGACTTAAAATAATGATGAAGTCCGTCTTCATCCGAGACCCAGAAAATTTCCTAAGCCCAACCAAAATTACCGTTTACTCATTGTTAAAAATTGAATTTTTCCCGGTTTTACATTCTTCCTCTTAATTAATTTCATTCTCGAAATTGACCCATACTAGCACACACAAATACATGCATATGAAATATTATTATTATAGTTTCAATATTAAACAATGCACCCATCCTCAAATAGAAATGATAGTGGTCAGGATCGTGTCCTTATGCTCCTAAGTTGCCTCCCTCCACTTCAAGGTTGCCACTATCCGTGTGGATGACCCGGGGCCTCTTCATCATCCGTACCGAACTCGGCACTTCGGTCCCCCGATGGACTATATCTCTGGCGCCATGCTCTCGGGACTCAATCACTCCCCGCTCGCAGGGACGACGTGGCTACCAAACTCCCTAACGCTCCCGAGCCCGATCACTATACTGCTAGCCTAAACCGGTCTCTACGCCTAGAGCATCTACCACCCGAGAAGCTACACTAAAGGATTCGCGGTGCCGCAAGGTGCCTAATCAACAAAATTTATAAACCTAAATTCCTCCTAACAAGCAGTAACATAGCTACTACAAAGATAGTGACTCTAGGGTCGAACATTATTGATGGTTTTCGCACAAATGACTTGTGCAAAGTGAAGGGGCCAAACTGGGTGAATTCAATTTGGATTTTAAGGTTTGGTAAAAACAGTGGGTTGAATTGTTTGGAAATTGAAAAATAAAATAAGTTAAAAGGTAAAATAGAACTCCTTGAAGTGTTAGGTCATTGGGGTTGGATTCCTAGGGCAACTGAGGGTTTCCAAGGTCCTTTCCTCGCGTTGGGGAGGATGACCTATAGTCATTTCCCAAACTGAATCTTCATTTAGCGATAAAACCTAATCCTTAATAACTATCATTTGAAAAATGATATTCACAGAGCATCAGTGGTCACTGGCAGTGGAAAATAAGTCTCTTTGACTCACCTTCTAATGGATCATAGAAGGTAACTAATGAATCTTAGTGGATATAGCAATAAGCATCCATTGAACCCTAAAAGCTTATCAAATAATAACCATTAAAGGAGATTCGAAGGAATCAAAACCAAAAGTTAGAAAGGGAACACAAAACTGCCAGTGAGTACTTGCGTGAAGAACATGGAACCCTTCCCGTTGCCTTCGGATCCTGCACTCAGTAGCCTTCTCCTTCAAGGAGGAAAGGTTTCTAGCCACTCATCCTCCGAGTTGTCATCCTCGGAGGGTGTTTGGCTAGTGAAAAAGGGAGAGAAAGTGAGGGAAAATGAGAGAAAATGCAAAAGAGCGGGAACTGTTGAAAGGTTCAAGCCTATAAATTTTATTTATCCGCAAAAAGGTCTCTTTTTTCAGTGTTTGCTTGGGCTTTAAATACTACCCAAAGCCAAGCAAAATACCAAAACAACCAAAAGCAGTAAACTATTACAAGGACAAAATGGGAAGAAAACCAAAAAGTGACAAAGAAAGTCAAAAAGCTCAAAAGGTGAAGAATAATGGGCAGGAAGTGCATCAAGACCTTGTGAGGCCAAGAGGTCGCAAAATATCTCGCAGCTCCTACCAAAATCTTCTGCATTGCTTCATTTTCCTTGTCTCTTCTGCTCTTCTTTCCTTATGATTTCTGATATGCAATGCTGAGTTCGACTCGAATTCTTCGTGCTTGGATCGACTTAACAAATTTGGCATAAATAGCTTGCAAAAACTACAAAATTAGCCACAAAATGCAATCGGTAGAATAGCTGGACCTTAATGTGCAATCATAATTCTATTGATTAGCACGCAAAGTGCCCAAACCCACACAAATAAAGGCTCAAAATAGCACTGGGGCACCAATCAACTAGCTAGCACCCCCGCCCGACCACGCGATCGCCTACTACATTTGTCTTACCGGGATGGTAATGCAAAGTGAAGTCATAATTCTTCAGATACTCCATCCATCTGTGTTGCCTTATGTTGAAGTCCCGTTGTGTGAAAATATACTTCAGACTCTTGTGGTCTGAAAATACTTTAAACTGCTCACCATACAAGTAGTGGTGCCAAATATTTAAGGCAAAAACAATGGCCGCCAACTCTATATCATGTGTAGGGTAATTTTGCTCATGATTCTTTAACTGCCGATAACCATAAACTACCACCCTCCCGGACTACATCAAGACACATCCCAAATTGGTCCTGGGAGCACCGCAGTACACCGTGGTACCATTATCCACGCTAGGGACTATCGAATAAGAGCTTAAGTAAGCCTCATTTCAACTCTGGAATGCCTTCTCAGTCGTCCAGCCGAAATTGACCCATTTTAGATTGATCTAGTCATAGGTGTTGCTAATGGGGAAATCCTGATAAACCTCTGTAGTACCTTGATCAGCTGCGTATCTCAAAGGCGACCGGTCTCTCCTAACTCATAATAGCCTCTACCTTCTCAAGGTCTACTGACACACCTGAAGCTGACACAACATGTCTCAAGAATTTCACCTTAGTAAGCCAAAACTCACACTTCACGAGACTTGGCGTACAATTGTAGCGTTATTACGTAAGGGCACGGAGAACAATCGCAAAATGATCCCTCATGCTCCTCCTCATGCGGGAGTAAATCAAGATGTAAATCGACAAAGATTACAACAAAGTGATCAGTAAATTTGGAATACCCTATGCATGAGATCCATGAATGCATTTGGGTCGTCAATCCCAAAGGCATCCTTTGTGGTGAAATGCCCATACCCACGTTCTAAAGCGTCTTAGGGATATCGGCCTCCCCAACTCTCAGCGATGATAGCAAGTGAAAGTCTATCTTGCAGATGAAGCTTTAAACATTTCAGTTGCGATGGGATGAACTCATTGATCTGCCGGTGTGATCTATGGATTCTTTTGTTGCAGCCTTTATTTCGTTTAATAGTGATAATATGGGTGAAGAGTCTTGTCCTTCTTCTTAGCAAACAAAGCGGGCGCCCCGTGGTGAAGTGCTGGTTTAATAATACTCTTGTCCGAGATTCACGTAGTTGGACCTTGAGCTCCTCTGACTCAATGGGGTGCCATCCTATGAGAGTCATAGAAATGGGCGGCGTGCAGGGTGTAACTTCCAGTAACAAAGTGCATCTACATGCGGAGGTAATCTAGATGAAACTCATACGGAAAGACATCCTCATACTCGCAAGCGACACGGTAGACCCGAATCTTATCTCCCCTCATCCTGCAAGGTAAAGGCTTCTTGCTTGATACATCAGCCCCATCCTCCACACGGAGTCGTGCACGATGCCGGGAGTAAAGCATCATGCTTCTCCTCTACGAAAGTCACACAAATACCTTCCGTGTGTAGGCGATAATCATACTATCACGATCGATACTTGACTCGGTGTCTGTCTGACGATCCATGCGAAGATAATGATCAAAATCTGATATGTCCGTGCTTTGAAGGTCCACCATGAGCGGAATCGCCAGGATCTACAACTCCTGATCGACATATCGATCCCGATCCTCACCTAGTCCTATGGAAGAACTCATGAAACGACTCTTCCTAGGTCCTCGTGGCCCCAAGGACCAAAACATCCAGCACTAGATGCAGCGACAAAGAATCGATGCGACGAGAATCAAACAATATCTTTGCCCATAGGCGAGATAGCGAAACATGCACTGCGTATAACGGGCGGGTCCCTGAAGCTCGGTTGAGGTGAGTACAGGCGTATGAATGCGCCCTAGGTCACGAGTCCGGCTGTGGGCTTTGCCCCTCGACCTCGGCCCATACCTTGGCCTCTACGGCTGTACGTATGAAAAAGGCGCCTATACAACATCCTAAAGCGATCTTTGGTTCATACGCCCGCATTAGGGTGAGAAGGAACAATTTGTGTCCGCGCCTCTCCCATTGATGACTGGGACTGCGCTGTCCCAAAACCTTGAAATCCTTGCCTTTGAGGGCAATCCCGCCTCATATGTCCAGGATGATGGCATAAATAACATATCATCTGTCATAACTAAGGACGAAAATATCGTGATATATCGTCGGTATATATAATGTCGAGTTCTTCCCGAATGATTTTTGCAAGCGAAATTCGTTTGGAAGGAAAAATCGAGGAAAATGTGATATAAATGATATATCAGATATATCGATGGCCTGTGGAAATATATCCAACATTTAAATGTGAAAATCGACAAAATGCGACATGTGAAAAATTAAAAAATTAAAAAAAAAAAGCGGGCGATATAGCGATATAACCGGCGGTCTCGACATATCGGTGATATATCGTCGATATTATGAAACCCCAAATTCGGGGGTCGCGTTGACAACCCGTCGACGTGATTCTGTGGATTTCGGGCTTCGATACCACCTTTGTTGTGTCTGTTTATTAGGATCCATATTTCTGAATCGGACGGAGTTTCCTTTGTTCGGGGAGCTCTATCCGACATACAACCATAACCATAACCCGTCGAGTCTCAACGAAGTAGTAGCTAATGACCACCACGGGGGGTTCATGCAGTATATCCCCGATATACAACTATAGCATAATTGCGAAGTGGACAGAGGTTACTCGGCACCACATAATACATCCCTTTATTGGGATCCATTCATTCACATTTAAATCTAAAATATGAAAGTAAAACCTTAATTACAACCCATTAAGAGTCAGATCACTTCCCTCTTACCGTAGTACATATCGAGCTATTCATTCTGATAGTCCCAGAATTTAATTACAATTATTTTATACAAAATAATTTTTATAAAAGTAATATCAATGCCAGACATCGGCCTTCTTTATAATCACGGCCTCATCGGATCTGCCTCCATGCTCTACACTCCTGGCTGCACGAAGAGGATCCCACGATGGGAGTAGAGCAATGCAGTGAAAATTTTCCTACAAGGGCTACTTCATGCCTAAATGTACATTCAATGACATACATAAAACATCAAATCATATTCCATATAAATAAGATAATCCTATATGGAATGTTCTGTGTCATGCATGAGATGAGACTTCTTATCCTCACAACCCAGAGTCCGTGAGCTCCTCTCTCACTGCAACGCGATGCTTGAAAAACCAGTCATTGATGTTTATTTAATGACTTAAACCATTGGACAACTCTCAATTTTAATTTATCAAATCCCATGTGTTTTATTTGGGTTGCGAATTTAAGGATCTCGCCACTTAAGCCGCTAATGCCTTGAACACTTTCGCGAGCTTTCATCGGCCCCGGATCCATATGTCGACGAGAATAAAATTTAGGTCTTTACTTTATGGGAGGTATCTACGTCTTGCTTCACTCAAACACACGAATCGAGATCTAGAGAATTTTCTAAGCTTCCTTGAACCATTATGGCAATTTATTATTTTTATTATTATTATTATTATCATTTTGCTATTTTTGAAAATTTATAATTTTCCTGGGTTTTACAAATATTGACCAATATATCGGCCGATATATTGTCGATCAATGCCCTAGATCCAAATGACTGGGATTTTGGACACGTGGAAGGCTGAGATTTTGTCTCAAGTTCAAAATCTCAGAAGCTGTAAAGCTTATCTGACGGAATTCAATTCGTGATCAGCGCGATTTCAATCTTGTAGCACCCCTTTCCCGGCCCGACCCATTTGGCTGGTCCGAACCGAGTCCGGGTTGCTCTAATGTCACTTAATCATCTTATCAAAATCATTTATAAAAAACACGCCGTAGCGTTACACTTCAATTGGCATAAAATCTTTTTCAAATATGCGGAAGCGTTTTTAAAGGGGTAAAGCCCATTTCATTTCATTCATGCAAAAGTACAATTACTATAAGGAAACATCAAGCATTTTCAAATGATTTGAAATAGATATTGATTAGAAATTGTTTTACAAAATATCAATTTTCAAAAAAGAGATATAAATTGAATGCATATGTAGATTATACTTAGCAATTCTTTCTTTATAACTCGACGCTCTTGATCTTGCTTTTAGCTCTGATTATTCAGTACTTGCGCATAGATAAAACTACACGCTAAGCATTTTCATGCTTAGTGGTTCTCTCTAATTCCATTTCGATTTGAGTTTAAATCAAATCATCTGTTTACTAAACAAACTTTCGAGATCTTTTGGATGATTAAATGTCGATACAATACATATACTTATTTCATATACAATCATTTATGGTTCATTGATCAAATCAGAATATCTGATTCCATATGTAATAAGTCATTTGATAATCAAATCATGCATTTCACAATACTCTTTTCATTTCAAATTAGCAATCATGCTTTTCAATTCCAATTTGTCACGATCTCGAATCAATTCAATTTGGTTCTCCTTAATAAATTTAACCTATGTTTTCGATATATGAGATATGAAATCTTTGTATGATCCCGGGCTGCGAGGCCGGTATAAAGCGGTTTTATATACGATGCGGTCCCACATTTGGGCTCTTTGATTAGTTATTAAAAAAAAATCAATTAGTGAACACTATCTCGATCTGATCCATTGTTTGTTGATCGGAATTAATGGCGTCAATCTGATCGTTCGCGTGTGCTATTTTGACCCCTATTGGTACATACAGTACAATATGTACATATGTATAAAATAGTTCATTTTCAATACTCATGCAATTTTCATTTTCAAACATTTCATGATCAGTTTCTTCAAATCAATTAAAACAATTCAATATGCTTTTCTTATGCATTTTAGAGCAAATAGTTCAAATCTTGAAGCGAGAATAGGAGAAGATAAAACCAAATCAAAATCGTCGCTTTGATTACGATCTTCGGAATCTAGAGCCTCAATGCGGAGCTTTCCTCTCGTCAGCCCCTATTCAAATACAATGAAAATCACATATTAATAGGTTATTATAGGAGTATTTGGTCAGGGTTTATGTCTACTCGATACCCCTTCACTTGCAAAATTTTATGGGGACACATGAGCCATAATATGCTCATGCATCCTTAAAGAACATTTTAGCTCTATGAGTCTATTTTTAGTAGGAATTGTAATCATCTCATTTAGATCACCCAAACTCAAGTTACGGCATTTTAATGCCAAACTAGTCAGTATGCCCAACTCACTCAGTTACCTACTGTTTTTCCCAATTTTAGGGGTCTTAACTCCATAAATTGGTAATGGTTCCTTCTAATCATTTGAAGCTATGGTTCTAAGGTTTTTTTTCCAACTAGAATCATCGATGTGGATCCTGAAACTCAAGTTGCATTTACATCAAGACTACTCCAATTTGCAAGCGAGAATCGAGACTATTCTTACACATAGCTCACTTTGAAAATTTTCTAGGTACTTTGGTGTTACAATTTATACACTTCCTTCAAGTAAATTATTTATCTAGAAGTCTATTTTACCTAAATTTTGAATCACTCAATTTGGATAGTGAAACTACGACTATGGCCAAAACACTATAACAATACCCAAAGCGAGCATAACGTAGGCTACTCTGAGCTCACCTTTAGCCGTATTTAGAGCCTTAAAGCTACAATTTGCTCCTGGTCCCTTCTATAAATTTGTAGACCTATCTCTTATGGTTCTGTACCAATTAGAATCACTTAATTTGGATGATTATAAATTAATCTAAATCCAAAACAAGAACAGGGGTCTTGATAAAATTTTGATAGCATTTCATTTGAAAACCCAACATTTTCTATTTTTACAAACACTCCTCCAAACCAATCTAAACAATGCAAAACAATCTCAAACTGAACTAAAACCATCCAAGAACACTTTTATACCACATTTGGGGTTTTATTAAACCCAAACACAAGTAGAAAATGGGTTAAGGTTTGGTTTTTTCTTACCTTAAATCTCTTTCAATCTTCAATGCCAAGCTTTCTTCTTCAACTTAGTCTCTTGACTCTTGCTTTAATGGAGCAAGAATTACAACCTCCTCACTTTGCAAGCCCTAGCTCTTCCTTCCTCTCTCTCTCAAACCGTTTTGCTCAAAATGAGCTTCCAAGACCACTTTTGGTCTTAAGTATCCCATGTCACATAAGGCCTTGTTTGACCTTCTTTAAAAATCCATTTTTGGGTTTAAGTTTTCCTAATTGCTAGATTGCCCATTATTTGTCTCTGTTTGCATTTAAATTCTCATTAATCACACTTAGAATTTCTTCTTTCTAACTTATGACCCTTAGGTCCTTATTTCACAATTTCCAATTTTTGCCTTTTTTTCACTTGGGTTTATTTCCGGGTTCAATTAATTTCTCATTTTAGCATTTAATATTTGCATTTGACTTTTAGTCATATAATAATTTAATCAACATTCATTTAACATTTCGGAAAATACAAATTAGCTCAATTATACCGAATATATAATAAAATTATAAAAAAAAAAATTTAAGATATTTTTGGGAATTATTTACAAATCTCATTGATTACAGCGGATATATTTTTATCGCGGTGAATTTGAATATTTGACTTGATCTAGCAGTCGAAATTGATTTATAACGGTTAGATCAATATCTAACAGTCAAATTTGATCCAAAATCAAATCCAACGGTCATAATTTATTTTTAAAAGGTTTTTGACCAAAAAACTACTAGTTTGACTTCAAAAAAAAAAAAAAAAATCTATAAATAGCCCTAACATCACTAGTTTTCATATCAAACTCATCAATTATCTCTCAAACAATTCTTGATTTGTGCAAAGTCTTGGAGAATAATATTTTTTTATCAACTTTTGGTGTTCAAGTCTTCCATTCAATACATAATTTACGAAACTTAAGAGTATGTTTTTCCCATGTTAATTATTATTTTTATATTTATTGCAATTTAGTAATTAATTTAAGTTTATATTTAGATTAGATTTAATTTTAGTTTATATTTAGATTAGGTTTAATTTAAGTCTATATTTAGATGAGAAGATTATGAAAATGAAATATGAACATATATTATGTATATTTTATGTTAATTAATGTAAACATTTTTCGTTAGTATATGATAATTAATGCAAAATTATATTTAGATTGAAATTATGATTATGAAATATAAAAATTTATTAATTATTGTATGAAATATGAACATATATTATGTATATTTAGATATTTAATGTAACTTTAGACTTAGATTCACGATTATGAATATGAAATATAATAAATTGTTGAATTAATGTAAAAACACATTTTCTTTGAAATTATGATAATTAATGCAATTTTATATTTAGATTGAGATTATGAATATAAAATATAAAAGTTTGTTAATTATTAATTAACAAATATGTGAAATATAAAAATTTGTGAAATATACATTTTCTTTAAATTATGATAATTAATGCAACTTTATATTTAGATTGAAATTATGAATATGAAATATAAAAATTTGTTAATTATTAATTAACAAATATGTGAAATATAAATATTTGTGAAATATACATTTTCTTTAAATTAATGATCACATGTAACTTTTATATTTTAGGATTGAGATTATGAATTATGAAAACATAAAATTTACTAATTATTAATTGACAAACATGTGAAATATAAATTGGTAAATATACATTTTCTTTTAAATTACATAATTAATGCAACTTTATATTTAGATTAAGATTATGAATATGAAATATAATTTTTTTTTTTATTATTAATTAACAAATATGTGAAATATACATTTTCTTTTAAATTATGATTATTAATGCAACTTTACATTACTGATTGAGATTTCATGAATATAAAATATAAAAATTGTTAATTATTAATTGAATAAATTTTGTGAATACACATTTTCTTTTAATTATGATAATTAATGCAACTTTATATTTAGATTTAAGAGATTTATGAATACAAATAAGGTAACTGTTAATTATTAATTTAAGAATTTGGTAGAAATATAAAAATTTGTGAAATATATATTTTTTAAAATTATGATAATTAATGCAACTTTTATATTTATATTGAGATTAGAATATGAAATATAAAAATTGTTAATTATTGTATGAAATATAAATATATATATTATGTATATTTGTGATATTTAATGTAACTTTAGACTTAGATTAATATTATGAATATGAAATATAATAAATTGTTAATTAATGTAATATGAATTGATGAAACTTTATATTTAGATTAAGAATATGAATACGAATTGATTACAATTATTGAAGTTTATAGGATGAAAAGTAGAAGTGGAAGCAATACTAGAGGTCGTGATCCTACTTGGAAATATTGTACACCTATTGAAGGGAACAGAAAGGACACCATATGCAATTTATGTGGTATGGTCATTGGGTGCGGGGGAATCATTTCGCTTTAAATTTCACTTATCACATGCATCCCCACCTCAAATAAAGAATAAGTGTCTTAATGTGCCTCCCAAAGTGAAAAAAGAAATGAGACAATTTTTGGTTGAAAGAAATAAAGCCAAAGCAAAAGAAACGTAAAATATTGGAAGCAAATTCTCAAATGAACCGCGAGGCAACAATGGGTGGTAGCCAGCGCACATCTCTTCGATGATGATGACGTGATGAGGAAAACGGTGATAAGATGATGATGTCTATATGTAACTGGCTGGCATGAACCCTGATGAGCGAGCTGGCTATCAAGCAACATGTCGTGCATCCAAAGCTAGTGAATGAAATTGACAACAAGAAGAAGGGTTTATGAGATGCAAAAGAAAAATTGGTAAATCTTTTAACTTGAATTCATTATTATAATGGTAAAAACGGGATTTACAAACATTTCTAATATATATAATTCTGCAATAGTGAGCCTTCACAATCACATTCGACTGATCCAATAAGGCGCATGTAAAGATCTCAGTGTGAGACAATTGGATCCATCACCACCTCTTCTTTGCTCCAGTCTGTTAGTGTTAAATATTCGGGCAACAAGATAAAAGAATATTAAAACTTTTTTAAAGGGAGGTGCAATCAAAGGAAACGATGGCCGACACCGTTAAATTCTTCATATATGAGAGCGTTGCGCTTCACAACACAGACTCTCACCACTTCAAAAACATGATTGTTGGTGCACAATAAGCTGGTATGTGAAAATATGTTTTCAATTTCTAATAACATTATTACCTTACATTATAGTTGCAAAATATATAATTATTACTTTAACTTGTAGGTAGCGGGAATAGGAGGCACCATTTCCATATGAAATCAAACAAATATATTTAAATATGGAGTATAAAGACATGAAAGATTATGTGAATCTCCAAATGGAGAAATGGAAGACCTATGGGTGCACAATTATGTGTGATGGATGGACCGTCCCACAAAAATTGTATATCATTAATTTCATAGTATATCAGAAACAAGCACAATTTATCTTAAGTCTATTGATGCATCGGAAAATATCAAAGATAACAAATACATTTAAGGTATTTGTCAAGGACGTGATAAAGCGAGTGTTACGGCAAATGTTGTGCAAATTGTTGCTGCATAATGGTGATCAACATTTGTGAAGGTCGGGAAATTGTTAATGAAGAAGTACAATTTATATTAGACCTCAATCGCGGCAACACATCGTATCACCTTTATGTTCAAGATATCGGGTAAACGAGAAAGTGTTTCCGACTTGATTACCAATGCAAGAAAGATTACCAACTTCATCTACAATTATGGTTAGTTTCTTGCAACAATGAGAAAGGTTTGTGGTGGAGATATTGTGCGTCCAGGGCAACAAGATTTACGACAAATTACATCGCCCTAACTAGTCTTCTAAAAAAGAGGGTTGATTTGAAGAAGATATTTATTAGTGATGAATGGGCTTCTCACAAGCTTAGTTTGACGACCGTTGGACGTGAGGTTGAAGGACTCATGTTTAATCATCTCATATTGGCAAGGTCTCTAACCTGGTAATGTTAATCAAGAGGCACTATATATGAGCCTTCGATTGTTGATTCCGATATCGTCCCAACAATGCCATTTGTATATGAGTTGATTCGAGTGATGAAGCAAAATTTAGATGCACTCAAAGCTAAAGAATGGGTTAAAAAAATCATCCCATATCGTTGGGATAAAACCATCAAACATCCTCTTCATGCAATAGGTAACTATTCAATATTATAATCACTTTTAATGCATATTATTGTCTTTTTATCACATACTAATTCTAAATCACTTTTGTAGCATATTTTCTTAATCCAAGATTTCAATATGAATTTGTTAGTGGACCGATACTCCTAGTTTCCAGCTCACAAAGTATTTGAAAATTATCTGCTACTACTGTAGGTCTTGGTAATATTGGAAATGAGGTATCAATATGTTATATTTAAATTTAATTTATTAAATTTATTTGGTTACACCTTACAGTTATATGCCAGATTTAACTCCACTCAGAGTTTATAATGTTTTGAGATGCCAAAAGGGGATCTGATCGATAAAGAATAGCATCAAGAGATTTAATGGTTCCTTGTGAGTGTTGTTTCTCATTAAAAGTTTAAAAAAGTCCATTACTTCATGTTAGTTATTAGATCTTGAATGTTAGTAATTTTTATTGCAATGAATAGTGTTTTTATGTGGTGGAAACCATGTCCACATTGAGGGAATTTCGACCCTTTAAGGTTCTTTTTTCTCAAAACCGCATCATCCTCAGCATGTGAGAGAAATTGGCACATTTGCTTTGATCCATACAAACAAAGAAATTCTGGCTTAGCTAATCCTCTGCTTCCAACAATTGAAGGTTTTTGTTACCACAACATAAAACTAAAGATACTAGATATGTAATTCTCAAATTATACCCTACGTTTATATAACATGTTTTCAGTATAATAAACGTAAAGGTATATTTATTCGAATAAATAAAGATAAAATTCTTCAAAAGTAGGAATATGCATATTAAATTACAAATAATAAAGAAGATTTGAGGCTATTGTAAAAATATTATAAATCATCTGCAAATATTATAAGAGTTGGAGGACCAAAGAAAATAAAAAGTGAGCAAGATCAATATGATAAGACCAAAAGAAATATCTTATTTGTCTACAGAAAGGAGAGCAAATACCAATACTACAGAGAAGAGAGAAGAAGTTTAAGTACAAGGCAAGAACAAGAAGATCACAGGTATGGAATTACTAAATTTGAGTATTGGTATGGAATTTGAGTATGGGTATGGATACGTTTTGGGTTGTATGGAAACTATGGGAGTATGGAAGTCTAGTTTTGGACTACAAAGTTTAGATACATGGTTAAGAACCCTCGATCTTGTGTATGGTTTGGGTTTGGGAACTCCTAAACTCATTTCTTGTAGGGTTGAGTTAAGAAGAGCTTTTAAGGTCTTTAAATATGTGTTTGAGAAGGGTCTAGTTGCAAGTTGAACTCCGTAAAATTCTATTGTCATCATATGCAAGAGCCTTTGACCCTGTAATCTAAGCTGGATCAGAAATAAAGGGAATTCAGAAGTGAGTCCTTCTAGTAAATTGTAGCCACATCGATGAACTGGATGTTAGGCTTTTGAATTTCTCGATTTGGACCTCTGTAGACCAAGTTATGGTCCTTTTTCCGAGGTCAGTCCATTTAGATCTGTCGGGTCGGGGCTTCGCCACCTGGGTCAGTCCAGCCGGACCTTAGAACGGGTTTGAGTCGAAATAAGAGAATTTGAAGTAAGTCCTTCTGAGAAATTGTGTCTAATATCTCAATGAACTTGATGTTAGGCTTCTTTGAATTTCTCATCGACCCCTGCACTGCTACAGTCTTTACCGAACAAATAAATGGGCGTAGAGGGCTCACCATAGGGTCGTCAATAGAGGTCGCCAGAATTCATGCAAAGCAGAGGTCGCGACACCTCATGCAAATAGAGGTCGCTGACACCTCATGTAATCGAGGTCGGCCAGACCTCATCCCGTAGAGGTCGCCAGACCTAGTCCAAGAGCTCAACTCTGGCTACGTAGCCTCAACTCGTCACGTAGAGCTTACTCTGGTCCCGAAGAGCCGAGCTCGTCTCCGGTAGAGCCGAGCTCGGGCCACTCGCCAAATGCCGTCAGTCGCCACGCCAAGATCGATCACAAGCATTTAATCTCCAACTGGGGCCATATTCCTTCGCTAACTCCGATTTGTAATCTTTCAAGACTCAATGGAAAGCCCATTGAGTCAAGAATCCATCCATATGCCCGAGGAAGATATTAGATATCAGACCAAGGTGTTACTGAGCTCGTCATCAGCAGTGTACCGCCGGGCCTGTGTCGCTGTCAAGATCGATCACAAGATGAGACCCAAACTTCTAAGGTCATAACTTCTTCGTCTGAACTTTGATTCGAGTGTTCTTGGATTCTATGGAAAGCCCATTGAGTCAAGAATTCAACAATAGATAGCATGATAAGATTTAACCTATATTAGTCTGAAACATGAAACAGTAGGCTCGGTGAGGTACCATATTATTCATAGCTTATGAATTCATAAATAACTCATAAGCATACTGTAAAGTATTAGTTATTTATGCATACAATGAGACATGAAAATGCAAAGTTGTGAATAAATGATCGATATATATGATTACATATGATTATCAACGACAATAATTATTCTGAATATGAGATATATAATGAAAGATAAACACAATACCATCGGTTCATTAGAACCCGGTGAGAGGGATAGATGGGCATGCCATAGGGGAAAAATAAGTCCGCAGCGATACAAGTTCCCTCATATCGAGGCCCCGTTTCGGGTCGGCGACATAGATCCCGTTGGGATACCACGCGGGCTCGGCCACCACGCTCCGGCCCTCATGGATGGCCTTCCACTGGTTCAGGATGCTGATGATAGCCTTCTGCATCATATTGTCGAATACTCACCGCCTCGCATACAAAGCATGATAATTTTCAGAGTAATATATCACGCCTCCTGCTTTTATAAATGGTCATTGTCTCGCACAATGATAACGCCTTCGGCTCCTCACGGCTTCCTCAGATTCACTTTAAGGTTTATGCGTACATGGAAACATAAAGAAAATGACAAGTATGCAAATGAAATGAAGAGAATATGAGAAGCATAAGACCGCTATGTGATGATAGTATGCGCCATAAGAACAAGAAGTAAAATACAAGTTGACATGAAAAGTATATGGATGATGATAAGAATGGAACTCGGTTATGATAAGTATGGGAGATATGGAGGAAATAATAAGAATCAGAATCGTTATATGTGTTATATGCATTTGTATAGAAGTGTGGTGACTCCAAGAAGGGTCAACCATGTGTATTTAATTCCCACTACAAAGCTTAGCACGTGTTCAATCCAGTAGCATGAGATGAAGGAGACCGTGGTGACCGCCATCCATTATCGCCAGTCAAAGGCCAATACAGCCAATAGGTGCCCACCGAAGACCTTTTTAGGTCTATTTTTTGTATATGTGAAATTTTGTAAACCAATGTAAATATTTGTAGATGTTGAACACTTCCATTTATGGAGCTTGTATATATATTTTGTAATCCGCTGCATGCATATAATGCTGTTAATTGTTTAACATTATATGAATGAACTAGCTTAAAAGTATATACGTGGAAAAAGAGGACTTCACTCTCCACATCCCATGCCCAGTCATAGTTACAAGATATGTAAGCAGAGACCGATGAAGTTGTCAAAAAAGATTACTCGATTTAGCTTGACACAATGGTTCGTAGTTTGGTGAAGAAGATGATAATTAATTATTCCACGGGCTAGACCTTCCATTTAGATGATGAAAATGGAAATCCTAATCCATGAATTGCCGCATGTTCAAGAAGCAAGTGCCGACGAACGAAGTTTTATCCAAGAAGTTCATATGAGTTTCAGTCAAGACAATTGAGACTTATTTCAGCTCCAGTACACTTATCGCAGCTGCCCCTTACCCAAGTGTTGAACATAGTAGTAGACCGGCTTACTGGTGATTTACTACATTTGCGATGGCTTAAAGTGAGCAGGGGACCAATGATGATAGTGATACCGTAAACGGCATGGGATAATGCAAATCGACAACAGCGGAATATCCATTGAGTCACCCCACTGGTGGCAAGACAGATTTCACATATGCTACACAAGATGAAGATCACAGATCTAGGAGAATTGGTGTAGGTATTGGGGCCATTGGAAAGCTATATAGAGGTCGACGAAGAAGGATGACATAACATAATGAGAATTCATTTTCGGCTAGTTTTGAGTCAATGAGCATTGCACTCAATATAAAGGGATTCATCCACGGATGCCAATGATTTTTACTATTACACACGAGTTATGGTCAGCCTTTTTCACATCCTTTAGGTTCCATTGGTGAATATGAAATGATTAACTATCCTCATGATCCACAAATGCCATTCCAAACTCCATGTCAAATGCAACAAGGATTTCAAACAAACATATGGGTGAACCTAGAATTTACTATCCATGGAGTGGTTGTGGGTGCAAGTCAAGACATTTATGCATGGCATGTTCGATCTTATAATCAATATTATCGGAACACTATGTCTTGGTATGAGTATTGTCTTCATCAAGATGGAATCCTTCACAAATCAAGCTCAATGGAGCCACATCATCTTCATTTTTGGTTTTGATGTAATATCAATGTTAATATATGATCACACTGTATAGTTTATTATTAATGTCATTTTTAAACTTTTACAAAGTATTTCCATGAATTTCAAAGTATTTTTGTTAATTTCCGATATATCGATATTCATGTAAAAATATCCATTGATATATCCGTAAAATCCAAGTACCGATATATCGATATTCATGTAAAAATATCAACCGATATATCCATAAAATCCAAGTACCGATATATTCGTCTAAACCGATATTTTTAACCTTGGTCATGACTGGCTAGAAGCCCTGGTCTAGCCTTAGCCCTGATAGCCACGGCCCTATCCATGTGATCCTCGTGGAATAGAAGTCTTCTTCTTCTTTCCCGAACTAGAAGAAGGTTGATCCTCCTTCCTCTGTCACAAACAACCTGTATCCCCGATGTGCCTCCGGTAGTCTTCATCTTCTCTATGGCCACGGGAGATGTCCATGTCCTCGGTAGGAGAAATCCTACAATCTTAAGTTCCGGATTCACAAACAAATAACCCTCAAATTTCCTCACTTTAAATTCGTGATTCGTGGTCAGGCTTGCTAGTCCCGAAACATGCCACAATTCAGCTGAACTGAAGCCACGACTGTTATCACCATACTCGTCAACTCACTGAACCCCAAGCCTCTGCTGCCTAGTAGATGCCAGAAAAACTTATCCATGAAGAGCCTCGTAACTCTCCCATGTCATCATCTCCTGACCGCAGTTCCTCGACCAATCCCACCATATCTGAGGGATTCACCCCAATTTGAATGCCAGCCCGATCCTCAGAGTACCTGAGGGAGTCTCCATAGCCTCCAAAATCCTCTCAACCTGTCGAAACCAGTGATCATCTACCACTATATCCCCTCCCCTGGTAAATGTCAGAGGATGATGTGCTATAAACCGCTAGGTTATCTGGGCCCCTTTGACCCCTGGGCCATACCAACCCACAATGGCAGTTGAAATGGGCAAGATCCTGTGTGGCCTCCACAAAGCCTCCGGTAAAAACAAATGGGGCCTACATTCGCCTCTGTGGTGACCCCCTCCTTCCCTTCTCGACTTGCCATCTACAAATGTCATGTACACCTCGAAATATACCTTAGTTGTTTTCAATATGTTTGTGTGGTATTTTGCAAGTATACTGAAATTTTCACTTAAATGCAAAATGTGAAATCTAAGAAACCCGAATAAGTAAGGGTAAATTTAGACTTCATCAAATTTGGGACAAAAGTTTTTCTGGCAAGATAAAAAGATATGAGGCTATTATAGAAATAATGTAACTTGTAGAGCAAATAAAGAGTTGAAGTAATCAGTGCAAATAAAAGGAAACTGTCAAAAGAATGCATTTTGGTACAAACAAGGCCTTATGGGAATTAATCAAACAGACCACTTTGGCCCTCATTTGGGCATTTTGGGCAAAAACTTGAAGAAGAAAGGGTAAGAGGAAGAAGAAGTTATAAGGTATAGAACTAGATTTGTATGGAAACCATGTTTTTGTATGGATTCATGACTTTTATAACGAACTTTGAGTAAGGAAGCAGCCAGATGGATATTAGTGGTTCCATTTAGTTAGTTGTGAACTATCCTAACCCTGTAATCTGCTGAAAGTTAGCTGGTAATGCCCTATTTGCAAGATGAAGCCAGAATCCTCCTCGGGTATGGGATTCTGGTGTAAGATGTATGGACACTCTACTGGGTGTTAGAAAGTTAAACTTTAACTTACAAGTATTCGGGGCAGTGGTTTGAAAACCCCACTGAACTCTCATGATCGGGTATTGATCGGCTGGGAACATTCTGGAGATGTTTTTTTGCATAAAATACATTATCCTTTGATTTGGTTGATTGGAAAAGAAAAGGGCTGGAAATCGCCACTCTGCGCTTCGGGTCCTTCGTACGGCAAGTGATCCCCACGTAGCGGCGATGGGTTCCCAACTCGCACCAGGTCGAGAACGAAGAATAGCCCACCGAGTTTGCCGTGAAGCCACTGCTCACAAAGATGAAAATATTGTGTTTTGTTTTGTTCTCGTTATTCCAAAGATCATCCATCGACTAATGAGGATCCTATAAGTGTATGAAAGGGTCTATTCATACTCTAGTGGCAGCGAAAATGAGGCTCGCACTCGCCGCCAACGAGCAAATCAACAGATGGTAAACTAAATGCCTCTTATGATAATATCCAAGTTCTAACACATATATTATGGTGGAATGTGCTTTAAGACCAGATATCAATGACACGACTTCTCGGGTTACGCGTGCACACTCGATCGCGCTTCGCACTCCCGCTAATGCCACGCTCACTCGCCACGGCAGCACGGTTCGATCGCGCTTCAAGACTCCCATGAGTGCTACGACACTTCATGGGCGCAGATGTCTCACAGTCTCACTTCATGAGCTACGACACCGCTGCATCAGACCTTCGGGGTACTTATTGTGCCGTGTCCTACTCATCTCTTATTACTTAATCAAAAATAAACAATATATGATAAGAACCTAAATGACGCTAAGAGTAAAATGAATGCACGTCGTTGATCCCAAAATCGCCGGCAATTTCTATACAAGCAGCAAACTCAGAGGGTACCTACAAAACATCAATGAAAGCCTGCTTTCCTAGAGTGCACCGCGGTGTACATCAATATAAGCATAAGCCTCAGAATCTCTACGTGAGATCCGAATAAGTATAACTGCTATAAGTACAAAGTATGTAATAAGTTTGTTATATGAATTCATGATGAATCCTGATATATGTTACTATTATATGTTTACTGAAAAAGAGTATAAATCCATGTGTATATGTATAAGTTATATGTTCCCACTAAGCGTAAAGCTTAGCACGAGTTTTAATCCGTGTAGGTAAAGAGGAGGACGTTTGTGATCTTCCGCATACTACTAGGCCAGCACACTTGTAAGGGTCTATCACGTGTAGGTTCCGCGCTCTAATTATGTAAATGTAAATGTACAGTTTTTGTATATGTATATATGTAAATAAGACTTAAGACTGTATGTATTGACACTGTAAACACCACTACGGTAGTAGTTTTATTTTGTATCCCTTTTATATGATATTTTGATTCAGTTATAAGACTGAGTTTCACAAATGGTCTAAAAGAAAGTAAAGTGTCCAAGACACTCTGCACCTCTTCGTCTCGCCTAAAGGAACCTGAGGGCACATGTCAAACAACAAATTGAGATTTCTTTCTCCATGTTCAACTAGTAGTGCATATGCCACCACTAGTTTACATCACACTCATTTTCCATATACTATTTACAAAGTATACAATTTTTTTTTTTCCAGTAAACAACACAATATCATGCAACATATTTTTTCATATACATTCATCAACATGCATAATGGATGCATGATCTAAAACCCGCGCCCCACTGGTCCCAGGGTCAGGCGCCTTGCTCGATACTGTGCCGCACAAACCCGGGGTCAAAAACGTTCTTCCTGGCTTCCGCTACTTCGAATAAAGTTCGGTCAACACAGCGAGGTGTTCTTTGTCGCCGAGCAGTGTCTCGGTGGGCGCGGCGCTGCTTGTCACACCGCAGATAGCCACCTTGTCGCGCGCCCGCGCGCCTGGTCAGGCGCTTGCGTCACCGTCACGGCGCTAGCGCCGCGGTGGGCCAGAGCCGCTACACGCTGCAGCTCTATCATGCGTGAAGACCGTGGTTACGATAATGGAAATCATGTTTTGGGATTCTTTGTCGCGAGCCGTAGTTTTGAGAAGTCTCGGTCGCACAAAAAACTATATGAAAGCATGTCGCAACATAACCTCATCCTCGTCGCGGCCATTTTCCGTGCTCGCCAGTCGCTCCTCGGCCCCGACACGGATCGTATCGCTGCGGTGCACTAGAATGTTGTCATCGAGAGCGTGACCGCCGTTACGCGTGACAATCGGTCGCACATGATCGTCCAGCTCCAAACTTTGAACGCCAACAGAACCCCACCGTCGCACACGGCTACAAAGAAAACTCGCCACGCAGGCGTGCTATCGGGTGAGCATAAATGCGCCTCATGCCTCGTGCCAGTCACGCGCCCGCGCGGCCATTGTCATGCCAAACAGGACCATGCTTCGTAAACACAGACAAGTGTCGTGACACGGCCTAGAAAACTCGTCGGCTGCAGAATCAATTCCCCTCTCGTCTCGACCCAATCATGAAATCGGGCACTAAATTTCAATTCTTCCTCTGGCCCCGCACTTTCAACTTTCAAACCCCAACCTTATCAATGTGATAACAGAAGTTGTTGAACCGATTAGAGGTTCAATGAAAGCTTTGTGCATTGCAATTTTAGAACACTTCTGACGCATTGGGTATAAAGTGAAATTTTTCGAAAAATTTTTCACCCTGATGCCTTAATGAATAGTAATTTTTCTTATTATATCCTGATAGAGAGCTATGAGAATTTTAATAGGGCTCGGGCTCCAAGTGACTTCAACCCGATGATTATAAGAGAACTGGAGGATTTAAGTGAATAGTAATTTCCTGATTGAAAGTAGGAGTCGGCTACCGAAATTTTTCTCGTAAATCACGAAAAATACGAAATGTCCGAATTAATCATAGAGTTCAACGAACCGAAACCAGTAAACCCCAAGTCCCGCTTGATAGCCAAAGCATCCCAACGTAATTCTCGATAATAATACGCTATTGTCCCGATTTCGATTTTAACGATTTTAAACCGATTTCTGATTTCGTGAGTCTGAATCCAATCGTGAAGGATTTAATTAGAATATTTCATGTTCACCTAGTTTTAGACTTTAATCATATAGAATGTTTTTGACATTTAATCGGTATACAGTATAATGCGAAAATGAATAAAATATGATATAAGGGAGATATTTTCTGTGGTGAGCCAATCAAAACCTTTCTTAATGGCTAAGTTATGATTAAAATAATAGGTTAGTGGCTTGGTCTCATGAGAATGGACCAATGAGACTCTTTGGGCTCAAGTGTACCGCAAAGCAGGTTAAAATCTAAAATTCAAGAAGCGAATTCTCCAACAAAAGAGAGCTGGACCACCACTGGAGACGTAAGGAGAGGAAGAAAAGAGATGAGAGAAAGAAAGAAAAAGGGAGAAAGAAGGCCAAGGTGGAGCAAGGTGGGAGATGTGGATTTTTCTTCTCCCTTCAAGCTCCAAGTGATCTCCAAGTGGTATCAAGGGAGAGAAGCCAAAGAAAACCAGAAACAAGTAAGTTTCTAATGGTAAGTTTGATTTTAATGTTTTCAAGCCTAATGCTTTGATTTTCTTATATGGATGTTAGAATTGTGGTATTAAGGTTGAATCATGATGATTTATATAAATGGAGAAATAAATGGATTAGGTTAGGGTTTGAAAATAGCGAGTGATCAAGGCTGTATTTGATAAGGTATTTGTGTGGTGTTGAAATTAGGTTGGTGATGAGTGAAATTGAGGTATAAGGCATTAGATTGGAGTGGTTAGGAGCGGAAGAAAATGGAAGAAAAACGAATATGGCTTGTGCATATTTCACAAAATGGAAATGAGAGGGTTAAGTAGTCAAAATTTGATGCCTTTGGGTGGTGAATATTTCCAGACGCCCCATTTCCTCAAACCGCTTGACTACCCATCAACCTCGCTGAATACCTCTCGTGCGGGATGTCGCACTCCACCCAACATTCACGAAAATCAGGCAGAGTCTCCTTTGTACGGAGAGCTCTACCCACATACATCACCTGTAATATAACCTGTCCCAATCAACATCAATCACATGATATCTATATCTGAGTAAAAACGGCCTCGGGGCTCCAATAACAATGACCATCATAATATAAACCAATCATATCCAATAGTTTCATAAGAGTTAATCAATTTTCTTATACAACATATATTAAAATTTAACATTCCCAATACATATATAACACAAAACCCGAAGCCACAATCCCGCTTTTCTTCTAAACTGCCCTCTAAAGAGGATCTAGCAGCCGTCTCCGTGCGCCCTCAGACCTGTAAATATGTTCCTCGACAGTGAGTTAATGCTCAAGAAGGGACCCAAATCCCGCGGGTTACTCTACCAAGTGCATATGCAATGCTCCAAAATAAACACACATTCAAGCAACGCATGATCCTACTGGAATGTCTAATCGCTTCAACTCATATCTCAAGTTCTCATCGACTCCTCACATCCGCCAAGCCTACGTATTTAAAACTAGCTTTTAAACAAAGTTATTTGTTTATATTTCAGGGTCTACCCTCCCGACTGGCAGTAGTGGACCGCCCCATGCTATATTGCGACTACTCCTCCGAGATATATCAATCGGGGCCGACCGACGATTGATATTATGCAGGGATCACCTCCATAAGAGTCACCATTGCCTCCGACGACATATTTTGCATTTACCACCCTCCGATAATTATTATTATTTTTAGACAACCCTCCGATACCATCTTTCTAATTTGTTCCATGCACTCACCTTATCTCTGTGGTGCCCCGGGTTGCATATGAAATGCATTGCGGATGCGTCATTTCAATAACTCATATAACACATGCAAATATATCACCATGCATATATTCACATAATTTAAATCACACAATCACGCATGCATTTCACATTTCCAAGACTCAAAATTTTTAGTCATCAGTTAACTAACAAACACTAGTAATCTAATTTTTTTAATCACTCCTAACAAAACATATTTTCACAAAAATTATTTTGTGCACACTATTATCAGGAATAGTGAAACCCTCTGGCATTATTCCCGGAAATTGACAACTGGTTTGCCCACTTTAGAACTCCGTATTTCTGGCCGATTCCGGCCTCATACATCAAAGCATACATTCATAGCACACATTTCACCATGGCACTCCAAATAGCTCGGTGGGATGCCACGATCGCCCACATGGGTTTAAAATCAGAACACCCTGGCTCCAAGATTTGGAAATCCGACTAACTAGTCCCTCACGGCCTGCATTCAACCCAAATTATTTAACATAGCTCTTAAACAAAAGAATAAACTCAAGTAGGGAGAAACCCCTCACCTTTTGAGTTTGTCGAAACTCCTCAAAACCTGAGTCCACTGCTGTCCTCTTCAGTGCCTTTGCTTCTTACTCGAAGACTTCTCGACGGTCCACCGGTCAAATCTAGAGAGTAGCGGCCTTCTTCCTTCTAGAAATAAAATCTGGAGCTCACTGTCGAAATGCCCCTTTTCCCACGTTTTGGTCTCTTTTCAATTTGAGAAGATGACACTATACGGTATTTTGGCTTTATTATCATTTTCAATTACTTCAAAATGACCATTTGGTCCATTCTTTCGCCAGCCACATTCGACACTGGCCTCGGCCGGCCCATTTTCATCATTTTCACTCATGCTACCTATGGCACATGAGTACATGTTATATGATTCGTCATCAACACTGCTTGACAAGACCGAAACGCGAATGCCCCCGAAACGCCAGAATTCGACGCTCCCTAATCCACTGGGCCTTACATATATTAGATTTTGCGAGACGATTCCAATGGTGCAACCCGTTTCGCCATCCGAGATCCAGAGAATAAATTTGGATTTTTAACCAAATTACAATCTCAGAATCAAATTACGCGATTTTGCCATTTTTCCGCAAATTAGCCTTCGAAATCTTACAATATTAACCCTATAAATGCATCGAAGCGGTTAGAAAGAAAGGACGAATTGGTATTAAGGTCATTTTTGTAGAAAATGGTAATTTGGTCGGCTTCCTGTATTGCGTATATTTTGAAGTGTGGTTCACGTGGTCTTAAAGCTTTAACGTACGCCAGTCAGCTTAAAATTCAACGCAAATGATTAAATTAAGTACGGTTAATGTTTAGTCGTGTTTTGGAAAATGAAAGTTGAATTATCGACTTTAAATTAAATCGATCGAAGCAAGCTGGATTGAGCTGAACTAGCGTAAACCGATTTTAAATGAGTTTTAAAAGTGAAGATTTTTAATGAAATGAAAAGTTTAATGTAATGTTATATGTATATTAAATATGTATGCATATGTTATGCATTATGAAAGTTTAAAATGCGTAAAGAATGCATACGTGTTTTAATGATAAAGTAAAGGATTTAAATGGGTTATAAATGTATTTTCAAGAAATAGCCATCGATGTTACTCCTAACCCATAAGGATCAAGTATGACTGATATCGACCGGGCAAATCCTTAAACGTAAGGGATTTAGGAGGAATAGCAAAGCTACTAACCGGCGAGTGGGAAATAGATTTTTAGTGTAATATTCTTACACGCTGATAAGGCACATTGGGAAACCTCATGCAAGGCGTGAGTTTCTCCGCAAGCAAACAGAAGGGTTGGTGACTTGCAGGAGACTGGCCCTTCTAACTTCGTTTCAATAATCCCTAAACTCGTTTCGCGGTGTTTTTACCCCCCGGGTCTCATTTGTTGGGGGTAAAGTTTTAAAGTATAAAATTCCTGGATTTTTAACTGGGAATAAGCATTCATTACTTTGATATATAACAAATGTTGTCTAAATCGAAAAGATACACCTCACCTAGCCTCCTTGCAAATTTCTAGCCTTCCATATGCTTCAAAAACATTCTCTAGACCCGAGACAAAAAAGCCTGGCAGAGCATCCCCCTCGTCGGCCATCGAGAGACGACGCCCGTGACTCCATTGTAATATATATTTTGCATATTGACGTATCAGATATATATTTCGTATATCAGATATGTTGAATATTTTATCATGTATATATTAGATATACGTATATATGTATATATTTTGAAAAGAACTACGGCTTTGATCCTCAAAGTGACGAGGTAATGTGAGGCGGCCTGGCTTGTCCAGCTCAAGCCCAATTCATAAAATCATACCACCAGCTAGTTTTCAATGTTTCACGAACGGTTAATAAATGCAGTAAGAGCAAGTATATATTGTGTTTACTGAGTTTGCGGACGAAGAGTCCGAAAACGGAAGTTGAGAATGTGTTTTTAAATGTTTCCGCAAGTTTTTGTAAATTTGGGAAAGTCCGAAAAACAGAGGAAACTCTGACCGATTTTTCTGAAAAATCTAAGTGTTTGAAAAAAAAAAAAAATTTACCATTTCGTTTCCGCATTATTTTCTAAAGATATGTTAAGGATTGTAAAGGGGTTCGTCGATTTTATTTCATCTGTTATAAAGTTTCTATATCCGCTGAGGCCGGAGGTCCCCGGGTTCATGAGGTTAATCCGGGTCTGGATCTTTCACTTTCATTCAATGCATTTTACGAATAATACCAGTTTCTTTTTTAAGCAAATTTACTTGGCTTAACACTACACAAAACAAGCTCAAAAAATGAGTTCTTATTACAAAACTTTTCGCTTACATGGGAGTAATACCTAATATCATCCGTAATATTACATAAACACATGAACAGCTACGCCCAAATTTTTACAAATCTACACTCTCTTGACGCGTTTCATTCCATCAGGTACCTAGAGTGCCTCAAAATATTTTCCCACGACGCGAATTAACGCCTGGGCCACAATTTTATAAGCGGCTTAGTTTCCCACCTAAATGCACATGTAATGGACACATACATCATACCATTCCATACGTAAATGCAATCCCCGCATGAAAGAGTTTCAGCGTCGTTTAATGAGATGAGACTTTTCACGCCATAACCCGAGTCCCTGACTGACCTCACACCTCAAGGAGCGAAAGCCACAAAACCGTGAATTGGTTTTTCACCCAATGATTTTAACCATCGGCTTTAACCTCCTGCATATTCATCCCGTGTGTTATGCATTTGTGGGCCATGTATTTTTTGAGTTTACATCGCAGGATCGTCGCGCGCCTTTCCAACATTTTTACGGTCTTTCACCGTCCGTGATCATGTCTAACTGCAAATGAATTCCAGATGCTTCACCCTAGGGGAATCTACCCCATCTGCTCTAGCCAAACAATACTTAGATTTATTATTATTATTGTTTTCCCGTTAGTGTAACTCGTAAGTTCCATTTTGATCGTTGTCCCTTCTCCGGAGCCATCATGTTATCCACCATAAATGGTGAATAACCATTACCATGCACACACACCCAACTTAACACGATGTCCCCGTGCATATGAAATACAGAAATGTCATTTCATGTCATATCATGTTACATGCATAATGAGAGCTATATGCAACATTACCAAAACACAGATAATTATATTTTTTACATATAATTCACATCCATCAAAAGAGCATATATCAATATGATCTTTTCACAAACAGCATGTTATTCAATCAAGCAACAACACACAAAATGACCAAAATCTCGGATCCATAAAAACAGGGCGCCTCTCGATTCCTTCATGGCTATGAACCATTTTTTAGTTCCATTCGTTATCGAATCACTGTGATACCAAAACACACAACAAAACCCGAAGACATAAGTCCCGAGATCAAAACCAAATCTCAACATTTCGGGACTGTCCGGAACCAGTCCAAAAAAATTTCAATATTCAATCTCAAAATCTTAGGACTAAATCACACGGCCAGTCACGGTCCTGAAGAAAACCTATGCCATTAAATGACTTTTAGACTAGAAATAATCCAAGTAGGAAAATTCTCTACTTCTTGGAATTTGATAAAACTCCCAGATTTTATATCTATTGTAAATTTTCATTGCGTGGATTGAATTTAATTGACCTTCAAGACTAATCGTTTAAGACCGGAAAACCTCCCTCTCATTTCTCCTTTTTTATTCTCTATCCGGTTTTCTTCTATTTTTTCTTTTTCTTTTCCTTCCTTCCCTTTTGATTCTCATTCGCATGTATCAAAAGTGGGGGAAACTTCCAATTCTTCCTTCTTGCTGCTGATGTCATCTTCATCTTTTTTTTTTTTTTTCTTCTTATTTTCTTGTTTTATCTTCCTATTATTTTCCACTTTATAGTCTGGCCTGAATCTTGAAATTCCATTCCATACAAGTTCATGATCATGCGATATTTCATATGTCATGTGTCACTCCTTTAATATGCCACGTGGACATCCACAAGATCACGCTACATACACCCGGACACCCGGGAGATCTCGGGAAAGGGAACTCCGACTATCCTCGAATCCAAATTCGACGGTGAATTTATTCTAAACAAATCCAACAACGGTCCGCCGGTTATCCCGAGACGTAGTACCCCACGATTTTCACTGAATTACCGTTTTAAACCCTATTCAGAAAAATTGAATTTTTCTCGGGTTTTACATGTAGACTCCTCATAATCATCCGTATATGATCTCTCTCTGTCGGTCAATCTATGATCTCTACTATCTTCTCTCGCCATCGAGAGATGAAGGAAGAAACTGACTCATCTATATACTATCTCAAAGCCTGAAGCTCTCTCCTCGATACATCAACTATAATATTATAAATTAGCAAACCATCAGAAAACTCCTTAAGCTAAGTCATCCCATGTCCTGCGTCGTGAGGACTCCAACGATGTAAACCAACGTTGAGTTGTACCACTCAAAGATAATGGAAACATGGTGACCATCTAAATACTGTAAAGTCAAAGATGGATGCGAGGACAGCCAACACCTATATACCTCTCAATCTCAGGCATGGTGAACTTGGGCGGTAAACCGGCCATAGCTACACACTATCAGGACCATCCCAAGGAGCTGAACCATTTGATACTCTCAATTTCTTGATACACTGCTCAATACGAACATAAACATCCTTAAGAGCTATGGTAGGTATGGCGGACAAGTGGTAACCCCAGATCAAGGCTGCAGCGTTGCTTTTTTTTCACTTAACGTTTTAATAGAACTTTTTTGAGCTTAATGTCGGTCACTTAATAACATTGGGTGATGTTCTGCTTGTTTTTTAACATTAGTGAGTAGTGACGACAACCTAAACAAATTATTTTGCGCTCCCGTCCCGCCGCTTCACGACACATGTTTAATTTAATTCTTAATCGGGTTTTTAACAGTTTGAGTTTATTTTCAACCGATAATTTTGCCTGCGATTGTTGTCAGAAACCAGAAATTAGAAATTTTCAAAAATGGCAAAATGTTAATAAAAATAATAAATTGCCATAAGGATTCAGTGGAAGTTTAGAGGTAAATTCTCTGTATTCCTCGATAACGAAACTGACTGTGCCAAGTAACTGCCTCACAGACCTTAGCGAATCTCCAAAAGTCATCAATTCTGAGACAAACCCGAAATTTTTCGATTTTCTCACGATAAGTCACAATGATTTCAAAGATTTAGATTTTTAATAAAATCTCGTAAAGTCGTGAAATGGCTGGCCAAGTTCATTTTAAAAATAAATTGAATTGAAAATAATAAATTGTTTCTGCGTAAAATGTAATCTCGAATGAAGCAATATTAACCATGTATCCAAAATACACACAGTTCCTCGCCCGATTATACTCTTTTAAAATAATTTTTTATTATTTTATTTATACTTAATATATATACAATTATTATTAAAATCTTAATAATAATTATAAAATTTTATAATTATTTTTATTTTTATGAAAATAGTTAATTTTAATATAATAAAATAAAAGCAAATATAAAAAATTAAAATTTAAAAAATAAAAAACAAATGTAATCGTAAACGGGGAGAGTTTGAGAATTTTCTCATCTCCGCCTCCGGGTCCCGTTTAATTTTTAAACGACAGTTTCAGACCGAAAATAACGAGCTGGCCTGGGATTTTACCGCCCCGTCCCAAACCCTCCCGTTGTCATTTCTAGTAGTGTATACTGTTAGCTCTTCTTTTTATCGGACAACGATCAATTTTTCTTATTTAAAATGACTTTTCTCCAATGTAAAAGCCGCCAATATTTTCATTTTTTTCTATTCATAACTTCTTTAGTGGCCTCAGCATGCTCTGGGCGAAAATTTTAAACAGTCACTTATCACTGAAAAGTTTATTCAAATTTTCAAAGATTAAGTCAAAAACAAAACACCACCTAAACAGAACAAAGCGCGCCCTGGGTTCCATCGACTGAACTGGTGGTGGTGGCGGGGGTGGCGTTGAATCATAGTGTATCCCATCCTGAATTGCTTGATTGCTCCAAATTTACCGATCGATCTCCCTTGGCCTGATACTTGCTAAATTCTCATGAATAGAAGTCAAAGCTTTGGTAGCTCAATAGTTCGAATCAATCTATACCTCTGACACGAATCCTAGAAGACATACCTAGAATGAAAGGTAAGGAAAATCATTTAAGTGTAGAGGAATCTTATGAGTTGCAATATAGAAGTGGTTCACAAGATAAATTGCAAACTTTACAAAGAGTAGATGGATTTTATGTGGTCATTTTTATCAGAATAACTGAAAGGTCATGGATAATGATATTAACTGGATGGGTCATGTTATTTATCCGTCAGATTATACTTTTCTGTAGAACCCCATACAAAAGAGACAGTCCGATTTGTTAAATTATGCAAATACCTATAAAATGATCCTGTTAATGAGATCTGGATTACTCCGACATCCACAAGTTTTCCATAGTCGACGATCGGGTCACCCGAATTTCCTGGTAGTTTTTAAGGCGTCATTAATTTGTTCCATCGATCGAATTGGGGTGGTGTGACTTGGATGGCGCTGAATTCATAATGGTTCATCCTCGACTACTGGGTTGTCTATCCCATCAAGCAACGAGGGAGCCAACCATAATGATGCGGAAGAACTGCCCAATTGAAACTTATACTCAAATTGATATCTAGCACGCAAAAGGATACCAAAAGGGAGTTGGATCTACTATACGACAGAAGTGACCATAAAAGCTCTCACTAATCTCAACACTTAGTGGTAATCTAATGTGCACAAAGTAGTGCGGGTGCAACCAAAAAACCTAACCCACTAAGAACAAGAAGGCACACTAGGTACACAAATATCTTGAAATCTTAGCTATGAGTTATACAAATCTTCATAGATCAACACAATAATCGATTAAGAAGATCGCAAACTCCTGAATTTCAATGACTTAGGATAAAGCATGCAATAAAATAATTAGCTAGTCAAAAGTCTTCAATATGCTATCAACAACCACGTTTACAAGAATCATAAAGGGATATGGTTTTTATAAGTTATAATAAAAAAAAAAAAAGAAAAAAACTTTGTTTGACTGGAAATATCTTAACAAAAAATTAATTGGAGGAAAATTTATTTTTATTCAAATGAGATTTTCACATAAAAAGGTGTAGATTTCCAACTTTATGACTCAAATAAATATTACCAATGTGTGATGTGATTGTAGATTTTACTAATGAAAGATCAATTTTAAAATAAAAATATATATTCTCCATTGCTTTTATTCAAAAAATAAAAAATAAATAAAGGTTTATAACAAAGGTTTCACAAAGTATTAGGACTTAAAAAGAAATAGTTATATATTTTTTATCTCATAAAAGAGATTTGAAAATTGGGAAAATTGCAAAGTGGTTAAATGATATCTCATTTAAGGCCCTGAATTTTTTTTCGCCCAAACAGCTCGTAATTTTACCGTAGTCCACAAGCTTAATCATTACGACGCGAAACTAAAATTAAAGACATAAAATCAATGTTGTTGTCATTGTAATGTCCACATATCTCTCCTGCACTCCTCCACACTTCTCTAGAGAAATCTTCTTTGGATATCGAGTTCAACCAAGCCATAGAACAGGAAGTTGTGGATTTATTAATTTTTCTTATATTTGATATGTAGTATGTGGTTCACTCATATTTTTTTCACTGATCTCAAAACATAAGATATCCCCATTAATTTTCTTTGGTTTTGGTTTTGAGCTCTATTCTCATCAAACAATTTAAGATGATAATTAATAATTTAATAGAGTTTTATTTTATTTTTAATTAATTTTACTAAATAAATTTTTAGGAAAAGCCAAATGTGTTTTATTTGTCTTTTGAAACTACTTTTCTAACCTGATTTGAATGATCCTATGTTTTTTCGGGATCCTAACAATTGCAGTGCAAGTAAAACTAATCACTGTGGAATATTTAATCAAAATACTCTTTTTCGATCTTACTATATAGAAAATTATTCCTAAAAAGTTTTCTTCAAAGTCTAGTTTATGGAGTTTTATAATTATAAGAGACTAATGTAAAGAAAAAGGAGATCCCATTAATAATAAAATATTTATATTTTTTTCTATTTGGTGAGTATAAAGTTTTATAGGAAATAAATCTTTATACCTTTTAATTTTTAAAATAATAATTTTTTTTTCCACCCATTTAAAAATTACCAGGTGCTACATATCCAATCTAATGATGATTGATGGAGAAGAAAAGATGAAGATGAAGAGATAAAAAGTTGGAATCAAAATGTTTCTATATATCCATGTATATGATATATATATATATATATAAATTTTCCAAAACAATTTTTGATCAATTTTAAAAATAAAATTATGAAATAAATTCACATTTCTATTTTTTTAAATGTTGTAAAAATGATTTTATTTATTTTTTACTTTTATTCACTTTTAAGAGTTATAATATTTTATTCTTATAAGAATTCACGTGGGAATCTTGAGCCAAACTTCTTTAAGGGTTAAATATTTCAATTTTTTAAACATAGTAGTGTGAATCCAAATCGGATAAAATCTAATACCAATTTGAATGGTTAAAACTATTTAAAAGTCAACTTATTGAACATATTTCCAGGCACATGCTGGCTAAGATATATAATTAATTAATTAATTATTTTATTTTTTTAAAGCAAAGATAATTAAGTAAATAAAATAATAAATGGTGGACTGGTGGAATGCAATTTTCAGTAAAGTTAAAGGAAATTGCTAACTGGCCACCTTTTATTTATTTTTGCAAGTGGCTGAAACTGCCGGTACAGTCTGCGCTGAATTTCATAGTCACGTGATCAGGACCACGTCAGGTAGAGATTTTCAAGATATTTTATTAACATTAAAAAAAATAAAAAATTCAAATAGGTTATAACAAAAAGAACATAAACTAAAACATTCTAAATTATCAGTTAATGTATCACGATATTAATTCTTGTAAAATCTTAAAACATTTTTTAATATCATACCACAGCACTTTTACATTAATTTTTAAAAATTTCTTTTTTAATAACGTTACGCACTTAGCTTAAATAATATTTTGATTTTTAATCTATATCAATAATTTTTTAAAAATAAAATATTTACGTTAAAAACTCGATTTTACAAGCTATTTATGTCACATTCACATCTAATGAAAAAAATAAGAAGTTTATAACACAATATAATTATACGTTTTTTTTTTTTAATATTTCCACATTCTAAGCTTTTATTTATTTATTTATTTGAAAAGTTATATTCAAGTTTCTTTTAATCTACTAAAGATTTTATGTTTTAATGGTTGCCCTTTCATTAAAAACGTTTTTTTTTTTTTTTTATTATTATTAAAAAATAAATAAGTATTTTAATGTGGTGATACTTTTTATGAAGGGCAACTGTATATGCTGACCCCAATAAATTCATCTCATATTTAATACCCCAGTATTGTTATTTAAATTTCAAATAAATTTTTTGTATTATAATATTCCATATACCAAAATACTTTGTATATATGTCCATGTATTAACATTATTTTATAATATTTTATAGTTAATTTTTAACCATAGATTTAGTTTTAGTTTTATAGAGCAAATAATAAAAAATAAAAATAATGGATAGTATTTAGTCATATTTAATATTATCCTTATATTTAGTCATATAATAGATAATAGATAATATTTAATATTATGTTTGGTTAAATATAGAATAGGATAACTAGAGAGATAAATTGTCCTTATTTTCTACCAATCAAATATAAATTTGATATATTATATTTTTCTCTGATCTGATCATCTTAAGTGAAATCATGTTTACCAAAAATGAATCCATTGCATTAAATTTGAATAATTTGATTACATTTTTTGGGTGTTCATAGAAAAATACATCATAATTCATATCATGGAAGACAATGGCAGAGCCGGAATTTAAGTTCATCAAAATTGCTAAATAAGTTTTATTAAATTTTATAAACTAAATTCTTTAACAATTCATTAATATTTAAATATGTCACTGAGGTAGCTACAATAGCCTCTGTTCTCATATAAAGCCAAGCTGAATCGTTGGGGATATGTATTCTTATTACTTTTTTGAGTGAGATTCACAAAAAATATACTAAAATATTTCGATATAATAACTGAAAAGCTCGAGCTTTTTCTCAGTAAAACCCATGACTTAAAAACACATTTTTTATGTTCACGGATCTAATCAAGATATACGTGATCCGACAAAAAAGAAAAGAGAAAAAGACATCATGGATATGGTAATATACATTTTTAAAAAAAATTTATGATAAATTTTTTAAAAAAGGGAAGTCGAAGGGTAATGAGATCCAAGAATTGGATAGGAAATAAAAAATCCAAAGAGAAAAGTTTTTAATTATGGTAGGCGGATTGAAAAGGAAAAGTAGGTAGAGAGTATTAAAGAAACAAATAAGGAGATGAGATGAAGAGAGAGAGAGAGAGACAGGTAGACGTTGGTGGGGTTGGGAATGGGGTCGAAAATGACGAGAAACCAACAGAACGCATGTGAGGAGCGAAAGCAGAAAAACAAGGAAACAGTGAAAGATAGAGAGAGAGAGAGAGAGAAAGAGAGAAAGGGAATGGAATCCCAACAACGATTAGCATTCAGCCAGATTCAGCATTCACTCGCTTGATTGACAGATATTTCATTTTCTTAAATCCCCTCCCAATGGATAATAAATGGAGAATATCTTCTTCCATATCCAAATCATCATTGTCTCCTTAAATGGTTCCTATTTTTAAACCCTCCATACTTTCACCTTCCCACCTCCCACGTTACTCCAATTCACTTTCCTTGTCAAAGTGTTTTTTTTTTACAAAGAAAGTAATAATGTCATTTTCCTTCATCTTTTCTCCATTTTCCTACAGGCAAACTGTTTTTCTCTGCTGGTGGGTTCTGATTTCCGGCTCATTTTTGTTTTCTGGGTCTTTTGATTCCTACAAATGAATTACAGAATGGCTTGAATTTGTTTTTCGTCATTTATATGCGTTATGCTCTGTTTGGTAACTAAGAAAAAGCCAGAAAAGCGCAAAAAAAAAAAAAGTTTATCAATGCTACATTTTTACTCTCAGCTCAATTACAACATCATTCTCTCATTTGCTTTTCTTTTCCATTATCTACTCAATTTCTTCTTCTTTGTCGGTGGGTTCTAATTTTATGCTCATTTTGTTTCTTTTAGCGTTTTGTTTGGGTATAGTTCGATTTCATCACGCAGTAGTGAAATGACATATTTTATTTTGACATTTGATTTGTACAAATGGTATTTACTTGTTTTTTCCTTATGCTTTTGCCTTGTGTTCTGTTTGGTAACTAAGAAAACAACGTAGTAATTTTATCATAGCTTTTCATTCACTTTCCTATTAAAATGCCATTCTGTTTGGTATTTACTGCCTCTCTGGTTCTTCTGGTCAGTAGGCTCTTGATTTTTTTTTTCTTCCTTTTGTTTGTTTTCAGTCCTTTCTTTTATATAGATGCATTACAAAAACAAAGTGACATGACAGGCAAATATGTTTGTTTTCAATCAGTTTGATCTAAGTGGAGAAAAAAAGGTGGGGGTGGGGGGGGAAATATTTCTCAAATATGGCTAATTCAATTAGTTTATTATAGTTTTCCATCTTTGTGAAATTACTTGTCAATTTTTTTTTCTTGTTTTTATGGGGAACCAAAGTTACCAAACTAAAGTTTATGTTAATTTCTTATATTAGAAAATTTAATTCATCAATTTCTGAAAAAATACGGTCTTCGGCCCCTTAGTTGCATGTGGAAAGATTGTGCACAGAACATTTCTACCTATGCTGAAAATTTTGTAGAAGAATTTGTTTTCAACTCTTTTTTCTTGGGGTTTTCCCCTATATTGAGTGAGGCTGAAATGGAAACTCTAGGATCTTTCCAAAGTTTTAGATTAGCATTACCTTGGTGAATCATAAGACTCCAAATCTTCTTATACCTGCCTGAACAATTTATACATGCAAATTTTATAGCAGAGCTTCTTACACTTGAAAATACACACTTCTAGAAATCGAGGCTTTCCTAGGTGATGAACATGCTTCTCATCACTAAAAAACCAACATCCCTATGTATGCGCACACACATAAATTATATATTATGTACACCCCTTAGGTCATGGCATTGATGAATTTTCCTCCAGGTTATTTATAAAACATTGTCTCTACTTCATTATGTTTTTACCTACTTTTAGATGAATGTTTAATTGTGATGGATATCATGAGAGTTATTCACCTAATATTGAGCGGATGCCTTTAAAGATGATGGTGTAATAAGCTCACAAGGAGGAATTTAAGTGAATTAGATCCCATAACGTCTCTTCTAATCTCCAATTTTCCTCAAAGATCATAGCATTTCTTTTACTACAAACCAAACAGCATGGTGGAGCAAGTGATTTTCCACAGGGTCTCTTGCCTCTAATGGACATCCCTTTACATCTAAACGAGGTAGTCAGAATATTATGTATACTTCTAAGCTGAACCTAACCCATCTTGATTAGATTGAAAAATGCTTCATGCCAAACCAATGTTAATCTCTACCAAATGTAGGAAAGGAGATGTCGATTGATTAGCACCTCTCATCCATAAGATGCACCAAAAGATCTTTCTGGTGCTACTAAACCGCTAAAAGACCTTAACCTTTGAAGGAACCTTTTGATTTTCATGAACATTTGGTTGTGAAGAATGCAGAGCTTTGTTCATGAATTAGGACAAGGCCAAGAGAAAGGATTTTATTGAGAATAAACTTGAAGAGGTTAAAGAAAGTTCTTGAATTTGTGGCAGAAGAAGACAAGTGCACATAAGGAAGTGAGGAGATGAGCCTTTCAAGGTTTCCAATTTCTACATTAGTGAGATTATGGTAAAAGTTGAGGTTCCCAGAAGGTGAAGGGAAATTACCAAGGACAACTAATTAGGTGAAATTTTCACTGTGATAACCTTATGAAAGCTTAAAAATTGTGACACGATAGTTAATCTCCCCACCCCAAATCTCTAAAGAAATGAATTCTCTCCTTGTTGTCCATCATAAAACAAGTGCAAAGAAGCGTCATGGAATAATTGTGCAATGGTCTTCTAAGGGCATTTATGTGACAATTCTAGAATATTGACATCCAATCCATTAGGATGTGTCCCACAAATGCTCAAAATAACTTAATGCTACATGCCATAACTTTTCTAAGGAACCTCCAGAGTCACTTGCTCAAGAGAGCATGGTTGCTCTTCAAGTTTTCCAATCCTGAAACGTGCTAACTCCTCTAGCCTAAACATTATGTCCCAATTGATAAGATGATCCTTTTTACACTTCCCAACCCTTAATAAAAGAAAGTTCCTTTGTAATTTCTCAATCCCCAAAGTTATTATGCTAAAGATCTGAAAAAAAAGATTAGAAATAGATAGAGATGTGAGATAAGCATGATTGGATTAGAATTATTTCCTGCTAAAGACGTTTTGTCTTTTCACATCCATCTAGTTTCCTTTAGATTTTCCCATCTATCATCGATCCCAAAATCACTTGTTCTTCGTGATTCTCATATAGGATGGGACCCAAACAAGACAAAGATCATTATGAAATCCTTACAACTGTTGCAAAGCGATACTAAAGTACAAGTTATTGGTTTATATTAAGACTGGGAAGACACTTCTCTCTAAATTGATTGTTTTTTTTCTTCTTTATTAGGAATGCTTAAGGAACTACTTGATAGGTGACACTCTTTTAGTAAAATGATTTTTTCTTTACCTATTAGAAAAGGAACTACCAATAGGTAATCCAAAAATCCAGGGTTAAGAACAACCTCTCACCACCAATACTCTAAACACAAAAAACATTAGTAACTTAAGAACCCAACCATTAAAAAAAACCTATTAAATATTGTGAGGTAACTAACAAGCTTAGACTTAGCCCACAGAAAGCACACGAAATCCATTTTCATTGTTTGTAGAGAGAAAGCCTTGTTATCAAAATCAATACGATTCCTTACCTTCCACATGAGCTAAAATAAACATAATGGGGCTGTTTTCCAAACCTTCTTTCTCTTCTTACCTATAAAAGAGTCATTCCAACTGAGTGAAGTATCTTTAGGCGATGAACAAAGCACTTAAGAAATCCTTAAAAGCATGAAAATCAACTTCTATAAACCCTTGTCACCTCACAATGGAGCAACACATGATCAACAAATTTTGCCTCTCTAACGCACAAGAAATGCCTTTGAATTACTTGATACTAGAGTAAATATCTCTTAATTGCAAAATGCCAACTGTAATTATAAATAAGAGCATTACTAAGAAGTGAGAGCTTTTTAACCCCCAAGTCCCTCTCCTCTTAAGTCAACAAACAACATCCACTTAACAAGATGAGGTTTGCTCTCTAACACCCTAATGCCCTTGAGAAAGTTGAAAGTTCCTTTGAATCTGTTCAAGCCTTAATCTAACAGCCCATAGCAAGTAGAACAAAGACAAAGTAAATAGGGAGGTTGGAGAGCATACTTTTAGTCAAAGTGAATCCCCCTCCATTGGAATTATATTGTTGCTTCTATATGGAAAACCTCTTGCAAAACCACTCCTTCTATCCATCCTAAATTGTTATTGACTTAAATGAATCACCTAAAGGAAGACTTGAATGGAGGAACACAGATGTTCTACCTTTCACCTAAGCTTGGCAAGTAGAAGATCAAAATTCTCCACCTTCCCTATTGAGATTAACTCACTTTTCTCAAATTAACCCTCAGCCTATAAATCATCTCAAAACGCAAGTAACTACAAACACAAATAAGTGATTTGATCTTGAGTTGTCACAGAAAATAAAAAAAACCATCGCAGTGACCTCTTTCTCTAAATTGGACTTTGGAAGTCAGAAAATCAAATGGTCATTGTTTGAAATTTTGCAGATTTTCAAGAGAGGCTTTAGAAATGAAAATGGTGATTTGAAAATTGTGAAAGAAACATTCTAGTCCTATTCTTGCTTTGATCATTGTCCCATTGAGAAATTTTGCCAACAGTAGAAAAGAAATAAATTGTGTTGCTCTTCGTTAAGATAAATAAAACATATTAGCAACTCTAATAAATTTTATTTCTCTTCAATATTTGAATCATATTGACCTCAATGAAATATGTGAAAGTCTCTTGGAACCCCCAATCTTTTGCATGACTTTAGATTCTACAAACAATACTATGAACAACAAAAGCACTTTATGTAGAATTCTGCACTTGTAAATCTAAAACAGATCCTTGGAATAGTTCCTTTGGATTTCTTAAATTTGGTCTAAATGGAAATGCAATGTCAATCATAGGAAATAATCATTTATGAATTCAAATTGATGAATTTATATTTATAATTCTTAAATAAACTTTACCAGATTTTACTATATACTTAATTCTTGATCTTGCTCTTCTACCAGATTTTTATGATGGGGAAGATAGTCAAAAGCTTGTGCTTTCTTGTTTTCTTGGGGGTCCTTGTGGAGGGCTTGAACATATGGCCAATGCCAAATTCAGTAAACTATGGGCATCAAATTATGTATCTTAGCAATAATTTTGTGCTAAAAACCGATGGAAGCAAATATAATGATGCTTCTGGAATATTAAAGGATGCATTCTCAAGGTTACTTGATGTTATTGAAGTGGATCATGTCATCGACAGTAATTTTTCCCAAATTGATCCTCTGTTCATTCTCCATGGAATTAATGTGATTGTTTCGTCACAGAACGATGAGGTATTTCTGTTTTTATATTGCTTAAGTATTCTTTTAGAAATACTTTTTTTTTTATATTACTTGGATTCTTACAAGCATGAAAAAACATGACTAAAAATGAGTACTATTATTACATTAAGCTCATTTAAAGAGAGTTAGTTGTTTTCTTGGTTCTAAACAATGAGAATTTAAGACCCAGAAATTTGATTACTCTTTGACAGTATCTCTGAAACCAAAAGAAAAAGCAGGATTTTGCTACATTTTTGTGTTCATATAAATTTGATCGTGTGACCTTCATCTTACTATTGCTTTAAGATCAAGATGTATTTCTTAACTTCATATTGTTTGAGACTTGGAGGACAATGATAAGCCATTTTCATTGAAAAGAAGAAAAAATAGCTTTAACCATGATATTGATTACTCAAGCATTTTGCTCAATTTGAAATGATTTGTATGCCAAATGCATTGTAAATATTTTTTCCACACACAAATGCAATTCTTTGGAATGAGGAACAAGTGTAAAAAGTTTTAAGGAAATCTAAGTTTTGGTTGTGTAATAAAAAACTAATCCTAGTTTGCTATGAGGATTTGTCCTTTTTTCTTTTTCCTATCTGACTAACTATTTCTAAATGGAAGTGATATGGTCATGTTGATATTTTATTTATTCCATAAAGAGGTCTTGTAAAATATTGTAATTAATTTTGATAAGAAAACAGCTTTAAACAAGCATTTTTTTTTTCTTTGTGAATGAAAGATAAGAGATTTGTTTTTTAGTTCCTGTGCTGCATAGGAGTTTTACTGCTCATTATTTTCAATGTATGCTAACAAAAATTTAAAAGTTTACTTTGGTGAGAATTGTGGTGATGTTACTTATTCCGATGTGAAAATCAAACCATGATATGAAGGTTTGAAACAGAAATCCTTTGCTTAAAGGAAAATAGCATTGTATGATTTCCTATTTCATTATAACTTTATTTTTATTTTATTTTTTCATATTGGCATGTTTGTCTCTAAACAGTGTTCAAAGTTTGACTGTTCTGTTTATTCAGCTGAAGAAATTTTTCACCCTGCTGTGAAATTTTTGTGCACTTTGCAGCTTAAATATGTGTTGATGAGTCATATAAGCTTATCGATTCCTTCACATGGAACACAGGTTTATGTTTATATTGGTAAGTGAATCTGAGCCCATGTCCCTGGTTCCCAAGGCTCTGTGGGTAACATGCTCAATAATTTTTTTCAACAACTTTGGCACATTTTTTTTCTTGGTGCCATCAATGAATTAGATTTGGATACTCGCTGTATTCAGAGCAGCATGAAAAGTTTCGATTTATGTCATGAAAAGAACAATTTATAACCACTTGTAAAAGGCAGATAACAACTAACCTTGCTTATCTTGGAAGAGACGGTCACTAGTCCAACCCATGCCTATAAAATATGAAATTCTGAAACATCTTTGCATTTATGAAACTTCAAAAATACTTAAACTAACCAAATCAACATCATGACTTAAAGAAGTTTTACTGCCAAATTCAGACAATCAAAGAACCAATTATGCTAAGGTTTCAACTATCTGTTGCATCAGAAATAACAGATTTAAGGTTGTACTTTTCAATCGTCCCTACCATGCCCCTTTAAACACTTTGAAAAGATCGCCAGAGCTTGATCTTATAGCATAGAAGAAAATCAAATTGCCTTAGATGGTGATAGAGCGCACTCGCAGTTTTCAGTTTACATGTTCTTAGGTGATAGTTGTATTACTGGCATTAGAGGTGATTCTTCATTTAATTAATGAGTGTTGGTAAAGGCTGGGTGGGGTTATGAAGTGTTCCGGTTCAAGTCCCACTGTCGTGGAAATAAATATTTACCTATCAAAAAAGAATAATGGCTTTGTAGAGTTGTGTAAGAGGGAGGAACTTAGTGTCTAACATCAAGACAAGGTCCACTAACTACATGGAAGAAAAATGTAAAATATTTTGCAATTATAATCTGTCGATTTTATTGACTTTGATTATTTGCTTCTTCCTTTGATCATCTCAATTTTTTATTATGGACACTTTCAGTAATTGTACAGTTTGCGGGGTTCTACACAGTTGTATGTTAAGCTTTGTCCTTATAAAGTAAAATCTGTTGCTGGATTTGGCTAATGAATGAAAACATAACAATCTTATTTAGTTGTTTTTGCAATAAAATTTCAGACTTTCAGTCAATTATGCCGTCTTAACCTTACAAATAGAGGGATTGAAGTTCATCAAGTCCCATGGTATATAAATGATCAGCCAAGATTCTTTTACCGAGGTCTCTTAATTGGTAAGATGCTTTTTCTATTTAATGTTCCCCCCTTTTCTATAGGCAACAAGAAGTTATATGCATGCATGCACCGGCGGAGACAGAAAATAAGTTGAGTGGAGGCAAAATCACAGGGTTATTTTCAGTGGGGGCAAAAATAAGGCATAAGTCACTTTGATGGTTCAATGAAAATTGACTTCTACTTTAACCTAGGCCGTGGGTTTGAGTCCTTATACAAACAAATTTTTTTCCCAAAATTTCAGTGGGGGCAAATGCTGCCCCCCTTGAGCCCTATGTAAATCCGTCCCTGCATGCATGTATGTATATGTATATTATACAGAAAGTCACCCATAGCAAGGTGCAACAAATTACATGCAAAGAAAGTACATGAAAGTATATGAATGGTCACAAGTAGTTGTTATTGTTTTTTTTTTTTTTTTTCCACTTAATAGAAACAACCACCGCCATTTGTCTAAAAAGATAAGGCATAAGAGATAAGAATAATCCTTCTAAGATGTAAGAGGAAATGTTATAGGGGAAGAAATTAAAAGAGAGCTAAGTTACAATCAAGGGGGGAAGTCTCCGATAAAGGAGGCTAAATGCATAGCTCATTTTTTGGTTAACTGGTCCACGACCAAGGATGAGTGTACATCACTTTGAATACCATCTTAAGTTGTTGGTTCTATATAGATCTTATCTGTCACAAAGGCAAATGTCAGCACACAACATTGAAGACAACTTGAAAATCTTCTTGAATCGTGAAATTTTTTGTCTAACACATGAATCAAATTGGTGCAGATACAGCTCGACACTATCTGCCGCTGCCAATCATAAAGAGTGTTATTGATTCTATGAGCTATGCAAAGTTGGTATGCAATGCTTGACTTTCTCCACACTTTGCTGTTTTTCATTGACAGTGCTTCTGATCACTATATAAGAAACCAACATTGATTAGTTATTGAATGTTTCATGTGATTGATACTTGCTAGGTTTTTATTACTTTGTAAGTTTTTCTTTAGAAATGAGAATGAGAGAAAAGAAGGAAACAAAGAAAAGGCTTCCATAATGATTTGGCTTGTATGCCTAGCTTTATATTTATATGAAAAGAAATACAAATAACAAATGAAAAACAAAAAAGACAAACCTAATTAAACATGAGGTTACTTGTGGGGCCAACTCCAAGGACTAATAAATTAATAGTCATAGGATCAAGCTACTGAGCATAAACTACTGAAGTACCCCTTTGACTTAAGTTTGTCTTTCTTAACAAGATTTGAGGCTAAAAAACCCACTCTATTTTCTTTTTTTCATTTTTCCAGTCAAAACCTTTAGCTTATTTTATTTGCTCTTTAGAGATGTTAGAATTTAGAACCTCAATTGCAACTCCCAATATACTAGTTGATTTCTACCGAATGGCTTTTAGCTTGCTTAAGTGGTTAGTAGATTGATCCCTGAGTTCCTTGTTGTCTTTAGTGTTTGCGGGCGCTCTGGCGATGGTGGAAACCTGAATTTGAATCTCTTCTGCAAAAGCTCAACCTTGTAGGATTTGGATTTAATATGAATATTATGCCTTTAATACTTTCCTTCACATGCAGCCCTATACCCGCATGTGGAAAGTTAAACAAACCAAATAAAGTCCTTCATGGATGTTAAGGTTTTTATTAGTGTAGATATGATCGGTGCTCTTAGTATCAAGGGATCCAAGGTGTATGAACGTAGGCGTGCAGAGGATATTATCGCTTTGGGCAAGGGGAAGCATCGAGGAAGATTTGTCGTTGAAAGTAGACGGCTGGGTACTCCTCATATTTGCCAAAGTAGCAACGACACCTGAGGGGTGTGGATGAGCTCCTCGAGACGTAGCTCTAAACTGCTTGAATGATCAAGATCGAGCCAATGAGTAGTACTGGGAGGTCGGGTCATGTAACCGAAGATCGCTAATAGGTGTGTCCAAGCTATGACAGTGAGTGTGACTGGTATCTTGTCCTTTTCTCCCCTCGGGCTTGCTACCGCTGGCCACTCTAGAATCACTTCGAGATCGACCCAGAGCCCATCACGTAAGTGTCCTGTAATCTCGTGACACGGACCGTGGTGGCAAAAGGAGTGGAAGTAGCGGGCAACGCATCAAGAGTCAACAAAGTTCGAATAATCGCCTCCAGTTGAGTATCTGCTTCCGTGATGTCCCCATCCGCCTCGAGGTTAAGTAGAAGAATGGATCATGAAGCAGATCATTCCATCTTTGATTGTGAAGTTTCGGTATTAGTAGACTTTGGCAAGATAGGTACAAGTTCATCCTTAAGGGTAGACATTCATCCCCCATAAGAAGATATATCCATATCGAGCTGTTTCAAATTAGCAATGGAGGATATTACCCGCAGACGCCACATCATTAATGCAGGCTTCTTCACCAACTCCGCATAGTGTAGCAAGTTTTATGTGCCCCAATATTATATAGAGTCTCAAAATATCAATCGATTGTCGCAACATCAGATAGTAAAACATTTGGTTTTTTCCACTGAGTATGTTTATCTTCTGAAATACTTCGTGGTCCCGTATAGTAAATGATCCTCACAACCATTACCAATAAACCAAAGGTCCACCGATTCCTCACATGATTGATAATTATCGCTCCCTATGAGTTTATCCAAGGTAATCATAGGAGTTCCAAATACAAAACAATTAAAAGTCAATCTTTAAGCCTGTAGACGTATTTTTAGCCATCGGGATGAGAAATCAACATAAGGTCAATAAACAAATTCTAAGGTTCTGGGTGTCGAGAAGCCCGGAAATACAAAAGAAAGAGATTCAGTGACAGACAAATTATAAATCTGTCACCAAAGAGAAAAAGTGGAAAATGAGGACTTTTCCAAATACGGGCGGGCTGGTGAGAGGTCGGATAGGCTCGTTGGTGGCAACGGCATCAGCGAAGGAGGCGCTGCGGTCAACAAATATCTCACGCGCCAATCTAGTGAATTTCAACGCCGGACTGAGATCGCTGTGGTAAGAAGTTTCTGGTAAGCTTCCATCAGGGTAGATCAAAGAGAGACGCCGTATCGGGTGCTCGCGTCTAAATGGAGTACCGTTAGGAAAATTCGGCCGAAAAGTCGCGAAGTGGTTAAGGTGTCTCACCGCCGCAATGGCCTTTGAGCTCGCGACATCGTAACGCGACCTGAAAGTGACACTACCGCTGACGGGTCGTCGGAATTGACCATAAGGTGAAACCCTAACCCTAGTATTCTCAAACTCTTCTATAGCTCTGATACCATGTTGAGAGAATATGAATACTCTGATTCTCATTAATTTACAAAGAAGCGCCAGAATATTACATATTTATACTCTAGTTGTTAAGGCAAAAAAGAAGTTTCCAAAGCCGAGTCTACTAGGAGATTAAAGAGAGTATGGAAAAGAATCCTAATGGACAGAGATCAAACCTTAATAATGGACTTTCAAATCAACAAACGGGAATAAAATTATGAGAGGTGACTCGGAACTCAGATCCCTCCCGCTAAACTGCTTTGATATCATGTTAAATCATCAACCCTCCTAAAAGCTCAAGCTTCAGGATTTGGATTAATAACATGGCTCTCTTAACACTTGATTAGTCGACCTTCCTCGAGCTGGGAGTTATGTGGTTTGAGACCTTATTGAGGTTGAGATTAAATTCGGAGAAGAGCTAGCTTCTTATCCCTGGAGGTAGAGAATTTAAGTGATTGGTTCTCGGAGTTCAAAAAGGCTGTCCCACCTTTCACTTATTTAGGTCTCCTTTAGGTGCCCTTTCACATGTGGCAGTTTAGGATAATGTGGATGAGAGGTTCGAGAGATCACACTCTGGAAACACGTATTTATCTTGTGGGGAGGTTGTTCATGTCCCTTCCCGTCCCATCAAGGCTGAGCGGGGAGGGAGGCAGCAGATCTGAACCCGATTCCTTACCGCTTTTCACTGGGTGCCCAAGTCTTATAACTAAATCAAAAATGTCATCTAAAGATACAAAAATAAACTACCATCAGAGTGGTGTTTACGTTGTTAATACATACGCCCGAGTCCCATTTACATATACATATAAAACTTATGATTACACTTTGTATATATTCCAGAGCTGAACCCACATGGTGAACCCCTACTAGTGCCGCCCAAAGAGGTATGCCAAGATCTGCGGTACATCCTCCTCTCGGTACTCCACACTGATTAAAAACCCGTGCTAAGCTTACGCCTTAGTGGGAAAACATATGACTTATATATGTACAGCTTATCGATACTCAGACAATAAGCATATAACAATAATTGTGTATTCATTAAAGGATGATCAGGGATTTTCATGAATTCATATAACAAACTTTATACACTTTACTTGTACTTTATAAGCAGACTATGTTCTTTATGCCCTGGGACTTCCCACAGACACATACTTCAGTCATCGCGCACTTTATACTTTAGTCTGCATTTCCTGTATTACAGCTTATACTTGTACAAAAGTACCAGAAATGGCAGTAAATCTGGTATTTACATGAGGGTACCCGTAGGCAAATATCTCGTAACGTAACGATGTACATTACTTTCTTCTTATTCGCTTTATCGAACCCTATCATGAACCGGATACCTTGACTAGGTGCAATAAGAAATGAGTAGGACAATGAACACTATAAAAATTCAAGGTAATGCAGACAAGATCGAGGTGCCGTAGTTAACAAAGCAAGAGTCAAAACACCAATTAACGCAGCTCGCCTTTGACGCAACGTGTAAGGGCCTGCACTGATTTCGCTAGAGCGCTGGGCACCGCATCAAGTACCAGAGTACTATATGTGCCTCGCCCATCGTAATAACATAAGTGCCGAAGGGCCCAGCGAGTGCCAAATCATCGACCGAACGTGCTCCTCGCCCTGACAATAAGTGCAAGAGCACTAGCGTGAAGCACTGGACAGGGATCCTGCTCGCTCCAATGCACAAGTGCCTTATCATTCAAGATCCGGGTCTTAGGCATTCCTACAATTATATGTATTCGTGAACTTATTATCTTTTATGATAGTGGGCACATGCTTAAGCCACTCGCCCGCCGCAGGCAAGAAGGCGTACTGGCCCACTCTTCCCTTTACTTTACCTTACAATCATGTGGCCGACCCTTTCATACACTTATAGTGGTCCTATTAGTCTAATAGGACAAGTCTCTGGAATAACTTAAACAAAACGAAACGAAACACAATGATTTCATGTTTAATTGGAAGGTTTCTGCCGCGGAACCCAGAGATGGAAAATCCCTCCTTCTCGGGCCTGGCGCAAGCAAGTGGGGGGTCCTTCATTGCGAGGATCTTCAAGATCGCGAGGGGTCTCTTCGCCACGCTAAGGACCCTCGACATTGCCTGCACTTGTCAAGCTTTTGGTCATTTTTCCTACAAATCTAACCAAAACACAATAAAACGCATATATTCTCTAGAAAACATCTCCCAAGTATGTTCTAACCCAACCAAACCAATCATAGGGATTAATTAGGGTTGGTTTTTCCAAACCCTAACTCAAATACTTGTAAGTTAGGTTAACTTCCTAACACCCAAACATGTCTCCAAACACCATAAACCAAGAATCCATACAATCCATACTCATCTTATACAAAATAGGGTTTTACCAACCCAACTTTCAAGACATCTAAGGTTAGATGCATTCTTAACTAAACCCTAGGAATGGAACCACTAATATCCATACAAACACTTCCAAAGAAAATTCAAACAAAAACCATAACAAGTCCAAACAAGTATCCAAACCTTTATCGGGCTTCCTCTCTTCTCTTTCTCCTTCCTTTTCTCTTCTCCTTCACATATGAACCTCCGTAAAATGGCCTAAATGAGAGACTAAATTGTCTCATTTCATAAGGCCATGTTCGGGCCATAAAAATGCATTAATTTGACTTAAGTTTCCTTTTATTGCACTTTGGTCCTTCACCTCTCCTCTTTTTACACCACTAGTTATTCATATTCCACTTGGACATAATCGTATAATCTTATGACATTTATATCCACTTTAATACCATAAATTTACCTCTGCTTATTTTCTAGTTTTCTAATCTTTTACTTTTTCTGGCTTCAATTATGAAAATTTAAATATAATTCTACAAAATACCCTAAACATGTCGAAAAATGACTAGTATATTTACAGGTGTTGTGGGTGTTTGGAGGGAGGAGAGTTACCCTTATTCGAGGCAACCTTGTCTAGCCTTGCCTCTTATTTACTTGATTGGTTAGGGAGGAGGTGTTAGAGCACAAAACCAAAGAGACTTTCTCTCTCGTGCATAAGGGCACTTGAGAAGAAACCTCACTCTTGGTTAGTCGGGTTCATAGTTTACTTATCTAGGAGTAAAAGAATGATTTGTTGTTACACCCTTATGTAAGTGAATAGTATTTTGTATGGTATGAGGGCCTTTTTGGAGGCAAGTTATCAATGATAAATTTTGAGAGGAGGATGGAGGTTACAACACATGAAAGGTAAGGGAATCTTACATGATGAGGCTATGTAGAGCCGTTAGGAAGGAGGGGGATTAAGCTATGGAGTTGTCTTTTTGATGGGGAGTGGTATGAGGGTGAGATTTTAGAAGCTGGCGGTGTCATGGATACTCTCAGGTCCTCCCTATCCTGGTTTGTTGTAGCTTCCACTACGGCATGGTGGAGGAGGTGCGGATCAATCTTTAGATGAGGGTGTTAGGCTTCTGCTTTCTAGGGTGTTTTGACTGAATATGGATACTATGGAGTACTTCCTTCTTGATTGAATGGGAAAAAGTGTATGGGGGATAAGGATGATGAGAACCTATGGACTTTGTCTATGGGTGGAGTTTTCATAAGACCTTGTATAAGGTGTGAGAAGTCAGCAAAAGGCAAGCGATTTCCTCAATAAGGGTAATTGGACTCAAGGATGCCACGTAGTTGATTTCTGGCTACTGGAGTAAGGTTCTTAACTCGATCCCGGTGATAGCACAGAGGGTGGGTGTCTATTAATAGACTTTGTAGTTTTCTGCTAAGACTCAGATTAGGGTAGGAGCCACAGCAAAGCGATTCCTTCAAGGGTAGTTCGAATTTGTGATGCACTGAGTTGATCGGGAGGCTACTTCAAGTGAGGTTCTAACCCTGATCACCGGCGACACGAGGTGTGTCGCCAATAGATGCTTCATGCCTAAAAAAGGAAGAAGAATCATTAATAAAATCCTCCTTCATTGTCAATCACTTGCCAGTCAACTCGAGAAGAGTGAACTCGATTCCAAGGGTGAGAGTGTCTAACGCGTTGATTCCTTAGCCGGTAAATCAATAAGGTGGAAGCTTGCTAACCACCTATCCCGCCCCTTCTTGCCCTCGGGAGCGCATCGCGTCTCGCGGGTCAAGCGGGGATGGGGTGGAGGAGCGCTTCGTAGTTATGTTTACTTATTGGAAAAGACAGTATATATCTAAGGGTGGTAGGATCGCTTTAATTAAGAGCACGTTGTCTAGGATGCCTCTCTATCTTATGTCTTTGCTTCCTTTGCCTAGAAAGGTGAAATTAAGGCTTGACAAGGTCCAAAGAGATTTTCTTTGGGGTGGTGGGTCTTTGGAACGCAAACCCCACTTAGTTAAGTGGGTCACCATTCGTCAGTGGCTGAGGCGGAACCGGGCCTTGTGCGGGAAGAATTTGTCTATTTTAAACAATGCCCTCCTTAGTAAATGGAGTTACCGGGTATGCAAGTGGAGAAAGAAGCTTGGTGGGTTTGAAGTCGTTTATATGAAAATATGGGGAGGAAGAGGAGGTGGTCCTCTTTGTTTCCCTAGAGCTGGGTAGGTTTGTGGAAATATTTGAGCAGTGGAGGTTCCTCTCAAGTTAGTAATCATTTTCTTTCAGGGTGGGAGATGAGAAGAAGACAAAGTTTTGGAAGGAAAGTTTGCGCGGTGACACTTCATAATTGATGCTTATCCCTCTTGTTTACTATTGCTTGTGTGTAAAGAATGCCCGCGGGGGATGTGTGTAGCGAGGAAATGGGAGGGGGTCAAGCTGGAACTTACTTTCTAATACCTTTTAACGACAGAGATGGATGCCGTGGAGAGTTTGTTGTGTCGATCGGGGGAGGGAGGGTGATCGGAGGGTGTGGAGGATAGGTCCAAAAATGCCTGTTTTCCTCAAGGAAGTCTGTGACAAAGTTGAAATCAAAGAACCCTTCTTTTCCCCGGAAGTGCATTTGGGAAGACTTGTGTTCGCTGGTACAGTTTTTCATAGTGGAGGCAACGTGGGCAAGATATTAACTTTGTGATCATTTCAGAAGAGAGGTTTGTCCCTTGCTAGTCGTTGTCCCTTTGTCTGTAGGAGCGAGGAATCCATGGATCACTCCTTCATCGCTTCTAAGACAAGAGTGCTTGGGGATTTGCTTTTCTCCTCTTTCTGGGAGTCCCTTGGATTTTCGTCGCTACAAATACACTTCCTTAGGATGGAAGGGTACTTTCTTCCCAAAGAGAGTTTTGGTGGTTTTGGAATGCGTGCCTTGTGCATTTTTGGACAATTTTGGAAGCTAATTCTAAACACATTGTTTTTAGAGATGAGGCTCTATTCATACAAAGGCTAAAGTCTCACAGACACTTTTTTCGGGGTCGAGACTAAAGTAAATAATACTGAGGGAATTATGTCCCTTGTCTATTCATTGATTGGGTGGGTGCTTAGTTTTTTGAGGCGTTTTGCTTTTTTGGTTTCTCTTGTAAGGTCGAGGTTCTGGTCACCTATTCTGTGCCCCTTTTAATAAATACAATTACTTATAAAAATAAAAAAATCCTCTCTGTCAGATAGTACTAGAAGTTCTATGACATCGTGTTAGCCCCTAATTGCTTCACTTATGCAAGGCTTAAAAACAGAAGCTCCAGCATTAGCATGGAGAGCAAGCAAGGGAATATTTTCAGCAGTGTCTTATGGGTCAGTCTCGCAATGTGTGTAGTAAGTGAAAATTTGGGGTTGCTTATAGAGAGTCTGCGGGGGCCTCTTGAATTGCCCTTCCCACTGGGCTATTCTTCCATCTATCTAATAATACTGTTCAATATTTGGTTGTATCGGAACCTACTCACATTTATTTTGTTCCCTTCCCTGCATGACATGGGTGCCCTTCTTGGTCAAGAGACTTTGCTTGTATAATGCGATTGTTTTGTGGGTGAAAAGAGGAAAAAGGTATGGCAGACTACTTCTTTGAGCCTTTTTTGAATTTGTTTAGAGGGAAAGAAATAGTAGGATGTTTGACAATGGCCAGTGTTCGTACAATTATTTGAAATACTTGCTTTGAGGCTTGACTCGATGGTTAAGGATGGGGTGGAGCAAGGAGGGACCAGAGTTCAAGTCGATTAAGGAGCAAAGAATGATAGAAAATACAATATTTACCTATCAAAAAAAAATTGCAAGTGTTCAAATCTTCTTGTTTGTAATCTATGAGTGTAGTTCAAGTTGTGTATCTTTCTTGGTTCTCTTTCTTTGATAGACTTAGTGTAGTGGTTAGGTTTGAACTAAGTTGTTGTGTTTAGTTGTTAATATTGTTGTCACTTATTGTTTTTTGTGTTGCCTTGAGGTGTATTCTTTGTATACGTGATGTATACTTTAGATACGCTTTTAGTGTTTTTTAATATATGTCAATAGTTTACCTACCAAAGAAAATACTAACAACTTCTTTCTATATTTTTACATGATTGGTTATCCTATGATGTTTTATGACATAATTTGTAAGCTTAGTTGGATAATCTGTTACATATCACGTTCTCTTCATTGAAAATGAAAATTACTTTTCTATGTAATTAACTAATCCTGTATTTTTCTGTATAGTTTTGTGTACCTTGATGTGCTATTTCTTTTGATCCTTGTTATCACACACACGCACACACATAGGATCCTTGTTTATATTATTATGCTACACACACACACACAAACACAAGCCCACACACACACACAATCCTTGTTTATAATTGTTAAACGACCAACTCTCCTGAAAGCTCAAGCTTGTAGAATTTGGGTTTAATATGAATATCATGCTTCACACCCTCCCTCACGTTCATGCATTTATGCACAACAGGATAGTCAAGAGTCGGGTTGGACTTTCAAATCAACAAATAGGGATCAAATATTCAAATTTGTAAGGAGAGGGTTCGAACCTAGGACCTCCTGCCAAACCAAGCTCTGATACCATGTTAAACGACCAACTCTCCTAAAATCTCAAGCTTGTAGAATTTGGGTTTGATTAGTTAAACAATTGTTGAGTGAATTTCTGAACACAATATTTCATCAAAATGGACCTATGTGGATCAATCTGATCTTGGTTTCATGCAGAATGTGTTGCACTGGCACATTGTAGATACACAATCTTTTCCTTTGGAGATATCGTTTCCCAAACTGGAATGGTGCTTATTCCATCTCGGAAGCGATATCCCCAATGGCTGATGCTGCTGAAATTGTGAGGCAAGTGATTTCTACTTTGTTTGCCAGTATAAGTTTACTACTCTTCTAGTTATTGTTTCTCAAAAAGGTTATCAATTTTTTGCAGTTATGCTCAGAGGAGAGGAATTAGTGTATTGGCTGAGGTTGATGTTCCAGGGCATGCTCTCTCATGGTACTAATAACTTGGATCTGTTCTTATAGCAAAATTTTCATATGTTACCGGCCTCTCTCAAATTATTTGACGTGATATACTTGGCTTTCCTTTTAATTTATCACCATACATCCTCTCTCTCTCTCTCCTCTCTCTCATATCTCTTTGGAGAAAAACCAATTTATTCTCTTGATCAGAAAATAGTACACATGCATAATAAATTCATAGAGTTTAAGACCAAATTTACAACTGTCTTAATCACTAATTTATAGTCATCCTAGTCAATAGTTGACTGTTACAGTTGGCCTAATCTGTACAGGAGGCTTGAATCTCTACTTTTCTATTTGAGAAGAGATAGCCTCATGGCTCTGGATAGACCTAGTCACTATCCACTTAGTTTCTTGAACCGTGATTAAGGCAACTGTTCCATGCTATAGAATGTTGTCCATAATTTGTAACTGTCTTCTCATCCTAAAGACCAAAACTTATCAATAGAAATACTCATTTAGTTCTCTTTTGATGGAAGATTTAATTTATTTAAAATTCAATTTTATTAAACACAAATTTTTCCATGTGTCACTTGCCACACACACACACACACACATATATATATATACTCATTTTTAATTCTCTTTTAATTGAAGATATGCCATGAGGCTTGGCTCAAGTGGTAAGGTTGGAGTAGGAGTTATGGGAGGTATCGAGTTCAAGTTCCAATGTGGAAAAAAAGAAAAAAATGACCTATCAAAAAAAAAAAAAAAAAATCTCTTTTGATGGAAGATATTTTATTTGCAAAACTAAATTTTATCATCTTGGAAGTACCATGTGTCACTTGCCAATCCTGAATTTTGTCGATTGGGAAGTAATTTTTTCTAACACCAATTTAGTGATAATTTATTTTTAAAATTTTGATGTCTACAACATGATATTTTTTTTACCTTCCTTTATGGATATTTCATGTCTGGAGAAAGAATGTTTTCTTAATGGTTTTTCCATGAAGCTGTCTAAGTAGCTAAGAGTTCTTATTATTCAAGGGGGACAGGCTATCCATCGCTATGGCCATCTAAGGATTGTCAGCAGCCACTTGATGTCAGCAAAATTCTGGTAATAGATGGGATTCTTTCAGGTAATATCACTGTTCCTTTTAGGAGTTCTGTTACTTTCTATGCCTGAGAGAATGAAAAAAGTGAACTTGCTGTTGTAAGTTTTCCCCTATCGTTAAATTCTTTAATCATAGATATAGAAGGGAAAATTTTAATATCCTTAAAACTTACATGTTTCAGATTTCAGTAAGACCTTCAAATATAGATTTGTTCATTTGGGAGGTGATGAAGTTGATACAAGTAAGTGTAATAGCTTTTACAATATATTTATGTTGTATTGCACTTAGATAACAAATTATTATCGTCATCAAAAACACCAATTATCTATGAACATATTCTAGTATTCTATTGATGAAATGAGATAGCATAATCAAGTACATAGAAGACATCAAAATGATTCCAAGTCAATGTTTTAGTTGATTATGATCCTTGTTTTTGCAACTTAGATTCTTCTGTACCTTTCTTTCCGGTTGAATGGAAATAAGATCCATATTAGATGAAAGGAATATGGTGTTGGTTGGAGAAACACTAACATAGGGAGTTCGACCTCACAGAAATATCAATGTTAGATTAGAAAAATCTTAGCTATGCAAATATATCTTTTTTTGAAACTAGGAATTACAGTCCAAAAAGATTATATTCCAAAAGTCATAGTTATGGTTTTATTTTTCTTTTCCTTTTCTTTCCTTTTTTAAAAGATAATTCTTGTTTTTCTCCTAGCAATATTCTTGATGGTTTTTTTCAGATTGTTTTTCTCCATTAAAATACATTGTTTCAATAAAAATGTTGAATCTCATTTCCAGCATTTCTACTGTGGCCTAAAGCTCCTGTTCATGCTATAGTAGAAATTGCAAGATGGCTAAGGTCTTTTGAATTGTTGTTTATAGACAATGTAAATGATTTGTTGTTTCTGTATAAATATTTCTCCTTTTTTTGGTAAATTGCAATCAACAGACATTATGTCAATAGTGAAACAAATGGTACAAGATGGATGAGCCATTCTTCAAGAGAAAAATAAAACAACATGAAACTGGGCAGGAAACAGAACAGATAAAGGAAAAACACTGCCAAGGAGACTGCTTTGTTATTTTTTATTTCTTCAATACATATTTAATAGGCTATATTTTGTATCCACAACCCTTTACCATATTTAGAAAGTAGCCAAAATTGTGGGTTTTATCTTTACTCTTTGAGCTGAAGTCTCAATCAAAAAGGAAAAAGAAAAAAGAAAAGGCATTCCACATGGTTTCTAAATTGGCTCAAAACTGAAGAAGACAGCTTAGATCCAAATGAAAATATACAAAATGTAAGATATACCGGAAGGATAACACACTAAATGTTGAGGTTCTCTTGGTATTTGTGTGAACCTGTACAGTGATGATTTTACAAGCCAGAGTGTCAACATCCACTGTCCAACAATTCAATATAAACATTCATTACTCTGCAGATAAATCAGACTTAAAATCTCCCTTACACTGACATAGTTTCTTTTTATATATTTTTTATTCTGTATGACCTGTAATATCATCACTACTTATTTGTTTTAAATTATTGAATTCTCCTTGAAATTTCTTTTCTAATTTCAGGTTGCTGGGCTGAAACTCCTCATATAAAAAGATGGTAAGAAACCTAAAATCAAGTATATTCTCTCCTCTCTTCTTGCTTAAGTGAAATAAATACTATATTTAGTCCTGGGTTTATTTCCTTGTTTGACTAATTTGCTTGTATTTCTGTAACTCTTAATTGAATATTAAGTTATTCATTTTTTTTTTTTTTTGTGGATCAGTAAGAACAGTGAACATATTAAAAAATAAGAAGTGCGAAAAAAACACCCGAAAGTATACAAGAAATATAAATCGGAAACCAAAAAACTCAGATAAGGGACTTGAAGACAAACCAAAAACCCTCATATGCCCTCATAAGCTCCACATTGTCAAATGCTACCAAATTCCTCTCCTTCCAAACTAATTAAAAAAAAAAAGAAAATACACAGCAAGGCTGTTTTCCAAGTCCTTTTAGGCTTTATCCATGTTATAGTAATGTAAATATGTAGAGTTAGAAGCCAATCAGGAAACTCTATATTTTTTCCTATTCGATTTAGGATCCACTTGTGTATAAATATGTTGCTTGTGATCAATGTAAAAATACAAATTTTCCTCAATCCATCTCTGATTACATGGTATCAAAGCCAAGGGCTTGGATTTGAGCCAAAATAAGGAAGAAATTTTAAGGAAATATCAGATTAGATAGGAGGGCCGTAGGGTCTGTAGGGTGTGTCTTTTGAAACACATTAAAATCCTCTCTAGTACACTAAAGATCACTCCATAGTCCCCTAATTACATTGAGCTTCTCCAAAACATTCCCTAAGCCTCTTACAAACTAGGCCATACACCTTAGTAAAAATCCTAAGACCTCCACCATCATAGTCTTTAGGTCAACAAGAGAAGGAAAAATTCTCTAATTCCAGCTGAATCAGCGTCCACTAACCTAGGATGCGAAATACCACCTGATGCCCTAGAATTAATTGCCTTTCTCTCTAAACATCTACCCAGCCTAAAGGGAGCAGATTGCTTGCTAGACTTCTCCTTGAATTTTTATTTCCTGCAAAGATACCCCATTCCAACCTTCCCAACTTAATCTAAGATCTTATAACTCTCCTTTTGTCCCTTTGAGTTGCCCCTCTAGCATTCTATGATAGGAAATCAATCTTCATCCGCTTCTCGAAAGACTGGCTCTCGCAAGCTTGATGTCACTAGTCATAGCATCCTTACGCTGCAATCCATTGGTTCTTGGTCCCTTTTAGACTTTGAAGACAATGCGATCGACTTAGATTTTCCTTTTTTTATCGATAAAAAGCAAAATATATTAAGCAAAAAAAAGGTATACAGGGAGTATACAAGAAAGGCCCCTAGAGCCAAACATAGAAGGCGAAGGGGAAAAGCAAAACAAACTAGCCCAAACAAGCCAACTACCTAGGCATAACCATAATATCTAAATAAAAGTATCCTCAAAAAGGAGATATCTGCATTTGGAATACAACTAGCCCAAGTATAAAGTGACCGAATAAAAGAGATCTTCAATCTGAGTGTTGAAAAGGTGGCATCTTCAAAGATGATTCTATTTCTTTCCTTCCAGATGGCCTAAAAAAGAATTAGAGGTGCTGCCCTCCAAATAGCCTTGGCTTTTTTCCTTATCGGAAAGTGTAACCAGTTATGTAGAAGGCCTTTGACAAGGTAGGGACTGGCCTAATAAACACCAAAAGCAGAAAGAAGATCAGTCCACTGACCCCAAATTGAAGGGCAGTGGATCATAATATGCTTAAGCTCTTCTTCCTTCCTCCCACAGAACGGGCATTTGCTTGCTAGGTGAAAACCCTTTCTCTTTAACTAGGATGCAATGAGGACCTTGCCCCTCCAAGCCTCCCAAGTGAAAAAACCAATTTTTGAGGGGACATAGGGGTTCCAAAGCATTTTGGTAGGGACTGAAGATGGGGAGACACCTTCCAAGTGATTAAAGTAAGCCTTGACCGTGAAACAACTAAAAATATCCCCCATTTGTATCAGTTTATCCTTTACGAAAAGGAGCATTAACAACATTTGCTTGTTAAAACAATGGCTGAATAGCATCCATCTCGATAATTGATGGGCGCCGAAAACTTGGGTCCCATGCCTAAACCCCCATAGACCACCCACATCTGCGGCTTGGCCGCACATTGTCGCGATGGTGTAAAGAACGGAAGCTTCATATAAGGCTCACTCTGCACCGGATGTCTTCCCAAAATCGATTTTTCATCCCCATCTTTTAAAAATGCAATCTTTCTTAAGTTGGCCGGATGCAGCTAGCAATATATTCTAGAGTCTACACCATGGTTGCCCTGCAGGTAAAGGTGAACCAATCCCCATCTCAGTTGCCATACTCGGCGCATGAATTTCAGATTGAGTTTTCCTCCACTTGCCAAACCTCGAGCCCTTTCCCCGAGGACCACTGTTAATAGGTCGAAGGCTTAATCTAATATCCTTATCATATGCACTCTTGTGAGTCCTCAGGTTCACAGGTGAATTTATTAATATAGATCCACCCCCGAAGGAAGTCTCTTTGGATTTTTCAGCTTTGCACTTTACCTCTTAGGCGACCCTAAAGAGAGAAAGGAGGTATATAGGAAGATTTGATAGGTGCTTCTAATTAGTGTGAGTCCTACCCCTTGAAATATATTGTCTCTTCGAGCAACAAGTCTTTTTTAAAATTTTCCTCAATCCTTCCCAAATTACTGTCGATTTCTTTTAAGCCTCCTATGATCAATCTTTCTTTCATTTTTTGAGGAGTAGAATCTTTCCTTGAGCCAACTAATGACATGCTAAGCGATTAAAGTTTACGAGCCACTAGAACTCGATATTGAGATTCATGATGTATCCTATAAGCGCCTCGACACTTGTGTGGATCCACCCTAAGTAAGACATTCGTCGACTTTGTAGCAAATCTAGCTTCCATCGACCTAGGGTTGTCTTATCAATTTTAGTATCATGCAGTTCTAACATGAAAGACATATCTAAAGGTGAGAATTGCGGAGTAACACAAGCAAATATCGCGGAAAGTTGCAACCTTTTTATGCAACTGTTGATGAACACAACAAGGCTAAGTGATGAGGAGGACTGCCGACATACTAGCATCTTCCAAACTTGTGTTGCTTGCCAAGAAAGTCTATATTCTCTGATTATTGATGGGGTAGTTGTTACAATAACCCCGAGGAAGAGTTTGTTAAAAAGCTTAATTTAAAGAAAGAGGAGCATCCAAATCCCTACCAAATAGCATGAGTAATTGGTATATCTATTTTGGTTAGTTCTGTGTTGATGACATCATTTTAGTCAAAATTTTGAGTTATCAGCATGGTGTGATGTTTGTGGAGTAAAGTTGCTCATATTTATGCTTGGAACACCATCAGTTTATTTGATGAAAGGATCTAGCATGATGGGTATGAGAATACTTATACACTTACTAGATGGACATAGAAGATCCTTCGATCCAGTAGAGGAAATTCTACCCTTAAGCAGCTTGAAAAATTAGAGCGTCCTCAAGAACTACGGCGAGTCATCCTTAAAACTAGTAGAGTTATCAAACACTCATATTAAGAATTAAGTTGAAGTCACAAGTAAGGAAGAAATCCTTAAGGATGAATTTAGAATGAAATAGGCGGTGGAACCAACCCTGGATCGACTAGTAAAAGAGCTTAAAGAAATTATAGGAGCTTTAGAAGAATTGATACTTTAACTTTCCAAATTAAAGCATTATCACAAGCGCTAACACACATGAAAATCTACTAAAATTTGTTTTGAACTTTAGAAATCCTATTATCTTATTTTTCCATAAAACAATTTGCAAGAAGATTATGAGAAGCAACTTTGATGTAGGAGCATCTACATCAACCATTGGGAATTCAATCTTGATAATGAAAATTTAGTTCGAGGAAGTTATGAAACCTTGGAAACACCAAATATATTTTCTAGATCCTTGTATTTGGAGTCTTGTTACTAGTTTTTGATTTGGAGTTGATTTAGAAAGATTTGTTTCCTAGTCAAAGTAGGAGTTGCTATTTTTAATTTAGAAAGATTTGTTTTCCTAATCATAGGAGTTGCTTTTTTTAATTTAGAAAGATTTGCCAGTAGGAGTTTTTATTTTTTCTTTTCATCGTCAATGAGTTTATAATATTTTAGAATTCTCTTTTTTAAGAGTTCTCTTATCTCCCGGATGGATTCCCTTGAGTGGCGAGTTTATTACTTTTTATCCCTTGGTAGATTCCTTGGGTGGTGAATTATATTTGTTGTTATCTTATTTTGGGTGGATTACGCCCAGGTTGAGGATTCGTGGCTTCTTATCCGCTGTGGATTCTTTGGGTGGTGAAGTATATCACTTGCTTCTTATCTCTTGGGTGGATTCCCTTGAGTAGCAAGTTCGTGGTTTTATCTCTTGGTGGATTCCTTGGGTGGTGAAGTAAGTCATATCCTTTACAATCTTAACTCGTCAAATCATTTTATCCTTAACCTTTCCATAACTAACTATTCAACCTCAGCCTAACTCTTTTTCAAAATTGGTTTCATGCTTCTAAAACCATCCCAAACACTTTGTTTCACCTTAGAAACCTAACTTTAGAAGACCCTAAATTCATGCTAAACCTAATTTACCTTGGAAACTAGCAAAACCCTGAGCTAATAAAACAAGTTTTTTTATCAAACTAAGCCAGGCATTCACAACATAAATCCCTTCATTTCTAGCCTCGGTATATCCTAACCTAAATTAGTCCTAAAACTTTAAAACCATATCATCACACCCGTAATTTTATCTTTGCATTGCCTTAAAAAAATACCACAAACTCGATACCACTAACTTGACTACTTATAGATCATCCATCGCTCAGTCTATAGCATCAAACTCTTTGTAAACTTGTCGATGACATAAATATAATAAAGAACCATCCACTTATTTACAATATTGATATTTCAAAGTTTGATAATTATCTTGTTGAAATTAACAAAGACGAGATGTTGATGTCATATCTTATCATGGTAAAGAATACCTACGACGAAAGAATGGGTAAAATAGATTATTCGGGATTTCAATTGATTGTGGGAAATTACTAAAACTCGAGGATGAGTTTTTTTCAAGTTAAGGAGAATTGATGAGGATGAATTTATAAGGTATAATTCAAGACAAAGAATCTATATATATTGCAATTAGAATCAAATTGGGCTTAGTAGTTTGCGTCAAATTACGATTAGTAATTAGAATCAAATTAGGATTAGAGAAGTTGGAATCAAATTAGGATTAAAGTCATAATAGATTATTAGAATTTAAATGCATTTTGGATTTCTTAGAAAAGCTTATAAATGACGATTGATAACAAATCAAGAAGCGATTTATTGGAGTAATAATATTTCATTTTCTTTGCACCATTTTCAATCTTCAATGGTGAGACTCATTGACTTTCTTCTATGTGAGACTCTGGGGGCATGTGAGATTCTAAGGTTATCATCTGCTTCCTAGAGCATTCTTACCCCATTTTTGTCTTTATTTTCTCTTACCTTTTTATCTATATATTTCAATTCTATCCCTTATTCCTCTTCTTAAACCCTAAGAAAATAAAATTCTAGCCCACCTACTTTGAGTTTAGGCAACCTTTCTAGGATTGACCTACATCAAAATGTTTGTAATATCCTATATCAGATAGGGAGAATTTCCCGACATTATACCTGAATGAATTCCTCTTAACCAAGTAAACATGTTTTAAATTTGTAAATGCTCCTTTGAGTTTAGATTAAACAATATTGATACGATTATGTTGATAAAAATGTAGTAAAGTCGATTCTCGACTTTGGTATAGGGGCTTGTTTGGCCCCTTGAAGGGTTCTCAATGAAAGGTGTTCGTCTGTTTGGTTCTGTTGTCCTATGGGATGTACTGAGGCCATTGATTGACATGGAGAGTGCTTATGATACTCCATATAGTATAGGAAAGAAACTTTCCACCACAATATAAGTATGGTTTTCTCTTACTTTTGTAGACTCTTTTTAAACCTTCAAGGACCCTCTTGTGGTTAGAGAGAACAATATCTATACTTTTGAGTGTGGGTCATTCTATAAATATTATTACAAAAGATAAAGTTGGCTTGGTGGCATCATTACTAAGTCATGGATTCAATTCAGAGGCACTGGTGGAAAAAGGTGAGAATAAGGAAATATCAGGTGATCAAGATTTCCGAGGAAATGATCACATCAGTTGCCTCCGATACAGTTATTTTGGTAATATATCACCAATTTGTTGCGATATTTTGAACCTTGTTTAAAACCAAGGAATGCTTAAGGCTAATGCATAAATGTTGATTTTTTAGCTAGTAGAGGTTTTTTGTCCCTTTGTATAGAGTATCCTTATAAAAAAAGGAAAGAGACTTTCTTAGAGAAAATATTATGAATTACATAAGCCTTTAATTTACGTCTTAAGGGTGCTTTGAAAATTAAAGTCTTAAGAATTTTTTTTTTGACAGGTAAATAACTTTTTTCCTTTCTTTTCTGAACAGGTCTTGAACAGAACCTCCCATAATTCCACCCCTTCTCATTACAACTTGAGCTGGGCCTTAAGGGCTTGAAAATTAAAGTCTAAGATGGGGTGCAACACACAAAGGAATACAACCTAAAATAATGATGCATAGGTTGTTCTCCATCTTCATCAAATTTCTCAGACTCAACTTTGGTGAACATGTATAAGCTACCAACTTTATAGATTGTTAGTATAAAGCCCTTATAAGTATGAAATGATGTAACAATGTATTGATTTTATTAATATTTATTTTTTAATTTTGGTTTCATTCGATTATACTATTTATGTATTATGTATATTGAGCATGCAGGTTTACATTATTGACATTGTACATGACTTGGGTCCATTCATATACTAGTGTCTTAATATTTCTTTTGTTGCTTAGGTCTAGTGTCTCGTAGGAGATAGCAGCATGCACCTTAATGATTCAGGCACAGGGTGGATTTTTAGGATGCTCCAACATGGAGTTAGATAAATAGATAAGAACAATTCTGAAACTTGGGAAATCAATACCTCGAGCTAACCATTGCTTTGATACCATATTGAACTACTGATACTTTTAAAATCTTAAATTGACTAAGGCTAACTATGAACCTGTATGTGGACCCTTCCCATCTCGGCGTTGGTGGAGCCTTTGTTATTAGGCCTTTTCTTAGCTAGTAGGTTATGAAATAGAAATTGAGGCTAAGATGTTTCCTTGTTGGAAGGTTTGATGGGGGTGAAGACTATGAGGATTGGCAACTTTCTGGTGGAAGGGGATGCAAGTATTGTTATCTTATTGGTTTCTAAAAGGAAGAGAGCTGTATGGAAATGGGATGCATGAATTTGGAATCTTTTAGAGAGATAAGATGCACATTTTCATGAAATCCTTGATTCACCAATCAGGTGTGTTAAACGACCAACTCTCCTAAAAGCTCAAACTTGTAGGATTTGGGTTTAATATGAATATCATGCCATTTAACACCCTCCCTCACGTGTAGCCCCATACTTGCATGTGAAGAGTCAAACAAACCAAACAAAGTCTTCCAAGGACTTTCAAATCAACAAATGGAAGTGAAGTACCACAAGGGTGGCTCGAATTGAGGACCTCCTTAAAACTAGGCTCCGATACCATGTTAAACGACCAACTCTCCTAAAAGCTCAAACTTGTAGGATTTGGGTTTAATTTGAATATCATGCCTTTAACAAGAATTGGAAGATCAATTGGCTAAAGGAGTGGAGCTTTGTTGTAAGGCATTTGTTGGAGCTTCCTTGCTTATTATTTATCAGGGTCTATTGTGCCCTTGAGATTTATGATGTTTTAGTCCCACATTTTTGTGGGATTTTAGGATTCTCTTGCTTGTAAATTTTCTTTTGCTTTAGTTTAAGGATAGCTTATCTTTCCTATATCCTTTTTTTCTTTTTTTTCCTCTGCTTGATTGTTTGCTTCTTGTGAATGATCCTTGGAAAATTTTAATCTCTTTTTCCTCTAAACTTTTGTTTTATTCAAATTTCTGAGAGGGATTGGAAAAATCGCTTACTGACAGTTTGATGTAGGTTAAGACAACATGGTTTGAATGAGTCTGGAGCTTATCAGTACTTTGTCTTGCGAGCACAGAAAATAGCTTTATCACATGGATACGAAATAATTAACTGGTACCAATCTTGGATATGATTTTATATAACTCCTTTTCTGCACGAGCTTTACAACTCATCCTTGAATGTGAAAAATGACAGGGAAGAGACCTTTAATGACTTTGGAAGTAAATTAAGCCGAAAGACTGTGGTGCACAACTGGTATGTCCGCATAGTTACTTGCATCATATACATTTTAATTATGGAACAAATTACATTTTTTGTCACAAATATGCATTGCACTGGTATGGTTTTATTTGAATTAATGAATAAATCCATCATGATTTGTATGTATTTTTTATTTTTTAACTATTGTTATAGCATGTATCTAATTTAGATATAGAGTTGTAACTTATTAGGAAACTTGTCTTATATATATTCACAATGAATCAATGAAAAAATATAAAGAATTCTTTCCTCCAATTCTTTCTTCTTCAACCACTACACGTAGTATCCGAGCCTAGAGGCTGGATTGAGAAAAGTCTTGTGCGGTTTTGAATTTGTTCTCAGAAGAACACGAGTGGAGGTCGTGAGGGGTGTTTGAAACACCGAATTTTCCGGGGCAAGTGGGCGACAGGTCGACCGCGAGTCTTGGGCTGTGTGAGTCGAGGCCACGGAGGATCGGTGAAAGCCCAGATACAGCGCGTGACGGCTTATCTGCATTATCTTGTGTTTATGCATTGTGTTGCACGCCTTCTTGGCCGTGGAGAGTTTGATCTCTTGATGAAACATTGTGTGGTGTGTCTCTTTCAGGGTGATTGGTGTGGTTTGTGGTGCTAGATTCCAACTATTTTGGGATTTCTGAGACTTTTTGTTGCGGGATCTAGGGTTTTTCAGAAGAATCTATCCGATTTGGATTCGAAAGGCGTCCTTCTGCCCTAATTTCTTGTCTTTGACTTCATAATGAGTAGTTTAGATTCTTCAGAAGGTAAGAAGCCTGTTTCGGGGCTTGAAGTATGGTCAGTAATTATCACAAAATCACGGAGAATGGCGAAACACCACATTCTTTCGGATTAGATGGAAACAATCCGCCTCTACTTCTGAAGTATTCGTATGACCAGTCGTCTTGATAGGACCCTCTACGGATGATTGAACAATGGTTGGATGATGATGCCTTCTTTTCTGAGTCGTAATTCCATTGATGGTAAAGTACTCACCTTCATTAATCATTGTGAGTATGTTAAGGAACTAATGGAATATTTGGAATTTGTGTATTCTGGTAAAGGGAATATCTCTTGCATATTCGATGTATGTAGAGCCTTTTATTGCCTTTAGAAAACAAGATCGGTCCTCGTAGACTCTTCATGGACTATAAGAAGACATGAGCCGAATACCTTTCTTACCATTTAGTCGGATATTGGGTTCAAACCGAGGCTCGGCGAGAAAAGATGGTAGTGATGGGTTTCCCCTAGCGGCCTCCGCCCGAGTATGATTATGTTAAGCGTAGATACGGCCAGCCACGAATCTGATCCTTCTAGAAACATTGGCGGGATACTCCATACGAGAGGCGTCCTCACGTACTCCTCCTTCTACCCAGATGAGCAGTGCCCTTGTTGGTCGGAACAATGGTGAGTTAGAAAAACAACAATACATAAATAGTGGTCTAGGTGGTAACTTTAGAGGGACAAGCTCTGGAGGAGTTATTTGTTATTACTGCCATAAGCCTGGACATGTGATACGAGATTGTAAGAAGCGGTAGAGTCAGAATCAGAGATTTCAATTTGCTCAGTCTGCTCATGTAGCTTCCACTAATGAGGCACCAGATCAGTCAGGTCAGTTCACAATAGAAGAATTAGCCAGGTTCCACTTGTACCAGGAATCATTGAAGTTTTCATCTACTCGATTGCATTATTCTTTGAGTTAGGTAGCTCGAATAATGCCCTTGTCTCTTAACCGTCCTCGGAGTTGAGTCATTGATTAGACCCTGGAAATCACGTGATAAGCCGGTCTAACTATTTTCTACCTTTCAGTCACAACCTTCCACTTGCTTGTTTATACTCTTGCCTCACCCGTTTGCCTCTCGAATTTAGCCTGTCCCATAGGGTAAAACCTCCTATCCTTGGAGTGCATAGCGGCAATGCCGCAGTCTCGAGCCCTCCACCGGTTGCTGACGTGAATCCAGGTTTTGTTAATGATCTTCCTATTGCTCTTTGTAAAGGTAAATGTCGGTGTGCTCATCGATTTCCTCATTTTGCTCTTGTTGCATGCATTCTTGTTCTTTTAATGCGGCTCTTGAACTACATTTACGTTGCTAACAAGGTTTAGAGAGAAGCCCTCGTTCACTGCGGATTTGGCGTAGTGCTATTATGAAGGGGAGATGGATGCTTTGGCCATTCTAATGCAGGACTTGGTGGTTACTTGTTGAGAAGAAAGCCATTGGTTGTCGTTGAGTGTTTACAATGAAGGTTAATCCAGATGGATCCATTGCTCGGTTGAAAGCCCGCCTTGTTGCTAAAGGGTATGCCTAGACCTATGGCGTGGACTATTTTGACACTTTTTCCTTTGTTGCTAAGATGACATTTGTTCGGCTTTTTATTTCACTGGCTACCACTTATAATTGGGATCTCCACCAGCTTGAATTTAAGAATGCCTTTCTTCATGACGACCTTCAGGAAGAGGTGTATATGGAGCAACTTCTAGGGTTTGTTGCTCAAGGGGAGATAGGGAGGGTTTGTCGTCTTCGGAAGTCTTTGTATGGTTTGAAACATAGTCCACGTGCGTGGTTTGGTAAAGTCGATTAAGCCAGTTGAGGAGATTTGGCATCTGAGGAAAGTAATCGACCACTTAGGTCTTTACGGGGAATTCCAGTTCGTTATCATTAAGTTGGTAGTGTATCTGGTTAGTATTGTTATCATTGTGAGTAACTCTAAAGACATCTCATCTCTTAAGTCCTTTTTTCAGAGCCAATTCCATACAAAGGACTTAGGGATGCTAAAATACTTCTTAGGCATTGAAGTTATGCGAAGCAAACATGAAATATTCTTATCTCAAAAGAAATATGTGCTTGATCTATTGTCTGAAACTGGAAAGTTGGGAGTAAAACCATGTAGTTCTCCCATGGTTCCAGGCGTACACCTTACTAGAGAAGGCAAAACATTTGAGGATCTTGAGAGATATAGAAGACTAGTTGGGAAGCTAAATTACCTTATAGTCACTGGTCCCGATATTGCCCACTTCGTCAGTGTTGTAAACCAATACATGTCTTTTCCAACAGTTGATCATTGGGTAGCTGTAGAATAGATTCTATGTTACTTGAAAGGAGCCCTAGGATGTAGTATTTTATACAGTAATCATGGGCATAATAGACTTAAGTGTTTCACGGATGCTGATTCGGTAGGATCTAAGGAGGCCAAGAGGTCCACTTCGGGGTACTGTGTGTTTGTAGGAGAGAATCTAGTCTCATGGAAGAGTAAAAAACAAAGTGTTGTCTCCACACGTCTGAGTGCGAGAATGCGAGATATGGGCGATGACACGGTCAGTATGTGAGATCGTGTGAAGCCGTCAGCTCTTGATGAAAGTTGACATTAAGACACGATCCTAGCAAAACTGCGGTGTGACAACTTGGTGCCCTTCATATTGCTTCTTGTGGCGCTGAGCCGGGATGTCGTTGATAGCCGTCGACCTCACGAAGGAGTGGTGTGGGCATCGGGTAGCCCGATACCACAACTTGGAGTCCCATTTACCATGATCCAATCACAAGAAAAAAGTGACCACACCAATTCCACTTATTACATTTAGGTACAAACATACGCGACTATGTCATCAATATTCCCATAAGAATTTATTTACAATTCTTTTATACAAAAATACATGTTAGAACTAGTTCGTTCCAAGCATCGTTACAAAAAGATTTATCAAGCCACAATCCGACTTCTTCACAATTGCGGCCTCGAATGAGCTTTGTCCACCGGTGTACACCTTGCACCTGAAATGTTTTCCCATAAAGGGTGAGCCGTGCCCAGTAGAGAATATTTCCTACAAAGGCTACTCTTCACCTAAATGCACATGCAATGGTCATGTTCCACACATTCACATTCACATTTCAAGTAAAAACATGCAATTTCTACTATGGAATCCTATATGTCATTGCATGAAATGAGATGAGACTCAATCATGTACCATGTCCCAGTCATGAGCTCGACATTCAGAGTCCTTTTCAGGCTCCTATCACTGTCGAAACCCGTACGTGATAAAATCCATCATTTATGGATTACATCCAATGATCATTTACAAAACAAATTTATTTGTTTTCAAACCCCAACTTTTTGGATGTTATACCTCTGATAATGTTATGCTGGCTTTATGTGTCTTTTTGTGGGTAGCGAATTTTTGGTGTCCCAGCGAGCTTAACACACCTAGACACTTTACAGACTTTCCTTTGTTGGGTGTAACCACAAATATCGGGTCTTTCACTCGAGGGGGTATCTATCCTTGCTTGCTATTACCCGACACATATTTTCATTTCTATGTATGCAATCGTGCGACTCTGTTGGACGTCGTCCAACGGTACCGAGTCCACCAACCAATCACCAAACACAGTGTTGATTCATATCATGCTCTTACACCCATGTCATACGATGTCCCCGTGCATAATGCAATGCGATGCACCATTACATGTCTATGTCATCTCACATATATAATGAATGCCATATGGACTACTCAAACCACACAATTCATCATGTGTCATGGACAATTATATTAATTGCATATAATTTACGGTTAAACTCATATCATGTCGATATATTTATGCACACATACATCAACATGTTATCACACAACTACCACCAAGCATGTTATTCAAAATCAGACAACAACACCCTTGATCCTCAAGGCCAAGTGTGACATATACTATGTCCATAAAACAGTCCACCAAATGGCCCCGAGACAAGCCATAAACAGGCTACCACAACCAGCCATCCACAGGCCTCAATCTTGCCCTAAATAGGACCTGAAAACAGTCCCAAATTAAGTCCCATAGTAGCACCAAATTCAGTCATAATCAGTCCTGAAATCCATCCCAAACTAGGCCCCTAAACAGTCCATAAGACTGGATTACACACAAGCCCTCGTCGAGTAGATGGACTTTACTTCTTGGTTCGAGGAGTTCCGACCGTTGGAACGCCAGAGATTAGAGGAAGAAGCTCGCCGACTCCCTCCTTCTCTCTCCCTTTCTCTCTTTCACTCCTTCCTTCTCTCTTTGTTTCTTCCCTTTTTGTGGCTGGATTTCTCCACCGAATTCCCTCCCCAACTCTCACTTCCTCTCTTTGTATAGACTTGACACATGGCACTTATCATGCCATGTGTACTCACATTTAGCCACCACCTCATCCTCCTCATGCATGCCTCTAACCATGACACTTGGCCCTTATTATGCCAAGTGTCACCATGCTATGTGTCACATGGCATGTGTCATGATTGCATGTGTCACGGAACCAGTTGTATCGAGAGAAAAACCACGAAATTCAGGCCATCTACGGAATTCCAGCGAAATTTCTTGCAGGTAGTTAGATTTCGCGGGAGACCGAATCCTAGCGATTGTTGTCCGTTTCATCATCCAAGATCTAGGAAATTTCTAGGATTTTCAACTTGTACTGTAGCGACAATTTACTGTTTTGCCATTTTTCAGAAAATTCAAATTTTCCCGAGTTTTGTACTTCTAATCCAGTATTCCATGAATAGACTAAGCATATTGAAATAGATTGTCATTTCATTCGTAAGAAAATACAACGGCAGTTTTACGCAAAGATCTGTGAAGGCGGAGAACAATTGGTGATATTTTCACAGGCCCTAAATGGGGACCGGGTTAGTTATCATGTAACAAGTTAGGCGTGATTAATATACATCTTTCCCGACTTGAAGTGTTATAGCATACTTTGCATATAGAGTTGTAACCTATTAAGAAACTTGTCTTATAGAGTTGTAATCTATTAGGAAGGTTAGATTGACTTTTGTATATATATATTCACAATGAATCAATGAAAAAATACTCTCTAATTCTTTCTTCTTGCTCTCTACAACTGTGATAACTAAAAAAAAGGTCCTCTCTGAAATTGTGTTTCATGAAAAGCACAAAAGTATATTTGCAGAGTTAGAAGAGCATGTAAACACATTTAGCATTAATGATCTGCAAAACTGTCTAACTGGTAAATAGAATAAGAAAGTGTTCTTAGGATATTTTCAGTCAGCAATTTACATTTAGTTTATACTTTATATTACTTATCAGACACTGTATATACTTTTTGAACATAGAGACACCAAATTCTGTTCCGGTCCATGTCCAACATAATTTTTTTTTTCTTTTGCCCCATTTCACCCAATACAAACACATCAATAACTGTGATATTAAACATCACAGACAACCTTATGAAAGCTATTCAAACTTTTACAAAGCTGCAATCAATCGTAAACATATACTAGACTGCATCTTTTGCCCAATTCTTGATGCTAAAAATTTGTCAGCCTATTTAATATTGTACAGAAAAGCATGCAGCAAACTTTTCAACCAGTTACATGTAAAAAATTCCAACATGGAACATAAACTGGGAAACATCTCTGTCAATTTCAGCCATCTTAAGTGCATTTAACTTGCTTAATATTACATCACCGGAGACGCATCCAACCTGCTCAACCTATTTTGTGTAGCACATATTCATAAGATGAAATGGAGGACATCTTTACCTTCCTTGAGTTATGGAAAATACACATATCCTTGTTTCACATTGCCTATTTATCATGAACATTGTCAATGGTGACATAAATTAACCTAAATAATGTCATCCATCACAATGTTCTGCATTGCACCTTCGATATTCAAAGGCAACAATAACCGTTGTAAACTGTCTCATGTTTATAACATCATGGAGGTAGTCATTGACATAGCAATGAGTCATGATTAGTCGCTCATAAATATGATTCGGAAAGTGATGTTTGTAGGAGGCTACTTTAGTTACTTCTGTCCAAGAACTATGTTCATCTCTCCATTCTGTCATTAAAATAGAAATTACTTCTTTTTTTCCTCAAAGTTTATATAAAGCTGGAAGGTTGATATTTTTCTGTTGTTAAAGTTTGATAGCATTGCTCTTCAATTGACCAGTGGTAGTAAAATACATAGAGTCCTTTCAGTTCCCTTTTTAATAAGAAAAACATTTTATCGCAATATGTTGATGAAACCAAATCCGATTTCAGTTACACTTGTTAGTAAGAAATTTAGCCCATTTATCTCATTGTTATTCATCATAAAACCATGCCTAGACTATATATCTCTTAGTTATCAGTATCTTTTGTAAATTACCATTCTAATTCCATGCTATATTATGTAAGAAACTAAAAGAGACTGTTTACAGTCATGAAATCCAATTCCCATCTAGTACTCCAAACTTATAGTCTGATTCATTACTATCGCCAGAGACTTGAACATTTTAAGTAGCACAATCTTGTCATAAAAATTTAAATCAACATATGCTCTGTGGTACTTAGTTCAAAAGTGAAAACTTATGGTAGATCATGAAATAATGGAGCATCTATTACTTCAGTGTATATTCCTTATATCCCAGGGTTGCAGGTAAGGCTAATTTCTTACTATCTCTCTGGTAGGATTGGGGGTGGTGTTGCTGAGAAAGTCGTTGCTTCCGGGCTAAGGTGCATTGTAAGCAACCAGGACAAGTGGTATTTGGATCACTTGGATGCTCCATGGGAGGGTTTTTATATGAATGAACCACTCACAAATATCACAAATCATAATCAACAGAAGTTAGTTCTTGGGGGTGAAGTATGCATGTGGGGCGAACACATTGATGCGTCCGATATTGAACAAACCATATGGCCACGCGCAGCAGCAGCAGCAGGTACTTATCATTTTATTTCAAAGTTGAAATCCATTGCTCATTATTTTATTTGTACTGTATTTAGAATAAGAAAAAAAATTCTGGCTCAACACTCCTTGGAAGAACATCAAATACAGAGTTGTCTCTCTTTGAGAGTTGCCTCAATAAACAGATCCTTTTTCTGCGATTCAGTTAGGCTCCGTTTGGAACCCGGAAAATGCTAGGAAAAGAAAAAAGCAGGAAAATGATTTTTGCTTATGTTGGTTTCGCGTGGAAAATACAAAGAAAATCGAATATAATCCATCATAGCATATATTTTCAATTTCTTAGCCTTATATAATAAGGAAACAAATAAAATGAGTTTAAGTAAACATATATAATTAATTTATTAAGTTTAGACCTATTTTTTAATTTCCTCCAAAATTTCTTTCCTTTCACTTTTCTTTCATCTTTTCCTTTCTATTTTCATTCCTTAGTATTTTCCGGGTTCCAAACGGAGCCTTTGTGTTTGGGGGCTATCTTTTAGTTTTTATCCTTGTTAATCGCCTCCAGTCTTGTTACCTTGACTCAATATTTCTGGACTTTTCTGCCTTTAAACTTTTGTTTTCAAAGGCAAAAGGACAATATGATTACAATAAAAAGCACCCTCTTGGGTATACTCTTTATTATTTTTTTCTTTTTGAGAACTTAGCACTGTATTTCGTCTTGATAAACTATCCCATTTGGAACTTGAACCTCGGACCCCTCCCTTCCACGGATGTGCTTGTCTTTTTAAACTTTGAGGCGTTCTAGTAATTGAGGCTAGACATACGGATGGTATTTTTCTTTATTTACACCTTTCTTTGCTCTTTTTGTTTTATGTTTCCGACGGATGTAGAGCGGCTGTGGACTGCTTATGACAATCTAGCTAAGGATCCAAGCCATGTTGTTGAGAGGTTGGCACACTTCAGGTGTTTGCTGAATCGAAGAGGGGTTGCTGCTGCTCCTTTGTTTGGACCTGGCAGAGTTGCTCCTTATGAGCCAGGCTCTTGTTCCAAGCAGTAACCTCATAAAATCAAGGCTTGGGCACAGAATGTGAAAAAACAACTAGTCTGTTGAATTGAATATAACCAATTGGTTGTGCTGTTTGTCTTGTAAACAACCCAAGGTTGAAGTTTCTTTAATAAAGCAACTGGTTAGTTTCTCATCTCAGATTTTTTTCCTTCAAAACACTGGAATTATATTTTTCCTCCAACAGAAAACATGGTGGGAGCATGCAAGAAAAAGAATGTGTGAACTGCAATCTATGTAACAACCCGGTCCAATCTGTAGATGGTCATTAAAACTTGAGACCGAGATGCCACGATGGCTTTGCGGAGTGTTTAGGTTGAGAGAAGCCCATATTTATAGTGTGTCAGGAACTTTCTCTTTTATCCGATGTGGGATGTAAAAAACACCCCACCCTATTCATGCACACACAATGTCCTTGTTGTGTCCCATAGGGTTAGGGCAAACCGACAAACACCTTAAGGGCCATCTATGTAGATATTGTCTGCTTTTGGTCCAACGGCCCTGATGGCTTTAAAATGCTTCTACTAGGTTGAGAAGAGTCCATTCTTATATAGTGTTAAGAACTTTCTCCCATATTCAACGTGGGATGTGACAGTCTACCCCATGGTTGTCAAAGAACAAACTCTTAATTTTTGACAATGATTTGATAGAGAATGGAAAGCAAAAATTGTCACGGGACAAATTGGCTCAATGTGGCACTGAACTCACAGTAGATAAGCAAATGGCTATAAATAGGTAAAACCTGGCCTGCAAGTGTTTGTCTGTATATGATTGATCACTAAAAAAGAGGGATGCAATACTATCGAACAAGTGAGATGGTTGGGATCTCTCATAACTTAACTAGTGGTCTTAAGTTTGAGTCTTGGAATGTGATACCATACCACATCGGTTCCACACAAGAGTGTGGAGTGGTACTTAAGCTTGAGAAGTTCTCTTACCTATTAGGTCGGTCTTTTGGGTTGAGACAACGCGATTGAGGCGAGGCCTCATTGGTGCTGTTGAGGAGTCGGTGCGTAGCGGAAAGGAAATTTCTTGTGGCGCCCCGAAAATCCGTGGTTCGTTGATCACCCATCAACCTGAAGATAATACATGGATGTCGCGTTAATAAACTTCGATACTGCACGCCGTTATCATCCCATATATCGGGATCCATAATTTAACAAAAATAGGACAAAGTCTCGCTTTGTACGAATTTATCGAAAACGACTGCGCAATATACAATAACATAACCCGTGAGAGGCCCAATATAACACAACGGCTGCACCGGGTCATTTATGGTAAAAATTGATCCTGCCGGGACCCATTTATCCACTGATCATATAAAAACATGTAAAGACTACATATTAAAAACATTTCATATGAGATTAAATTTACAACTCTTTTACATAAAAGTGCGTGACGGCTCTTGTTGCCGTGCTCGACCCGACGGAGTAGAACGACTCAGGGACGCGGTCCTCACTTTTTTGAATCATTTGAATAATCAAAATACTATTACTTTCTAAACACATTTCAAATACCCAATGAAAATATAACTATATATATATATATATATATATATATATATATATATATGCTCTACACACACGTAAATACCACTTTAACATAAAGGGGGCCCATCATTTGATCACAAAAACTCTTTTTCATTCGATATGACATTTCATGCTCACTTGGTCCATTTCCCACCTTTATACAATGCGGCTTTATTAGCCTTTTTCAATAACCAAATATTTACAAAAAAAAATTAGAGTTCAATTTTCATAATAGTGTTTGTACAAAACGAGTCGAATAATTTCATGTATGAATGTGACCAGACTTTGCTACTTTATCATAGGTATACTTTGATGATGACTTTAGATTATTCTGAGTCTATATCTCATGCAGTTCTCGGTACTGCGATGATAAAAACAGCCGCTTAGTGAAATTCCTATAAGTTATCTCTTCCATTTCGAGTTAAATTCAAATCAGCGCAAGTTTTCTAAATAATGCTTTTTAACCCTTTTGAATGATCAATGCATGCACAATACATACCTCCTTCATTTCATATATATTCATTTACAGTTTATTGATCATTCCAAATATGCAATTTCATATGCAATAAATCATTCAAAACACAAATCATGCATTTTAGAATTTTCTTATCATTTCAATTTTCCCTTAAACGAATTTAACCTATGCTTTCGATGCACAAGATAACGGAATCAAACACGGTCAGGAGTTCTGCGGTCGGTATAAAAACATTTTGTTTATAACCTGATATGAGGTAAGTTGGGGTGTTTGTTAATTTAGTTATTAAATCGGTTGTAGACACCCTAAAATCTTGTCGCAGCTTACGGATCGAGTGACCGTCATTACATTCGTTCCGTGCTAATTTGACCGCTGTGATATCTGCCGTCTATCGCTTAAGCTAGATTTAGCGGTTAACATTCTATTAAGGCGTTTAAATCATTCATAGCAAAATCTGATATAGTATATATATATACAAAATAATTCATTTTCAATACTCGATGCGTTTCATATGTGCTAATCATTTCATAATTAATTGCTTCAAATTAATATGTTTTTTCTTTTAAATCATTTTAGTAATTCAAATCATTTTGTAATCATTCAAACACTTTGAAATTAGAGAAAGAGAAGTGGGGAACAAACCAAAAAGTTTGTCGTCCTTCGATTCCTGTCCTCGGAATCTCGACCTCATCTTGTGATTTTCTCCTCGTTAGCCCCTAATCCATCACAAATGAAAATCATATATTAGTTGGGTATTCTAAGGTTTCTATTTAGGTCTTATTTCTACCCGACTCCCTTCTGGTACATTGTTCCTTTCACTTTTCCCCATTTCCTCATCCTTAGACATTCTTATCATTATTTTTAAGCATCGGCAGCCACCTACATTTGATGAATTTTAAGGTTCAATGGGGTTAATTTGAATATACTTATTTGAGAGATTTATTCTCTAAGTCTAGTTACCCAAAAATTTGAATTACTCAATTCGGATGAGTTATGGCCAGGGTGCTGGCTGCATCAAAGCGCCCAAACACCATGTATCGGGAAGCCCGGAACATAATTGACCCAAGCAGGCTCAATTTGGCCAATTTTATGGGTTCAGTAGGTTCAAATTTGAATCACTTATTTTGGGGATATTTGTTCTCTGAAGTCTAGTTTACCAAGAATTGAATCCCACTCAATTTGGATGAGTGATGACTAAGTTATGACCTAAAATCTAGAAAGCTACTTTTGGCTGCAGATGTATCGATTTGAATAGGAATTGACGAAAAAAAGAGCCTCACTTTTGACGAATTTAAGATCATAAGTCCAAATTTGAATAAATTTATTTCAGGAAGATTTATTCTCCTAGAAGTCTAGGTTACCCATAAATTTGAATCACTCAATTCGGATGAGTGATGGTCAGGTTAAGACAAAAACAAAAACATGGGGTTTGAGAAAATTTTGACAACATCTCCCCTAAAAACCCAACATTTCCTTTATACAAAAATTCCTAATTTGAGGACCAAAACCAATCAAATAACCAAAAACAACTTAGAGCAACCAATAAAAACACTTTTATTCAAATTTGGGGTTTTCCCTAACCCAAACACAAGAAAAAGGGAGGGGGGGTTAGGGTTTGGTTTATTTACCTCAAATCTCTTTCAATCTTATTCTTTCTCTTTTTGATCACCTAAATCCTTGATCCTATGGAGGAAAATCACCAAGTTCTTCTCTTCTTCCTCAACCGTAGTGTGCCCTAGCTTTCCTCTCCCCTTTGCCTAAAATGTGGGTTATGACATTCAAAGACCAAAAATTGGTCTTTTGTCCATTACATGACTAAGGCCATGTTTGGTTGCATACTAATTTATCATTTCTCATTTTTTAAAAGCTTCATTTAACTTTCATTTCCTTTTCATTTCATCTCATTTATACTTTGACACTTACATTACTCATTTATAACCCTTAGGTCTTTGTTTGACATTTTTACCAAATTTATTTGGCTTATGTAAAATTCAGGGTTTTATCATGTTTCATTTTTAGCCATTTTAAACTCCGAAAAATATAATTTAATTTGTTTTATCATTAGCGTATTATAAAGCACATTAGGAATTATTTTCAAAAGGCGTTATAAGTACATACCAAAACAAGTTTGTTCAAAATTTTTTACAAAAAGAATTATAAAAGCCAAAAGTCGGCTTTCTACACTCTTGTGGTCCTGAATGAGAGCCGCCCATCGACGTATATCCCACACCTGAAATGTTTTTCCTGTATAGGGTGAGCCACGCCCAATAGAGTAATTCATAGAGAGCACTGCTTTAAGTACGCATACAATGTAACATCCCAGAATTATCTTGCTAACAGTTTTATAACATGTTTGGGTATAATAAGCAATAAAAAGTATATTTATTGAATGAAATAAAGATAAAAACAAAAGTAGAATAATGCCTAAGTTAAATTACAAATAATAAAGAAGATTTGAGGCTATTGTAAAAATATTATAAATTGATTTGCCAAATATTATATAAGAGTTGGAGGACTAAAGTAAAATAAAAAGGGGATAAGATCAAATAAGGATAAGACCAAAAGAAATATCTTATTTTGGTCTTGGAGAAAAGGGAGAGAAAATACGGATAAGAGAGAAGAGAAAAGAAAGAAAAGAAGAAGAAGAAGAAGAAGAAGATTACAGGTATGGATTTTGGTGTATAGAACTATGAGTATGTTGTGTAAGTTCCTGGTGTATGGAATTACTAAATTTGAGTATTGGTATGGATTTTGGTGTATAGAACTATGAGTATGTTGTGTAAGTTCCTGGTGTATGGAATTACTAAAAATGAGTATAGAAATATGGTTTTGTATGAATACACATGTATTGGGTTGTATGGAAGTCTAGTTTTGGTCTAGACAGTATGGATACATGTTTTAGAACCCTATATCTTGTGTATGGTTTGGGTTGGGAACTCCTAAACTCCTTTCTTGTAAGGTTGAGTTAAGAAGAGCTTTAAGGCTCCTAAATATGTGTTTGAGAGGGGTCTAGTTGCAAGTTGAACCGGAAAATTCCCTATTATCGATCTGTATATGCAGTATCCAGATCTTAGAACTGATTGTTGGGTCATAAATACAGGGAATTCCGAAGTGAGTCCTTCTAGTAAATTGTAGCCACATCAATGAACTTGATGTTAGGCTTTTGAATTACTCGATTTGGACCTCTGTAGACCAAGTTATAGTCCTTTTCTCTTGAGGTCGTATTTAAATGTCTGGTAGAGTCCAGTTACGCTTAATTCAGGTCAATAGCGGACAGCAGAACGAGTTTTGAACCAGAAATAAAGAATTGGCGGTAAGTCCTTCTGTGAAATTGTAGCCCGCATCAATGAACTTGATGTTAGGCTTTTGAATTTCTTGGTGATTTCATATGTAGACGAGTTATGGTGATCTGCACACTACGAGCGATCAAATGGGTGAGTAGTGTCGAACGAGAGTGCGTCGTGAAACTAGTGGACGAGTGCCGTCAGACAAAGGAAATTAGTCAATGAGCGGTGAGTAAAATCCAACGATGGGCGAAAATTAGTCGAAAAAAAGTCGTCGATGAGCGGTGGGCGAAGTGCGTCAAACAAGGGAGTCGTCGATGAGCGGTGGTAGATCAGCGGTGGGCGAAATTCGGTAACGAGTCGTCGGTGAAGTGGTGGTAAATCCCAGCGATGGAGCGAGAAATTGTCAAACAAAAGTGCGTCAATGAATAGTAGTCGTCAGCGATGGGCGAAGAGTGTCAACGAAAATTCGTCAATGAGCAGTGGACGGGTGCGTCCCGCACGTGATTCGTCGGTGAGCGATGATCGCCCAGCGGTGGCCGACTCGTCAAGGCCCGGCTGCGCGCGACCTCCAACGGAAGAATTCGTAGCCGTTGAACTCCGATTTGGGTGTTCTTGGACTCTATGGAAGCCCATTGAGTCAAAGAATCCATCCATATGACTGAAGAAGATATTAGATGTCAGACCGAAGGCGTCAAACCGAAACTCGTCGCCCGATTGTAGGCTCGTCGATTCAGAATGAGGTCGTAGTATTTGCGCGCGACCTCGACTTGAAGGTCATATCTCCTTACGTCTGAACTCCGATTTGGGTGTTCTTGGACTCTATGGAAGCCCATTTGAGTCAAGAATCCATAAATAGACAGCTTGATAAGATTGGAATTCATGGCTGGTTCCAGAAACACGGAAAACAGTGGCGATACGAGGTAAAACATAGTTATTTGTATTAGGAATGCCTATTATGAATTCATAAATAACTCATAAGCATACATAGTAAAGCATAGTTATTTATGCATATAATGGATATCAGAAAAATGAAAAGATATGAATAAATGATTGTATTTATATATCACATATGATTACCGAATGACAATAATTATTCGGAGATATGAGATATATCACAGACGCATAAATACAGTGATTATGCAGCTGGGAACACGGTAGAGGGATAGATGGGCATGCCTATTAGGAAGAATAAGTCTGCAGCATCATCGAGTTATGTTCGAATCGGGACCTACTGTGTGGGTCAATGACATAGATCCCGTTTGGATCGAATTGGCCCAAGAAAGAAGTCACCACCAGCTAGGGCCCTCATGGACCGATCATGTCTCGAGCAGTATTAAATCTGCTAGTATATTATATTATAAGCCTGCGAGCCATTGAATCATTTGTTTATCACCGATTGAATATAACCTGTCGGGTCCTGTGGTTCATAGTATTCTTTGTATCCTCCTAAGGTTTTATCTCAGGACATGAAACATAAAGAAATGACGGTATATGCAAAGGAAATGAAGAGAATATGGGAAGCATACTTCTTTATGTGATGATAGTATACGATTACAAGAACAAGAAGTAAAAGTCTGAGATTACATGAAAAGTATACGGAAAGATGATATAAAATGGCGGTTATGATAAGTATATATGAGAAATGAATGCAAATAGCATTATATGTGTTATATGCATATGTATAAAAGTGTGGTGACTCTTAATGAAGTCATATTCCCTTTCGCGTAAAAACAGCACGGGTGTTCAATCAGTGTAGTGAGAAAAACGGAAGGGCAGGACAATCCACATCGCGATCAAAGGCCACCGCGGCAATAGGTGCCTTTGGAAGACCTTTGATCACATTACATGAAATTTTGTAAACCAATGTAAATATTGTAAATGTTGAACATTTCCATATTTGGAGCTTGTATATATATTTTGCTAATCCCGGCGCTACAGAATGTAATACAAGATTTAATTATTTAACATTATATGAATATGCAAGTGTAAGGTTATAAGCATGATAAAAGAGTGACCCTCACTTCGGCATCTATCTTAGGGTTGGGCGTCACGGTTAAGTGGTATCGAGCATCCGGTTGGTTGGGACCCTTATTCGAATTCGGATTGGAGAAAGGGTGTGTCTGATACTCACATTTGGCAATTCATATTCACATCAATAATCCCAAGTAAGAATATGCAATTATAGGTTGGAATTCTATATGTCATGCTATGAAATGAGATGAGACTCACTCATGCACCATACCTCGAGTCTTTATCGACTCTCACCACACAATGCAATGTCAATGTGTGATAAAATCTGTCATTGATGGATTACATTCAATGATCATTTTCGAAATAAAATCATGTGTTTATAAACCAAAACTTGTTGGATGTTAATCCTCGAATGATCATTTCATATACAAAACTCATGTGTCTTTTCGGGCAGCGGATTTTTGGAGTCTCACCGCAGGCCCCGCACACCTTGCTACACTTTTTGGACTTTCACCATTGGAGTGTATGAACCAGTAACCGGGTCTTTCACTCGAGGGAGTATCTAGCCCTTCTTTCTATTACCCAACACAAGTTTTCCGTATATTATTTTGATGATGACTCTGACGATCTTAGGCCATCATGATCATAAATACATATTGATGTTTGATCTAACAATACTCTTATGATATGAGTAATTATGTATAACACATTATATTGATTATATTGTATACATGTATTGGGATCTTATATGGACATTTCATTCAACCACAATTTCATCGTAAAAATAATGGACATTACTCATCACGTATATAATATCAGATTAACTTGTGACTACAAATGTGATGCATTAAAACACATATATTAACATTTTATTAAACAACAACAACCAAGCATGTTATCACAAAATCAAGCAATAACACACTTAACCCTCAAGATAAAGTGTGACGTGTAAAATGCCCACAAAATAGCCTAAACAACCCCTTAACTTGGCATAAAAACTGGCAAAACAAGCTCTTAAGTTGGCCATTAAATCGGCTAAACAAGTCTTTAACAGTTCAAATTTTTCTCTTCATCCAAACAACCCCTTAAAACAAAATTTTGGACATTCTACAAACAATCACAAACCAGCTCATAAAGACGACCACAAACAAGCCATAAAAAAGGCCATAAACCGTTTTTAAACAATCCAAACAACCCCTTAACAACCATAAACTAGATTTTTTAGTCTGAACAGTCCTTAAAACAATTCTTGGGACATACTATAAACAACCACAATTCAATTCACAAAGCTGGCCACAAACGGGCCGTAAAATGGCCATTAAAGCCGTTTAAAACAGCCAAACATCCCTTTAGGGCATCAATACAAACAACCTTCCTTAAAACAACCCAAAGGGTTGAAATAAACCAAAGTAGGAAGAATCCCTACCTCTTGAAGCGTGAAAGGTAGGAAACCCGAGCACTTCTGAGAGTCAAAACCTTGATTTCCCAAAATCTCCTTCTTTGAATTTTCAATGAAATCCCTCATTTTTGGTATGTGTGCGTAGTCCTAGTCGAGACGATGAACTTTAGTTATTGTCTCGACAAATTCGGCTTAGAAAAAAACTACGTGAATGTCGTCGAAGAAGTCTTGGACTTCTCTTCCTCTTACTCTCAACGTATTAAAAACCGAGAAGAAAATGGGATATCTTGTCCCCCGGCCTCTCATTTAATGTTTAGAGAAGTGGTTGGCTCCACAGTCGCACCATGTGTCCCGACTTATTCGAATCAGGTTATGTCTAAAACGATTTATTTCATCGATTTAGTCAAATTATTATACATGAACTTTATTTAAATTATTTTCCACTTTCAAGATTTTCTCAAAATCCCGTTTTGAGGTCCACGAGCAAGTTATCTAGAAAATCGTGAAAATCCATTTGTATCGGAATTTACTTGAAATTCATATTGGTAACTAGATTTCATGAGACGAATCCAATGGTGTCATCCGAGATTTAGAAAATTTTGGGGTTTTGCAGCACATCTTACTTGACAATTCTTGGTTTACCATTTTGAAAAAAATTCAAATTTGCTTAGAGTTTCTGACTACACAGGAAAGGGCTACCTAGAAGAGGGGTACTTGGTGCCCCAAAGGTGGGCTTAGAGTGAATGCTAGATAGAGTGCGAGCCACGCAAAGTGAATGTCGTCAACATAGAGTTGATAATATGAGTTAAGTCCGATGGGCCAGCCCACTTGAGTCAGAATTTTTGGAGGGTTAGGTTGTAAAATTTAATTCCGAATAAAACTGGGCCAACTTGGCCCGACCCGTGACCCATGTGGGTTTGGCTTAGGTTAGCTCGATTGACTCGAAATCTTTATTTAATTTTTTTAAGTAACTAGCTTAATAATTGATATTTTCAAGGATTCAAATTCGATATTTTGGTTATTTTTTTTTTGTAGCAAAGGAGTTTTAAAAATAATAATAATTATAATATATGATTAATATATTAAACTTTGTTGTTTTAACTATTTTATTTTCAATTTTTAAATGTATATTTTTGATGATGCCTTTTATTCGGGCCCCAGGTTGGGCGTGTTGGGATCGTGGCGAAGCCCGGCTTGTCTGCAGATGTTGCATTTCCCTGCAAAAACAAGAAGCGAAAATGATCGGCGGGGGCTCGCCCGTTGCCGCTCCGATGCCTAAGTCAGTTCTTTCTTGTGGAAAGAAAAGATCAAGAATACCTTAGAGTGAATTTTTACCAGCGTACCTTTCAGATGGGGTGGCTTTGGTATTTATAGTAAGATGTTTTTAAAGGTGGAGGGTGATAAAGATTCTCTCTTATTGGATGAGGGATTTTCTTTTTTTATTTATGTCAGATTAATAAGGGATAATTAGAGAGCATTTATTGAGAATTATCCTACTTCCCTTATTGGTGGGATTTGATTTGATTCGGCATATGGGCTCTTTAGGTACATCAGTGTTACTAGCCATAGAAATTGGATGGCCCAGGCTCGTTTTGGGCTGTGCACCGGGACCCGAGCATTTTCTTGGACACCGCCCGCCAAATCCTCTTTTAATCCACGCTTCTTGGGCTTGGGAAGTGGGTCTGCGCTCTATTTTTAAACCGTCGGTTACCCCCAACCGCAGTTTACGGCGAGTGTGGGCAAGAGGTATGTGGATTTCTTGAATCGGGTGCGACTTCCACGTGTTCGCTTAGGGCTGGTTTGGTTAGGGCTTTGTTGCCGTCAATCGTCCTGTGGTACTAATGATTTTTCGACTTTTGAACTTATTTCCTCTAGTTCTTTCAGTTTCTTTCAAGAACATCCTCTGACCGTTTGTATTGTGTTCCCCTGCTATTGAAGCTTTTTCCTTCTCTGCGAGTTCGAGGCTTCTTTTTTAACCCAAAGGCTAAGTCGACCCTTTGTTGAGTCTCTTTTTTGGTGTTTTTAGCAATGCACCACTGGCAGGGTTGTCCCTTTAGTTATTCTGGGGCCGGTCGTCTCTCTCCTTTCTTGCCTTTTTGGTGGTATAGCGAGGCGTTAGGGGTAGCTTGGTTGGAGTCTCGGTCGACTCCCGGGTATTCCGTAGATTAGGGTCACTCCTCTTCTTTGCGTATAGGGGGGGTGATTCCTCTATGGTATCTGGTTCAGGTCGGACGGGTGGTGAGTTCGATCGCTTAGCCGTAGTTGCTCTTTGAGATGCCTCGGGGGAACCTCCTTTCCCCTTGGGTAAGGGCAAGGATAAAATTGACGGTCATACGTAAGATCTGAATATACGAGGTTGACCGTCAAAGTACGCCAGCGGTGGGTCGCGAGGGTTGAGCGTTGTATGGGAAGCCTTACATGAAGATAATCTGAGCCCCATTTGAGTATTCAGTTTGAATTTGGCGTCGCCGACCTCATGTTGTTGAGTGCCGAGATGGTGTGCTTGAAATTGGCCTTTAGAGAATGACCTCGTTTTCCTCTACATCCCTTTATAAAAGGTCTTTACGTGACATTTCAGCGTCTGCCCTCTGACTTTTGCCCCGATTTAAGGGTATTCTAATTGTTGTTAGTTGTCTTTAAGGGATAAGGGCTTGGGTGTTCCAATTATAAGCTTGTTCTTGGACTCTTTAGTGTGAAGGGAAGCCTTTGAGGGATTCCTTTGTTTATCTAAAGCGTTCAGTGCTCCATTGATCATCTGGATCTTGTCTTCCCTGAATTTTGGAAGGGCGCTACATTTTGTTGGTGGCCGCGATTAAGTCTGATCCATTAATGAGAGTCTATATGGCTGCTTTGATTTAGTTTAATTACAGTTTCTGAAATTATAGGAGTATCCTAACTTTTCATTGGTTGTGCGCTCTTCGGTGTCGCCTGATCTTGGCCGAAGGCAGGTCGTAGCGGAAGTTATTAAATCATCTTGTGACTTACTGCAGGCTTATCAAGTGGGATATTCTAGGATCTTCGGGTTGAGTCCTCAGGCACGCTACTTTAAGGCCTTCCACCTCCATAGATTGAAGTTCTCCCACGATGGGCCTCTGTGGGTCCGGCAGCCCAGGGAGAGCTTCAGGCTCGAGTGGAGCCGGTATGCGGTCTCGGAGTGTGGGGCGGAGCCTGCAGGACTCCCCCTTGAGAGGGCCGTCGGCAGGGTAAAGTCCCAAGGTTGGGGATGTCTTAACCGTCACCCTGCCCATGTCAGAGTGCGGGGGCAAGTGGCCACCACCTCAGGCCCGGGGTCCCCAGGCGCGAGTTGCGGCTTCGTTCTGGCCTGGCTGAGGCAGATTCCTCGGAGGGGGCTGGCGGGCCTCAGTTGGAGGTTATGCCCATCTCGGTTGGAGTCCTCATTGTAGTCATTGAGAACATCGCCGGCGTGGAAGACTTGGAGAGGAGGGCTCGCTTCAGTGATGGAGATGGGGATTCCTTAACCTCGATCTTGGGCTTCTTCTGGCTGAGTGCGATCTTATCCATCTCAAAGTTCGATCTCAAGAGGTCGAATTTGACATGCACAGTGAGGATGCTTTGGCTCTATCCTCCGTGAATTATCGCTCAGTAAGTTCAGGTGTCTTTGCGTGCGCCTTTATCTTGGTTTGGGTTGCTTGGTTGACTTTATGTGTTGGGTATTGGCGGTGGCCACCACATCGAAGAGTTTGGCAAAAGGGCCCGAATTTGAACGAGGTCACGTCAAAGCCGCCCGGAGCCTACAAGCGAGGGTGAGAAGCCTGCCCACCCTCCGGCGAAATTTGGACTCTGGCTGGGATGCAAAATCATGACGGAGGAAGCCGTGACTCAAGTCTAATATGAGGCAGCATCCGCAATGGTGCGAATGCGGCTAGGAGTAGAAGGAAAAGGCTCGAGATGGCTTAAGGATTCTAGGAAAACCCGGGAGGTTAGGGATGGGCTGCGAGAGCGCCGGGATGATCTGTGGTGGCCCGGGAATGGCGGGTTCTTGTTTTGCCCAGGATGGGCTTTAGGTAGTCGGGAAGAGATGCGATCATCTGATCAGTGCGGGTGGCCGGGAATTTGCGGTTGCTAGGATGAGTTGCGTAATAAAGCGGCGTTACAAACCGGAGGCCATCGAAGCTTCCGAGGCTGTGAGCTCTATTGAACGTCTGACCGATGAGTGCCATGGGTTTGCGGGGGACGCTTGGAGGCGGGGAAACTCACAGTCATTCAAAGGGATGGAGCGATAACGAGTTTGAGGATGAGGCACACTTTTTCGGTGGAGCCTGGATGGCTTGCTTTCCAGAGGAGGGTTGTTAATGCCTACCCGGGCTTGGACCTTAACTTTGATATCCCTAGTGACGAGGAGGCAGAAAAGTCCTTTTCCGTCGACGGCTCTGGAGAGCTAGCTACCCCGGCTGAGGCCCGCTCCCCTTCTTCGCCTTCTGCTCCTAATCCGCGCATGACGCTTGAGCCTCCTTGTACAATTTTGCTTTTTTTTTTTTTTTTTGCCTTGGGCTCCGAACCCCGGATGTATGTAATGGCTGTGCAGGCTTTGAAACTGATGAATGTGATTTCCTATCCCTCGCTTTTTTCCTAACGCGTCCTTATGCTCTCTACGAGGGCGACATGGATCAATGGCTCACTGGCCTTTCGGAGTAGTTGGCTCTTGAGCGAGCTGCTGAGGTTCCATAGGCTACTCTACCTAAGCATTTGGCGATTACGCGACTATATGACCTTGTGACGGTTCAGGCTCTTGAAGGCCCGGAGCCTCTGGGGGCTCAGTGGGCTAATCTGCTGGTGATTGACTTTGTGGCTATATGGCCTTGTGCGAGCAGATTGGGCTCTTGAAGGCGAGGCTGCTTGAGGCTCGGTGGGCTAATGCCTTAGGCTAGCAGACGACTCCCCAGCTGGCTTTATGTGGCCTTGTGCGACCGGAGTTGAGCTCTTGAAAGCTAATTTCTTGAGGCTCAGGTAGATATCTGCTTGAGGCTGAGGCCGGCTGCTGACTATATGATACTGTGAGGCGGTTAGGCTCTTCAAGCCCGGGTTCAGCGAGGCTCGGGTGGGCCTAATGCTGGCCCCGAGACTGGCTGCGCGGCTATATGGCCTTTGTTGAGCGGAGTTGGAGTTCTTGGCGAGCTAGGAGCTCAGTGGGCTAATCTGCCCAGGCCCCAGGCGGCTCTGCGGCTATGGCCCTTTTGTTGTGGTTGACTCTTAAGCGGTACTAAGGCTGTGGCTAATTATGCAGGCTGAGCCAGCTCTCTGCGGCTATGCATATGTGCTGTTGAGCAGGTGGGCTCTTCAAAGGCGAGGCTGCTTTGAGGCTCGGGTAGGCTGTCTGCTTGAGCTAAAGCCCCGGCTCTGCGGCTGTGGCCTTGAGGCGGTTAAGCTCTTGAGGCCCGAAACTCACAGGAAGCCGTGGGCTATGCACAGGATTAAGCGCTCTGCGGCTATATGGCCTTTGTTGAGCAATTGAGCTCTTCAAAACTGAGCTGCTGAGGCTCCGTGGGCTAATCTGCTTGAGCTGAACTGGCTCTATGGCTATATGACCTTTGTTGAGTAGTTGAGCTCTTCAAGGCCCGGAGCTATTGAGGCTCAGGTGGGCTAATATGCACGGTGGGGCCCGGCTCTGGCGGCTATATGGCCTTATACGGCGGGTTGGGCTCTTAAAGGCCGGAGGCTCACAGGAGCTCGAGTGGGCTAATGCTGAGCTGGGCGGCTGCGGCTATGGCCTTTGTTGAGACGGAGTTGGGCTCTTAAGAAAGCCCGAGTTCTTTGAGGCTCCGTGGGCCTAATCTTCACATTTGGGCCGGCTGAGGCTATATGGCCTTTGTTGAAGCTGATTGAGCTCTTAGGCGAGCTGCTTTGAGGCTCAGAGTGGGCTAATGCTGAGGCTAAGGCGGCTCTGCGGTGAAGCGATTGAGGCTCTTCAAAGCTGAGCGTGAGGGCTCCGCGTGCTCGCCACTGGGTGAAGAGGCCCGAAGCTCTACGGCTATATGGCCTTGTACGACAGTTGAGCTCTTGAAAAGTAATTTATTGGGCTCTTAGTGTAACGCCCGAAAATACTCTAAATTTTCATAATAATTTTATTATATATTACGGAGCATGAATTAGGGCAAAAACTTAGGTTCAAGGGAAAAGTGATGAATTGACAAATTATGAAATAGCAAATTTAGTGAACAGAAAATTTGAGCACTAAAACAAGGGCAATTGTAATGCCATAAGGAGATAAAAATCATAAAGAGAGTAGAGATGAGCCTGATAGAATTAAACAAATTGATTTGCAAAATTAAAAGGTGAAGGACAGATTGCAATTTGGAGACTTATGGGAGTATAAAGGAGATAAGACTAAAATTCATATTTGGTCTCGGTACCTAGCAGCGTGTGAGAGAAAGAGAGCAAAGAAAACAAGGAGGAAGAAGGAGAGAAGAAAGAAGGAGGAGGAGGAATTCAAGATCAAAGTATGTTGTCTTAGAATCAAATATATTTTGGATTCCTAGGGCTTTGGAAGGAGAATTGATCCTCCTTTGTCTGAGGTTTTGTGGAAGAGATCCACTGGAAACCCTTAACTGACCAGTGTTGTGGGTAAAACCCACGAATGTCTGAGAAAGACATGGTCTCCCTTTGAGGTTGGATTCTGGTTTTAATTACCAAAGTAAAAGGGAGTTTAGAACAGACAAACCTAACAAAATTGTGTATTAGGTATGTGTATGGGTTATGACCCATATTAGCATTGTTTTGGGGAGAAAATCATGAAAGGTTTTGATGAAAGATATCTCGATTGAAAGATGATTTGAGGATAATTGAGGTTAAAATATGAATTTGAAATGATTTTGAAGTGTATATGAAGTATAGATTTGGTTTGGGATGAAAAGTGCATGAAAAATGGGAGAAAATACACATTCTGGGCACTTTTCGGAGACATGTACCGGTACAATTTGAACTTGTACCGGTACAGCTTCTATATTATATTACGGTCGTTTTTAGCTGACTTATCTGGAAATCTGGAGTTAGGCATTATCTTGCGGTACAACTTTGATACGCTTTCAGTTTAAACCGGGTTTCGTATTTTGGCCATAACTTCTTCATTTCTTATCGATTTGTTCAAGTGGCTACGTAAAATAGACTTCAAGGAGAACCAAACTTAAGAAGGAAAGGTCAAATAAATTCTGATCTAAGTGGCCTAAAATTCACTCAAAGTGGGGCGTGTACGAGCCAAATTCTGGGTTCCGACTTTGAACATAGGAAATAGTCCAGGGTTGTTTTAGACGTATTAACTTGAGTTGACACTCTAGTGGTGGAGTTCAGTTGGAATAGAACCCTTAGAACCTTAGCTTTAAAATAATAAAATGACCTAGAGTCAAACATGAAGTTAAGACCCCGGAAAAATGAGCAATATAAACAGTCCCCAGTGTAATCGGTAAATTTATTAGTTGGCATGAAAATGCCATAACTTTGGTCGGATAATCCGATTGGAATGATTCAATTTTATGAGTAAAGTAGACTCTTAGAGGAATAGAAGAATAGAGACTAAGTCAAAAACTCACCGTACCTCGCCGCCTCCATAAGTTTAAACTGCCTCGCGATATTCGTTTAGTATGATTATTTGCTTCAATCACTAAAGAGTAGATAAATTGTATTTGACTAGGTGCGGGTGAAGACGATAACGACCTAGGATTGACATCGAAAGCGGAATCGATAATTGGTTTGTTCTATAAGCGATCTTTATTCCGGTTGTTGTTCTATACTTATTCTTTATTCTAGTTTGTTTCACTTCTGCGCTCTTTATTCCCATATTCTCTCTATTTGCGAAATATGCATATATATCGAGTGGAATGATTAATATTTGAAATGTTTGACAAATATCTACATGTATGCGTGTATTTGAGCTACAAGCGAATTCATTGAATAAAAGTAAATTGATTTGAACCGTTTTATTGAATGACCAACATGACGGAATTCACCAAATGAATTAAATGAGAAATGTAAGTAATTGATAATACGAAATCACATTGCCTCTTGAATAGCGGACATGACGGGATTCACCAAGAATCTATCGTGAATGTATCATTCTATAGTCATATGTGAGGCGGTAATATTGAATGTGAAACCACATTACTGCGAATGACAAAGCAGACGGATTCTGGCCCCGAATGCATGCGTGGATGTCGGAATTCTATAGCTATATGTGGAATCACAAACTCTTGTTTCTTGAAAGCGATGGTATTGAAAAGTGTATTTGTATAAGTATCTTTACATTACAACGATATTGTATAAATGCATTATTTTGATAAATGCATGAGATTTATATAACGAAAATGGAATCTGAGCTGTATAGAACCACTAAGCATGAAAATGCTTAGCGTATTGTTTTTCATCGATGCGCAGTGCAGGAAGTGATAGACATCGAAGCAAGACCCAAGATCGAGGAGCTGAGTCATAGAGGAAGGAATTTACGGGTATGCTCCGTCATATACGATACTCCATTTCTTTCAAACATTGACATTTGTAAGCCGGTTTGAACTCACGGATCCTTATTTTTGTAAAGACATTTTGTTAAATGTAAACATTATGATCTTTTGTTAATTGTAAATGTCTATGGGGCTTCCCAAGGCTAAGGAATGCTTCCGCTGAGAAATTCTGAAATCTAAAATGAATAAGACAAGCCAAATGTTTTGATAAGATAATTGAAAATGATGGAGTAAACCGGGCTTCGGCTTGGATCTGCAATCCGGTCAAGTCGGGGATTCGGGTCGCGACACTTTTGAAAACTAAAATTTAATAAAACGATAACTAAAGAGATTTAATTAATGACTTTAAAAGAAATAAAAGCGCGTCCCGGGGTTTGATTATTCCGAGGGCGCTATACAATATATTAGCCCATGTCGCCCGGGTAGGTATTGAGAGCTCGAGATCCTCCGCAAAGCTGCCGCCCCATGGCTTACATGGCTGGAATTTGACTTCCTCATCTTGGGAAAGATGCAGGGTTTAATGCGGGTTTATGGAGAAGTGGGCAGGTGCGCGATTTTCGAGGTGCTCCGGCTTCATATAAATTAAACGCCCTGCAATGGAGCTCATGCGCCAGAACATTCTTCCACTTTTTAGGGGCGTAATTGGAATCAGCGTATGATGAAGCATCGAGGCTTGGTCGTCTTCGCGGGAGGTAATGCGAAGATCTGGGGCGGCATTTGAGGTTATGATGGCCCTGCCTTGTAGGAGTTGTGTTTTCCCTAGTTCCTCCCTTATAAGGAGTTGTATTATTCCCTAAGCTCCATCCGATGGGCCCGTGCTAGGAATGCATCAGGAGGCGGTGTATAAGAAAGACTTTTAGTCTGCTTTCTCCATTTCTCCCTCTTTTTCCTTCTCTTCTTTCTCTTTCTCTTCTTTCTTCTCATTTTCCTTCTCTTTTTCCTTCCCGTTCTCACTCTCTTTTCATCTCTTTCTCTTCTTTCTTCTCCTTTTCCTTCTCGTTCGCACTCTCTCTTCTTCTCTTTCCCTCTCCCTTTCTCTTTCTTGAGATTTTTTCTTTTTTGAGGGAACTGCTTGTATTGTTCATGTCACACCCCGATTTCCGGTCCGACCCGATTGGCGGATCCGAACCGGGTTCGGGACCTTGAGGCCCATATATCTTAGGGCTCTTTACTGTTTTTTTTAATTTTTACATTTGGAACTTGTATATGTGGGTAACACAAACATTTCTGTACTAACGAAAATAATTTACATATCTGAAAAGAACTACCACTGGAGTGGTGTCCATCAAAATCTATACACATATACTGAGTCCCATTTACATATACAAAAACTGTACTTTTACATTTACAAATCAGAGCGCGGGACATATTGTGATGAACCCCTACTAGTGTGTTGGCCCAGCTGTATGCGGAAGCTTTCGGACGTCTTCTCTTGTACCTACACGGATTAAAAACCGGGTACACAAACTGCAGCTTAGTAGGGAGAAACACCTCATCTCTTATGCATATACATATTTGAAACATAAAACAATAACATATACTCCAGGAATTTTCATGCATTCGCCATAATGAACTTATATACCATTACTTATACTTATAACCGACTTATGCTTATTCGGATCTCCCGTTAGATTCTGAGGAGCTTATTACCGTACGTACTATAAAAACATGCGATACTTCTTATCTTATACTTACTCAGGAACTTACACTTATAACGGACTTATTCTTATTAGATCTCAGTAGGACACATATTTATGCTTATCCTCTGTAGGACACATGCTTATTCGATTCCTCGGTATACGGTGCGAACTTATACATATACTTAGACGGAGGTATCACATACTCATACTTCTATCTCTCTTATGCTTGTTCGGATCTCTCGTAGGAGTTTGAGTTTATGCTTATACGAGAGGGTACCCTTAGGTACTACAGGCTTATGCTCTTATACCATAGGCTTATACTTATACTACGGAGTTTACTTGTTGAAGGTGCAGTAGGTGCTACGGAATAACCTATGCTTATCTGGTGCAGTAGGTACTACACATAATTTAATCGAATCTGAGAGGAGGAGGAATTTACCGTGATCTTCACGGAACTTATACTTGTACTTCGTATCTTACACTTGTACTACAGGGCATATCCTTGTTTTACGGATCTTATACTTGTATTACATAGCTTATTCTTGTATTTCGGATCTTATACGTGTATTACGGAACTTATACTTGTCTTATAGAACTTATACTTGTGTTACAGAGCTTATTCTTGTATTTCGGATCTTATACTTGTATTACAGAGCATATTCTTGTACTTCGGATCTTATACTTGTGTTACAGAGCATATTCTTATTACTTGAATCTTGCTCCCCAGACTTATTCTTGTACAAAAGTACCCGTAGATACTACACAGATTCATTATATGAGGTACCTGTAGGTACTACTAGACTTATACTTATATTACAGAACTTATACTTATTTTATAGATACGGAAGTACCCGTAGGTACTACAGAGATTTTACTTGTCTGAGTACCCATAGTCTGTGAACGGATCTGAGGAGGTACCGTGGAGTACATTCGGATCTTTACCATATTCATTCTTTATCTTTATTCTTTATTGAGTCTTATCATATATGTGTTGACTACTAGACCAATAATAAGAAATGAGTAGGGCCTTATTATAATAAGTACCGAAAGTCTTGTCACAATCACAAATGCCTTAGCCTGAAAGCGAAGTCTTAGTAGCACTGTCCCGAGAATCTGCGTAATCTTATGACGTCGCGCGCGCGTAGCGAGTCGCGTGACTTTTCGCGAAGTGCGACACCGATCAAAGCGTCTGCTCATTCATTCGCCGGTCTGAGTAGTCATACCATGAGTGTCTTTTCGGAACTCGTAGCTTTATCCTTATCGCGTGCATGTTTGCTGACATATTGCTTTTTCATGTTCATGTTCATGTTGAGTTCGTTTTTCATATTTCATATCATATTCATGTTTCATGAACACATCTATACATGTGCATTTCATATACTTGTGCGGTATGATACATGTATTCACCTCATTCATGTTTTCTTGTTCCTGCATGAATCTACTTTACTTAGAAATTGGAATCATTCCAATTGAATTATCGAACTAAAGTTATGGCATTTTGATGCCGAATTAGTCAGTATCGATATTACACTAGAGAGGCAGTTTGTAATACTCATTTTTAGAGTCTTATTATACATGACAGTTCTTTGTATTCATTTGAAGCTAAGGTCTTCAGGGTTCTTCTCAATTTGGAATCACCGCAATCAGACATGTCAGGCTTCGAGGTTTGTCTAAACAACCCCGAGGCCCACTACATGATCAAAGCGACGAAATTTTCTTGAACATAGCCCCTCTTTGAGTGAATTTTTGGGCCACATAGAGTGAGTGAAGTAGCTATTTAGGGGTGTTTTATTTATTCTCATAGTCTAGTTCCAACCCATGAAACTTGCTTGAATAACTCCAGGCTCGGATAAAGAAATGACCAAGTTATGGCCCGAAAATCTGACGGCCCGGGTCAAAATAGAAAAACCTTAACACTTATGGTACCGGTGACCACTGGGTTTGGTACCGGTACCCCTTCAAGTGCCCAAATGTGTGTTTTTCTTCCCTTTTCCATATAGTTCCACTCAAACCAACCCAATGCACCATTCTGCACATCAAAACCCTCCTTATTCATCTTGTGGTGGTTTAGAACTTCCACATACCCAAACCCTAGGTAAAGTCAAGAACCCATACCAAAGTCCATCATCCTTATGCAAAATATAGAGTGAAGTTCCATGCTTATATTCACCGGCTATAGTTTTTCAACTCAATTTCATTCGAATCTGGGGTTAGGATCAATTCCTAACTTCAAATACTAGGTTTGGAACCATAAAAATCCCTACCAAAGTCCCGAAATACATAATCCATATTCAAAGTCAAAAAATCATGGAAATCCTTACTGAATCCATACAAAACTTTAGAGTACCATACCTTTTGCAAACTTCTCCTCTTCTTCTTCTTCTTCTCCTTCTCCTTTCTTCTTGGCCTTCATTTTGGAGCTCTCTTGTTTGGAGACAAAAATGAGTTATTTTTGTCTCCCTTCCTTTTTATAATTAAACTTTCTTTTATTTGCCTTATTAGTCCTCCCTCACTCTACTATTTGCACTACCATTTATATTATTTCCACTTTGGCCTCTCATCTTATCAACTTATGACTTTTAGGCCCCTTTTTACAAATTACAATTTTGTCCTTAAGTATTGTACAATTTTGGGTTTCTCAATTTCCATTTTTCGCATTTAATTTACGAAAATTCAGTTGTCTACAAAAATGCCTAAACATCTTCAGAAAACGACTAGGGTATATTTAGGCATTACGATTCATTCAGGATGTAGGGAGAGAGCCGCTGTGATTGTAATCAATTGTATCTTCATTGGAATAAAGAAGCGATTTTTTGAGCATGAATTTGTGTGATACGAAGTGTATGAATTTTCTTGGGGCGTTTTCTGGCCGAGGCACATGCATTTTCTTTTCTTGAGATGCCTTACTTTTGATTCATAAGGATGTTAAACAAAATGTCAGCGAAGCAGCATGCAAACATTATTTGAAGGCGATGATACTTTATTAAAGATTACAATCCAGGAGTCTATTGATAGAAAGCGGCAGGGTGCTCATTCCAAGAATGAGGTAGAATTCCTTCTTTAGATGCAGGTTCGTAGTTACCGGTCGACTACGCGAGACCGTCTCAGGGCCGCTTCCAGTTGGGTCCTAGCTTTCCATGTGTAGGATATTTCCTCGCAGGCATAAGCTTTTTTAAGACTAGGTCGCCAGGCTTATAACTCATGGGTTTAACCTTTTGGTCGTAGTACCTTACTTGCGGAGTCTTCCTTTGGTATTCTTAATACGTTTGAGGACTGATCACGCTTTTTATCTAGGAGTCTAGGTTTGCAGAGAAGAGCCTTTTACCGTTATGTTCACGCTCGCGATTCAATCCTTGGGAGTTTTAATCGGATCTCGACAGAAATTTCTAGCCTGGTGCGAGCTAAAGCGAATGGGGTTTCCTTAGTTGCTGACTTGCGTGTAGTTTTGTACGCCCATAACACCTCGGGGAGGTATTCTACCCATTTGCCTTTTAGGCCTTCCAACTTGGTCTTCAATGCTGCTTTAAGGGTTCTGATGGTGACTTATGCTTGTCCGTTCGTTGTGGATGAGTTAGGGGACTAGTGTAGTTCTGATCCGGCGACACAGAAATCCATGAACTTACAGTTATCGGTGCTTCCACGTTGTTTGTACAGGGCTCTTGGGATACCGACTTGCATATTATGGCACGCGAAGCGAGTTAACGTACCTTTTGTTCTATGATAGTAGCGAGAGGCGAAGCTACGCCCGTTTGGTGAAATAATCCCGCGCTCGGCGATAAATTTGCATTTACCCTTTCCAATGGGCAGAGTCCCATTGTGCAGCCCTATTTGGCGAAAGGCGAGGGGCTTATCGGCCCCAGCGTCGATGGCTCGGATGGGAGGTGAGAGATTTTGCGGCGTACTCATTGACTTGCATTTCATTCAGTTCTGTTCGCGTCTCACGAGCATTGTGGGCGATAGTACCTGCGTAGACTTTCCGCCCTGTGAAGCCCGAGATATGATTTCCATATGCCATGTACTTCCCACCAGTGTGAAGTCGATCTTCCCCACGCAATGCACTTGAGGATGGGTGTAGAAAAAACCTCAGTTTATAAAAATTTAGATGAATATTGAACTGATGGAGCCTGACCTAAGCTTAGATGCCTCCTTTAGGTGGTTCCCGTGATCAGTCAGCCGATTAAAGTGATTCCCCATTGGGTTCCATCCGGCTCGGCTCGGTTTATGACCGGGGAGACCTCTTAAGTTTTGTTGGATCTCTGTGAGAGGGCTCGAAAGGTGCTCAGCAGGGCATCAATGCATTGAGGTCTTCTTGGGAGGCTATTGCCGGTTTGCTAAGGCATGTCTGCTCGCGATTCTACTACTCTTGGTATGGTCGACTTGCGAACTCGTGCGAACTTCTTGAGTAATTCCGTACCTTTTTAGAATTTATAGGATCATTTTTTACTCCCCTCACGGCCTCGTAGGAGTCTTTTGTTGTTTACTACGGTGGGAGTCATTTTGTATCCTGGTGATCAACTACATTAAATAGGCGAGGTTAAGCCCGGTATAGTGACTCATGCTTGGCCTCTTTATTTTTTGAGGTACAAGGTTACAATTTAGGGCATATTTTACATATTCCTTAGAAGAGGTGAGGTCGGCGGCACCCTCCCCTTGTGAATTGGTGGCCAGTCTCTGAGACAACCTCCAAATGGAGTTCGGGCGTCGTTTGACGACTCGGCGAGCTCTGGGTAGATTCATGTGAAATGCGCGAGATCTGCCCTTTTATTGCTATTTTTTTGGTTTTGCCATGCGTCTCCGAACTCGCTCGGCTCTATGACGGCTATCCTTCCGGAGTCTTCGGTTTATTAGTAACACACTGCTTCATTGGTGGTATTTTGTTGGGATTTATTGGTATGAGCTTGGAAGTAAGAGAGCGGAGTTTAAATTGTGATTCTGTCTGCAGGATTAATTTCTCCATCTTTTTGTTTTCTCTCTGCATATACCGACTCGGTACGCAATAATTAATTTGGGTCTTTGCACTCAGGTCTTTGTCTGCACGACCAGGCGGCGGTTGAAATCTGAAGCGCAGTGCAGGTAAGAGCCACCACCGAAGACACGAGGATGGGGAGAGGCTCGAGATAAATTTTACTTAGCGCAAATGCTTCTTGGTGTGCATCAGGGCTGGAGCTTTTGAATGCGGAAGAAGGGTGACACTTATCGGCCACTGGACACAAAGCGACCGTAACTATCCTTTGGTTGGGCGATTGGACTTATTTTATGTTTAATGGCGGCGACATGTCGAGCACAACTTTTATCTTGTTTGGGTTTGCCTCTATTCCTCGGTTGTTGACTATAAAACCCAAGAATTTTGAAATTAAGACTCGAGCGCATTTTGGGTACAGATTCGACTTCATATTTTAATACCCTTTCAAGATGCGGAATGCCTCTGCGGATGAGCTATATGGAGCTCGGTCGTAGTTGAATTTTCGACATGTCGTCTATATATACCTCCGTAGATGTCTATTTGTTTGCAGTATCTTGTTCACCCGACCTGCGTAGGTAGCTCCTGCGTTTTAGTCTGAAGGCGTTACTGTTATGATAGGTCCCACATACGTGAATGAGGCTTCTCTTGATCGTTTGGGATCCATCTGATTTAGTTATGTGGGAGGAAAGCATCCGTGGTAGGGAGTTCATGGCGGCCCAGTAAGTCTACTATGAGGAGGTCGATCCGGAATTGGGGAAGGCTATCTTTTTAGGGCGTGCTGAGTTGATGTCGATTGAAATCGATCTGAGTCGCCATTTGCCGTTAGCTTTTGTGATGCGACGTTGGCCAACCATTCGGGTGCTCATTGCAAATTGCACTGCCAGGAGGGAGCTTGTAACCCTCCTCATTAATCGCTTTTTGTCTTTACAGGCGAAACTTAACATTTTTATGGTAGTTTGAAGGATGGTGGCCGTTTGAGTACGCGGTGATGATTCTTGGGGTCGATCCTCCCATGTCCTCTTGTTTCCACGTGAGACATCCTTGATACGTCTCGAGAGTGGATAAGGGAGGCTTCGGGTCTTGTTTAGCTTGGAGCCGTGTAGTGAGGGTGTGGGGAGTGGTCGTCCATTTACGAGCTCCGGCTCTTCGGGGGCTCGGAGTCCTAGGTGTTTACCTCGTCTCGCGTACAGTCGGAAACCGTCACTGTATATCTGTCGACCGCTTTGTTTCATTGATGAAAACTGAGTAACACTTTACGTACTTGTATTTGGTCTCATGAACCATTCCTACTTCGTTTGTGGTAGGAAACTTGATCACCATGTGGTAAGTAGAAGGGATGGCCTTTATGGAATTAAGAGAGGGTCTGCCTAATAACACGTTATAAGGCGAGTCACTATGAGAAATCTTCTGCGTCGTCGTGGCAGCGGGGGTCCCAAAGTGAGCACTATGCGTATTGACCCCAAGTGGCGCTTTTCTCACAGAGATCCTCGTAGGTGGAGTCTTGGTAGTTACAGCTTCTCCCCTTCAGATGCCCATCTTGTGTAGATGTGAAGATGATGTAAATTTGAGCTCCCATTATCGACCAACGAGGACTGGGGTGGATTGTTTTGTTAGCCCTGGCTGCCCTTATCACCAAGAGGATCGTCGTGGGGGGGGTGTTGCTCCCTCTAGGTGAATCAGAATGTTATGGCGGTGTCGGAGTCGAAAGCCGGTTGGATAACTGCTTGCACTTCCATTACCTCTCTTGACCTGATGATTTGCAAATGAGCCTTCCTGGCAAAGCTGGACTCCCCACCTCCTGCAAATCCTCCTGAGATCACATGGTTTCCCACAAGAAATTTGTTTGTCTTTGAGTTAGGGTTAGGCTGCAGAGGGTGGTGGTGGGCGTAGCGATCTGACCTTTAGAGCTATGTAAGCGACGAATATCCGTCGAATCAGAGTATTCTATTTCCTTCACGGTGTATTGCAGTAAATGCATTCCATGCAGTGGTCACCATGGAACTCCACGATTACACAGTGTTATCTCTTTTGGTAGGGTTTGTCCTCATACGGGATGGCCATCTGCAGGAATTTTCATCTTTGTGCCTTGACATGAGACTTAGTGATCTTTGTGTGGGCACATCCAAGGGTGAGCCGTCCAAAGGTGGTCTGTTATCATAAGCCTGAAATTTAAAAGTGGTCCCAAGCGGTCTCTGACGCTCCCTCGCCTCTTCGGGGATCGTTCTCTGTCTCTCCTTAGGGATCTCTCGGTCTCTTGCTGACCTGTAGGGCTTCTCTCCAGATTTGTATCAATCCTGCTTTTCTCCTTGTGGGTTGAAGAGCTCCCTCTCTTGGATTTGAGGGCTTCTTCGCCTTTAATGTACTTCTCCGCTTTAGCGAGCACCTCAACCATGCTTGTCTGAGGATTCTTTGAGATGGAAAACATCAAGTCTTTTGATTGTACTCCTAACCCAGCGATGAATGCGGTGATAGCGAACTTCTCGTCCGGTACATCTACCTTCAAAGACTCGGCATTGAACCTTTGGACATAAGACCTCAGGCTTTCTTGCGGGTTCTGCTTTATGGTCAGCAAGTGATAACTCGGCTTCCTGTATGTTCGACTCAGTAGAGTGGGAGGCAGATGCGATGGAGAGCTCTCACAAGTAAGGGAGGCCGACGATGGTGGGGAACTGTTAAAGCCCAGTAGCAAGACCTTTTAGCTGATCGCGAGAGACTGCCTTGCCGTCTGAGATCTTGATATTCGTGCGGCTCATGCAGTTTCTTATTGGTATTAAGATGGTCGACGGGGTCTTCATTCCATGTCGAGACGCCTCCCATTTGCGGCATCTTGAATTTTCTTTGGAAGGGAAGTGTAGCACCTCGGCTATGAGCAGGGACTGATTTCTTGCACCAAGGTGTCCACATAAAATTATGGGCTCAGGCCGCTACGACTTCCTTCCACGCCAGGCTGGCGACTCTGTTGGATGCCCTTGAACCTCACACTCCCATTATCGCTCCCCAGTTCCTTGTTGAGGAGGGGGTGGTTCCTCGTTCGATGTTTCTGAAGTATTGCTTAAATTACGCTCCTCTGCGGGGGTTAAGGTGAGGTCATGCCTGGCTCATTTGGATCTGCTTCAATTTACGCCTCTCGAGGAGGCGAAATTTATCGTACTCTTTACGAGGGGGTGGTATTATGGCCTTCTTGGGCACATCTTTTCTACTTGGGCGTTGTATGCAAATGCGGTGAAATTTTTCTGGTCGCTATCAGCGTTGGTTGGTGAGACGGAGTGCCTCCATCTCGTCCGTGTTTGCCTATACTGTTTCTAACGCGCCACCGGGAGGTCGATTGTCCACCCCGCCTGGCTGGTCTTGCATCCTTGGGGGATTGGCGTGGTTCCTGCTTGCATTCCGAGTTGATACCATCAGTTACTAAGAGATCAGCTTTATTTGTAAAGGAACTGCATCGTTCCCACCAGGGCAATGCCGGCCAGTGATGCCTTTCAAACGGGCGGGAATTTGGAGCGTGTTGGGTCAGTGGCCGACCATATCTCTGGAAGTGCGCTCCACTGCAAAAACAAGAAGCGAGGATCGGCGAGGGGGGTTCGCGGGTCTTGGCCCTCAGATGCCCCAGGAGTCGATTCTTTCCTATGGAAAGAAAGACCAGCCCCAGCAGGGAGTGAATTTTCTGCGTACCTTTCATCGATGGGGTAGCCTGATATTTATAGTAGATGTTTTTCCCAATTTGAGGGTGATAATGATTCTCTCTTATTGGATGTGGGATTTTCTTTCCTTATCGCTGTAAGATTAATAAGGGATAATTAGAGAGCAATTATTGAGAATTATCCTACTTCCCTTATTGGTGGGATTTGATTTGATTTACAGGATATGGACTCTTTTAGGGTGTCGGAGTATTCTAGGCCCCTTGGGGTGGATGGGTGAGCTCTGTTTGGGCACTGTGCCGGGACCGGGCGTTTCTTGGACTTGCTTATAAATCCTTTTTTAATCTTGCTTCTTGGGCCTGGGAAGTGGGCCTGCGCATCTATTTTTTAAATCCGATCAATTTTTTAATATAATTTATATGATAATTTAATATTTAAAAAATCTTGTATGAAAAATTACGGGATGTTTGAATGAAATAAATTATAGTTTTAATATTGAATATATTTTTATTTATCTCATTAATCATATTTAAATATTTCTGTTCATTTTTTATTTATCCTTTAAATTTTATTTAATCATATATATTTTTGATAAAAATAGAAGTTGTACTAGTTATAAATTAAATTAAATTTAATAACTAAATTATTATCTTTTATGTTTATTATTTAAATTAGTGTTAATAACAAAATATTGTTATTTTTAAAATAATTTCAACAAAATTATACACTTATTTTTCTTAATATGATTACTTTATCTTTCAAACAAGATCAAATTTTAAAAATAAATATAAAACTATTTTATTATGCACTTGTTAGATGCATTTTTGGAAAAAATATTTTTTTTATTCCAAATATAAATGGAATTTTTGTTGTTAACATTGTAAAAAATTAATTAATAGATGATGATAACTCAACTACCATAGAGAATGTATATCTTTTTAATATGGAATCATATGTTATTATTGGATATAATGAGGATGAGGATGAAAATTAGAAGCATCTGAGATTTCATTTGATATTTTGAAATTGTCTTTTTTTTTTAAAGATATGCTATAAGTTGTTATTTTATTGTTTTGATATTATTTAGTTAGTTATAACAGTGCTCTAGCATTATTTATTTATTTAAGTTTGTTTACTATTATTATATTGTCGAAACTCAATCATTTGATATATTTATACATTATTTATTTTTATTTGAAGAATGACGAATTTGTAAAATTAATTTTTTTAAACATTTTTTAAGATTTTAACCAATTTTGACCCGCAACATGCATGGGTTGGGTTGGGTTGGGTTGGTTGAAAGCTAACTCGAATAGGAATGAACCAAATTAGCCTATTCCGTTTTGGCATGTGCCATAAATGGTCTAGCCTGAAACGGGTTGGATTAGTCTATTTACCAGCTCTACGTCTGCGGACGTCCGGTTTCTCAAGAGGTATGAAATGATACGATTCCATATCGGTTTCACACAAGAGTGTGAAATGATACTTAAGCTTGATAGGTTATCCGAACTACCAAGTCGGTCTCTCTTATCATTTGGGCTTCGGTCTTTTAGGTATGGCTTAAATATTGCACATTGAGTGTATGCACGGAACTACTGAAAACACTTCATGGTCATGGTCGGAACAAAAAATAAAAAAAGAGATGCAATAATGTTTCTAGAGTGGAAGGAAGTCCCAGAAGATAGAACATATTGATTGTTGTATGTAAATTGGTAATGGAGAGACAGAGATATATATCTATCTGTAGGTTAAGGGTTAAGGGTTAAGGCTTCCAAGGCGCAGGAGGTGGTGGGGATGGGGGATAGAAGGGCGGAACAGCTGAGAAAATGGTGTTCTTGTCGATCTTCATCCCTCCGCTAGCGGTCAAGGACACAAGCGCAGCCACCAGCCCTGCATTTCCGGCTAACGTAGGCTCTGAGTAGTTGAAATTGGTACGGACGTCCTGGAAATTGTCTGTCCGAATAGGCCCTCCAACCATGGCTCCTGTGATGTTGTGAGGATTGGGGTTGCGACTGTCACGCCATTTCCATCCACCTGTGCATGAGTACTTCTCATTGCCATTGTTGGGTATGGAGGCTCCACGGTGATGCACATGTCTCGGGAATTTGCTTCCATACCCCACCAAGTAGCTCGTCTTCATCGGGTTTTCTCCTAGGATGTACTTTATCTGTCCAAACAAAAGAAACAACCTTAATTTAAGAAAACACTGCCTATGCCTATTTGAGAACCATTTTTGAAAACACAAAAAACACCAGCCTGTGAAGAGCAGCAGCAAACCTGAGATTCGGCAAAACTGCGAAGGGTTTCCAATGTAATGAAATTGGGGCCACAGTACCAGCCTGGAATACTGCTTGCATTCAAGTAATCCACGTAAAGAGATGCCAAGAACGCAGCATTTGCCACATACTGCAGAGACTGTGGATTCCCATGGTTCAATTGAATCAATCCTCCTGAAAGTTAGTTATCATCAGTTATCAAAACCAACATAACATGTCTCTGACGAGTTATATATATACATATATATGGGAAAGTAGGTTTTTTGACATCCACACAAAAATATTTGTGGCTAAGTAATCAAGAAAGCAAAATATGAGAGTTAGTATATGCTATTCTAGACTAATTGTAGATAGGTTTAAAAGTCAAAGATGCCTAAAAATCCTCAAATTACCTTATGTTATAATAGTAGATGGAGTAGTTATAGTTATTATGGTAGTAGATGTAGTATGTTATTGTAGTAATTTATCTACTATCATAATATGCTATAACTACTACCGTTACCTGGAGATCTACTACCCTAATAGGTCCAATGGGGGCAAGCAGTTGCCCCTATTAAGATTTTGAATTTCTTTTTAAATTGCAACAGTACCCTTTTGCCCCCACCGGAAAATAAAAAAAAAAAAAATTTCCCATACTTAGGAATTGAGGAATTTTTTTTTTTTTTTTTTTGGGCATCTTTGACTTCTAAATCCCAAACCCTATTTCCCTATTTCCCTATTTCCCTTTTCCCTATATCTTGATCTAGTTTTCCATGTATTCATTCATATATGATGAAGAAGTGAACCCTCTCATAAGTCATACCTTTAGTCCAATTGAAGACCTTGAACTGTTGAAGATAGGAACACATAGTAAGACCAGTGACATTGTGATAGCTCTTCAACATGTCCTCATAAGGGTATCCTGGCCCCAAGAATATTCTGAGTCTCATCAACAGAAGCATAGCAGATGGTAACTTGTTATCCCAACTAGGAACACTCAAGTCTGGAATCATGTAAAACGCTTTGGAGTTCTTGGGAATCCCTGAGTTTGTGGCCAGAGATATGTAGGTTTTGTTTCCTGTGGCATAGAATAACCATGCAGCCCCCCACATGTACTCATCAAAGTAGCCTGAGGAGTTGTAGAATCGTTCTATGTAAGGATTCCCCCGACTATAGGGTGTCCTTTTTCCGAAGTCCCTGGCAGAAAGCGAAGACCGTTTCGGCCCCTTTTATGAGCTTTTTTGAGTAGGCGTCGTCGTCCTGGAACACTATCGATGCTGCAGCCATGGCTGCTGCCATTTCTCCGGCAAGGTCTGGCCCTGAAGTTGCAGTCTGAACTGGTCTCTCATAGTTCATATCCTCTGGTCTCATCCAGCAGTAATGATCATCTGGGGTTGAAGAATTTACTACTGCGTATCCCACCTACCCAATCCATAACCATAATCATCATGGGTAAGGGTAAAAAACAAGTCTAAGTGTTTATTTGTTTGATGTCTTCTTCATTTTAATCTAGAGAGTATTAGCTCTGTTTGGAACCCGAAAAATATTAGGAAAAAGAAAAAAATGGTAAGAATTTACATATTTTAAAATTTCTTAGTCCTTATATAATAAAAAGAAACAAATAAAACGAGTTTAAATAAAACACATAGAATTAATTTATTAAGTTTAAACCTATTTTTTTTCATATGTCTAACTTAGTTATTAGAACGTTTAAAGTTTAAAAAGATAGGATATATAAAGAGAAACAGTTTACTACATCATAACAAAGTGTTTAGTTGTCAAAAAAAAAGTTTAAACCTATTTTATATTTTCCTTCAAAAATTTTCTTTCGGATTCAAAACGGAAGCTATTATGGCATTAATAGTCGTAAGTGTTAAACATCTTACCTGGCTATAAATTTTGTCAATATGGGTGGCAGATGAATTGAAGGTTAAGAGGAAGTAATCAATGCCCCACTTGATAAGGTCTCGGACATGGTTGTACTCATCAATGGCTTCATACTTGTGTCTGTATTCGATCAAACTCCAACTCAACATTGTCATTGCATATGCCATTGGGAAATGGAACTTTATATTGTCTCCGGCATCGTAGTAACCTCCCACAAGTCCCCCCTTCACGTCCGTCAGATCTTTCCCGTCTTCAAGACCTGAATTCCCCCTCCATGGAATACCATTGCTCTTAGGCAGTTTCCCAGCTGCACCCACCCTCTAGGTTAAATTATTCATCCATCATTTTCTCTGTAGGTTCCGTTTGGAACCCGGAAAGCACTAATGAAAGAAAATAGAAAAGAAAATGGAAAGGGAAAAGAAATTTGGAGGAAAGTAGAAAAATAAGTTTAAGGGTATGTTTTGTTTATGTTTTCCAAGACTGTTCTTGAGAACGGTTTTCGAAAAAGGTGTTATCTAAAAACTCTTATTTGTTACTTAGAATTTAAACTATTCTTGAGGATGACGAAGAACATTAAAAAAAAGAAAAAGAAGGAACTTCATGTTAGGCATATCCTTGATGATGAAGACATCAAACACATGTTTGTACAATACCTAATCACAAGCATATGTTTTTATTCTATTGCTACAAAGTCAATATCCCATTTTTTTATATATATATATATATTTCCAAGGGTTTAGCAGACTAGATAGACGGCCAGGGGCTGTCCTACCTAACCAGAAACATCTAAAAAGACAAGACCTTCAAACAAACAGAAGCCATATATGGAGAGGCCTCTCAACAAACACATTCATAATCGTTTCAAAGGTAGGATATAGGGGGCTGCTCTTTTCCAAAACCTAATTTTTTTTTGTCAGACTATTAGTTGTCTTGAACAAGTCTGTGCACACACAAAAACCACATTTAAATCATGTCATACCCAGATTAATCCTTATACAAGTCAGAAGGACCATAAAGACGATAAAACTTTATTACTGATCATAGTTGTATTCTTACTACTAGAACTTGAGACCATTGATTAAGTTATGAGGGATCTTAACTATCTCACCTCTATGTTTAATAGTCCAAAACATAAGTTAATTAGCCGGATATTGACTTTTCTTGAATATTTTAACATAAAGTAAATGGAGGCATCCTAAATCAAAGCAATCATGGTTGATGACTATCATGGCATTTAGCATAAGATTCAAACCCCCCATGATATCATTTACATATCAAACTCACCACCTTCACACAGTTTAATCCACTCAAAATTCATTTCAAGCTTCATGATGGTATTAGTTATGTTTTACTTTTTTTTTTGTAATCAAAGGGGAATATAATAAATGGCAATTAAGCTCCTTGTCATTATATACAGCATGGTATATGACAACAAACAGCTACAGGCATTTCAGTTAATATATATCAAGAAATTGACAATAGCACAGGGTTAGATAGCAAGACAAATGTGAACATTGGATTGGGCAAGAGCAAAATATTAAGAACATAGGAAGAATGAAACGCAAGTGTACATGACCAACCCCACACCTAACCATATATTATATGTTTTAGGCTATTTTCGATTTTCTAATTAAAAGTAGGTATAGCTGAAACTTCTCTGTAACGAGGATATCACTAAGATAAATAGATGATTTGATAGGGATGTATAGTGTGATTGGTTTAAGTCTAAAGTTTGGGGTTAAAATGATATTTTTATTCAAAAAAATATTGATATTATGTTATTTTTAAAACTATAATTCTATAGTCCCTCTCATGCCACGTAGGAAATATGTTTGAGTTAGTAGTCACAGTTAGAAATTATAATTTTATTTTTGAATTAAAACTACGGTTTAAAACTATGACTTCTAAATTAAATGTAAAAATAAAAAGGTCTAAGCATATTTCCTAAGTGAAATAAGAGAGTCATTTTAAAAGTTGGGCTAAACTTATGAAAGGGTAACTTTGAACCCAAAGTCTAAAGTTCTCCTAAAAGATAAACATTGGAAAATTTGAATTCACAGGAAGGGGACCCACACGGCCATGGAAAAAACAGAGCAATTGAAGACCTTGACCGTTCACTCCACACCCATTTATGGGTGATTGGAATATTGATGGTGAAGAATTTACATAGGGAATAGAAAAGGGTGTGATGGGGGGTGGGTGTTAATTTATCTTGACTCATTCAAAGAGATTGTGGAGAGAGAGAGAGAGAGAGAAGGGGGAAGAGAGAGAGGGAGACTTACACTTTTGGGCATTGAAGAAGAGGAGAGCTTTGTGGAGGGCGAGAGTGTAATTGTCTGGAGGGGATGGAGAGGACTTGTGCTTGGGCAAGGATTTGGCAATGATAATGGGAAGAGCAATTACAAAGAAAGCAATCACAAGAGACCATATGGTGTATTTCAAGGCCTTGTGGCTACACATTATGCATCCAAAATCCACATATTTCTTCTTCTTCTTCCACCAGTTAGAGGACCCCAGCAGCCAGCTTTGTTGGGTTTCATCAAGAAGACGATGCTGTTGTTGCTGTTGCTGTTGCTGTTGCTTCTCCCATTCCATGTTTCTGCTCCTCTCGTCTTCTGTGCCTGAATCTCCCCCTCCATTAATCTCCAATGTTCCTCCCCAGTGATTTCCTGAGTGCATCTTCCTCTTCTTTTTGTTTTTCCTCCCCCCAAAATCAACTGATCAACTCTTTGGTTTTATACCTAAAAAGGAAATGATAATTGGGTTCTGTGGTTTTATACCAAAAAAGAAATGATAACTGGGAATCAAGAAGAGAGAGAGAGAGAGAGAGAGAAAGGGAAGGGTTTTGATGGCGGTATCAAAGCAGAGAAGGAGAATTATTTGCAGAAATGTGTATTGATATATATATATATATATAAAGGAAGTGGAGACCAAAAAAGAGGACAGAGAGGAAGAACTATATATACATGTGTCTATATATGACCAACCAGACCAAAATTTGCAGAAACATGGACTTGTTTTCCTCCACTCTTTCTCTCTCTATCGCTTGATGTTCATGCTTGTATTTGTATATAACAAATAACATCTTACAAATATAGAGAGAGAGAGAAGGAAAGAAAAGGTTGACTTGAAAAAAGGGAGATCTAGGGATGGTTTTGCTAGCTGGTCATTAGATAGTTTTGGGAAAATGGAAACTGTAGGAAAAGGAAATATATAAATATATATACAATAATGGTAAATACTGAAATACCAAAAGTAACATAATAGAGTAGAGGCCTGGCTGGCTATATGAGTATATGACGGCATCCTTTTTAGGATATAATCCTGATTGATTCCTGCCAATTAAATCAAATACATACCCTTTATGATTCATATATCATATACATAAAATATGTATGTAAGATGATTGAGTTTCTCATATCTTAATCGACTACTAAGTAAGCTCTAATTAAAACGCAACATGCTCGCGATCAAACTCTTACTATCCTTATAATCAATTACGACTGTGATACGACTAGTTTAAATGCGATATATACGACTTTAAAAACACCTTTTACGTGATGATAAACTCGCCGCTCTAGTGATCTCAATGATACGGCAAAAATCAAATACATACCCTTTATAATTCATATAACATATACGAAATACGTATTGTATTTATCAGCCTCTCATATCTTAACGCACTGCTTTTGATGATCGAATCCTTTACTATCTTATACCAATCACTTAATTAGATGCGGAATTACTAATACGATATATATGACTTAAAAACACCTTTTATATATGCATAAACTCGCCTCCCTAGAGATCTCATGATATAAAAGAAAAAAAAAATCAAATACATACCCTTTATGATTCATATAATATATACATAAAATATTTATAAGATGATCAGCCTCATATTTTCATCGATTGTGACGTTTCCCCACTAAAATACACTAGCGCATGCGATCGAATTTTGCTATCTTTATGATCAATCATAACTCGTATACGAGTTAGTACAAATGTGATAAGAAAAAAAAGAAGATATATATGATTCCGTATGGGTGGTGGTGAATGGGAATGGCCAGCTTGATTTCCCATCTCTCTCTCTCCTCTTTCTCTCTCTCTCTCTCTATATCTTCAATCTTACTACATGCTACCGTGTTCTTCATCCTTGGCTATTTCAATTTTCCACTCACCCTTGAATTTTAAAAGAGGAGGTGAGGAGTCTGACGGCCAAATTCGTCATACTCTTCTAGAATCCTGGTGGTTATTGCCATTATTAATTGATTAAATTACGCATAGGAAATAGAAAGATGAAAAGGAGATGCACTTTCCAATTAACCAAACACCTTCTTGGTGGGACCTTCAGTTCTTGTAAAATGACAATCCACCAATCTATTGTGAATGTGATTAACTATTATCATTATTATTATTATATATTTTTAATTTTCAGACTACACCAAATGGAATTGATGTCTTTGTTTATTTTGGTCATAAGGAGAGTGGGTGATTAGTGCTTTAATTTAAAAGCATTGACCAAGTTTTTTCAATTAAATAAATAATTAATTAATTTCATTGATGATGGTGGAAAAATGAAATTAATAAAGTCAGGCAATATTTTCAACGCCCAATATGTTATGTTGATGATGATGGGAGAGTGACAGCTTGCGATCCAAATTTTGCTTCCCAACATTTTCCACCTTTGCTTCATTACTCCCCATTTGACCCTCTTTTCATTTCCATATTAGTGTGTTTATATTTATATAATATAATATAATTTTTCATCAAAATTTTATTTATTATTATCTTTATTTTATTTAAAGATGATGTAATAATTATATAATATAATATAATTTTCATCAAAATTTTCTTTTTTATTATTATCTCATTTTATTTAAAGATGATGGGAAGTGACTATATATATAATATATTTTTTCATCAAAAATTTATTTATTATTATCTTTATTTTTATTTAAAGATGATGTAATTAAATGTTGTAGTTTTTTTTTTCCTTCTATTAACTTTTATTAGTACTGTTCGAGTTACAAAAAGAGCCTAAGGTTTTAAGAAAAGGTAATTTAAAATAACCATAGTTTTAAAAAAAGTGTCTTGAGGAGCAAGGTGCACCTAAAGACTATACGTGAATAAATTTATACTAAACATATTGTTAATTTCCTTTATACTTTAAACTCGTTGAGATTTTCAATTAATTATTTTATATATATTAAATATATCTTCTTTTAATAATCATAATATTTATATATTCTCTGTATTTAAGATATCATTATTTTGTTATTTTTTCTATTTATTAATACAAATGTTAAATAGTTCTATCAACTTAATAATTGATTTAATCAATTTTGTGTTGAAAAACATTCTCTGATTGTTATTAAAAAAAATATACAAACACTACAAAAAGTAAAATTATATTAACTTTCTTATTTGTAAAATAGTTGATGTGTGGTTTTGTAGTAAATTAAAACCTAAATATTTAATTGATGAAAATTTATATTGTTATTAAATTGTATTTGACATGCTTAAAATTGATGATAATAAATTTCTTGCATTTTTCTTATTAATTTCCTTTAATTATATCAATTTACTATTTTATTTTCACACACACACACACACACACATATATATATATATATATATATATATATATATATCTAATTATTTTGAAAAAACTATTTTTTTTACATCTATTCACTTTTCATATTATAACAATATTTTGTTCTTATAATTGAGCCTATAACCTCTTTCCTCTTCTATTTCAATTCGCTCGTTTACCATTTGAGCCAAACCTTTAAGGCTATTTTTGAAAAACTATTGTGTTAATAATTTTTTTAAAGTATTTTTAACTTACAATAAGACCCTTATAAAAAAAACTTCCAAAAAAACCTAACCCAAATGATTAAGAGCTCAAGCAGAGGCGAGGGGTCTAGGTTCAGTGAGAACAAATTTGTGAGGAACATAATAAAGAAACAAAAAAACAAATCCCAAATAAATTATCTGATATTTATTTTCCAAATTATATAACATATTTGCTTTGATTAAAACAAAATAATAATCTTTGCTTTGATTAATTAGTAATGACATTGAGCTAGAAATATTCAAAGAGAACCCCTAACTTTTTGTTAGTTGATAAAAAAGTAAAATAATAATAGAAAATAAATTTTTTATTTTTATATTATATATTATATTTTTATTAAATAATAAAAAATTTATTAATAAATAAAAGGTGCACATTGTAAAGTTTGCTAAAAATGGTGATTTTACATTGAACGATAATAAAAGTTAAAACTTTGTAATACAAAATTGTAAAATTTTCTTATATTCTATCTACATCTAAAACAAAAAATATAAGAAAAGGTTTCCAAATTTATAAAATTACCCAAAAGGAAATAAAGGGATTGTTCTAGCTGATTAAAAATTATTGCCTAGTAAAATAGCTAATTAGAATTAGCTAATTGAAGGTTAATTTATCTATATAGATATGATAGAGTGATATAAAAATAATGCACGTATATAAAGAAAAAGAGACCAATTTTTTTGAAAGGACAAAATAGTAAATAGTAAAAAAATCCATTTATGATAAAATAAAAATACTTGCATTAAGATTTTAATTAATAATAAAATTTAAAAATCTGAATTTTCACAATAAAGCCTAAAATATCTCATAAATCATTAAAATTCATTAAATTCAAAATTTAAATAAAATTATTATGATAAATAATTGTTTTTTAATTCAAATTTTAAATAAAAATTATTATGATATATATATATATATATATATATATATATATATATATATATATATATATATATATATTTGTAAAATCAGGTAAAGATCATGTAAAATTTACATTTATACTAAAAAAAATAATGAGAGACAATAATTAAAATATTATTTTCTTAATTTTTTCAAGACAATGAACTAAATTGCCTTTTACTTAAATATAGAGATAAGGATAAAAAAAAGTGAATTTTGATAATAAGAGCGTTTTAGTTTTTTTCCTATCAGGAGTTTATCCTTAATCAGTTAATAGCAGAATCGAAATAAAATAAATTATATTTTGATTCGGATTATCATTTTTCTTTTATATCAACCATTCAAAATAAAAGATAAAAAATCACAAATCAACCAAGAAAAAGATTTTACAACTTTAAGGTAAAGTGATATTTTTTGTATTATAAATAATCAATGAATAAATAATAAAATTATGGAAAAATACTAATTTTTCATCTCGTCTATATAACTATAATTTTATTATTATATTTTCTTTAGATTCTTTTACACATTAAATTTTCTCCACTATATATTCTTATTGGAACTATATTTATGTAGTAGGAGCAAAAAATGAAAATTATGAAATTCAATTATATTAACAATTCCGTTTAGGGTTAAAAAGCATCCTATAAATAATTATTTAAAAAGTAATATGTAATTGATAAAAAGAATCAAATATTTATAAGCAAAATGGAGTAAAAATCACATAAAATAGATAGTAACAATAAAACAACTTATGGGTTTCATTGAGGATATTGGAATTGTTATTTCTCGGATTCTCAGAGTCCACGGATCGTCGGGGCATGAACTTGGCGGCAGAGCCACCACAAAACAAACAAAGGGGCCCAGAGTGTTGGTGAGGTGTGCCAGTCAAGTACCAATCTTCAAGTTAGTTAGGAAATTGAGCATTTTTGCATCCGTCTTACAGTATATTCTCATATATATATATATATATATATATATATATATATATATATATATATATATATATATATATATATATATATATATATATATATATATATATATATATATATATATATATATACTATATATATATATATATTTTTTTTTTTTTTTTTTTTTTTTTTGAGCGTTGCAGCTACTTATCTATCAAGAAGGATGATTGATGATCCTCCACTTTCCATGGGAAGATCCACCTTCTATGGGAAGTGGGTGATTGGTTTTCGAAATGGAATGGAGGTAGGCGCGTCTCCTGCGCTTCAACCGTTTTTCCTTTTAGGTAACCAAGTTGCCCGAGTCTTCCGCCTTGATCATCTTAAGGGCGGTTTCATATGAGGTTTGTGGGAGGATAAGTTCTCAAGTGGCAAGGAATTAGCCGGGAACTTATTGGCCGACCATCTTCTTAAAGATGGCAGCCGGCTTGATGGGGATGTAGATGTCCATAGGTTGGACTTTAGGCATGGATCCATGTTCATGTAGGGACGTTTGAGCTCTTGCAGGCTTTGATCATTTGGGCATACGGTGGAGATGGCGGGCGGGATTCATGAGCCTCCCTGATGCCCCGTTTTTCCGTGCAGGGGTTTGATCTTCCTCGGTTGGAAAAATACGTGTTTTGTGAATTGGTTATCGTCGGGAACGGGGGACCATTAATGATTAAATGTTGTCTGCGCTACGTTCAGGGAGTGTTCTATTTCTAGTATAGCATTTAGATACGGCTTTTGAGTTTCCCACTGGGTTTATAACCCCAACAAAAGGATCACGAGGGTGTTAAGTTTTATCTAGCAGCTAGTTTGAATTTTTAGTGGATATGTATTTAGCAGATTTAGCGAAGGATCTTTTGCTAGTGAGCTTTTCAGGCCCACTCGTCTCTTGGGCTGACGTGTTGGCGGGAAGTCGGTAGATAATTAAAAAGATGTCTTGAAGGCACTAATTGCAACTGTAGTGATATTTCGGGCACTTATATGCCCCCTTGGGTGTTGCGAACTTGGAGGAGAAGCCTTCCTTAACAGCTCAGTAAAAACTCCGATACCATCTCCATGTTTGTAAGCCCCCTTATTTGCCCCTACACTTTGACACATTTGTGCCGTTACTAAGGCTACTCAGAGGTGGCTAGGGCTTTCCTCTTTCTTAGCTCTAAAACGACTGATCAAGTTTTCTTATATTTTCTTCTTGCTTTTCTTTTTCCTTCAGTTCCAGTTCTTTCTCTTCTATTTTTCCTTCTTTCTTTGACTCAGTTTTCGGCCTGGGTGGGTTATGTAATTATGTGAGCTGGTTTAGCTCGGATGGGTGTTATGTAATTATAGTGGCTCGATTTAAATGGGGATAGGTTATGTAATTGTAAACGCCACTTGGTGTAATTAATGAAATTGTGATTCGGGAAAGTTTTGTGTTGTGTTTCGCCTTATTTTTACCGTGTTAAGCTAATCGGTCACTAGCGTCAACAAGCTTCAAGGGTTATGGTGTCTGATGGATATTAGCATGTGTTGGAACTAGGGTTATGGTGTCTGACGCTGATGTATTTGAGGGCCAGTTGTCCCGGTACGGTTCTGGCTGGAAGGCCCCGGCTTCGGTTGTTTGACCCTAAGCCCGTCCATCGGGAGGGGCATAGAACAGCCTGGGGGGCTCACGAACTGGCCGTGCACAAGTTCCTTTATCTTACTAGTAAAGTGAAGGGCCATCAGGATTCGAATCCCTTGGAAGGGTGATGTGTTCAACGACGCATTTAATGCATCCGTAGGGGCTAGACGCCTTCTTAGGGAATAATAAGTGGATTTTACCTGCTCCTATCATATCTTCCCCATTTTCTTGTTTCTCTTATGTTCAATAGCTTTTGTGGATATTTTGCTATGGGGTTACGTGTTTTGTAGATAGTTTTTTCGGGCGTTCGTTTCTCCCTACCTTCCAGGTAAGCCCTGTTTTTGTCGATACGTTGGTTCTGGTCGCGGCATATGTCGGCGGCGTGTTTGTAGAAGGGTGTTTAAGGTATGTTGGAGCTAGGGGTTTCCTAGCACAATTGGGTTCGTGTGCATTCTCGCCCTTTCTTAGTTTGGTATTCTGACATGGAGCGACTTCTCTTTCATACATTTCTTTTGTTATTTTATGCGCTTGTATTATGGCAGCAGGTTAAGAGAAAGAGACTTTTACTAGCCGGCGGACACGGGGAGAGGGCGGCGGAATCACTGAAACGAAAGCATTATTCTTCTGCGTCTATGGAGGTTGAGATCATCTTGCCACATTCGATAATATCGATCTTGAGTTCTTGGGATGGTCCATTTAAATCCACTACTCGATAAGGAAGACAATGGTATTGATGTTATATTTTACTAGGGAATAGCTCATGACTGGCTTCGCTTTCCCGTTCGTCTCATCAGCGATTTCTACACTTTTAGGGCGTCGCTGCTCTTGTCCACGGAGCCTATCATCTAGATTGTAATGGTGTATGCGGGCAACCTCCTTTTATTAACTAGATATTTTGTTGGTGGAGGTTTTCTTTATTTACACATTGAAGCTGGAACATGGAGCCCGATTGTCTCTGTCTCGACCCCGAGCCCTCATTTACAAGTTTATTCTGGGCTCCACGACTCGCTTAAGACTGAGCGGTAAATCTTGGTTGAGGACCGTGGCGTGAGACCGGGACTCACGACCTCCCATTCGCCTTAAGCAGAGATGTCATTTCCCGGGTGTGTTAGGGTTTGGTTATACGTCGTTGTATGTTTGTCCCTACGTATTTTCTTAATAAACTCAGCACTTTTCCTGCGGGGAAAGCCAGAGAGAATAGATTAATTGAACTAGGTGGAAAAAAGTTGAGCCGGGAAGGTCGAAGTTATTAATTCCAGGCGAGGCGACACTCTGGTATTTTGCGCGGTGAAGAATCTTTGTGAATTGAGTTGCAATCCCTCTCCTCTCTTCGGTGGCTACTCTGCCCTCTTCCCACAGGAAGTAGTGGAGGGGTGAGCATTACGATTATTATCGACCTTGACTTTAATCGGAAATGAGTTTGTCCCAGTCTGCGAGGCTTTTCTAGGCCCAGAGGTGGTTGGTGGGAATTGACATCAGTCGGCTCGAATGCTTGAGTCTTTGTGGCTAGAGAGGGATCCTGAAGGCGGTGCCTCCCGAGAGCATCACAAAGGGTTGATGGGAGACGAACGTCGACGTCTTCAGCATGAAGGGTTCGTGTCTGCCCCCTAGTATCTAAGAAGAGAAGGTGGGTGCACAGGAACGACGAAGCAGTACGGGAGTAGAAGATTTGTCCCACTGGGGTTTGCTCCAATGCCTGAGTCTCCCACCTTGCTGCGAGAGAGGACCGCACGCTGACGAGAAGGGAAAAGCTAAGGACGATATGGCTGATCTCATTCATAACTTTGGCGTGCGGAAGCTCAAACAGGGTGCCAGTTTCAAACGGACGACTAATGTTACCCTTGAGGTTATGGGTGAGGCTGATCAACACTCAGCCGGCGGGGGTTCGGAAGAGCAGGCGATAGTCGTTATGGACTCGCCTGAAATGGGCTTTCATGGTCAATCGGCTGTGGAGACTACGCACTTGGCTGATTTAGGAGAGGTTCCTCTAACTCATGAGAGGGGCCCGGGGGGGTGTATTTCCTTGGAGTGGGGCGCTGGCCAGGCGACGAGGCCATGTCATCGGGCGGGCGCGTGAGTCATTACGCTTTGATCAGGTTCTTGCTATATTCTTATATTCCTCCATGAGACTGACTCCCCCCTGGAGGGAGTATCGGCTCTGGGCCCGAAGGAGCCCAGGAAATTATCAAGCGCTAGGAGCCATTCCATCAGGGCGAATCCTCGGGCCACCCATTTGGAGCAACTATACCCAACAACGCTTCGGATGCCGATTGAGAGTGCGGCGGGAGAAGAAATTGAAAAATATGCCATTTCAATCTCGACTACGCGGGGAGATTCTGCGAGCGGTCGAAGGCGGCATGTTGTCACATAGCGCAACTTTGTCCAGAAGGCGGAAATGGTATGTTTGCAACTGTTATGCACTTCTCTCATATCAGTACCGAATTATAGCTTTCTTCTAATGTGTTATTCTGTAGGCGGTTACGGCCATCCGGAACATGACCTACCAGCACCAAGAGTTTCATATTCGGTTGAGGGATGCGAAGAGGTTGCGGCTCTACGCCCAATCGGTTGTTTCTAACCACAGGGTGTTGAGTAGGGGTGCTAATGAGACGAGATAACTCGCGAGCTACTCGGGCTTTGACTGGTCAAAACTGGAAGCTCCTGTGAAGGCTCGACTCAAGCCTCAAGCTCGACTCGAAGAAATATTAACTAAGTCAAAAATTCGAATGGCTTCGTAACTTCGACTCGAAAAGCTGTGAGAAACTGTTATTTTTATATAAAATTTTAATAGTTTTTTTTTAATTTTATATCTCTACTTTAAGGGATGACATAAAAATATTACTATCTCTATTTTTTTATTCTTAAACAATCATACATTTTATTATTTATTTAGTTATAAATATATTTATTTTAAAAATAATTAATTTTCTTTAAAGAAAAGATGTAAGAGAATAGGATATTATTCTATAAATTATATTAATAAGTTAGTATTATAAACGTGATATATATATATATATATATATATATATATATATATATTCCATACACCGATTCTCATAAAGTTGGATATATAATAATTAGGGGTGCTAATAAAACGAGACAGCTGTGAGCTGCACGGACTGAAGCTAGGAGTCCCAAAGCTCGATTCAAACTGAGCTCGCGGGGAGTAGGCTGGCTCGAGCTCGAGCTCGACTCAAAATGTTAATGACTCGGCTCGGCTTCCGGTTGAACTCGAACTTGACCTAGCATCATTTAGCACCTAATTGTTGAGTGCTTCCTTAGTTGGGCGAAGTCAGAAGAAGCTCCGGTCTTTGGGAGAATGAGGTTAGAGGAAGCATTGAAAGGATGGCCCGAGCCGAGGCCGAGAGAGATGCTTCCCACCATGATGCCTTGATGGCATGCATGGATGCCGATGTGGCAGGGAATGCCAGGGTTAGAGTGGAGTCTGAATTGGCTAGGGTGCAAAATGCCTTGGTACAGCTGCTAGGAGGGAGGCTAGAGCGGAAGCGAACTGACGGAGTTAAGCCGTTTGTTCAGCGAGCAGTCTGTATGCTTTTAGAACTTCGGGACTTATGGGAATGAATATCTGCTAAATCAGAGACGAGGCCCTTAGAGAGAGCGAGGCCCTGAGGGAGGTTTGGACGTGATCTTTAATTATGGGTATGGCTGCTGTGCTTTCGCACATAACATTTGTGGTAGCCAACCCGAAGTTCCAAATGGGATGTCGGACAAGTCCAAGCCGTTATCTCCAGAGTTTTTTTATTAATCCTCGATGCCCCCCAAGTGCTATCCCTGCCGAAGTTGCGTCCACTGATGTCAATCGATGAAGTGGCCGAATGCGCTGAGAGGAAGACTCTATTGCGATTCTTGAGACGGGTAATAGCAAGGCTGGTGAGCATCTTTCTGCCGTCGAGGTTAGGTCGGGTAAAGAACCTACTTTCTTAGAATAACCAGGGAGAGTGAGGGACATGGTGTTTCATGGTTGTATTCCATAGTCGCTCATTGAGCTTTGTTTCTTCACCTATGTATTGTTGCCTCGGTTTCTTACATTGTTTTGAAACCAGGATTCGATATTAAACATATGTTATCCAATAATAAAACGCCAGCGATGTTTACTAATCGATGTGGGTGCTTTAATTATAACTAAGTTAATTTATCAGAGCAGAAAAGATTGTACCTTGGGTGAGACATTGCCGAGTTACGGATGATCTTTCCGGTAGCTAGGTTCAGTGACCCTTCTTCCTCTTTGCTTCTGCGCTTGCTCGGACATCACCCAATGAACCCGGTTGGGCATCGCCATATGGCGGTAGAACATCAACCTTATCTGGACTTAGTAATGAACCAGCTGGACATCAACCATACTGGGTCGACAGGACATCAACCTTATCCGGACTTTGTAATGAATCAGCTAGGCATCAACCATGATGGGCCGACAGGACATCAACCAATGACTGATGTTGAAATTTGTGAGAAAGTTTTTAGACAAAGATCTGGATATGTTAAGGGTCTGATTTTGGCCTAAACCCGATCTCATTTTTTAAATCTAGATGCTCATATTTCGAGAGTGAGGTAGAGTTGGGGAATAAACTTATTGAGACTCGACTACTTGTGGTGACTCCACAACAACAGCTTAGGACCTAGCAGGATCGAATTGACGAATTAGAGGCTTCGATTAGAAACCAAAATCAGCAACACCAACAATAATTTGAAGAAATCATGTGTCACCTACAATCAAGTCAATGATACTCATGATGTTTACTTTATAATGTGTTTATTATTAATGTTTTTCGTTTATTTATTTATTTTATGATAGATACTTTGTTAAAAAAATATTTAATTTTGTTATATTGTGATTAATTTTGTTTTATGTAGTGATTAATTTTCTTATAATTAAAATTTTCATTATAATTAAACATTTTTTGACCAAAAAAAATATCGCTAAAAATATTTCCCAATGAAATATTTTTGAAATATTTTTGTCATTAATTGTTTTTTTATCATCTATGGAAAAATAATAATTTATTTAAATATATTTTATGGATTAAATCATTTTGTTACCAAAAATATTTAGCAACAAAATGCATTTGTCACCATCGATAATAAATATTATTATTTTTATAATTAAAAATATTTAAGAAAAATTTATTAGGGACGAAATATCAATTTATCAAAAAAACAAAAAATTTGATTACAAAATAGAACTTTCGTCGAGAATGATAAGTATATAGAGACCAAATTAATTTATCACAAAAAATAATTAGAAACAAAAAGAATTAATCACCATTAATAATTGATGACAATCTTTATGTTTATGTGACAAAACTTCTTATTTTTAAGTAGTGAAATATTTCATTGAAAAAAACCTTTTGTGATGTGATAGTTTCTTCATATTATCAGAAAAAATTTATGGCGACGAAATATGAATTTTGTCATAATACTTTTAGCAATGGGTCTAGGGAGACGAACATAGTACGAAATTATTTTTGTCAGGAAATATTTTTGTAGATAAAATTTAGACTATTTGTGACAATTTTTTTTATCATTGAATGTCTATTTTCTTGTATTATAGGAAAGTGGCTGATAAGGGTTTGTTGTCCAATAGTTACTAACTCACTGTTTAAGTTTCCTTAGAGGCCATCGAAGGATTTGCCCAACCATTAATTTTAAGATAGCAAGAAAGAATGTTTGAGGTGGCTTTGACACCCAAAGTTATAACAAAGAAGAAAAAAAAAGATTTTTTGCAAGGACATACCACATTGTCATTCAAATGGATAGTGGATATGGTTTTGTCATTCCTTTTCCGTTCATTCAAATTAATTATAAACTAATGATTCCATTGAGAAAAAAAGTAAAACTAAAAATTTTGGTGTAAATTTGCTTGAACCTAGTTCAATGAATTTAAACTCAAATGAGTTGGACTACCTAAAGAAACCTATGGAAGATGTAACGGTAGGTGTTTTGATTTGTGTAACAATAGCGATAGAAATTAGAAAAAGGAAATACAAAGAACACATACAGGATTTACGTGGTTCAACAATATGCCTATATCTATGGGAACGACGATCCAAAATGTCACTATATTTGAAATAGGGTTACATAGAAAAATATTTATAATAACGTTGGATATTGTCAAATTACAAAAATACCCATATACATTAAACATACCATACCGTTCTATGGGGCCCACTAATAACCTATTATTTTGTCTCTCAACAAAAAGGATATGCTTGAAGGACAAGTGTAAGAACGGAGAGCCACATTCCACAACAACAGGCATGCAAGTTAAAACTCTCGAAGTATCAACTTAGAATAATTTCATGTAAAAATGAAAAAGAGGTTTTATATTGCTTTATTGTTTGCCTAGTAAAAAAATGAAAAAAGGTTGGTCAAACTTATTCAATTAACGAATTCACAAATGAAAATCACGCAGTAGTATTTGGGAATAGTTTTTTTTTTTTTTGATTTTATATTTATTGACATAATATATCGCTAGTATTTTATTCTTTACTTAAATTTATCACTCGTTATTGACTGAATCTTGTATCATTTTAACTACCTTATTCTCGTCTAGCCTTTTAACCACTTAAGTTAAGTCTTATTAGTTGGGAAGATATATATAGTTTATTAATAATGTTATTAATATCTTATTATGCATCTCATTTTGGTAAGGGAAAGAAATACAATGCTTGTTGATGTTTCCTATATAATTTTTTTTTTTTTGAAGAATTGACTTACTATGCAGAACTGATCATTCAACATGAACATGTTTGTGAGAAACTGAACCTAAAATATAATCTGTAAGAGAACTCAAAAGAGGTAATTTTCAGGAGAATGCGTCCACCATCTTAATCTTACTTAAAAATAAAAATTTCAATGTTTTTTTTTTAATGGAAAAATAATTTTATTTATTCAAATCTGCAATAGATCGAAATATCCAAGATATGAATTGCTAAAAACCCTAAAGAATGAACACAATATCAATGTTAATAGCATAAATCAGGTATCTGAGTCTACAAATTTGATAATATGGATTTATTAGAATACTCCACAAGACTCGATGATATTCAACATCTTAATGATCGTAATATGATATCTTGTGTCGAATCGGCTTTGCTTGCTTAAATCACATCGCTGAGTGATGCGTCGCATGAGGCATTGGCGTCGCGTTGTAATGGCGGAGTGACAAACCAAAGCGAAGTAATAAGGCAGCGGCCCATACGAAAAATAAGATAAAACCTAAATTTTTGTAGAATACCAATTTTATTGAGCAATAAAATGAAAGAAAGAGATGCAGATGAGTGATTTCAGATCAAAAATTGTCAAAAAAATCACCCCTTCATACTGGATGAAAAAGGGATAGAATATAACAAGATAAGAGAAAAGAAAGGGCGGGGCGGTTAGGGCTTTTTACTATGTTAAACATTTACTTAAAAATGTTTTAGTTTGCTACACATGACAAAATAAAAGTCATTCAAGTGATCATATATTCCTTAACTCCCATTCCTATATAAATAGTTGGCCATTTTTCTTCTCCTTCTTCTATATTTGTGATTTCTTCATCAACTTTCATTCATATAATCATAGTTGGCCATTTCTTGGTAGATCTTCATTGAGCTATGTTTTAGATAGATGGGAGTTACATGCATGGATGGCTTATGCTTAAGCCTATGTTCCAGGATATCAACCCTTTTAACCGTTACGTTGAAGAACTCATTGCCACATAAATATGTGATTTTCTAGTTTTTTTATATTTAAATTTATTTGTTAAATATTTTAAAATAAAAACATCCAAAAGCTATTTAATCAAGAGTCATAATAATTATATCTATTAAGGTTGTTGGCGAGGCATATGATAGAGTTGTTTAATGATTTAATAGTTATTTGAAGAAGTTAATAAAACATTCCCGAAGTCCATATGGAATGACTGGATCCTAGGAAATAAGAGTTAGTGTTAATAGTGAGATCATGTTTATTAGCAGTGGAGCCATGTTTGCTTAATTGGGACTTAGGTGACATTTGTTTTTCTTATCTTTGAATAAATTTTTTAACTTAATCTTGAATAATCTTGTAAGCGTAGTCAAGTATTAAGTTATTTGTTTTTTAACATTGGATAGTGAGTAAGGATGATAATGGGACGGATTATTTCGGGTTCTCGCCTTACCCCACTCTTAATGGGATGAGTTTGATTTAATTATAATATGGTTTTTAACGGGTTTGAATTTCTTTTCTTAAATCTGAAATGAGTTCGGGGCAGGTTCGGGTATTGTTACTCCCACCCTGCCTCGATTATATTTAAAAAATATTTTATTATTATTTTATTTTATATTTCAATATAAATAATAATAATAATTAGAGAATATTTTTAATAAATAATTTATAAAAATTCATAATATTTTATTTTTATGAAATATATTAATTTTAATATAATAAAAATAAAAGACAAATATAAAAAAATTAAAAATAACGAACAATCGAATATAAGCAGTTAGGGTTTAAGAATTTTAACATCACTGCAGTATATCTTTTAATTTTTTAAATGAGGCAGTTTAGAATTAAAAAAAACTAATAGGAATTCGGGATGAGGCCACCCCGTCCTTATACTTGTCATCCATAGTAGTGAGTATTGCTAGCCGCTATTGTTGGACAATGATGTAGTTTTTCTTTATTTTTGTGAAAATGAAACACACGAATAGATAAAATGCGAATATTTTCACTTTTATATTCATATTTTTTAAAGAATTTAAAGGTATAAATTAGAGTGAAAATTTTAAAAGCAACCAGTGAAACATCTTGAGAAAACTATTCGGTTTTGATAAATTAAGTCGAAAAAAGCAGCATTTCAGCAGTATTTTGTTTGTTTAGCGGATATTGTAAGTAATGAAAGACGGAGATATTTTTGCATGAAACAAGTTTATGGTTTTATTGTGTGCACTACAAGAGGGCAGGGAATTATATTTAAAAGGCTTTTGATTGAGACCTAATAGCATAAGAAAGAACCGGGTTGAGTCTCCATGAGAATAGATTACTATAACATTATAATGCAATGAATAAATGTCAAAATTATAATAATTATATATATTAAAGAAGCAATCTATAGATGCATGATATGGTGCATTTACAAATACTCACGGAACATTTTTGTTCGTAAGAAATTTATAAGAATTGGTTCAATTATTTACAATCTACGTTCATTTAAATTTTGTTAAGACTTTGAAAAACTCACAAAAACAATCCATTTTAAAATAGACTTTCGGATGAAAACTATTAGGAAAACAAGTTTTTGTCTCGAACTATAGATTGAGCATTTTCCGAAATAAAGTTTTAGTACATCAATTAACATATATCAAGAAAACTTTGAAGTGTCTTTATATAGATAAACATATTCTTTAAATTCTCTAATGGTTGTTCAATTGCTCGATGTGAAATAGATCGCATATATCTTGGTCTTTATTTTAGACTTTTTTTTTTTTACTTTTATCAATTTATTGGCAAAATATAGTTCCACAGAACAAAATTTCCGAAATTTCAGCCGAAATATCGGTGGAGATCGATAAGATATCTCCCGTAGAAATTTGATATACGATTTTTCTTTTTTGTTCTTTGGCTCGAAAATGTTTACGGAGGGTTCGAGCCACATACAAAAAATCTTGAAAATAGCGTACTCCGAAGCCCAGTAAAGTCATTAGTGCGCTTATTGCATATATAGTTGCAAACTTTTTATATTCTCTTATTATTTGTTGTTCATCGTCTACCCGACCATCTTATTATAATATTTTATTTTATTTTATTTTGCATTATAACTTATAATATTTTGAAATAATATTAATTTGAAAAGGAAAAAAAATAATAATAATAAATTTAAAAATTTAAAAAATTATAATATATAATATTTTGAATCTCCTCATTATCTACATAATATTTACAATAATAACAAAAATAAATAAATAATATCTCTTTAACATAATAATATCTTAATAATATATTAAATATAACATATTTAATTTAATTACTAATCCATTTGAGGATCTACCTTAATTAAGATATTGAACCATTTCTCATAATCTATATAATTAAAATATGAAAAATTTTAGTCGAACCGATATTTTTGTAAAAATATCCACCGATATTTTACCGATATTTTCAATATTTCCGATATTTTTGTAAAATCCAATTATCGATATATCCGTGTTTATCGATATTTTGATCCTTGATTCCACTTCAATTAAAAATGTTGAAAAGGAATTAAACATATATTATGTTATATTTACATGACTATTAATATAAGTTTATTTTAGTCAAAGGAATTAAAGCTGTCAATTATTTAGGTACAAATCCATATAAAGTTAAACCACAAACATGATATGTATTTTACTCTGAGACTAACACTATTTTTATGGAGATTTGTTAAATAAGCAATGGTGATCATATTATTAAATCATTAAAAAATAGTAGTAATTCGCAAAACAAGTGGTATTGTATATGGAGTTTTAGACGAAAATAAATTTTTTTTTTTTAAATTATTAAATTAGTTTTGATAATTAAAGATGAAAGTAAATAAATAATGTCATTTTGTCGTAGACTGACAGCCCGATTAGGTCATGGGAATTATCGAATGTGGTTAATACATGTGACTTTGTTTAACAGTTTTTAATATAATAGTTTCAAATTAAACTCAATTATCTACAAAACTAATCATTAAGGGATTGTCGAAGCGGGTTGGGTTGGGTTAAGCGGTTCTGGGTTAAGCGGGTGACGGGTGAAAAGCGTATGGCCGATGCGAATACGTTTAATAGCGGGTAAATCGAAGCAGCGAGCGAATCGTTTAATAAGCGGGTAGCAGCGACCCAGCGGCTCGTTTAACACGTTTAATTTTTAGCGGGTTGAATTTGGGTCGATTCGAGTGCTGTGATAAGCCATTCATTTGACCCATTTATCTGTTTACCACCCGTTTAAACCATTTAACACGGTAAACCACCCGTTTAACCATTTACCTGTTATTTTAAAAATGATTAATTTTTTTAAAAAAATATTAATTTATTAATTTTATTTAAACGGGTAAACGGGTTATAAGCATGTCTCACCCGAACACGACCCGTTTATTAAACGTGTTAAACGGGTTGACCCGTTTATCACCGGGCGGTTGGGTCTCACCCAAGCAGTTGTCGGTTAATCGTGTCGATTAATCGTGTGGTGTTGAATTTTGACGGCTGTGTCGTGAGGATAACGATGTTGACAAAGCCACGATTGTTTGTCAGCGATACTTGGCACTGGCTTGATTTAAGTCAAATTTTATATTTCCAACTGCCCCTGTTCATGACAACGACATTAAGCATTATTTTGGCAATTAGTTTGGTTTTCAAACTAATTTAATCATTTTTTTTTTCAAAAAAATTATTTCAATCTAAAACTCGTGTATATGACTATTGGATTTATGTTCTAGAAATAATTTGAGCCAATGATTAAGAACCCAAACTAATAATGACCCCGTTGGATCCCCAAGCTAGGTAATTAGTGATATGACCTATTAATTAATTGTTTAATAGGTAAACAAAACCCAATAAAGCAGAAATTTGGTTACTTAAGAGACAACCCTATAAGGTAAGAGGCTAGAAACCCTATGAGGCTAGAAACCCTATAAGGCAAGAGTTTGGTCTCTATAAGGCAGGAGTTTGGTTACTTTATAAGCAAGAAACCCTATAAGACATAGATTAGTTGCTTAAGAAACAAGTAACACTAAAATGTTAGAATTTGAAGTCTATAAATGGACCCTTTTCTTAGGGCTTTTACACACATACACATGGAGTGTTCTTTCTAGTCTCTGATAATTAGACGTACCCACACATAGATTTGTCGGGACTAGAAAAGCTTACAAGATCTCGCACAAGATGTTAGTAAACCTAAGGATGATAACATTAGTATTGTTATTAAGGAAGATGGCACTAGTTTGTCACATGCCTTGTTCAATTTTAATTCAAGCTTCTACTGTACATTGATTTCAATAATTGGTGTTAGAGCCTTGATTAAATCGGTGTGTGGTAAGCCGAATCATTTCTATATTTTCATGTATATGTGATGCAATTAGATATATGACCAAGGTGTTATTCATGTTCTTGATATATGTTTTTTTTTTGCAATTATTATAGAATGGTATTTTTTTTTTTAAATAATCGTGAAGTAGAAAACACTAGCTAGCCAATGAATCTATTTGTTCCCTTAAATAATCATGAGTAGGAACAAAATTATTGGAGGAAAAACAAAAGAAGAAACACAACTCAATTCACGAGGTTATCTTAAATCTTTGTTAGGAAAGTATTAGAAATAATTTTTAAATCTTTTAAAAAAGTTTTGTGAAATGAATCTTATTTTTATTTATTTTTAAGGGCAAAAATTTAGCATTCTTGAAAAACACCTTTTAATTTGAAGGGTGTAATTTTAAAATTTGCAAGGTTATATCGAGGGCCAAATATGGTAAATTCTGTGGATATATCGATCTTTGAATTTTCTTTAATATATATGAAATATCGATGGATATTCTTGATAAAAATATTGGTAAATCGAAAATTAATAAAAACACTTTGAAATTTATAGAAATGCTGTTAAAAATATAAAAATACGTAAATAATCAAATATACACTTATTGAAAGCAATATTCATTATAATTTATCGAAGTCATTCTGATAGTCGTTTTTAAAAGCAAGAAAATAAGGAAAGCGGAGTGTAGACACATTACGTTATTTGATGAAGAGATATAATCTTGATGAAGAGAATATTCATTACAGATCTTTAAAATATTGAGATAAATCACAAATAAAAAAATAATTTAAAGAGTTAAATGGAGCGAATGCGTGGATGAGTTTGTAAAGAAATTGTATGATTTTAGGGGTATTATAAATTTTTTGGAGTCGAAATAGTCGTTAGATTGTGGCAATTGTGATTTAATTATAACCCGTTGGTTGATTTAAGTCAAAATAGCGGAGTATTTACCGATATTCTGGAGTATTTCTTGACATTTATCGATATATCTCCGATATTTTACTGATATTTTTTCAGAAATTCCAACATATACGTGCGTGAGATAAAGTCTCGAAATTTCGCCGAAATTTCGGAGGCTCCTATTTCGCCGATATTTTATTTATTTTACCCGATTTTTAAGTGATTTTTCGCAATGATTATCGGTTCTGGAAGTATCTAACCCCGGTCTTAGGTCGATACTTAGATTTTCAAGCGATATTTCGGTTGAAAAAATTCGATTTTTGTCACAGTTATATCAAAAATGTGTATTTGGGAAGTATAACAAATAATTTTTAAAAATGTATTGAAGTTTTGTGAAATGAATCTTGTTTTATCTAAAAACACCTTCTAACGTTGGAAGTTGAAGTGTGTCCAAAGGAATTGGAAATGGAATTTAAAATTAAAACTTGATTTTGTGAGATTGGGGCGTGGGCCGAATATGGGCCGAATGACCAAGAATTAAGTGAAGACAGACAGGCCTCGTTCTGAAATGGCCCAATGTTAGGAGGCTTGGGCGAAACGTTTCAGAAATGCAGATCTAATTAAGTCTCCTTCTTCTTCTTCTTCCTCAATCCTGCCATAGAGAGAGAGAGAGGGAGAGACGTTGCTATCTATGCGCAAATTCAGTGTGTGAATTCTTGAATTTAATGTATTTATCTTCTGTTTCCGCTTAGAATAGAAACACTTCTTACCACCACCGAGTGAATTTGTTGAGCAGAAGAGAGTGTCGGAGGAGCAGGGCCGCATGATGGTGCTGGCAAGTGGCTCCGCCGCAGCAGAAGAGCGCGGCGGCATGCCGGTGGCCGGAAGGGACGCCGAGTCTCTCTTCAGATCGAAACCCATTTCGGAAATCCGCATTGTGGAGGCCACAACCAGGAACCAGATCCAGGAGAAGAAGGAAGAGCTCCGGCAACTTGTCGGAAACAGGTATCGGGACCTCATCGACTCCGCCGACTCCATTCTCCTCATGAAATCTTCTTGCCAATCTATCTCCTCCAACATTTCCTCCATCTACGCAGCCATTTCATCCCTCTCCTCCGCCTCCCACACCCCCCATTTGTCCTCCCCCAACCCCTCCCGGCTTACCATCTACGCCCTCGCTTCCCGAATCAAGTACCTCGTCGACACTCCCGAGAACATCTGGGGTTGTCTCGATGAATCCATGTTTCTCGAGGCCGCCGCTCGCTATGTCCGCGCCAACCATGTTCAGACCACCCTCATCGACTACGCCGACGGCCACCGTCGAAAGATCTTGGCCAATTTTCCTCTTCTTCAGCATCAGCTGCAGATTGTGGAGAGTTTCAAGGCCCAGATTTCGCAGCGGGGCCGGGAGAGGTTGTTGGATTCCGGACTCGGCATCAATGCCTATGCGGATGCGCTTGCTGCCGTTGCCGTCATCGATGACCTCAATCCTAACCAGGTTTTGGCTTTGTTTTTGGATACTAGGAGATCCTGGATCTCTCAGAGATTAGCTGGTGCTAATTCTGCTGATGTGGTTTCTGTATTCTGTCAAGTCGTGAAAATAAATTCAGATTAGTATATTAAGGATTGAAATTGTTTTGCAAATTTGTTGATATGCCTTTGTTCTACAAGGTCGTATTGGGTTCACCTCCCGCATCCCAGTTGTTCGGTGGAATCCCCAACCCGGACGAGGAGGTGAAGCTTTGGAAATCCTTCAGGGATAAGTTAGAATCTGAAATGGTTATGTTAGGTAAGGAGTTCATCGCTGAAACTTGTTCTAATTGGTTGAAGATTTGTGGGGAGGAGATTGTGAATAAGATAAATGGGAGGTATTTGATAGATGCCATTGTCAGTGGCCAAGAGCTTGCTTCAGCTGAAAAGTTGGTGAGGGAAACAATGGACAGTAAGCAAGTTTTGGAGGGGAGTTTAGAGTGGCTGAAGAGTGTTTTTGGTTCTGAAATTGAGTTGCCTTGGAGCAGAACTCGCGAGCTTGTTCTGGGAGATACTTCTGATCTGTGGGATGAGATATTTGAAGATGCTTTTGTTAGGAGGATGAGAACCATCGTAGACAAAGGATTTCAGGACTTGACCAGAGCCGTGAATGTGAAAAATTCAATTCATGCAATTGCTGGCACTGCTGCCACCCAAACTGACTTCCAGGCTTATTTGAATAGATCTCCGATGGATGGTGGGGTTTGGTTTATGGACCCAAACATTAAAAAGAATGTCCTGGTTTCTGGTTCCAAGGGATCTACAGAGGAGAATGATTTCCACACTCGTCTCAGTGCATACTTTGGTCCTGAAGTTAGCCGAATAAGAGATGCTGTGGACAGCCGCTGTCAGAGTGTCCTTGAGGATCTGTTGTGTTTCTTAGAATCTCCAAAGGCAGCTCTGAGATTACAAGATCTTGCGCCATATGTACAAAACAAGTGTTATGAAAGCATATCAATAATATTAAATGAACTCAAGAATGAGCTTGACCAGTTATATGCTTCAATGAACAATGGCAACAGGGAAGATAAGACGCTGCCGCCAGCGATAATTGTTGAAAGATCCCTTTTCATTGGGAGACTCTTGTTTGCATTCCAAAACCACTCAAGGCATGTCCCAGTGATACTTGGTACCCCAAGGTTATGGGTGAATGAGAGTACAAAAGCAGTTTTTGATAGGTTGTCATCTCTATCCATATTGAGACATTCTAGACTGTCAATTGATTCTCCAACGTGTGATAGCCCCAGGCAACTGCTTGCTAGTTCTAGAAGACAAACTTCACTGGCCACTGCTGCATTGCTTGGGGCCAATGATAGCTCAAGCCCAAAACTTGAGGAGCTTAGTAGAATTACCCAAGATCTCTGCATTAGAGCTTACAGCCTGTGGATATTGTGGGTATCTGATGAACTTTCAGCTATCCTCTTACAGGATCTCAGTAGAGATGATGGATTATCCGCTACAACTCCCTTGAGAGTAAGCAGCCTTTGTTGATCACCTTTGCTTTTCCCTTTTTATTTTTATATTTTTAATTTTTTTTAGTAATTCTTTAAATGTTGCCCTTGTAAGATTGATCTCATGTCATAACTTGTGAAACAACTTACATTTGAGGTGAATGCTTTGCATCTCTGCTCCTTAGGTATGGTTTCTTTGGCATAACCTTCAAAATGTTGAAATCCTGGTGCAGCAAAAACCTCTTGATACTATTCTGTTATATAAGGTCTTGTAACAATGATTTACCAGGTGGATATTTATTTTGTCTTTTAGAAGTTGGTGGAAACGGATAAAGTATATGTGTGTGTGTTTATTTATTTTTAATATTCTTTCTTGTTGCCTATTTAAAAAAAAAAAAGAAAGAAAACAATATCTAAAGAAACAAAGAATAAGCAGAGCTGGAAAGTGGATAAAAACTTGGAATAGAAACCTTGAAAGATTCTGAAGGAGTCAGCACCTTAGAATTTATTCTGGGATCAGCATCAATGAAACTCTTAGGGGTGGAATGAGTTTAGATAGATAAGTAGGAAGTTTTGCTTTTAACTGATAGAAGTAAAGGGAGCAGCTGCTAGTAGTTTATAAAATGATTGCATGAATTACTTTTGTTGACCTTCTTCTTCCGACATATGGAATTGATGACACAGAAATGCAGGTAACTGAAATTTATATATCCAACATTTACACTTAGCTCTTTTATGTGTGCGTGCTTGTGTGGCTGGATGCTTCTGTATCCTCTCTGCACTGCCATCCTCTGTTATCAGGATCTATCATATCTAGTATCAACGTATTGTAAATGTATACTTCTGTTGTATCTGTGTCATCCATGTTTCATGGCTAGTATTAAAGTATTATAAATGTATAGATGATCAAAATTTTCTCGTGGTCTTCGAAGAAAACCCAACTCACAGCTTTAGCCTTTGTCTATACACATTTAGGAGCAAATTATTTTGTCAATCTTTTCAACTACTTTCTAAAATACTTTTGAAGGAGACTTTGGATGCTATATACTGCCTTAAGAAATACAGACTCTTCTTGTGAAAAAACTTCACCATTTTTCTGTTAAACGGCTAATATACCAATAGAACATATGCACATGGTTTTCAAACTAATCTGTGCCATCCAGCTGGAAGTCTAATCTATTTATTTAGTTTTAGGAAAAATATTTATTATTACATATAAATGAAAATAGCCTGGATATTATATTAGTGGGTGTGTCATGTTCTCTCTCCTCTTTTTCTGATGATATGTTGGTGTGGTTGTTTTTTAGTACATGATGCTTAGTTATCTTCTGAATATTGAACAGGGCTGGGAAGAGACTGTGGTCAAGCAAGATCAGCCAAATGAGAGCCAATCAGAGATGAAAATATCCCTTCCATCTATGCCTTCTCTCTATGTTACCTCATTTCTATTCCAAGCATGTGAAGAAATTCATCAAGTTGGTGGTCATGTCCTTGACAAACCAATTCTGCAAAAATTTGCCTCAAGATTATTGGAAAAGGTATGTAACTTACCTGGGCATTTAATTTTACTCGATCTTCTATGTACTGTAGCAGAATGCTTCTTTTTTCCCTTAACTTTTTAATAACATAACTGTTGCATTTGAAGACCTATTTTGGCACCATGGTACATCAAACCACCTGTTTAGTTATTTTGTCTGAGTGCTGATTAACCATGTATAGATATGGGAGTTAAATCTGAAAAGAAAAAAGTGAACTCCTTGCTGGTAGGGAAAAGGTCTTCAGGCTTGGTTCAAGTGGTAAAGGGATGAAGAATGTTATGGGAGGTGCTAGTTTCAAGTCTTAATGAGGACAAAAAGAGAAAAAGGGGAGGGGTTATGTTAGAATAAATGACTTTCTTCCCTCGATAGGGCTCTCCTTAGATAATGTTGTTGAAGATGAAGGAAAATCCTTTTGGAAAAAAATTATTGAGGGTGTTAGAGTGCTTTAACAATGAGGGAAGGGTATGAGATTAGATTATCAAAAAAACACCAAAACGGGATGGGACCCGGTCAGCAGTAAGTATCCTTTGGGCGTTGGTTGAATTCATTGATTGGATAGGGTGCAAGTAAGCTTGGAGCTGTTTTTGTATAGCTTGGGTATTTTTTGTGGTATTGAGGAGATATAATCATACGGTTAGTTAAAAGGGCATGTTCCTACATTGAAGTTCTTGCCATCCCATCATGATTCTGATCATCAGTTTCATTTAATTGTTTCTGTCAGCATTGTTATACTTTCCCCTTATTATGATGGAAAAAGGGGAAATAAAGGGGAAAACATAATTGCAACTCTGCTATTTAGTATTCAGAGTTACTTCTTGAAATTGGACATGACACATGCCTTCAGCTGGATATTCTATGAATAAACTTTTGGAGCTCTACTTGAATCTGAATTGTATTTTTTCTTTATCCTAGTTGCTATTGTTCATCTATTCTACCATTACAAAATAGTTTGAAATTCTAATTGGAAGAATATTTACTTTACCAAAATTCCTTAGACCCCATTTGTTTTAGTGTGAATTTCTTTCATATTTTGCTTTTCTTCTCATAATATATTTGTTAGGGTTTCTCTTTTTCCATCTGGTTTCTCAAAGATGACTCGTTATGTTAGTATAAAATTGGTTAAGATGTTCTGCTACCAATTCAATAGTATTTTTATCTTGTGTTCATATATTGACCATATGTATTATAGGTCATTGGTATTTATGGGGACTTCCTCTCTGCCAATGCTGCTGGTGGGTCTAAAGTGTCAGAGAAAGGGGTTCTTCAAGTTTTGCTAGACTTAAGATTTGCTGCCGATGTTCTTTCTGGGGGTGATCTCAATGTTAGTGATGATATATCAAAAAGTTCAAAGGTGAAGCTTCCCTTCAGGCGGAAGCAGGATCAAAACCAGACCAAGTCGGTCATTAGAGAGCAAGTTGATGGGTTGGTAAATCGTGTTACACAAATAATGGATCCCATAGACTGGCTTACGTAAGTTCTTTTATCTGATTATTCTTCATTAAAAAAAACTGAAGTTTTGAAAGTATAATTTTATTTTAATTCTTATTTATAACGTTCCCGTGTTTTTGGATTTGTAATCATTATTAAAGAAGTTAGGAGAGGATGGAGTCATGTTGCTCCCCAGGGGCAGCTCATAGATATTCTCACTCCCATAGGAGAGCTCTCAGGTCAGGTCCCAGGCTTACTTGATACGCAGTTCTAGAGGGAAGGGTTGTTTTTCTTTGGTTTTCCCAGGTCTTGCCAAGGTCCTTGTGGGTTTCCTTGTCATTCTCTTTTAAAAAAAAGAAAGATTTAGTTGCATTTCTTTAGTCTTTCTCTCTCAAACGGCTCACTTTGAAAGGATGGAATTCTTAGCTCCATATGTCATTAACCTTTATAATGGCTACCTCCTCTTTTATTACCAATTTTTGTTCCTCCTCATTCCATCTGAAACACCACCTGCTCCAACCCTGTCATACTCATTACACATTAGTTGCCATCATCTCCCTATAAAGCTGGATATGATTTGTTAGAGAACAGAAAACTAGGAATTGCATAGGGATTCTGTTTTTGCTATCTTATGCTTCAAGGAAAATACTGCAACTGTATGAATGAAGGGTTGCCCATTATGATATTACCTCTAACCTCCTCAACCATTTGCATTATTACTTCCATGTCTTCCTTGCCATCTTTGTGCTCCCAAACTAACCGTGACAGCAGTACATTGCACCTTTGCCCCTGCCTGAACTAGCCAATCGCAACTGTATTTGCAACACTAGATCAAAGCACCACCGTGAAAACCACTGTGATGTCAATATTTTACTTATCATCTCTAGAGCAGGCATGTCATAAAGAACTGTATTTCATGTGAGTAAGCTTGTTGGTATTTCATTTACTTATCAAAAAAATGTGAGTAAGATTGTTGGTGATTATATCGTTTTGCTCCCATTAGAGATGGAGACTAGAGCAGGGAAGATACGAAATTCAGGGGTCTTCCTCTTACATTATGTTGATATGATACATAAAAATAGCTGATTCAAAGGTCTAAATTCATTCAACTGTGCTGATGTCTGTCTAATTAAAAAAATGGCATAGTGCTGTCTCAGTCCTTGAGGCAGCAGATTGAAATTTTTTTTTCTTGAGAACCAAGGATTCTTCCATATAACCAAGCCCTTAGGACTCTCCATGGGGACCCAAACCTCGGGGTGCAGACTGCCCCACAACAACTGGCATCAGGTAAACTCAGGGTATCATCAGTGGCAGGATTCGAAACCAGGATCATGTGCCTCCTACTAGGACCACACTTACCAGTATTTTTCCTGAGCTACCCTAGTGGTCATATATAAATCTCTCTCTCTCTCTCTCTCTCTCTCTCTCTCTATATATATATATATATATATATATATATATAATTATTTATGTAAAACTATTTATGCATATATAATGATGGGCACCTAGCGAAAGGGAGGATGCTTGTGGTTTTTATAATGCATTAAATATTAACGTATCATTTCACAAGGCAGAAGAAATGAGAAGATTACTTTAAAATTTCACATTTCACCCTTGTTGATGTAGGAGAGTAAAGAAGAGAAATGGATAACTTATCAAAAAAAAAAAAAAAAGAAGAGAAATGGATAAGTGGAGAAAAAGCTGGTGATTTGGAGAGGAAACAGGAAAATGAACATAATCTTTTCATTAAAGTCTCAACTGTTTTACAAAAAGGCTTGGGTGCAGGCCCCTCCTTCCATGTTCCTATATCATTCATTCTGCTTTTTCTTTGAAAATAAACTGAAGGAAATGGTCTAGTTCTCTTCTTCTTCTTTTCCCTGATTTTTCTTGACATCTTTTCTTCCAATTGATAAGCCAAGGGTCTGTTTGACATTATTTTTACAAAATAGTTCTTAAAAAACACTTTTTTGGTAGTTCTTAAACAGCAGTTTTACATTATTTTCTAGAAAAAAAAAGCATGGAATTCGTCTATTAAAAGCAGTTTTCGCAACTTATTCTACATGAAGGTAGTGTAGCTTTACATACAATCCAAAATTTCCCCAATTAGTCTCTCTATTTTTCAGTTGTTTTCCAGATACTCCCAAAGAAACCAGTGCAAGAAAATACCTCAAGTTCATCTAAAAAACTTCTTTTAAAACAAATTATCAAAAAAAAAAAAAAAAATGCTGTTAAATATATATGTTCCATTCTAAAGATATGAAATTTGTTTTCTAGAACAGTTTCTAAATTGGCCATAATGTCCTTCTCTTTTATAAGGTTCTTTGAAGTGGTATGTGTGCATGAGGTTTTTATGAATTTAAATCAAGTTGCAATGTAGTTTCAGAATTATTTTGTCTGTAGGTTTCAGTTGGGGTTCTTTAAAATAAAAGGCATCTCTGTTTAATTGGGAAACTTTTTTAGAAGGTTTTAAGATGCATGGACTATTAGCATCTGAGGTTTCATTTTGATTCAATTAGTTGTTTATTTAGTTATACTGTTTTGATCAATATATCCCTTTGGTGAGAACAACCAATGATAGGTCTTGTTCACAAGTGTGTCTCTCTTATGCCTAGAGGCTTTTGGTATCATGTGCCTGTTTTTCTTCTTTCTTTTCTAAATCATTCTAATTAAGTAGTTATTTTTTAATGTGATGATATATGGCAATTTATGTTGACAAATTTCAGGTATGAGCCTTACCTCTGGGAGAATGAGAGGCAAGCATACCTCCGGCATGCTGTACTTTTTGGATTTTTTGTGCAACTTAATCGGATGTATACTGATACTGTGCAGAAAGTGCCTACTAATTCAGAATCAAATATAATGAGATTAAGCAACAAGTTCTGGCTTCAAATATCTTCCCATCAAGGTTGATATGCTTCTCTTCCTTTGCAGTTTGCAGATATTTGGTTTCTATTTATTTTTATGTATCCTGTCTCTCCAGTATGGACCTGCTCACTTGGTTGTATCTTTTACCGAATATGAATTCAGGGCCTAAAATTTCATTTTTGCACTTGCTGATCTAATTCTGATTCTTATCTGTTTGGCACTGTTTAAGGTTGTTTTAGACTTTCTCCCCTGCCCATGGAATTCATTAATTCTTACTTTCAACATCACATCGGTTTGCCAGTGTTCCAGCTTTGTCTTTGAAGACGCTAAACATCTATTCGACATCGTATCTGAGGATGTTTCTTCCAAAAATGGAAAGCATCTATGTGAGGAGCTTTTCTCAGAAGATTGATTTTGATGACAACTCAAGTTTTGGGGTAGCGACACCATTATTGAAGTCTTTCATGCAGGTGAGGCAATGGTACTCGAAATGTGATATATTGACTGTTTAATAGAACTAGACTTTCATCTCATAGAAATTCAATATTAGAAACAGTTTCTCTTTCTAACCCCTTACAATCAAGAATGCACCTAAAGTAAATGAAACTGAGGCTAATTTACTGTAGAAAATATGCTCTATTCAGTCCCCAACTCTTTATGCTGAGGCGCAGTGTATTAAACTCATAAACCCTAATTGCTGACAAGAGTCAGAATCAAGAGCTCAAATCAGTAGAGGCCCCCATCTGATTAAAATATATAAATAAATAGAAATAATTCATTATTAGGCACTTGTTTGGATTGGCTGGCATGACTAAGCAAGTATTTTCTTGAGCGCTGAATTCCCAGTCCAAGTTCTCTTTTGGCAGTCTTCTTTGAAACTACTTCGAAGATGATTGACTTTAATTACCACTAATAGTAGTAGTAGCATCTGAATCTCGGTCAACATTCTTCAAGGATCATATTGGTGGTCGGTTTGCTATAAGATTTTAATGAACGTCATATGCCCTTGAGTTTGCTACCATAATTTGGAGTCCTTTATATAAAAATTTGTTTGCTGGTAACCTACAAATATGCCAAATGGAATTTAAGAAAGTGTGGAGGGTTGCTTCTCTTTGCCTCTTTTGGACAGTTTGGCATGAAAGAAATAGAGTAGCTTTTGATTATAAGTTCTTTTCTGCGTATACATTAAAAAGTTCTTTCATTTGTAATTTTTGGTCTTATAAAAAAAAAAAAAAAAATTGTAATTTTCAGTCTTGATCCAACGTGTACAGTGTGGGGATGGAGACAGGGGTCTTCGCTGGTCCAAGTTTTGGTGGATTTTCTTGAGCCACGGGCTCCCCTTGTTTGGTTGTTCCTTCTTTAGGATACTCCTAGGCAGCTTTTGATATATTCTTTTTGTGGTTAAGTTAATACTTGCTTGTTTGTTTACCCATAAAAAAAAAAAAGAAAAAGCCAAATGGCAAAGGACATGTATGGTAGTTAGTATATGCTGCCTGCTTGCATGGATCATAATTTGTTTGGTCTACAACAATAATAGGTAGAATGTGCGGAAAGCCCAGGTGTTAGACATCTTTATAGATTTAAGTCTCCAGTTTACAGGAAATAAATTCCCCCTTCCTCCTATTATTATTGTGTAGGTTGGCAGCAGATTTGGAGAAAGCACGCTGAAACTGGGATCCATGTGGACAGATGGACAAGTGGGCAAATTCAAGGACAAATCTGCAGCTGCCATGTCTACATTTGGCGACATTCTTCCTGTCCAAGCTGCGGGTCTTCTTTCATCCCTTACGACGGCCACAAGATCAGACGACTCCTGATTGCCCACTGAAACGTTTTGAGCCGCCTCCTTTTTCCATCGAGGATAGCATCGTGAAGCGCCTGAAATGTTGATAGGTGGTTTGGTTTTTTATGTCGAAATATGAGAAGAAGGTAGAGAGAGTCTCTCACTCCAAGAGGCTAGGAAAGAGGGTTTTTACTTTATAGGGCATCACCAACAATGTTGGAGAGATTGAAATTGTTTACAGAAAAACACAGAAAATGAGTAAAGAGAATCGAATTGAGTGAAGAAGAAGGGAAGGGGACTAGCAGGGGAGGCGTTTCCGAGCCATCAATTAATCTGTATTCTTAAGGGACAAATAAAAGGTTGTAGTAAGAAGATAGATGATTTTGGCTAGTGTAAAGTTTTTCTTTTGAGCATTGTGGAAATGTGTATGAAAAAGGTCAGTTTGAAGAGATGAATGAATATATGTATGGCATTAGAGACTCAGATCCCAACCACTTGGGGGGTTGAGTTCTTGAAATCCTTACTTGTCACTTCTGTTAATATTATTTGTCAAATCATCATGCCTTATGATTCATTTTCTCATTCTTAATTTTTGTTTGTTTCATTATGCTATACATGCAATGTGTGTGAGTTTTCTTTGGTTCACTACTTTAATCCTGATGGTTGGGACTCAGTGTAGTTGATTTGAAACAAAGAAATTTTTGTGTTTAGGTTTTCATTTAAAATTTTTTTTTTTTTTTTGGTGAAAGAAGACTACGCTCCCTTTGTGGAAACCCAGAAAGTACTAGGAAAAAAATCTTGGAAAATTATTTTACCATGTTTGGTTTGTGGTGAAAAATATAAAGGAAAATAAAATATGTCCAATTTACGTATTTTAAATTTCTTAGTCTTTGCATAACAGAGAGAATATAATAAAATGAATTTGAATAAAACATATTGAATTAATTTATTAAGTTTAAAATTATTTTTTATTTTCCTCAAAGTTCTCTTTTTTTTTTTTCTACTCTTCCTTTATATTTTCCTCATTATTTTCTTTCTTTAGTACTTTTTAGACAAAATGGTCTTATAAACAAGATTGAAAAGAGAATCACAATAATCTTCAAAACTAAGATTTGTAATATCTTTAAGGAAATTTGACTACCAAACCCATATGATTCCTAAAGTACATTCTCTTTTCTTTGTTAGACAATAAGTAATTCTATTTGCTATTTTGACTAGAGGTGTACACTAGGTCGGAGCCACTCGCTTTGGCACCTAGTTTGGCCTATGAAAAGGCAATGCTAGCCAAATGAGCGACCCATGTTGGGTATTAGGAAATGGGCCATTGTGTTGAATCGTTGTGTCGGTCCGTTGTGGTGTTGTGTCAATCATCGTATTAGTTCATTTAGCATATTCGAATAATGATTTTATTTTTTATTTTTTTAATTAAATTTCTCAAATATTCCTTCTAAAGCATATTCGAATAATGATTCGAATTTTTTACTTTTTAAAAAAAATTAAATTTCTCATAAAAATTATACATCGGCTAGTTTATAAGGTAAAAAGTAATTCAATAATGACAATAAGGAGATCTACTAAAGACAGGAGAAACGCATTCTAGATAATTACATTGTATTTCTCAAAGAACATGAAGTTAACATTGGAATGGTGGAAGATGATCCAATAAACTTCCATCAAGCCATGTAAAGTTCTAACTCTCAAAAGTGGACTGATGCCATGAGTGATAGGATTAAGTTTGTGAAGGACAACGATGTGTGAGATCTTATCCCATTGCCCAAAGGTGTGAAACCCAATGGTCATAAATTGATATTTAAGACCAAGAGGGATTTGAAAGGCGATTTGGAAAGGTAGGAGACATGTCTTGTTGCTAAAGGCTGCACGTAAATAGACTGCATTAATTATAAAGAGATTTTTTTGGTTTAATTAAAAGATTCTTGTAGGACTATAATGGCATTAGTGGCACACTTTGACATTGAGTTACATCTATTGGATGTTAAGATTGTATTTCTCAGTGGTGACATTGATGAGATGATTTTTTTTTTTTTTTTGCAACTAGAAACTTTGCATTAATAATACAAAGCAAGTAGTTCACAAAATTAAAGAAATCGATCGATGGACTCAAGTAGGTATTTCTTTGATGGTATTTCAGCATTCATCAAGTGATCATCTCATTCAATTTTGAGATGAATTAGGTCTATGAATACATATACCATAGATTTTGTGGGAGTAAATACCTTTTATGGCTTTTGTATGTCTATGACATCTTACTTGTAGCAATAATATGAGCTTATTACATGGAAAGGCTCTCAAAAGGTATGACATACAAGATTACAAACCAAGTGATATCCTTGTGGGTGAAGGAGACAAAGTTTAGTCTCAATCAGTGCCCTAAATATGATTTGAGAAAAAGGAAATGCAAAACATTCCCTATGCCTTAACGATAGGGAGTTTAATATATGCTCAAATTTGCATGTGACCTGATATCACATTTGTTATTGGGATGCTAGATATTTAAGCAATCCAAGAATAGACCATTGGAAAACAACCAAACGGGTATTATAGTATTTAAAGAGAACAAAAGGCTAAATACTAACATATTGGAAAGGTCAGATTAATTTGAGATCATTGTATATACCGACTTTGATGTTGTTGGAATCTAAGATAACATGAAATCTACATTATGCTAGCTAGAGGTGTAATCTCTTGAAAGAGTGATAAATAGTCTTTTATAGCCTCTTCCACCATAGCTACAGAAGTCATAGAGTGTTATGAGGCATCCAATCACAGGACATGGCTAATGGATTTTTTCATGGGGCTACATATAGTGGATAATAATGAAATACCACTCAAGTTATTTTGTGACAATAAATTAACAAATTTGTATGCCAACAACAATGAGAACTTGACAAAGTCAAAGAACGTAGGCATCAAGTTCCTAGTTGTTAAAGATAGAGTTCAAAGGGACAAACGTTTATAAAGCACATTGGGACATACTCCATTTTGTGGATCCGCTTACTAAGGGAGTACCACTTAAGATCTTTCATGAGTACACTGCTCATATGGATATTGTATCTTTTAAGGATATGTAGTTTTAGTGGGACTTTGTGTTTTATCCATTTTTTAGGTTCAAAAATGTGTTTTGGTTAATTTTGGATAGGGTTTATGAATATCTTGTTTATTTTAAGCTGTAAAGTATTTGGTTTGTTTTGTTCCTAAACTTGCTTAAAGTTGATCTCATTAAGGTGTAAGGTGGACCGGTTGGAATAGGCATTTTACAATCACATTACATGAAAGTCCCATGCTATACATCCACATCATGATCAATGTCATTAAATTATGTCAACATATGTAATTATTGGTGGGTCGAGTTACGATAAATGTAACAAAGACTACTTTGTATGTTGGTGGATGTGTTGTTGGATTGGATTGGATATAGATACATTTTTTTGTTGTCAAAGCAAAGCTGAGTTCATACAGTTATCTTTTTACAATGCATAAGTATAAAGTTACATAAATAGCCTGAGTAGGAAATTGTTGGATCCTTGATCCAATGTTAGACTACTATGTGAATAATTATGAATTGAAGATTGTCAAATAAAATTAGCCCAATTAAAAGTGATCAACTAGTTTTTGGGTAATTTGGGCTTTAGTGTATCTAATAGGATGTGGGCTTTTATGAGTAGAGACTTAAAAGGGCAATTCTTGTTTTATGATGGAAAAAAATTGAAATTACCAAATAGATAACCCTAAGGTTATCTTTATATATAATGGTTATGGTCCCCAAGACACATGTAACTTTCATTATGATATGACATTACATCACCAGTTAGAAAAACATAGAGAAAACAAAAGGTTATCTATGAAAGGACATGTAGATATGAAAGACTAACCACATTATTTACATTGTCTTCTATCATGATTGAATTAGGTACGCTTTCGCTTTAATTTATAAAACTTGATGATTTGACATGATTTTGATTTGTTGATGATAGTTTTCATCGATGATAATTTTCCCACATTGTATTCTTAGAGACTTCCATAAATATTTAATTAAGGTTTTGACATCATTTTTGTTTTCAAAAGCATGATAAAGAACAATCATAAAAGAAAAAAGAAAAAAAGAGAATGAAAATTAAAAAAAATGTAAAACATATACTGATTTATGTGGTTTTACATTTATGTGTGAGAATGAAAAACCTTCAATATTATGAAGTAAGATATTCTTAGAGCTCTCAAATACTAAAACTCTATGTATAATAAAAAAAATAAAAACCATGAGTAATTTGTTGCGATAGTAAAAATTTCTATGTCAACATGCATGCATGCTAATATAATTACATAAAAATAAAAACTTCCATATACAAAAGAAAATTTTAAAAATCACACACATTTTTTATTTGATCAACTATACATGTACCTATGAATGTGAGAAATCATTCTATTACTATAAAATATTATAAAAACAAAAAGTAAATAGAATTATTGAATATCATTTTTCATATATATACATATACCATAAAACGTAAGCCTTCTCATTCCACTCAGTATCTTAAGTATTACAATCATATATCACCATAAATAAGAACACTACCTGACTTGATACACGTGTATTTAATTTTAAACTAAAGTATATATATATATATATATATATATATATATATATATATATATATATATATATATATATATATATATATTATATTTATCCCAAATTATACCCTAACAGTTTTATATAAAATGTTTTGGGTATAATAAGCGTCAAGTATATTTATTCGGAATAAAATAAAGATAAAAAAACAAAAGTAGGAATATCGTAAGTTAAAATTACGAATAATAAAGAAGATTAGAAGCCCATTGTAAGAATAATAAATTGATTTATAAGCCAGAAGAGTTGGAGGGCCGAGTGAAATAAAAAGGGGATAAGATCAAATAAGGATAAAGCCAAAATAAATATCTCATTTTGGTCTTGGAAGGAGGAAGCAATACGGAGAAGAGAGAGAAAGAAGAAGAAAGGAAGAAGAAGAAGAAGATCAATTATGGATCGTTTTGGGTTGTATGGAAACTATGGGAGTATGGAATTACTAAATTTGGTATTGGTATGGGTTTGAGTATGGGTATGGAACCATGAATAATATGTAAACTAGGTGCGTATGGAGCTGTGAATATTTGTATGAATACACATGTCTTGGAGTTGTATGGAAGTCTAGTTTTGGTCTTGACAGGTATGGATACACATGTTTTAGAACCCTCTATCTTAGTGTATGGTTTGGGTTTTGGGAACTCTAAACTCATTTCTTAGGAGTTGGAGTTAGAAGAGCTTTAAGGCTCTAAATATGTGTTTGAGGAAAGATCTAGTTGAGTTGAACCGAGAAAATTCCCTATTGTCGGCCATATACGTAGCCGGATCTTGGGCATGAGTTTTAGGGTCAGAAATAAGGAGAATTTGACAGTAATTACTTCTGTGAGGTATGCAGCCACATCAATGAACTTGATGTTAGGCTTTTGAATTTCTCAATTCGGACTCTGTAGACCAAGTTATGGTCTTTTTACTTTGAACAGTCAAATGGGTGATGGGTCGTGAAGCAGGTCGTCAAGCGGTCGTCAAGCGGTGGATTTGTCAACGGTGGTCGTCCAACGGTGGTGGATCAAGCGGGGTACTCGTCAAGCGATTGCTCGATCGTCAAGCGATTCTTTCGTCCAAGCGGTCTTTCGTCAAGCGATTTTCGTCAAAGCGGTATAATCAAGCGGTACTCTTCAAACAAGGCTCGTCAAGCGGTACTTTCGTCGGGCGGTACTGATGACGGTACAAGTGGCGTTAACTGCGTCAAGCGGTGCTCATCGCTGCGACGCGACGCCTGTCGGCTAGTCAAGGTTGACTGCGCATGACCTCCAACTTCGGAAGGTCATAACTCCTTCGTTTGAACTCCGATTTGGGTGTTCTTGGACTCTATGGAAAGCCCATCGAGTCAAGAATACATTAATATGCCTGAGGAGGATAGTAGATGTCAGACCGAGGTGTTAGAGCGAGCTCTTCCATGACAGCTCAGCTGGGCGATCCGAATGGTCGACTCGTCAAGGCCCGGCTGCGCGAGCCTCGACCGGAGGTCGTAACTCCCTTCGTTTTGAACTCCGATTTGGGTGTTAACTTGGGCTACATGGAAAGCGGGTGGTCGAGAATCCATCAATAGAAAGCTTTATAAGGTTGGAACTCATCTTAGTTCAGAAAACACACGAAAAATAGCCAGGCACTACAAGCATCATAGTTATTCATTGTATGAATGTCTATTATGAATTCATGAATAATAGTAAGCATATACCAATAAGCATAGTTATTTATGCATATAATGAGATATGAAAAATGAAAAGATATGAATAAATGATTGTATATATATATCACGTATAATTCTGGGAATGGCCAGTAATTATTCGGGGCAGGGTATATCTTGAGCATAAAATACGCATTGATTGTGCAGGAACGGTAGGGGATAGATGGGCATGCCTATTAGGGAAAAACAATTGCTGCAGCATACATATACAGATATTCCGGCTCGTTTGGGTCGATGACATAGATCCCGTTTGGATCAGGTGGCCTCGAAAGGGTCACCACAGCGCCTCCGGGCACTCATGGATGGTCACTGTCTCATACAGTGATGATACCTTCGGGTATCATATTACCGGGTACTCATGGATGGTCACTGTCTCATACAGTGATGATACCTTCGGGTAGCATATTACCGGGCATAGTACATTGTTTCATACAATGATAACAGCACCTTCGGGGCCCTCATGGTTTCATCCACTTCTAAGGTTTATCTGCAGACATGAAACATAAAGAATGACCAGGTATGCATAGAAATGTAGAGAATATGAGAATATGAGAAGCATAACTTTGCTAATGTGATGATAATTATCACGATTCTGAACGAAGTAAAAGTATGATAACATGAAAAGTATGGAAGATTATAAGAAATGGGCGGATTATGATAAGTATATATATGAGAAATGATAAGAATCTGTAACTGTTATATGTGTTATATGCATTTGTATAGAAGTGTGGTGACTCTTAATAGAGGTCATCCATGTGTATTAATTCCCACTAAGCGTAAAGCTTAGCACGGGTGTTCAATCCGTGTAGGTACAGAAGAGGAAAACAGAGGACCGGACAATCCACATCAGCAGTCAAAGGCCACACAGCAATAGGTGCCCCCTGGAAGACCTTTAGGTCTATTTTGTATATGAGATTTTGTAAACCAATGTAAATATTGTAGATGTTGAACATTTCCATATTTGGAGCTTGTATTTATATTTTGTAATCTGCTGCTACAGAATGTAATACAAGTTAATTGTTTAACATTATATGAATATGTAAGTGTAAAGGTTATAAGTTTAAAAAAAAAAAAAATAATAAAAAAAAAAGAGTGACCCTCTACTTGACCTATCTCTTAGGAGTTGGGCGTCACGGTTTAGTGGTATCGAAACTGGGATTTAGGCGTTTATGGAAAAGCCTAGGTTTAGGCGGCTCTGGAATAGAGTATATATGATAGAAAAGCCTGTGTTTAGTAATGTGTTGGCCTGATGTGGATGTCCTTGTGTTTTGTATAGATGGATCGTTCTGAAGAAGCTGCTGAGAGTGTTAACCCAATGGAACAAGGGTTATCAGCTTACGAACCTTGATAATGTACCTAATGAGCCCACATGACCTTGCTGAGAGCTGTGACATGGCTGGGGTTTGGATAGATTGACCTCTCCTAGCTCAGTAGACACGATGAAGACATGGAGCGGAGAGATTCCATGGGTCGAGCATGGAAGAATTCGAGAAAATGAATTTTGGTTAGAAAGTTAGAAAAGTGTTATTAGAAGAGTGAATGTCCTCTTTGATCGAGGAGAGCATTATGTGCACAGATCTGCTATTGTAGAGATTGAGGCATACGATTTAGTGAAACTGGTGCTCAAAGTCAGTTCGAATCCCATGACTTGGGAGTTCTTTGTCAAAGTTCGGGGCAAAGTATGTTGCCGAGAAATGTATGGGGATTCCAAGTGGAAGCCAGTTCCTAAATTTGAAAACCAAAGGAGCTTATCGGTGGTGAATATGAAAAATTTAGCCATCTTAAATGCATGTGCACGAGATTGCGGGTCCTCACCGAGCATTTCGGTCGTAAACGATTGAGGATGAATTTGCATGATTCCATCAGAGGTATTGGCACCTATGACTTCTCCCAGCCAGTGGATTTTCTGTCGGTTGTTAAAAATTTGCAATGAAAGTAGAGAGACTAGAAGCAGCTGACAAAGAAAGATTTCAAAGAAGAAGTTTTCTAGAGAACCGTCTGCTCGGGAAAAAAGCTAGAGAATCTCCGGCTGATCGAGAATATAGTTCCGCTACGAGAAGTGGAAGGCAAGGTCGATTAATACCCACGTAGTGCGGTAAGAGGTGCTTGATTAGACCGGAGAAATTCTAAAATGCTCGTTTGCTATGGAGGCATTTTGGGAGTTTGCGAGGATAGTGACGAGGAGGGTTGTTTTCGATTGTGGAAGCCTTGAGCATTTGAAGCACAGTGTCCTGCAGAGTTAGGGGATAATGGAAGCTGATAAAGAGTGCAGGAGGAGGTCTGCGACACCACTCAGCTCGCGATCGTGGTAGGGGTCGTAGTGGCCCATCTCAGTATAGGGGACGAGGAGGCATAGTGTCGGAGGCTTGATGGTCAGATCCTATGCCTCCGACACCGGCCACACGAGCATATGCTATGAGGCTCGTGAGGATCGAGAATGCTCCACGAGGTTATAGCTGGTATATTTTTCTTTATATGATATAGAGATGCATGCATTGATTGATCCTGGATCTACTCGTTCATATGTGCATGGAGCATGTATTTGACAAAGTCCGACAATGGAGAAGTCAGCATATGACATGCATGTAACTAGTCGGATTGGGACCTGACGTTAGTGTGAATATTGTATATGAAATTGTCCCATTGTTATACAAACAAGAGGAGTTTCATTGATTTGATAACCTTACCATTCCGAGGGGTGACTTGATTCTAGGCATGGATTGGTTGTCCCAAGCACTTAAATTATAAGTTGATTGTGGACAAAGAGGCGGTAGTGTTGAAATGCTCGACCTTCAGGCGAGGTGTCATCTGAGGCATTGGATCGAGTGTAATGTCTAGCCATCATCTCCCTTTATGCGAAGCTAGAAGAATTATGAGGAAAGGATGTGAGACATTCTTGGCTCGATACTTGACTCCAAGAGGATGGAAATTGATGTAGAAAGATCCAAGTGGTAAAGGGAATTTCCAGATGTATTCCAGCGAAGAGTTACGGGTATTCCACATGAGAGAGAGGTGGACTTAGCCATAGAAATTGTACCGAGGAGCGATTCACATGTCAAGGGCACCGTACGGGATGGCTCAACGGGCCCGAAAGTAAGAGTCAATTGCAAGAACTTTTAGATAAAGGATTTATCCGACCCAGTGTATCCCCTTGGGGTGCACCTGTGTTATTTGTGAAAAAGAAAGATGACACTCTACGGATGTGCATCGATTATCGACAGATCAATAAGGTGTGATGAAAAAAGCAGTACCCCGTTGCCGAGAATTGAAGATCTTTTGATCGGTTGAAAGGAGGCGGGTGTCTTTTCGAATAGACCTCACGATCGGGGGTATTATCGGTTGAGGGTAAAGGAAGGGTGTCATAAGACTGCATTAGAACGATATGGTCATTATGAGTTTTTGGTCATGCCATTTGGGTTGACTAATGCCGTGGCATTCATGGATTTGATGAATAGGGTTTAGGCCCTATGTGGATCAATTTGTTGTGGTTTTTATTGATGACATCTTGGTGTATTCTAAGATGCAGGAACATAATTTCAACATGAGAATAGTCTTAGAGGCGTTAAGAGAAAAGGAAGTTATATGCTAAGCTCGACAAATGTGATTTTTTTGGCTAAAGGAAGTCTCATTCTTAGGCCACATTGTGTCTGCTGAGGGTATAAGGACGATCTGCTAAGATTAAACTTGATTTAATGGTGGAAATCACCTCAAAATGTAACGGAGGTGAGAAGTTTCTTGGGTGTAGCAGGTTATTATAGAAGATTTGTGAGAGGCTTTTTCGGTCATATGGCCTCCACTCGCAGTTACTCGAGAAAGGAATAAAGTTTGAGTGGACCGGACAAATGTCGAATAGTTTTGCACGGTTGAAAGGGATCTTGGTTGAAGCACCCGATATTGACCGCGACTACTCGGAAAGAGTATGCCTTGTATGGTGATGCTTAGTGTTGGTTTAGGATGCGTGTTAATGCAGATGGGAAAGTAGTGGCTTATGCGTCCAGACAGTTGAAGCCACATGAACAAAATTATCCCACTCATGACTTAGAGTTAGCTGCGGTAGTGTTTGCTTTAAAAATATGGCGACACTACTTATACGGGGAAAAGTGTAGAATTTACACCGATCATAAGAGTCTCAAGTACTTGCTAGCATGAGAAGAAGAGTTAAATTTGAGACAGTGGAGGTGGTTAGAGTTATTAAAGGATTATGATTGCATCATAGATTACCATCCCGGAAAGGCTAATATAGTAGCCGATGCTTTAAGCCGAAAGACAGTGGTAGCAATGTCACTACAGAACAGTGATTGGAGACTAGGAGATGATGGAGCTATGTTAGCGCTCGGTCTGAAGCTATAACCGTTTTAAAGCAACGATTATAGATGCGCATAAAAATGATGAAGAGTTCTGGAAAAATTTACGAGATGGTTAGAGATTGGTGACAAGGCCAGGAGTTTTTTGAAGAAAATTTGGAAGTTTGTATTTCGAATAAGATTATGTGTGCGGATGATAAAGAGCTAAAGAAAAAGTTCTTTATTTGAGGCTCATAATACGGTATTTACTATGCGTCTGGAGGCAATAAGATGTACGGGACCTAAACAGTTTTATTGGTGGAAAGGAATGAAAAGAGATGTGTATTTGAATATGTGTCTAGTGATTGACGTGTCCAACAAGTTAAAAATTTGAACACCAAGTGCCGCAATTAAATCCCCTTCCAATTCCTCGATGGAGTGGGATAACATTACCATGGATTTTTGTGTCGGGTTTCCCCTCCCACACAACAAAAGCATGACTCACAATGCGGGTGATTGTTGATAGGCTCACAAAGTCGGCCCATTTTATACCAGTCCGGATTGACTATTCTATGGATTGACTAGCTGAGTTATATGTAGATGAGATTGTCTGCGATTGCATGAGTGTGCCGTTCATCTATTGTGTCGGATAGAGAGATCAGCGATTTATCAAGGTTGGAAGAATTACGGTCGACTTTAGGCACTAATCTGAATTTTAGTATGGCATTCCATCCGCAAACAGATGGACAGTCAGAGAGATTGATTCAAGTGCTCGAAGATATGCTTCGAGGTTGTGTCATGAAATTTTCGGGAAGTTGGGATAGGTATATTCCATTGATGGAATTTGCTTATAACAATAGTTTTCAGTCAAGCATTGGTATGGCACCATATGAAGCTTTGTATGGCAGGAAATGTAGAACTCCTGTGTGTTGGACAGAATTAAATGAGCATAATGATCGTCAGATACTAGTAAAGATCTGAAGAGAAAGTAGAAGTTATTCGGCAGAGATTAAAGGCAGCTAGTGATCGACAAAAGTCGTATGCCAACCTAAAGAGGAGAGATATTGAATATAACGTGGGAGACAAGGTCTTCTTAAAGGTATCACCATGGAGGAAAATTCTAAGGTTTGGTCGAGAAGACGAGAGTTGAGTCAGGTTCATAGGGCCCACATTATGAGGTTTTGGGCGTATTGGCCCTTTGTGGCCAGCCTCGATTAGCACTCCTACGGAGTTGGCCAAATTACACGATGTGTTTCATGTGTCGATGCCCGGAGATACCGCTACGATGAAATTCGCACATACTATGAAGTCTGAGAGATCTGAAGTCTGAGAGATTTGTCGTATGATGAGGCAAAAGACCGTCGGCTCGAGGTGAACTTGATTGCGGAACAAACAAGTACCATTAGTGAAAGTTCTCTGGCAACACCACGGTAGAGAAGAAGCTACTTGGGAGCCAGAAGCAACTATGAGAGCACAGTATCCGCAACTCTTCGAATCAGGTATGAATTTCGAGGACGAAATTCTTTTTAAGGGGGGGAGAGTTGTAACATTCCAAATTTTACCCTAACAGTTTTATAAAATGTTTTGGGTATAATAAACGTAAAGGTATATTTATTCGAAATAAAATAAAGATAAAAACAAAAGTAGGAATATACTTGAATTTAAATTACAAATAATAAAGAGATTGAGGCTATTGTAGAATATCCAAAATTGAAGATTTGTAAATATTAGAAGAGTTGGAGGACCAAAAGTGAAATAAAAGAGGATAAGATAAAATAAGGATAAGACCAAAATAAATGCTCTCATTTTGGTCTTGGAGAAAGAGGAGAGCAAATACGAGAAGAGAGAAGAAGAGAAAGAAGGAAGAAGAAGAAAGAAGATCAGGAGTATCAGATCGTTTGGGTTGTATCGGCTATGGGAGTATGGGGTGCTAAATTGGTATCATTGAATTTGAGGTAATGGGTAATGGGATATGAATATGTGTATCTTAAAGCTAGGTGTGTGTGGTAGTAGTGTTATGTGGGCTGCGTCTTGGGGTTGCAGCCTTAAAATTACAGTTTTAGTCTTGGCGGTATGGACCATCTTTAGACCTCCATCTTAAATATGTGATTTGGGTTTTGGGAACTCCTAAACTCATTTTCTTGAGTTGAGGTCAAGAAGGCTTTGGGGCTCTAAAATATGTGTTTGAGAAGGAGGTCTGATTTTGAGTTGAACCAGAAAATTCCTAATTATTGAGCCATATGCGATGCCAGGAATCCTTTGAACAGGTTTTGGTCAAAGTAAGGGAGAATTTGACGTGGTCAACTGCTTTGCAGTTGTGACCACATCCTTGGAGACTTGATGTTGGAAACTTTGTTTCTCAGGGTTCAGGACTCTGTGAACCAAGAGTTACATGGATCATTTTATCTGACAGTCAAATCAGTTGAAATTAAGATCCAGCCGGAAATTAGTCAAGCCAGGAGATTAGTCCAAATGGAGATGATCGACGATCAAATTAGTCAACGATTAAGTGCAAATCAGCGGAGTTAGTCGGCGGTACCAAATCCCGAAAATGATTGCAAGTCAAAGCGATTACTTTCAAATCAAAGCATTACTGTCAGCATTGCTGTAAGCGGTACCGTCAAGTATACAGTATCTTCAACGGTGCTCAAATGCGCCCAGAGCGCGACTCATGGCTCGTCAGAGATTGCATTTGCCGCGTGACACCGGCGGAAGGTCGTAACTCCTTCGTTTGAACTCAGATTTGGGTGTTCTTGGACTCTATAAAGCCTATTGAGGTAAGAATACATTCCGCTATGCCTGAGGAGGATAGTAGATGTCGAACCAGGTGTTAGGCAGGCTCTTCCATGACAGCTCAGCTCGTCGATCCGGTCGCTCGTGGTATTTGCGCGACCTCGACCGGGGTCACTAACTCCTTCATTTGAACTCAGTTTTGGTGTTCTTGGACTCTATGGAAAGCCCATTGAGTCAAAAAGATCCATCAATAAGCTTTATAAGGTTGGAACTCATCTTAGTTCAGAAACACGAAAAATAGTAGGCACTACAAGCATCATAGTTATTCATTGTATGAATGTCTATTATGAATTCATGAATAGCTCGTAAGCATATATGGCAAGCATAGTTATTTATGCATATAATGAGATATGAATAAATGATTGTATATATATATATCACATATGATTACCGAATAACAATAATTATTCGGGAATATGAGATATATATTGAGCATAAAATACATTAGTCTTACCTTGAGGAACCTGAATGGGGGATAGTGGGCATGCTATTAGGGAAGAGCAGTTGCTGCGGCATACGCCTCACGGATATTCCGGCTACGTTTGGGTGGGTGACGCAGATCCCGTTTGGATCGGGTGGCCTCGAAAGAGGGTCACCACAAACGCCTCCAGGCACTCATGGATGGGTCAGCGTCTTTCATCGGTGATGGTACCTTGGTGTATCATATTCGCGGGCACTCATGGATGAAAGTGCTGTCTCATACGGTGATGATACCTTCGGGTATCATATTCACCAGGGCACTCATGGATGGTCACTGTCTCATACAGTGATGATACCTTCGGGTATCATATTACTGGGCACTCATGGATGGTGTCTCATACAGTGATGATACCTTCGGGTATCATATTACCGGGCATAGTACATTGTTTCATACAATGATAACAGCACCTTCAGGCCCTCATGGTTTCCTGTATCCACTTCTAAGGTTTATGCAGACATGAAACATAAAAGAAATGACAGGTATATGCAAAGGAAATGTAGAGAATATATGAAGAGAATATGAGAAGCATAGCACTGCTATGTGATGATAGTATACAGTTACAAGAACAAAAAGTAAAGTACATGATAACATGAAAAGTATATGGAAGATGATAAGAAATGGAACTGGTTATGATAAGTATATATTTGAGAAATGATAAGAATCTGTAAGCTGTTGTTATATGTGGTGCCTGCATTTGTATAGAAGTGTGGTGACTCTTAATGGGGGTCATCCATGTGTGTGGTCATTAGCGTAAAGGCTTGCTTGCAGTGTTGTCCGTGTAGGTACGAGAAGGAACGAGAGGAATGGACAATCCACATGTCGGAGTCAAAGGCCACACAGCAATAGGTGCCCCCTGGAAGACCTTTAGGTCTATTTTGTATATGAGATTTTGTAAACCAATGTAAATATTGTAGATGTTGAACATTTCCATAGCAATCCGCTGCTACAGAATGTAATACAAGTTAATTGTTTAACATTATATGAATATGTAAGTGTAAAGGTTATAAGTTAAAAAAAAAAAAAAAAAAGAGTGACCCTCACTTGACATCCTATGCCGAGTTGGGGCGTCACACACACACACACACACACACACACACACACACACACACACACACACACACACATATATATATATATATATATATATATATATATATATATATATATATATATATATATATATATATATATATATATATATATATATAAATAAATGATTTAAAAAAGGGAATTTTTATTTACATACTTATTTTTCTCAAATTAAAATTCTTTTTATGTTGGAAACTCATATTTAGCCAATTATGTGAGTTGTTAGTCCCAAAACCCGTTAATAATGATTTTATTGAGTATATGTGCCTATAGGCCTTTTTAGGTATGTTTACGGCTCTTGAAATCATAGGGTTGAGCAATAAGGATATCTTGGGATATCTTTTGCAATCTTAGAAGCTCTTGAAATCAATTCAAACTAGTTGCGACTATGATAGCATAATTGCATGAGGAGATGGAGGTTAAAAACACAAATTTGGAGCATTTCGCATTGCAACACTCTGTTTTCGAATTGCTCAACCACCTATCTCTGGCTAATTTTGCATTGCATCCAACAAGTAGTGTGAAATTTCGCTCCGCTCTTCGGTACTAATATGAAATTTGCGAGAAATTGAAAATAGAAAGCTTTGTGTTCCAGGTTCAAAAATTTGAGTTGTATATGGTTAGAAATCCCTGTGGATCCTGAAATCAACCCTCATGATGCATTCTTCCACTTATAAATAAGGCTTCGAAGATCAAAACAGAAGAGAACATAATTACATTATTTTCTTATAGTTTGGGATTTCTCTTGTTTGAGAGAATCCTTTTTCTTTCAATAAAGCTTTCAACACAAATTTCTTTTATTATTTTTCTTTCTTTTTCATTCATGGAGGAGTCAAGACTCACCATAAGTGAGTAGTTATCTTTCTCGGAGTGAGGTGGATTCTATCCACCTCACCATGGTGACCAAATGGGACAATCGTGCTTCAACTTAAAGGTAAAGATTTTCTATTGTTTTAAAGCCTTGAAGGTCGTGTATACACCAGTTGGGGATACCCTATATGGGGTGGCAACAGTCTTGATTCCCCTAACTATCTGTATAGGAGTCTCTCTTATCTTTTACTTAAATTTTTAGGTACTTAGCAATGTTTGAGCAGTATGTTGGGTGCTTAGGCTGTGCACCTTTGACCTAGCATGTCGAGGGATTGTTTCTTACCGGGAAACACAAAAGAGTTGGGTTGAGAACCTATAGAAACCCTCTAAATATCAGTAGTTATGTCTAAACTGTACACCTAGAATATGTGATTAATCAATATCTTCTAGAGGCACCTAGATGGAGTTCAGGAGATCGGCTATAAGTTGGTTTTTTTAGCAGACGACTGATTGACTAATTTCCAATATACCAAAAACCGATCGATTTCTAGCACTGTTACCAAGGACTATTCAGTCCCCAACAGTAATGCCAAAAACTTATTTGACTAAATGTGTAAAAAGTTGTTTTATACTATTATATATCATGTTCTATAATTAAAACTTGTTTTGGTTTAAATCACTGCAAGTGCACAGGTCATACAAGTAATAAAGTGGATTATAAGTCCAAATATCATTCCCACAGGGATTGATTAGAAAATCTAAAGATCAACTACCCATACTACTCAAGATCATTACTATTTGAACCTCTAATTTCCAAAATAGATTTAACTTTATAAAATAAATTGAATGAAAGAATTTATAGTCTGATATTTCTTAAAAGAAAAAATTAATCTAATATAATAGAATCAAAGATTTTTTTGAGTCGAAATAACACTGGAATGAAATCAATGTTATGATTTTCAGTTTGCAGCAAGTTAAAAAACAAGTACTGTTAAGGACAGGAATTTTGGATTTTTCCAAGAGCAAGGTTGTAATACCCCGAAATATACCCTAGTTGTTTTCAACATGTTAGGGTATTTTGTAAGCATAATTGAATTTTTCGTAAATTTAATTCTAAAATATGGAAGGTTAGAAACCCGAAAATTTTATACAATTAAGGGACAAGGTGAAATTTTCAAGGGAGCTATCAAAGATATGAATTAATAGATTAGAGGCGAAGTATGAATAATAAGAATTTAATGTAATTAATGGAAGTTGGAGGGATTAAAAAAGATAATAATCAAAAACCTTTGTATAGAGGTGTGGGAGGCCAAAAAGTAATTTTGGTGCTCCAACCAGCACGGGAGGAGGAGGAAAAAGGAAGGAGAAGAAGAGAAGAAGAAGAGGAAGGGGAGGAAGGAAGTAAGCAAGGTATGGAAATTATGGTTTGCATGATTTTGGTACAAGAATTACTTGAGTATGGATTCTTTGGGTTTCCATTGAACATTAATTTGATTCCCATGCTTTTGCAGGGTTTCTTCAGGCAAACATTCTAACTCTAGATTTAAGGGGAAGTTTGGTTGAAAAGCCTAGTTGATAATAGTGGATATGGAATCCTTCACAATTCCAGGATTTGTAGAATTAGGTGAATTTTGGTATGAATCCTAGAGTTCTTTTGCAAATTAAAAGTATTTGTGGAGTTCTTGGGAGGGATTCCATGTTAGTTTTGATGAAGGATGCATTAGGAGTGATCTATGGATGAAAGTGTATGAAAAGGGAGAAAATACACGTGCAGGCATTTTTCGGGTGAAGTGTACCCGGTACACCTTGAGCTTTGTACGGTACACTTTGGGTTCTGGTCATTTTTGGCCAACGTGTACCAGTACACGTTAGACCTATACCGGTACACCTTGTTCTGCTTTTCCTGTTTCGACTAGTTTTCGTATTTTGGCCATAACTTGCTCATTTCTTATCCGATTTGAGTGATTCAAGTGGGCAATTAAAATATACTTCAAGGAGAATCAAACATTAAGAAATAGGCATCATTAAATTTCTGATTCTAGGTGGCCCAAAAATTCACTCAAAGTGGGGCCATATGCAAGCCAATTCCTGCATCAGTCTTGAACATAGAGTAGTCCGGGTTGTTTCGGACGTAACTTGATTCCCGATTGCTCGAATTAGGTGATTCCAGTTGGAATAGAACCCTTAGCACCTTAGCTTTAAATGAGTACAAAGAGATGAGTGCAAATATGAGTTAAGACTGGAAAGTGAATATTTCAAACTGTCCCCTCGAGTAAAATGTTAAAATGACTAGTTGGCATGAAAATGCCATAACTTTAGTTTGGATGATCCGATTGGATTGGATTTTAATTCACAGGTAAAGTAGATTCATAGAAGAATAAGAGGCCATGAATAGGTCTGAGTGTGATTACATCGCATCATACTTTACCAGTACTTGAGAGGAAATAAGATGCATCGTGAACACGTAATGTGGTTAAGAATGCCTATTATAAAATAGTAGTTCTTGAACTCATATAATTTATAAAAATGCCTAAGACCAGTTGTTAAATGACATGAATCCTACTGTTCCTGATTAGTACTTGATTACTCCTGTTAGTGCCGACGCCGATTGTCACCCCGGTACTCCACATTGGTATAGGCACTTGATTAAATTTACCCGGTACTCTGATCTAAGTCTTTCGGCACTCCCGATTGAAATACTGGTACTCGATTAGTGCTACGACACTCCTGTTCTGATTAGTACTTCAGTACTCCTGTTAAGTCTTTCACGGCACTCTGTCGATTAAGTGCTCGACACTCCATACGATTAGTGCTCCGACCTCTGTTGATAATATACTTAATCACGCTTTGTCTTTATGGCACTTCCGTACTGTATAGTATCTTCGGATACTTATTATTGAGTGTCTTACACTTTTATTAGCACTGGTCTAGGTATTCCCATAATTATGTATTAATAGCGATAATGAATGAGAGGAAAAGAAGGTGTCATCACCGATCTGTAATACCTATGTGTATTTCGAGATACGAGATAAGCTACGTAACTCCTCTGGGGAGTTCGAATAAGCATAAGTCAGATTATAAGCATAAATTCAGTTATAAGCGCAAGTACTTTGTATAAGTCCATTATGCGAATGTGAAATTCGATGTCTGTGATCATTATATCTTATTATAGCTGTGCATGCATATTATATATGTTTGTTTCCCACTAAGGCGTAAAGGAAACAGCACGGGTTTTAATCCGTTGTAGTGCAGGAGAAGGCGTCAGGAACTTCCGCATTCATGGGACCTTACCACAGTGCAGGTTCATCAACATGGGTTTCGCACTCTGATCGTGGTAGCAAATGTATAGTTTTGAATAATATGTAAGTGGGTTCGATGCTTGTATGTGTGTGACATAAACACCACTACGGTGGTAGTTTTATTTTGTACTTTTGTATATGATGTTGACACATTATAAAACTTGGATATACCAATGTCTAATTAATCAGGTAAAGAGTCCCAGTATATAGTCTCGCATCCCGGAACCCGGTTCGGATCCGTTAATAGGGTCGGGCTGGGAATCGGGGTGTGACAAAGGTAGTATAGCCTTGGAATATCTCTTGACACTACACATTTCACTAATTAGTGACCGTATTCACTAAGCAGCGAATTGATAGGTCTAAATAAGCTAGTTTTAGGATTTGATCATCTTTAAGATTTGATTGTTTTTCCTTTCCGGTACTTCTGGCCATTTCTTAGGACTGAAGAGAGTGCTTGCCCATAAGCAAGATAATGCAAGCGCTTCTCAGTAAGTGGCACCTCGGTTGCAATTCATAATTAGAATTCTCTTTCTTCTTGATTAGAATCTAAGCTAACATGGGATCAAGATTGTGCAAGAGTGGGAGTGAAACCTCAAAACTATTTAGCGATAGATTAGTAGGAGGTCCTTATGCCTCGGGAACACACACTTCTGCTGTCACCCAAAGGGAACCTTGAAATCAAAGGTTAGAATTATCAAAGTGATCTTTAGAGTGAATTAATTCAATGAATATCAATATAATTTATTCCCAAGTGACTGTTATTTGCTCTCAGGTCGTCCATCCCTGTGTCACTCAGGGAGATCCTGGAAATCAGAGCTCATATACAACTATTTCTAGGTATAGAACACTGATGTTAAGAACAACTCATTAATAGAGCAATGCCAATTAATCCATCCAGTTTTCTAACCAAAACAACATTTAAATCTACAAACAAAAATCAAAATAGCACATTCATTTCCATCTCATTTCCAGATTGCAAATAAAAATGACTAGTTGATCAAACAAATTCATTGAAATTGAAATCAAACTAAAATCACTAAAATCCAAAGTATCAAGACAGCACATTCATTTCTAGAGAGAGCTCATCCTTTCATAACTGGATTTTAAATAACAATGACTAGTTGATCAAACAAATTCATTGAAATTGAAATCAAACTGAAATCACTGAAATCCAAAAAAATATCCAGTCTCCACTTGAATTCAAACAGAAATGAAACTTGATAAGCAATAAATTCATCTCGAAATCTAATCTCAGAGCCACTAGTCTAATCCTAAAAAGAAAATAAATATACAAAATATTAAAAAGAAAATAAAGTAAAAGAAAAGAAAAGAAAAAGAAAAAAAATATACAATGAGAATTCAACTTCTCCAAAAGGTCTAAAACTTGTTGGAAACGGCTGAAAGCTACCGCACTCCTCCCTAGGAGTTCCTATTTATAGGCCTCAATCATTGGGCCTTGAAAACAAGGTGAAATTCATGGACTTCGAAAAGCCCAAGATTTTTGCCTTAGTAGTGTAATGTTGTAGCTGAAGTCGAGGTTGATGTCTCGACATTGCAGCTGTAGTGTTGTGGTCCAATTCTGATGTCGCAACATTGCAATCAGGTGTCATTACTCTGAATTCTGCGGTCAGTGCAATGTCGTGGCCAATGTCGCTGTTGATGTTCAGATATACCTTTTGTTAGGTACCAAATTTCTATCACTACTGCCTAGGACTATTCAGTCCCCTACAGTGGTGCCAAAAACTTGATATTGATTGATTCTTAATGTTGACCATTAGATTTCAACCAGGTTCTAACATAACCACCAAGGGTTATTCAATCCTCAGCAGGAGTGTCAAAAACTTGTTGCTGACTAAAAATGATAATAAAATGTTTCTAATGTGGATGTAATAATAAAAATTTATTATTGGTCTAATTCTCTGCAAGTGGTCATACATGTAATATAGTAGATTTTAAGTCTCAGTAATCATTTACGGATCGATGAGCTAATCTAAGATCTAAATACCCCTACTACTTAACCAGATCTTTACGATTGAACTCAAAGTACAGAACAGTTTGTAATAAAGAACAATTATTTGAATAAAATTTTATAACTATAACAAAAATTAAAAATGAATTGGAATTTAGAGTTCATTGATTAAAGTTAACACTGGGAAATAGATCAATGTATAGTTATCAATTTCTGCATTTCTATAACGTAGTTCAGCCATCAGTTTGAAATATGAACTTGTTAAAGATGCAAGGTAGTATAGTTTGGATTCCTCCATACACTATACATTTCACTAATTAGAAAACCATATTCTTTCTAGACACAGGGGTCTAATCAATTACGTGTAGAATTTGATTATGTTTCTAAGAACTAGATATTTTTCCTTTCCAGTACTTCACATCCTATTTCTAGGACTAAAAAATTCTTGTCCCCATAGATTGGATGTGATTAGTGCCCAAATAATTGTTGTTTGAGCCACATTTCATTGCGGGTTTGAGCACTTTTTATGTACTAATCAACTTAAATAACTTGAATTGATACACTAAGGTCCGACTATACTACTAATCATATTTTGTGGATATTTTTGTAGTTTTGCAAGCCAATTACACCATTATATTTGAGTCAATTCAAATACGAAGAACCCGAGCCCGAACTGTTTGCATGTGCAGCGGCGGTGGAGCTAAATCTGAGTGAGCTTTGGCTGAGATTTTGCGATCAATTGCGAATTTTTCGCCTTCACGAATTCGTGAGGCTGAGGAAATTTAGTAGCCTACCTTGTTTTTCTTTGTGTTGACCACTTTACCCTGCACTTTTGTGGTTTTGTACCAAATTTCCCTCATTGTATTTATATTTGTTTCATACTTTTTGTAATTTCCTTGAAATACGAACGTATATAAGCCTCAGTCAAACTCTGTAAAATCAATCCATCAATCAATAAAATTGGCGCCAAAGCTTTCAGCTTTCTCGTGGGTGTGATTTTCTCTCATATTTCTCTCCCTTTCTTGCATTTTCTCACCAGCCAAACACCCCTTGAGGATGACAACTCAAGGGATGCTCATCTAAGCCCCTCATCATGAAGAGGGAGTCCAGCTGAGTGGAAGTTTTGAGGTAAAGCAGCATCCTCCTGATGTTGCCAGAGGCATTTATTATCATTTATGTTTCCATCTCACGTTAGGTTTGAATCCATGATGTACCTTGAGTGGCCCGATGCCAGCAAGCTTTAAAGGCTTAGTGGATACTTATTGCTAGATCCATTGATGCTAGCTTAGTTGCCATTTATTTGCTCCTACAGGTTAGATCCAAGGTCAGTTTTAACTGCTTCGAAACATTAATGGTTTATAAATGCTGTATACTAGGAGAAAAACTTTTAGGGTTCAGTCTTTATGGCTACATATAGATCCGGTTCGGGAAATGACTATAGGTCATCATCCCTAACGTGAGGAAAAGGACCCAAGGACATCATATTTGCCTTAGAACCCCAAGCCTAGTGGCCTGAAACTTCAAGGATTTCTTTTACACTTTATTTCCCTACAATTACGGTTTTTCAAGACATCAACCTCACCGTTTTTACAAACTGAATCGAAATTGGAAACACCATTTTGATCAAGCGTGACTCAACCGCATGAAAACCCATCCTTGAGTTAGGCCCTAGACCGCTATCTTTGCTTGTTAGCTTTGCCTTTCTGACGGTGAGAATCTAGGATACAAATTTGGTTGATTTCGGTACACCTACTGTGGCATGAATCAAATTGCGTCGTTGCCGGAGATGGTGCCGTATTGTGAGTGAGAAGCTGTTGAACTTGTGATCCACATCACAAGTATTGGTGAATTCTCATTCCTTTTTGATTTTACCATTGTTCCCCATTTACAGTTCACTGCAAGGGAAATTGAATGTTTATCACGTACATACCCGAGTTTTCTTTGTTTTAAGTTGCATGACTATAACCCTTTTTAGCAACCTTGTTTTTGGTTTCTTATTGTTTGTGTTGTGTTCCTAGGACTTTATGCAACATTGGGATAGGAACACTACAGGCAGGCTAGAGAGAACCAGTGCACCACAAGAACAAGGGTGTGAAGTCAGTTTACATAGTAATCAGATGGAGCCTCCACTTGAGGAGCAACAAAGTCAACGGGGGATACCCGAGAACCGTGCACATGTCGATGGGGACCATATCGCCTTGGGGTGGTGCACCCTCATGCAGAAGATGTAGTTGTCAGGCCTTATTTGGTGCCCTTGTTCCCAACCTTCCATGGTGCTTCGGAAAATGAGAATCCATACACACATCGCGGGAGTTTGGGGAAGTTTGCACAACTTTGAGGAGGGTCTGATGATATTATGGATGCGCAAAAATTTGACCCTTTTCCCATAACCCTCAAAGAGACAAAGCCAAAATTTGGGACCATGCGGGGTGGGCAGAACTACGAGGGCGAGTTTTGAAAAGAGTTCTTCCCAATTGCACACAGGGACCCAGCGGTTTGAAGGGGACAGAATTTGCCGTTTTACGGCCCGTAATAATGAGAAGTTTTACGTCTTTGGGAGAGATATGGAAACCATCGGCGCATGCCCACACCATGGCTTTGATACATGGATGTTGGTCAACCACTTCTATGATGGAATGTCTTCTGCCGTGAAGCAATTATTGGAACCGTGTGTGGAGGACTTCTGACGAATCAGACGAGCGTGGACTTCCTGTTATGTATTTGAAATCTTTAAAGCTTGGGATGAGCGAACTAGGGAGGCAGGATAGGATGAGGCCACCACCAAAATCAAGGGAGGCATATATACTTGCTCTTAGAGGGAAATGGACGAAAGAAAGGCATCACCTTGGTAGGGGTTGGAGGCTTGAAATGAGGAATTAACATGAGGAGTACGACGTTGACCAGAGGCATCATGCCCACAACCAACCAATGCTTGGTTGTCGGTCAGGCACGAGGAGAGCATTGCACAAGTGTTCTTGTTAAGGGACTTTGTGGGTGAGACGAGCCAGCTGCGGTGGGCGTCTGAGCCACCGGCACCTCTCCGAAACCAAAACTTCCCTATGTGGCTCCTTATCAGACAACAAAGAAGACGGGTCCTCGGGTTTCCTGAAATTTCAAATGACACCAACACCATCTCATTCCGCTTGAACAAGCTATTATGAACTGAGTAAGGTGGTGGTAACTGTGGAGGAACAAAGGAAGTGAATGGCCAGGCTTAAACACCGACATCGTGGAAACACACTCAATAAGAAAACGAGCAACCTATTCCGTAAATCTCCTCAAAAGCATGACAAACAAGTAGTCAAACTCTCCTAAAATATGACAACTCGCAGATTCAATATCAAGACTATCCAACCAGCAAAGAGTGCAGAGTGTTGAACTCTCTCAAACACAAACCTCAAATCCCAAGTGACCGTGATAGTTGAGCTCTTCCCGTGAGCCAAATTTAGATGGATGGAAGTAAGGCAATCATCGTGATTGAGAAGTGGCAAAGAGTCAAAACAAATTTCAAGACCCAAAGAAAAACAAGGCCAAGAAGTCAAGAATCGAACTGAGATGGTGGTGACTGCGCATTGCGTAAAAATTAGCACACCCCACCTTTCCTCAAGTCGTGCTAAAAAGAAGGCCATTAATCAAAGCCAAATGTTAGAATCACGAGGCGGCGCAAAGGTCAACCCCCTACTTGACAGCGGATCAAACAAGTCCCCACCTATGCAAAAATTCAAGGATTTGTGTACGCTGGGAAGAGGGTCGAATGTCGATGAAGAGCCTCGACCGAACAAGCCGCTTGCTATCATCCAAATGTAAGACTCCAAAGTGAAATATAAAGATCCGGTTGTCCAACCATCTCTAAGCATTATCGAGGCACTTCAGGTGGAAAAGGCACCGCACCTCGTGCAAGTGCAGAATCTCCCATTCCATGTACAAGGTACAATTGGAGAACTAAAGCCCACCTCCATCACACCGTTCTCGCGATAGATCAAATTTAAGATACCAAAGGGGGAGTAGGAAGATGTTCTAATACAAGTGGACAACTTAACATCAGGATTTTGTTGTGCTTTGTACGTAAACTGCATGAAATGTTAGGGCCAATTATGTACCTATCATATTAGGAAGAATTATTCTCGCACTTCCAATGCGATTATCAACTAATCAAACAAAGCAGTAAACTCACCTTCGGAAACATGACCTTAGAACTCAATATATTCCATTCGAAGGTGGGCACAAAGCCACTGCAGATGTTTAAGAAGAAGTTTGCACATCGATACACAACCTGGAGGAACAGGCTGACCAACAGGGGATGCAAGATGTGTTGATTGAAGAATTGGCTATGTATTTAGAAGGGGAGCAGGAAGCATAGGACATGAAACTTGTCCAGTGGGCAATTTAGAGAAGAAACAGAACTTTTTTACTGATGATCAGAATGAACAAGGAGCCCTGCAATCGAGCTTAACCTTGCCTCGTGGCAAACAAATATGTCATTCTGGAAGAAAGGGTGGGAGCAAAGGTCCATTATCATTTCATCCTTGTTTAGCACTTCACGTTAGAAGGCAGTCTGCCATACATCCTAAGGGGAGAGTCACAAGCCCTAGGTGGAAGATTAATGGATCCGAAGGGTATTAGCCTGTGAGTTCAGACCCATCACATCTACCAGAGGGATAGCAAAGTCGGTGAAGGTAGCCATGGAAGACTGAACCCACATATATAAGTGGTTAGATGGTCCTAGCCGTCAGGTCAACTATCTACCCCATATCGGGAGAAGACTGGGTAGAACCAACCTGTGGTACCAAGAAATCTGGGTAACCACTGGTGTACAACGAAAAGGAGAGATGTGCCCACCCCATTTTACCATGGGCCGAGGCATGGTTGATTTATAGAAGGCTAAATGAAGTGACTGTGAAGGATCACTTCTTCTACCCTTCATGGATCGCCTCGAGAGGATTTCCGGTTAGCCCTTCACTGCTTTGATGGCATTCAGATACTTTCAAATTGAAATCGGCCAGTAGATGATATGGAAGTACCACCTTCATACCATTGGGTATATATGCATACAGGAGAATGCCTTGGCCATCAGAATGCTCCTTGCTTACATTTCAAATATGTATGCTCGGGGTGATTTTCAAGGATTTGGTAGAGTTTATTATGGAGGTTTACATGGATGACATTACAAATGTACTGAGGAGCTTGAAGATAAGCCTAATCAACTCCGAAACCGGTCCCGCATAGGTGCATAGAGAAAACCCGGTATTGAATTTGGGAAAATGCCACTTCACGGTCAAAGTCAGTGGAATTGTATCGGGGCATATTATTTCGTAAAAAGGATTGAAGCATAAGGCAAAATTGACCTGGGTTTCCAAACCGCCTCCCTTAAAATGTCGCGACCGTGAGGCAATTTCGGCATGCATGGTCTTGCAGGAGCACCACTGGTTCTCAAACCTCGCTAAGCCTTCTACAAACCGCCGGAAAAAGATGCCAAATTTATTCGATGCAAGACCGCCAAAAGAGCTTGAGGTTGGTGTCATCATCACATCAACCAATAGCGAGAGCCCCCTTAACTGCGCTACCCTTCGAGGTGATGTGATGCAAGCGATCTAGCCATCGAGCGCTTCTGACAAAGGAAGAAGTGGAAGCCTTATGTGGTCTATTATGCGAGCAAGACACTGAATCAGGCATAAGAATTACACAACTACGTAAAGTGAGTCATTGGTAAAGGGTCTGGTGTCAGTAATTTCGAGCTACTCCTTAGTCATTTGATGATAATAATATCACTTGATCATTCAAATTCCTTGAAATACCCGCTTCACCAAACAAAATGCCAAGGCTAGCCTAATCGATGGGTTCTTATCGCAAGAGTTCAACCTACAAATCAGACAAAAGGGTGTGGAAAATGTTGTCAGCGATCACCTATCAAGATTAACAATCAGACACAATTACCTACAACCCTCCAATCAATGATGAATCCCCAGGAGTCGCTTACTTGTGCGTGAGAAGGCACCCCGGCAGCCCACATTGCAAATTACTTAGCTGGGCTGTGGGAGCTACACAGAGATTGGAAAGGACAAGACAAGAGACTTTTCTTCGTGAAATCACCTCGCCTATCGGGAGAACCCTTCTGCACAAACACCAAGCAACTTATAATCGGGAGGTGTGCCCGGGCGCAGCAACAGTGGAATAATCGCCCACGCATGAGAATGCAATGGAGGCCATTTGCTTCCTAGAAACTACAGAAGGTGCCGAATTTGGATTCCACTGCCCTTTCTTTCAAGGATGCCCATACTATGTGTAGTGGGAACTCATTCGCGCACAAGAGGGTTCCTGATCAACAAAATTTATAACCTAAATTACTCTACCGCCGTAGCGTAACTACTCAAAGATAGCGACTCTAGGATCGAACATGTGGACGGGTTTTCTTCGTATCAAAATGATTTCATGTAGGGCTCAAATGAAGAATTTCACTTGATTTTGTGTTTGGTTAAAAATGTGGAGTTGATGGTTTGCAAACCGAAGTTAGGCCAAATATAAAAGAACTCTCAAGCATCGGGAGCCACCTGGTTTGTTGTCTCTAGTTGAATCGAGAGGTCCTCTGTCTTTTCTCCTCGTATCGGGAGACGACATAGTCGGCTTCCCCAACCGATCTCATTTGGCTTTAAAACGAAACCCCACAATTTTCCTTTATATAGAAAGCATTTATTTAGCATTTATGGTCTTGCTAAAGGGAAAATCTATCACCCACCCATCCTACAATGATTCGTGAAAGGGCAACCAATGAATCTTAAAGGATCTACACAAGCATCCAAAGGAAACTCTAAAGATTACCAAGTATCAACATCAATGAGGATGTACCACAGTGAAAATATAACCCCTTAACCTACCTCCAGTGGCTCGTAAATGGCAACTAATGGATATTAGTGTATCTAAAGCTAAGAATACAATGAACCCTAAAAGCTTGCCAAGTATTGGCCAAAGAAAGTACATCAAAAAGCTTTAAACCTAGAGTCAAATTTGGAACCAAAATGTCAAAACCCGCTACGTGAAAACAAACCAAAGTATACCTTAAAACCGCTGCTTCAAGAGTACCTCTTCAAGGAGTAAGATTGAGTTTGAACATCCTCCTGAGTTGTCATCCTCGCAGGAGTGTTTCGGGAGCCGAAAGTGGGAAAGAAAATGAAAGAAAATGGAGAGTACAGCAAGCGAAACCGCGTCACGTCACGCCAAAAGTCAAGTGATTGTGTTTGAGCGCCAGATCGAGGCTTATAGGTGCTCAAAGGTATATGAAATTACCAAAAACTAAACTAAAAGTTATTGCAAGGACAAAATGGGAAGAAACTAAAAATTGTAAATAAAACAACAAAAGTGTGAAATGCGTGAGAACAAGTAGCTTCAGGACGAATAGTAAAGGGGGTAGAGTCAGTGAATGTTTGTCAGAACCAAATTTCGTAATGCTCCATTTTTCTTCATTTCTTGCCTTTCTCTTCCTGGATCTCAATCAGCAACGATGAGTCGACCTAATTCTTCGTGCTTGGATCGACTTTAACAATTTTGCATAATTAGCTCATAAATCGCAAATCTTACAAAATGCATCAGAGAATAGGACTCACTGCAAATCTGGTTAATTAGAATGATTAAGGCATAATAAAAAGCACCTAAAACTCATAATAAATGTGGTTCAAAATAAGATTTTTTGTGGGCACTAATGTGACTTCTGATCCCACACATCAAGTAGTCCTTTGAAGAATGAAAGAAAGAAAGAAAGAAAGCAAAGAGCATACAAAATGTAATAACAAAATGTATTTCAAAGGCGTGAACGGTAATGCCTAACCCTAAGTAAGAATCACTGTGCCCCAATAACTCCATCTCGAGAATGAATGCCATAAAACGAGTATCAAAAGAGCCTCCCTCTACGAATCAACTGTGAACTTCCACCAAAACCTATGCTTTACATCGCTTCTCACAATAAATTGCTAAACTCAAGACTCTCCCCAACTAGGCTACTACCACACCCGGGGACAATTAACCAACCTAACAAATGAAATCGGGATCCACTTTTTCCACAACTCTTTTATGCTGTAGGGTGCAATGCGAGGGTTCAACTCACCAAAGTCCGTGTAATCTGGACAACCCGACGACTCTCAACCGTTGAAGGCTTAGTGGCATCAAGTCAGCGGAGGGTCTCTTCGACCACAAACTCTATAGGTTTCACCCCGGACTCGAATGATTTCGAGTCACCAGCACCTACAACTTGCTAAACTCCACCCATCTCACCCGCGGTAGCGAGAGCACTGTCTGGCTCCAACCAACTGGCTTAGTGGCACCTGGGTTTTAAAGGCTTCTCACCATAAACCCCTGGACCGTGCTCCTGCTTCAAGTAAAGCCATTGCACTTTCTTTCTTTTCTTTTTCTTTTTCTTTTTCTCTTTTCACTTTTTTATTTTGGAAGACACATTGGTCTTCTATTCCATGGGGTCCTTAAACCTATTAAAGGTGGTCAACTAAACAGTAGGTTATTACAAGGCGGAGGCTAGCGCTTTTCAAAGTTATCAAGAAACTATGTACAAAGGTGTGGTTAGCTAAAGGTGGAAGAAAAAGGATCGAAAGCACACGAGTTCAACTGATCATCCACTAACTAGGTGCATGGAACCAACTAACATCAATAGAATTGGACAGTTTCACTTTCAAACCACTACAAAACACAAAAATGGGGTAGTTTTTGAACAAAATAAGTCAGATAGGCACAGCTTCACGAAAAGGAAAATCAGTAAGCCACTGAACATCACAAAACGGGTTTGCCAAATAGTAACAAAAACATAAATGCAAAAGCCACTTCCTTCGCTAACTCTCCCCCCCAACCAAATGTCTCATTATCCGCAATGGGGCTCGGATTAGAAAGTTAGGGAATGAAGTGTTACCTCCTTGATAAGATGTGATCGTTGTTGGATAGGAGACTTCTCAAGCTTTCCATCAACACCTTATTCACTCCGTTTGGGCTCTGGGGCCATCAAAGTTAGGAGAAGAAAGAGAGGAAAAAGTGATCATTGGAGAATTTTGAAAATTACACCTTCATAATAATTTCAAAAGTGTTCTTCTGGCTATATTTGATTCTATTAATTCTCTAATCTTTCAATGGTACAAAGAACGCCTAAAAACTGAGTTCCTGATGAAAAGCTATGGGCGAAAAAGTTAAAATCAGAGGCAAACAGTGGGAGAGTAGCGAAAATTTTGGCCATATTTGATAATTTTTTTAATAAGTAAAATAAAATAAAATAATTAATTAAAAAAAATAATAATAATAAATAAAAACATTTTTTTTGAGAGACAAATTTTTTTTTATATAAAAAGAAAAAGAAAAATAATTTTTTTTAATAAATAAAAATAAAATAATAAATAAAATAAAAACAATTTTTTTAATAAAATAAAATAAAATAAAAGAGTACTTTTTTTTTTTTTTTACTTAACTGCTCAAAATTGTCTATGTCAGAACACAGATAAATAATTTCGCTTATAATTGCGAAAATCTCTGTTATCGTGAAAAATTTCGCTATAATAAATAAATTGTCCCCATGCATCATTGGTTGTCTGGATTCTCGTCAGAAAATTTTCACTCAAACTACAAAAATTAATACAAGAAAAATTAAGAAAAATTGCAGAAAAGTGAAAAACAAACTAGAACAAATATTGACTTAAAAATTAGAGAAAATCTAAGAAGCAAAATTATAGAAATCTAAATAAAATGAAATAAAACAAGGAAATTTGAACAAAAATGTAGACTCAGGTTCTTAAACCACTTCCTTTAGGCCTTCGAGGTCGCCTTTAATCCAGCGGCTTAGGAATGCCAAGGTTCGGGTGTCTAAATCTCAAACCAACACCGAATCCACATCCCACTCGTGCATGCAACGTGTATCACAAAGTCTTTGAATGCACATGTTATGCCCGCACAAGGGCCACTAACTTCCCGATATTTCAGACAAGCGCTGATGAATCGTACAGCTTGGGAGCAGCTGTGGTGCCTTGAGCCTGACGCAGGTGGCAGGTGATGTGCACCGGGCAAGGCTATTTTGTCAGCAGCGCACGGATTCAAATTCATGGGATTGGCTGGCTGATAGGCCCTTGGGCTCTTCCCCGTCTTTCCTCTACCCCGCTTCCCGCGGTACCCTGGGCTTCCATTGGTTCAGACATTCCTCCCGGCCACTGCCACTCTCCCCAGTTCTCCTCCTCGATGACCATGCCGAATGGTGGTTTTGGAAATGGAGTACCGTTGTGTTGTCAAATTTATGCTCCATTTCACTTCAAGTCAATCAATTTCTCTGTCACATTGTCATACATGTCAATTTTTTGACAGAATTGAGCATTGATCATTTCTCGCGTCACAAAGTTACCCACTAGCTCGCGAGGTTCCAGATATTTCTTCCATCGAGAGGTCAACGTGGATGGAGGGTGCACACCGTGGAGGCACCATGTGAGGGTGCACTCACCCGGCAGGATTCCATAGCCTCATTGACATGTATGCTCCAGGTTTCTCTCCATAGTATCACCAGATCGCTTCCTCTCTGTGCTCCATCTACCACAATTCAAGCCTACCCAGGCTCATGGGAGATCAGGTTTGACTGTAATGTTTTCCGAATTTCTAATCCAACTGAACGTGTCCCTGCTAAATAAGAACAAAAAGTAACCTACATAACACCAACAAGAAAAAAATCCTATAACAACTTTTTTTTTTTTTTTTCACAAGACTGAGCTTCAAAAAACAAAAATCGACAAGTATTATAAAAGAGTTTCAATTAATACTTGTGATGAGATCATATGTTCCACAAATATTAATGCACTTAGCACCATCCCAGAACGACGCCATTTGATTTCAAAGGCCAAAGAGGGTTCCTGATCAACAAATGAGAATCGAATACTCTAACGCCGTATATAACTAATAGCAGATAGCGCCTGTGGATCGAACACTGTGGATGGGTTTTCTTTGTACCAAAATGATTTACAAAAGAGGTTCAAAATGGTGAATTTCACTACTTTCAGTTTAATAAAATTGTGGAGTTGATGGTTTAAACCGAAAATAAGGTGAAATAAAAATATAAAAGAACTCCTTGAAGCATCACACCAAGGCTTAAGGTTCTAGCTGAACCCAGAGAATCCTGGTCTTTTCTCAAGGCTGGGAGACGATACATAGTCATTTCAACCTGATCTCTAATGGCTTTAAAACCTAAACCCTAATAATTTTCCCTTTTGATGTAAAGTATTTATTTAGCATTTCTATGTCTCACAGCACCCATCACCTCAATCTAATCCTACATTGATTCAGAAGGGCAACTAATGAATTTAAAGATCACTAATAAGAAAATCCACCGAACCCTAAAAGATTACCAAGTGGTCGATCAATGAGGATGCATTTGAGCAGTGAAAATATAACACCTTTTAATCTATTCCTCAAGTGGCTCATAAATGACAACTGAACGGATACTGTTGTATCTAAAGCTAAGAATTAATTGAACCCTAAAGCTTTTTCAAGTATCGCCAAAGAAAGTACATAAAAAGCTTGAAACCTTAGAGGCTGTGCAATTAACCAAATGTCAAAACATGCTGTGAAAAAAAGGAACCAAAGTATATCAAACAAGGTCTTGTTCTCCTCTTCAAGAGGAAGAGGTCTGACAACCATCCTCTGAGTTGTCATCCCTGAGTGTTTGGTAGTTAAAGGAAAGAAACAAAGAAAATGATATAGCATGGAAACTGCCGCCACCGTCATTGCCAAAAGCCGGGTTGATTTGCAAGTCAGACAGACCGAGGCTTAGAGAGGTGCTGAGTATAAAGAATACCATAAAACTGAACTAAAAGTTATTATGAAGGGGACAAAATGGGAAGAAAAACGGTACTGTAAATAAAAACAATAAAAGTCGTGAAATGGGAGAACAGGGTCAGCAGTGATGAACAATACTGAGCTATGAACAAAGGCAGAGAATCAAATTTTGAATGCCCACTTTTCTTCACTCTTTGCCTTTTCCTTCCTCGATCTGATCTCAAGAACATGAGTTTGACTCGACACTCCTTCGTGTTTGATCAATTCAACAATTTGAATAATAGCTTGTAAAACGAAAATTTACTACAAATGCGACTAGAATATAGGAACTTTAATGTGCAACCTGTTAATAAGAATGATTAGTACACAAAAAAAAGCAATTTGTAAAACTCACTAAATGGTGGTTCAAAATAGCACTTTTTGGGCATCTAATTAGGGAAATGCCACAAATGCCAAAGGTCGGGAAGATTTGTCGCCACACATGCCTTTAAACCCACATTTTGTGTAGTCGATCTTTTCAATGCACGGGGATCTATTTCACGGACCTCATTCCTTCCTGGATAGTTCTACATTTTGGTGGGAGTTGATCATGTGCCTAAGTGGGTCACAGTTCCTCAGAAAGTTATACCCTGTGGTGGTAACAATTAAAATTTTGAAGGAGAATATATTCTCCAGACTGGGGTCCCCAAAGCCATAATTACTGATGGAGGTTCGCATTTCTAACAAAATTTTAGACCCTCTCAATAAGTATGGGAAAGTCACATAAAAGTAAACACCGCATACCAATTCCTCTTACCTGGAAGGGCAGTTGAGCTAGCAACAGAGAGATCAAGACAATACCATCAGAAAGTAAGGGAACTCTAACCGAAAGGATTGGTCTCTGCCTGGGACTCTCATGTGGGTACACAACAACCTATATCTATTCTGTGCATGTCTCTTATCGCCAGTTTATGGCAAAGCATGTCACTCATTGTGGAGATTTCAATATAAGGCATGGTGGAAAAGTAAAGAAATTGAATCCTGGATAGCCACCCCACAGTTCCTCACATCAACCATCTAGAAGAACTGAGAATGATGCCTACTTAACTCAAAATGCGAAAAGATAAGTCAAGAGGTGGCACATCAATTAATCATCGCAACATTTCAAACAAGGAGACCTAAGTGTTGTCACACCAAGCCCGCACCCTTTCCTCAGCAAGCTTAAATCCATATGGATCGCCCATCACCATCTAAAGAGGTTCATCCCATGAACGTTGGACCCGTTTCATCCTAAAGACCGAGGGTATTCAAGGTTACGCAAAGGCTGAAGCCATATGCAGTGTAACACTAACCCGATGTTATATCCCCTCCCTAATTCTCTATGATTGCTAAAACGCCTTACAGAAGTGGTGAAATTTTGGTTTCTTTACTTCGGTTCTTTTGAGTCTTCTTCGATTCCTTTAACTTTGGCTCTTTTTTCTTTTGATAATTTTCTCTCTTGCAAGTTTGCTTTCTCACAATTTTAGTCTTACATTTTGCGGGGTGTTGATTAGAATTTGGGGTGTTATTTTCTACTGGAAATTTTCAGTTGCAAAGTCGCAGCACAAAAATTTTGCGTCCCCTTTGTTCATCTCCGCCCTTACTTTCATCTTAGAATGGCCAAACCCTTCATTTCCTACGCCCGCCATTAATTTTCCTTTCTTTTTGAACCAGCATTTTAATAGGCATTTAAGGCCATTAATTGGCCAAAAACCTTTCATTGCCCCACCATAAGCCCTTTTCTTTCTTTCCTTTTCATTTCACATCCTGTTTCCATTTTCTGAAGCCCCCTCCTCTTTCTTCTCCTTCTCGAGGCTCACAGAATGGTGAAGACCCAGTGGTGGGGCTTTTTCGCAGGCCTAAGTGCTTCCGCCGATCCTCCTCCTCCGGCTCCGGCCAGTTGCCGCCGCGGCCTTTAATTTTGCCCCTCGTAATCAGCGCCCCAATGCCACTCCCATGCATGCCTTGGCTCAGCCGGCCCCCGCTCTATTGGAATTAGAGCGACAGTCTTCTTTGTGGGTTTCTCCATTATTGACCCTTAGGAGATACACGCCGAGTTGGCCCCGGCTCCGCCTCCACCTTACATCCTCGGCCATCCGATGGGCTACGGATCGAGGGCTCGAGGTAGTCCTCGACTCAGGGCCTTAGGAGCCTTGATCGCCACCCCGTCGGGGCCTCTTTGAGCCCCTCCTCTTGGACTGTCCCGAGCTGTCGTCAGGCGGCCCTTTCTTTGGCCCCCTATTCCAGGAATCTTGATTGCGGTGGAGAGACTAAGTGAGGTTTTATGATATTCCATCATTTTTCGCAGACTCGGAGCTTCGAGACTCGATGCTCCTAATATAGAGGTACTCCCTGGAGCCGTTCATGACACCTCGTCGGTTTTTCTACCCTTAGGTGGTCATCGAGTTCTACCACATGATGACATCCGGTATCAGTCGACCCAGGCTACTCCTTCATTTCTCCATCGTGGTGGCGAAGGGGATACTCGGGGCCTCTCGGAGCATCTTAACTACATTCAATCTGCTGGTCGTCCACCATGCTTCGACGCTTATGGCGGTGGCCCCACCCACTTGCCCGGGGAGATGGTCGTCTTCTTCAGGGACAACTATCGCGGGATTCGGTTGTTCGGGAGCGCTCAGCGCGTATGCTTCTTATAGATCACATTTTGCGGTCTAATCTTTTCCCGCTCCAGCATATAGTTCAGAGGAGGGGAGCCATCTTGGAGGCCATATATCACATCTCGGAGGGCTCTTGGATTCCGATCCAGTAGAGGCTGTGCCAACTTCCTTGTTCCATTTGAGAATGAGTCCATCGTAGAGTCTACCTCGTTTGAGTCCACGCCTCTCTTATTCCCGAGACTCTTATGGCAGATGCTTGAGCATATCGGCTTCCCTGATGAGCTTAGATTGGAGCGCCATCGTATTTGTGGAGTCAGCCTTCTGGAGTCGATCGATGGCGACTTATGCCCGGCTTTCTTCTCACCTTAGCCTCGAGGCTGACTAAGGACCATCAGTGTCGATATTCCTCTTGGGAGCATCCCTCCCGAGTGGAGCATATTGGGGAGCCTCGAGGGCTCGGAGCACCCTTAGTCGGGCATCTCCCCTCCGGCTCGATGCCGCCGGCTCAGGTGCCCTCACGTCTTTTCAAGGCCCCTTGCCCCTTAGTCGCCCCTACGGAGCGATCGCTGCGGTGAGCACTTCACGCCACCTCCGGCATATCACGATTTCCACCGGGACTTTTCGGCCATCATGGATGCAATCCGCCGCGTTCTCCGCTCGCGACATCATTCGCATTGCCCGTACCGACCCTCGCGATCTGGATGACTAACGTGAGGCTGCCATGGCTCGAACAGCGCCATTCTCACCGCAGGGCTCGGTCCATCCTCTTTGGATCCGAGTCACACAGGTCTCCACCACGATCTCCCATGTACTGCTCGGGCCGGGTCTCGCTCCTACTCCAGCGGGGCCAGGGTGCCCCTCCGCCCCTCAGCCCGCAGCTGGAGCTCCCTTGCCGGATCCTCGCAGTGTGCGGGTTGCAACCCATCCTCCCGATCAGTACCTCGGCCGTCAGGGTGGGGGCTTCTCTTCCGCCGACTGCGGCCGAGGAGGTAGCACTTCCTTCACTACCTTTCCAATCCACACCCCATTGCGATCTATGGCACACTTGGTTAGGGGGAGTGTTAGTGAAGGAAGTGATTTTTATACTATAGATATCAGTTTGTTTTACACTTTTTGAATCTACTACATGTGTGGCAGCTTCGCTGTATGTTTAGTGGCTTGCTTTTCTTTTGAAAATTTGTTTTTGAAAAAGTGGTAGTGACACACCTTTATTATACATATCGAGACAGGTTCGTTTCTTAACTCATTCTGATATTTTTGCCCCGTTTTTTTTTGTGTGGTTTGCCCTAACTGTAAGTTGAAAGTTGAAACACTACCCTGATATACGTGATACTAGATTAGTTCCATGCATGATTAAGTGGTTAGTCGATTGAGTCTCTGGTATTCAATCTTTTCTTCCACCTTAAGCTAGCCACACTATGCACATCGGTTTTGTAGTAGCTGGCTGCATAACTCCTTGTGTACAAACCTACCATAGTTTCATTGACCACTACATGGGTTATGGTTCCACACTAGAAAGAGGCCCGATGAATTCTTAAAGAAAAGACAAAGCGAGAAAAGAAAAAAAAAAAAGAGAAAGAAGAGAAGCGGCCAGCTTTATGCAGAGAGCGAGCACGGTCAGAGGGTTCTGACTGAAATCTTTAAAGCACAGTGCCCACAAGCCTTAGTTGGTTGGAGCCCATAGACTTAGTCTTTCCTTCGTAGATGGATGGGTGAGGTTTAGTGAGTCGTAGGTGCTGGAATTTCGAATTCATTTGGAGTAAATTGAAACCAGAGAGTTGGTCGAGAGATCCTCATGACTGATGCCTAAGCCTTAGTTGGTTGGGAGTCAGCGGTGGGCAAGATTACATGGACTTTGGTGAGTCGATTTCTACTGTTGCATCTTATAATCTGAAAGAAATATGACAAAGAGTGGAGCGGTTATTTAGGTTGAATTCGATGTACTAGAGGATTTGCGTGTAGCTTAGTTAGGGAGAGTAGTTGCGGAGTTATTGTTGGCGATCAGCGATTCGTGCCACGGTAGGGTGATGCGGAATCAACAAAATTTATATTCCTATGTTCCTCCCTCTTTGCTTTTGATAGTCAAACTCTCTGCCCGATATAATGGAGATCCCCCAGGGTCGAACACGAGGATGGAGTTTTCTTCGTACAAATGATTTGAGTGAAGCGAAAATGGTGAATTAATTGGATTTTTAATTGGTGTCATGATGGGTTAGTGGTTTTGGCCCAAATTTAAATGAAATAAAATGTAAAATAAATGGCGAAGTCTCGAGTACTTGGTTTAGGGTTCGAAGGCATTCGACATGTCATGGGTCTTTTTCCTCGCGTTGGGGAGGATGACATATAGTCATTCCCGAGCCGGCTATTCATTTGCATTAAAACCCTAAACCTAAAATTGCTTTTCTTCTAATGTATAGCATTTATTACCTTAATGTTTCAAAGCAGTTAAAACCCTCCTTTGGATCTAACTTTGAAGGAGCTCTGGTAAGCAACTAAACGTAGTGGATCTAATAGTAAGCATCCAGACCTTGGAAGCTTACTTAATCTCTTAGCCACTCGGGGTACATCACAGTGATTCAAACCTAAAAAGTGAAATACTGAAACAGTAAAAGGGAATAAATGCTTACCTGAAAAACATAAGGACAGTTCCCTCATAAGATATGGCATTCAGTGAGCATTCAAGTCCCTAACAGTGTATATATGGCCTCAAAAAGGCAACCTCACGACAGTAATAAAGAAACTTAACTAAGTGGATGGCAGTGGATCACAAGATTAAGTATCCTTTGTAACCACAAAAGCTTATAAATACACATTTATTGTTTAGATCTAAGAGGTTTCAACTGAGAGTGAGATGCGGGAACCCAAATGCTCATAAATGCAGTGTGATAAATGAGAGGAGCATGAACTTACCTCCAAACCACAGTGACCCTCCTCTTCAAGGAAAGGGGCTTTAGTAAGCATACCTTGGTTTGTGTGCCAAAGGTATGTTTGGTTTCTTAGAAAAATGAGAGAAGAGGAGAAAGAGGAGCGAAAATGAAAAATTGCGTATGTCTTGAAAGATTGAAAGTTAGTTAGGGTTACAAAGTTGTGGGGGTTTATATAGTCCACCCCAAAGTGTGAAAATACAAGAATGCCTAAAATATTGGCTTACAAAAGGGGCAAAGTGGTAATACACCAAAACGTAGTCGTTTGGGATCAAATATACAAAAATCACAGGGGCAGCAATTTCGTTATGCAGGAGGATTTTGCTAGCATAGCGAAAATTTCGCTAGCCTAGCGAAATTTCGCTAGCCTAGCAAAATTCTACAGAGATAGCGAAATTGAGAAATTTCGCTATCATCAGTGAATTTCGCTAGCTAGCGGGTGCTAACTAGCGAAATTATTGTGAGATAAGCGAAATTGCAAATTTTAAGCTAGGCACGATAAATTCGCTAGTAGCGAATTTGGCCCAACCTAGCGAAAATTCTCGATTTAAGCTGGGATCAATTTTGGCTGTGATTTAGCGAAATTTTGCGATCCGATGAAATTTTCGCAATCATAAGCGAAAATCACGGGATCGCTGTTTTGCTCAGCTGCATCTAAAGCTGCGTCGCCTTCAAATCCACTTCAAATTCGCTATTTTGATGGTTGAAAACACCGTGATTCCTCGGCGGTAAACGCAATATCTTGTCATCAAACTTAAACAAGTGAGATGCGCGAGCACTGCAAATCACAACAAACTCGAAATGGCATCAGTGGAACTAAGTGGATCTGCACACATCAATTGGCTTAATTGACATGATTAGTGCGCAAAAAGCACTCAAAACCTATCTTGGATAGGGCTCAAAATAGCACTTTTTGGGCACTAATCAATCACATAAACACTTAGATTTTTGTGGAAGTTTCAGGTCGATTCCCTTGGGATAGATACTCTTTTGAAACTTGGTCCTGTATGGCATTTATTCTCCCAAGCTAGTTGTTGTGCAGGGTCTCAATCATTCACACTGAGGGTAGGGCATTACTCATACACTTCTTGAAAATACCATTCCTTTTGCATGAGCTTAACACATGCGCTCTTCTTTTCTTTTTGTCATTGTGAGGAACTACCTTGATGTGTGATAGGGAGTGATTAGTGCCCCGAAAATGGTGTTGTTTTGATGTACTGCTGTTCTGGGTTTGAGCACTTTTTATGTACTAATCAACAAATAACCCAATTGATACACTAAGGTCCCGACTATACTACTAATCATATTTTGTGGATATTTTTGTAGTTTTGCATGCCAATTACACCATTATATTCGAGTCAATTCAAATACGAAGAACCCGAGCTGAACTCGAAGCTACATGTACAAAGAAGAAGGCAATTGGAGCTAAATACAAAGGGAGAGTGAGCTTTGCTGAGATTTTGCAGTGTTGCAAATTTTTTGCAACTGTAGGCTGTGAAATTTTCACAGCCTGCGAAAATCTACTTTTTGACTGCTTTTTGTGGTTTTGTACCAAAATTGCCCTCATTGTATTTATGTTGTTTCATACTTTTTTGTAATTTCCTTGACTATGAGCAGTATATAAGCCTCAGTCAAGCCCTATAAAATCAATCCATCAATCAATAAAATTGGAGCCAAAGCTTTGGCTTTCTGGTAAAGTGATTTTCTCTCGTCTTTCTCTGCTTTCTTGCATTTTCTCACCAGCCCAAACACCCCTTGGGGATGACAACTCAAGGATGCTCGGCTGAGCCTCATCCTTGAAGAGGAGGGTCACTAAGTGGAAGTTTTGAGGTAAAAACCTTGTCCTCACATTTGCAGCAACGGGCATTTATTATCATTTATGTTTCTACATCTCACGTTAGGTTTGAATCCTGTGATGATAGCCAGGTGGCCGGTACTTGTCGAGCTTTAAAGGCTCGGTGGATACTTGCTAGATCCATGCTGGCTTAGTTGCCATTTATTTGCTCCCTCTGAGGTTAAGATCCGAGAATTCGATTTAAGCGCGAAACATTAATGGTTCATAAATGCTGTATATTAGGAGAAAAACTTTTAGGGTTCAGTCTTTATGGCTACATATAGATCCGGTTCAGGAAATGACTATAGGTCATCATCCTAACGCGTGAGAAAGGACTGGGGACATCATATTTGCCTTAGAACTGAGCTGAAGTGGCACGGGAAACTTCAAGGATTTCTTTTACGCTATTTCCCTCTGATTCACGGTTTTGAGACATCGACCTCTTTGTTTTTAAAGAAACCCGAATCGAGTGGAAACACCATTTCGATCAAGCTGTGACTCACCATGAAGAAAACCCATCCACTGAGATTTCGACCTAGACCACTATGCCTCGGTGGCTTTGCTTTCTGACGGTATAGATCTAGGATACAAATTTTGTTGATTCCGGTACACCTACTGTGACATGAATCAGGATGATACAAGCCTTTTCCAATCTAATTGGTATCTCATCTTACTAATTTGATTGAACTCTTTATCTCCTTGATTAGATCTATGCTAACACGGGATCAAGGTCATTTAATCAAACAGAGGAGAAACCTCTAATCAAGGTGGAAACGTCGTCATTGACCAATCCTCGATTTAAGGTAAATTAGTGATGTATTAGAGTAATCTTTCAGAGTTTATTAGTTCCATAATGTTAGTCTAACATAATCCCAAGTAATTTCTCTATAATCTCAGGAACCTCCATCTGTGTCCTTTCGGATGGCCTCACAAATCGAAACAAGAAATAGTCAACTTTTAAAATTTTAAGCTAACAATATTCGAAACAGTTAATTTCAAGAACAACACCAAATACTTAAATTCAAAGTTCTAATGATGACATTCTTTCAAGTTGTACAGAAAAATGATAACTAATCATCAGTCCGTTCCTAGAGAGAGCTTAGTCTTTCAAAACTGGATTACAATTAACAGTGGCTAGCTGATTAGGAAAATTCATTGAAATTGCAAGCAAACTAAAATAAATGAACTTTAGAAAAATTCCAGATTCCATTAAATTCATACAGTAATGAAATCCAAATTTGTACAATGAACCCAGCTCAAAACTTTAACCCAGATCACTGTTCAAATCCCAGAAAATACTAGCTAAAATGTAAGCTGAACTAAATCCACGAAAAAGAAATAAAAGAAAAATTAAAATTAAAATAATATACAAAGGAGACTCCAGCTATCCATATGTTCCTGGTTCGGCGGAAGCTGCGCACTAATCCCTAGGAGCTTCTATTTATAGGCTCAAATCTTGGGCCCTAAAAATGAAGTGAGAATCACGCACTTCGAAAAGCCTAGAATTGCTACCTTAGCTATTGATGTCGCGGTGATGTTGCGACATCAGAGTTGTCAATGTCGTGACATTGAAAATCTATTGCCAGTTCTCAATTTCCAATGATAAATCAATGTTGTGATGTTGTCGCGACATTGAGATTCAGTTTTGTAGATTAATTTTGATGTCGCGACATTGCCTTTCCTGTGTTGCGACATTGAGTTTCTGTTGTAACATTGAATTGATGTCGTGACTTTGCTCTTTAGTGTTTCAACTTGGATGCTTAGGTCTGATGTTGCGACATTGCTAATTGATGTTGCCATTCTGAGTCGATGTCGCGACATTACTTACCGATGCCTTTGCTCTTTCATTATTTTGCCTTGATGTCACGACATTGCTTCTGCAGGTCTGATCTTTTCAGCTGATGTTGCGACATTGTTGGTTCGATGTCGCGACATTAAACCTCTTTGCTCTGAAATCCTCTACCAATGTCTTTAGTTGGTTTCATGACATTTATTTTGTGTCGTGACATTTGACTTGTCTTATCACCCAGGGTCCTTTGGTTGGATGTCATGACAATTTTGTGTCGTAGCCATGTTGGTGTGATGTCACGACATTGGATGGTTTCCATAATTTGACTGTTGGAGCCATTTATGATGTCGCAACATTGCTAGATCTTTGCTTTCCCTTCCTCAGCTGATGTCGCGACATCGCCATAGTATCAAGACTTTCTCCACATAATGTCGCGACATTTGAAATCTGTTGAAGCAATGTAGTGACATTGGCCTTTTCTTTGCACCATGCAAACTTCTGCTCATTTTTATGCTGAATTCTGATAATTTTCTTTAAGTTTATGCAAAACAAAAAATCTAGGTGAAAGCTCCATAATTTTGCATTAAACTAAACTTTTAAGCTTGAACTATACTTGAAAAATGGGCTTAAAAATATATGAGTTTTAGACTCATCAATCTTCCAAAACTTAAAGTTTTTCTTATCCTCAAGCAGAGAAAAGGATTATTTGTTTGTCCTCAAACAATAAAAATCAGTTTTTGAGGACATTTTTCAATCACCTCATCTTTTAAATCATATTAGCATTTAGGCCTTAGTAGTGTTTCAGTTGTGACATCAATTCTAATTAAGCTTCATTTTCAGAATTCTAAAAATTTCCAATTTAAATCATTAATTTAGCATGTAATTCATAGTTAATAAACATATACAGTCCTTGACTATGTGAGTGTGTGTTGGTATTCCCTTTATTACTAATTTGCAAATTAAGTAGCTTTATGAGAGTTACTTTGCAGAGTGACATTCTTTCAGAGTAATTTAAGTCCCATAGGCTTGTTGGCCATATTATTCTTCACTAATGTTGTAACGTCTAATTGCGCTACTAGTACTTTTACTTTTACGATATATTCAAACACCAATACAAATACAAATACGTTTTCAATACCGTAGCTCTATGCTACTTGTGCTTTGATACCATTCAAATCCAATTGCAATTTCTCATTTAAGACACATTTCAAATGCTCATTTTGTAAAGGATAATTAACCTTATGAACATATATACGTAAACATCATTTTAACTTAAAGGGGGCCCATCATTTAATAAAAAAAACTCTTTTTATTCGATATGACATTTCATGCCCATTTGGTCTATTTATCACCTTTATACATTACGACATTATAAGCCGTTTTCAATACCAAAATTTTTACAAAACAAAATTAGAGTTTGTACAAAAAGTGTCAAATATATTTCATGAATGCATGGTCGGAGCTTTACTTGCTAACCTTGAGGCCTTGGCGTTGACTCACGAATATTGTAGTCTTTCAGCCGTACTGTTAAGCCGGTGCCTGCGATGATAAAACAATGCGCTAAAAATTTTCATGCCTAGTGGTTCTATACATTTCTCTCTTCATTTCAGTTTAAGTAAATCATGCATTTTTCTAAATCAATGCCTTTGTATAATTTTTTCAATGACCAATGCGATATAATACATATATGTATATTTTCATTTCGTATACATTCAAATTACAATTCATTGAGTCATTTAATCATGAAGTTTCATATGCAATAAATCATTCTAACACAAATCATGCATTCACAATTTTCTTTTCATTTTCCCTTAAGCAAATTTAGCCTCTATGCTTTCGATGCACGGGATATGAATCACTTGAAACACGATCCGGCAGAACGCGAGCCATTATAAAAAAGGTTTTATAACCACGGTCACGGTCCCTCTAAATTTGTGGTTGGTTATTAAAAATCATTTCATGAACACTACCGATATTGTCTCGCTGGGCTACGGATCGGAGTGGCACATCATTACATTCGACGCAGTACTAATCATTTGACTCTTATTGGTATACCAATCTATCCTTAACTCGAATTTAATAGTTAACATTATGTTAAGGGCGCTCAAATCATTCATAGTAATTTACAATAGTGTTTTTTCATGTGTAATTCATTTCACAATCAGTTGTATCAAATCAATTTAAAGCAAATCAATAAGCAACTTATCGTAATTCATTTCAATTATTTCATAATCCTTCGAACATTTTAGAAATAGAGAGAGAGAAGTGGAGAACAAACCAATTCATTTATGGCTCAAACAGAGCACACATGCATATTCATATAAAACCTTTTAGATTTAGTTTGTCAAACCAAAAAAACATAAGCAGAAACAAGGAAAAGTGTGAACAAACTTATAAAGGTTGTCGCTCTGCGATTCTATCTCGAATTCCGTTCTTGGGTCGAATTCCTCGTCACCATTTTAATCCATGTGAATATGTCACAATCAAGAACAGCGAAGAAAAAAAAATCGGTTATTGCATTCTAGGATTTTTGGTTAGGGTTGATGTCTACCCAATACACCTTCACTTGAAAAATTTTGTGGGGACACATGAACCCTTTTCTACTCATGCTTTATTTAAGAAAATGATAGCTCTATGAGTTTATTTTCAGTAGGAATTGGAATCATCTCATTTGGATCTCCCAAACTCAAGTTACGGCATTTTAATGCAAGCAGTCGTATGCCTGACTCCTTTCGGTTACCTGCATTCTCGATTTCGGGGTCTTAAATCCATATATCGGTAATGATTCCTTCTCTTAATTTGGTATGGTCTTGGGTTTCTTCTCGGTGGAATAATCCAATTTGGATCACCAAAACTCAAGTTATTGCATTTTACATTCAGACTACTCTAATTTGCAAAATAGAATCAGATTGTTCTTGCACATAGCTCCACTTTGACGGGTTTCTTGGCACTTTGTGGTTACACATTGCATAAACTTCCTTCAAATAAATTATTCCCCTAGAAGTCTAGTTTATTCAGAAGTTTGAATCACTCAATTTAGATAAGTGAAACTGAACTTACGGCCAAAACACCACAACTACACCCAAAACAGAGAATACCCGTCAGCTACCCAAAACTCACCTTTAAGCCCATATTCGGGAGCCTTATTGCTACAATTTTCTCCTGATCCCTTATATACATTTGTAGCTCTAGATATTATGGTTCTTAACCAACTAGAATCACTCAATTTGGATGATTATAACTTAACTTATAGCCAAAACAAAAATAGGAAATTTTTTTGACAGCAACTCCTTTAAAACTTCATCATTTCCTTTATACAAAAATTCCTCAAAGCCAATCCAAACCAATCAAACATTCTGAAAAACAACCTCCAAACTGAACTAAAGCCATCGAACACTTTACACAAAGCAGGGTTTTTCTCAGGCAAACACAAGAAAGGGATTTTAGTTAGGTTTCCATACTGTAATCTCTTACAAGCCTCTTCTTAATCTCTTACAAACGATCTCTACAAGATGGAGAAAACACCAAAGGTACTTCTTCTTCTCCTCTCTACTGTGTCTCTCTTTCTCCCTTGTGCGAATGAGAAACCTCCTCATTTACAAGATCACTTTAGTCTTTTCTCTTTGGAATAAACCTTGTTTGTTAACTTTTATTGTTTTCATTTTTATATTTGGTTCTTCATTTCTCTTTCATTTACACTTCAACTTAACCCATTATTCCACTTTGGCATATTGACTTCTTTATTTATGACCTTTGTGTAAGATCCCGATCGCCGCCTCGTACTCGACCTGACTCGATTGGCGGATTCGAACTAGATCTAAAGGGAACGGTCCCTCGCTCTCATTTCAGTCGAATACAAAAAAATTGATACAAATGTGAATACATTTTCAATACCAAACGCATTTCAAATACTCATTGGGTTACGTAAAAATATACATTAAACATTTTTGCGGAAACTAAACATTTTGAAGAAGGCCTATCATTTTGAGATAACTCCCACATTTGTACCATGTTTACAAAATTATCGGAGTTTCAATATAAAAACATTTACAAATAGAATAAGAGTTTAACTTTCACAAGATACTTTATAAAAGTCAGATTGATTTCATGCATCGTGCGCAGTTTTACTTCTCCTCAGAATGACGATGCGATGCAATACGTATCTATATATTTATTCTATAAATCAATTACAGTTCATTGGTCATCTCAAGCTATACATTTTCATAGGCAGAAGGAAAGAAAAAAAGAAGCATTCAAAGCACAAATCGTGCACTTTTCAATCTCATTATCATTTTGCCCTTATCGAATTTAACCTATGCTTCCCGTTTGAATAGCGAATCGCAGACGTAGTCACGTGGGTTTGTAAGTAGAGTATATATATATATATATATATATATATATATATATATATATATATATATAAAATATGTACTCGGTTGGTGTACTACCAATCTTTATCCCAGCGGGATATGGATCGGTATGCCCTGCAAATAGTATGTTGTTTTGACTCTTGTGGGTATATCGATTTATCCTTAACTTCCGAATTCTAACGGTTAACATTCTTTAAGGGCATTAAATCATTGACACGAATTTACAATAGTATATATATATATATATATATATATATATATATATATATATATATATATATATATATATATATATATACTCTCTCTCCTCTCTACATTGTATGAAAATAGAACATTTTCACATTCATTACCATTTCTTATACAAATTCATTTCACAAGCAATTGTCTCAAATCACTTAAAACAAATCATTTCAAACACAAATAAATATGCACTTTCTTGTCAATCATTTCCAAAATTCAAATCATTTCGTAATTATTCAAATATTATAGAAATAGAGAGAGAGTATGAGAACAAACCAAAAATTGTTGCTTTGATTCCAATATTTGGAATCTCGACTTCAATGCAGGCTTTCCTCCTCGTTAGCCCCTCTTCAAATACATTGACAATCACATATTAGTCTATTATTCTAGGAGTTCTATTTTCAGTAGGAATTGGAATCATCTCATTTAGATAACCCAAACTCAAGTTACGACATTTCAATGCCAAACTAGTCAATATGCCCAGCTCACTGGATCACCATTGTTTTTTTTTTTTTTTTTTTCGATTTCTAGGGTCTTTGTAGCACCCCTTTTTTGGTCCGACCCGATTGGTGGGTTTGAACCGGATCTGAGATGCTTTGATACCACTATATCACTTTATAAAAAACACACGAAAGTGTTACATTTCAATTGACATAAATGCCCTTTCAAATATGCATAAGTGTTTTTAAAGGGGTAGGCCCATTGGCATTACATTTATACAAAAGCACAATTACTATAAAGGAATATCAAGCCTTTTTAAAATGATTTATAAAATAGATGTTCATAGTTCAAATTGTTTTTACAAAATATCCATGTTAAAAAAAAATGGAGTGAATGCATATGTCGGAGCATACTCCGCAAATCTTTCTCTATGACTCGACGCTCCTCGATCTTGTCTTTCATTCCTGTTCAATCTCTATCTATCACTCGGTACCTGCGCATTGATAAAACAAAATGCTAAACATTTTCATGCTTAGTGGTTCTATACAATTCCATTCTTCTGTTTCAATTTAAGTCAAATCATGCAATTTTACTAAACAAAACTTTCAAATCTTTTTGGATGATCAATGTGATCACGATACATATACTTATTTCATATACAATCATTTATTGTTCATTTATCATTCAAAATATACCTTTCATATGGAATAAATCATTTTATAACCCAAAATCTGTGCATTTCACATTGCTCTTTGCACAATTTCAATTTGCAATCATATAGGCTTTTCAATTCCAATATGTCAACAATCTCAAAGTCGGTCGGATCTGCCCAATGGTTACTTTATGTTTCGGTATACAGGATATCGGAATCACCGACACGGTCCCTTTGGGCTGCAGGTCGGTATAAAAACATTTGTTTTATAACACAGTTCGATCTACTAGAACAGCGGCCCGGTTATTAAAATCAATTCGTGAACACTCACCGTCTTGTCTTTTGTTAGAACTTGATCGGGTGGCATGTCACGTTTGTTTGATGCGGTAATTTGACCTTATTGGTATACCAATCTATCCTTAATGCGAAATAGCGGTTAACGTTACATTAAAACTACCGTCCTTTAGCAAAATATAGTAAATATGTACATTTGTATAAGCAGTTCCATTTCAATACCATTATAATTTTCTTATCACGACCATTTCACAAATCGATTGCACAAATCAATTAAAACAAATCAATATGATTTTCTTATACATTTAGAACAAACATTTCAAATCTTGAAATGAGAATAGGAGAAGACAGAACAAACATTTCAAGTCTTGAAATGAGAATAGGAGAAGATAGAACAAACTAATCTATCTCTTTTTTTTTGCCTTGCCTTCAATCTCGGTCCTAGGTTAGGTGATCCTCACCAGGCCCTAGAAAATCCACACACTCGCTGTCAATAGCACTATCACACTTAATGAATATTCTTTGAGGCAAGCGAAGCTTTCTTGAAACTGAAAGAAAATACGATATGTTTTTCACTTAGTTTCATTCTTATTTGAACCCCCATTAGTCATTTATTAAGGTCCTTAAACTATTGGTGTAGGAATACGAGGTGCTCGGAAATAAAATCCAAAAAATTTCTCGTTGTGAGGTGTCTGTAGCGGTGGGCATCCCGCACCTTAGGCGTAGGTACGTCACAATGTGTGGGTTCCTACGGCAGGGAGCATAGGAGCTAATAAACCCCGGATTTCCAGGTTTTATACTTTTTTGATTTTCTCCAAAAATCCTCAAAATCCCAAAACAAATCATGGGAATCACTCCCAATAACATCCTAATATCATCCTAAAACAACCATGAGAAAAACCCATGTATGGATTAGGGTTTTTCTAACCCAAACACCATCAAAGAAATTCTAGGGGTTTGGTAATACCTTAAATCTCTTTGCACTTGAAGCCCTAGCCTTTTTCCTTCTTCCTTCTTGCAAGATATTGTATAGACATGGAGAGATTCACACCAATCTCCAACTATTTCCAAAACCCTAACTTTTTCTCCTCTCCCACTCTCTCAAAAACGTTTTTGGCACTAAATGCACAAATGTGCTCTTCTAAGACCACATTTGGTCTTATTTCTCTATTTAAGTGTAAGGCCATATTTGTCTTACACACAATTCCATTTTCCATTTTTCTCACTTAAAGCTTACTAGTTTCCTTATTTGCACATTCACTTATCATTTATCATTTAATTCACTTTTTCATTTTAAGCTTATTCTATTCTTGACCCTTAGGTCCTCATTTTACCAATTCCAAATTTGCCCTTTTTACACTTTGGTTTGTTTCCGGGTTCAATCAATTTCTCATTTAAGCATACAACATTTAACCATATACTTACATATTCATTTCACATTTCACAATTTATCAGTTTATCAGTTTTCCCAGAAAAACCAAAGTTTGGCTCAATTTATACCTGGAATATATAATAAAATTATTATAAAAATTCTAGGGTATTTTTGGGGCGTTACAGTCTTAACTCCATAAATTGGTAATGGTTCCTTCACTCATTTGAAGCTATGATTCTAAGGTTTCTTCTCTAATTGGAATCATCCAATTTGGATCCACTGAGCTCAAGTTCGACATTTAATAAAACTAGTCGATATGCCCAGCTCACTGGATCACTCACTGTTTTTATTTATTTATGGGGTCTTAACTCCATAAATTGGTAATGGGTTCCTTCATGCATTTGAATCTATTGTTCTAAGGTTTCTTCTCCAATTGGAATCATCCAATTTGGATCACCAAAACTCAAGTTATTGCATTTTACATCTAGATTACTCTAATTTGCAAAACAGAATCTGCACATAGCTCCACTTTGATAGATTTCTGGGAACTTTGGGGTTACAATTTATTTACACTCCTTCAAGTAAATTATTCCCCTAGAAGTATAGTTTACCCATAATTTTGAATCTTTCAATTCGGATGAGTGAAACTCATTTTATGGCCAAAACACCACCACTACACCCAAAATAGGGCATACCCGTGAGCTACCCGAACTCACCTTTAAGCCCATATTCGGGAGCCTTAGTGCTACAATTTGCTCCTAGTCCCTTCTATAAATTTGTATCCCTATCTCTTATGGTTCTTTATCAATCAGAATCACTTCATTTGGATGATTATAACTTAACTATGTAAGAAACGGGGTTTTGACAAAATTTTGACAAAGATTTTCTCTTGAAAAACCCAACATTTCTTCACAAACATTCCTCAAAACCAATCCAAAACCAACACCAACTAACAATACTCTTCAAAACTCAACCCAAAACAACCCCTAACTCAACTACAACCAATACAAACACCTTTAACCAAAAGTTTGGGGTTTCTTATCAACTCCAAACTCAAGAAAAGGTGTTAGGTTTAGTTTTTCACCTTCAATCCTTGATTCCACCACCAAGCTTTCTTCGTTCGATCCTTAATCTCCGCTTATGGAGCAAAATCACAAATCTACCTCTCCTTTCACACCCAACCAGATGGAGCCCTAGCTTTTCTCCCTCTAAAAAGGTGAATGCCTAAAAATGGTATTTCTCATAGACCATATTTTGGTCTTTAATCTCATTAAAAGATTAAGGCCGTGTTTGGCCTTCTCATTAAATCTAATTTTCTCATTTTTTCCATCTTAACACTTCATTTCACTTTCATTTTCATTTCATTTCACTTCATTTACATTTTTGCAATTACATTCTTCATTTATGACCCTTAGGTCCCCATTTGACATTTTTACCAAATTTGTTTGTCTCCTGTAAAATTTCCGGGTTGTATATTTTTTTCGTTCTTAGGATTTAAATTCCAGAAAATTTTCATTTACTTTATTTTATACCCTAAACATGTTTTGATACTATTAGGATATTTTTAGGGCGTTACACTTTGGGTCCTGAATTGGTAAATTTCTAATTTACCCTTATTTCTTGAATTTTTTTAATTTTTTTTTGTTTTTATCAATTTAAACGCCGAAAAAATACAATTTAATTAATTTTATACCCTAAACATGTTATCAAACTATTAGGTATTTTCGTATGCTACAACTCTCCTTCTTAAAAGAATTTCATCTCGAAATTACCTCTTCATTGAACAAACTTGAGGATATTGTTGTCAAGATAACTTCTTCCTTTCGCTCTACTTCTGGTTTCCTCGGTCTTGTGGTTTCCTCCACAGCTCTTTACCGATGGGATTCGCTTTCCAATAACTCTTTCACTTCCCCGAGCCAAGATCCCACCGACCTCTTCATATGTCAAATCCAATCGAGCCTCAATTGTCTCTCAAGAGACTACATGTGATGTGGTCCCGACTTGTACCTCCTAGGCATTGACATGGAAACATTATGGATCTTTTCCAACTCCTCGAGATAAAGCTTTTAATCAGACACCTCATATGACCCAATGAACAGGCCCACCTTGCCTCTTTTCCCAAATCTCATTATTTCTTCAAAGACGATACTTTCAAAAATACTTTCTCGTCGATCTCATATCGAATATCCTTTCTTCTCATGTCGGTGTAGGATTTTTGTCTATCTGTGGCCACTTTCAATGTTTCTCTAATCATTTTCACTTTTTCCTCAGTTTCTTAAATCAAATCGGGGCTAATTATCTTCTTCTCGCTTAACTCGGTCCAACACAATGGTGTTCTGCATTTCCTTCCGTAGAGAGCCTCGTAAGGCACCATTCTAATGCTCGACTGGAAGCTATTGTTATACACAAATTCAACTAGAAGTATATGTCTATCCCAACTACCCTCATAGTCGATCACACAACTTCTTAGCATATCTTCCAACACTGATCACCACCGATTGTCCATCCTAAGCTTAGGTGGAAACGCCGGTCAAATTCGCTGAGTGCCTAAAGCCTTGCAATTTTCTCTCTCAAAATCTCGAGGTAAAACCTCGATCTCTATCTCAAAATGATCGAGCATGGGAATACCCCATGTAACCAACTATTTCCTGCGTAAAGCTCTCGCTTAGCGATCAAGTGTATAGTCGGTTCTGCTGTGCCAAAGTGAGCTGACTTTGTCAATCGGTCTACCACGACTCAAACTGAATCATGCTTCCTTCTTATCAATGATAACTCGACCACAAAATCCATTGTGATTCGGTCCCATTTCCATTCGGGTATTTTAATAGGCTGCAAAAATCCCGAAGGAACTTGATGTTCTGCCTTCACTTTTTGACACACCATAAACTCGGTCACAAATTCTGATACATCTCTTTTCATTCTGGACCACTAGTATGAAGTCCTTAAATCCTGATACATTTTTGTGCTACTGATGCCAGAAAAAGATCCACCTGCGGTGCCTCTTAAGTATGGATTTATTCAATTCATCATCATTGGGTACAAAAACCTGATCTCTATAGTACAAGAATCCATCATCTTTCGCTGTAAACTAAGTTTCTTTCCCCCCTCTATTATGATTTATAATTGCAGCAATTTATCATTGAGCCCATCAGTTTCTTTCCACTGTCGTGACATCAATTTTATTTGTAAAAACCACATTTGTAGTCGCGACAAACCTAAGTAGGTCACGACCAGGATTGTTTAAATCACAGTAATTGTAGGTTTCAAACATTCTCAGCTTGAGGCGCCAACATTAAAAGAGGTGAATATTGTTATCAGCTAGGTGTTGTCACCTAGACATTAATGTTGCGACATTCCATAAAACAATGATATCATTGAGCCCATCAATAAGAAAAGGTTGAAGCTGAATAGCCATTTTTTTTCTAAGACTTCAATCTAGTTGCATCCTCACCCAATCTTCCATTATCTTTCTCTCTTTGAATATCAAAACCCTCGATTCCAGAGTCCTAAAAACCAGGATTGTAAAAACCACATTTGTAGTCGCGACAAACCTAAGTAGGTCACGACTAGGATTGTTTAAATCACAGTAATTGTAGGTTTCCTAAACACTGGCCCTGGTACGCCAATACTTAAAAGAGGTACGTATTGTTAACAAAGAGTTGCTACCTAGACATTAATGTTGCGACATTCCATAAAACAACATATCAGCCGGAGCCCATTAATAAGAAAAGGTTGAAGTCGAATAGCCATCTTTCCGGTAAGACTTCTAATCCAGCTTTCATCCTCACCCAATCTTCCATTATCTCTTGAATATCAAAACCCTAGATTCCGTAGTCCTAAACCCAACTTCAAAACCTCGCCGATGCGTAAAACCAGAACCTTGTTCCCAACGGCGGAGATGATGAATGAATATGTCCTCATGGGGGGAGGAAGAGGTTCATCTGGAACCTCAAACCCGGGAGCGCTCATAATTGAAGAAACCGTAAGCCCCAAATTTTGAGGCTAACAACCAATTGAGGAAGGAAGGAAGGCAAAAAGACAGAGATCAGTGAGGCATAATGAAGAAGTAGAATCAGAAGATGAAAAAACCTTTGTCTCTGCTAAAGCTCATGCTTTATGGAACAAACAATTTGCTGATAAGGGTTTCATCAGCGAGAGGGGGTTTGAAAAGCTTATTTCCCCTTTCTCGAAAATAATAGAAAAGAAAGGTTGGGACTTCTTAAATAGCCTGGCGCTTGGCTTATTGCTTTAGCGAAATTTACTCGAATATGTTGGAGATGAGGGAAGACTCTGTCTATGTGTGAGGAGTATGGGTTCCTTTTGGGCTAAAGATAATTAATGAGGTATTTGGTGAAGGCGAAACATATTTCGAGTAAAGCTAGTTGAACCCAGATCATGGGAAAATAGTAAATACATTAATAGCTTGAAAGGAAAATGGGGTGGCCAGAAGAACCGCGCGATCTTATAAACGGGGGTCCCTTACAGAGGAGGCAAAGGTTTTGTTTTATTTCATAGCATCATTTATAATCCCTACTAAACATTTGTGCTCAGCCAAGGAACAGGAAGCCACATTTTATATGCCCTTTTGAAGGGATATAAAATGAATGTGGGAAGGATGATCAAAGGTTCCATTAGGGGGTATCTGTCCCGGGCTCTGAGAGGATTAATTCCCATGACAACCATCCTAGATTATACCATCTTAATTTGGAGTGAAGGGAATATGGGAAGAAGAAGTATGCTACAGAGTCTCTCCTCGACCTGGCGGGGTAACGAGGACGAAGCAAAAGCATAAGGGAATAATAGAGATGGAAGAAAGAGCTATAAAGGGGAAATGATAATATGGAATAGAAAATTTCCTAGAAAAACTCTTAATGAAGAGGAGAAATGCGGTGTGGAATAGTCACTAAGTCATTCATGCCTTGATATGAGAAAATTTTTCTTGTGACTAGAGCTCGGAAGAAATGAAGGGGTGACTTGAGATCATGGAATGTAATATCATTGAAGAAAGAGATGGAAGATGAAAGAAGTGGGAGGAAACTGACAGTTAAGGAATTCTTGGAGGCTGATTTTAAAACAAAAGAACAACAATGGGAGCAGAATTTGAAGTAGAAGGAAGAAGAGTGGAAAGAAGAGATGGACATAAGGGAGAAAGAATTGCTAGAAAAAATGAAGGCCAGCTTGGAAGCCTTCTCCAATAATCAATTCAACAGAGATGCAGAAGTACTAACAATTTTGAGGAAGAGAGAAGTTGAAATGCAAGGCAATATGTTGAAAAAGATAGAAGCTTTCAAGTATCTCTATCGAGAGTAGTTCAAAGAGTTTGCTGGCTCATGAAAGAAAGAAATAAGGAGTTAGAGGACAATGATGTCTACAGAAGAAAAATTTGGCATGAGAGCTTGGATATGATCAATACTAATTTGTCAAATATGCTAAGTTGTATTTCTGAGTTAGAGAGCATAGTGAATAAAGTAAGATCATTTGATAACTCTTGTGGAGTTCACAAATGATCTATGCACCATTGGAAAGAAAGAGCCTACCAACAAGAAAAGACCTGACATCACCTTCACAAAATTTTCTCTCTGTTTGGCAAGTTTTGACATGGATCCTCCCAATATCATACCTATCAAATCCTATAAGAGAAGAAAGTGAATTCTCACAAATTTTTATCTTTTCCCTTCTCTAATTGTATTCTTTCTTCATCATTAATAATAGCCTAGTTGGCATATCGAAAGAGTCTTGTGAGCTGATCTTTTAATCTGAGAATTTGATTTTATGCTTTTAATAATGTTTGCAATTAGAACATATGTGTTGTGCAAAGCTTAAAAGGGGTTCTGGTTGTTAAAATGATTTGGAAAAAGCTGTGAATTGTTTTGGATGCATTGATTTGATTGAGTGAATTAGGGTCAAGCCAGATCATTCTTTGTCAGACCAAAGAAATGATTTATGTATTCAAGCTTTTATTTGTGAATGGCACAATGAACCATCTATAAAATCCAAACAATACTATTGTAGAAATTGGGGTAGGGTTATTTGAACTGAAATAAGAAGTTGCAGTTTTAGTTTGAATTAAGTTGAAAACGCAGAGTTGGGAAAAGGTAGAAATTTGAAAGAACAAATAAGTCAAGCCACTCAGGTGTAAACAGTTAAGTTAGTACAAATCTTGGAAAACAATACACATGGTCAAGTAAGTCCTTAACAAATTGATGAAGATTAGGGACATCTTCTGGGATGATTCACAATCAATAGTACAAGGTCCTAGAACTTGTTATATTATTGGTCGAGGTGAAATCCTAGGCAAAAACAACTAACAAGAAATGATAGAGGCCATCTTTGGAAGTTTGAACCTTTTCAAGCCTACCCTCATTATATGCAAATGCATACACTCTAGTTCCATGCTTTGAGCCAAAATGCCTAATTTCTTCAATACACAACAATTAGAAACCAAAATTCCCTCCTTTAAGCTAATCTTGCAGCAAAGAACCCTAAATTACCTAGTTCTCAAGACAAGAACTGTAATATGCAGAAGGGAACAAGTTTGGGGGAATATATTTCTTTCGGATTGCAAGGAAAGAAGAGGCAAAACCAATTGAAAGACTAGAAAGGGAGAGAAAGAAGTAAAAAAGGGAATAAGTTTTGTCTTGTGGCCTATCACTCTTAAACAATTAAGTTCGTAGGGGTATTTCAATACCTAGTACCCTAATGCCAACTGGCATGGGAGTTGCTAACCCAAAGTTCGTTAAGGGTGATAGAAAGCCTAAAATGATAAAAAAATTGCACTATTCTAATTCTTAACAGTAGAAGAGAAACAAAAGGAGTTCTAGTAAGAGAACCTAATTGATAAGTCAGCCGCAACTGCTATGCCACAATATGCAAGATGTCAGATCAAAACCAAAGCCAGGAATTATTAGCATACACGTGAGGGAAGGAAAAGGATGAAAGAGAAAGGTAATGATGCAGATGGGAAGAGTGGAATCTAGGTAATTTACAACCTAAATTTTCCAATTATCTACCCAAATTACCCAAGCCTAACACTACAAGCCTAAAAGACCTCATTGATCTTGAAGGTTGAATTTGCCTACATTAGTGGAGATAAATATGAAAAACAACCATATGGGACTTTGGCTAATTTACTAAGGAGATTCTCAGAAGATTAGCTAATTTACTAAGGAGAAACGGAAAGAAGACCAACACACACTCACAGAATAGGATCGATTGGTTGCATTGTTTACAATATAGAATTCATCAATTTATTAATAGAGATTGAGAAAAACTTTTCCTTCTTCTGAGTTGGAAACTGAAATTTGAATTCATACTGTAACTGACTTATTTCAGGTTTATTGGTGGAATAAGAAAAGATTGTTGTATAGAATAGAAAAATGTCCTTAAAAATGAAGTTCAATTGTTTGAGGACAAACAAATCTTTCTTTTCTTTGCTTGAGGACAAACAAAATTTTAAGTTTGGGGGAATTTGATGAGTCGAAAACTCATCTATTTTTAATCCATTTTTCTGACTTGTTGTTCTAAGGTAATTGCTAAATTTTATGCAGAAATATGGAAACCTTACCCAATTTATGTTTTGCAGGTTTTTACAGCAGAATTGGCAAATACAGCAAAGAACCAGAAAAATATGACCAAGGCAGCTAGGTCGCGACAAAGTTGGAGGTCGCGACAAAGGACTTAGCAAACCAATAGTTTTTAAGTCACGACCTTAGTGGGGATGTTGCTGTAAGGTCTACTAGATAAAAACCTAAAATACGTCGCAACACGTTTGTCATATGTCGTGAGAGAAAACAATGAAGATATAACAAAACAAGGTTGCGATAGAAAATCAAGGTCGTGATAAGAAGTGATACTGGGGCCAAGGGAAGGATATTGCGACAAGTGACAGGATCCTGAGAGAGAGAAAAAGCTTCAAAGAAAGATCTTGTTGTGACATTGTTCTTTATGTTGTGACACTGAAAGAAGACAACTCTGGTTGCGACAGAAAAACGATGTCGCGACAAGGAATGATAGCTTCATAAACCGACTAAGTCTCGACAAAAGATTTTCAAGTTGTGACATGATGACGAGATGGAGATATTATTCGAGGTCACGAAAAAGGCTTCAGGTCGCGACATGAAAATATTTTTACAGAAGAATTGGTAATTCCAGTAAGAAAAAGATATATATGGTCAAGGCAAATCTAGGTCACTATTTAATTCGTGAGGTCGCAAATAAGGAGTCCTCAGATCAAGAAGCTTTGGGTTACGACTGAGGAGAAGGTTGTTGCAAATTTATTAGACAAAGACCTCAGTCGCTGGAGTAGAGAATCGAGGTCACAACAAAGAAAGGATTCTGTGCCAAACCAAAGTCATAGACAAGAGAAAGTTATAAGACGCAGAAAGAGTTTCAAAGAAAGATCTTATCGCGACACCGTTTTGTATGTTGTGACACCGAAAGAAGACAACTCTGGTCGCAACAGATAATTGATGTCACAACGAGGAATGGTTGCTAAATGAATTGACAATGCCTCCACAAGGGAAGTTGCTGTTACGAAAAAATACAAGCTGAAGACACCAGTTGAGGTCGTGACATTGATTTCATGTTGTGACATGAAAATAGGCTGAACAGTTAAAAACATGTTGCAACTATGTTGAGCAACTACGACAAGGGCCAAGGTGAGAAGGGTAACCACTCAGTCGCGACATACTTTTTAGGTCACGACCAGAAATAGAAGCTGAATTAAGTAAAAACTGTTGTAATTCGAGAGCGAGGTCAAATAAGGGACAAGGTGGGAATCTTTCAAAATGATAGTCAAGTCGCGACCGCCTTTTAGGCTGTGACAGAAAGTGCAAAGAAGGAAAGAAAACCCGGGTCTCGACCTAAATTACGTCACGACAAGGAACTCACAGATCGCCAGCTGAGTCAAAACTTGCATGAAAGCAGCAGACAACCAAATAATATCGCAACATAAAAAGGAAGTTGCGACCAGGGATCAAAGTGGCTGACAACAAAAATAGTGTCGCGACATGAAACTTGGCCGCGACACGACTCGGGGAGAAGTAAATAAATGCCAGGGGTCACGACACAAATGCTCGAGACAAGAAAACGCTTGTAAAGAACAAGAGTCATAATCCACCGCAACCGAACTCGGGTCATGACACAACAATCTAAGTCGTGACTGAAAAATGATGATTGTTAGGAAAAATGCTAAGTAAAAGAAGACAACAAGGATTCCAAGTTGCGACACACACTGCCAAAACAAAAGAGTTGTGTCAAAGGTTAGTCGCGACAAAGAAATTCATGTCACGACAACCAAATGAAGAAGCTGCAAGGAACAATGTTGCAACAAGCAATTAAGGTCACGACAGACATAGGAGGTTCAGATTAGCAATGAAGTCGCAACAAACTTTCTAAGGTCGCGACCTAAACAGTGAGCTAGGCCATTTAATTTGGGGAAATCCACTTGAAGCCTTGGAATCAGGTCCAATTTTTGAAAGAGTATAAATAGGCGTACTTGCTTCAGGAGAGGGCAGCTCTTCCGGAACCCAGATCCTTGGGGGATTGAAGAAGACTCACTTGTATATTCTTAGAATAGATTAGTTAGAATTGTTTTTATTTTTTATTTTCTAGATTTGAACCAGCAATCTATTTTGAATTGTGAAGCTGAATCAAATAGTTCATCCCTTTACCGATAACTGCCTGGAATTAATGAAGTCTAGACAATTTCTGGAATTTAGTTCTTTCAGTTTATTATAGTTACAGTGGACGTTCTTGATCAATACCCATCGCGATCAGGATTCGCTTTTAGAAGCGCAATAATCGGAATGGATGTTGTTAGTTATAGTCTTTTCTGCATAAATTAGAGGAAATTTCCTGGATTTCGATTTATTTGGTTGATGTTGTTTATGAATTGAATTGTTCCTAATATTAGTATCGAATACCCTTTCAAGGACTGTATAATGCTTTGATTTCCAAGAGGCCCTCTGAGTGACATAGAGATGGAGATTCCTGAGAGCTTGGAACATTAAGTTTGTGGGTATGTTAAACTACTATTGAAGAACTAAAGAGCTCTGAGAGTTCACTTCGATAAATTTCCAATTCACTCATAGTTGAATTTGAAGGGGATTATTTATCAATTTCAATAATTAGAGATTTCACCTTAATCCGATGGAAAGATCTTGATCCCGTGTTAGTTGAAATCTAATCAAGGAAAGGGAAAAATCCATCAGATCTAAAGGAAGAGTCATAAACCATTTTGTAGAGGTTTTTCAATGACCCTGTCTTGGGAAGCAAGAAATCTGCTGTGTTAAGAAATGGGTATGAAGTATTGAAAATGAAAAATACCCAAATCTTATAAAGAGTATTTTGAATACAAGTAACTAATTAGATCCATGTCTTTGAAAGAAGCAGGGACCTCTAACTAGTGATTTAATGGAGAAATCCATGCTGCTTTATTAGGCATCTTTGACAAACTGCATCCGTAATCAAACAGAGTCATAATAGATTACGATGTAGAAATCTGGCACTCACAACAATTCCTACGTTGTTCATTTCTAGTAGAGAACTGATTCAGTCCAGTTTATTTTATTTGTTTTTTTTTTCAAATTTTATTTTAATTAGAGAAATATAATATAGGATGATCTTGTCTTTCAACTCTAGTTTTCAAAATCGTTACAAGGAGGTGCAAATAGTGTGGATCTTGAGTAGTTAGGGTAGTTGATTTCAAAATTCTTGTCAATCTCTGAGGGAATGATATCTGGACTTACATCCAATTTTTACTACTTGTAACCTGTGCACTTGCAGTGTCTTAGATTAAACTCATTTTATAATTTCAAGAACATCATACCATTTTTTAATTTTTAAACAACTAGCTCCAATTTTGGAACCACTGCAAGGGAATTGTAAGGCTCCAGTAGAGGAATAAAAATTGAAGGGTTTAGTCTATATATTCATAGACAAACAAGCGCTTGCTACTACATTAGCCTTCCTGGGATGATAATCGATCACACAATCATAATCCTTTATCAATTCCATCCATCTACGTTGTCTCAAGTTAAGTTCTTGTTCTCAAGTCAATTCCATCCATATACTTAAGACTTTTGTGATCGGTGAAGATGAAACACTTTTTTCCATAAAGATAGTGTCTCCATATTTTCAATGCGAACACAATAGCGGCCAATTCCAAATCATGCGTAGGGTAGTTCTTTTCACGTGCCTTCAACTGCCTTAAATTGTAAGCTACCACTTTACCCTCTTGCATAAGGACACATCCAAGTCCATTTAATGAAGCATCGCTAAAAATCACGTATTCTTTACCATAGGTCAGCTGAGTAAGAACTGATGCCTCAATTAAGAATGCTTTCAACTTTTCAAAGCTAGCTTGACACTTTTCACTCCACTCAAATCTCACATTCTTTTGGAGCAATCTTGTCATCAGGGTCGCAGTCATCGAAAACCCCTTAAAGAACGTTCTGTAGTAACTTGCCAATCCCAAGAAACTATGCACTTCCGTGACATTTCTCGATGGTTTCCATTCAATAATCACCTCTATCTTCCATGGATCCACTCGAATTCCTTCTTCTGATACAATGTGTCTAAGAAAGGACACTTCTCTCAACCAAAATTCACATTTGCTCAGTTTGGCATATAACTGTTCATTTGTCAAGGTTTCTAGCACTACCCGAAGGTGTGTATCATGATCTTCCCAATCAATTTAATAGACAAGGATGTCATCTATAAACGCTATGAAAAACTTATCTACATACAGTCGGAAAACACGGTTCATTAAGTCCATGAAAGTAGTCGATGCATTTGTCATCCCAAACAGCATTACAAGGAACTCATAATGTCCATACCGCATTCTAAACGCTGTCTTATGCACATCCACGTCCTTAATCCTTAATTGATGATACCCAGATCGCAAGTCAATCTTCAAAAAGACACTTGCACCTTTCAATTGGTCAAACAAGTCATCAATCCTGGGTAACGGATATTTGTTCTTCACTGTCATTTTGTTCAGTTGCCTATAATCAACACACAACTGAAGTGTACCATCTTTCTTTTTAATAAAGAGTACTAGAGCTCCCCATGGTGATACACTAAGACGAATAAATCCTTTCTCTAACAATTCTTTCAACTAAAGTTTCAATTCTTTTAACTCCACTGAAGCCATTCGATACGGTGTAATAGATGCCAGAGTGGCACCCTGAACAACATCGATTGCAAACTCAATCTCTCTCTATGGAGGAAAATACCCTATAGTTTGCCCAAATTGCATTATAATGCCCAAATTGAACCATCAGAACAATACTAATAGTCTTAATGTTTTGTTTAGCAGTCTTAAGCATCACATGTAGCTCATAAATTGATTTCTCCATGTTATGCATATTGTAGTTCATGAAAAAACCATAAGGTAGAGATTGGAGAATGATATCAATGACCAAGTCTTGGCTAATCGGTAGACCAAGCTTCTCAAGATGATCTAGATAGTCAATTTTTAAGACATGAGGGCTGACTAAGCTAAGTACAACCATCTTGCAGGAAAGTAATGCCTTGATGGTGGCAAACCTTGCAATGCGGGCCTACTCTTGGAACATTTCGCTAAGATGGCCCACCATGGTGAATGCCCCATATCTACCATTTGTTTCTGAATCTTATATTCCATGGTGGCAAGCATGAGACATGTAACATCAATTGAGTCATTTTGATGCTTACTATAAGCATCCCTTTGAACCCTATGGACATTTGTTGCAGGTTCCTCAAGGATAGGTTCATCTAGGACATACAACTTTCTCTCTTGCATAAGAATAATTTTTAAGTTTTTGTACCAGTTTAGGAAGTTGGTCCCATTAATTTTGTCATTCTCAAGGAAAATCACAGTGACAAAGTAGGTGTATTGTTTATTGCCATTATCTACAAATTATAAATAGGGTATTTTAGAATTTCAATAATTAAATCAAAGAAACATAAATTACTCCCACTAAATATTATCAAATAAATAATCCTCTAGTATTAATTGAATAACCTCAACAAATGAGACTTTAGTGGTACAAGACCTATATTTCACCAAACTTTAAGTAAGCTTTGGCTTATCACCCAAAGTTTGGTTATTCAAGTAGGTAACCCTTTACCAATTACTTCTCATGTAACTCTTGGATTCCCATGGGACTTGACATCACATATCATAACTAAAATCCCATTGATGCCCTAGTCCAAAACCGTTTTGATGACCTTGTTAAGTTCACCAAATTCATATACATGGATAGCACCATTATTGAACACGTCTTACTAAGATGGTCTGCATACCCTAATTTGGAAGAACCTATGTAGACAATCGAAGTCTTGACGGGTGTAGAATCATGGTAGGTATTTTATGACTTAATATCAAATGAGGGATTTTAATTTATATTTTATTCTTGCATTTAAACATATAACATCATCATGTGAATAAATATGACTAATCGATCATACCATACATGTCATCACAATCATAAATATAATAATGCTATAAAGTAAATGTGTCATAGCATGGAACCAAACTAGATTGATCTTCATAAGCCCATATGAAGATCAAAGGTCAATCCTAAATAAAACCTTCATCTTGAAGAACTTTCTTGGAATGTGCTAAATGGTCCCTACCATCGAATCCAAGTTTGAGAAGATCACATCGTCTACCATCTCTTGTGATTTAGCTCGATCTCTATCCTTGAGCATTTATTCTTCTTTACAACTTGTATTTATAATATACAACTTATAAATTAATTACAAGAAATAAAAAACGATGCACATGTTGTATTTAAATTACATATCCCAAAATAGAATAAATAAATAAATACAAGATACATAAATTAAAACATCCACATTGGTCTAAAGGACCGTGCTATGAACCATGCATTTTCCCCATAAATACACAATAATAATAATATCTCAAAAATTCAAGTGTAGTTCATTAAACATAAATCTATTATTAATAATAAAAATAATTAGGGCATGTGTATCATAATACACAAACAATTAAACATCCCAATATTCAATTGTACAAACCCTAAAACCATTATTATTAATAATATTAATTAGGGCTTGTGTGTAGAGGTGTCCAATGGGTCGTGCCACCCATTTGGACATGTAGGTTGATCAATTAAAATGTTGTGTCTTGCTAGCCCGATTACTGTAGGGGCCCAGGTTGGCACGACATGGGTAAGCGAGTTGTGCTGTGCCTTAGGAAATGGCCCATTGTGCCACTATGTTGACCTATCGACCTATCGTCCTAGCCCATATAGCTCATTGACAAATGATTTGAATTTTGTTACTTTTTCTTTTTCAAATTTCTAAAATGCCCCTCCCAACAACTATTTAACAATTAGTTGAAGGGGTAAAAAAGGTAACTCAATAATGATCTTTACATATTTTATATCAAATGTCTATAATACCTCTTCTAACAACTTATAATGGCTAGTTTTAAGAGTAAATAAGTAAGCAAACTTTTTTTTTTAAATATTTGTATATCAAAGACTCAAAATACCCCTCTTAATTACTATATAACAACCACTTTTAAGGATATGTAATTGATCTTCCAATGATTTCCTATAAATACATCTCATTTTAATTCTTTCTCACCCCAATTATTATTCTCTCATCTCTCTTTGCACATTGTTTACAATTTCCTCAAGTTTCACTTTCATCAATTTACAAGTGCTCAAATTCAAGAATTTAAATTACTTACTCTCCATAACTATGCATCAATTACAAGTTTTTTTGGGGGTAATCTCTACAAGTTTTCATCATCACAAGGTTGAGGTATTTATATTTAGTTATTTTAATTGTTTTTTTAGTCTTTTATTTTTTTTATTATTTTATTTCTTCATTTTTCTTTTCAAAATTAAAAATGGATCCCCATTACTTAGATGTTGAAAACCTTAATTTTGATATTGATGAATGTGACGAATTTAATCCCTTAGAAGATAAGGAGAATCCCACCCCTACTAGTAACCCTCAATCCATCACTTTTTTCTAATTTTGATCATGTAGGAAAAAAACCTGGGGTTTGTAGATGAACTTCTTTAGTTTGGAATCACTTCATTACAATAAATAAAGAAAATTCAAAAGGAAAGGTAGAAAATGTAGCACAATTCAAATATTGTAAAATATATATAGTTGTAGAGCTAGTGGTGGCATGGGTTACCTTAGAAGACATTTCGAACAATGTACCAAAAAACATGGTGCATTAAACCATAAACAATCTCAAATAAGTCAAAGTGGATCTTCATCAATGAAATCTTTTATGTACAATTATGAACGTGTAAGAGAAAAGTTTGGTAAACTTATAACTAGTATGAATATTATATTAGGATCTACCTAAGATCCTAGAGTTTTAGATCTAATGGAAGATTTACAATTGTCTTTTAAAAGAATTATTAAGACTACTTTCTCGTAATGATGTAATAAAAAATTATAAAAATAAAAAACAAATAATAGTTGAAGAATTAACTAATTATAATAGTGTTTTATCTATGACTTCTGATATATAGACTAGTTGCAAAGATGATCCTTATGCATGTGTAACATCACATTATATATATTCGAATTGGGAATTACACAAAAGAGTATTAGGTTTTCATCTTATATGTCATCCTCATGATGAACCTACTATATATAAATGTATAATAAGTCTTTTTAAAGAGTATGGCATGGTTAATAAAAATTTTAGTATTACCTTTGATAATGATTCAAATTATACTAGCGTCATAGATTTATTTGCAAAAACAATTAGAATGGGTCCAAAAAAAGAGATATTTCATGTGAGACGTGTTTGTCATACAACTAATTTAGTAGTTCAAGATGGTTTTAAATTAATATCTCCCTTAATAGTTTCTATTCGATTTGGTATAAAATTTATTTGTTGTTGCAAAGTGAAATCAAACAATAGTTTAGTTATTTATGCAAATCTCAAGGCTTGAAGTCTAAAAAATTTCATTGTGATATCCCTCATCGTTGGAATTCTACATACCTAATGTTAAAATCTTGTAAAAGATAAAGAAATGTAATATCATATTTTGTCAATACTAAAATAGGTGAAATTAAAATAAGTTTAAATGATTAGGAAATAGGTTTACAATTTTTTAAAATTTTTATGAAGCTACTAATATTTATTCTACTGTATACACACCCACATCTTACATAGCACTTAGATGTATTTGCAACATAAGTGGTTTGTTTAAAATATATAGAGATCATCTTTTTTTTTTTCTAAAGTATGTGAAAAGATGGAAACAAAAATTTTGAAATATTAGAAGATTATTCCACCACTTTTTTCATTAGTTGCTTGTATGGATCCAAGAGTTAAGGTTAAAAGTGTAGAAAACATTTTAAATTACAAAGCTTGTTATATAAACCAACCATCTAAACCAGAGGGTCACATATATGAACAATTAAACAATTTATATAAATATTACCAAAATAAATATAATAGTGTCTCTTCAAATGCTACAACTTTATTTATATTTGGAAATGATCATTTTTTATATTAGCAAAGGGAAAACGATAAATTGGTCCTTCAAGTAGGTATGATCTTTCAAAATATTTAGGCACTAATTAATGTTCATACCTTTCACCGAATGAAATAAACTTTTTTGATATTTTGAAATGGTAGAAATCTCATGAATCCACTTTTCTCAAGCTATTTAACTTGGCACGTGATCTATTAACCTCGTCAGTGTATATTGTAACATTGGAATCTACATTTTCTATTACAGGAAATATACTTAGAGAAAGAAAGACAAAACTTCCAAATAAGATGCTTAAAGTTTTAGCATGTTTGAAGGATTGGGAATATGCAAGCTTTAGACTTCAAAAAGAAGAAGATGAATATGCAAGAACGTTTGAGAAGTTGGATCTCAACTAAGGATAAGATGATTTTGAGACTGATGATGACAATTAAAGATAAATAAGTTTTAACATGAAGAAAATTTGTTGAGAATTTTATGCTATATGTTTGTTTTAAATTTATGATATATAATTTATATTTAAAAGTGAGTAATGCATGTGATTGATAGTTGGGTATGTGCCTACCTAGTTGGGATGTACTCAAACTATAGTGATGCAATTCTCACTTTTTGGTCTCATTATTTTTAATGTAAATTGTTGAAATATTGAATAAAATAGTTTATTAATTTTAATTTATATTCCAATATTTTAAATTTATTTTTATTTGAATTAAAAAACTAAATTAAATAAGATCTTTCTATATCTTTAATAATAAAAATTAATATTTATATAATGGAAAATAAAATAGATTTACGTAGAATATATATATATATATATATTTAAGTAGGAGCCCATTATCACAACTCATTGGTACGACCTATTGACATTGCACAACACGAATAACCTATGAGCTTATGGGTCATGCTAGACCACCTTTTTTTTTTCTTGAGCTGTCACACCCCGATTCTCGGTCCGACCCGATTGGCGGATTCTAATCGAGTTCGGGGTGCGAGACCATATACTGGGACTCTTTACCTGATTTTTTTTTTCCTAAAGCCGAACTTATACCTGTGGGTATGGCCCATTATCTTATAAATGTGAATCAAAAATATTATAGATGAAATCAAAGAACTACCACCGGAGTGGTGTCCATCAAAATCTAAACACATATAATTGAGTCCCATTTACTTATACATATACAAAAACAACTTTACATTCCAATTACATAGTCACGCCAGACTCGTCGTGATGAACCCTATCAGGCTGGGCCCAAACAGATGCGGATGTCTTCGATGTCTTCTCTCAGACCTACACCTGATTAACCCGGTGCTGTTTTACGCTTAGTGGGGAAACATATCTTATACGTAAAACATAAATAACGTGATAACAATAACAGATATCGAATCTTCCCGAATTCATATAATCCAAATGTATAACAGTCGATCACATTCGTAACAAACTTAGACATATATAATGACAAGGCATCCAATTGCCTCTCTTTACATGTATCATGACTTTCTCAGTTCTCGTGGTCGTTTTCCCATTCATGTCATCGAGATAATTCATTTCCATTTGTACCTGCAGGACCTTTGTCAATTCTTATATCTCCCATAGGAGTATAGAGTCTACTGTACTGAACTTATACTTAAAGCAACTTATACTTACTTGGGTCTTACACTTATAGCAGACTTATTCTTATTCGGATCTCATACTTATAGGAGGCTTATTATTATTCGAATCTTATACTTACAGCAGGCTTATCCTTATTCGGATCTCATACTTATAGCAGGCTTATTCTATGCGCATCTCCCTTAGATACAATACTTATGCTTGTATCGCACGATACTTATTCAAATCTCCCAAAGGACATATATCATGACTTATAATCGTTATTTGTCACTGACTTATAATTATCCGTGATCTCCCAAAGGACATCTACTAACTGCCGACTGATACTTATCCAGATCTCTCATAGGAGTTACAGAACTTATGCTTATACAGCAGGGGTGTTAAACACTCTGCTGGTATTTATTTCTATTTCAGATCTGTCGTAGGAGTTTACAGAACTCATACTTATCCTACGGAATTTACATATGTTCAGAGGTACCCGTAGGTATCACATAGATTACTTGAATGATAACGTATTACAAAAACTTATCCTATACGAAAGTACCCGTAGGTATTACTGAGTTTAATCAGGTACAGAGGTACCCGAGGTACCTCACGGTCTTTATTTTAGTACTTCGGGATCTTATACTTGTACTACAGCCTATCCTCGGGCTTTCCGAGAGCAGATCTTCACTGCACTACGCAGTTTATTCGGTATTTCTCTATCCTGTCCCATTTGCTTACAATATAAGCCATATTCTTAGCTCATTTATATTACATAACTTATACAGTATTTCGTGATCTTATACATGTATTACAAAGTATACTGCCTTTACTGATCTTATTTCAGGCGGCGCACTGTGAGGTACGAGATGAGCCTGAACGCATCGATCATATCATTAGCTACACAAGGTCGACGACTTCTCTACATACGACATTAGTCTTTCGTAGGTACAGATCACATTTATACAAGCAACTCAGAGAAGTGGCTACATCTCTGGATTTTATACTCTATTCATGTAATCTCAGATTTTATTTTGCCTGATAATGTGAGCAACTGATACAGGCAATACCAAGTTTTTATGTTCTTATTTTTACTGATAATGGAGCACCCTTTGTGTACTCACCTGATCATAATACTTATGTTTTATTCCATACTTATACCGTGAGGTACATCGACTTATACTTATTCTGATCTCCCGTAGGAGTTATGTAGTTTTATGCGTAACTTCTTATACTTATAACCGCATTTATGTTCATTCGGGACTCCCGTAGGAGTTACAGAGCTTACTCTTATTTAGAACTTATAATTATAACAGGCTTATTATCATTCGGGACTCCCGTAGGAGTTACAGAGTTTATTCTTATTCAGAACTTATAATTATAACAGGCTTATTATCATTCGGGACTCCCGTAGGAGTTACAGAGCTTATTAGTATACAAAAGTACCCATAGGTATTACACAGATTCATTATTCGGGGTTGTCTATCATATGTCCTGCCTCGACTACCTAGACCAATCATAAGAAATGAGTGATCGCAGTGATAATAAGTACCGAAGGTACAATACGTAGTCAGAGTGTCGTGAAGACCAGCAGGAGTGTCAAGCACCGTACGTGATGTGCCTCGCCCCACTTTAACAAGAAAGCCGTAGCGACCGCCAGGAGTGCCAAGCACCGATCGATCGCGCTCAAGCCACGCAAACAGAGTGCCGTGAGCACCAGCCAGGAGTGCCGAGCACCGATTAGGACATGCTCGCTTTCACGCAACAGATGCCGTAGCACCAGCAGGAGTGCCGGAGCACCGATCAAAACGTGGCTAACCACGCAGCAGGAGTGCCGTAGCACCAACAGGAGTGCCGGAGCACCAACAGGACGTCCACTCATTCATTCTTCGGTCCTAGGTAGTCAGATTGTCATATGTCTTTCAGAACTTATAACCTTTCTTAATCACATTCTATGATCATGACATTTTATCTTTCATATTCATGTTCAAGTTCATATTTCAATTCGTTTTCATGTTTCATATCAAATTCATGTTTCATGCGCATATCTATACATATGGCATTTCATATACTTATACAGGAATACTGATGTATTCACCCATCGTTCATGTATTCTAGTCCCTCTATGAATCTATTTTACTTAGAAATTGGAATCATTCCAATTCGATCATCCAAACTAAAGTTATGGCATTTTTATGCCAAACTAGTCAAGATTTTACCCGAGGGACGCTTGAAATACTCATTTTCCAAAGGTCTCTGACTCCATATTTGACGACCGGTTCTGGTACTCCTTTAAATTTAAGGTGCTAAGGGTCTCTCAATTGAATCACCCAACGAGCACCGAAATCTTCAAGATACGTCCAAACAATCCGACTACTCTACGAAAGCAACCGGAAGCGTAATCTGCTTTACGCATAAATTTCACTTTGGAGTGGATTTTTCGACCACTTACAGTCGACCTGACGGCGCTCCAATTCTGATGTTTGGTTATCCTTGAAGTCTAGTTTAATTATCCACTTGAATCGAAATCTGATAAAGAATGAAAGCAATTTATATTAAAATACGAAAAACTAATGAATAGAAAGCAGTGGTGTACCTAAGATACATGTCTACGCATCAAAGACATGTTCGGGCCTGAAGGGTGTACCTATGACATGTTCAAGGTGTACCTAAGACATGTCCCTCCGAAAAATGCCTTAATGTGTGTTTTTATCCCATTTTTCCATATTTTTCCATCCAAACCAACTCTATACTTCATACACACATCAAAACCACTTCATATTCACCTTGTAACCTCATTTCTACTCAATTCCTCTTTCAATACTTATCTTATTTCAAAAACGTATCATGAAATCCTTCCAAAACAATTCTAATATGGGTCACAACCCATACATGATCCAAACATAGAGATTTGTTAGGGTTTGTTCTAAACCCTAACTCCATTACATACAATTTAACCATGAATCTAACCTCAAAGGGAGGATTCCATACTTATCTTGTTCCTTATGGGTTTTACCAACCTTAATTTCAAGAAATCTAAGGTTAGGATGCAATTCTATCAAAACCCTAGATTTGGAGACAAGCTATTAACCATACAAAGCCTTAAAATTCCATAGATCCATACAATTCCATGCTCAAGGTTAGTTTCCATACCAAAATCATAGAATCCATACCTTGTTGGCCTTGCTTGAACTTCTTCTTCTCTTCCTCTTCCTCTTCTTCTTCTTCTCCCATTCTCTTCTCCCATACGGTTTGTTCCTCCTCCAAGCAAACATGAGACCAACCCTTGGTCTTTAAATCCCCATATCTCTTAGGCCTTGCTTCGTCCCTCAAAACCCATTCAAGTTAATTTTCTTTTATTTGCTTGTCCTCCAACTCTCGAACACACCATTTGTATTTCAAGTTTCCTTTATTTCATTTTGGCCTCAAATCTTGTTAACTTATGACTTTTAAGTCCCTCTTTGGATAAATTACAATTTTATCCTTAAATCTTGTAAATTTCCGGTCTCTCGTTTCCATGTTTCGCATTTAACTCACGAAACATTCAAATTACGCTTACAAAATACCCTACACATGTCGAAAACTGCTAGGGTATATTTTGGGGTGTTACATGGGCTGACATGAATCCTTTACTAGGTTAATACAACCCGACACATTGGCACGCATGATTGTTTGCCTTTTTCCATATAGACTAAAAACCCCTCAAATTCACATAGTTACAAGAGCCTTAAACTTCTTTGCAAAATGCATGTCACTTCTGGGATAAACTTCATTGATTAAATAAACCTTTCTCGTGTTCGTGGATTTTAAAATTGGTCTAGTCTATGACACCGCAAGTGCAATGTGTCATACAAGTAGTAAAATCTGAATATAAGTCCAGGTATCATTCCCACAAAGATTGATAAGAATTTGAAATCAACTACCCCAACTACTGAAGTTCGATGCTTTTAGACTAAAAACTGATAGTGAAAGTTTTATCTAGAAAAATAAAGATCCTAGACTATTAACTAAAAATATAAACTGAAATAACATGAAAACAACCAATAATATAAAGAACAAAATACTAGACCGAATTTGTTCCATGTGAGAAACGAAAACTATTAAAGACTACAATGAAATACTAATTCCTACACCGAAAGTACATTGCTCGTTTTTATCATGGATTTGGATTTGTCCAAGATTGCCTAAATGTTGCATTGATTTCTCCCATATTCATCGGTTAGAAGCCCCGTCTTTCTCTAAGTCAAGATCGAACCGCTTACTAGATTCAGCATTTTTCTTCTCAATACCACACCCATTGATGATTGCAGATCTTTTGCTTTCCTTCTCGGGATTTTTGCAAAAGTTCTAACACTTAATTGGTGGTTCATCCTTCAAATCTATTGGTTATTCCTTTCCCCTCGACAGATCTCGCCAACACATGGTCGAGCTCCCGTATCGAGGCGAACTCTCCTGATTATTTATATTGTTAAATACTTCCTCCAACTTCACCATGAGCTTAATGGGAGATTTATCAAAATGAACTTTAGCTCGCCAGCTTCATCAATGGTAGTCTAACATACCCATAAGTGAATGCTTCGCCTCGCACTTCCAACTCGTATCAATGCCAGGGCATCTTGAAATCGAAAGCAAGATACATTCTTAAACTCGTATTTGGTACTACTTATCGGGAACTTATAGATTCAAACAACACCAAGTAAATAAATCACGACCCAAATAATTCCTCTCCAAATTTTTGCAAAAGATCAGAATTCACGGTAAATCGAATCCAACTAAGCTATGCTCTAATTATCGCAAGACGTTAATTAACAATGGAGCATCGATCAAGTGCATCCATCAGACCACAATTAAATCGAAGAAATGAATTCTAGAAATTTGTTCAGATTTCACAATTTTCTTCGTGCATTAATTTTAAAAAGAAAATAATGTAAATAAAAATCCAGCTCTTCAATCAAGCTGCACAAGTCGCGATTCGTATCCGTAAAAGAAAAGAAAATAAAGAAAAGAAAAGACAAGAAAATCTACACTAAACTATACAATGAACCCTTCTTCTCTCCCAGTTCTTAGTGTCGAGAGTGAAAAAGTTAGAGGTTCCTTTACTATTCTAACACTGTCTATTTATATATGTCAAAAGAAAATGGGCCGAATGCACAAAGATCCGTGAATTCAAGAAAAAGCCCAGACATCGCCTCAAGTCGCGATCTGCGTTGATGTCGCGACTCGATTCCCTTATTTGCTCCGCGAAGGCGACCAGGTTTCTTCGCCATACCGTGTTTCGCAGCCTGATACGCTGGTCGCGACCAATCGCGGTCGCGACCTCTGGCTCAATTGTTCTCAAGAATTGATGTCGCGACCTTAGTCTCATGTCGCACCTCGCTGCCGCTCCTTCGCTGCACCAGTCACGCACTTCAATTTCCAGTTGCAACCTCCTTTGAAGTTGTCACCACTTTAGTTTTGAGTCGTGACTTCCTTCCTTCGCTGCATCGCACGCCGCGAATTTCAATTTTAAAGTTGCGACCACATTTCGCTTTCTACCGCCTCACCAGTCGCGGATTCTTTTTCAAGTCGCGAATTCCTTTTCGGGTCTTACGCCTGACATGTTCATAATTTAGGTCGCGACCAATAATTAGTTGGGCATCGCTTTTGGATAGCCCTTTGCCTTTAAACCTACGTGGACTCAATATGATGTCGCGACCACGTTACCCTCTTTCCGTCATAGGTCGTTCTCGCCGCTTTAAACATAATTGCGACCGATGTTCGATGCTCGCATATTCGTGTCGCTGATTTCGTTGTCGCGATTCCTCGCTGATCGGGTCGCACTTTGAGGTTCTTAATCGATTTAGTGGTCGTGAATCCATTTGCTTCGTTAAGGACTCTGCTAGCGAGGTTTCGCATTTAATTTCAATATTAGGTTGCGACATGGCTTCAGAATGTCTGTTTCTTAGGTCGCGATCCCGCTGATTGGTCGTGACTCCTCGGGGGTCCTTTGTAAGATCCGAGAAAATTCCAATTTTCAGAAAAAAGGCAAAATCGTAATTTCGTCAAAACCCAAAATTTTTCTGTGACTTCTGATGATAAACTGACTTCATCGCTGAATTGTCTCGCTAAATTCCAAATTTAACACGCCGAGTCTTCTCACACCCGGCAACAATCTAATTTGCACGCTGAGGAATCGAGTATCTGGTGCCGTAAAACGACATGTGATGTGACAAAAGTCACCTATAACATGTACTCATGTGACACATGTTGCATGAGTAGAGAAATGATGGAAACGGACGGCCGAGATTGTGCCAAATGTCGAAAATCCAAGCTTAGGGACATGATTGGTATTATTTGATTTCTTAATGATAATAGGACAAAATGTTGCATAGTGTCATCTCCTTCTTCAAATGGGAAAAGAGAAAACGTGCAAGAGAAAAACGGTTTGCAGAGCTTAGGTTTTTAGATTTTTAGAGTGAGAAGGTGTGCCTTCTCTCTAAGATCCTGGCTAATTCGACCGTCGGATTTCTTTGGAGCAAGAAGGAAAGTCGTTCTACGCACGAGGGCAACGCTGCGGCTCCTTCCTGGCTTAAGGAGTTTCACAAACTCCTTGAGGTAGGGGCTTTATCATACTGGAGTTACACTTCATTTAAGTGTTTTGTTAATGTTTCGCTGGTTTGAGGCCTTAACGCGCCGCTTGATCGCATTCCAAATCTCGAACCAAGGTGTGGAAGTTTTAAACCCATTCGACAGTCCGTGACTGTCCAACATTGTTTGCTGTTAACGGTATACTTTTGTGCTATGCAAATCGTATTTGGTGGTGTGTATGAGGCCGGAATGGCTATGAAATTCGGGTTCACCAAGTGGAACCGATGTTGGATGATTGGCCGTGAACAGTAACCCGAGGGTTTCACTGTTCATGTGAATAGTGTTTTGTGAGAAAATGTGTATGGTTGAGTAATTCAAATTGAATTGCTCGCATTTGTTAATTAGCCCATGTGAGCTAATTTTTGGTGTAATGGATTGAGAATTCACATAACATGCTTTGTGTGATTTAATTTATGTCCATATATGCATGATGACGTATTGGCATGTGTTGTATGAAAATGGTTGAAATGGCATAATGCATTCATATGCACCGGGTAACCTAGAGATTAGGCGTGTATGCATGACATAAAAAATTGAAAGAAAACGAACATGATTTGGAAAGGAATTTCACAGGATGATATTCCGGAGAATGGGGTTGGGAGACGGTCCAACAGATCATTTCGGATGAGGACCATGACTGTTTCGGGAAGTTCTCCAACACATTCGCCTCGGAGGGTAGTCTCATATTTTTACCGACCCTGAGTGTATTCAAGAACAACAAGCTTTGTTTTGAAAATGGTGTTTTTCTCATACATACTGTGCAAATGCGAGGGAGCTCTGGGTGAAGACTCGAGACATGGACGGGGCATGTAGACATTCAAGCAGATCACGACTCGCTTGAATGTGTGTTTACATAGGATCATTGCATATGCCCTTAGGTGGAGAGTAACCCATTTAGGGTGATTCCACTACTAGGCATTAGCTCACCCTGTCGAGGGAATATATTATTTCAAGTACAGAGCGTTCGAGGTGACGACTTATCTTAGAGGCCGACAAGGAAGTTCTGTCATATTGATTGTTTTTAATTTCTGATACATGTATTAGAATGTTTTTTATTTTAATATATGTCAGGTAAGAGTAATTTATTAACTTCAACTACGTGAGATATATGTATTTGGTTGTAATATGTTTATTGTGAGTATTGATGCAGGCCCAAGTGGCCATTTTTACTCATTTTATTCATATGTGGACCCTGTGTGGTCAGCTGGGATAGATATATCTGCAGAGCCCCCCCTGCACAAAGGAGACTCGCCCGATTATGCTTGCCTGCAACCCGACATCCACGAGTATGCTTCCGCTGGCCGACAAGTTGTCAACGGACTTCTCGGGAAACTGTGGGTGTCACATCCTTGAATAACAAAGTGGTTGCAACTTCAATTTCCCTCACTGGGACTTCGCGTTCGCCGTGTTTCGACGCGACCGATATTAGGTCATGACTCCCATTTCCGATTCTCCAACTCTTTAGTTGCAACCTCGTGATCTCCTTGTTGTGACCCAATTCAGCCCATGTCGTGGATTCCTTGAATAATTTCTTTCGTGATCAACCACACTTTCTCGTCGCAACCTCATTAACTAGTCTTCGTGATGTTCGTGGACTGAAATAACTAAACAAACGAGCCCTTGTCGCGACTTCCATTTTCAAGTTGCGACCTTCGTTTCAGTCAATTCTTCCGCTTTTTGCTGGATTTTGCCGTATTTTTCTCGCAAAAATTAAATTTGAGTAAATTACCCAGATTTCTGCATATGAATCAACAATTATCTTATAATATACTCAGAAAAATGGATTAAAAATCAAATGAGTTTTTAGACTCATCAAATTCCCCCAAACTTAAAATTTTGCTTGTCCCCAAGTAAAGAAAAGAAAGAATTGTTTGTCCTCAAACAATTAAACTTAAATTTTAAGGACATTTTTCTGATTCAAGCCACAGTCTTTCGTATTCTACCTTCTAACTTGAAATAGGAGATAGCAACATCATTTTAAAATTCAGTTTCGATTTAAGAAAAAGGAATGGTTTCCACTTCTATGACAAATTCCTTGATGAAATCATGTATTTAAACAAATGATCCAACAAGTCTTCGTTTCCTTCCGTGGTAAAAGTGTCTTCAATCCTTTTCATCTTCATGTCGAATTTAGTTCATCTTCTCGAGTCTCCTTAGAAAATCGGGTCAAGGTCCCATAGCTTGTTTTTCTCATACTGGACCGCACTAATGTAAGTAATTTCACCTTCAAGATCAAAGAGGTCTTCAGTTTCAGAATGTCATTTAGGTAATTGTGTAGATAATGGAAAATTTAAGTTGCAAATTACCCGTTTCCACTCTTTCTTCTACCCGATCGCTTCAAATTCATCCTTTTCCTTCGCGGTACTATAGATTCTTCTCAATCTGCCTGGGTGCATACTTTTGAAATCTTTATGGAATTTTGATTACCACTGCGACCTTATCGTGCCAATTCTCGTTTGTAACTCTTTGTCTGCTTTTTCTAAGAACAGGAATAGTGCAATGTTTTGTCTTCTGTGCTTTCTATCACCCTTAGAGAACTATGGGCCGCAACTCCATACTAGCTGCATTAGGGTACTCAGTGTTAAAACACCCTACAAGCTTAATTGTTCAAAGGAGATAAAGCCACAAGACAAAAACTTATTCCCCTTTTTCTCAATTTATGTTTCTTTTTCCTAATTCAAGTTATTTCTTCTCCTACCTTGTAATATATGGAAATATTTTTTCCTCAAACTCGTTTCTTCCTTACAAAGACCTTTATGTGCCGGAAATCGATAATTGCTCTTGCTCGTGATTATCGCGAAGAAGGATTCGTGCTTTCGCTGTCGCCATTTGGAAGAACTAAGGCTTGTTTCGTTCAAAGCATGGAACTAAAGGGTATGCCTAAAGATATATCGAGAGGGTAGGCTTGAAAAGCTCAAACCGCCAAGGATGGCCTCTATCACTTCGCTGGGTCGCTTTTTACCTAAGATTTCGCTCAATCAATAATCTAACAAGTTCTAGGACTATGCACTCTTAATCATGAATTTCCTTAATATGTTCCTCATTCTTCTCAAAGTTTCATGAGTTTGTTGACCAAGTGTATTGTTTGATCAAGACTTGTACGATTCCTTGTTTATACACACTTTCAATCATTTTATTTGTTCTTTGACATTATCCAAAACTTTAAATTCTCTGATCTAAATTTGGATTTAAATAGGTTGCCTGCAGTTCAATTACTAGTCTATGCCCTTATTTTTATTTCGTTGTTGTTCTTAGGATAAAACATAATTGGTCATTTGGTCATTGTTCAGACAAGGCTCGCATATTTTTTTATGCAAAGAATTAATGAAACAAACCACACAATTCAGCATATCAGTTTGTGAACCCAAAACAATCAATTTGTTAAGCAATTGGAATTTTATTTATTTAAATATCAAACATCTCAATGATGTACAATCTGATTTCTCTAGCTATACAAATGATTTGTATCTAATCGGAGAAAATTCTCTATTCTTGATCTAAAACCTATGCCTTCTGCTAAAAATTTGTAGCTCTGCTATTAGTTCCCCTTGTCACGAATTTGCGTCGGAAGGAAGGGGTTGATAGGAGGGCGATTCAACAAAATTGAGCCTTTTCCTTGCCTCCTAATAAAGGAGTTCCTTTGGATGATGGGGGTTAGTTAACCCTTCTTCGATTCCACTTCCCATCATCCATTTCGTAATGAGCGTTTTAGAATCATGATGGAATTGGTTTTGTTTTAGGCTCCATTCATTCCATCATTTCTGCATTTGCACCCTTGGAACTCATCTTTTTCCTTATTCTCCTTTTCATTCATTTTCATTGTTCATTCTTTCTGTGTCTTCCCATCCTTTTATAACGACCTTGATTCTCTTGAGAATGAAGAAGCTCTTAATTCTCTTTTTAATATTTCCAATGAATGAATTAAATGAAAATTTTCAGATCCGAGCGCCCTGGCTATTTCCAACATGAGATTTTTAAGAAAGAATGAGGAAAACTTGAAGGAAGTTTGATTGTTTCTCTCTGAGAGGCATTGAATTTCCTTGAATTCTTCTTTCGAAACTATGCGACCTAAACTGATTCCTTTAATTCAGGCTGGGTTTCTGGTTCTGTATTAATAACAGTTTAGGTCAAGGGTTCAAAACAATGAATGCAGAAGTGGAAAACTTGGAATGAATTGAAGATGAATGGAAGTTGGAATGGAAATTGGCTTAATGTCATGATTGCGACATGGGGGTTAGCGACATTAAATTTAGAACCTCTTAATTAATGATTTTCAATAAATGTTATCTCTAATATTCTGCAGTAAATGAAAGGATTTAAAACCTAATTTGATTAAAATTTGGACAATTAAGTTTGCAACTTTAAAGTTTTGTCGGCGACTGCGATGTGATTCTGACCTCGATCTACATTTATTGAGCTGTTCCTCACAACTTATTGTGATGTCAGAAGCTTCTTGGTCGACCTATGAATTGATGTTGCGACCAGAAATCTATATAAGCTCCAAAAATCTATGATGCGACCTGAAATTTTCTCATCATAATTATATTCATTTCTATCATGGTTGTGACTTAGACAGTCTATTGCGACCAAGAAAATTTCTAGGTCTCCTTGAACAATTAAATTCACAGCAATTTCAATTCACCAAATTCAATCAAAACAAATACAATTCAATTCATATTCATCATTCAAATATTCAACGAATCCATTCACTATGCATCAGATTCAAAATTGAAGCATAAAAAAATAAAAAAATAAAAAAATTCCCTAAACTTTCAATCATGCTATATCGGAGACAAAATTTAAATAAATTCAAGAGGAGTATACTGCCCCTTTTTTGTCTCTTTTGCAGATTGGAAGTTTGATTATGAATGTTCCTCCTTTTCTTATTGTTAAAAAAAAAAAAAAATTTGCTTAATCTTCAACGGTAATAGATAAATTACACAAAGCTATTAAAAACTTTCACACAAAAGAATAAGGGGAAAACTTAAAACAAGCGATGTTGCCTTCCACAAAGTTAACCGATTTTTAGTCTTTATTTGGACTTCTTTGCTCTTATATTACTGTTTCTTGAATTTTCGTTCGGAACTAGGCCATTCTTCCATTTGCACATTCTTCTAAGAGTAGTGCTTTAATCTCGACCATTGACCTTGAATTCCTCGCGATTGCTGGTTCTAAGGCGTCAGCGCCCCAAAAAGGTTGTACTTGACACTCTTGTATAGGAGTCCCTCCATTTTGATTTAAGCTTTCTGGAAAGAGTTTTTAGTGCGGAGTTAAATGACAGACTTGATCTCACCCTTTTAAATTATCTCCTCAAAATACTTTTATCAATGCCATTTTTGTTTATCCTTGTAGATTCTGGCACTATCACTTAGGCTTCATTCTCAGCTCTTCCAATTCATTAATTTGGAGTAACCTCTCTTCTTTACTTGACTTTGAAATCAAAAAAATTTAAGCTTCTTGATGCCCAAGCATATTCTAGCTCAAGAGGAAGGTGGCAAGGTTTTCCAAGACAAGCCTGTGGGGACATTCAATGGGAGTTTAAAAGCAGTCTGTATGCCCGAGTGCATCATCAAGTTTGAGAGACCAATATCTTACGTTGGGCTACGGTTTTTCAAAAATTTTCTTTATCTCCTGTTGGAAATTTTGACTTGCCATTTGTTTGAGGATGATAAATGGCTCATAATGTGTTTGATACCATGTCTGCCCATGGGTTATCAAACACCTTATTTACAAGTGGCTTCCTCTCTATCAACGATTATAGTTACAGATTGTCCCAAATAAGAATATTTCTTTGTAAAATCCTGGTGTTATCATTTTTTAGGACAAGTTGAGACTGCCTCAACCCATTTGGATACACAATCTACAACTAGGAGTATATATATATTCCAAATAAAGGCTGGAAAAGGCCCATAAATCTATTTATACATCAGAAATAGTTGCACCACCAGGATACCTTGCAGGGGCATTTCATGCCTTTTGCTGATATTTCCCATTCTTTGGCATTGATCACACAGCTTCACCCATTCAAAACAGTCCTTGAAAATAGTATACCAATAAAATCCAGATTGGAGAATTTTGTGGGTTGTTTTGTCGCCTGCAAAATGTCCTCCATATGGTGAAACATGACATTCCTATAAAATCTTGCTTTCTTTCACTTGTACACATCATCGATGATGAGATCATCCTCTTCTAAACGGCTGTGGGTCATCCCGAGATGCGCAGTACCTGTTTGTCGGTCATAACTTTTCTGTTGGTAGTGGATTACAGTTGCGTAATTCTAAAGTTCACAATATTAGCATACCAAGGTGATTGGAGTGACAACTAGAATAACTGCTCATCTGGAAAATTTTATGCTATTTCCCTTTCTTCTTCTTGTACAACAGGTTTTTCTACTCTTGACAAGTGATCAGCTATCACATTGTCACAACCTTTCTTGTCTTTTATTTTTAGATCAAATTCCTATAATAACAATACCCACCTGATCAGTCTTGGCTTTGCTTCTTTCTTTGCCATTAGATATTTAATTGCTGCATGATCAGTGTGTATAATAACATGGGACCCCAAAATGTATGGCCGAAAATTTTTCATGCAAATGCTATTGCAGCGTCTCGCTTTTGTTAGTAAGAAATTTTCACGAGCTTCATTGAGTTTCTTTTTTGGACATAGTATATGGCCCATGAACACCTTTTTAGCTTTACGCCCCATCCCCGACTCCCATTGCAAAATCATGGCATCACACATGATTTCAAATTCTGCGTGTCGGTTTTGCCATGATGGGAGCTGACTAATTAAGTTTAATCTCCCTCGAAAAGTGCGGTAGGATTCATCAAAATTGAACTTAGTATCTTTCGGTAATCTGCATAGTGGTCTAGCAATTTTTGAAATCTCACGATAAATCTTTTAAATCGACATGTCTTAGAAAACATCTAATTCCATAGTTGTGTTGGGTGGCATGATTTCTTATAATTGGAAACTTTGCTTGGTACGACTTCGGCCCTATTCAGAAATCATAGCACCCTAAGACAATCCCATACATTTACCATAAGGTGGCATTTTCCCGATTGACTAGATTCTTGTCTTGGCACCTTTGAAATCTTGTCACAGTATGCGAGACATTGTTCAAGGCGGATCCATACAGCGTGAAATCGTATGAATCTCCATAACTTTATTACGCGAATTAGAAAATATAGACATCATGCACCTTTAGGAATGTACTGGAACATTACCTGAAACCAAATGACATTCTTCTAAAAGCAAAAGTACGAATGGGCATGTAAGGTGGTTTTCTCGATCCTCGGAATCTGATAGCAATTTCAGGTTTATATCCAGTATCTATCGAGAAAACATAAGTGAGGGTGTCACGCCAACCTATCCAGTCGATCAATGAAGGCGGGAAAATGATCCTTCACGGTTGCGGTATTTGGTTTACGTAGTCAATACACACCACTCCATCTGTCGCGGTTCTTGCAGGAATCAGTTCATTCTTTTCATTTACGATCCGCAGTGAATCCACCTTTCTTGGGAATCACATGTACTGAGCTCACCAAGAACTATCGTATAGCATATATAAAACACGCATTCAACCATTTCGAACTTCTTTTCGACAACTTATTTCATCACGGGGTTTAGCCTCCTTTGATGCTTTCGATAGAAGTTTGCATTATCATTGACATTATTTTTATTGCATGCGAATGGCGAGGCGATACCGCCCGGATCCTCGATTGACTAAATGTGGCTTCCTTGTACTTTCCCGGAGGAATTTCTAGGCACTATGTTCTTGATTCGATCAATGCGGCTGATATGATGGCCCAGTTTTCTCTTTTAAGTTCTAAATATTTCAAATGATTGGGCAATTCCTTCAATATTAACCCTTCTGCACTAGTTTCCTGCTCAGTAGTTTTCTATCCCTGGCTGTATACATCATCTTGACTGTTTTCATTCATGCTCAAGACTATTTCTTTGTTATACAAACTGGAAGGCAACATTTCTAATCAATACTCGAAGATGCGAAAATTCATCTCAATTTCATTGATAGAATGTTGAAGAGTATAGTAGAATTCAATTCAACATAAGAAGACTATTGTTTTCTCTGACCATACAACTACGCATCTACATCAGGGTGTTCTAAGCTCTATTAAGATTAAAGTGCCTTTGCTTCATTCCCGCTATCGCGAGCGCCATGCGAGTCCTTTGGATGCAGGTGTCACTAGGGAATGTACCCTTACTCTGATTTAGCATATTAAGGGCCGGTTGCCTACTTGTGTCCAAGTTCTTGATGAGGCACTTGTATTCTTTTGAAACAGTATCGGACTTGAAAGGCTTCGAGTCGGAATGATTTACATTCATGGAAGTGTAGTAGCCTCTTATTCCCCATGAGCTACTGACATTTGTTCTTCAAATGGTTAGATTTGACCCTAATAGTCATTCTTGCCTTCACCCCCTTGATGCTGCTTGATGAGCTTAAAAGTCATCTATTTTAGTCCATTTTTACATTCGATTTTCATCTGAAATGAATAATTAATATATCTGAAATGAAGAAACTCACAAATTTTATTAAGCGAGGAAGAAGAAAGAAAGTAGAAAAAATACAGCAATAAGTGGAGGAAGGTGCGGTCGAATGGCGGAAGCGAAATGAAAAGGAATTGGCTGATTCATTGATGCGGGTTTGGGGTTTGCGATCCAGATCGAGGTCGACACCAAAGAGAGATTGAAGGAATTTGATGCGGTCGCGTGATATAAGTACCCGAGATCGGCCCGGTGAAGGGTGTCGGGAATTTAAGAAGAGCGGCGTCGCGTGACGTGAGAATCGCGACAACGGAGTTGATGTCGTGACTAGGATAAGAAGATGTGATAACGAAACACCTTTAAAATTTATGAGAGGTTTGGATGATGGAAGGCTCTTGAACTTAAGTTGATGTGCGACGTGAGATTGATGTCGCGACATGATGATCGACAAGAAGGCTGAAGTCCGCGACATCGAACCATCGAAGCTATAAGCCACAAGGCGATGTCGCGACATGAGATCGAAGTCGCGACACCAGACCTGCTCAATTGAAGGGTGAAGTTTCATGAAGTGAGGTCACGACAGCCTTTCGAGAATCACGACATCGAAGGCGAGTTAGAAAGCGCAAATGACTTCGTGGAAATTAAGCGCGACGCATGGGATCGAAGATGCGACATCAGAGAACTAAGCTGATGTCGCGACATGAGATCGAAGTCGTGACATCAGGAACGACCAGATCAATGATGCAGAGCCATAAAGAGATGTCGCGACAAGATATTGAGGTCGCGACAACATGAACAACCAGTTGAAGCCTACGGTTCTTTAAGATGATGTCGCGACAAGAGATTGATGTCGCGACATCCAGCGTATCAGTTGAAGGCTATGAAAAGAAATGAGCGGCGCGTTAAGATATCGGCGTCGCGACATCGGGAAGAACAGAACACGCCCAGACGTGAGAAGATGTCGCGACAAGATGGTGATGTCGTGACACCAAGAATGACTAAATCAAGGCTACATAGAGTAAACGCTGAAGTCGCGACGTGGGATCGGTCGCGACATCGATGATGTCACGACAAGGCTGATCGCGACCCGAGCAGTGACTTGGGCTGGATACAAAAATCCATTGGGATTAGGGCCCGGTACGGAAAACCATAAATGCAGCGACTATCAACTCATAAGAAAGCGACTTGAAGCCACAGGAGACGAAGTACGGATAATTTGAAACTCATTTCTTTCTTTATTTTTCTTTTCTTTTATTTTCTTAATTTTTCATTTCGTAGTTTTAGAGCAGATTATGCTCCTCATATTTTTACCGTTGTATTTTAAAGATACGGATGTTATCGTTTGGTGGCCCGAATACGGGAGTGTTTATTTTCAAGTACTACGAAATGTTTGAAGTTCGAGACAAATTTAAGGTCGATTGTTGATTTCAATTTGCGGTCATTCTTATGATCCCGGAGGAATCTTTGTATCGTGTAATTCGGTAATTATTGACTTCCATTAAGTGAGCGTTATGATCGAATTTATCTTTCTTGTGGTTGTTTTCTGTTGACTTAATTTCGGTTAACTAAATTTATACGGTTTTGGGTTTATTTTCTTGAGATGCGAATATCGGTTTCTTATGCAGTTAAGATTTAACGTCATTGCTCGATTTTCGAGGAGGTCCTCACAGGTGACACGGGGAAGACATTCACGAGAGTAATGTACATTTCTTTGAGTATACTAACTGCTATTAGGGATCTTTTGAGCTTTGTAAGTTCTTAGATAGAGCCTCTTCTCACTTGAAATCAAGAAGCGAGTTGAATGAGTTATCTATTTAAGCGAAGCAAAGAGAGTTACGCCTCCCGGTCGGATAGTGAGGCCAATCGAGTGTTAAGTGAGATCTAATCAGGAAAGGTTGATCTATTCTAATTTCGGAGAACAATCTGGAAGTTGTATATCCTTGGCAATGAGTAACTTGGGAGCTAGGTTCTGATCCATAAAATGGGTGATGAAGTATTGCAAAGAAAAATGCCCGGATTAAAGAGTCCTTTTTAAAGTAGTTATTTAATTCCTGTATTGAGAGAATCGGGGTCATAAATTAGATAATGAAATGTGGGTGTGGAGAGATCGGTACTACAACGCCTTGGACGAGATTTTTTGAAGCTGGAGTGTCGAAATTTTATCGGGGTAACTACGGAATCGATAGTTCACTATCCTTGTTTCTATTGATGTGTCCTCACGGGGATAACTATTCGTATTCAGTTCTTTTATTAGAAATTCTTTATTCTTTATTTCTTTATTTTCGAGTATGTTGGATAGTTCGGTTAATTTCCTCTTGTTCGTTTTAATTTTCCTTTTAGTAATTACAGATCTCTTATCATTTTGTGATCCCAGGAATGGTATGAAATTGATGGTAGAATTAGTTGATTTAAAATTGCCAGAGATCTACGTGGGATCGATATGCGGACTATCCATTTATTGCCAATAGGCACATTACCTTGAATCTTGATTCAAAACCAACTTTGAAAAAGGATTTACTCTAAGAGATTGGTGGTTTTTATATAGTATAATATCAATAAGTTTTATGGCACCCAGTTCTTAGGGTGGATAGACAATAGTCTTTGGTGAGAGCGTCATAATCTTGCATACTGTAATGCATAAATGTGCAACATGTTTTGGTCTCAACAAGTTTTATGGCACCGTTGCCGAGGATTAGACAATAGTCCTTTGGTGAGAACGTCATAATCTTGCATACATAACTAATGCATAAATGTGCAACATGTTTTGGTCTCAACGAGTTTTATAAGCACTTGGATTGCGGGGATTAGACAATAGTCCTTTGGTGAACGTCGTAATCTTGCGTACATAACTAATGCATAAATGTACAGCATGTTTTGGTCTCAGAGTTTTATGGCGCCAGATTCTTGCAGGGGATGAAAGAATTTAAGTAAATCGATATTAGGATGAAAGAAGAAATATAATTTGGACATTTTAAAGAAAAAAGAACAAAAATAGCGTTTCAAGCGATGACTCTTGTAGACATTGACCTTTAACAACCCATATTAGATATATTTTATGGTTGACTAATCCTATTAATGGGAGCATGTTTGCTTTGGAAAACTTTGATGCATAGAGCAGAACAACGTCGATTCAGGTGACACGGAAATAGAAAGGACTGGAAGCGAGAAGGAGCCAAGAAGAAGGAAAACCAGCCATGGCGGATGAAAGGCGGGATCGGGTTGAAATGCATATAGAAAAGCTAGAAGACCTCCATTGTCTGATGGAGGATTTACGGAGACCCGATTATACGAGGAAGAATACTCGTGTCAGACTGGCTGCGAGTGAATGCTGAATAATTTTTGGGTCGCCCGGCACGATTACGTGGTCGGCCGGCATCGGTTCTGGTCATCCCACCCCGAAGATCAAAGCGAGCATGCGGGAGGATTTCCGGGATGGCGATCTTTATTAAGGCGGGCAGGGTGAGACCAATCATCAAAGCGCATCTATTCCCATTCTCTCTAAGAGATACAGCGGCTACATGGTATGAATCTTTACCATATGGATTACATTTGATACTTGGGAGGAATTAGTAGAGGCCTACTTGGGCAGATTCTTTCCCCGGCCCTCACCACGAAAGAAGGAAATCATTTTGTTCAATGGGGGGAAGATGAAAGCACAGTAATGTAGCTTGGGAAGATTCAAGCAGTTCTTTGAAGATGTCAATGCATGGAATGATCTGAAGACTCGGATGGACATTGTATATCCTTACCATGAATGATATATCAAAAGGGATCATTGATGCTTCATCTTTGTGGAGCATTGAAACGAAAAAGTCTTGAAGAAATGAGGCGATTGAAGATCGGCTAAATGTAACATAGAAAACTCATACGAGCTTCCCGAAACGACGAGAGAAGGGGATCATGGAGATTTGAGCAAGATAGCAGCCATGGAGGCCAAGATTGGATGCCATTATGCCTGGGTTAGACAAGCGAAGAAAGACACACAAGCTCATGAAATGGAGCAATTGAAGGGAGTTAATAGAGGGAGTCTTGAAAGAGTAGCGAAGGACTTTATGATCTTGAAGAGGTTAATTATTTAGTGAGCCAAGAGCTTACCATTTCAAACCCTGATCTAACCTTCGACCACATTATCACCCGGCCTCGGGGGCCATGAGAACTTCGTGGTGGAGGGGCTTCTGAGCGGCGAGGGACGAACCACTCAGCAAGGGTATCGACGGCACAAGGTTCAATGGCGTGTGAAATGAGCACGAAGCAGATATCGGGGTCGGCCCCATCTTTTGAAAAACAGTGCGGTTTATGGGATAATAAAAAAGCTCATTTGAACCTCAGCAGACAAAGTTTGGAGGTGGAAGCGATTTGCTGTCAATTCTCAAATTTTTAGAACACTACCCAATGCATCTTTGAAGAACACGGGACACAAGTAGAGGCGGCTAGCCTAACCACAAAGTCCCGGAAAGAAGAATGCAGCCCAAGTGACACGAGGAAGACCAAAAATTTGCATGGTACAATGCGGTGGGAGTGGGAAGGTAGAAGAGAGGAAAAGAAAAAAGGTGACAGCAACAAAAGAAGTAGCAAGACGAAGGAAGAGACAATGGGAGAATGACAAGAAGGAGTAGAAAGAAGAACATCAAGGAACAAAGCCTGCGATCCCATTTCACAAGGCTACTGAAATCAGATGGAGGAGCGAGTTTCTGAGGTTCTTGAAAACTTTCGAGAGAAAATTTGGAGATCAGTATGCCTTTCTTGAAGTGGTGACTCGAATGCATTGTATGCAAAATTCACGAGAAGGACATCTTGAGCAAGAAAGAAAAATAGTAGAAGAAGGAATAGTGAATCTCACTTTGCCACTTCGATCGATGTCGAAAAGTACCGATGAGATGAAGGACCAGGAAGTTTCACAATTCCTTGTATTGTTGGAGGAATGAATTGGAAGCTCTCTGTGACTCGGGAGCTAGTATCAATCGATGCCTCTTTACGTTGCCAAGAAATTAAGTTTGGGAAGCTTAATCCACAAGCTTGTTGCTCTTCAAATGACGAGGAGACGGATCGATGGTGAAGAACTGAAGAGTCATTGAAGATGTGTTAGTCCTTTGTTGGGAAGTTTGTATTCCCGATGGGCTTCATCGTCTGGACATGGAAGAAGATTCTAAGTACCCTACTATTAGGAAGACCATTCCTAGCTACTGGAGCAGCCTTGATTGACATGCAAAAAGGAGTTCTTATCTTAAGGGTTGGAGAAGAAGCTGTTGTGTTTAACCTGATTAAAAGTATGCAAAATATAGATAGGGAAAAGGAAGGCTACAATGTAGCTGATTTTGTCTCTATTCCCAACCCTGATGTTAACAATGATTGTAACACTCCAGTTTTTATCAATGAAAAAGAGATGAATTCCCGAGTATGCGAGATGTCTATTAAGATTTCCATGCAATAGTTTCATGCTATAGAAGCTGTGTTGAGCTTGAAGCAAAGCAGGAAAAGATAATGGGGAAGATAGTGAAAAGGAAATTCATCAAGAGACCCGATCTGAAGGTTTAGTTTTGAAAGGAAGGATTGCCATGTCATTTAAAGTATGCCTACTTAGAATTACCAAAGAAAAAACCGATGATCATTTCAGCGGATTAAGTGAGAATGAGGAACAAAGATTCTTCAGGGTATTAAGGAAGCATAAGGAATCGCTGGCTTGGTCATTGAAATTTGAAGGGTATCAGTCATCAATTTGCATGCATAAGATTCTGCTAGAAGAGACTTCAAAACCATCTGTAGAACACCAGAGGAGGCTGAATCCAGTGATGAAGGAAGTAGTCAGGAAGGAGGTGCTAAAATTGTTAAATCTTTGGTTTTATCTATGCTATCTCGGGCAGTCCTTGGAGTGAGCCCGGTTCCATGTGGTTCCAAAGAAAGGGGGTTAAGCGTGATCGAAATGAAAAAAATGAATTAGAGTTCCAACAAGAACAGTGACGGGATGGAGGTATGTGTGATTCTGAGGAGGTGAATCGTATGACGAGAAAAGATCATTTTCCTTTGCCTTTCGTGATCGGATGTTGAGTAGGTTAGCGAGGACACCACACTTTTGTTTACTACGGATGGGTATTCGAGGATATAATCAGATTGCTATTGCACCCGGAGGATCAAGAGAGAAGACCAGTTCACACATGCCCTTATGGTTGCCTTTGCCTTCGAGAAGGATGCCGTTTGGGTTATGTAATGCTCGGCCATTCCGGAAGGTGCATGATGTCTATATTCTGGTTGGTTGAAGAAGTGATGGAAATATTCATGGATGATTTTACTGTGTATGGATCCAGCTTTGATCAATGTTTAAACAATGCGGAAAGCGATTAGCTTCCAAGATGCGAAGACAAACGACTAACCTTGAATTGGGAAAAAGCCATTTTATGGTAACGAAGGTATTGTTCTTGGGCATAAAATTTACGCTCTTTGGACTAGAAAGTTGATCGGTCAAAGTATCCATTATCAAAACTCTTGCACCACCTACTACGATTAAAGGAGTAGAGCTTTTGGGCGTGGGTTTCTGGGAGATTTATCAAAGATTTTTCAAAAATAGCCCAGAGACCATTATCTGCGGTGCGGAAAAAAGATACAAGGTTTAATTTTGATGACTCCTACAAAGAGTGCTTTTGGCGAAATCAAGCTCAAGTGAGGCACCTAATTGCTGCACAGTAGGATCGAGGATTTGAAATAATGTGTGATGCCGGTGATTTTGCTATGGGAGGCGTGTTTGGGGCGAAGAAAGAAAGTGAGGACCATATACTATGCTAGTAAGACCTTCAATGAAGCACGGGAGAGCTACTCGACAAGCGAAAATGCTAGCCATAGTATTTGCTTGTGAAAAATTAAGCGATACATTTTGGATCCCATTGTGGTAATTCACAGCGATCATCGCAATCAAGTACGATGTCGAAAAGGAGCTATTGAGATTGATAAGGTGGGTGTTGCTGTTGCAAGAGTTTGATTTGGAAATAAGGAGACAAAGGGATGTGACAATGTGATAGTGAGCCACTTGTTAAAGAGTAGAAAGAAGCGGTGATGAAGAAGAGAAAGTAATGCGATTAACGAGAGAACTTCCCAGATGAGCAATTATTCGGGAACAACTGACTCCATGGTATCTTGTGTGTGAATTATCGGCTTGCTTGAATGTGCCTTCGAGAATTCAGCTACCATGAAGAGGCTTCGAAGCCCCGGCAATGAGATATTATATTTGGGATGACCCACTTTTATTCAAAGAGGTGCTGACATGATAATAAGAAAGATGTGTGCGAGAGAAGGTGAACAAGGCAACATTTTAAAATGAATGCCATGCATCGCCACATGGGGACATTTTCGGGAGTAAACAGCGCCTGAATACTCCAATCGGGGTTTTATTGGCCCACTATCTTCGAGAGATTGTGCGAGTGGAGTAAAATTGTGTGATCGATGCCAAAGGATTGGAAATATCAGCGACGGAATGAAATGCCCTAAGGTATTATGGTGATCTGAAATTTTTGATGTTTGGGGAATAGATTTTATGGGACCTTTCCCGCCATCATTTGAAACACCATCTTGCTAGCACTTAAATCTCCAAATGGGTAGACGTGCTTTGTCAGGAATGATGCTAATCTGATTCATTAGTTTCTTGCGAATATTTTAAGTAAGTTTGGGTTCCCAGGAACCATTATTATTGATGGGGGAACCCATTTAAAACAAAATATTTGCAAAACTCATGAGCGAATTATGGGATCAAGCATGTGAGTTTAGCCTATCATCCCGGACAATGGACAGCGAAATTTCCATGAGAGATCAAAGAATACTTGAAAGATGTGAGCTCAGCGAGGAAGGAATGAGTGCTGAACTTGATGATGCTTTGGGAAGCTACGGGTACATACAAGACCCCGTTGGAATGTCCCCATCTGAGTTGTTTTGGCAAACCATATCATCTACCTCTTGAATTAGAATAAGGCAATGTGGGCCATTAAAAGTTAAACCGATTTCAAGTATGAAAGGAAGAAAGATTGCTCATTTATCGAATTGGAAGAAGAGAAATGAAGCTGTGATAATGCTAGAATATAAAAGACAAGACAAAGAAATGGCATGATCGAGAAAATCCTTAGGAAAGTTCGGAAGCAGGGGAACGAGTCTTTGCTTTTAATTCTGGGCGAAGTTGTTTCGGGAAAATTAAAATCGATTGGAGTGGGCCGTACACGAGTGGTATCCGTCACTACGTTTGGAGAAATAACTTTGAAGTCTAATGATGGGAAAAATTCAAGGTCAATGGACAAAGAGTTAAAACGTATCTCAACGAGGGAAGAGAGAGAGAGTGAAGAACTCAAGCTGGTTCTTGAGGAAAAAGAAGAAGAACCACAACGCAAGTCAGCTAAGGACTGAAAACTAAGCGACTAATGGGAGGCAACGTGAGAGGATTTAAATTACGAATTTAAATTTTGAATTATTTCTTTTCTTTTAGTTCTGTGATAAATTAGGTCAGTTTGTTTTCTAGAAGGATAGATTTAATTTTTAGAAATAGATTGTAGTTTAATTAGAATTTTCCAGATATTGCGTGATTTTGAACGGGTTAAAGACATGAATATGAGCGACTCACGGGGCGACTTGCGGAGGTCGCGACATGAAGAATGCTTTCCCATAACCTTCTGTAGATATATTTGAATTAATTGTTAAATCTTTGCTTAAAATATGCACGAAGAGATGCTTCATGGGTTCAGAACGATAAGAGAATTCAAAGTTTTTGAAATCATTGAATAAAGGGCTTTAGTCCACTGACGAGCAAGGTTATTAATGTGACAAAGGCATTTAATCCTACAAAAACATTGATGTCGTGACCACTTTGGAAGAACAATTAGGTAGTATGGAAGAAGGAGATGCATGTCGCGACGGTGAATTAAGTTTGAGAGAAGGATTGTCGCCACATGAAACGATCTTTTGAGAACCTGTATTGTCGCGACATATTAGGTAGGTCAGCGACATTAAGGCGACATGTGCCAACCACTCACTTCAAAAAGCCACAAATTTAATGACCTAAAATAAAGAATGGAATTGAAGTCGCGACAATTCTTAATTGAATCATTAACTAGCCTGACATTGGTTGAATTGCAAGCGTGGAAGCCCATTTCATTCACTCGACCCACGTAACCATTAGCTTTCGTCTTCCTCCCAAATGCCAACCTCAGAAAACCCTAGCAGTCCCAACCTTCAGAAAAGCTTTTCTTTTGCTTCCAATGGCTGAAATTCCTACAGTTTCCTAACCTGAACGAGATAATGAGGAACACAAACAATCGGAAAAGAAGCTTCATGAGGAACGATTAGATGAGATTCGTCGGGAAGAGCAAGCAGGGGAGATGCCATCAAAAACGCCAGAAGTTCCGACAACTTCTCAAGACAGAGCAGAAAGGGGAAAGGAAAGAGGAGAGAAGAAGAAGTAGAGATTTCATATCGGAGTGAAGCTTATTCAGTGGAAAGAAATACTATGCTATGAGGTTTGTTCTGAAGGAGATTCAAAACCGTGACTCCTTTCAAGGAGATGATAGAAGCGAGAGAAAGTTGGAGAGTCTGCTTTTGAGCGAGGGTATACGGCGGTGAGAGAGTTTATTCAATATGGTAGGAAAGGAAGGATGGAGCCGTTTATGTTAGAGAATTACGGGTCTCGTACGAAGCGAGGCTATCAATAGGCCTATGGGATGACAATACACAGCATGGCTCAAATTCAGGAAAATTTTGGAAAACGAATTTTAGGAAGGTGCGAGAAGCTCAACGATGGAAGGGCGATTAAGACGAGGAAGAAGCAAGAACGCTACGAGCGGGGAAGCCTCAGCGAGGGAAAGCGAAGGTATGGTTTACTTCCTTGCGTCTGCGTGTTGGTTCAACAAAACATTTATGCAGGTGAGAGAACAAGGCTGTGCTAGCTGTATGCCATACTAAAGGGAGTACAAGATCAATATAAGGGTTATCATAGAGAACTACATCATGAACTCAGCATGAAGGGAGCAAAGTCTGCTTCCTTGTGTGATCACGGGTTCTATGCTTGAAGGGTGGGTGAAGGAATTTGGGAGTCGGGAGAAGAAGTTCCCAGGCTTCACCACTCCTTCGGAGTTAGCAAGGGACCGAATCGGAGGAAAAAGTCTTGGTATAGAATAGAGGTGAAACCCGAGTGAAGGACCCGGAAGGGACGGAGGGCCAGCGATCCAAGGAGCGAGCACGTGATCACGACCACAATGATTACATGTTTTGCGAATGTGGGGGCGAGGATGAGAGGCAGCCAATAGACTTCTCTCACTTGGCCGAGTTCTCCTCTGGCACAAAGCGAAATTTCCAACACGGGAGAAAGCCGAGAGGAGCCTGAGAGAGCAAATTCAGTGCAGAGCTCTCAATTTGATCTTGAGAAAAAGAATAGAAGAGAAAGAGAAGGAGTGGAACTTAAATAGAATTCAGAGAAGGGATGTATGAAAAAGAATTGAAAAGAAGAGACTGACAGTGGGAAGAAGAGTTAAGCGAAAGAAAGGGAGCATGGGGTGGAGATCAAAGAGAACAACGAGTGGAAGGAAGCTGAGCAGAAAAGAGGAGCAGGATGGGAAAAATGTTGAAGCGGCAAGGAGAAGAGTTCAAAGAAGAAATGAAGGAAAGAGATCAAGATCTTTTGCGAAACTTCAAGGCGAGTCATGAAGCTTTCTATAACAAGCGGTTTGATCGAGATGCTCGACTCCTGGCATTGTTAGAGAAAGAAAAGAGCATGACACCAAATTTGGGGAGCGAGATAAAAGGGTTTCAAATTACTATACAAATCTCTGAGGGTGAACAAGCGACGATAGAGACAAAAGCAATGGGAGGCCAGATCATAGGCGAAGGAATGGGTGGAAAATTTAGATTTGATCAACAGTCTTGCCAAATTCTTAGAAGTGATATTTGAAATGGAAGAAACACAATGAATGGCTTGGGAAAGAAATGAGGATGAGTTGAACAAGTTGATCTCTCTAGTGAGATTTTCATTGAAGAACAAATGGAGAAGGAAACCCGAAGAAAGCAGAAGAGAAATGAAAATCTACTGAATTTCCATTACATCTAGGTACATTGGACCCTCGATCCCCCAACATTTTGCTCGAAGCTATTTCAAAAGAAAAAATAAACCTTCTCCTTGCCTAACCATTCTTACCATCCTTCTCCCCATACTGTGTATCCAACGGTTGCAAATGAATCAGAAATAAAATGAAAAATTTAAATAGAAGTGTTGTGTGCTATTTTGCAATTGATTGTTCAATGTTATGTTGCTTTGTGATTGCATGATTAGAAATCAAGGTGAAATAGTTCAAAGAATAAAAGCTTCTTGAGAGGACATTATCTTAATTGAATGAAGCGAGTTAGAGTAGGAAGTAGTGAAATGGGGAAAAAATTCAAGTGGGATAAAAATGCCATCTAGTTTAATTGAAACACAAGGTGCAAAATTACTTATATTTAAGCGATAAGTCGGATTAGAGGAAGGTAAAACAATAGATGGAACAAACATATTTTGAGTTTGTGAGTAGCAGGCAGGTAAGTCGAGGAACTGTTGAATATCAATTAACTTAACTTCTCATAAATAAAAATGGAGTGAAGATACCATTATAGTTAGTCACGGTGATAAATTGATTCTAGAATTTGTTAGATTATTGATTGACGAAATCCTAGAGTGATTCGGTAACAGAATGTCTAGGCCATTCTTGGATAGTTTGAAGCCATTACAGCCATCCACATTCATATCTTGAGGCATATACGGTAGTTCAGTGAGCAACAAACTGTTTTCAAAAATAGACGATGGAAGCAACTCATCTAGACATCAATCCTTGATAAGAACCTACGATTACCGGGAATTCAAAGAGAGGAAGAAAGAAATGAAGTTTGGGGTATATATTTTGAGGAACTTCGAGGGAATGAAAAAGAAAAAGGCAAGGAGCGAGAAAATCGTGAAAGAAGGCTTCTAGGGATAAGTTTTTATCTTGTGGCGCTCTCTTGAGCAATTCTTAGGTGTTCAACACCTAGTACCCTAATGTCATCTGATGTCATAGTTACTAACCCAAAGTTCGCTAGAGTGTTAGAAAGCCTAAAGTTAAAACATTGCACTATCCCTTAGTGGTAGCAAACTAAGGAAATTCCTCGGTGAAATTATAAGAGTAAGGGAATACGAGTTAAAAACGAAGAAATCAAAGATATCCCAAACATGAGTTTGGGAGTTTACTAGAGAAACTATAAGAAAGAAGGGTAGAAGAGAAGAAAATGTTAAGGGAGTGATCTTAACCTAAAAGTTCCTTCCATCCTACCCATTACCCAAGCCTCACAATATAAGCCCAAAAGACACGATTGATGCGGAAGGTGAATTCACCTACATTAGTGGAGATCAATATGAAAAACAAGCCTGAATTTGGAACAATCAAAATTGTGAAGAACTTTAGGGAGTTAAATGACTCGACCATAAAATGAGAAAGGAAAATAATTCATTATTCAACGGGATCAATAAGTATATTGTTTACAAAACAATTTCAACATGTTAGTTTGCATAGCATAAAAAAGTAGAGACTGACCTTGAAGCTGGACTTGAAGCTAGATGTACGAGAAAATTTTTGCATACCTTGCATTGCGAAATTCAATTGAATGAAATGCAGAGACAAATCACGAGAAAAATGTCCTTAAAAATTATCTTGTTGAGGACAAACAATTCTTTCTTTTCTTTGCTTGAGGACAAGCAAAACTTTAAGGTTAAGGGAGTTTGATGAGCTTAAAGTCATCTTATTTTTAGTCCATTTTTAAATTCGATTTCATCTAGAAATGAATAATTAATATACGAAATGAAGAAACTCACCAAATTTTTATTGAAGGAGAAAGAAAGTAGAAAAATACGGCAATAAGTGGAGGAAGGTGCGGTCGAATGGCGGAGCGAAATGAAAGGAATTGGCTGATTCATTGATGCGGTTTGGGGTTTGCACGGTCGAATTACGAGAATCGCGACACCAAGAGGGTGAAGGATTTGATGCGGTCGCGGCATTAAGTACGGATCGGCGGTGAAGGGTAATCAGAGTAAGAGAGCGGCGTCGGCGGCGATGCAGGTGAGACAGCGGTTGATGTCGTGACTAGGATAAGAGGTAGCGAGAAACACCTTTAAGTATGAGGTTTGAGATTTGTGAAATTCTTAGGAACTTAAGTTGATGTCGCGACGTGAAGTTGATGTCGCGACATCGATGATCCGCGACAAGAGGCTGGAAGTCCGCGACATCAAGAACCATCAAGAGAGGCGTAAGCCACAGGCGTGTAGCGACATGAGATCGAAGTCGCGAGCACGATTTTGTTCGATTGAAGGTGAAGTTTCATGAAGTGAAGTCACGACAACGACTCGAAGTCCACGCGACATCCCGGCGAGTTGAAAAGCGCAAATGACTTAAAGTGATCGCGACATGGGATCGGAATCGCGACATCGAAAGCGACCCGGTCAGCCTCGAGCCCAAGGTGATGTCGCGACATGAGATCGAGAAGTCGCGACGCGAGAACGACGAGATCAATGATCTGAGCCTTAAAGAATGTCGCGACAAGATATTGATGTAAGCGACAAGATAGTAACTTGGATTGAAGCCTAGGGTTCTTTAAGATGATGTCATGACGAGATCGATGTCGCGACATCCAGGCTATCGATTGAAGGCTGCTGAAAGAAATGGTCGAATTCGCGACAAGATATCGGCGTCGACATCGGAGAGAACAATTGAAACACGCCAAGGCGTGAAGATGTCGGCGACAAGATGGTGATGTCGCGACACCAGAATGACTAAATCAAGGCTCATGGGAGTAAATTTGAAGTCGCGACGTGGGATGAGAATCAGCATTGTCGATGATCGCGACAAAGAGGCGGAAGTCGCGACGTGGGATCGGAGTCGCGACATCGATGATGTCGCAACGAGAGCGAAATGTGACGACTTGGGCTAGATACAAAAAAAAAATCCACAGCGAGGCTACATTGGGATTAGGGCCCGGTACGAAAACTATAAATCTGCGGCCTATCAGCTCGAAAGCGGCTTGGCGGACCTGGGCGAAAGTGCGGATAGTTAAAGCTCATTTTCTTTCTTTATTTTTTTCTTTTCTTTTTATGTTTTTCTTAATTTTTCATTTCCGTCGTTTTAGAGCAGATTATGCTCTCATATTTTTATTTTTCGTTGTATTTTACGAATGCGGATGTTATCGTTTGAAGTGTGAATGCACGAGAATTCATTTATTTCAATTACTACGAAATGTTTGAAGTTCGGACAAATTTCTGGAATTCGATTGTTTCGGTTTCAAATTTGCGATCATTCTTATGATCGGAGGAATCTTGTATCGTGTAATTGATGATTGAGGAATCCGAACTTTCCATTAAGTGACGTTATATTGAGAATTTATCTTTCACGTAGTTGTTCTGACGGCTTGTTAATTCAGGTTAATAAATTTACTTCTGGTTTTGGGTTTATTTTCTTGGGATGCGATATCGGTTTCTTATGCCGGATTAAGATTTGCGTCATTGCTGCGATTTCAAGGAGTCACTCTTGAGTGACACGGAAGACTTGTTTCACGAGAGTAATGTACATTTCTTTGAAGGTATACTAACACACTATTAAGGATCTTTTGAGCTTTGTAGTTCATAGATAAATCTCTTCTCACTTGAAATCAGAGCGAGTTGAATGAGTTATCTATTTAAACAAGCAAAGAGTTCACCTCGGTCGGATAGTGAGGCGATCAGTGGTGTGAGATCTAATCGGAAAGGTTGATCTATTCTAATTTCGAGGAGGAGCAATCTGGAAGTTGTATATCCTTGCTTGACCCGTGGCAGGGCTAAGGTTTACCGATCCATAAAATGGGTATGGTATTGCGAAAAATACCCGGATTAAAGAAGTCCCTTTTAAAGTAGTTATTTAATTCCACGTATTCGAAGAATCGGGTCATAAATTAGATAATGAAATGTGAGTGTGGAGAGATCGGTGCACTACAGCATGGGCTGATTTTGGCTTGAATTAATCGAAATTTTATCGGGAGTAACTACGGGAATCGATGGTTACTTATCCTTGTTTCTATTGATGTGTCCCTGCGAGGATAACCTGTCGATGTCGATTCTTTTATTAGAAATTCTTTATTCTTTATTCTTTATTTTCGATGTGTTGGATAGTTCGGTTAATTTCCTCTTGTTCGATTTAATTTTCCGGCGCATAATGCTGGATCCTACTATCATTTTGTGGTCCCGAATAGTATGGAAATTGAGTAGTCGGGGTAGTTGATTTAAAATTCTTGAGATCTACGTAGGATCGATATCACAGACTTAGTATTTTATTACTTGTCGACACAGTACACTTTGGCGAGAATATCAGACCAAAACCAACTTTGAAAAAGTTTACTCTAAAGAAGTTGGTGGTTTATATAGTATAATATCAAGCAAGTTTTATGGCAGATTCTTAGGGTGTTAGACAAAAAGGATTTACTCTAAGAGATGAATGGGTTATATAATTATATAATAGCATACCGTTATGGGTTAGATAATCACTGAAGAGACGTCGTGTCTGCAATAATATAAATAACGATATTGAGTTAACCGTATGTATACTAATTCTGTTTAATTCTTAAATCACTGGCGCAATGCATGCAACAATATAAATGTATTTAGATCACTCACCTCAATTGTTTATGTGGTGGGTTGATCAACCGTCCTTTAGACAGTCAATCTTGCATACATAACTAATGCATAAATATGCTGACATGTTTTTGGTCTCCAACACTTCTTTGTTGGAACCTTAATTAGATTTGTTGATATCCTGTTGAGGATTCTGTCCATGCCTTGGGCCTTGTGCTGCCCCTCCACCATATGAGAAATTCTCATGGTTCCTCAGTGTTGGACTGTAATGTGTGGGCAAGTTGGGGTTTGGCTTGAAATTATAACTCCTTGGCTCATTCATGCATTTAGCCTCGACCCCTTAGAGTCCTCTTGCATTGGTATATGACACTTCTTCTCATTGCTTCTCTTTCCCACGCTCCTATCTCATAGTAGTGTGCATTTTTTCTTTCTGTTTGTCCATCGGTACTGATGGCATCTAACTTTGATTCCATGGCTGTCATTTACTGGCTCCACTGACCCATTTTCCTCTGCTGTTACCCTTGAAAACTCGGATGGAACCTTCATATTACCTTGGCGGGTCTTCTATCGGATCCACAGCCTCTTGACACTTTTTCTTTTGAATGCTCCACAGCATGAAGCGTCAATGATGCCCTTTGATGTATCATTAAGGGCATGATACACTATATCCATCTGGGTTTTTAAATTAATTCCATACATCGGGCACCTCTTGGTGACCTCTTGAATCTCTCCCGAGGAGCTATGTATAGGCTCTCATCTTCCCCACATTTGGAACAACATGATCTCTTCTTCTCGGAGGTGAGGGTGGGGAAAGAACACCTGCCCAGTATGCTTCCACCAGCTCTTCGGTATCAAGCGAACCATGGTAATGACTCGTACCATGTGTTGCTATATCTCTTAAGGAAAATGGAAGAGATGCGGCTTTATCCACCTCTACGGCCTTACTCCATTTAGCTTCCCTTTGTATTTCCATCTGAGGAAATCTACCTAGGTGCTCATTGGGGTCTTCGGTGGGGTGGCCGATGAAGCGATCTTTGCTACCATTGTTATCAAAAGGCTGGCTTCGGTTCGAAGTTGTTTGCATCCTGATGTAAGGTACATGCGATTCTGAATATTCTTCTGAATGATGGCCTCTAGAAATCTTCCATTGTGCTCCCGATCCTTGGAGGCCTTGTTTGTTGTCCTTTCTCCTGTACGGTCATGTCTTTCATCTACCATGGCTGCGTTTTCTGCTCTTTTAGTCTTTCTTAAGCTTATGAGTGTTCTTTCCAATTCGATTAATACTGCGGCAGTGCAGATCACCTTCTGTGCATTAAAGGATCTCTGAGTGAAACACTTTCCAGTTAATAGGATTAGTGGAACTAAAAAAATAAAATATTTTCAACATGGCTTGTAAAAGATCGGTGGCTTGTCCTGACCACTTTGTATTGTTTGATGCTGCTTTTATAAAATTTAAAAAAAAAGTCCAAATTAGCTTTTCCCTATTTTGTTAGAATATTGATCTATTCAATCCTTTCAATCCTCGGCAACGGCGCCATAAAACTTGTTTGCCTTTTTCCATATAGACTAAAAACCCCTCAAATTCACATAGTTACAAAATTGCCACTTCTCTTGCAGTATGTCACTTTGGATAAACTTGCTTGATTAAATAAACCTTTCTTGGTGTTCAGGATTTAAAAATGGGTCTAGTCCCATGACCTTTACCAAATTACTACGGAGTCATACAAGTAGTAAAAAAATCCTGATACATAAGTCCAGGTATCATTCCCTGAGATTGTGAGAATTTGAAATCAACTACCCCAACTACTGAAGTTCGATGCTATTTGGACTAAAAACTGATAGTGAAAGTTTTATCTAGAAAAATAAAGATCCTAGACTATTAACTAAAATATAAACTGAAATAACATGAAAACAACCAATAATATAAAGAACAAAATACTGGACCGAATCTATTCCCTGTGAGAAACGAAAACTATTAAAGAATTACAATGAAACAGTCAATTCCTACACGAAAGTACATTGCTATGTTTTATTGATGGATCTAGATTTGTCCAAGATTGCCTAAATGTTGCAGTTGGATTTCTCCATATTCACTGGTTAGAAGCCCTTGCTTCTCTCGAAGTCAAGATTGAACCAATTACTTGTATTTATGATCTTCTTGCAAGATCTGGGTATTTTTCTTTCTCAATACTTCACACCCATTTCTTGATGACTGCAGATCTTTTGCTTTCCTTCTCAGGATTTTTGCAAAAGTTCTACCACTTAATTGGTGGCTCATCCTTCAAATCTATTGGTTCTTCCTTTCCCTTGATTAGATCTCAGCTAACATAGGGTTAGGAGCTTCCCTTTAGATTGAGGTGAACTCTCTGATTATTTATATTGTTAAATACTCCTCAGCTTCAATTATGAGCGAATGGGATTTATCAAAATGAACTTTGAGCTTCGGCGGTTCATCAATGGTAGTAACATACCCATAAGTGAATGCTCGGCTCTCGGAATCTCAACTACATGTCCACTGTGAGAGGGCATCCTGTCAGGCAAGATCATTCCTTAAAGCTGGTATTCGGTACTACCATTGGGAACTTATAGATTAAAACACGAGTAAAATAAATCACGACCGAAATAATTCTCTCCAGTTTTTGCGAGAAAAGAATTTGTAACTAATGGTAAATCGAATCCATTCATTTTCGTTCTAATTCTTGCATCACAATTAACAATGGAGCATCGATCAAATGCATCCATTGTAATCACAGTCAGCGAAGAAATGAATTCAATTTGTCTAAGATTTCACAATTTTTCGGCCAGTAATTTTAAGAAGAAAATAAACGAAATAAAATGTATTTAATCGTTTATACCTTGAGTTCGATTCGAGATCAGAGAAAGAAAAAGAAAAGAAAAGAATCTACTCTAAACTATACAATGGGCCTTCTTCTCTCCCGAGTTCTCGGTGTCGAAGTGAAAAGTTAGAGGTTCCTTTGCTATTCTAACACTTTGTCTATTTATATCTGTTAAAAGAAAATGGTAGAGATGCCTGAGATCCAAGTAGAATTCCCAGAAGAAAAAGCCCAGATTACTATCTCAGGTCGCGACCTCGGGTTGATGTCGCGACCTGGATTCCCTTTATCTGCTCTAGTTCAGTTGCGACGGGTTTTTTCTTCGATTCGCGACCCGGGTTTTCTTGATTCGCGACCAGAAGTTTCTTGCGGCCGTTGATTAGTGGTCGCGACCTCAATTTTAGGTCATGACCTCTTTGGCTCAGAGTTGTTCTGCCAAGAATTGATGTCGACCTTAGTCTCCGCGTTGCAACCTCGTTGTCGTTCCCTTAACACCCAATTACGAGTCTGCTTCAATTTTAAGTTGCAACCTTTTTTTAGTTGTCACCACTTTGGATTCTGAGAGTCAAGACTTCCTTTCCTTATTTGCACTGCGTCGCGACCTCGAGTTTTAGGTTGTGACCCACATTTGTTTCTCTTTCACCTTAGGTCGTGACTTTCTTTTTCAAGTTGCGACCTCCTTTTCAGTCTTGCATGATATCATTTCATAATTTATGTTGCGACCTTAATAGTGTGCTTGGCCTTTTATTAGCCCCTTGCGCTAAGCCGTCGTGACCTCAATATGGCGTTGCGACCTCACGTTCACTCCTTTACGGTTCTTGGATTATCTCGGTTGCTTTAAACATAATTCTTGCACGGATGTTTGATGCTCGATTGTATGTCGGTCGCGACCTCCCGGTGATTGGTTGCAACCTCCTTTAAGGTTCTTAACTGATTTAGTAGTCGTAACTTCCATTTGCTTGGTAAGGACTTCGTTAGTGAGGTTTCCTGTTACGATCTCAATATTAGGTTGCGACATGGCTCTGTAATGTTTAGTGTTTCTTTAGGTCGCGACCTCAGTGATTGGTCGCAACCTCCCTTGGGGTCCTTGAATAACAAAGTGGTTGCAACTTCAAATTCCCTGACTGGGACTTCACTTGGCTCAACTTCAGGTTTCCTGTCGCGACCTCGATATTAGGTTGTGACCTCATTTACGATTCTTGCCCAAGAAAAGATAAATACCTTGGTTGCAACCTCAGATCTCCTTGTTTGTGTCCCAATTCAGTTCATATCATGACCTTGAATAATTTCTTTACTTATCAGCACACTTTCTTGGTAGCAGCACCATTTAACTGGTCTTGGTGATGTTGTGACCTGGAAATAACTAAACAAACGAGCTCCTTGTCGCGACTTCCATTTCAAGTTACGACCTTCTTTCTGTTCTGAGCTAAAATTTATTTTCACAGTTTTCTTTGGGATTTTTTCTTCTTTTGTATTTTTCTACAAATTAAATTTGATAAATTACCAGTTTACGCATATGAATCAACAATTATCTTGTAATATACTAAAAAAATGGATTAAAAATCAAATGAGTTTTTAGACTCATTAATGACCCGCTAAAAAAAGTGTCATGCCTAGTCGAGCCACGACCCGATGGACAACTACTGCTTGTGTGGCCAAGCACCGGGGTTGAGGCGGCGCCTTGTAAAGTCGTCCTGCTAATCGTGTCAGTGGATGAAATTCGATAGGGTAGTGCGCTGAAAAATAAAAGGATAATGATAAGTGTGTGTATTTTTCAAAAAATGAGTGGCTTGAATCTACATCACAGCCTTAAATATGTTCATAACATATGGCATCAAGAAAATCATCATTCACACTGATATGTTTATAACATAATAATGCCAACTTGATCATATCAAACTAACTGTAGTAACTTAATTGCTAATTAACTCGAGATCAAATTTAAACCAACATACCAAGTAATCTTATTTCTAGTCAACTCGTGATTAATATTAATCAAATTCCATCATTAAACCGATTGAATAATTAATCATGAAAGTTTATGAATAATCTGAGATCATGTTAATCAAATTAACACCTTTTCGTCGAAAGCAATTTCCTTTCATGATTATGGAATTAAAGAAAACTCTTTTATAGAACTGTATGCATCAATTATGCATAAAGATACCTTCTTTAACAATCTCTGACGAACTACATATGTATGTATGCATCATCCATGCAAAAAGATACAATCTTTAATGAACTACATATATATGTATGCATCATCCATGCATAAAGATACAATCTTTAATGAACTACACTAATTCGTACGATTTTTAACGAATTAAACATATCAATATGCATCACCATCCACAAAGATACGATCTTTAGCAAACTAAACATATATAGTTGATATACATGAATAGAACATCTAGAAACCTTACTAATCAAGGTCACAAGTGACTCTGATACCACTGTTGGGTTTCTAGGGCAATAGATCATACATTACTCAACGGAAAAAAGAAAAAAAAAAAGTCTCCTAATCCGATAAGGGATCCATGTGATCCGATTAGATGGTTTAAAGATAAGAAGAATACCTTCTTCACACCAAAAGATCCTTCCTTTTCAGCCTCGTGTGTGCATGAAGCCTTCATTGTCGAACCAAAATGTGTAGCAAGAGAGCTTGCATCCTCTACAACTATCAACATGAACTAACCTCTTAGAAACCTCAAGAGAGACGAGTGTGTTAGCACATGGTTGACTCTCCAAAACCCTACCAACCTCTAAAAAACGTGAATAATCCCCACGAGGGGATCCCTTGGGTTTAAATACTAATTTTAAGCCCAATGGTTGGTTTCTGGCCCATTCTAAGTGTGTGACCCTACTAGTCCACATAAAATTGGTAGTGGGCTCAAAACCTATTTCGAGCCCATCGATCATAAGCAACCTCTAGAAAGGCATTATGACCATCCAAATTATGCCGATGTCCATAGTTTGACATAACCGAATCCATAATGAATGCCATAGTCCTTCTATCACTTGATATCATGATTGAACACAAGGCATGGACTAAGTCACCTTGTAAAGTTCAATCGTGCAATTTCACGACCTCCTGTAAACTGATAATACAAATGACATTAATAACCCTTATTAATTCATTTGAGCACATCCATGAATTTTCCAATCTCACATTTCAAGGGGCCCATGGATATCTCTCTAAAAAGAGGGACAAATCTCTTTCATCCACTCATGTCCCTCCGCACAATTTATTATATGTCCAACTATAGTTTGTATTACCACTTTATTACAAATGGGGTTAAACTACGTCAAAACATAAAATTTCTAAAGTAGGGACCCATGGTGGTATCATGTCAAAGGACAAAAAAGAAGACATCACTATGGTAAGAATTCCTTATGACTTGTAATCCATGTAGAATTCTCATAGTGGGTCAATCCAATACAATGTTATCCAACACGTACCTATGAGTTGGCTTGATATCATATACCCATGATCAGTAGAACATGATCACCAGTCACACTTCATACTAGTCTTAATTCATTATTTCTTCATCAATAATGAACGACTAGAGACAATTTAGAATAGTATTCTATGTCAAGCCTAGGGTTCTACTATCAAGTCATGCACTTAATGAGCATGAGTGGAATAAACTATTCATGGCATGAATTACCAAATTAAAAACATAAGATAATAATGAAAATGCCTCTTTATTATTGAAATATGAAAGTAATAACAATTACACTATTGCCCTAAGACACAACATTAACAGGTAGGATAGTGAAGAAAGAAATATGCTCATGAAGGAAGGCATGGCAAGAAATATATAAATTTTTTTAGCAACAATGTCATTGTAATGTAATCCTTTTGACCCTCATGATAACCAAGAACAAAATAAAGGGTGGAGCATGAAGACAACTTGTTATGCTCTACATTAGGATGAAGAACGAAATAAGTTCAACCAAATCGTAAAGAGGAATAGTTAGTAAGGTGATCATAAAGATTTTCATAAGGAGATAATCTTGATATATGAGAATATGTTATTTTATTAATCAAATGCACAACGACGAGAACAACTTCAACCCAAAAAGAACTTATGACACTAGCAAATAAGGGAATAGTGCAAGTAATCTAAGTAATCTCAACTATATCTCTAATTTTTTCAACAACTTCATTATGTTAAGGAGTCTCTACAAGATGATTGGTGCATAGCACCATCATATTTAAACAATTTAGAGAAGGTTGTAAAGGTTTATCCCCGCTCAAATCACAATTAAAACATTTGATAACAAAGTATTGTCAAGTTTTAACAAATAAGAAAAGATACTATAAACATATATAAAATCATATAATGCTTTGTTAGATAAACCCAACAATATCGAGTGTCATGAAAGTAGGAGACATAATTTTGGAACCCCCTTTCATGGAAATAAGAGAGAGTTCCCACATCTCGAAATGAATTAAGTAAAATGGTGTAAAAGAGGAAGAAAAACTTTGATGAAAGGGTAAGGCAAAAAAAAAAAGAAAAAAAATAACTTTCAATAATTTTGTTGGGCGTATTTCTACTTGTGCAAGTGCATGCGTCGAACAAGAAATAAAGTGGACAAAGAAGTCTGGGATGTCAAACCCACAAGAACTAGCTATTGAGTACTAACCTAGTCTAACCCTAGAATTGTTTGGATTACCAAAAAGGTTGATTTAATTAATTAACCTAATTAAGAGAAATAATTAAAACTGATTAACTATGGAGATAAAAACTAGGGTTTCTAAGTTCACCTAGAATAATCCCACTGACTCAGGTCTAGTGAAATCCTAAAGCTCATAGTTATACATTGAAGGTTAACTAGACTATCTTATTGTTGGCCTCTCTCGAGCACCGACAATAGATCCTTAAGACCCAGCTATAGTTTCTCAGCCTCAAGCCTTAGGTTTCAAGAAGAACTACACCTAGCTAGTCTTAATGACCACACGTGTGCCATAGGAATATCTTGCCTAGGGTCATCACGTGGTCAAATGTCCCTAATTCCATCTCCCCATCTCCCCTCAGTCTCAAGCTCGATGTGAAAACATGCAAGAGGTGATCAGGCAACTGGACCAAAGTATGATAAATAAGCAATAACGGAGGGTAAAGGAGATACCAAAACCGAGAGAGGTCGCCGCAGTGGACAATGACGTGAAAAAAGGACAAACCACTCGATCCAAGAGGCGTCTTATTTGAGTACCCTTTAGAGAACTACATCTTGCTCAGTTGGGATGCCCTCAAAACAAAGAAAAAGAAAAATTCAAAATTAAACTCAATTGAAAAAAAAATTAATGAAAGAAAACAAAATGGAATTAAAGCAAGATAATATCCTTAGGTTGCCTCCCAATCAACGCTTAATTTAACGTCTTTAACTGGACGTCCTTGATATCCTCATGGAGGTTCAACAATTGGGGTGGCCTTGCCACCTGCAAAGCTGATGTCGACTTGCATCTCATCTTCTTCATGATTTGGAAAATCTACTAACTTGAAAACCTGAAAGGTTACTTCCTCATCTTGGGCATGCTGCTTGAGCTCACCCTTATGCACATCTATTAAAGCTCTCTCGATTCCTAAGAAAGGTCTCCCAAGTATGATGGGGATCTCCTCATCCTCATCCATGTCTAGGATGAGAAAATCCGCCGAGAATATGAACTTGCGCACCTTGAGGGTTCTATCCACCAACTGGAGTGTCATAGCAGTGGGCTTGGCTTCACCTAACCTAAGCCTTTTGAAGATGGAGGGGGCCATCAGGTTGATGCTCGCCCCTAAGTCACATAAAATTCTCTTAATTACTGAGTTTCCAATGGTGCAAGGGATGGTGAAGCTCCCGAGGTCCTTGAGCCTAGGAGTAGGTTTTTATTTAGGATGGCGCTATACTCCTCTGTGAGGGCCATAATCTCATATTTAGAATGCAGCTTCTTGAAAGTATAAAGAAACTTAGTGAAGTTTTGATCCTCTTACCCTTTTTCAGCCTTTAAGGGAATGGGATAATAAGAGTTGGTTCTTTTGGAGTTGGTGTAACCTCCTTATTCTTCTCCTCTAGCTCATTTGCCCATTGTAGAGGATCCTCGACTACTTTTTCTTCTTTCTTAGTCTTTTCAACCTAAACGAGCTTCTCTAATGACTTGTCACTTCTCAAAGTGATGGCCTTGTAGTGCTTCTTACCCTTTCTCCTCGGGTTTACCTCTGAAATACTAGGTAGATTTTCCTTTTGTTTTTCTGAAAACATGTTAGCCAACTGGCTCATCTGTGCCTCCAAGCTCCTAAGCTGAGCATAATGATTATGAAGGCTTGTTCTGGTCTCAATCATGAACTAATTTTGGGTATAGGCTAACTAAAGCATAACTTCTTCTAGGTTCACTTTCTTCTCTAGAGGAGGTTTAGCTTGTTTGGGTGGAGGTCCTTGTTGGTTGTTCTTCCATGAGAAGTTCGAGCGGTTCCTCTATCCTGGATTTAGTGAGAAGCATAGGGATTATTCTTCTTCTTGTTATAGTTCCTCACATATTGAGCATGATCCATGGTGGGAGCAAAAGGATTCCCTACTTGGCACTCGAAACTTTGATGTAGACCATTGTAATACTCACAAGAAGGCAGAGAATAAGTCTGTACAACATGCACTGACTTCTGATTGTTGCTTTGAAGTTGCTGAGTCAATAAGGACAAATGAGCGAAGAGCTTGGAGATCACATCAATCTCATTGATTCCAACAACTCTCTTAAGCAGTGGGAATCTCTTATTGGGCCAAAGATAATTGTTGGAGGCAGTCATATGCCTCATTTTCATTATTCTTCATTAGCGCGCCTCTAACTGAGGCATCTATTAATGTTCAGGCATCTCTTGTCAAGCCCTTATAAAAACCATGGATTTGCATCCACCTCGGCACTCCATGATGAGGGAAATTTTTTAGCAACTCCTTATACTTGTCCCAAGCCTCGTGTATTGGCTCACCCTCATGCTGAGCAAACCCATGAATCTCCATCGTATTTAGTTTTGTTTTTCTTTGATAATTTGAGAGTGGACTAAATTTTGATAAGTGATTGGAATCTAAAGTGGTTGAGATTATTACCTTGGGTTCATCTGGAAGACCAAGATGTGAGGCATTACTCCATTGATTCTTCATTTACTCTTCACGTTGTCATTACACATACCGCGGAAGTTAAGTCATGTTGATGGTATATAAGTAATGGTTTAATTGATGGTTATTTTGTTTCAAATGTGTAATGATCAGCATTAACCAAGACCAGATTGATGATGGGTCCAGATATAAATGGGCCTGTGGGTGATCCATGCTGTTAGGTTGAGTGTTCTTATGATCTCATTTGTTTTCTTGCATTTTCTGTTGAACAGTTATACCATTCATGACCTGACTGTAAATTTATCAGATCACTATTAATTCAATATGGTTTTGACTGGGCTTCCTGAATCTCTATCATTCATGGTTTTTACCTTCACTAATAAATATTTTTGGGTTCAGATTGTAAGGAATTAAGCTCAACCTATATCTTGTGACCAACGAAAGATCATAGCATTTTGAAATAAGACTTAAAATGACATATAAATAAAATGGATTAAAAACAAAGAGAAAATAAATGATGTCAAACATACTATATGTCAAATTGTTGAACATTGTTTGTGACATCATTGATTTGCCTAGTTCACGACATTGTTTTAGGCCCATTTGGCCGTGTATTTACTGTTTTATTACACAGTGAACCAAGTAATAAGTGGACAAATCGAATGTGAACTGCCAGACTGATATGGGTGCACAGCTTCCGTCCTTCATTGTTTTGATTGCAATAGTTTAATTATTAGCTGTTAAAGAAAACCATTAAGTAGTTAGTAACAGAATAAAAACTTCAAAGGTTTCAGTTACAGTTAATCATTATAAACTGAATCTGTTAGAATCCTGTTATGTTATAAGTGAAGATCAAATAATATCATGTGGTAGATGTATTCTCAGGCACCTAACAAGACGTTATCATGAAGTTGTTATCAACTTCTTGTTCAGTACTAGTCTTATTTTTCTCTCAATAAGTTGAAGACGATCTTGTAGGCATAGATCTCATATATGGTTATCAGTGATTAAATGTCCGATCCATCTTCTATCGTCATCTTGAGTGTGGAAGCTGATGGGAACATAAGATGATGAGGACAGTTTGAGTACAAAGACATATGAAAAACATCAGTGTTATCTTCTTGTGTTTGGAAAGATTATAAACAAACCTCAAATCAGATGGATCAGTATTATAAGATCATTGGACAGCGAAGCTGTAGTTGTAAACCAGCATTTGGTGAAAACATCAAATGGGCGAGAAATGATGTTGTAAATCTGAACTTTTTCTGTTCTAGAAGAAGTTAAATCTTATTGACCCACTCGTACTGGGTTTGTACATAAGTTTCCTAAACCAAATTGTTCTCTTTGACGTTCACTCCTTTTCTTAATAAAGAGATGGAGCTTTCATTGCTTTATGTCATGAAACTGCATCTTTGAGACCAGTGAAGTTTTGATAACTTAGTGATTGAAACAGCGGAAGAGTGGTGACTATATGAGGCTAGTGGTGTTTCAGGAATAGAATCTCAAGGCATTTGGATGCGTCAAATGATCAAACAAGGATAAAGTTAATAGTGATTTATTGAAGGATTTGGTTCACATTTCTATTATTTTTCTGTTTGTATCAAGGTGGAAAAGAACTATTAATAATAAACATTGGAGTTATTTGAAGATTCAGACATACTTTACATTGAGATATGGCACCAATACCTGATAATTTTAACATCTTGGATGTTGTTGATCTCAATTCCAATTTTGTGTTGGACCACGAGAAGCATTGATAGACCAGCTTGGAAATAAGCAAGGAGGGACCAGTATGGTATGAATTGGGACACAAAGAGATAATTGAATAAAAGATGTGAGACTATTATGAAATAACTTATAACTTGTTGAAATATAGTTAGGACAAAGATGTAAATAAAGAAACTTGATAAAAATGGCTGGTGGCCTTTGGTCTCTTATTTGGGCATTTAGAAACAAACATTGAAGAAGAAGAAGAAGAAGAAAGAAGAAGAAGAAGGAAAGGTGTGAATCTGAGTTGGATCTATAATATTTGTATCTGGAACTGGATTACTGTAATGACATGTTTTAATGTGGATTCATAACTTTGAGTGTTAAAAGTGTTTGTATGGATATTAAGCAGTTATTTCTGGGTTTAGTTAGGAATTCATCCTAGCCTAGATATCGCCGAAGGGTGGAGTTGTATTACATTTCTGAGAATAGATTGAGAATCCTCCATGGGCATGGATTCTTGGTTTAAAATGTTTACGGAGATATGGCGAGTATTGAATTGACCTAACTTCCAGTGATTAAGTTGGGTTTTGGAGTTCAACCTAATTCATTCTCTATCGTTTTGATTTTAGTTGGGTTCAGAACCATTCAAAAGTTATTTTAGTGATATTATAGTTATTTTAGTTAGTTGGATTCAATCATCAATATAGACAGTATCAGGGGTCCTGTTCTTTCGTGTGAGACCATCTATGTGTGACCCTTTTTGCAGAGAGAAAATGGCTAGCTCGAGTTCGAAACAACGCGTGATCTTATTCTGGTGATGAAAAATTATTTGTCATTTTAGTTTTGTTTTATTGTCTGTACATCGAGGATTCGTCAACGGACAAATAAAATCTATAAAATTATATGAAAGATCCATATGTTTGTAATGATTAGTAAAGTTCCACGAACATATAATTATAGGAATACCTAAGACCATATATTGAATGATCGACATATACATTGCGTGGTGAATAGTTCTAATGATCTTGACACTCTGCTAGTATTCGGTACTTTTGTTGAAGTGGGCTTAGCAGTTAGATTGGTCTTGACATCTGATGATTAACCATCCATACATTGCGTGGTGACGCGTTTATGATCGATCTTGACGCTTACGCTGGTGCTCTGACGACCCATTGCCAGGCGATTCGTTCGTCGGTCTTTAGCACTCTTTGTCATTCTGACACCTCAATCTCTTGTCGTACCTTGGTGCCATTGTGTGGTGTCTGTCTGCCTCATTTCTTATTCTTGGTCTGGGTAATCCGTGGTTGTATGATGGTCTGGTCTTGAATGAGGTCAAGTATAGGTTCGTGGTGCCTCGGTGCCTGCGTCGTAGTGGAGCTCGCACGGTGTACCTGCAGGTATACGTACAAATGTAAAGTCTTTAAAAGTATAAGTATAAGTACTTAAGCTGCATAAGCTCTTGTAGAGAAATATGAATAAGCATAATTTTCTGTAAGCACAGTATATGTCTGGGAGACTTTAGAATAGGTTAGGCTATTATAAGTACAGTGACATATAAGTTTATTATACGAATTCATGATAAATTATGATTTCTGCTATTACTATATGATTACTGTAAAAGAGAGTATTGATGCATGTGTATACATATAAGTTATATGTTTCCCACTAAGTAGCTAAGCTTATGTGATTTTAATGCGTGTAGGTACATAAGAGGACGTCGCGATTTTCATATCTTCAGAGCCCAGCACACTTGTAGAGTTTACCATATAGGTTTACGTGCTTTCTGAATATGTAAATGTAAATGTCTGATTTTTTGTGTGTGTGTATATATATATATATATATATATATATATATATATATATATATATATGTAAATGGGACTTCAGCTGTATGTATTATTCTTATAAACACCACTACGGTAGTAGTTTTATTTGTATCCATTTTTTATATGATATTTTGATTCGGTTATAAGACTTGGGCCGCAGTCGAAGAAAGTAAGAGTCGATGCGGTCTGCACCTCCAAATGCGCACAAAGTGAGAGTTGAGTGCGACAAAATGTATTGTGATTTGATAAACAACGAAAATTAAACTAATAGCATATTACAAAATAGAGGAATGAAGAAAATGGTTTTTTTTTTTTTTTTTTTTTCTGGTAACTTACTTCCAAAGGGACCCAAGGGATACAAAACATAGCTGGCATGGAACAAACATGACTCACCTCCAACTCAGTTTAAAGAAAATAGAAAAAAATAAAGAAATGAATCCAGAATCTTCCTAATACTCCCCCTTAAGACGGAGATCGGATATTATAAACTCCCATCTTGTTAAGCAAACTTTGCAGCTGCACAGGGCATAAATGCTTGGTTAATAAATCCGCTACTTGATGTTGGCTTGAAGCATGCAATGTCTTCAAGATATCATGATGAACTTTTTCTCTTACCAGATGACAATCAATCTCAATGTGTTTAGTACGCTCATGAAACACTTGCTTTGCATCAATATGCAATGTTGCATGACATAATAGCTAGTCTTGGATGTGAAACATTGAAATCTTTAAGCAAGGATAAAAGCTAGATGATCTCAAAAGTAACATTAGCCATTACACAGTATTCTGCCTTTATAGAGGAACGTGGGACAATTTTTTTGTTTCTTTGACTTCCAAGGCACAAGAGAGTCTCTAATAAACACACAAAAGTCACTAATAGACCTACGAGTATCAAAGCAGGAGGTCTAATTCGAGTCTGCAAAGGCCTTTATCTCTATTGAAGAGGAAGAGGAGAAGAGAAGACCTTGTCTAACAGTACCTTTGACATACTGCAATACATGGTAAGCAGACAGTCAAATATTAGAGTTGTCCAATCAATCTCCTAAATTGTGTGGGATCCTTTAAGAGTTCCCTTCATTTTGGGACAACTTCATATCCATTGGGACTATCATAGGTTTGACATAAAGATATCCTGCATAAGCCAACAATTGTAAAGCATAGTATCATTATGAAAGAGAATCCAACCTTAGATCTAGCCACTTCCAAACCAAGGAAGTATTTTAAGTCGCCTAGATCTTTCAGCTTAAAATGATCATTAAGAAAGAATTTGAGTTTCACAACATCTTATGTATTATTACTGGTTATCATAATATCATCCATGTACATTAGAATGACTAAGAAAGATGTGCCTTCAATTTAAAGCCTTATAGTCTAGAAGCTTGTTTAGGGCCATAGATTGCCTTATACAGCTTGCAAACAGTATTGGTGGGCAAGTTCTCCCCTTCACATTGAAAGCAAGGAAGTAAGGTCATATAAACCTCCGCAGTTAGCTCTCCATGTAGGAAAGCGTTATTGACGTCTAATTGAGTGAGATTCCATCCATATATGGTAACAAGAGAAAGAAAAACCTTCGCAATTGCTAATTTTTCCACATGGGGAATAAGTCTCAATATAATCCACCCCCTTTTATTATGTATATCCCTTGGAAACAAGACGAGCCTTATGCCTTTCTAAAATACCATCAGCTCGAAATTTGAGTTTGTAGATCCACTTGAGCCTACAGCATGCTTACCAATAGGTAATGTAGTGAGAGACCAAGTGTAACACCCTGAATTAGACCCTAGTAGTTTATGACATGTTTAGGGTATAATATAAGTAAAATTTCCATTTTTCAGAATTTAAGTGCTAAGAGTGAAAAAGGATAAAGTCGGAATTAATCCAAGAGTAAAGGGTAAATTGGTATAAGGTCACATTTAGGACTTAAAGGTCATTAAGCAAGAAGAGTATATATTAAAAAAGGAATTTTGATAAGCTAGAATTGAATATAGAATGAAATAGAAGGACCTAAATGCAAGGGGTGAGATTTGACTCAAATGAATAAGACAAAAAAAATTGGTCTATGGATTGAGAGGGAGATATTTTCTCATTTTTGGGGAGAAAAAGGCTAGGGTTATGGTGGATGAGAAGAGGAGATCATTTGGCTTTGGTGCAATCCATTGTTTTTGTTCAAGAAAAAAGAAGAAATCAAGGTACGGCATACTTATTGGAACTTTGGTATGGAACCTATATGTATGGATACTTGTTTAGGTTTGTGTATGGATTTGTTGGTTAAGAAACCCTCCTAACTCTCTCTTTACATATGCTTGGGTTAGAAGAATCCTATCTATGTATAAAAGTGATTTGTGTTGGTGTTAGTTCAGTTTTGTGGTTAGTTTTGGGTTTTGGTTGGAAATTTCGAGTGAAAAAAGGTAAACCTGCAGATATCTTAGGTGAGTACTGATACTCAAAGTTGTTTTTGGTCTGAAGGATATTGTGTATCGATACTCAAAGTTGAGTACCGATACTCAAAGCTGTTTTTGGTCTAGTGGATATTGAGTACCGGTACTGAAAATTGAGTACCGGTACTCAAAGCCATTTTAGGTCCAGAGGATATTGAGTACCGACACTGAAAGTTGAGTACCGGTGCTCAAAGTTGTTTTTGGTCTAGTGGATATTGAGTACCGATACTAAAAGTTGAGTACAAATACTCAAAGTGGTTTAAGGTCCAGAGACGCCGAGTACGCGACAAAGTCGAGTACCAAGATTAAAAGTGAGTATTCCAGACGAAACTCGAAAGTACCAAGACGAAAGTTGAGTACTAGTACTCAAAGTTTTTTAAGGTCCGAGTACCTGTCCTAAAATCCTATTTTGTTCTATTCTTCCGTTAATTCTAGTAATCATCCATTGGATTAATGAGGATCCTAATAAGTGAATGAAAGGGTTCGTACATGTATATAAGTGTATGTAAAATTGCTCTGAACCTCGCTACCTTGACGAAGCTTCGCTTCGTCTCAGCGATCTTGTCGTTGGGCAAACATTATTTCTTGCCCTTATTTGCTAATGTGATTATGAATAAAATAACAAACTCGGAAACAAATATAATTGTATGCCTGTCAGAGACCAGATAGTGAATGAATAGGCATGTCCTGCTCAATGATGGCACTCCCCGCATCGCGCTGGCCGACACCCCATTATATGGGTAACCACGCTCGCTCAAAGGCTTCGCACTCTTGCTAGTGCTATGACACTTCTGTTACATGGGCAGGCATGTCTCTGATCAGTGCTACCACACTCTTACTAGTGCTACGACACTTATGTTACATGGACAGTGATGAGTCTTAAACTCATCTATTTTTAATCCATTTTTCTGACATGTTTTTAACAGTTTTAGATATATTTTTATGCCAAATTATGGAATATTCACCAACTTTGTGTTTTGCAGGTGTTAATTGAAAAAGGAGATAATTCCAGTAGAAAAGAAGTAAAAAAAAAATGGAAATTGTAGCAGTCTCTGTCGTGACATAGTTTTTATCCTTCACGACAAATGAAGATAATGGTGAGAACTATGTCGTAGTCAATGTTATATGTCGTAGCAAAGCAGTAACTATAATAAGAAAATATGTCACGACAAAGAGTTATATGTCGCGACATTGCTAAAGAAAAATGAAAAGAAAACTATTGCGACACCCTTAACTCTATCACGACAATGATCAAGGCAAATGGCAAAGGAACTTTGTCGCGATAATCCTTCCTCTATCACAACATAAAAGGCTGAAGATTACCAGATGAATTTTGTCACGACATAAAATGGCAAGAATACAACACAAGTCAGCTGAGACAAGTGTTTTTATGTCGCAACAAAGTTTTCAGCATGGAGCCAGCTCAAGGAAGAATTTCTGTCGCAATAAAGAAAATCCTATCGCGACATTACATTCATAATTCACAACAAAGAGCAACAATCGGAGCGCAGCTCTGCTGGATTTGATTTACATTTAGTTACAGTATTTCCTGCACAAATATGGAGAACTAATTTGGGTTCGGATTTACTTATTTGGTGTCGTTTTTGAATTGATAAGTTCCCAATAGTAGTACCGAATACCAGTTGAGGGAATTTATCTTCCTATGATTTCCAGGATGCCCTCTGTGTGACATAGAGACGAAGATTCCTGAGAGCTGAGAAAATTCTTTTCTGGGTATGCTCGACTACCATTGATGAACTGCTGAGCTCTGAGAGTTCATTTTGATAAACTCTCGTCACTATAATTGAAGTCGAGGAGTATTTAACAATATAAATAATCAGAGAGTTCGCCTTAATTTAAAGGCAAGTTCCTAGCCCCGTGTTAGCTGAGATCTAATCAAGGGAAAGGGACGAACTAATAGATCTGGAGGTTGAGCCACCAAGTAAGTGGTAGAAACTTTGCAAAAAATCCTGAGAAGGAAATGCAAAAGATCTGCTGTCATCAAGAAATGGGTGTGAAGTATTGAGAAATAAAAATACCCTGATCTTGTAAGAGAATTGGGAATACAGGTAGTTGGTTTGATCTTGTCTTCGAGAGAAGCAAGGGTTTCCAACCAATGAATATGGAGAAATCCAATTCCAACATTTAGGAAATCTTGGACAAATCTAGATCCATACACAGAATAGAGCAATGTACTTTAGTGTAGAAATTGACTGTTTCATTGTAATTCATTGATAGTGTTCGTTTTTCACAGGAAACTGATTCAGTCCAGTATTTTAGTTACAATTTATTTTTTATTCATTTACTTTTGTTTTATCTTAGTTCAAAAGTAGTCAATAGTCTCATATCATTATTTTTCTAGATAAAACTTTCATTGTGAGTTTTGAGTCCAAATAGCATAGAATTTTAGTAGTTGGGGTAGTTGATCTCTAATTGCATTCAATCTCGTGGGAATGATACATGGACTTACATTCGGATTTTACTACTTGTATGACTTGTGCACTTGTAGTGTCATAGACTAGACCCTTATTTTTAAACAATGAACCTTTTGAAAGAATTATTTTATCAAGCAAATTTATCCAAAGTGACATGGATGCAAGAGAAGTGTAAGGCTCTTGCAACTATGTGAATTTGAGGGGTTTTTAGTCTATATAGAAAGAGGCAAACAAGTTTTATGGCGCCGTTGCCGGGGATTGAAAGAATTAAATAGATCAATATTCTAACAAAAGAGGGAAATGCTAATTTGGACATTTTATAAAAGAAAAGAACAAAAATAGCTTTACAAGCAGTGGCTACACCAACCACTGATCTTTAACAAGCCATGTTGAAAAATATTTTTGTTTTTTAATCTTTTTTTGTTTAGTTTGACTAATCCTATTAATCTGAGTGTGTTTTAATTTCAGGAAATCCTTTAATGCATAGGAAATGATTCTCGACCCCGCTTCCAAATGCATAATCGAATTGGAAAGAACACTGTGGTTTAAGAAAGACTAAAAGAGCAGAAAACACAACCTATGGAAGATGAGACATGACCGTATTGCAGAAGCAGAGGAGAGCAAATGTAAGGCCTCCTATTATCGACACAATGGAGGATTTCGGAGGCCTATCATTCAGAAGAATATTCGTAATCGGGACAAATTACCGGATGCGAATAACTTGAACTAAAGCCAACTTGATAACAATGGTTAAGCAAAGACGCTTCACCAAGGTCACCCTAATCGAAGACCCAATGAGCACTAAGATTACCAGATGGCAAACATGGAAGTAGTTAAATGGTAAGGCTAGAGGTGATAAAGCTGCATCTCTTCCCATTTTCTTTAAGAGATATAGCAACCACTTGGTATGAATCATTACCATATGGTTCAGTTGATACTTGGGAGGAGCTGGTAGAAGCATACTTGGGCAGGTTCTTTCCCCCATCTCTCACCTCAGAAAGAAGAAGAGAGATAATAGTGTTCCAATAAGGGGAAGATGAGAGCCTATATATCGCTTGGGAGAGATTCAAGAGGTTGCTGAAGAGGTTCCCTATGCATGAACAGATTTAAACCTAGGGGATGGATATAGGTATCATGCTCAAAATGACACACATCTAAAGGCATTATCGATGCTTCATGCTGTGGAGGATTCAAAAGAAAAAGTGCTGAAGAGGCTAGAGATCTGATAGAAGACCTAGCTAAGTGCAATATGAAAGCTCCATATGAGTTTTCAAGGGGTAATAGCAGAGGAAAAGGGGTCATGGAGCTGAGTAAAATGACAACCATGGAGGCAAAGTTAGATGCCATCATGCACAGGATGGACAAACAGGAAAGAAAAATGCACACTGCCCATGAAATAGGAGCAAGGGAAAGAGAACAGATGAGAAGAAGTGTTGAAGTACCAACAGAAGAGGACTCTTATGGGGATGAGGAGGTTAAGTACGTGAATTAACCAAGAAATTACCATTTCAAGCAAAATCCTAACTCGCCCATTAACATTACGCTCCAAAGATCGAGGAAACCATGAGAATTTCTCATAAGGGCGAGGGCATTACAAGGCCCAAGGCATGGACAGACCTCAACAGGATATCGCAAACACCAAGGTTCCGTGAGCAAGATCAAGGGGGTAAAGGCAGAAACGATTATCGTGGTCAGAGGACTCAACCATTTGAAGAACAAATGTCGCAAATTCATGCTGGGACAACAAGAGACTTATACACTTCCATGAACAGAAACTGTCTGACTTGGAAGCTTTCAAGTCTGACACTCAAGTATTTTAGAAGAATACAAGTGCCTCATTGAAAAACTTGGAGACACAAGTAAGGCAGCTGACCCTTAATATGCCAAAACAGAGTAAGGGTACATTCCCTAGTGACACTCAAAAGAATCCAAAGGATCAAGATAAGGTCACTTAAGAAGGGAAAGAAGTGGTCAACAAATGTATGGAAAGAAAGAAAAAAAAGACTGAGGCGGTATCAAGAAGAGACTGGAAAGGAAGGAGAGAAGAGCATACAGACTGAATACCAAGGAAGTAGTAATGAGCGTAAATGTAAGGAAGGAGTACGCTTTATACACTACGTTGCCATTTCCACAGAGGGCTTTTAAGGCAAAAGTGGAAGAGCGCTTAGATTCTGACATTTTCAAGAAAATAGAAATCAATATCCCATCTGCGCAGGTAATCAACCAAATGCCTACTTATGCAAAATTTCCGAAGGAGATAATTCTAGCAAGAAAGAAGATAGCCGAGAAGGAATAGTGAACTTGACTCCATACTGGCAGTGCGCTTATCCAATTAAGCTCCTAGCAAAACTGAAGACCCCAGCAATTTCTCACTCATTCCCCTCGCTTCCATAGGGAAATATGAATTCAAGAAGGCTTTGTGTGATTCTCGGTGCTAGTATAAATCTCTGATGCCTCTATCAGGCAAAGACTTAGTTTAGGGGAACTTTACCTCAACTTACACAGCATTGCAAATGGTCGATAGATCAATGGCACAACCGTAAGGTGTCTTGAAGATGTACTGGCTGGTGGGGAAATTCATCTTCCCAGTGGATTTTGTTATTATGAAGATGGAGGAAGATACCCAAGTTCCTTTGCTGCTAGGAAGACCTTTCTTAGCAATTAGAGCTGCCTTGATAGATGTGCAGAAAGGTGAACTGACACTAAGGGTGGGAAATGAAGTAGTGCACTTTAATCTTAATAGGAGTATGGAAAATTGAGATGAATTTTCAGTATCTTGAGAGTATTGATTGTGAAATGTTGCCTTCAAATTTGTATAACAAAGAAACAAATGAGCATAAAATGAAAATGGGGCCAAGATGAAGTATGCAACAGAATGTAAAACTTACCGAGCAGAAACTAGTGCAAAAGGGTTAATATTGAAAGAATTGCCCAGTCATTTGAAATATGAATTCTTAGAACTAGAAAAGAGGAAAGCAGTCATCATATCAGCTGCATTGACTGAAGCTGAAGAACAGAAGTTGCTGGAAATTCTAAGAAAATAAAAAGAAGCGATAGCTTGGTCAATTGAGGATCTGAAAGGTATCAATCCCTCCATTTGTATGCACAAAATATTGCTGAATGATAATGCAAAAACTTCTATTGAGCATCAAAGGAGGCTGAACCCAGTGATGAAAGAAGTTGTTAGAAAAGAAGTTCTTAAGTGGTTAAATGCAGGTTTTATATATGCTCTATCAAATAGTTCTTGGGTGAGCCCAGTGCATGTAGTTCCCAAGAAAGGTGGATTCATTGTGATCAGAAATGAAAAGAATGAACTAATTCCTATAAGAATTGTGATAGGATGGAGGGTGTGTATTGACTACAGAAAACTGAATACTGCAACAAGAAAGGATCATTTTCCCCTGCCTTTCATTGATCAGATGCAGGATAGGTTATGTGACACCCTCACTTTTTGTTTTCGATGGGTACTGGATATAACCAATTTCCATTGCACCCGAGGATCGTGGAGAAAACTACTTTTACATGCCCATTTGGTACTTTTGCTTAGAGAATGCCATTCGTTTGTGTAATGCTCCTGGTACCTTCCAAAGATGCATGATGTCTATATTTTCCGATGAAAGGTTAGTTATGGAGATCTTCATGATGATTTTACAAAGGTATGGATCCAGTTTTTGATCGCCTCGTATAACTCGGGGGACAATACTTTAAAGGTTCAAGGACAAGAATCTAGCTCAATCGGGAAAAATGCCATTTTATGGTTAAGGTAAGGAATTGGTTCGGGGCACATGATTTCAAGTAGCAGGCTAGAGGTAGACCAAGCAAAAGTTTCAATTATAAGAAATTTAATGCCACCCACTAAGGCCAAGGGAATAAGAAGTTTCTAGACATGCCGGATTTTACGTAAGATTTGACGAGATTTCTCAAAAAATTGCTAGACCACTATGCATTGCCGAAAAGGATAATGTCTGAATTTTGATAAATCCCGCCACTTTTTAAGAAATCAAATCTAGACTAGCTCAAGCTCCCATCATAGCAAAACCGTGATTGGAACAGAGTTTGAAATCATGTGTGATGCCGATTTTGCAATGGAGCCGTGATTGACGTAAAGTCGAAAAGTATTCAAAGCCATACTATGTTAGCAAAACCTTCAACGGCTCAGGAAAATTACTCTACTATCGAAAAGGAGATGCCGGCAATAGTATTTGGCGCAGAAAAATTTAGGGCCATACATTTTGGGGTCCCATGTTATTATACACACTGATCATGCAAAGAATTAAATATGTAATGAGAAAGAAAGAAGCAAACCAAGACTGATCGTGGGTATTGTTATTGCAGAATTTGATATAGAAATAAAGATTAAGAAAGGTGTGACAATGATAGCCGACAATTGTCAAGAGTAGAGAAATTCCACTGCACAAGAAGAAGAAAGAGAAATAGCAGAAAACTTTCCAGATGAGTTGTTATTCCGAAATTGGCCACCCAATCACCTCGTATGTCGATATTGTGAACTTCTTAGCTTCAGGAATTATGCCACCAGAATTCAAATGCACAAAGTAAAAAAGCTAAGGATTGGACAAAGAATACTATATCCGGGATGACCCACATCATTAAAAGAGGAGTTGATCCGATTATATGAGATGTGTACTTAAGGTGAGCAAAGCAAGATTTTACAAGGATGTCATGCATCACAATATGGAGGACATTTTGCAGGAGACAAAACAGCCCACAAAATTCTCCAGTTAGGATTTTACTGGCCTACTATTTTTAAGGACTGTTTTGAATGGGTGAAGTTATGTGATCAATGCCAAAGAATGGGAAATATAAGCAGAAGGCATGAAATGCCCCTGCAAGGCATCCTAGTGGTGCAATTATTTTATGTATGGGGAATAGATTTTATGGGGCCTTTTCCAGCTTCATTTGGAAATATATACATACTCCTGGCTGTGGATTATGTATCAAACGGGTCGAGGCGCTGAATTGGTCCCAAAAATGATGCTAACACGCTTGTGGGATTTTACAAAGAAATATTCTCGAGATTCGGGGATTGAATTTAACTATAATCGGACGGGGAAGCCATTTTGCAAATAAGGTGTGTTTGACAAACTCAGGCGTATACTTATCAAACATTACTACGAGTTTGGTTTATCACCTCAAACAAATGGGCAAGCTGAAATTTCCAATGTGGAGATGATTCGTGCCACCCAGAGGTGATCCGAATCAACAAAATTTGTATCCTGTTCTCCTAATGGCCGTAGTCAAGCTACCGCAAGATAAAGGGTTCAGTGGCCTAACATCGTGGGATGGGTTTTCTTCTCACATAAATGATTTGAGCTAAGTCAAAATGGCGAATTAAATTTGGATTTTAAGGTTTTGGGTAAAAACAGGGGAGTTGGATGGTTCACAGGATGAAAATAAAATAAGAAAAAAAATGTAAAATAGAACCCCTTGAAGTGTTAGGCTACTGGGCTTAGGATTCTAGGGCAACTGAGGGTCCTCGTGGTCATCGCTGGCTGAGGATGACATATAGTCATCTCCCGAACCGGATCTTCATTTAGCTATAAAACCTAACCCTAAAATTTTCCTTTTGAAAATGGCATTCACTGGCCATTTATGTTCTCAAGTTCAAACAAGTCGCCTTGATTCACATTACAATGGGTAACAAATGGTAACTAATGAAATATCACAAGATCTAGTAATAAGCATCAAATAAGCACTAAAAGATTACCAAGTAATCGACCATTCAACATGAATCGATGATCTAAACCTAATGTTGGGGGCCGGGAGAACACAAATCCAGAAGAGTACCGTGCGAAGAATCGCAGGGACTCCAAGAGCCTGCATCCTCAGATCAAAGAGCCTTCCCTTCAAAGAGAAGGGTTTTAGTTTCGCTTCTCATCCCTCCGCTATCATCCTTGGAGGGTGTCGGCAACCAAGAAAATAGAAAAGAAAGGGCAAGAAAATGAAGCAGCGGGAAACGGGAGAGCTTAAAGCTTATCCCAAAATTTATTATGAAGTGATTGATGTTTACAACCCTTGACTCTAGCTTATATAGTGTGCAAAGCAAGGGAAATTACAAAAACAAACCAAAACAAAGGCTATTATAAGGGGTAGAAAGGAGAAAAACCTATAAAACTGAGTCGCCTTTGAAACAAAAACATGAAGCAAAAAATTGCCATGCACAAGGATTTTCGCTATCATAGCGGAATATTGGTACAGCGAAAAATTGAAATTTTCACATGTACGCGACTTCGCTATCATAGCGAAATCACCCAAATGTAGCGAAATGTTAATCTGCTCCATTGGCTACCTGCTCCCACCGCTCCTCGCCTCTTTCTTCTATATTCGCCTTCTTCCTCTTGGTCTCCGAACATCTATGATGCCGAGTTTGACTCGAATTCTTCATGTTTGGATCGACTCAACAATGCTGGCATGATTACTCGCAAAACTGCAAATTTGCCACAAAATGTGATCAATAGAATAGTAGGGACCTAATGCAATTGTTGACCAGAATGATTAAGTGATACAAAAAGCACTCAAACCCCATAATAAATAGGTTCAAAACAGCACTGGGCACTAATCACACCCCATCCCACACATTGCTAGTCCCTTAGCAAATGAAAGAAAAGAAAGAAAGAGAGAACATACAAAACAATAACAAAATAACGTTCACAAAAATGGTATTCCAAAAAGGTTGTGAATGAGTAATGCCTAACCCTAAGTAAGAATCATCAAAACCGTGTCCAATGACTATCATGAGAGAAATAATGCCATACAAAATTGAGTATTAAAAGAGCCTCCTTCTTGGTGAATAAACCAGAAACTTCCACCAAAATCTAAGTGTTTATTTTATCGCCTCAACACAACCGCCAAACTCCGCACTCTCCCCAACCTAGCTACTACCACGACCAGCATGCTAACCAAATTCTAACAGATTAGGACCCACCTCTGTTATTCCACACCCTTTTGTGTTGTAGGTGCACGCCGAGGAATCCACCTCACCAGTCCATGTAACAGGATCTACCGATGACCCAACCAATTAAGGCTTAGGGCACCAAGTCATAAGGATCTTTCGACCACAAACTCTCCAGGTTTCACCCTGGACTTCGAATGATTTCGAGACTCCAGCACCTACAACTTGCTAAACTTCACCCATCCATCCATGTAGCGAACACTAAGTCGGTGACTCCCAACCAGTGAAGGTTTAGGGCACCGGGCTTTAAAGGCTTTCGCCATATACCCCTCGGACCGTGCTCTGCTTCACAGTAAAGCGTTGCAATTTTTATTCTTTCTTTCTCTTTCTTTTCATTTCTTTTTCTTTCTTTTATTTCTTTTTTTGGAAGACGTTAATGGCCTTCTTTCCACAAAGGGTCCTTAACCTATTAAAGGCGGTCAATGAAAACTAGGTAGGTTATGCAAAGTAAAGGAGGCTATAGCTTTTTCAAATTTATCATTGAAACCTAATGTGCTCGGTGTGTGGTTAGCTAAAGGTGGAAGAAAAGGTCGAAATCAATAAGAATTCAACTAATCATTCACTCAACTAAGCATGGAACCAATCTAACATCAACGACCGACAAAGTTTCACTATCCAACTTGCAAGTCAGTAAAACCACAAAAATTTTGGTTGCAAATGGGTCCAGATTTTGAAAAAGTAAGTTGTATGGTATAACAGCTTTATAGAAAGGGAACCCAGCAAGCCACTGAACATAACAAAATGGGCTTGCTCAAAATAGTAACAAAAGCATGAATACAAAAGCCACTTCCTTCGCTAACTCTCCCCCCAACCCAAACATCTCGGTGTCCGAAATGGGGCTCGGATTGGAAAATTAGAGAAGGAAGTGTTACCTCCTTGATGAGATGTGATAATTTCTAGATAGGAGACTTCGCAAGCTTTCCATCGACACCTTATTCACTCCGTTTGGGCTTCAAACAAACAAGTTAGGAGAAGAAAAGAGAGGAAAAAAGTGACCAGTTGGAGCATTTTTCAAATTACACCTTCATAATAATTTCAAAATGTTCTTCTACATATTTACCTCACTTCTAAGCCTTTCCAACGGTACCAAGAACGCCTAAAACGGAGCCCGAATGAAAAAGCTTATGAAATAAAAACAAAATCGGAAAGAAACAATGTGGGCTCATAGCGAAAATTTTCGCTGATTATACGAAAATTCTGCCATGACAATGGGGTAATCGAGCATGAAATAAAATTCCTCGCAGAAACATGAAATTTTCGCATCAAGCCATAAATTTTCGCTTATGTTCATTAATAAATTTTTTTATTTTTTTTATTTTTTCGATTTTTTTTAATCAAAAATAAAATAATTAATAAATAAAAATAAAAATAAAAATAATAAAAATAAAAATAAAACAAGTTTTTTTTTTAGAGAAATATATATATTTTTTTTTGAGAGACAAATTTTTTATTTTTTTTTTATTTTTACCTTACCTTACTGTTGACTGCTTGTCGCTTTGTCAATGGTCCGTACATATTTTCGCTGAAATTTAACGAATTTCACACATGATAATGAAATCGATTAAGCATTACGCGAAAAATTTCGCTTATCATTGTGTGATTTCTAGTCGATTGAAGTAAATTTTCCTACTCCTCCTCGCTTGCCATTTCTTCATTCCAAATTCTTCAAAATTTCACTTAACCGCAAAATTAATACGAAAAATTAAGAAAAATCTGCGTAAAAGTAAAAATTAATCTTAAAACAATAATTAAATTCAAAATTAGAGAAAAATATAAGAAGAAAATTAACGAAATCAAAATAAAATACGATAAAATAAAACAAAACAAGAAAATTAAAACAAAAAGGGAGCTTAGAAATGCCGAGGTTGTGTGCTCCAACCGAACTAAAGACTAACCAATGTGCCATGCCATGTGCAACTCCGCCAAAGTTTTTGATGTATAGTGTATTCTAAACAAGGCCACTAGCTTGAAGTTTTTCAAGATAGGTAAAGTGATGGGGTGGCCTTTTATATGGGTGTTTGGCAAGGGATTACACAGAAAGGCAAGATGCCAGACCTACAGTGTGATACACCGGGTTAGTGGAGGTGGCCATCGGCAAAGGCTATTTTAGGGTCAAGGGAAGGGCACTTGGATCCAAATATATGGGGTTTAGGTGAAGGATAAGCTTTTGGGGTTCCTCACCTTCTTCTTTTCCACTGCCCTCCTCAGTCAACAAGGTAGTGATTTCTTCTTCTTTCTCCCATGGACAAACAGCAGCACCAATGTCTGAGGATTCAAAATATTCTACCAGTGGCTGCTGTAGACACGGCTCCTCCACCATGGTGTCACTTAGACACTTTTCCTCTGGTGGACATTGCTGCTGATCGATTAGGTCTTCAATGGAATCTTGCAGGTTGTCCCATTTATGCTCAAAATCATTTTTCAAAGCCCATCTAATTTCTTGTTCAAATTATCTTCCACAAAGTGATACCTCTTCGATTCGGGCGGAGCATTAATCTCTCTTATTCTCCGCCACAAAGTCATCCACTATCCGTAAGGTCCAAAATGGCTTGTTCAAATGGAGGATTGGACTGCGGCGGCCGAGGTGACTGAGAGGAGTTGAAGCATAAAATGCAGGTCTGGGTGAGGAGATATCAGGAGGTCTGGGTTCTATGAGGAATTGGTGTGATTCCCAACTATGGTTGTAAGCACTACCATATGGTGAACTCAACCATTGGTTTCTATAGTCCCCTGGCACCTATATTCGGATTTCTCTCCACAGGTTGTCGACTTCACATGATCGGTTCCCCCGTAATCCCTCATAGACATGTGTATGCACATGCTGAGTAGTTTGGATTTCTAATCCATTGGGAATGATTCCCCAAGAATAAAAATGTATAACCTAAAAACAATACGTAAACTATCCCGCAAAGATCGTTTTTTTTTTTTTTATATATATATATATGAAAATGAAAAGAAAATGACAAGAATATAAAATCAATTCATCAAGACTTGTGGGATGAGGATCAAGTGTTCCATAACTCAAGCCAAATGCACTTAGGCACCATCCCCGTAACGGCGCCATTTGATTCGTACACGTGTAGGGTGATCCGAATCAACAAAATTTGTATCCTGTTCTCCTAACGCGTAGTCAAGCTACCGCAGTGATAAAGGGTTCAGTGGCCGAACACTGGATGAGTTTTCTTCAGATAAAATGATTTGAGTAGCTTCAAAATGGTAGAATTAAATTGATTTTAAGGTTTTGGGTAAAAATACGGAGTTGGACGGTTCATGTCGGTAAATAAAATAAGAAAAAAAATGTAAAATAGAACCCCTTGAAGTGTTAGGCTACTGGGCTTAGGATTCTAGGGCAACTGAGGGGTCCTCAGGGTCATTTCCTCGTCGTTGGGGAGGATGACATATAGTCATCTCCCTAACCGGATCTTCATTTAGCTATAAAACCTAACCCTAAAATTTTCCTTTTGAAAATGGCATTCACTGGCCATTTATGTTCTCAGTCAGTTCAAACGAGTCGCCTTGATTCACATTACAATGGGTAATAAATGGTAACTAATGAACATCACAAGATCTAGTAATAAGCATCAAATGAGCACTAAAAGATTACCAAGTACTGACCATTCAACATGAATCGAAGGGATCTAAACCTAATGTTAAAGGGAGAACACAGACGGTAGCAGTGAGTACCTGTGTGAAGAACAGAGGACCTCCAGTAGCCCAGATCCTACACCCAGGAGCCTTCCCCTTCAAGGAGGTTGGTTTAGCCGCTCATCCTCCAAGTTGTCATCCTTGGAGGGTGTTTGGCAACCAAGAAAATAGAAAAGAAAGGGCAAGAAAATGAAGTAGCGGGAAAAGGGAGAGCTGAAAGCTTATCCCAAAATTTATTATGAAGTGATTGATGTTTACAACCCTTGACTCTAGCTTATATAGTGTGCAAAGCAAGGGAAATTACAAAAACAAACCAAAACAAAGGCTATTACAAGGGTAGAAAGGAGAAAAACCAAAACGGAGTCGTTTGAAAACAAAAACAGAAGGTAAATTTCGCGAGCGCACAGCGATTTTCGCTATCATACGTAAATTTCGCTTATGATAGCGAATTTAATTTCTCTATGATAGTTAAAATTGCTATCATAGCGAAATACGTGCATAGCTTAGGTAAATTGAAATTTCGCTTATGCACAAAGATTTCTTCTATCATACGAAATCACCCAAACAGAAGGAAATTTCCAAAGACTGCTCCATTGGCTATCGCTCCCACCGGCCCATGCTTCCTTTTTCTTTCTATTTTCGCTTCTTTCCTCTTGGTCTTTAATCTATGATGTTGAGTTTGACTCACTCTCTGCTGCTCGATCGACCAACAATGCGTTGGCATGATTAGCCTCGCAAAAACTGAAAATTTGCTACAAAAATGCGATCAAGAGGAATAAGAGGGACCTTAATGTGTAAATTGTTAATTAGAATGATTAGTATACAAAAAGCACTCAAACTATAATAAATAGTATTCAAAATAACACTTTCAAGTACTAATCAGAGATAAAGAAAATTCTTGAAAAGACTCAAGCTCCAAAGATAAGAGATCGGGTTCTCGAAGCTTGATGATGCACTGGGCATACAAGACCGCTTTTAAAACTCCTATCGAATGTTCCATACAGTTTGTCTTTGGAAAACCTTGTCACCTACCTTTAAGCTAGAATATAAAGCTATTCGGGCTATCATAAGAAGCTAAATTTTGATTTGAAGGTCATAAAGAAGAGAGTTACTCCAGCTAAAGGAATTGAAGAGCTGAGGAATGAAGCCTATGATAGTGCCGTAATCTACAAAGATAAACAAAAAAATGGTACGATCAACTTAATCCCGAGGAGGGAATTCAAGGCGTGAGATCGTAGTCCTCGTTATTCAACCTGCACTAAAACTCTTCCAGAAAGCTTAAATCCAAATGGAGTGGACCATATACAAAAGAGGTATCAAGCACACAATTTGGGGGCGGTTGATACTTAGAACCAAGCAGAATCATGAGGAATTCAAGGTTCATGGTAAGAGATTAAAGCACTACCTTGGGAGAATGCAAATGGAAGAATGACTCTTAGTTTTAAATGAGAAAGTTTGAAGAAAAATGTAAATACAGCAGCTATTAAATAAGTCCAACTAAAAGACTAAAATTGAGCAAATTTTCTATGGGAAGGCAATCCACATCAGTTTATTTTAAGTTTTTCTTGTCATATTTTTTGTGTTTAATTTTCTAGTAGTTTAGTGTAATTTTATTCATTATTGATTGAAGAGTAGGTAAATTTTTTTTTTTTTTTTTGCAGGACAATGAAAAATGTGCAAAAGGGGGAGCATCTACAATCAAACTTCCAATCTGCAAAAGAGACAAAAAGGGCAAAGATACTCTTCCTTGATTTTACTTAAATTTTGTCCCCTGAGCATGGCATGATTGAAGGTTTGGGGGAATTTTATTTTGTTCTGGTGCTTAAATTTTTGAATATGATGCATAGTGGGTGATTTTGTTGAATATTTGCATGATGAAGATGAATTGAGTTGTAATTGACTTGATTGGATTTAAATAAATTGAAATTGATGTGAATTTGATTATTTAGGGAGATTTAAAAATTTTCTGGTCTCGACACTAATCCAAAAGTTGCAACCAAGAATGTTGGATGTGGAAACAATAAAGTAGAAAAGAAAGTCGAAATAGCGAAACTGAGGTCACGACTGAAATAAAGAAGGGAAAGAAAAGAGTAGGTCGCGGGATATCAACTTTGTCGCGGACCATACTTCAGTCGCAACAAAACTCTTAGGTCGCAATTAATAGTCCAAAACTCAATAAAAGTAGTTTTTTTTTTAAAACCTTTCATTTTGGGTATTCTAGCATTAAAAATAGGATTCCTGGAAAAATAAAATCATTAATTAAGAGGCTCAAAATTTAATTCGCGACTCTATATCAGAATTTCATGATGATGGTAGTTTCAATGTCTGTTCCATTAAACTGCAATTCATCCCAACCTTTCCACTTTTGCATCCTCTTTTTTGAATCTTGAAACCCTAAAACCAGAGAGCAAAGCAATACCCTCGCAAATCTTCACTCATGGCAGCAAATCAAGACGAAGTCGCCAATCTTAACAAACTGATCGACGAAATCATGCGTGAAAATGTCGAAGCAGTGGAAGAAGTTCAGTCGGAAACCCAAGCTAAGGAAGAAATACATGTTGAAAAAGGAAACCAGCCAGAGGAGGATGAGCAACCCGAGAAAGAAGCAACAGAAGAAGAAAAAGACTTCATTTCAAAAGAAGCTCAAGAATTGTGGAACAAGGTGATGTTTGGATATGAATTTAAAAAGAAGAGGTTTTGGTAAACTAATTTCCCCATTTTCGGAAGTAATAGAGAAAAGAGGTTGGGGATTCTTTTGCGAGCACAAAGCGCTAGGATTTTCGGCTCTTGCCATGGAATTCTAAGCATATATGGTGGGAATGAAGGATGATTCAGTTTATGTGAGAGGTGTTTGGGTGCCTTTCGGGGATAAAAGGATAAATGAAATGTTTAAATTGAGATATTTTAAGCACGGATCGAAGTATAAGAAGTTGATAGAAAATCCAAATTATGAAAAGATACTGAATCGGTTGACTGGAGGAGAAGGAAAATGGGAGGTCACAAAGAAGAACCCCCACCACGCCATCAAAAGGGGAGCTCTCACTGAAGAAGCAAAGGTTTGGTTTTATTTCATATGTTCTGTAATAGTGCCTACTAAACACCTTTGCTCAGTCAGAGAACAGGAAGCAATCATTTTGTATGCCTTTTTGAAAGGATATAAAATGAACATAGGCATTCTGATCGAAGAATCAATCAGAGGATACCACCACAATAATAAGAGAGATCGATCCTCACCCTACTACTCATCACCGCACTTTGTCTCCGAAAGGTAAGGAAATTAGAGGAAGAAGAATGTCCTCGTTTCCTCTTACTCTAACAGGAGTGACAAAAGGACCTAAAGGAAAAAGACAAAAGGAAGTGATGATAGTAGATGCAGAAACAGAGCAGGAGAAAAATGAAGAAAATGATAAAAGAGAAATAGAGGAAGTGCCGCATGCCAAATCTTCTCCAAGCGTATAGAAGAAGAACCTTTCAGTGGTAAGTTTTCCAACCCATCCTTTCATTTCCGTGGCGCAGAACAATTGCCGCACGAGCGGTATGATCTAGGAGCAAAAAAAAAGAAGAAAATACTGAATCATGGAAATGCTCGCAGTGTCGAAAAGGAGATTCGAGGAAAGAGAGAACTGAAATGGGAAAGGCAACAACATAGCAAAGAAGAATTTATGGAAGCAGCAGCCAGAAGAAGGAGCAGATATGGGATGAAAACTAGAGGATCAGAGAAGAAGAACACAAGGAAGAACTGAAGAAATAAGAAGAAAAGATAATGGAAAGAATAAAGACAAACATGCAAGCATTTTATAATAATCAATTCAAAAGGGATGCTGATTTGCTGTACATACTGAAGAAGAAAGAGGAAGAAATGGAGGAATATTAAGGAAGATTGAGGGTTCAAGCATTTATACAAGGAACCGTCTGTGGAGTTTGAGAGATTAATGAAAGATAGACTGCGCTTTGGAGGACAATAATTAGTATATAGAAGAAAAACCTGGTCGAGCTTAGATTTAATTAACTCTAATTTGTCCAAATTGCTAGAATGTATTTTCAGCTTGAAGGAATGGAAGAATCAAAGTGGGAAGAGGCAAGACACACTCATTCGTAAGTGTTAAGTAACTAAACAATGAAATATCTCGCAAAAGGCAAAGAAATTCCCTCGCAATGAGAGAAAGACAAACATCTCGAAATGAAATTTCCAGTTTGATCCAGCATGGCATTGATGTAGATCTCCCAACATTATACCTGCAGCCATATAAAAGAAGAAAGGGAAACTAAAAGTTTTTCCTAAAGATGTTAATTAATCATAGCATTCCCAAAATTCTAATAGAAATCCATTTTGTTCATCCAAATTGTCCTGTGTTTTATTGAATTTTCATTTGATAGTTACTCTTTTCGCTTGATTAGATTGTTTTTCCATTGTTGAATGAAAATTTTGATTGTGAATAATTAGATGTTTATTGATGGATGAACATGACTTGAGAAATTTTGTGTTTGTGTCATTTCCTATTTAGCATGAAAAGAATGAGTGCTTTTTCTGTGCAAGGATCAATAGTCACTCTGCTTTTCTCAAGAACAAAAATGCAAAAATAAAATAATAAGGGCATAGGATTAGTAACCTGAAATTAGGTTGCAATTTTTATATGTTTAAACCAATAGATTAAAAAAAAATTTGGAAAATGAATATTGTCGATGGAACAAATAACTTGGTTGAAATAAAGGTAAATAAACAAAGGAATAAGTACAAGTCTTGAAGAAACAATACACTTGGACAACAAAACTCATGAAACTTTGAGAGGAATTAGGAACGTCTTATGGGAAATTCAGGATTAATGAGTACATGGTCCTAGAACTTGTTAGATTATTGATTGAGGCGAAATCTTAGGTAAAAACAGCCAATAAGAAGTGATAGAGGCCATCCTTGGTAGTTTGAGCTTTTCCAAGCCTACTCCTACTATATGCTAAGGCATAATTCCTCTAGTTCTTTGATTTATCAAACAAGCCTATTTCTTCAATAAACAAGAATCAAAACCTAAATTCTTCCTGCAATAATCCCGCAAAGAAAAGTCCAAATTATCCACTCCCGGGCGTAAAAGTCTATTGTAAAGAAAGAAACAAGTCTGGGGGAAAAATATTTCCAAATGTTACAAGGAAGGAGGTGAAGAAGTAAAGAAGCAAAAATTAATGAAAAAAGGGAATAAGTTTTGTCTTGTGGCCTATTTCCCTTGAACAATTAAGCTCGTAGGGGTGTTTTAACACCTAGTACCCTAATACCAACTGCAGTGGGAGTTGCTGTACCCAAAGTTCTCCAAGAGTGATAGAAAGCCTAAGAAGACAAAACATTGCACCATTCCCAACCTTAGAAAAACAAAAGCAAAAGAGTTGTAGAACAAGGAAACTGGCCTGAATAAAGTGCAAGTGGAATTCAAAATTCCATAAAAAGAATTCAAAAAGATGAATCAGGCCAAGATTGAGGAGAATCAACAAGTACAAGGAAGAAAAAGGGTGAAAGCTTAAGGCAATAAGTAAAGAGAAAAGGTGGAAACTGGGTGATTTGAAACTTAAATTTTCTCATTATCTACCCAATTACCTAAGCCCAACATTACAAACCTGAAAGACCTCATTGATCTTGATGGTTGAATTTACCTACATTAGTGGAGATCAATATGAAAAACAAGCCTATGGGACTTTGACCAACAGTCCGAGGAAACTCCCAGAAGATTAACTAAATTCAACATGAAGATTGAAAAGGATTGAAGACCTGCACACACACACACCTAACTAGACTTGTTGAATAAATTGTTTACTTATATTATTTCATCAAGAGATTTGTGATAGAAGTCTACCATTTTTCGAACTAAACTGAATTTAAAATGATGCTAAGTATCTCCATTTCAAGGCTAAAAGGTGAATAAGAAAGACTATGGTATGAATCATAAAAAATGTCCTAAAATTTTGTTTATTTGTTCGGGAGGACAAACAATTCTTTCTTTTTTTTGCTTGGGGACAAGCAAAATTTTAAGTTTGGGGGAATTTGATGAGTCCAAAAACTCATTAGATTTTTAATCCATTTTTCTGAGCATATTACAAGATAAATATTGATTTGTATGCAGAAATGTGGATATTTTACTCAAATTTAATTTTGCAGAAAATATAGCAGAAGCTAAAATCTCAACAAAACTGCATGAGACTCAAATTGCCAAGCGTAAACAGTCGCAATTGACAATCGGAGTCGCGACAAGAAGCTTATTTGTCAGTCGTTTCCAAGTCACGACATCACCAAAATCAATTTTGGGGAAGAACTAGAAGACCTTAGCAAGCGAAGTCGTGACTTGAAGATTAAGCTATATCAGACAACTAAAGCAAACAACTCAAAGAGGCGGCCAAAGGAATGTGGTCGAGAATTAAAGGAAATAACCAGTAAAATCTTCACGCGACACCACTGATGTCAGACGCCCAATTGAATATAACTGAGGTCGCGACGTTAATCTGATGTCGTGACGTGGATTAGTCAATAAAGCCACAAAGGAAGTCTCTGCAAAGAAAACAAAGTTGCAACTAGTTTTTAAATGAAGGGCACCATTCGAGGTCGCGACATACCGTTAAGGTCGCGACATGAAAATGGAAACTAAAGTCTCAACAGGAAGATTGAAGTTGCAACTAAATTAAGAGTTGAATGACAAAAGAGAGGTCGCAACCTGAGCCAAACCGAAGCCCTTGCCAAATGAAGTTGCGACCATTTATTATTAATCAAGGACCACAAACGATGTCGCGATCACTCATCTCAGTCGCTGGACCAAGAAGAGCTGAAAGAAATCCAGGTTGCAACTACTTTTGAGCAATTGGGACTACACGCGACTGAACAAGAGTAACACATGGTCGCGACATAAGCAAGAGGTCGCGACCTGGAATAGAGGTTGAAAGGAGGAAATTGGTTGCAACAAAGAATTGAGGTTGCGACCAGAAGAAAAGAAATGGACATAAAAAGAGGTCGCGACATCACCTTGAGGTCGCGACGTAAATTTGAAACCTGTGAAGGCAGAAGACCACCAACACAATTGCGACCAGGAAAAGACAGTCACGACTTGAAGTCAGCTTATAAATAGAAATGTGGTCGCAACCTAAAACTGAGGTCACGACTCAGAAGCCAGAAGAAGAGAAAGACAATGAGCAACATTGAGAAACCGTGGTCGCAAGATCAACTCGAGAAACATTGAGTGAACAAGGTCGCGACTTACAAACGGCGCTCACACTGCGAATCAAGCAAATGCAAGGAATCCGTCGCAACAAGCAACAAGGTCGCACGAACAAGAGCAATCAAGGGAATCCATGTCGCGACATCAACCGAGGTCGCGACATGGGATGCAAACTGGCTGGGAATTTCACCGGAGCTGCGATTCGCCCAATTTCTTTCGTTGGCAAAGATAAATAGACAAGTAAGTTAGAATAGTAAAGTAGCTTCCGTCTTCACTACCTAGAAAAAGGAAAGGAGAGGAACCTCAATGTATAGTTTAGGAGTAGATATTTCTTTTCTTTATTTTTAGTTTATTTCTTTCGGGATTTTGAATATGCAAACTCGGTAAGTAGACGAAAGGGAGCTTAATTTTTATTTCTATTATTTTCTTTCTTAGTATTATCGTCAAAATTTATGAAATCTTAGACAAATTTCTATGGAATTCACTTCTTCTCGCTTTATTGCAATTACAAAGGGGGTTGTGACGTGGATCGGTGCTCCATTTCTTAATCTACAATGCGCACCTGAGCGCAAACTTCCGGATTTGATTTACATTTAGTTACAGTCTTTCCTGCACAAATATGGAGAACTAATTTGGGTTCGGATTTACTTATTTGGTGCCGTTTTTGAATTGATAAGTTCCCAATAGTAATACCGAATACCAGTTGAGGGAATTTATCTTGCTCTGATTTCCAGGATGCCCTTTGCGTGACACAGAGACGAAGATTCCTAAGAGCTGAGAAAATTCTTTTCTGGGTATGCTCGACTACCATTGATGAACTGCTGAGCTCTGAGAGTTCATTTTGATAAATCCCCATTCGCTCATAATTGAAGTTGGAGGGGAGTATTTAACAATATAAATAATCAGTGAGTTCACCTTAATCTAAAGGCAAGTTCCTAGCCCCATGTTAGCTGAGATCTAATCAAGGGAAAGGGACGAACCAATAGATCTGGAGGTTGAGCCACCAAGTAAGTGGTGGAAACTTTACAAAAAATCCTGAGAAGGAAATGCAAAAGATCTGATGTCATCAAGAAATGGGTGTGAAGTATTGAGAAAGAAAAATACCCTGATCTTGTAAGAGAATTGGGAATACAGGTAGCTGGTTTGATCTTGTCTTCGAGAGAAGCAAGGGTTTCCAACCAGTGAATATGGAGAAATCCAATTCCAACATTTAGTAAATCTTGGACAAATCTAGATCCATACATAGAGTAGAGCAATGTACTTTAGTGTAGAAATTGATTGTTTCATTGTAATTCACTGATAGTGTTCGTTTCTCACAGGAAATTGATTCAGTCCAGTATTTTAGTTACAATTTATTTTTATTCATTTACTTTTGTTTTATCTTAGTTCAAAAGTAGTCAATAGTCTCGAATCTTTATTTTTATAGATAAAACTTTCATTGTGAGCTTTGAGTCCAAATAGCATAGAATTTTAGTAGTTGGGGTAGTTGATCTCTAATTCGTACCAATCTCTTTGGGAATGATACCTAGACTTACATTTAGATTTTACTTACCAGATGACCACAGACTTATAAAGGTCATGTACTGCACTCTTATTTTTAAACAATGAACCTTCAAAGAATTATTTATCAAGAAATTTTATCCAGTGACATGGATGCAAGAGAAGTGTAAGGCTCTTGCAACTATGTGAATTTGAGGGGTTTTAGTCTATATGTAAAGAGTAAATGTGTACTCAAAGTCAGTACCGATACTCAAAGTCGTTGGGTCTAGAGGATATTGAATACGAGATCAAAGTTGAGTACCAGTATCAAAGCTGTTTTTGGTTCAAAGTTGCTTTGGTCCGTGAGGATATTGAGAGTACCGGAGCATAAAAGTTGAGTACCGTGACTCAAACTTTCGTCCAAAGGATATCGAAAGTGCTCAGACTGGAAGCCGAGCACGAGTACTGGGCTGCTTAAGGTCCGAGTACCTATCCTACAATCTTGTTTGTTACGTTCTTCCGTTAATTCTAGAAATCATCCATTGGATTAATGAGGATCCTAATAAGTGAATGAAAGGGTCAAAAGATACGATACAAGTGTATGTAAATTATTTGTCGCTTCATAAAGCTTCGCTTCGTCTCTAAGGACTTCGCTGTTGGGCAAACATTATTTCTTGCCCTTATTTGCTAATGTGATTATGAATAAAATAACAAGCTCGGAAACACATAAAATTGTATGCTTGTTGGAGACCGACAGGAATGAATAAAAGACGTCTGCTCGCAAGACACTTTACATCGCGCTGGCGGCACCTCCTGCTCCATGGGCGCACACGCCCCTGCTCAATGTCGACTCCCGCTAGTGCTACCACACTTCGGCTATACGCGTGCACGCCTTGGATCAGCTACATGGCACTCCCGCTTATGCTACGCACACTTTGTTACGTGGGTAGGCACGTATTATGCTTTGGCACCTCCGCTCGCATCGCATTACCTTCGTACCTATCGTGTCAAGGCCCCTCCTATCATTCATCAAGCATCGGGTCTATACAGGCAAACATTTATATGATAAGAATATAAATAATGAACAATAAGAAAGCATAAGTAATCAATTCTGCTATGTTCTGTATTGTACCTACGGGTGCCTTCTGTACAAGATCTATGTTCTAAACTCCTACGGGATATATGAAAACCTGTTATAAGAATTATGCTATATGAAAACTCTATGACAAGAATTAGGTTATACTTAAACTTTGCCATATGCATTATGTTATGTGTATCCTATAATTATGGACCACTTCAAGTGGTCATATATGTTATCTATTTCCCACTAAGCTATAAGCTTAGCACGAGTGTTTCATCCATGTAGGTACTGAAGATGACATATGAGGCATTTCGCATACAACAGGACCAACACAAATAATGTGGAGTCTTAAATTCACTGTAGGGTTTTTACCTGCTTGCATTAAAGAATTGTAAGATTTTGTAATAGTGGAATTTGTGGAAATACAAGTAAATGGGAATCAGGCATGTACATGTACAGAACACCACTATGGTGGTAGTTTTACAAGTTTTATTTCATTATGAAATTATATATGAAATGGGCCCACCAATGTAAGAAAATCAATTAAAGAGTCCCAGTCCCATGCCACGTTCCCTCTCTTTGCCAAGGCGGGGGTAGGGGCGTGACACTAAGTACCATGGTTTTCAAGTGCTTGCAACTCAACACACATACTAGTCGGTAATTAGTATAAGAGTAGACATTCTCTATTCGTCCGTCATCGCTCGTAATTTTTGTGCTTTCCTTACCAATGGCTCGTGGTGGCTTTTAGCCAAATACCAAATTAGCAACTACTAGAACTTTTGAAGATACGAGCAGTCCCTATTTCCTTCATAATGCAAATCACCCATGTCTTGTTCTTGTTTCTCATAAACTTATGGGGGCAAATTATAATACCTTTTGTCGTTCCATGCTCATGGCTTTCACGGCTAAGAATAAGATCATCTTTGTTGAGCATTTCTCCTTCAAGTCCTGATGACCAGCTCTTTGTTGTGTGGAATAGAAGCAAAAACATGGTGATCTCTTAGGTTTTGAACTCAGTTTCTTATGAAATTGTAGACAGCTTGTTGTATATTGACACAACTTATGAAATTTAGGAAGATTTGTGTGATTGCTTCCATGACAGCAATGGGCCTCGGATTTTCCAGATCAAGAAGGAGCTAGTAGTTCTTCATCAAGGAGCGTTGGATGTAAGCTCTTATTATACTCGTCTTAAAATTTTATGGGATGAACTCAAGCTATACTAGCCAATCTATTGCGTCCGCAAGTGCACGGGCCGTACAAGTTATATATTGGACTAAAAGTCCAGATATCGATCCCACATGGAAGGTTTGGTTTTAGCTAGGATTAAGTACCCCTTCTACTAAAGTCGTTTACTATTTGAGCAACTCAATTGGTTGAGATAAAATTATAAAACTAATAAAAACTAAACTAAACCTAAATATAATGATTTGTGAAAACTAGATTAAATTGAATAAAACCGGGGAAAACGACTTATAGAGGAACTAGGGTATGTTATCGTCATTGATGTTTAAGGATTCATCAAGATAAGGCCCAGGTTGAATGAATTACGACTTGAATCGGTTCGAGGCTATGGTATAAGGATCCTATTTTTGTGTTCCCCCTTGTATTTTCTCGTACTGTCCACCTATTCAAAGTTACATCCATCTAGATAGATAGGGTGATACTTTTCAAAGGCATTTTTACCTCGGGAGCTCTATTGGTCATAATTACGTACTTGTAAATTTAGCTACTTGGAATAAGCTCGGATTGGTCACAATTACATCCTTGCAATAGATATGTCAAGCCCAAACAGTTCAAGCTCAACCCAATCCGATAAAGCCCAAGCCCATGAGGATCAACCTATGAAAAAGGTCCATTGACATATTTTTAAATTTGTCAAAGCTGCCAGTAAAGAATATTGAGACTTTGTCTCAAATGCAGAACACAGAGGAGACTTTTTCTCCAAGCCAGGACATGGCAGAGGACGTGGGCAGTTACTTGAAGTGGTGGAAAATTACTTGAGGAGCAAGACTCCTTAGTGGAGACATGGACAATTCTTGGAGAAAGTGGGCTAGTGCAGTTATTCATAAATGCCTATAAAAGAAGGACTCGACACCAATTTTAGGGGATCGATCATCAACTAAGACTCAAAACCGAGCAAGATCATTTTAGCATTTCTCTTATTTTTCAACAAGTTCATCAGCCGTCTTTTTAAGATTCTTAGATTAGTTTTACATGTTTTTCTTTACAAGCATTTGTTACTTCAAAGCTTTCTTGCTTCAACACTTGATTTTCAGTCAAATTCTATAATGAAATCCGCTATTTTTCAAGCTAGTCCGTTAAATTTTCTCTTATCTTTCAATTTAGTCCATGCAATCTAATTTTCAAGGCATTTTTCCACTTATAATCTAAGAAACTGTCAAGGGAACTAGGGGATCCATTTTTCGCTTGAGCAGAAGCTAGATTTCGGCATAGTTTAAAAAATATCATCATTTCCTAGCACGCTCGCACATTCATAAATTTCCGTGCTTTTTATATGTTTTGGTGAATTTCACTAGAAAATCCATCGAAACATATTTTTGGCACGCATGATGGGACCCATTTTTGTTGAAAAAGGCCACCAAAATTAAGGAGTAAGACAAATGTAGAGTCTTCAGACTTAGGATCTGATGCTACAGAAGCAGCATAAGAAGGAAGAGTTCTAGCCCTGGTGGAACATATAGAAAACCTGATGAATTCTCCAATACGACAACAGGGGAATCCATCCAACAGCCCTATTAAACAAGTGGAATGAAGGGGTGCAGGTAATGTGGATGTGCCTCTTCTTTTCTATAATAATTCTAACGAATTTCAGGCTCTCATACTAGAAAAAAATAGCCAGCAAGTGATCAAGACTGCCTTTTTGGAAGAAATGAAGCAGCAATTTCAATCCATCTTAGAGAACCTTAGAGAAAATGGGCAACCAAGGCAGGAAGTTGTTTCAAAGCCTAAAAGGCAATTTTCTAGAGAACTCGGGGGGAAGCATTCTGAGAACCTACGAGAAGCTGGTAAATTTCACCGCTCACTTATGCACACAGAGGTTAGATACCTTTCTCCCCATAGGAGAAATGGTGGTACTCTAGAGAACATAGTAGGGGAAAGACCTAATGCAGCCATGGCAATAACCCCTCAGAGGATTTTTGCTCAGGCTAATCCACTTACACATCTTGGAGCATATGAAGGGGGCTTTTCTTTCAATAGAGGCCTTGGGGGCATCATGCAGTCGCCTGTAGGAGTGAATGGCAATAGGGGGCAACAAATTCTCCAACTTGTTACGCAGCCACCTCCACCACCTAACCTAGGAAAGAAGTCATAAGCCTCTAATGCACAAGCCTAATATACATCCAATGTGGTAGAGACTAAGGAATTCATTGTGAAGGAGAAGTTCATCACTTTTCTTTAGGATCACCAGCTCCCTAGCAAAGATGAGCTTAGAGGAAAAGTCTACTATAAGTATCACAACTCCTAGAATCACAGTACTAATTCTTACTAGAGTTTCAAGAATGTTATCCAAGACATGGTCAACAAGGAAGTCATGGTGAATTTCCTTGGAGAAAAGGAAGTCACAGTGAAGTTCCTTGGAGAAAAGGAAGTCATGATAAAGTTCTTTGGAAAAAGGAAATCATAGTAAATTTCCCCGGAGAAAAGGAAGTCACAGTAAATTTCCCTAGAGAAAAGGAAGTCATGGTGAAGCCTCATAGAGGAAAAGAAGCCATGGTGATTGATGAAGATCCATTTCCACCAACAGCTTCAATCAACATAGTTGCTTCTGATTCGAGGGCTATCCTAAATGCAAATAAGGATGGGAGATTTTCACCAAGTTCCAGGGTAAGAAAGGTATGGATTTCTAAGCAATACTTTACTTATAAAAATGACTTGGCAGCAAAAGGAAGAGTGCTTGTAGCCAGAAAATGGAAAAAGAATGGAAGGTATCCATACCATTCATTTGAAGACTCAAAATAGGAGGCAAAGAACAAGAGGTTCTCTAAGGAAAAGAATGTTTCTCCAAGGGAAAAGGGCATGAATAACCCTTCAAGAAGGAAAATACCCCAAAGGTTTATAGTTCCTCCTACTCTCTCACCTATATAAGAATGGCATGTGGTGCAGCATAAGAAATTTCCTCAAAAGCTCACCATATCTCAAAAAAGGAGAATGAAGAGACAAAGAGCCATGGAGAAAAGGCAACTTCCTGGAGAAATGCTATAGGGAAAGCCAAAGGAGGTAGAGAATCTTAAGGAAAAGGTGATGCCTAGTGCTTCGTCCTGATTAGTATGCCTAATTCTATTCCCAAGCGTAGGAATTATGGTCGTCTAGCATTGTAATATCAAGGGGAATCCACGTGTCATCTCCACAGGAGGGTCTGATCACGATCAATGTGAGCCATTCTCCACTAAAAGTATGACTTAAACGGAAATTGTAATGTTGTGTTGGTAGATCAATGGTTGATTGGTTTGAATGTTTTAAAATGGAAAGACAAATGTCGGATTTTTTAGGGTTCCACTCACTCGATCGTAAGTCCCACCTTATTTTATAAATCTCATCTAGGAACCATTGATAAAATGGTCTTTGATGGAGGGATTTATCTTTAAGTGCTCTTTGAAAATAAAGATGATCGAATAATACTAAACACTTGTTCTCACTAATACACTTAGCTTGCATTCATGATTTGGCACAACGGTAGCCTCGAGGATATCTCAACACGCTGTCAAGAATATGCCCAACTAAGGATTTACAACTTCTCTGCACAAGTGATTAATATCACACAATCCATTGAAGATCAAAGAGGAATTGAGGGACTTTACCTTGATCGGGGTGAGTTTCCCCCGTAGGATCCCAGCAGTCGGGGTTTAGAACTCCATAAAATTTATATGAACAATTAAAGTTGAGGAACAATTAATCATAAAAACAGTACCTTGAAGAAATCGAAATTAACTTGTAAAACTAAGAATGAAGAATATGGAATGCTAAGATTTAAAGCAGAATGAATATTTATGCTGAAAGATTACAAACTCTTGAATCCAAAACTTCTAAAAGAATGGAACCAAACTGGATCTACAAGGCACCACCTTCAAAAAACGGAGAAAAACTCTTATTCTATCAAAACCCAAATGCAGAAGTCCGTGAGTCCCTATTACTTGTGTGTCCTCCTCCTTTTATAGCTACCTCCAATGTGATTTTCCCATTTTGGTTCGTTGATGAAAGTGCCCTCGCATCGATCGAATTCTTGACAACTCAGAAGTTCCATACTGCACCTGTAACTTTAAGTCACCGGTACACTACTCATCGCTGATTTTCAGCGTTGTACCGTAGAACTTTGAGTTGTACCGCACAATATGTCCACCGGCCAATTTTTCCAAAGGTTGTACCCCAGAGAACTTTAAGTTGTACCCTAAGATAATATGTTTACCGCCAATTTTTCAGCCAGAAGTCAGACTCTAAGAGAACTTTGCCAGACCGGTACAAGATGTCCACCGGTGCTTTCCTGTTTGCCGAGTCTCCGAGACTCGCCAATTCGTCGCTCCACATCCACATTGCTTCATATTAGCTTCTCGGCAAACATCCTTGTGCAATTTACGCTTTAAACCTCGAAAGACCTTCGCATACAAGCCTAGAAACATAGAAGAAATTAGGAAGACTCGTTTTGCCAAATGTGGGTAAATTGTGATTTAGATGTGCTTAATTCTATTATAATTATCACTCAAATGTGTATTCATCACACCCCCCAACCTGCATCTTGCTAGTCCCTAGCAAGATTTAGATCGAACTACCCACTAGGTGAATTTCAACAAGGCGCCAAAGATAGCTAAGCTTTGCAAGAATCTCAAAATAGCAATTATGGAATGTAACATTTCACCCACTTTAGTATGTACCAGCAAATGACGCAATTGTAATTAACCACATTCTTACACAATGAACATTATAACAGGCTAATACATAATTGGTTATTCAAATAAGGATTATGGATTTTAAGAAATGTAAGGTAGTCATGCGCGCGGAACTCAGAAAAGCGACACGAGGTGGGCAATCATATAACATAGAACATGTAACCATCATGCATAATGTCAAAAGGAACAAAGAAACATAAGTAGAATCAAAGAGGTCTTAAAAAGTTTAACGACCGTGGGCTAAAATGAAAGAAAAGGTAAAAGATCAAACGGTGTCGCATAACATGGCTAAGGTCTACTACCCGACGCCAACACCACCCTAGTCTAGCCTAACACAACTATGCGTAAAGATCGCCCCCTATCCTCATCGTAAGAGAATGCGTCCGGTCCACAACCATCTAATTCTTCAGAATCTCCCTCTAAATCTAGAGAAGTAGCATCCGCCATCGCCGGGCTCTCCCCGAAGATGGCTCTGGGCCCGGAGAGACGCCTGGGTCCAGCCTGCTCGTCTCGAGAACGCACTCGAACCACTTCTTGATCTCGTCAGCTTCCATCCTCTTCAGCGATGTGCTCACAGGCTTCGGGCCGGGATGAAGTGGTCCCTGAGGAGGTACCGAAGGCACACCCAGGCCGTGGTCTAGTGGATGCTGCTCGGCTCTTGGCCTTAGTCTTATTCGTGATCCGCCTAGCCTAGGTATCACCCTCTTTCTTTAATCGTTCCTCATCCCCGCTTTCTATAATACTAGCCGCAAGCGTAGGGAAACGGAATATGCCTAGCTTGCTAGCTTAATGTTGTAAGAACTCCTCATCGCGCACCATATGACTAGTGATAATAATCGCCTTCCTGGCCATAACTCGCATAACAATCGACCGTTTGACTGAGACTTTTCACTACCCTTCTACCAAATCCGATCAGGAATGATCTTGTTCATCGTGGCGTTTTTCATAATCCACTACGGGTACGTGATTCGTGCACATGGCCTCAAGGAACGACCGGGCATCGAAGTCGCGCAATAGCCCGGAGCGGATATGGTCTGGTCCGCCGCCAAAGATGAATATAGCGCAAGGTATGTGCTATCGAGTCGAGTGACATGAAGTCGCTTTCCCATCACGTAGTTTCCAATACGTTGTCAACCTCGCCTGATTTTCCTTCTGGTGTAGAATTCGAACTACCGGGCGTAAATATCCGCTGATCTCGCGTGCACGGCGCATATTTTGCTTCCCGATAATTCCCGACGGGATGAGAATATAAGAACGCTTCCAAATTAACGCCTCCGCATCGAAACCCCTATTTGCCATCATCTGTCCATTTTTCGTGCTCACCTCGCAGTCCCTACCAAACATAGCTCTATTTCTTCATCAACACTGCCCGATAATTCCTCACTTTCCGAAGAGGATACAACTTGCTTTCCCTTTCAACGTCAAGGCACGCTTTCTCTTTTCACCGCTTGTTCCATGTAGGAACCAGCCTTCCTTTCTCCCTAGATTCTTCGAACGTGCTATGGAAATGGCAATGATAGCAATAACGCCCGCATGGCCCATATATAAATCATCATGTCCTAAAACCTCGTTTCAACAAAGATCATCGGGCTCTCAGGTAATATCGGGATAATAGTTCCCGCTCTATAGCGGACAAGATAAATCCTCCCACCCAAAGAATCACGTATCAATATCAACCAAATCCAACCAAAAAGATCCATGTGTAAAGAGAGAAAATCAACAATGCTAGTAGAGAGTCAGAGGGCTTACCACGCTCAACACTAACCGTTGTGTAACCAACTGAACCGAAACCTAAACCCTCGGCAGAGCAACCGATCTGGGAATGTCGAGAGGAGGCAAACGGCTGTGTATTCTTCAGGATGGCAAAACATATGGAAAATGAAAAGGCGCCAAATCTGTTTAAAGCTCTTGCTCTACTCAATCGGCCACTGCAGATAAAGTTTAAGTCAGACTCTGCACAACTTTGCCATCGGTCGTTGTAGAGCAGTCAGACTCTAGAGAACTTTAAGTTGTACCCTAGCATAACTCTGCTTCAAAACTGATTTTTCTTTTTTTTTTTTTTTTTTAAATATATATATATTTTTCTACTTTTAAACAAGCAAAGCCGCTTATACATCTTGACTCGTTCAACTCCTTTCATCCTGTGTTTTTCGCATGTTCACCTTTTCGCTCAAATCCCACAACCGATCGCATTCGCACTTTAGTACTATAATCCATTTCTCCCTGGGATATCTTCAGTCTCCATGAGAACCATCACGTTCCATACATCCCATTCCTAGGGTTCAATAAACTCGACAACTTTAAGCTCAAAATGGGTGCAAGTGATGAGACACACAACTCCACAGTATGCAAGGAAATAACGGCCTCTAATCATTTTCCAATTATGCAAGATGTTCCATAAAGACTATGATGCATGAAGCATGATCGGGCCTAAATGATGCACAAATGGAAGCAAAAACAAAGTATGATCTGAGAAATTTCGACCGTAAGTCCGTGGTTTGCGGATATAAGGTAGGTAATGCAAGGGGAAACAACTACGTTATAACTCAAGGCTTGTCAGGTGTGCTTGCTAAGATGTACATGCGATAAGATGATGTGGAGTGTATGAGGGATCGCGTATGTACAAGTAAAACATAATACTAAAAAGAAGCAAATTTGAAAATTTTGACCCACCGAACATATAACGAGCGCGTAGTTACGCTCAACCAAGATACACCTACCCCCACAACGTAAAAACAAGCATCGTCCCCAATGCTTTGAACTAAGTGTACCCCACGTAATCGTGAGGAGTCACGTAAACAAGAGCCCCATGATTTTATCTAAGTTATTGAAAAGCAAAATGAAATAAAGCAAAAGAAGTAAAACAATAAAAATAGAAAGCAAAACAAAATAAAAGCAAAACTATTTACGCACCGAGAATGAGGTTATTGAAAGAGGGTTTTGCAGAGCGGGTCTACCAAATCCACAAGATGCCTCGTGGAGGAGAGAAATGCTCAAGGAATGGCTTCGAGGCGTTGGCCATTCACCTTGAAGGGAGCTACCATTGTCGATTTTCAACACCCGCCCGTATGGATAAAACCACCTTAACGATGAAAGGGCTACCCAACGAGAAATGAGTCAGAAATATGCACGGAACTGCATGTTAGCATTTTCTGATTGGTTCGAAAGCTCGGGCAATAGATTTGTCATGGAATAACTTCGAGTCAGCTCCTTTCTTGTAAATTTTGGAGCTTATTATTTATTCCCTCCGCAAATCTTCAAGTTTATTTAATCGCAATAAACGCCGCTAATTGCCAGTTGCATCGTGAATTAAAAGTTCGAATAAATCCCAAGAAGTCTTGTTCCATCTCCCATCGGGCAAATGGCAAGCCTTATTATAAACTAGCCTATAGGAGACATACCAAGAATAGTTTTAAAGGCGCATAAAGAGCGCCCAAAGAGCACTCCAGAAGACGGAAAGGGACCAATCTTTCGATCCTGGGCAACCGTCTTTCTAAAATGTGTTTTATCTCCTATCGCTAACTCCAAACACCATCGTCCTGTGGGTGGTAAGTCAGGATACTTTATGGGTGACTCCACATTTTAACAGACTTCAAAAGATCGATTGCAAAACGGAGTCCTCCATCACTAATAATTGCACGAGGGTCCCAAAACGTAGAAAAATATGTTCCTTTATAAATTTCAAAACGACTTACGGTCAATGGGTTCCTCGTTGAATTGCCTCAACTCCACTTAGACACGTAGGGTCAACAGATAATAAAATATAGAGATAGCCACAAGAAGGGAAAAGGTCTCATGAAGTCGATACTCCCAACACTAAAAATTTCAATGATTAGAATCAGTAAGAGGCATCATGTTTTTGCCAGGACCCTCCTAGTCGGCATTGAGCACAAGTTCTGCATAAATCAAAACAATCTTTAAATAGAGTACAATAAAACCCAAAATGCCTTGCAAAATTGTCTATTGCTGGGTGGAGAAACCTCCACAGCTTCAGAGTGGCAAGAAGCTAAAACTCATCATTTCATCAAGCAACACACTCTCATTATTTGATCTCGGCGTATTTAAATAGATATGGATCATCAAAATAGTATTTCTTAATATCTCGTCAAGAATTTCCTTTCTATCAAGTCCATCGAAATGAATTTGGCCACATTAGGTACCTACAATGTCGCATACCACTGTAATGAACAAGAGCAAAGAGTTGCTCATCCGAAAAACTATCACCTACGTGGGTATGCCCCTGGGTCGATTCGAACTAATCGAGATAAGGGTCACAAACTACATTCTCAACCCTCTTTTATCTTTAATGGTCAAGTTGAATTCTCGATGCAGTAAAATCCACCTAGTTAACCTCAAGCCATCCCGCTTAGAGAGCAAGTACTTCAAGGCCGCATGATTCAGAAGATGGTTATTGTGGGAACCAACAATATATGACCTAAATTTTCTGTGAGCAAAGACAACAAATGAAACTCTTTTCCGTGGTCAGGTAGTCATTCCAAGCAGAGTCTAAAGGGTTCTATCGGCATAGTAAATGACAAAAGCCTTTTGTCCCTCCTCTGTCCTAACACGCCCCTAAGTGGTATAATCACTAGCATCGCACATGATCTCAAATGGGAGGTCCTAATTAGTGAGACCGCATGATTGGTGGTGACACTAGCATGTTTTGAGCTTAGCAGCAAAGGTCACAAGCTTCGTGACTATGTGAAAGGGACATCCTTAGCAAGCAAAGTACATAAGGGTCAAGCAGAAGACTGTAAATCTTTATAAACCTTCGATGTCCAAGATGGCCCAAGAATGACCTTATGTCTCTAACACACTTAGAGTAGGAGGCTTGAAATTAGTTCCACTTTGGCCTTATCAACTCGATTCCATCTTTTGATACAATGTATTCCAAAACAATCTCAGGTTACCATGAAGTGACATTTCCAATATAACACAAGATTTTTTCTTGACACCTCTCCAAACCTACGTAGTTTTCTAAACAAATTTCTAACGAGTCACCAAAAACTCAGAAATCATCCATGAAAATCTCCAATATGATTTCTATCATGTCACCGAAAAATTCCCATCATGCATCGTTGGAAAGTTCCTGTGCATCAGGTAATACCCAAAAGGCATTTTCCTAAAGGCGAATGTACCAAAAGGGCAAGTGAATGTAGTTTTTTCTTGATCTTCTAATGCTATCTCAATTTGATTGTACCCTGAGTACCCATCAAGGAAACAATAGAATTCATGCCCTGCAACTCTCTCTAACATTTGATCCACAAACTAAGAGGAAACGGTCTTTCCTAAAGACCCGCATTAAGTTTTCTATAATCTATGCACACCCTCCATCCCGAGGTGACACGAGTAGGAATGAGCCTATTATTTCATTGGCAACCACTGTGACTCCCGACTTTAGGAACTACTTGTGTTGGACTAACCCACTTCACATCTAATGTGTATAACCCCTACATCCAAAAGCTTTAAACTTCCTTTTTCACCACCTCTTTCATTATCGGGTTTAATCGTCTCCGTGGTTGCCTAGAAGGTTTAACATCCTCTCTAAGGTTCTATGTGCGCACTGCTACACACTTTAATATCCGTGAATTGTCCGAATTTAATGCAAATTCCGTGGGTTTTCACATTTCCAAAGTCGAAGTTTCGAGTAATGTCTAAGGAGGAAGATATGATTATCGAAAAGTGTCCTCCTCCCTAAGAATGCATATTTGAGATGTGTTGGTAGGGGTTTTAAATAGCTTAGGTGGCCTTTCTCGAAGGCAATGCCTTGTCCTCATTCGTGGCAATGGTTCAAATTTGTGCCCACCCATTAACTTCCAATACATCATTATGTCAATTATATGTAGAAACTCGACTCCAATGTGTCACTCTCATCCCAATCCCTAGCTGACTAAACATGACTTAAGAGGATCATCATGTGAGCATTATCCATTTTTGTACCACTTCCGAATCAACCATGTTAATTTCTACTAATATCTTCTTCATCCCCATTCCTTCGAAAGTACATTGACTATTCAGATGAATGCCATGTTTCCAAACTAAAGTGTCATTAGCCTCCCTACAATGTATGATGGCATTAGCAATGCCAAGAATGGTCGACTAAGAATTACTGAACTGAGTTCCTGGTTCACTACAAAGTTGAGGTCAAGCACCACAAAATCGACCGAAATAAAATTTATTCACTTGACCAAGACATCCTTCACTATCTCTAGGAATTTTTACACCACACACTAATCAAGGTGATATCGGGTTTAATTTAATTCTCCCCAACCCTAGGTCCACGTATACCGAATAAGGCAAAGAAATTCAACACTCGCTTCCTAAGTCCACTAAAGCATGCCTCAACTTTGAATTCCTACTCCTATGTAAATAGTAGACTTCCCCTGGGTCTTTGTATTTTGGAGGCAAGTTGTTCTAATTGGGTAGTTATAGATTGTTCGGCCATGAATGCCTCCTCAAGGACACCTAGTTTGCTTTACCGTGCTTAATCCGTAAATTTGGCATAGTGATGGGATTTGTTGTTTAATGGCATCTAACAAGGGAATGTTCAGCTTTGACTTGTTTGAACAACTCATAAATCTCTAATGGTTATTCACTTTGGTGCTCCTAATCTATGTGGGTATGAGTTCTGTGAGGGATATGGGTGGACTTGTCTTCCTCTCGTGATCATCGCATTCCTTTTACTAGGATACGAGGTGTCTGATCTCTTCATCCTCCCTAGCCAATTCACTAAGCGCACTCTTGTGATGGTTCCTTGGTTGAATAGTTTGTCAACCACTCACACTCAAGGGTAGTAACAAACTTTACAAAGGCTCAAAGGTACCCTCACTTGAACCTAAACTTCTACACCTAAGCTAATCTTGTGGGTTTCGATGGGTCAGACGGAAGTTTCCTTCTCTTGCTAAAGGTTACCTATGTGGTATCAGGCTTAACTTAGTTATCCGGGGATCTCATCATTCGTATACTGGAGTTCGTGTTTGTGGATTGTTGGCTCAGACAAACTATGTAACTATATCTTCCGTACTTCTCTTATGTGAGGTCGGGTAAGGCCGTGAGTTTTGATTCCTTGGTTCTAAGTGGGATGATGACCTTGATTGTAGTTTCCGAAATCCTCGGGGCCTTGATTCAAATGGAGGAATGGAATTTGGAAAACCTTGGTTCGATAGTGAGGGCCTTGGTTGTTTGGCGATTACGTGGTCCCTCCTCATTTCTCCATTTAAAATTAGATGCTTACCCCACCTGTGGTTGTGTGCCTGCAGTATGGGGAGTTGGAAAGGTTTCCTTTGCAGTTGGGCGCGTTGGTTTGTTCAATTTGAATGGCTCCCTTAACTTGAGGAAGATTCGCGCTTAATGGTCGAGTGTGTGATCATCGCATATAATGCATGGCTCCTCTACTCTGTAGTCCATTCGTAATCGAGGGTAAATGAGGCACACTCTGCTAATTCTCATTCACTTTTTCATTCTACGGCCTCTAATTCTCGCTAAATTGGCAATTTTGGCTTGCAATCCATCATTCTCTTAGGTGGTGGATTCCGCCACCGTTGATGCGCCGTGCACTTTAGCAAAGGTCTAAAGAGGTGTTAGCTCCCAAGTTCGAGCATTCTCGCTATAGTGTCAAAAGTCAATTGCCTCCTAGCACTCTTTTCATAAAATTCTCCTGCACACATCATTTGGATGTATTGTTTATTACTTAAAGACAATCCTTCATGGAAGTATGCACAAATTTGTCCAACATCTAACCCATGATGAGGGATAGCATGGAGGAGATCCTTATATCTTTCCCATACCACTGAAAAGGGTTCACCTGGCTTTTCAGAAAAGTTCTGAATTGCTCGCACGAGGGCATTTGGTACGTGTAAGAGGGAAACTTATTGAGGATCTATCTCGCATGTTTTCCCCATGTAAAGATCGAATTAGGTGCAAGGAATGGAACCAGATTTTGGCTTTCCTTTAAAGAAAAAGGAAATAAGACCAAACATTATGTGGAGAGGAACCTATGAGAGGAATGCACTGCATATCCTCAAAGTCCTCATGAATGAGTATGTTCTCGATTCAAACCCTTGGTATATGGTGTAGAAGACTGATCATCCCATCAACGGAATGATCAATCATCAGAGTGACATGAACACAGACTGAACAGAACTGAGTAGAATCCCATACTCGACATTTCGGGCGTGGGATAGAACTCTCACACCGATTTCAGCATCACTCACTCATCCATCATCGATCGAGCGAGCTGCCCCCATGTCAGGAGGCTCAGAGTCCTTGGTCGATTCTCGTGATTTCATCCATTCGAGGTAAAATGTTATCTCGAGACATTCGGGCTTATAATGGATTTCTCGTGGCTCTAGATACACTCGACTAGCCTGTTTCTCGTCATGGTGCCCAAATTGACATGCACTACACTTACTCCATTCAAGAAACACCCACTCCAGATTTCTAACTAAAACAAAACAAAATAAAGATAAACGGAGAACGTGACCGATTTGCAATGCAAATTGCAACCACTCCCAAATTTCCTCTTCGTATCAACTTGGTTAGTCGCCACTTCAAGAATCCGCGCCAAAAATGCCTGGCCCCGATTAGTATGCCTAATTCTATTCCTGCCGTGAATTATGGTCACTAGCATTGTAATACTCGTGGGAATCCACGTATCATCTCACAGGAGTGGTCTGATGAATGATCAATAGGAGCTATTCTCCACTAAAAGTATGACTTAAACTAAATTGTAATGTTGTGTTGGTAGACTCGAATGGTTGATTGGTTTGAATGTTTTAAAATGAAAGATAAATGCCGGATTTTTTTTAGGTTCCACTCCACTCTCTCTCGAATGTAAGTCCCAATTCTTATTTTATAAATCATCTAGAACCATTGATAAATGGTCTGATGGAGGGATTTGATCTTTAAGTGCTCTTTGGAAAATAAAGATGATCGAATAATACTAAACACTTGTTCTCACTAATACGCACTTTAGCTTGCATTCATGATCAAGCACAACGTACCGAGTTATCCCGCTAACACGTTGTCAAGAATATGCCCAACTAAGGATTTACAACTTCGTTAGACAAGTGATTAATATCACACAATCCATTGAAGATCAAAGAGGAATTCAGGACTTTACCTTGATCTGGTGAGTTTCCGTAGGATCCTTCAAAGATAGTCTGGGGTTTGTAACCCATAAAATTTATATGAACAATTAGTCGAGGAACAATTAATCATAAAACAAGACCTTCTTTGAAGAAATCTAATTAACTTGTAAAACCGAGAATGAAGAATATGGAATGCTAAGATTTAAAGGTAATGAATATTTATAGCCGAAGATTACAAACTCTTGAATCCAAAACTTCTAAAAAAGAATGGAAATCAAACTTGACCACAAGGTACCACTCAAAAAAATGGAGAAAACTCTTTATTCTATCAAAACCTAAACCCTAGAAGTCCGTGTTCCTATTACTTGTGTCCTCCTCCTTTATAGCCACCTCCAATGTGATTTCTTCTCCCATTTTGGTTCGTTGACGAAAGTGATTCTCGCAAGCACGGATCGACTCCCGACAAATCCCGTAGTCTCCATGCAACAGACTCTGTGAGAACTTTAAGTTGTACCCGCACAATTTAACCACTGTTGATTTTCGCCGTTATACCCCAGAGAACTTTGAGTCAGACTTACAATATGTCCACGCCAATTTTCCAAAGAAGTTGCAAATTCCAGAGAACTCTTAAGTTGTACCCGGCATAATATGTTTAACGCCAATTTTTTTCAAAGAAGTTGTACCTAAGAACTTTAAGTCTGCACTCTACAAGATGTCCACCTGCGCTTTCCTCGTTTCACTGAGTTCCCGAGACTTCACAATTGCTCAATCACCCACATCCACATCAAGCTCATATTGGCTTCCTCGCAAACAACCTCAGGCACTTACGTTTTTTAAAACCTCGAAAGACTCCGCACAAGCCGAAACATGTAAGAAATTAAGTACTGTTTTTCATTAAATGTGGGTAAATTGTGATTTAGATGTGCTTAATTCTATTATAATTATCACTCAAATGTGTATTCATCACCTAGTCTAGAGAAAACCAAATCTATAGGAAAAGCAATAGAGAATGTTGAGTCTATTTGCATTTCAAACAAAGAAACAAATTTGGGAACTATTCTAATAGGTACAAATCCTATTTCCTTGAATTATTCTATTAGTTCTCTGACTTTGCCAGCTTTCTTCAAATCAAAGGAAATGGAGGAAAACCTAGTAGAAGTGAAACATAAACAACCTACAACAGATGAAGGCTGCATTTACAAGAGGATTACCATTGAACCCTCTAAAGAAAGCAGGCCCCAGAATGTGATACTTGAAAAACCTACTGTGGAAATAACAAAAACACATTCAATGTCAAATCTAAAAGGGGAGTGGCATCAAAGGTTCATCAATGGGAAATACCTTAAACAATATTTCTCTACCATGTAGGAGAGGTTAGGCATCACCCAAAGGATTAGGCCAATCCTACAGCTTATAAAGGCTCAGCAAGCCTAAGGCAAAAATAATGTTGAAAGCAAGGGGAAATTGTACTAGTCTAAGTTTTGAGTTAAGAAAGTGGGCTTTGTAGCAACTATTTTCTCAATTATTCAGTTTTCTCCAGCATAGTACATGTTTTATTCTATGTTTTGAGTAAAAAAGGTAGGCTTTTTAACCACAATTTTCTCAAGCATTCAAGTCTGCCCCACCATGGTACCTATTATATGCAGTGTATATTCTCAAAATAAATAAAGTAGGTCTTCTGACCTCTTTAATCCTGGGAATTAGATACAGATATTTGATGGGAAGGTTAAAGTAGGTTTTGGGATCCCTATTGATCCTAAATAAAGTAGGTTCTCATTGGCTTGTTGTGTCATCAATTCTCCAAAACTAGGTTCTATGACCACTTTAGGACTGGAGAAATATGGGATGACCTAGTGATAAAGTGGCTTCTTGACCATTGCATTTGCCAACACACTAATTTCTCCAAGGGTGTTCTTGTTGCCTCTTCGGGTTTCTAAAAATCTCATAAGTAGGTCCCAGGACTATTTGGGTGTTGGAGAAATAGGTACAGTCAGACTGTTGATAGACTTCACAATGGTTTCCTCACATTCATGCTTTTCTCCAGAAAGTCTACCTTATATCCTCAATTTCCTAAAGTTGGTCCCTTGACCACTATAGGTATGAGACCAGTTCCAAGATAGCATTTGAGGTAATAAGATTGGCCTTTGGCCACTTCACCTCAAAAACACTAACTTCTTCAAGATTCCCTACTAAGTTCCCAAGGAAGACTTCTTGACCACATCAAGATTAGGGAAATAGGGATGAAAATATCCGAGTGAATAAGGTATGCCTCTAGGCCACTGGATACACATATTTCCCCAAACAAAATACTTGGACAAGTTCATGAGAGGGTATCATAACCACTCTAAGATTAAGAAAATAAGCCCTCATGCTAATTTAGAGTCAAGGAAAGTGAGTTTTGTAGCCATTGCACATAAAAATGTAAGATTTCTCTAAAGAATTGGATTTGTTATGTCATTGTACCAAGTAATAGGTCATCCCTTGGGAGAAATGAAAGAAAACAAAACAAAACAAAAATCAAGCCATTTGGACAAGGAATGAAGAAGTTATGCAAGTTGCAGTGTAGTCGCGACCACAGCAATTCATGGTCGAGACCATGAACCTCTTCGCCACTAAGCTACAAGATTCTCAAGTAAAGGTAGTCATACTATAGTGCTATGTTCACGACCATGAACCTCTTTCTACAATCTCATTACTTTTAACATCTTGTCGCGACCACAACAATTCATGGTCGCAAACTTACGAACCTCTTTGCGCCAATGTTTTCAAAGATCTTGCGCAGAACGTGACCACAGTAATTCATGATCATGACTATGAACCTCTTCTACAATCACTGTTTTTAGCATTTAGCAGCGTAGTAGCGACCATAGAGATTCATAGTCGCGACCATAGAGATTCATGGTCGCAACCATGAATCTATTATATAGTCATTGTTTTTAGCATCTTGCAGTGTTGTCGCGACCAATAAGATTTCTTGAAAGAATTGGACCTATTACATCAATGCACTAAGTGATAGGTAAACCTCATAACTATAGTGAAGTTGGGAAATTGGTACAAGTGTACTAGTTGGATGAACACAGTAGGCTTTTAGCTAATGGGATCCTAGGTGCATATATCTTCCAAGGACTACACAATATGCATAAAAACAAATTAGGTTCCATAGTTATTCTAAGCTTAAAAGGGGATCTAAGATATAAGGGGAGTCAGGTAAAGTGGGCCTCTAGCCACGGTTCAGGAAAAGGAGTTTTGGTTTTTATCAATTCTGTCCCAATCATAATAAATAAATAAAGTAGGCCTTATGGCCACCAAACCAAGGGAATATAGCATCCTTAAAAATGTACCTATCCCAACAACAAAAATTATTCAAAGTAAATTTTCAACACATCTAGAGGTAGGCTTAGTGTCACCTTGGTTCACTAATGCAATGTCATGGTTGTAGTGTACGTGTGTTGGTGTCAATGATCGTTCCAAAATTCATTCCACGGACAATCAATACAGATCAAAAGGTAGGCCCAGTGCCGCCTTGATCCACTAATACAATGTCATGGTTGTAGTGTACCTGTGCAATGTAGTGCTCAATGAGTCTCCAACAACATTTCAAGAATATATTCCAATTCCCCACTTTCAACCAAGAAAAAATGGTAGGTCGATGGCCACCTAACAAAGGTTGGAAAGGGAGATAAGAGCCTCAGAATAATCATTTTTCATCATAGGCTATGAAGTATATGAGTACAAGCAAGGAGTGAGATTACCTTGATGAAGATGATACCGGGTTGGAAGCCATTGAACCAACATGAGAGATTCCTGGAAAATAGAGCCAAGGAAAAATATATTTATGACAAAATTTCAAATTTCAGGCTGTAAAGCCGAAATAATGAATAACTGGCATGACTATAATGAGTAATTTTTAAAGTTCCCCAAGGCAAAAGTGCAAGTCTATCACGTAGAAGCTTATAGAGCTACCTTTAAGTCGTTTTCAGCAATAGAAAAACTCAAAATCTTTGGTAATGCACATACCACAATCTGTCAAAGAAAAAGCTCGAGTTCAGGTGAGAGGTCACTCAACCTGAGGTTGTTGAAAATCATCCAATATGCACTAAAGAAAATTTTCGAAATAGCCAAACGGCTTAAGAATAACCTTTTTGAAAGTGCATTCATGTTTATTTGCACTCAATAAAATTTTCGAAATAGTCGAATGATTTCAAATAAATTTTTTGGAGAGTGCATTCATGATTATGTTCAAAATATGCACCCCGGGAAGTGTTCGAAACGGCTGAATGGCTTCAGAAAATTTTCTGAAGGTGTATTTTAGATTCTTTTCAGAGTTAGCACTTAAGAAAATTTTTGAAACAAGCCGAACAACTTTAGAGAATTTTTTCTAAGGGTGTACTTATAATTATTTTCAAAATATACACCCCAGGAAGTGTTCGAAGATGCCAAACGACTTTAGAAAATTTTTTGAAGGTGTATTCTTGACTATTTTCAAGAGTCTACACCTAAGAAAATTTTCATAATAAGACAGAAGGATTCAATTAATTTTTTCAAATGGTGTACTCATGATTATTTTCAAAATAAACACTTTGGGAAATGTTCGAAACAACCAAACGACTTTAGAAAATTTTTCTAAGGTGTATTATCGATTCTTTTCAAGAGTTTGCACATAAGAAAACTTTTGTAATAAGCCGAAAAGTTTCAATGAATTTTGTCAAGTTCTTAGTTTCAGTTGAGTCTAGCAAGAAAGACATAGACTCTGTCATTCTCTTCCCTTTTCTTATATCGAACACTGTCTGTTGGGCAATCCCATTCATCCTCGTAACTAACGTCCAATTTCTGCCATAAAGTTACCATCTTATTATAGTAAGTTGCAACATCTCTATCTCTTTGTCCTAATTTCCACAATTTCATCTTGAACTCAAAAATTTGAGGTGAATTCTCCACATCAAAGTACATATCCCGAATAGCGTCCCACACATCTTTGGTTGTGGGCAAAAATAAATTCGTTTTTCCGATTGTTGTTCCTTAAGTTTATCAATTAACCAAGCAATAACTAAAGAGTTCTCTAAACGTCATCGCTTCAAATTGGGATCTCCGACAGCTAAGTGTTTTATTTCTCCGATAAGATGGTCAAGTTTACCCTTGCCATCAATGGCAAGCTTTACGAATTGGGCCCATTACAAATAATTAGAATCGTTTAATTTATGAACGCTTGGTAATCTGCACGGAAGTATTTGAGGAAAAAAATGTGTTAGTTATAGGAATCGTAGATTGGGACACATATTGGGTAACTTCTAGAGATGGGGATAAATCACTGCTTGCGAGGGCAATAGAGCCCTTGAATCTAGTCATGGATACTCTATAATTCATGATTGAGGATTTGTAAATAGCCAAGACATACCATAAAGATTTTTGTGAGGATTTGTAAATAGCCAAGACACTGATACCATAAAGATTTTTGTGAAAGAGCTAATGCAAAACTTTATTGATTTTTCTATGTATAAAATATATTTGCAAGGCTGATGTTTATGGGAGTTTAAGAATCACAATCCTACAGCAATTTTAGGATATAAAATAAAATAAATAAGGAAATTGAATAATATTAATAAGCTAATGTCATATCTCATAATTTAATTATTCTATTTAACTTAAACACAAAAAAAAAGTCTTCTTCAAATCTTACATAAAAGATATTTTTAAAATAGATAGAAGATTGTAATTTTTTAATATTTACTTTTTCTCCCTTTTCGTATTTTTAGGTGAAACTTTAGTAGATCATAAGTATAACTTTGCAAGTGATTCTGGAGTGTGAATGACGTTTTTACATCTAGCATGAGAATTGAGATGAAGTCATCATAGATAGTTTTTTGAAGTCAAATTAATCAAAGTGAGATTGGATAATGTTGGAAGGAGGATACAAAAAATAAAAATAAAAATAATAACAATATATAATAATAATAATAATAATAATAGGATATGGAAAATTGTGTGTAAGATACAAGTGGGGCAGATGGGAAATGCACGGATCACAGCATAGATGGTAGCTTTGAGGAGTTGAAAGAGAGTGGGGTTGGTGGTGGGGTTTGGAGGAGGGGGAGACAAAAGGCATGTAATTAAGGAAGGAAGAAAGAGATGTAACAGATGTTCCTAAAATGTTCTCCTTCCCCCCCTCTCTCTCTCTCTCTCTCTCTCTCTCTCTCTCTCTTCTTATTTGTTTATTTGTTTAGGTTTTCTCTCTCTAACTGCATGGGTAGCTAGGAAAGCGTGTTTGTCAAACTCCAAGAAGAAGGAGAAGAAAAAGAATAGAAGAGAGAAGGAATAGTCAAGCCTCTGCAACTGCTGATGATGATGATCAGTACAGATTAATGCCTTATAGTTTCAAAACTTATTTATTTATAATGATAATAATAACAGTTGAAAACAGAGACAGCGAATAAGGAAAAAGAAGGATTAGTCAAGTCGAATGGGGGGTGGGGGAGGTGGTCATGGTGTTGGCACTGTCCAATAAATGCGAGGTATCAGCAATTAGCACGGTGGATTGGAAAGATGAGGAAGATAGGGAGGGTGATTATTTGCATCGGCACAAGTAGACGAGTAAATAATGGAGAGAGAAAGAGTATGAGAGAAGAGGGATTGAATGTGGGGTCAGTCTCAGAGGGACAACCCGAAATAAATGCTTACTCTTTCTTCACCTTCTCCTTCTCCCTCTCCCTCTCTCCCTTTCCTTTAGCTTTTACCGCCCTTGCTCCGGAACGCGTGCTCGTGTCGGGATATCCCCCTACCTTTAAAACCGTCCCTTTCACTTCATGTCACCTTTTCTCTCTCTCTCTCTCTCTCTCTCTTAGTTCTCTCCTCTTCATTCTGCCTTTCTTCCTCCTTCCACTCCTATTCTTCAGTCTCCCTCCACCCCCCAACGTTTTTGTCCTTTTTTTTTTTTTTTTTTAATTTCTCTGATCATGTTGACTTGGCTTCAAAAAATCTTGTCTTGTTGTCCTTCACCCATCATATGTTTCATGACCCTGATTATTGCCTATAATTCAGCCCTTCCTCTCATTGATTTCTTCTGCCTTCCCTTGTTAGTTTCATTCATAATCATTTTCTATATAAGAAATTAATATTTTGGGGTTGGGGTTCTTGAAATTTAGAAATAATATTGCATATTTAAAGAAGATATGTATATTTTAAGGAAGCATCAATCTTGGATGGGATGGAAGTTAGAGCATTTTGATTGAATGATCGGATGGGGGAAGCCAAATGAAGATAAAATGAACTTTGCATGGAGGAGAGGTGGAGCATCCTCCTATTTAAAGAAATGGAAATCAACACTAGAAGATACATGTTCATGATGAATGATTGTCTCCTTCAATCTAAATTGCCATCAATTATTGCAAACTCATTATCTTGTACAATAGTGCTCTCCAATCCAAAGCTCCCTCCTTCACATATAAAACATGAGTCCAAAAAAAAAAGTACTAGCATAGAATATCAATATTGATGTTTTGAAATTGATTGTTGGTTTTAATGTTGGACTCTCCTGGCCCTCTTGTAAATATGGCTTATTCTGATATCCTCCTCAATTGAGATTACTTTAATCAAATTAATAATAATATTATTTATTTTATGATCTGATCTGATCTTTGGTTGTACTACTGTCATTAAACTTTATCTTTGTGGAATTTGCATTTAAATGACAATTCATTAGAGATAGTACTTTTTAGAAATCAGATCATTGACTTCCCCTGAATTCAAGGGTTTTTTATTCAGGAGAATTAGAAAAAAAAAAAAGAATATTTATTTATTTATTTGGAAAAAGAAAAGGGTCAACCATAATGAATTTAGAAATATAGCTAGGGGATTGAGACGAGGTAGGGTGTGGAACATCAAGTGAATTGGAGAGAGAGGAGAGTGAGGAATGGGGAGTGCGGATGTGGATAGATGATGTGGAGATTGAGATTGCGATCCATCCACTAATACGGTGGTCTCATCATGGATGGTGTTGGTAGGTACGTAAGCTATCCAAATTATTTTGAGTTATTTGAATACTTGAATTCAATTCAATCGAACCTAAACGCACATACTTAACTCAACTGGGTTACATCCCTAGGTATGAATGGGGCATTTGGCATTTGGAATTTGGAATTTGGAATTTGGATGCATGAATATATGATGATGATGATGATTTATGTATGACATAGTGATAGGGGTAGTAAGTAACAGCATACATGGGCGCATGCGGCCCCCCATGCGTCAGCAGTACCTGATGTATGAGAGAGACACTGGCCAAGCATTTAAAGCGAAACCATCATTGCTCAAGTACGTCATCATTGTTCATGCAATGTTTTTGACTACGTTTCAAATTGAAATCACAGAAAAAAAATTTAAAAAAAATCACAAATTAACTTCTTTTTTTCCTTCTTTCTTTCTTTGTTGGGGGAAGGGAATAGAGATTGAGCCTTCACTTCATCTTCTCTTCCATCTTTTCTGTGCTGCAGCCAGCAGTAAGTAACAGCAGCAGCAGCAGCACCTCCTCCTCTCTATTTCTATGGCATGGCATTGGATTTTGAGTTCTTTTTTTTTTTTCCTCTTTACTATATAACACATTACAGTAAAAGAGTATTAAATGTCTCCTCCTCTCGACATTTCCTCTGCAACGGCCTTTCATGCTTGTGCCAGAATGAGAGTGAAGAGTGAAGGCAACTTTTTGGGAGGGGGGTTGCCCCTTTCTTTATTTCCCACCCACCTCTCTCACCAAGTCTTTTTGTCTTATTGAGTTGTCTTCGGTTTTGTTTTGGAAATCCCCTCCTTCTTGTGTAATTGTTCTTTATGCTTAACAGTCACCCTGCCATCCTAACTATTTTTGCTCTACCTAGCATTAACTATCCTATCCCTGATAGTCAATCACATATGTTTCCCTTCCATCAAATCAATTCCCCTCATTTCCTCTCAAATATATATATATTGTATTTATATCTATTTCTTAAACAGTAACAGACAATAGTGATGGAAATAATATTCCCAAACCTCATGAATCGAGACAGCCTAGCTAGAAGAAGAAACAACTTTCCATGTATAATACAAGTTATGATTTTAGACCAGAACAATATCGAATCTAGATTTGTTGTGGGTTCAACAGTGGATGGCTACACAACTGTTCCATGTTTCACAATATTGAGAATTAATAATGTAGGTCTGTTTTAACTGTGTAAACAGAAAAAAATAATTATTATTAAATTGGTCATAGCACCTTTTTGTGAGGCCCTCACTAACCAATAACTATGGCTGTTACTGTGACTGGAAGAGCATGTAGTACGCAGTACAATTTTGGCAACACAAGGAATATATATATATATATATATATATCATTGTGGGCAAATGACAAGTGGAGCGAAGATAATAAAATATATTGAGAAAGATAAGAGACAGCAGTAGTTTGCTAAATATAACAAAATTGTGCATGAAAGGGTATTAAGATGAAGTTAATATTAAGCGAGGGAGCCCTCTCTCTCTCTCTCTCTCTCTTTAACTTAAAATACTGAATCTTGTTCATAACCTGCAAGTCAAAACCCAGAGAAAATGTTAATAAATTTTGTTGTAAAATTGGATATATAATAGAACTTAAATGAGAAATAGAAAAATGATAGCAGTAGTGAAATTAAATGAGGGAGGATAGCTGTAATAGCTGGCAAATGCAAGGCAGTGGAAAAAACTACAAGTGAAGGGGGAGGATCTCATATAATATAACTGATAATACCCAACACTAAAATGATAAAATCCCAAATGGAAGTACAAAGGATGATGTCAAATTCGAAATACATGAGATGACTGTCTCACGCAACCGTGCGCATTGTAGGCTGTGTATCATAAGAAAAAAGTGAGGAGTCAGGCCACTCAGCCTATACAGTTTCCACTGTTGAACCCCCTTGTAATTTTTTTATTTTATTTATTTATATATATATATATATATGCATGTTCTTGGACAATATTTGACAGCCATTTCTTTTTCATTTCATTCTGGCGTGTGTAGAATATTTGGTCAACAGTGGGAATTGTGTCTGTGTTTCATACGATACTACTATACACGGATCATTATTATTGGTTTGACTAAATATATAGAAACGTCAAGCCTACTACTCTCAATTCATTTCAATATTTCCACGATTTATTTCTTCAAAGTTCAAACCCTAATTTATCTGGATCATTAACCCTCTTAATCTATTCATAGGGTTCATCATAACAAGAGACTGGATTTTTTTAAAAACAAAAGAGTAATAAGAGTAATGATAAACAAAAAAAAATTGATAATAGAAGGATGGATAAAGTAATTACCAATAGACATAATGGGATTTGGAGTAAGTTTTTCTCTTTTCTCTTCTTTTTTTTTTTTTCATTTTTTTGGGGGGTGAACCAAACCCTAAGAGGGATCAATGCTGCGTCGATCGTCACCTCCGGCGGCCCTGGGTTGGTGAAACTGACCGAGCGGTCCGATGCTTGCGGAAACGTTCATGGCGAGAAGGCTCGCGTCGTAGTTGTTGGTGGCATCAAAGGTCCTGATCATCTGCTGTTGCTCCCTCGGGAAGAACTGGTGATGGTAGTGATGATCCCGGCCACCGCCGCCAATGAGGTTGATTCCCAGGTTCTGGGGATGGTGGTGGCCGTGGGTGCTGGCTGCGGCTGCCGCGGCGGCAATGAGGCCGTGGCTGGTGATTCCCAAGTTCTGGTACTTGGAGAGCTCCGATTTGGCGCAGCTGAGATCCATCTGAAGCTGGCGGAGCTGGTGTTGGAGGAGAGAGATGACGCCGACGCATCCGTAAACAGGATCTCTGAGGCGCATGTCGGCTTCGTAGGCCAGGGAGTTGACGGCGTCCTCACGCTGATGCGGGTGGAGCTCGTTGAGCAGCTTCGTGACGTTGCTGGCGCCAAACACCTTGTGGACGTTCGCAAACTTCTGGGGTTGGTCCGGCGGGAAGTACGGCGCGAATACGCACTCCGGCTGACACTTCCGCCGGAGAAACTTACATGCCGCACATGGTGAATTCGAAGACGATGCCATTCCTCCTACAAAACCTAATTAACACACACCAAACTCAAAACTGATCATTTTCTGGAAAGGGAGAGAGAGCTCATATAATTAAAATATATATATACATGGATCGGAAGGAAAGGTCAATGATGATGGTCGAAGTGAAAACTGAGAGATACAAAGTGGTTTCTTGTGCAACAATGGAAAAAAACAAAGGTCAAAACTCCCCAGTGAAACTTGGAGTCTCTAAGCTCGATCTTCCTTTTCTTTCTTTTTTTTCAAATTTTCCTAAGAACAATTCATTAAGATCCTAAAATGAAAACGGACTGAAATTCCAAAATAAGCATATTTAGTGCAGAAAATTTGAAGGCATACCTTTGGAGGATAAGGTTTAGACTATCTGTTCCTTTTTTTGGCGGTTATTAGTATCGTAGACTTGCGGGTTGGAGATTAAAGTGATATGACCTGTAAAAGGCAAGGCAGAAAATCACGAATGAATAAGCGGAACCAAAGTTGAAATTAATAAAAGATAAAAGAAAAAAGAAAAACAAAGTCTTCTCTATATTTTTTTTTTCAGCTTGAAACCCTAACCAGGGAAGAAGAAAGGTTGATTGGGAGATGAAGATGGATTGGATCTCGTGAAGCAGCGTGCGTTTTATTCGATGAAGAGTTTCGAAGCAGATCTTGCTTGAATTTCATAGAGATAACTTCATTTTCCTGTAAAGATGAGACTTTTGAGGGGGCGTCAATTGTATTATAAGATCTCGGGATGAACTCAAAGCAATAAATTTATAATTTAAAAAAAAAAAAAAAAAAAAAAGTGAGAAGGACGGCTAAAAGAGGAGGAGGATTTGACAGGGAAAGAGATCCAGGGATGAAATTTTAAAAAGAGACTACTACTATATCTCTCTCCCTAGCTACAACTTCTACTACTACTACCTGTTGATACTTGATACTCGTGTGGAGTTTAATTAAATATATATATATATATATAGAGAGAGAGAGAGAGAGAGAGAGAGAAGGAGTGGCCTCGATTTCTTCGGTCAAACCTTTCTTTTTCTTTGCTTTTCTTGGGGCTCCTTGGTTTTACTACTATTGATGAATGAGATGGAAAAAGAACATGGGGATCATACTTACAAAAGCCTCCGAGCTTTTTCACACTCTAGTTTCTTCTCTCAGACCCTCGATCTGTATATCTCTTGTTTATTTATCACTGTTTCTTCAACAGCAACAGCAAAACCACTGCCAACAGCTAGCCCTAACAGTCTGTGTTTAAATTAAAAAAAGAAAAAAAAAGAAAAGAGGTTTATGATGATGAGTATGGTCGTCTCCTCCCGATCTATGCGGATGGATGGGTCATGCAGATTTGACTTTCTTTTCTTTGGGGCAGACTTATCGCTTCTTCTGCTACTTGTTCGCCGGGAAACAAAGGGAAGGGATACAAGCATATAAAGATGATGATGATGATGAGAACAGGCTAGAGAGAGTTTAATTTAGAGAGAGAGAAAGAGAAAGAGAGACAGAGAGTTATGTGTCATTTGTCTTTTTTTCTTTTTTCTTTTTCTATTATTAATAAAACAGAGTAGAAATGAATATATATAATAAAGAATAAATCGTGGGGGAAGGGGGAATTCCCCCCAAGAGCAGAGGCAGAGCCTAAGGAGTCGCGGAGAAAGCAAAGCAAACAGAGCGTGGGGGTGTAAGAGCGCGTGAGAGCATGAGAAGTCTTCTCACTCCTCACTCCTCACTCCTCACTCCTCACAAAGACACAAACACCACCACTGAGAAGCGGGGGAAATTTTTGCTTTTCTTGTTTTTTTAGTGTTTGAGAATTGAGAGTATGTTATATTAATTTCATATATATACTTGTGTATTACATTGTTATACGTGTTATGTTATGGTTATCATTCAACATGAAGGTAAGATATATATAATGTCTTTTCTAGCTTAATCAATAATTTTAAATTTGAACCCTTAATAATATAATTATGTATTATGATAAAAATTAATCATTCTTATATTATTTTCCAATTCGAATAAAAATTAATTTTGATATAATATATATTTAAAGACGTTTTTGATAAGTAATATATATATATATATATATATATATATATATATATATGCTATGTTCTGTCTGATGTTTGATGTTGGTGACATGACCCATCCTTCTTCCTTCTACTACAGTCACCCCTACTAGTAGCTACCAAATAGGAATTAGGAATAATAAATAGCAAATAGCATTCTTCTTTTTCTTCAGAGATTCAGGTATTTCCCTTCTGTCCCCTCCTTATTCCTCACCTTTCATAATCAATGCTTCCTTAATTCTTTACTTCTTGTTCTTCCTCATTTCCATCTCTAAATATTTAAAACATCCCACCCATCATTCTCTCAAGCCCACTGTATTTAACAACTTTTATATCTTGTTTAAAGGTATTATTTATGAACGTCTGAATTTCTTTGGAATTAATATATACTTTTAGATATTTAGCACTTTAAAGGAACCTAGCTAATTCAGGGAAACAAGTTTAGATTAATGTTATAAAAAAATTATTGTAAATATTTTTAAAAATCTATGACATGTTCCAATGGTAAAAATTCAAAGTCACAAAAGGATGGTGCAAGAGATGGTAGACCAAGAATGCATGTGTGATAGAATATCTTTGATCAAATTAAAATATTTTTGGAGATAATATTTTGAAAATTAGGAGAAGCTATAAAAGTTGTAGATTTGAAATGAGTTAATCGTGAAAATACAATCTGACAAATTGGATGAGATAATTATGGAGACAAAATAATCCATTAATGTAATTAAGGAATATGATCAGAATCTCAAGTTGACAAATATACCATGTGGAGGAGAGATCCTAAGAGGATATTAAATAGGAGTGTAAGGAGGTAGACGTTTAGGCCCTGTTTAGTTTACGAAAATTTTCAACTTTATCCAAAATTCAGAATATGAAAATTTTCAATATATTCTAATCTTTAGTTTTCATTTTTAGAAAATACGTTTCTAAAACCTTGAATTTGATTAAAATAAAAGCAAGAAAATCCGTTTTATAAAGCCATTTTCTTGAAAATGAAGTTATAAAATGTTGAAAATAAAATCCCTTGTTTCGATTTAATTCGAAAACAAGAAACTGTGCTTGATTTAAATTCGCTATATAAAATGTTGAAAATAGTGAATTCATTTTCTTTGTTTTCAAATTTGTTTTGTCTAATTACAGCTAAGCGTGTTTTCACTTTGTTTTGAAAAGTTTGAATAGAGAAAACAGAAAATTTTTTACCTACTAAACAGGGCCTTAAGTATTGCTCAAAATTCTGAATGTTAAGCAAATCATATACATATGAATGTTGTTTCAAGTATGTGTGTCTAGATGCCACTGTTGGGGGAATGAAGAAAGGCATAAGAGAAAGTGGGAATCGGTCTCAAATAAGTCCATTTGGAACTTAATTAAATATGGTGAAACCATTTGCCTCTAGGCGCAGCCCCACGGATATAGGCTTAGCTCAACTCTGTATGCAATCTCTTGTGTTCTTGTTTGTCCAATGGTTTTTAATTTCCTGGCTTTTATCTTTTTAAATTGCACTATTTCCATGGATGCTCCATAACCTGATAATAGACCATATTGCAAATATGGTAAATCATATGTTACATATATACCTGTTAACAAACATTTTTTTTCTTATAAATACAAAGGAACAAAAATTGAAAAGAAAATATATAATAAGGAAAATAGGATCATATTTTCACTACCACTTTCTTTAACAAAAATGAAAAGAAAATGCTAAGGGTAATATTTTCCGTTAGTGGAATTATTTATTGAAGAAAAATGTTAGATTTCCTTAGGAATGAATGAAATAACATGGTGCTAAAAGTTGGCAAACTTGAATGAAACTTGGAAATATAGTGTTGGAATTGCTAAAGTGAACATTAGATTTCACTGTAAAAACAATACTGTGCTAAAATTTTGATAAGAACTTGCAACCAGAATGCTGGAATTGCTAGAACAAATATTGGATTTCACTATGAATGAATGAAACAACATTGTTGGAAATTTGACAAACTTTGCTAAAACTAGGAAATAGATTGCAAGAATTGTTGAAAGCTTATTGAAAAGCTATGATTTGTTGAAGTATATTGATATTGAGTTCATTGATTTGTTGAGTTGTTGGTTGATTGATTGGTTGATCATTGTTTGGTCATTGGTCCTATGACCTGTTCTCCTTCTGCTCCTTTTATGGATGTAGACGACTTGTTGCCCAAGTCTTCATTTCTCCACTCTCTCTTTCTAAAGTAACTGCCCATGTCTTCCATTAAGGAAGTTTGTTCCTCAAGAACTCATCCTTGTCTCCATTATAGTCTTGTTCCTTAAGAAAATCCCATATCAGTATATAACTGCTCCACTTCTCTACCACCTCTAATAAAGCTTCATTTTACTTTCAAAAAATTTAAAAATTTTAGAAATACCCTTGGACTTCTTCTATGGGCTTGTACAAGTGAATCTAGCCCCTTTATATTTGGACTTTTATTCTTGGGCTTAGGCCTAACCTCACTGATTGGATCGGGCGAGAATTTCCAATTTGGAATTTAACGTGCCCCTTGCTTACATTGTTGTGGTCTGCAGATTTATATTAATGTATATTAAAGCCCAAAAATATTCTTAAGAGCTTACTTCCCTAACTCTGAACCCAAAATTAGCTTCAAACTATAGCATTGAGTTGATATAGTGGCAGTCGGTCAATAAAGCAATTGTTGATTCCTAAGAAAAGTTCGAACATCATCAAGTTTAAACTCAACACATTTCTTCCTCCACAAAAGAAAGTACCTTCAAAGAATAACCATCCGACTTCTTCTAAGTAACTTAGGATTGCCTTCTTTCCTTCCCAAAAAGAATTTATTTTCACTTTCTAAAACAACCCCCTCTTGTTGGAGAAAGGAAACTTTTTTACCTTACCTTCTTTCATCTTCTAACCACCCTCACGGCTGTCGGCCCATTTTAGATTACCATCGCCGCTATTATTGTTGCGAGCGACATTGTTGAGGACGACACTTCAATGCCAATAACGACGGCATCGTTGCTTCTCTAAGGTTGTAGGATCGTCGTTGAAGACCTCTACACCGTTGTTGAAGACCTCTACCCCGTCGTTGAAGACTATTGATGTTGCCAACATTGTCTCTTCGAATTCGTTTGTTTCAACCTCGCCCGGTCCTTCATTTGTTCCACTATTGCTCTCCATTCTTGGCATTTCACGTGATGTGAATATTCGTCCAAATTTGCAAGTCGTCCGTTGAAGTTCGTCCAATCTCATCTTGGTAGGTACCTCCATTGATGAAAAGATAGAAACTTTTGTGATTCTCTTGACAATGTATATATTAATTGGAAATTTTCTTGAAGAAACCTGCTTTGGATGCAATTTTCAAGTTTTCTTTTATGCCAAAAATCCAAACACTTATCTTGATGTTTTTCTGAGTGTAGATTTTTTGAAGAATCATCTTGAATGCATTCTCGAAAAAAATCTTTGAAATTTGGCTTGTTTTGAAACTTTTCTTTGGTGTAGACTTTGAAAAGATTCATGAATACACCTCCGAAAAAATTCTTTGAAGTCGTTTGGATGTTTTGAACATTTTCCGGGGGTGTATATTACAAAAATAATCTTGAATACACATTCAAAAAAACTTCTTTGAAGCCGTTTAGCTATTTTCAAATATTTTCTTAAGTGTCGATACTAAAAATCAACCTGAATGCACTTTTAGAAAAAAAAATTGGAAGTCGTTTAACTATTTTGAAAATTTCCTTCAGTGCATATTTCATAAATGAATATCAATGCACTCTCGAAAAAAATTCTTTTGAAACCGTTCAGCTATTTCGAAATTTTTCTTAACTGCATATTGAATTATTTTCGACAACCCCGGGTTGAGTGACCTTTCACCTGAACTTCATCTTTTTCTTTCGCATATTGTAGGTCATGCATTGCCAAAGAATTTTGCTTTGTCTACTGGTGGAAACAGCTTAAAGGTAGCTCTCTACCATATAGACTTTTACCCTGTTGAACATTTCTCGGCTTTGCAGCCTGAGTTTCAAACTTATGTCATGACTATAACTTTCTTTGGATTTGTTTCCTTAGGAATTTCTTGTGTGGGATAAATGGCTTCCACCTCGTTCCTATCTTCATCAAGGTAATCCAATCTTGTGCTTATTCTTTCTTTGACTTGTGCTTTTGGACTCCATCACCTATGATGACAAATGATTGTCCTGAGACTATTATCTCCCTTTCCAACCTTTACTAGGTGGTCGTTAGCCTACCATTTTTGCTTGGTGGAAAGAGGAGAATTGGAATGTCTTCCTAAAATATACTTGATTTGTTGTTGGAGACTCATTGAGCACTACACTGCACAGGAGCACTTACAGCCATGACATTGTATTAGTGGATCAAGGTGGCATTAGGTTTACCTTTTGATGTGTGTTAAACGTCTACATAATGAATTGTTGAAAAGTCATTGAACACCAGCACATGTACACTTATAGCCAAGACATTGCATTAGTGGATAAAGGTGGCTCTAGGCTTACCTTTTGATGTGTGTTGATGCTTGTGGAATAATGTTGTAATTCTGTTGTTGATTAAAAGTGGTCCTTTGACCTACTTTTTTTACTTGGAAATATATATTGCATATATCAGGTACAGGTACTCCATTGGAGAGATTTGAAAAAACATTGGCTACAAAGCATATTGATATATTGAACATGTACTTTGTTGGAAAAATTTATATATTTGAGAATATAGTGGCTAAAAAACCTACTTTTCTCCAAAACACATGATAGAACAAGGAACTATGCTAGGGAACTTGAATGCTTGGGAAAACAGTGGCTAAAAAGCCTACTTTTCTCCAAAACATAGAACATCCCTCTAACATTATCCATTTAAAGGCCATGGAATCGACCTAATTCTTTTGAGAATTTTTTACAATTTCCCAAATGGTAAGGAAATGCTTCTTCAAGTATTTCCCATTGATGAGCCTCTTATGTGGCTCTCCTAGTAGGTTTGCTAACCAATATGCATTTCCAGGTAATGCTTGATGCAGCTTGAAAGGTCTTTGGAACCAACTAGAAGTATAACCTTCGAAACAAGCTCTCCTACTTCAAAGCTTTTCCTCTTGATTCTCTTGTTATAAGTATGAACAACTTTGTTTTTTTGAATCAACATGTAGTTGGAGGCTTGTATTCTTCTGTCATCTACTGATTCTAGTTCCATAATCATGGCCTCACTGTACTCTTGAGGAGTAAGGCCATTTTTCATGGAAACTCTTAGAGAAGGCACTACTACTTCCATTGGGAGTATTGCATCTTGTCCATAAGTCAGAGAAAAAAGACTTACCCCTATAGAGCTTATTTTGGAAGACCTATAGGCCCATAATATCTCTATCAACACTTTGTTGGATGATTTCGCTTATCCATTGGCTTGGGCATAAAAAGGAGTTGATCCAATAAGTTGTATCCCATAATCCACAGCAAAATAATTCATCTTTTCCCTAGTGAACATTGTTCATTAATCGGTAGTGATAGATTGGGGAATCACAAACCTATGAATAATATGATCCTTGATGAACTGGATCACATCTTTCTGTTCTGTTTTCTTCAATGGTACTGCCTCCACCCACTTAGTGAAATAGTCAGTAGAAACTAGGATGAAGTTGTGCCCTTTTAAGGATGTTGGATGAATCTTCCCAATCTGGTCCATGGCCCATCCTCTAAACAGTCATGGTTGTACTATTGAATGTAATTCAGCAACATGAATCCTCTGTATATTTCCATATTTCTGGCACTGTTGATAACCTTTAGAGTAGGTAATGAAGTCTCTTAAAATGGTCGACAAAAAATAGATGTCTTTTAATTAACCAATGCATCTTTACTCTAGATTGATGGGCTCCATAAACTCCTTCATGAACTTGCTTCATAACTTCCATGCTGTTTGGGAAAGATAAGCACTTAAGTAATAACCCATCAAATCCTTTTCTATATAACTCTCCTTCTAGTAGAACAAAATGCTGAGCTTGAGCCTTTATTATGTGGGGAAACCTCTTGTTTGGATTCTCTAAATATTCTCTGAATTCTATTCTCCAATCTCCAACAATATTCATATCATTATTGAAGATGTCTAAGTCGATCCCTCTTTCAAAAATTAAAGGGTGATTCTTCTTCTCTATCATGATGTGCTTATGGGTCAATTCTTCACCCATTTTGACACCAGAGACTATTTAAGCAAGCTCATTAGCCTTCCAACTTGATTCCTTAGGCACATGTTCAAATTCCACATTGTCAAAGGAGTCTAACAATCGAATGGTAGTCGTAAAGTAAGGTGTTAATAGCAAGTTATTGCCCTTAAACTCCCCTATTAATTGTCGAAGTACCAATTGAGAATCTCCAATGACTCGAACATCTTTTACCCCAAGCTCCAGTAGGATTTGTAAGCCAATCATCAAAGCTTCATACTCAGCCTGATTATTGGTGCATTCAAAGACCAGATTGAAAGACAAAGTAGTCTTTACTCCTCTTGGTGAGATAATCATTGTCTCTGCATCAGTTGAATTTTCTGTGCTTGAACCATCAAATTTGAGGTTCCAAGATTCCTTTTTTGCTCCATAGATTCCCACTTTTACACTTTGCTCTATCCCAATCTCTAAGGAAAGATGATTAGCTAGGTAATTTGTCAATGCTTGTCCCTTGACTGATTTATGTGGAAAATAAACCAATGTAGTCCCGTGAGTAGGGATCATTTGCAATCCTCCCACTATATGCGTGGTTGGTTCAAGCGCATGTACTTTATAAAGGTTAGTGTAAGATCCGTTGCGGCCGTGCAGGCCAGGCACGACCGTCAGTTGGCAGTTCTAACGGATATGGGGAAGCGCGGTCCTCGCTTTCATTTCCCGATCAAATACGAAAAAAAAATTCAATACAAATGTGAATCGTTTTCAATACCAAGCATTTCAAACCTCGTGGATATACGTAAAAATATTCATTAAACATTTTTAACGAAACTAAACATTTTGCAGAAGCTAAACATTTTGCGGAAGGCCCATCATTTTGGGATAACTCCCACATTTGTATCATCATTTACAAAATTTATCAGAGTTTTCAATATAAAAAACATTTATAAAATAGAATCAGAGTTTAACTTTCACAAGATACTTTATACAAAAAGAGTCAATTCAATTTCATGCATGCATGTCGCGGAGTTTTACTTCTCCTCCAAATGGCTTTGACATTGGCTCTGTGCTTATGTGGTCTTCACTCTTGTACCTATTCACTCTGTTTCTCTGCGTTAATCAAAGCCTTTTCCCACACTAAGCATTTTCATGTGCTTAGTGATATCTGATTCTATTATCTCTTCATTTCATTTTAAATCGAAACATACAATATTGATAAAACAATGCTTTTGTACAATTGTCAATGACCAATACAATACAATATGTATCTATATATTTATTCAATAAATCAATTACAATTCATTGGTCATCTTAAGCTATACATTTTCATAGGCAGAAAGAAAAGAAAAAAAAATAATTCAAAGCACAAATCGTGCACTTTTCAATCTCATTATCATTTTGCCTTTATTGAATTTAACCTATGTACTCGGTTGGTGTACACTACCAATACTGTCCCATTAGACTAAAGATCGGTATGCCACAATAGTGCGTTTGTTCGACTCTTATTGGTATGCCAATTTATCCTTAACTCAAATTCTAACGGTTAACATTCTTTTAAGGGCATTAAAATCATTCAATACAATTTACAATAGTATATATATACATTTGTATGCAAATAAAACATTTTCACTTTCATGCAATTTTCTTATACAAATTCGTTTCAAATCACTTAAGACAAATCATTTCAAACACAAATCTATATGCACTTTATTGTCAATCATTTCCAAAATTCAAATCATTTCGTAATTATTCAAATATTTTAGAAATAGCGAGAGAGTTTGAGAACAAACCAAAAATCGTCACTTTGATTCCAATCTTCAGAATCGACTTGATGTGGGGCTTTCCTCCTCGTCAGCGTATTCAAATACAACCCAACAATCACATATTAGTCGGTTATTCTAGGAGTTCTATTTTCAGTAGGAATTGGAATCATCTCATTTGGATAACCCAAACTTAAGTTACGGCATTTCAATGCCAAACTAGTCGATATACCCAGCTCATTGGATCACCCACTATTTTTTTTTTTATTTATAGGGTCTTAACTCCATAAATTTGTAATGTTTCCTTCACTCATTTGAAGCTATGGTTCTAAGGTTTCTTCTCCAATTGGAATCATCCAATTTGGATCACCCAAACTCAAGTTACGGCATTTTAATACCAAATTAGTTGATATGTCCGACTCCTTTGAATCACCTACTTTGTTTTTTTTTATTTATAGGGTCTTGCTCCTCGAGGAATTCGTATGATTCCTTCTGATTGTAATATGGTTCTAAGGTTTCTTGCCAATTGGAATCATCCAATTTGGATCCCAAACTCAGTTATTGCATTTTACATCTAGACTACTACATTTTGCAAAACATAATATGCATGCCTTCTTTTTAATAGTGAACACGGTGATATTGGGTTTATAATTGCATACACTAACTTCATGTAAATTATTCACCTAGAAGTCTAGTTTACCCAGAATTTTGAATCACTCAATTTGGATGAGTGGAACTCATTTTAAGGCCAAAACACCACAACTACACCCAAAACAATGCATACCCGTGAGCTACCCAAACTCACCTTTAAGTCCATATTCGGGAGCCTTAGTGCTACAATTTGCCCCTGGACCCTTCTATGAATTTGTAGCTCTATCTCTTATGGTTCTTTACTAATTAAAATCACTTCATTTGGATGATTATAACTTAACTTATAGCTAAAACAAGAATAGGGGTTTTGACAAATTTTTAACAGCATTTCCTTTGAAAACCCAACATTTCCACACAAGCAATCATCAAAACCAATCCAAAACAGCCACACCAACCAAAAAACTCTTCAAAACTCAACCCACCTTTCGAGCTACAGCCAATACAAACACCTTTAACCCAAAGGTTGGGGTTTCATCAACTCGAACTGAAAAGAGGATAGGGGTTTTAGTTTTCTTACCTTCAATCCTTGATTCTCCACCCACCAAGCTTTCTTCTTGTTCTTTGATCCTTAATCTCCAATTTTTATGGAGCAAAATCACAAATCTCCTCCTCCCTTTCACACCCAATAGGATGGAGCCCTAGCTTTTCTCCTCTAAAAAAAAAAAGTGAATGCCCAAATGGCATTCCATAGACCATATTTTGGTCTTTAATCTCATTAAAAGATTAAGGTCTTGTTTAGCCTTCTCATTAAATCTACATTTCTCATTTTTGCCATTTTAACACTTCATTTCACTTTCATTTCATTTCATTTCACTTTATTTACATTTTGGAAATTACATTCTTCATTTATGACCCTTAGATCCCCATTTAACATTTTTACCAAATTTATTTGGCTCCTGTAAAATTTTCGAGTTGTATATTTTTTTCGTTCTTGGGATTTAAATTCCGAAAAATTTTCATTTACTTTATTTTATACCCTAAACATGTTCTGAAATGGTTAGGGAATTTTTAGGGCATTACAGTCAGTCTGAGAAACCACATAAACTCGAGACTTGATCAAGTAATGTCTCAGTTTAGTACATGCAAAGTACAAGGCCAAACATAAATTTTCAATTGGAGTATATCTTGTTTCTGCTGGATTTAAGACCCTACTCAAATAATATACAGCCTACTCATGACCTTTAGAATTGTTTTATGCTAAAATACAACCTATTGACTCTTTTCTTACGATACGATCGCCATAATTCAGTGGTGTATGAGAATTAAAACGGGAAGGTTTAGAGAGGTACTCTTTGATCTTGTCAAAGGCTGCTTGATGTCATTCCTCCCACCTAGCCTTTATATCTTAAACTACCAATTAAAATTCTTTTGTTTACTTACTAGGTTAGAGATAAATCTTCTTAAATAACTTACCTAACCTAGGAAATTTTGGAGTTCTTTCTTGTTTTGTGGAGCATTGGTTGAAGCAACAACTTATACTTTGTTCTGAACCACTGCTATCCCTCTTTGGTGAACTAGGAATCCAAGAAAAATCCTAGCACAAACTCCAAATGCACATTTGGTGGTTCATCAATGATGATATATGTCTCATCCTCCAAACTTATATATCAGATCTGTGCTCTATTGGCTCTTTTAAACTTAACTACAATATCATCAATGTATACTTCCATGTGGTGGCCTAGCATGTCATGGAATATGGCATTCATTACCCTTTGGTAAGTTGCCCCTGCATTTTTGAGACCAAAAGGCATGACTGATAGTTCAAATGTCCTTATAGAGCCAGAATATCTAAAGGCGGTCTTAGGTACAGATTATATTAAAATCTAAATGTAACCAGAGAAACCATCCATAAAGGACAACAATTCATTATTAGCAATAGAATCAACTAACATGTCTACAATAGGCATCACATAGATTTCTAATATCCACATACCCAAAGTTTTCCATTTTTCTTCATCACATGAACAATATTTTCTAACCATTGAACATACCTTGTAGGCTTGATGAATTTGGCCTTCAAGAGTTTCTCAATTTACTTTCACCTTCAGCTCTACTTCCTTGGACATTCCTCTAAGTGGTTGTTGAAAAGGATGGAATTCAGGCCTGGTGGGAAGGCGATATTCCACAAGGCCCTTATCCAATCTTGGCATTTCATCATAATTCCAAGTTAAGCAATCTTTGAATTCTTGCAACAATGATATGATCTCCTCCATAGGATCATGAACTTGCGGTTTGTTGTCTTCCATTTTAGGAGGATCTTCCTCCAAATCTTCAATTTGAATTTCTTCCTCCTCTTCATCTGATTCTTCTTCATAAATCATTTAGGTTCACAAATGTCTTGGAATTGTTCTTTTGCAATTTTTTTTTCAGTAACTTGTTGCATTTGCATTCTAAATGTTGATGTTGTAGTGGCTACATTCTCTTCATGAGAATACTTAGTCATCAATCTCCTCAATGATCAAACCCTTTATCGACCTGAAAGGCACGATAGTTATCTTAAGAAGTTTGGCAACTTGGTCTTGAATGTCATCAGTATCTCTTAACTCCATGTTTCTCTTGGAGTCTCATTCTTCTTTTTGCCTTTGAATTTTATCGGACCAAACTCTTGGTCATATTAACCGGCTTCAATAGAATCTGAAGTTGTAATGAAAGGTTGTTTGTTTGCCCATACCACTTCTACTTCATCACCTTACAAAACAGTAAAATTGATGAAGGGAGGATGGTACACACCAATTGGCATGAATCCAGTCTCTTTCTAGCAAAACATTGTAATTAGCAATAAAATTAATCATAAAGAAAGTCGATAAGAAGTCTTATTGCCCACAGTGATGTCGATAGGGAGTACGCCCAAAGTCTTAGAGATTTCTCTAGTAAAAGCTAATATAGACACTTCTGTTTCAATTAGATCACCTATGCCTCTTCCTAATGCTCTCAACATTCTTAATGGCATCACATTGACTGTCGATCCATTATCCACCAATACCTTGGACACTGGTTTACCATTAAAGTGTGCTCTTACATAAAGAGGCCTTATGTGCCTTGTCATCTCCATTGTAGGTTTTTCCAATATCAACTTCTAAGCTCTACTACCTTTAGAGGTGTCAAAGGTGATTACCCTCTGACTATGTTTTTCTTGTGCTTGAGAATGTTCTTTCTCTACCTCTACTAGGCTTTCTTCCATTTTTTTGACTTGAAAAAATCTGGTAAAGTTGGAGAAATAGTAGAACATTTCAAAGAAATAGGAAATGTACCTATCAGAATAGTTCTCAAATCCATTTCTTCATCAAATCTGAAACTAGACTCAAATCCATTTAGAGGTGGATACCTTCCATTCTTTTTCTTTTCTCTAGTTGTAGACACTTTTCCTTTTACTGTCAATTCATTCTTATGAATCAAATATTGTTTAGGAATCCATACCTTTCTTATCCTGGAATTAGGAGAAAATCTCTTATCCTTCTTTTTATTCAACACTACCCTTAGATTAGTAGCAGCTATATTGAGTGAAGCCACTGGTAGAAAAGGATCTTCATCAATCACCATGGCCTCATTTTTCTCAAGGAACTTCAGTATTCCCTTGTTGATCCTGTCTTGGATAATATTCCTAAAACTCCAATAAGAATTAGTACTATAATTCCAGGAGTTATGATACTTACAATATACTTTTCCCCCGAGTTTTTCTTTGTTGGGGAGTTGGTGATCATAGGGAAATGTGATGAATTTCTTCTTCAGAAGGAAATCAAAGACTTCCTCAATCTTTGTCACATCAAAAATATAATGTACTTGTGTATTAGAGGTGTATGAATTCTTCCATAAATCAGGTGCTCTCTTTACTAGTAGAGGACAAATGAAGGAACCTATACTTAGGAGATATGCTACTGCAATTTCTTCAGAATTCACCTCTTAGCAATAAGTTCCCATGGAGGTCTTTCTCCGTTGACTTTCTTCCCTGAGTAACTCTTCATATTCTGTTACCTTAGTAACAAGCTTATAAAAGTCTTTGAACTCCATACCTTGAAACTTCTTCCTCAATTGCATATCAAGTCCCCTATATACTATCTACAGGTACTCTATTTCTAGGAGATGGATTTTGTAGCACCCCTTCGATCGACGATTGGCGAATTAGAACCAGATCGAGGATAACTCCACAATACCACTTAATCACTTTATCAAAACACGCGGGCGAATTACATTCAGTTAACAAAGCCGCGCTAAATATCTCGAGAAAGCGTTTTTAAAGGGGTAGGCCCATTAAACATTACATTTATACAAAATATGCATTTAACCAAAAATGGCATCTTATGCCGTTTACAACATAATATCCAAAATCGTATTCAGATAATAGTACAAAAATAATTTGAGTTAGATACTTACACACAAAACAATGTCATGCTTTCAAATGGTGAGGATGCGTGTGACAAAGCATACTCAGTGAACTACGAGATGACTGCAGGCACCTCGACCTTGGAGTCCGCTTTCAATCACTATCTATTGCTGCATTTTGTCCATTGATATTTAAAACAACCATAACATTTTCAGTGCGTGGTTTCACAATTCCATTCTTACATTTTGATTTAGTCGTAATGCATTTTACTAAACAAAACTTTCAAATCTTTTGGATGATCAATGTTAATACAATACATATACTTATTTCATATACAACAAATTATGGTTCATTGATCATTCGAATATACATACCTGTCTGATAAATCATTTATATCCAAATCATGCATTTCACAATGCTCTTTTCGTTTCAATTTGCATTCATTCTTTTCAATACCAATATGTTAACAATCTCAAAATCAATTCAGTTCTATCTTTAACGAATTTAACCTATGTTTTCGGTATACATGATATATAGATCATTACCAGTCTTCTTCGAATTTGCCAGTAGGTATAATAACATTTGTTTTTGTAACACGGTTCAGTCCCCTTTGGGTTTCTTATTTGGTTATTAAAAATCGATTCATGAACACTAAATCTTGTCTGGTTAGACTCTCGTCGGATGACACATCCAATCGTTTGTTCTTGAAATCTTGCTAATTTGACCCTTATTGGTATATCAATCTATCCTTAATGCGAATTAAACGGTTTACATTCTATTAAGGGCGTTCAAATCATTTATAGAAAAATACAGTACAATATGTACAATTGTATAAACAGTTCATTTTCAATACTCATGCAATTTTCATATGCAAACATTTCACAATCAATTGCCTCAAATCAATTAGAACAAATCAATATGCTTTTCTTATACATTTAGAACAAACATTTCAAATCTTGAAACAAGAATAGGAAGATAGAACAAACCAATCTATCTCTTTTCTTTTTACCCCCTTTGCCTTCAATCTCGGCTAAGTTAGGTGATCCTCAGGCTACCCAACAAATCACACATCACATTTTAGTAAACTAGCACTATTCACATAACAAATATGGCTTTAGGCGGCGAGTGCGATGCCGTTTTCATAGTTTCATTCTTATTTAAACCCCTTGATATTATTAGGGTTCCTATACCATCGGTGTACAAATATGGGACTTAACAATGCAAGGGTACAAAAATCAGGGTTATTGGAAGCATTAGTACTGGTACCACTTTGATCGGTACCGGTACCAGTCCTTCACTGTCAATGGGTACCGGTTCCCCAAATTTTGGTACCGGTACCACATCCCTACGCACAATGGTACCAATACCCCTTTTGAGTGCAGATGCAATCTTGTGGGTTGACGGAAATGTTGATTTTGTATTTCCACTAATTTTCTTATTAAACCTCCTCGAATCCATCCTTACATCCAAAACCCACCATGGAATCCACCCAAAACAACTCTAAAAGTGGTTTAGCACCAATAAAAACCCCTTTTTCTTAAGTTAAGGCTTTTCCCCAAAATCAAAATCACAAAAGAAGAAGTTAGGGTTTTGTTTTCTTACCTTAGCCTCTTCAAATCTCTACTTCTAAGTTGCTTGATCACAAAGAAGCAAGAAAATGAGAAGAGACCCAACCAAAACCCTTCTCTTGCCCTAGCTCTCTTCTCCCTTTTCCTCTCTCTCCTTCTCCAAAAACGGGATTTGCTCAAGAATGAGCTCCCTTAGACCACTTTTGGTCATAAGTCACTTATTCTTCATAAGGCCTTGTTTGGCCACAAAAAAAAAAAAAAATCTTTTGACTTAAGTTTCTCCCAAAATGCTTTATAGCCCATATACTTCCTCTATTTACACTACAACTCTCATTAATCACACTTAGACATTTATTCTTTATAACTTATGATCCTTAGGTCCTCTTTTTCACAAATTTCAAATTTGCCCTTTTTCACTTGGGTTAATTTCCAGGTTCGATCATTTAATCACTTAGCATATATCATTCAATCATATACTCATTTTCGATCATATAACATTTAACATTTTCATTTAATCATTTATCAATTCCCGAAAAATCCCCATTTGGCTCGATTTATACCTTAAACATATAATAAAATTATTATAAAAATTCTAGGGTTTTTTTTTTTTTTGGACGTTATAGATTTTGCATATATTCCTCATTCTTTAGAAACGAGTAATGAATGACTTTGCTAATTCTCTACCCCTTTGGTTTACCTTTGATAATTCTGCTATGCAAATCTCAGGTTCTGCTCTTAAGAATTGTGTGTGGCACTATCTCTTCATATCCTGCTAACTTATGATAGAATTCTTTGGCAATGTTGCATACCAAGTAAAAGCAGTTCCTGTTAATGTGTTAGGAAATAACTTGAGTTTGAGATAAGGGAAATTTTCATAATTGGCCAATTCCTCACACTGCACTATGAATTTGGCCACATGCTCCAAGGTAGATTGTGCATCTTCTCTATCTGTTGCCTCTGGATATGACTTATAGTATTCTGGGTGGCTAACTTGTCTAAGGCCGGGCTTGTATAGCTCATGTACGACCTCCCTTATTGCCTCCAAGTTTGGTGGTGGAGGTGGCTGCATAAAAGATTGAGGAATTTGCTACCCTCTATTCATACCTACCCTTAAGGGTGGTGAAATAGTGCCCCCTGTGCCTCCAGCTAAAGGAAGTGGCTCATTATAGGCTCCAGGTTGTGTAACCAAGTCAATGTTAGCAAACACCCTTTGAGAGCCATTGTTCTAACAGGATTAGAATGTTCTTCATTAAAATTTGTCGAAGTTCCTTCTTCTCTCCTATGGGGAGGAAGATATCGACTTTTAACTTGTCTAGGGGAGTGATGAGATCTACTTGCTTCCTGAAAATTCCTGGGGAGCTATCCCCCGAGCTCAATAAATAGTTGTCTTCGGAGTTCATTCAATAGTTTCCCTGTAAATTGAGCAGTCAGTTCTAGCCTATGTCGTTCGGCCATCTTTGAGATTGCTTTCATAATAGTCTCTTGTACCTGAGATTGTTCTTATCGCTCTTCAATAACGACCTTAGCTGGATCGGATGTTGTTCTGGCCTATTCATCAGCTACATCTATCAAGGTTTGTGCATGCTCAGACATGGCTTTAGTTTTCTCAGCTAGAATTTTGAGTTGTTTAGACTCAGCTTCTGCTTGGGCAACCATTCTTTCATCAAAACGATGTCCAAACAATGCGTTCAATCTATGTAGATTGTCAATCATTGCCTAAAACTCAATAGCAATAAGAACATGAGTGTCATTACCATCTACATTACCTATGCTTACCTTCCTGCCTAAATGGGTTATATGATGCATATTCTCCTTAGAGAAAATCTAATGTATTTCTCTCAAATTGTTCCACCATGGCTGGAACGAGTCCTTCTTATGTTGCATCTACAACATCAGATACTAAGTCCTAAGACTCCAAAATGGTTTAACTTCTCAATTTTTGTGGCATCTTCAACAAAGAATGAATCCATCGAGCAATGTTTCACAGAGTTGTGTCCCATCGGGCATGCTAAAAATATGTTGTGGTGATTTTTTAATTTCACACAAAACATACAAAATACAAGAGTACAAGCGTGCTAGGAAATTAAAGTGTTTCCAAACTGGAATGGCTCGCAAGATCAAACTTCTAATCGGGATATGTAGGCCCCCTGGTTCCCTTGACAACTCCCTAGAATCAAAGTAGAAAATGTCGTACGAATGAAAATATTACATGAATTAATTATTGAAGAAAAGTGTTAGATTTCCTTAGGAATTAATGAAATAACACGATGCTAAAAGTTGATACACTTGAATGAAACTTGGAAATAAAGTGCTAGAATTGCTGAAGTGAACATTAGATTTCACTGTGAAAACAATATTGTGCTAGAAAATTGATGGGCTTTTTCTTTTTCTTGTTGTTCTTAGAACCTTTCTTAGAAACGGGAGAGTCCATAAGCATCATAGTTTTAGCCTCCTTTTCAAGGGGCTCGATTATCTTAATGATTGATCGGCTACGGAATTGAGGTTTTGCTACGTCCTAATAATTAAGAATAGCGCACAAAATTATCAATCAGTAAAAGGACCCAACCCAGATTTCCTCTTCTTAACCTGTGGGACCCTCCCGGCACTCCTACAGATTTGAGAAAATATTTCTTTTAAACCCTTTTTAAAAGTGAATCCATGGAGCGAACTCATTTATACAGTTATACTTTCCATTAAAACCTTATTAAACATGGTGGAAATTTTTTTTTTCTTTTCTTTTAAACATTAAACCCTTTTTATACGATTAAACATTTCTTGAGAAAAATTGGGCGGATTTCACTCTGTTTCGGGACATTCCCAATTTACAACACACCAATAATAAAACATTTTACACTCCCACTAATGTTCATTTACTCCACATCCAACTACGGGACATCAAGTCCACCACAAGAAATTTCAAATCAAAATTTAAAATCATTTTCTAAACACCATAGAAATATAAACAATATTTGTATAACCGTTGGGCTCGAGTTGGGGATTACACCCAACCGCCTATGTACCTCTACCACACAAAGGATCAGAGATCTCATAGTTCATTTCTTTAAAACATATATACATTATAAAATAAAGGTGCACAAGTAGTTATTTACAACAAGGTCTATACATTTTTAAAAAGTGGTCGTCGCGTGAGGCGAAAGTGTCACTGGGCCTGAAGATGCTCGAACTACTCGTTAGTATCTATCCCTAAAAACATTTTATAAAACATTTGGAAAGAGGGTGAGCTAAAGGAGCTCAGTGAGAGCACAGTTCATAGGAAAATAATGTTTCCAGATATAGTTCAAATACAATGTGTAAAACAATTGTATAAATATCTCATTCAATAAACATTTACTTTCTTTTCTTTTCGCTTTGAATTACCGTCATATCGATGGAACTCGCCTACCGTGAATTACCGTTGGCCCATAAAAGAACCTCCGATGAAACAGTCTTATGATCACCGATGGCTCAAAGAACCTCCGTCATCGTGTCTTTCTTTTAGATACCATTGCACTATGGGAACAAATCACATGCGTGCGTTGGTAGCCTTTTCGTACTTTTCATGTGCATGGCGATATCGTCGCTCTTCCACTCCCTCTGTAAATCCTATCCCTTTCCCATGTAACATGCACGCTTAAAGCACTTTAGTCGACTTTCCTTTAAACTTTATCTTTGTAACATAGGGTAACCATGGATTCAATCATAAACATTTTCACATAAACATATATATATATAGAATATATATTCATAAACATTTCATTTAATATGGAAACCATAAATCATGCTTTATAAAACTATGGAAACTATAATCATTTCGTATTTCCTCAACACATTAAAGTCGAAAACCCACATTTCTTTTCATTTAAAAACATTTACATAGATATGAAAACATATATATTTATAAACATTAATATATATATATATATATATATATATATATATATATATATATATATATATATATATATATATATATATATATATATATATATATATATTTCCATAAACATTTACATTTTCCCTCACCTTAGTTATTTAAGCCATTTTCCTCCTTTAGCTCTCTTTGTCATAATCACTTTCCTCCTACAAGTCACATTATCCATAAAATCCATTAACATTCATAACTTAACAATATTCAATTAAACCATTAACTATAATATACTTTCTATTAAATTAGAAAACAACCCTTAAGCATTTTCTTATTCAACTTAATCTCAACTTATCCAATTCACTTCCAATTAAATCTAGGCTCATGACAACATCATTACAAGCCTTAAATCAACCCATTAGCATGCTTAAAGTGAAAAACCCATAATGCCCTTCACCTTAGCAAAAATTTCATTTATACCCAAATCAATTCTTCTTCTTAAAACTTTAATTCTAATACATTCCATTAGGCATTTAATCACTTCCAATTGATTAACATCAATTGAAACTCAACTTTTTCATAGTCGAATCCTACATGTCATCATTATTTCTTCAATTTCTTCCATTTTCTTTCAACAATTACATTTAACAATTCATCCAATGTCATTGATTTAATTAAACTAAATCAAACCATGCATTTAATTAAACCCTCTCTTGGCGAAATTTACAACCCTTATAATCTCACTCTTTCTTTTCAATTTCTTAGCAAAATCCACATAGAATCATGTCAATTTAATAACTAAAGCCTTAACATAACTCAATTGAAGGTTTAGATAAATAAATTCATAAAACCCTAATTGCTTACCTTAATAGTTTTGGTGTCTTGGTGTTAACTTGAATTCAAATGAAATCTCTTGTTCAAATCTACATAAAGACATGATAAGAAATTCATTTACACCATCATATAATTATTTCCTCCATTAACCTTCAAATTCACATAGGCCAATGAGTGATCTCACGTAAAGCGATTTTTCACTTAAGATTTGATCTAGGGTACTTAATGGATATGATGAACACTTGACATGGACTTGAAATGGCATGAGAATTACTTGAATGGCTTGGAAAGGGCTGCCGAATTTGTCTCCCTTGCATGCTTCCTTTTGGCTTCACTTTTGCCTTTCCAATTGGTTTCACCCATAAGCGCACCAAAAGCCAAGTCCAATGCACTTTAATGGTCCTTTTTCATGCCTAATTTCCCCTCCAATTGTCCTTAAATTAACAACATGTCATTGGTTAGCATCCTTGACTTCTAATTGGTCCATATGTAACCATATAATCCAAAAGCAACCAAAACCACTACTATTCACTTACTTTTCCATAAAATCCCACTAACTTAAACCATAGTTAGGCTTAATTAACTCTCATGGTTAGCTAACACAGACATCACTTTAACTTTAGTTAACTGTAACTCACCAACTAACCAAAGTTAAGTTAACTACTTTATGACAAATATCAAAGTTAATGGAATCCACATGGCAAGCTCTCATAGTCTGATTTCTTAATCCACATGGATCCTGACTTACATATAGCACCATTCTATTGGTTCTTGCTTTGCTTACTTAGATTAGGCTTACTCATTAAATGACTTAAATGCCCTCGAAAATAATCCCCCTATACCGATAAAACTCTGAAAATATTCCATGATTGTCCAATCATAAAATTGACCATGGAATACTCTAATTAAACTTATTTCCTATCATGAACATGCTTTAGAAAAATTCTAGAAATTACGGAATATTTTAAAACTATTTCGTAAAAGAGGCGTATTAAGTGTAAATCATCAGGAAGCTTGAGCCTTAAACGAATTCCGTTTTAATTTGTTTCAGTTTCTCTAGACTCAATACATTATTTTGAACATTTTTTATTTTCGGGGCTCGTTTTTCAAAAATTACTATTCATTTGACCGTTTCCAATCAAATACATAACTATCAAAAACAAAATTTACTATTCATGGAAACAGTAAATTCAAGGTCTTACAATCAGGCTAGAAAATCAATTCTATACTTAATTCATGGTCCATTACAAAACCTAACTGACCCAATCTCTTAATTTAAGTATTCATCTTCGTGCTGCATTGGAGATGTCCCCACTTGCATCTTGGTGCTAAAGAGTAGCTTTGAGATCTCGAACCTTTGAGATCTCGCATGCTTGTCAAATAGCTCCCTAAGATGGATGATTATGTCATATGCTTCCATAGTTTCAAGCTACATTTGAAGCTCAATGGTCATAGATGTAAGCCTGATATAACTCGCTATCTCACTATCGGCTATATGTTTCTAATACGCATTTTGATCACTATCAGATGCATCAGCAAGTGGGGATTTGGGAAGTTGCCTATTGAGGACATTGGCTATTTTTTCAGCCTTGAGAACAATTTTTAGGTTTTTGAACCAATCCAAGAAGTTCGAGCCTGTCAATTTGTTGTTATCTAGAATGGATTGTAGGTTCACGTTTGAAGACATGATGTTGCTTCTAACAACCTATAAGTAAAAAGAAATATTGTTAGATTGTACTCAAAATACATATTATTACGGCTTTAATAAACATATTATGCCTCCCACAATTTCATTGCGGGCTCATAGCCCTCAATATGAACCCAAGATAACCTATATGGAAGTTCTCCTAGTGGGTTGATATCCAGTCTTACCTTAATGACCTTGGGTTTACCCTACAAGTCACCTCCGGTCAAAAGGTAGGTATCATACGTACCAATTGCATCTACTTGCAATTATTGAATCCAGTGCTATCAACTGATTGATGTATGCACATCATCAGGTTATCAGCTCTTTGACACGTGTACATCTCTTATATACACTACCCAACTTGTCTCTAAGCCCATTAACCTTAGGTTTACCCAACAAACCAATGAACTCAATTAAACCCCGCCCATTAATCCAAAAAACATGTTTCCATGGTTTGAACATATTCGTGAAGAGAGAGCTCGAGTTTACCCAATAACCACAAATATAAAAGAACTCTAGTTCTAGTCATATTAATGGAAGACTTAAGGTTTAATGTTGTTTAATCGAGGGATTTCTTATTTAAGTCTCATCATTTTATTAATAAGCATGCATTTATAATCGTTTCATCAAATGAAACAAAATACTAAAAGATAGTTCACTAACTATATGGTATGGTTATAGACTTCTCTAATGTCAATTCCTCTAGCCATGGAGGAATTGACTAGGTCAAACCTAGGATATGCATGAATTACATCCCCAAAAAGAAATAACAATTAAAAATTACAATTCCTTCATTTAGGTCTTTCTTCTTCATGGTGCCTCATTCTACTCCTTACTCTTTTGCATCTTCAATCTAACCTAATCATATGAAATCTAATTACATTTATAAAAGAAAGCATCAAGTAACATTTGAGGGGAATTGAGGTAAAAAGAGAAGACAATAAAGATTGATAGAGAGAGGTAGGGACTCGCAGGCCCTATTTAACATAAAAGAAAAACATGCATATGTTGTCGTCATTGAAATTACAGTAACCAACTGTCATGCTTGTTCATATACATAGCATGTTTCCTAAAGCAATAATTAAAAGAATTGGCATCCTAGGTTTTAACTTTAAAAAATAAATCACCTCATTGACTCTTTGTGAGTTCAATTCGACTCTTGAATTAAGATTGCTTTATTCTGATCTCTTTGCTTACATTGGGCTTTTAAGTGCAAAATTTCAAATTTTAAATTTAATCAAATTAAATTAAAATCTTATGTTCCATAATTAATTCACCCTTTAATAACATGTCAATTGATGCCTTTGAACATTTAAAAAAAAATTGAGGCATGCTAATTTCCATTTTGGTTATACCAAAATGCGTCATCAGATTAAAAATTATATTTTAATTCGGAATCAAGTTCCGCAGGCCTCCTTCATCAAATTAACATACTCAAATTTCATAAAAACCAAGGCTCAAGAGTTGGAATCGCAATTTTCTAGCCCAAAACTTAATTTCAAAATCAAGTGGGTTGGGCCCATACTGTAGCCCAGTGCTGAAAATGCAATCACTTCAGTGAATTTTTAAAAATACAAATTAAATCAGATTTGATTAATTCCAACACATAAAATTAATTTTAAGGAGTGTAGATAATGTCAAAAATTTAAAACTCCCAAAAAAAAACACATGTTGATATTTTTAAAAAATAAAACTCGTGGACTACTTCCTTGAACACCCAGAAAACATAAAAAACGTGGACATGGGTTTCTTGATTTTTGTAAATTTTTATGGACATGATCTGACCACACAAAAAGGATGTAAACTTTTCCTTGGGGAGTCTAGTTTATGATCACATAAAGAAATCATAAGAAAAAATAAGACAAAAAGATCAGATCATCATAGACAAAAAAAATTGCACAGTGAAACATACAGTGCTGGAAATTTTGGCAATCACCATACATGTGTAAAAACGATTTTTTATGTATGATCCGTTCTTGGATCTTGTCCAGCAACTCCAAACCATTAAAACACATTTTAAACCACCCAAAAAATGAACCTTGTGATCAAGTCACATGGAGAATTGATCGTCCATTAAAGAACAACCAAAAAACGTATTCTAGGGTTTCAAACCCTAGATTCGACAATTAGCTTAAAAATCAATTCTTTTCATTTGGACTGCATCCAAACCAATTATTCTTTCATAATAATCATCAAACATAGGGGTGGCAATTCGTGTCAATGGGTCGTGTTTGTGTCATGTCAATATACGGATCGTGTCAACATTCGCAAACCCGAGCCGACACGAGAATAATAAAACATGTCAACGTCGCTAACCCCGAACCGACCATTTATTATTTGTGTTAGGCAAGTCAACACGAATATGACCAATTTAATTTGATTATTTAAAATAATAAGAATTATAATTAATCATCCATGCATGTTTAACACAAATAACCTATTAAATTTAACATGTTTATTAATTTTATTATTAAAATTAATAGAAATTATAATTAATAATCCATATTTAACACAAATAACTTATTAAATAGGTTAATTAATTAATATAATAATTAAACGGGTCAATTCGGGTCAAATTCGTGTTAGGCAGGTCAACACGAATACAACCCATTTATTAAACGTGTTAGGCGGTGGGTCAACATGAATATGACCCAAACACGATTATACTCAACCCAAATCCGCAAAAACCGTGTTGGGTTTGTGTCTTGTTCACGTGTCATGTCAAATTTTGCCAATCCTAATCAAACATTATTATATGATCATATTTTATGAACCAAAATAATCAAAAACGATTTTTACATATTTAAAAACTAATAATTGAACCTTGAAAACCCTAGATGCCAAAATCAGCATATTACCTTTCAAAATTCGATTTTGATGAAGCCCGAAGGCTCGATACCCTTTGATGGATCTAATCCAATAGTATATCGAATTACTGTAAAAATACGAACTTTGATCAGAAAACCCAACCCAAAGGTCACTTGGTTCATCAAAAATTGAAAAACCATTCCATTGGGTGTTTAGAAACCGTTACCTTTGTAGTTTCTACCCTCCTTTGTAGTAGGTGATGCTGCCTCTAGAGAAGATGTGCAGAAAATCACGAGAGCTCCAAGTGCAGCACCTCCAATGGTGATCTACGTGAACAAGGTTAAAGAAGACCTCCAAGGGATGGCTTGAATCAAAGCTTGGTACTAGCCATAGCTTTGATTCACATAAAGAGACGTTTTTTAGAGAGATCACCAGAGATAAACATTTTCTCTCTTCTCTCCAAAATGGTCTAATTAGTGTGGCAGCTAAACACTTAGGTCACACATATAACCTATTTATATAAGCCCTTTAATGATGCAAAAAGACTATATACCCCTTCATCAAAAGGGTTGTGCAGGCATGTGGGTATAACCCATTAGGGCTTGCTCCTTGTGGCTTCTAGCCCACATGTGAGCCAATTCATTTAATCCTGAGATTATCCAATTATAAAGCTCTCTCTTTCTATTTGGATCCAATATAAGACCAAATTACTTCTTCTACACTTTTTCAAAGTGTGTGACCTATTAGGTTTCAGTTATGTGACACTTGAATCGGCAGTTGATTGGCAGTCATAATGGTATCTATACTTTACTCATAGCCCAAATTGACGAGTTAAGGGTTTGTAAAAAACCTAGGTAAATTTGAATTTTTCCGAAAATGGGCAAAACGATAAATTACTGATACAGTACAGGCTACAGATCTGAAAATTTATAGATTTCGGATGATGAAATGGGTCTCACCATTGGATTTGTCTTGAGAAATCTAGTTATCCAGAAGAATTTTGTTGAATTTCGAGACAGTCAGATTTTTCACAAATTTTGGGGTGAAGGGTGTTCAATAAAACCCAAAAATGAGATTTTGGAAAATAATTTAAGTAAAGTTCATTTAAAATAATTTGAACTTGAATGGGGACGAAATAAATCGTTTTAGGGCATAAACGGACCCAGATGGGTCAAGGACACGTGGGCCACTCACTTTAGCCTTAAGTGAGGGCATGAGGGGTAAAAAGGGAAAAAAAAGAAAGAGAGGGAGAAAGAGACCAAGACTTCTCTCTACGATCTATGAGATTCCGTATGTTGGAATTCATCGAGCCAAAAGTGAAAGTTCATCTACTCGATGAGGGCTACACGTGGGTACCAAAAATGAAGGATTTCGACGAAGGTCCAAAAGAGAAGATTTGGGGCAAATCGAAGTTATCTGGTTTAGGAAAGGTGCTTGGGACCTCCTACAAGTTAGACTACACTTCAAGAGGTAGGGATTCCTCCTACTTTGGTTTTATTCTCCATCTTTTTGCTGATTTTTAGGTTAAAATGTTGGAACATGCTAAGGGTCTATTTGGGCAGAAAAATGCCCAAAACCAGACGTTCTTCACCTAGGCGAAGGGGTTCGCCAAGGCAAAGGTGTTCACCAAGGTAAAGGTGGGCTTCGCCTCGGCGAACTTGAGGTCAGCTTTCAAGTTGTGTTTTTCCTCGCCTAAGTGAAGGTTGAGGCCTGTCATGGCCTATTTGTGGCCGGGTTTGAAGCTTGTTTCGGGGCCTTATATGGCTTGATTACGAGCTGTTATGTGGACTGTTTTGTGGGCATTACACATGCCACAATGGGTCTCGAAGGTGAAGGATGTTATTACTTGCCTTTGTAATAGCATGCTTGGTTATTGTTGCTTGATTGAATGTTGATATGTGTGTTATGTATTGACATTGTAAGGATTGTTTGATGGAAATTAATAATGCGTGTAATATAGTTGTCCATGATACATGGTTTTTATGAATAGTTAAAGTAATGCCTTGTAACATTCATCATATGAGACATAATGTTATCTGAAATGCGCATCATTGATACCGTGGTATTATAAACCATGGTGTAGATATCTGATTTGGAAAATCAGTATTCTAGTTGTTGATTGAATGGAAGCTGCGATGTTGGTGATCTTAAATCTGATTAGAAATAATATTAACTGTGGGTAATAGCAAAAGGGCCGATATCTGGGTAAAACGATGCGTTCAATACTCTACAAAAAGTCAAGTGTTGAGCGTGAACTCTGGTGGTTCCAGTCGTGCCCGAAATTTGGTTTTATCAGTAAATGTTCATTTGAGGTTGACTTCAAAACTTTTGGTTATAATAATGGTTCTTTGAAAAATATGATCGTGGATATAAATGTCGTGGCGGATTTTCCACGTCGGGATATATTGCCGAAGAGTTATGCGACGAACGATCAAACCGATGGTGATCCCGGCAACGGAACTTTTGAATAAATGCCTTACACTTTTTATTTATTTTCTTTTCAAAAATGTTAAAGGCAGACTCAAACTGAGCAGAGCAAGCCCGGCCAAATAGCGGATCATGGATCGGTTTGCCTCCGTCTTTTCATTTACCTTATCAAAACATTTATTTATGTCCTTTCGTTTCACAGTTTTCAATTACGCGAAAGCATTTTCAATGGTAAGCCCATAACATTACTTTTATACAAATTGTTTACAAAATGGCATATCACGCCTTTACAAAATGATATACAAAACATTAGTTCATAATTAAACTCATTTGTTCACAAAATATCACATGTTCAAAAGATATGATTTGCAAATAACGGGGTATACACTTATACTCCGCAACTTTCTCCATGACTCTGCGCTTCTTGATCTTGTCTTCTTTCCTGTTTACTCAAAACCTGTGCATAGATAAAAACAATACACTAAGGATTTTCATGCTTAGTGGTTCTATACAATTCTATTCCAATTTTCAGTTTAACATGACATGCATTTATCATTAAATCATGCCTTTTATATCAAACAATACTCATGCTTATTCATTTTCTCATGCTTTCACTTTACAAATCATTGATCATATAAATGTATGCATTTTCACATGCAACAAATCATTCAACAATTCAATTCATGAGATTTAAATGTACACTCTTAAAGATGTGTTTAGTTTACAAATCTCATTTACATTATCAAGTTCGTTATTTCACTTTGTTTACTCTGATTCATTCTGATGGATTAGTTGGTGAATCCGTCCTTTTATCATTCGGTAATGTGCTTACACATTTCACAATTTCGGTCTCACATCATGACAGATGCCGATTGGTGCATCCCGCCAAGGTGGACCTTGCAAGCGATCATCGTGCTCTATGTACTCCCCAAGCGTGTGACCATGCGAAGGGGTTTCCTGATAGACGTGATGATGGCTCGTTCTCGGATGCGGGAACTTCACAATAGGCATGTCCAACATGCATGGCACATTTGAAGGCTATATATGGAGCTGTTCGTACAAGCAAGGAGGAGGCAAGAAGGAAGAGGAAGGGAAAGAGAGAGGGGGGAAAGGAAAAAAGAAATAGAGGAAAGGAAAAGAGAAAGTGAGGAAAGAAGAAAAAAGGAAAGAAGACAAGAGAAGAAAAAGGGGGAAGAAAGAAAAAGAATAGAGGAAAATGAAAGAGTGTCGCGCAGTGAGCAGACTTGGACAGCAAGGAACCTGGAACTACACTACAATAGGTAGGTTTCCTCCTACTTTGGTTATTTTACACTTAGGGGCCACGTAATGGCCTAACGGTTTCGCCCAATTTCAGGACGAATTTAAGATGTGTGTGGTTTGGTTGTTGTTATGTGATGGTCAAAGACCGGTTTCACGGGGTTTCAGGACTGCCCAAGATCGAACACTGTGTTCCAGGACGGCAAAATCCCGAGTAGAATGGAAAATGGGGGTGTGCCCAAATTTCTGTACACCGTTGCAAATCGGCCGTGTCAACTTCGAACTGCCATAACTTTCCCATCCAAACTCTGATTCGTGCGCTCTTGGACTCTACGGAAAGCTCGTTGAGTCTATAATTTAATAAGATAAAGTGCTCAGCCAAACCCTAAGCTGAACATTGGTCTGGGTCATGGACAGTTGAGGAATGGCCCGTTCTAGTTTCCGAAACTTCGTTTTTCGGAACCGATTTGTATCTGAAATGCTTAGGGCTGTGCATGGTCTGAGCAGGGAATTGCTTGTTGGATGTTTTGTAGGTATTGATAAAAATTTGGACTTCACGGACTAAGTTCGGATTATTTCGAGCCAAGCATGGTGGATTTATGGTAGGGAATGACTAATGTGTGTTAACATTACGTAAATTGAATAACATGCTAAATGTGGCTAAATTATGTGATATATTTGTAAGATAAAATGGAAATAATTATATGTAGTAAATATAATTTATCCATGACACTTGACATGTAGTGTAATAGATATGTTGCATGTGACATGTAGCGTACATGTAGGCATGAAATGGCATGTAATGACATATTCATTGCATTTATGCACAAGACATCACGTCGAGTCAAGTGTGAGTGCATGGTTGGGGTCAACACTATGTTTGGTGTTCGACCATGGTAAATCATATCTGTTTTTGGTGTTCAACCATGGTAAATCATATATGTGTTTGGTGTTCGATGGTGGGCTCGGTATTTTGGACTACATCCAATGGAGTCTCACGGGTGCATATCAAATGTTTTTGAATAAACCGTTTATTGGAGACTGTCCACTTTTTTTGAATAAAACAGTTTATCGGAGATTGTCCAATGCTTTTTAATAAAACGTTTATCGGAGACTGTCCACTATTTTTTAATAAAACAATATATCGGAGATTGTCCAATATTTTTGAATAAAACGTTTATCAGAGACTGTCCACTGTTTTTGAATAAAATAGTTTATCGGAGATTGTCCAATGTTTTTGAATAAAACAGTTTATCGTAAATTGTCCAATGCTTTTGAAATAAAGCGAGTTATCGGAGATTGCCCACTGTTTTTTAATAAAACAAAATGTTGTATAGGCGTGCAGCATCCTGCGGTGAGAACCCGGAAATTCGTAGCCCACAAATGCATAACACACGATACTGGGTAAGGAAATAAGTAGGCATTGGGGGTATTCAATGTATCTAGAATTACAAAACAAAAATCTTTTGTTTTGGAAAAAGGGTTAGGGGCGGGATGCCCTTGACGTTTTTTCACATTTGGCATATGCAGGTGTAAGGGAGTCGGTGAGGACTTAGGATTTGAGTCATGAGGGGCATACTGCATTCATGACATGTAGACATTCAGGTACAGTAGAGTATAGGTTCTTGAATGCATGTGATTGTATATATTGGCATTGCATGTTGCTCCTAGGTGGGGAGTAGCCTTGGTAGGATATATATCTACTGGGCTTTGCTCACCCAGTCGTGGGACCACCCTTTTAGGTACACGAGAAGACAGCGCTCCTTCGAGACCGTGAGTACGAAGAAGGCCGGGTTATGGCCTTAAGAAGTATTTTTTTTATAAAATATATTAGAAAAATCTAGTTTTAATATATTTTGGCATATATGACCAGTGCCTGAATCACGGGACTTCCCGAAGCAAAATAAAATTTTGGCCCGTGTAAGACGAGTGCAGCATTGCCCGGCCCGAAGCACTACTTCTTTGCGAACCAATGGTGCGGGTTTTGGCCTTCGACCTCCTGTGGTGGCAAGGCAGCCTTCGGCTGCTGACGAAAGGTGCCCTTCGTTGCGTGAAGGCCGATTTTTATGATTTTACTCACTTGCTGTTTGAGATTTTTTCTCAAATAAATCCTCAAAAACCCAAACTAAAACATGGGATCACTCTCAAAGACATCCAAATACCATCCTAAACCAACCATGAGCAAAACCCATGAATGGATTAGGGTTTTTTTTCTATCCCAATATCATTTAGAGAAATCTAGGGTTTGTAAAATACCTTGAAATCACTTTGCACTTGAAGCCTTAGCATTCTTCTTCCCTCCTCCTTGCAAGATCTTGCATAAACATGGAGGGATTCACACCAATCTCCAACATTTCCCCAAAACCCTAGCTTCTCTCTCTATCTCTTATCTCCAAACGTTTTACCTATGAATGGGAGTCTCTAAGACTAAATGTGATTTTGTACGCGCACCTCTTAAGGCCATGTTTGGCTCTTCAATAATTCCCATTTCTCATTTTCTCCTTTTTGGTCTTCATTTCACTTTCATTTATCATTTAATTCGTTTTAGCATTTAAGCCTATCATTTGACCCTTAGGTCCTCATTTTACAAATTTTCAAATTTGCCATTTTCACCCAGGTTTATTTCAGTTCGATCAATTCTCATTTAGCATATAATACTTAATCATATGCTCACATATTCTTTTCACATTTCACATTTTAACAATTTATCAGTTTCTCCGGAAAAACCCAAGTTTGGCTCAATTTATACCCGAAATATATAATAAGATTATTATAAAAATTCTAAGGTATTTTTGGGGCGTTACAAAGTTGGTAAGGACTCGGGACATGGTACATGAGTGAGTCTTCATTTCATTTCATGGTATGGATTTAGATCACACATTAGCATTGCATTGTGTGGTAGGAGCCAATAAAGACTTGATGTATGGTGCATGGATGAGTCTCACCTCATTCCATAGCATGGCATATAGGATTCCAATCTAGAATTGCACATTCTACTTGGAATTGTTGTCGATGATGTGAATTGCCAAAGGTGAACAATGGCGTTACACTGTGTGGTGAGAGTCGATAAAGACTCGGTGTATGATGCATGGATGAGTCTCACCTCATTCTATAGCACAACTTAGCATCGAGCATAGGTATCACGACCTTTGGGAGCAGTGGGATCGATACCGGCCTGGCATGAATCGGATCATAGGTATATGATTACCTAAGGCTTATGCATACGATGCAGCGTCATAGCTTGGTGTCGTGAGTTGTTAAGTGTAGGCATTGCATGTCTTGCTTGGGTGGGAGTAGCTGCCTCTATATGATTTGCTCTACAGGCGTGCTCCCATCACATGGGCTCATTTTCACAAGGGTCTGGCTTGAGGCGTCGATAAGGCGCTCTCTCCAAGACATGATATAAGAAAAGGCTTAACATGTGGCTTGTGGAAGATTTTTGTAAATTAAATGTTTGGAACAAACTAGTTCAAGCATGTAGATGATGTAATAGAGTTGTAATTTAGCTCTTATGGATTATTGTATAATAACCTTGTATGTTAAATCATTGGTCCTTATCATAGGACTCAATGGTGTGGTGTCGGGTTATGAGACATCCACGAATATTTCCTAGGGCTTGATGGGTATAGGTCTAAACCATTGCATTCATTGTGCATTTCATGTTTAGTTGCATTATATTTGATTGTGTTATTGTTGATTGAATCTATGTAGCATTAAGATCATGGAAAAGATGAAAACTAGGGTTAGAACACATAACCTTAGGGGTTCGAGAAAAGAATGAACGGGAAGGTTTGGGATGTTGAGGTCTATTAGTGGTTGGCACATGCGCTACTAGTTATACAAGGAGAGGGATCGCAAAGTTTATGGAGATCATCTCTGATGCCACTAGGATAAGGCTTGTTGCATTCCAACTAGAGGGCGAATCCCAAGTATGGTGGGATTGGGTGAAAACCTTAAGGAACTTGGAGGCAATGACATGGGAAGAGTTCCGTGAGCTCTTCATGGGTAAGTATTTCTCGGCGTCCGCTCGACATGAAAAAGCTTGGGAGTTCCTAGAACTGAAACAAGGAATGATGATAGTGCTCAAATAAGTGGCTAAGTTCACTAAGTTAGCAAGCTTCGTTGCTGATTATGTGGCCACGAACATGCCCAAAGTGAGGAAGTTTGAGGATGGTCTTAAATTGTTCATCTGAGGTAAAATTATAGGACTCCTCCTACAAGACACGGACTTCATGGTCAAGACAACTAAGGCCATTGAAAGGGAGGTTGACGACACACAGAACATCTGGGATGTGGGTGTTAAAGATAAGTGAAGGATTTGGGCTTGGAGATTGAAACCTTGGAAAAGTTGTTACATGTGAGTTCTCCCCTAGGAACTAAGGTGATTGTTGATCAAATATGTTGGGATTGTGAGTTAGAGATCTCGGGGATTCTACTCATTGTGGACCTTAGGGTCATGGACATGTCGGAGTTTGATGTCATCCTTAGGATGGACTGGTTGATGGCACACCGAATCGTCATTGATTGTGATCGTATGAGGGTTACTACCTACACATGGGATGATGTTTGTGTTATGTTTCAGGGGGATAAGCACGATGCTTTACCCCAAGCCGTGTACGAATCTAAATGGCACGGGCAGTTGATGGGTTGGCTAGCAAGCCTTGTGGAGGACAGTGAGGTGGGGCAGATTACACCTCGGGCGGTTTGAGTATGAGGATGTTTTTTCAGGCGAACCTGCAGGGATTACCTCAGAGTAAGGGATGTGGACTTCACTATTGAGTTGCACCTTGGTTCATCGCCTATTTCTATGACTCCGCATAGAATGACGCCTGCTAAGTTGCAAGAACTCAAGGTCTAATTGCAGAAATTGCTGGGCAAGTGTTTTATTAGACCGAGCACTTCACCTTGGGGCGCTCCGGTGTTGTTTTCCAAGAATAAGGACAAGACCCTTCAGCTATGTATTGACTACTGACAGTTAGATAGGGTTACTATCAAGAACAAGTACCCTTTGTTGCAAATTGATGATTTGTTTGATCAGTTGAGAGGGGCGCGGGTTATTCCAAGATAGATCTCCTCACAGGTTACCATTTATTGAGGGTTAGGGAGGTAAATATCCCTAAGACGGAATTTAAGATGTGGTATGGGCATTTCGAGTTCACGGTAATCCCTTTCGAATTGACGAATGCTCTAGTGACTTTCATAAATCTCATGCATAGGGTATTCCAACCCTACCTAGATCGATTCATTAAGTGATCTTTTGGGTGACTACATCTTGATACCACTCAAGTGCGAGGAGGAGCATGAGGGTCATTTGAGGATTGTTCTCCAGGTTTTGAGAGACCATCAATTGTATGCCAAATTCAATAAGTGTGAATTCTAGCTTATTAAGGTGAAATTCTTAGGGCATGTGGTATCGGCTTCGGGTGTATTCATGACCCGAAGAAGGTTGTGGTAGCCATGAGCTGGGAAAGACTGATGTCAAACTTCGAGATCTGTGATTTCTTGGATTAGCGGGTATTACAGGTAGGTTCATTGGGGACCTACGATTAAGCTTTATGGCGAATTGACCTCCAGGGGTGAGTTTAGAATGGAATGACTTGTGTGAGAGGGCATTCCAGGAATTAAAGAGGAGACTTACTTCAATTCCTATTCTAATAGTTCCAAGGGACGGAGATACCACGATTGTGTTGTGGCCTCTAGGGCGGACTTGGGTGTGTTTTAGTGTAGTCAGGGGTAGGTGAAGCTTGCAGGTTCTGTGATTAAGAACCCTGAGCAAAGTTACCCTACACATTACATGGAGTTGGCGGCCATTGTCTTTGCCTTAAAGGCTTGGCGCCACTACCTATACGGTGAACCATTCGAGGTGTTTTCAAATCACAAGAGTCTGAAGTACATTTTTACACAGCGAGACCTCGACATGAGGCAACGCAGGTGGATGGAGTATCTAGAGGACTATGATTTCACTTTGCATTACCATCCTGGTAAGGCAAATGTGGTGGTTAATGCGCTCAACCGAAAGCCACGGGGAGTGTTGGCTAGTATGGATTCTCGGGAATGGCAGATGCTCGAGGCTGTGGGATAGTTCAAGTTGCATTACAGGGGACTAGATCAAGGTACTTTGGGGACTTTGGTGGCTACGGCATCCCTACTAAACAGAGCGATCTAGTCCCAAGGATAGGACACAGAGATATTGTCCATTAAGGACCGAGTACGGTCATATACAAGTGATGATGGCTAGGCCATTCACACAGATGGTAGTCTTCGGTATAGGGGAAGGTTGTGGTTCCCCACTCAACAGATCTGAGAGAGGAGATCCTCAAGGAGTTCCATTGCTCCCATTTTTCTATTCACCTAGGTGACATGAAGATGTACCGTGATCTTCGTCTCTATTACTACTAGAGAAGGATGAAAAGACACATTGGGGATTTTGTCTGTCGATGTCTCACGTGCCAGTAGGTAAAGGTTGAGCACCAGAGGCCAGTGGTATTACTCCACCCCTTAGAGGTAGCTGAGTGGAAGTGTGAGCACATCATAATGGATTTTGTGACTCACTTTCCACGGACATCACAAGGGCATGACATGGTGTGGGTGATAGTGGACCGGCTTACTAAGTCGACACACATTTTGGCTGTGTGGATGACCTTCACTTTGGAGGAATTCTGTAAGTTATACGTGTAGGAGATTGTCCAATTACATGGAGTGCCATTATCTATCATATCGGATAGGGATCCCAGATTTATGACCCATTTATATAATAGTTTCTAGCTAGTCATGGGGACACAGTTGAAGATGAGCACAACTTTTCATCCCCAAACAGACGGTTAGTCCGAGAGGACCATCCAGACGTTAGAGGACATGCTATAAGAATGCGTCCTTGATCTTAAGGGTAGCTAGGAATAGCATTTACCCTTAGTGGATCTCGCTCATGCCAATAGTTAATGCGAGCATGTGATGGCAAATCTCGATGAAGCAATATATGGGAGGCTGTGTTGATCTCTGGTTTGTTGGACAGAGGTGGGAGAAAGAACCACCAAGTGTCTGAATTTGGTTAGAGACACCTCTAAGAAGGTGGATTTGATACGAAAACATCTTCTCATGGCTCAGCCGTATATAAGAGCTGCCAAATGTGCTGTAAAGAACCTCTAGAATTTAAGGTGAGTGATCATGTTCTCTCAAGGTAGATACTCAGAAGGTAATGTCGGGCAAGAGAAGGAAACTGACTACAGGTGGTGGCTGGGTCTTTTGAGGTACTTGAGGTAGATACGTTGCATAGTCGGGATTTACCACCAAGTTTATTAGTAAGCTCATGCGGTATTCCATGTCTCCATGTTCGAAGACTCAAATCCAACTCATATAAGGATTACTAATGAAGCTTGTTTGCTGATGTAGATGGAACCTTCGAGGAGGACCGGTACATACTGTTGATAGCCAAGAGATGCTCTTATGAAAGCGACTGGAGGCTAGTGAAGGTGTTGTGGCACCACCGAGGAGTGGAGAAGGCAACATGGGAACACGAAGACACTATGCGTGCCAATTATCCTTTCTTGTTTAAGGATGAAAGTATGTTTTTTAGTCATTTGGTGATTCAATGACTGTTGCATATACATGTAAATTGAATGTGTATGTGTGTGTGAATTTCAGGGATAAATTCTGTTAAGGAGGGAAGAATGTAAAACCCAGGTAAATTTGAATTTTTTCGAAAATGGGCAAAACGATAAATTGTCGATACAGTACATGTTACAGACCTAAAATTTTCTAGATCTTAGATGATGAAACGGACCTCACTATCGGATTCGTCTCGCGAAATCTAGTTACTTAGACGAATATCATTGAATTCCGAGACAGTCATTTTTTTCACGCACTTTAAGTAATGGTAACATAAACCCAAAATGAGATTTTGGGAAATACTACAAAGTTCATTTAAAATAATTTGAACTTGAACTAGGATGAAATAAATCATTTTGGGACAGAAATGGACCCGAATGGGTCGAGGACACATAGGCTACTCACTTAAACCTTAAGTGAGGGCTTGAGTTGCAAAGAGGGAAAATGATCCCATTTTCTTGGTTCTTGTCCGAGAGAAAGAGAGAAAGAGAGGGAGAAAGAGACCAAGACTTCTATCTATGATCTAATGGATTGCCGATCGACCACAAGCCAAGAGTGAAATCCATCTCAATTACCGAGGGTTACGCGTGGGTACCAAAAATGAAGGATTTCGACGAAGATCCAAAAGAGGAGATTCGGAGCAAATCGAAGTTCTCAGGTTTAGGAGGGGTTCCTCGACCTCCTACTTCAGTTGTGATCATACCAGAGGTAGGATTTTCCTACCCCCGGGTTTTAGACTCCATCTTTTCATGATTTCGGGTTAAAATGGTGGAACGTGCTAAGGGTCCTGCTTAATTTAAAAATGCCGAAACCCGACGTTCTCACTTAGGTGAAGGTGGGCACGCCAGGCTTAAGGTGATTTTACTATGAACTAGTTGTACTACTGTTCTCACTCTCGCCAGAGAAGGAAAGCTTCGCCTAAGCAAAGATTATGGCCTATCATAGCCTGTTTGTGGTCAGGTTTGGAGCTTGTTTCGGGGTCATATATGGCTTGATTAAGGGTGATTGTGTGGACTATTTTGTGGGCATTACACATGCCACAATGGGTCTCGAAGGTGAAGGATGTTATTACTTACCTTTGTAATATCATGCTTGGTTATTGTTGCTTGATTGAATGTTGGTATGTGTGTTTTGTATTGACCTTGTAATGATTGTTTGATGGAAATTATGTACGTGAAATATAGTTGTTGTTCAGGATACATGGTTTAATGTATGAGTTAAGTGTCCATATAGCATTCATCACATATGAGGCATGGCATTGACATGTAGTGGCGCATCGCATTGCATTATGCACAGGTAACATCGCATTACATTGGTTTGGGTGCATGGTTGGAAAATCAACACTGTGTTTGGTGATTAAATGGGTGGGCTCGATACCGTTGGATGAAGTCCAACAAAGTCGCACGGTTGAATAAAATGGCAAAAAAAACTTGTGTTGGGTAATAGCAAGAAGGGCTAGATACTCCCTCAGGTGAAAGACTCGAACTAGTTCAAACAATCCTACAGTGAAAGTCCAAAAAGTGTTGGATGGCATGCAGAGCCTACGGTGAGACCCCGAAAATTCACTGCCCACAAAAGACACGTGATTTTGTAAATGAAATTATCATTTAAGGTTTGGCATCCAAAACGCTTTTGGTTTATAAGCAAATTAATTTTATTTGAAAATGATAATTTGCTGTAATCGATCAATGACTGATTTTTCACACATTGGGATTGCATTGTGTAGAGGGAGTCGATAAGGACCTCGGGCATGGTACATGAGTGAGTCTTCATTTCATTTCATGCCATGGATTTAGATCACACATTGGCATTGCATTGTCTGGTGGGAGTCACTAAAGACTCTATGTATGGTGCATGGATGAGTCTCACCAAATTCCATAGCATGGCATATAGGATTCTAATCTAGAATTGCACATTCTACTTTGAATTGTTGTTGATGATGTGAATTGCCAAAGGTGAACATTGGTGTTACATTATGTGGTGAGAGTCAGTAAAGACTCGATGTATGATGCATGGATGAGTCTCACCTCATTCCATAACACAACTTAGCATCAGAGCATAAGTACACGATAACCTAGGGCCTGATGGGATCTGATACCAGCATAACTTGGTATCAGAGCATAGATATACGATTACCTAGGGCTTGTATGTCTGATACCAGCGCCATAGCTTGGTGTCGTGAATTGTTAAAGTGTGAGCATTGCATGTGCACTTAGGTGGGGAGTAGCCTCTATATGAATTTTACTCTATTGGGCATGGCTCACCTTATATGGGAAAAACATTTCAGGTGCGGGGTAAGCGCTGGTGGATGGCTCTCATTTGGGATCGCGAGTATGAAGATAGCTGACATGTGGCTAGTGGAAGATTTTTGAAAATTAAATGTTTGGAACAAACTAGTTTAAGCATGTAGATGATGTAATAGAGTTTTAATTTAGCTCTTATGGATTATTGTATAATAACCTTGTATGTTAAATCATAGGTCCTTATCATGGGACTCAATGGTGTGGTGTCGGGTTATGCTACATCCACGGATATTTCTGCAGATTGATGGTGGATCAACGGACCCTTGAGTTTTAGGGTATCACAGTTTGATTGCAAACCTGTTCATATGCAATATATTGTGCAATGTTATCCTTTCACTTCATACTATACTTGACTTGGTTTAGAGCAAGTGTGTCAACATTGTGCCATCCTTGGCAAAATCCAAGGGAAGTGATATGAAACCACTTTGCTGAGAAAGGTTATCCCCACTTTCTTACATCATACTGCACCTAATCAATCCAATTCACTATGGTTAACCGCCTCACGTCTGAGTATGAATAAAGTGGTACAACAAATCAACCTGAATCAAGATCTATACTTTAAACTGGACCCACCCCACTGAAAATGATTTGTTGTGCGGTAGTGGGGTTCCCATGAGAGGCAAAATGAACCATGCATCTACTCCCAGTATATGAACTAGCCCAAGTGTATTTATCTTGTCTCCGATATCCATTACTCACAAAGCATGCCACTGAAGACTCTTCTTCAAGACATGTTTACTCTGGCTAGGGATTCTGAGTAATGATCTTTACAAGATGGCCTAGGGTATACCCTCCTTCTATCAGAAGTGGTGAATCCTTTATTGGCTACTCAATTACCTTTGAATACCTCAATCTATACCTAATCATCACCTTACTAGCAATCTCTCTTGAGGCAACAAGTCTAAGGATACTTGCACTGTGGCACCCCCCTCCTCCCTCTCCTCAGAATCTCGACCCAACCCGACGCTTGACTAGATCCGGGACGCGTAATTCACTAAACCCATTTATTTGTAAAACACATTTCATGTACTTATTTTCAATGGGATATTTAATATCCATTTAAATCATATTTCTATATGCATGAAAATATGATCTCATTACTAATACGGATTATATCTATATATATATATATATATATATATATATATATATATATATATATATATATATATATATACATCAATCATGGTAGAGAGCCCATCATTTGCTCTATTCCCATATTCATACAAGACGACATTTCTTGCCCTTTTTAAATCATTTACAAACATTGCAGTTCATGTCTAAACGTAAGTCAAAATATACTCTTCCCATGAAGATTTATACATCTTTGTTTGCAATGCAAAACAATTACATGATTTTTTTTTTTTTGAAATGAAATGTATACATGAGACATAGTGATTTTACTTATAATTCGTGCATGATTCGACGATGACCCGGGCTCAGCGGCCCTTGATCTTGCCCCCACCCTACACTCACGCCGTGATAAAACAATCTACATTTCCATGCTTTTGTGGTTCTATGATCTCTATCCTCATTTCAATCAAAACACAAATATATCTTTCTAAAACAACATTTGAAGTATTAGAATGGTCAATGCAATAAACAATACATATGTTAACTTTTCATTTAAAACTCAAATTATGCATTTCACACATTTAATTATAAGTTTGCCCTTAAACGAATTTAACCATAACTTTCAGTGTATAGGATAACGGAATCACCGGCACAGTCCCACTGGGCTTCAGGCCAGTAAAAAAAACATTTAATAATACAGTACGATCCCGCTGGGCGACTGACTGGTTATTTACAAATTCATTTCATGTACATTACCAATACTGTCCCACTGGGCTACAAATCGGTATGCCACTATAAATCATTTTGTTCGCAGTACTGCTACATTGACCCTTATTAGTATACCAATCTATCCTTAACTCGAATATAACGGATAACATTCTCTTACGGGCATTAATACTCAATCATAGTAAATTACAATATTGTATATACATATATACCCCAATAAACACATTTGAGGTTTCATGCGCCATGGCAATCCATTTGCAATCAATTTCCCAATCACTTAAAACAAATTTGTTTATGGTTAAAAACGAAGCACACATGCAGTTTTCCCATGTAAATCATTTCGGTTTTTGACAAATCCAATACAAAGATGCAATAATAAAAGAAATGAGAAGAACAAACCAAGGTTGTCGCTTCTTGACTCTTATCCTTGGAATCCCGATCTTACTCAAGTTTCCTCATCACCAACCCCTAGTCCATCACAAACAGAGAAAAATATCAGTTATACATGATAGTGTTTTTTGTTATGGTTGATTTCTACCCAATACACCTTCACTTGTAAAAAATTTTGGGACAAATGAGCCATATTATACCTAACCTCATTCAAGTTCATTTTTCCTCTATAAATCTATTTTATTCAGAAATTGGAATCATCTAATTCGGAACACCGAAACTCAAGATATGTTCTAAACAACTGGGACTACTCTATTTTCAAAACAAAACCAGAATTTTCCTATAAATAAAGCTCCCCTTAGACGAATTTCTGGGTACAATGGAATCCAAATTTGAATACACTTATTTCAAGGAAATTTATTCTCCTAGAAGTCTAGTTTACCCATTTAATTTGAATCACTCAATTTAGATGAGTGAAACTCAACTTATCGCCTAAATACCAAAACTATACAAAAACACCAAAACTGTACCAAACCAAAACCAGAATTTGCCCAAAAACAGAGCTTCACTTTGACGTATTTCTGGGTCCAATGGAATCCAAATTTGAATATACTTATTTCAAGGAAATTTGTTCCCTTAGAAGTCTAGTCTACCCAGAAATTTGAATCACTCAATTTGGATGAGTAATGGACAAGTTATGGCTAAAACAAAAATATGAGTTTTGGAAAATTTTGACAGCATCTCCCCTATAACCCCAACATTTCCTTTAAACAAAAATTCCTCAAAACCAATCATAATCAAAGCAAAAAGGCTGCTTCAACTCTAACTCAAACATATATATACAAAATTAGGGTTTTACCAAACCTAAACACAATCAAAGAGGAAGTTAGGACTAGCTTCCATACCTTAAATATCTTGAAACTTCAAACCCTATCTTTCTCCTTCACTTAGTTTGAATAAAAACCTTGGAGAGCACAAAAGCCAACTAATCTCCTCTTCTCCTCCACCGGACATGCCCTAGCTCTCCTCTTTTCCAAATGAGAAAACTCCCTCATTCTAAGACCAAATGTGGTCTTCACCCCCTTTTTTGTAAAAGCCACGTTTGGCTCCCATTTTTGCTTTTTAATCCTGAAACTCTCTCTCTATTTGACATTCAACTTATTACATTTATACTTTGGCATATGCTCTTCTTCATTTATAGCCTTTGGGTCCTCATTTTGACATTTTGCCAATTCAACTTTGACTCTTGTAGTAATTCCGAGTTTTATCATTTTTTTTTTCACTTAGCATTTAAATTCCGAAAAATTCAAATTTAACCGTGTTATACACTAAACATATTGTTAACCTATTAGGGCTTAATTTGGGGTGCACTAATCCACTATGGGAATTCTCACTTTAAAAACCTCTATTTTCATCACTTAAAACTAATAAAATATTGAATAAATAAAATAAAAATTTATAATAGCAAAAAATGTCATAAAGTAAAATAATAAAACAAAAAGGCTATTTTTTGGGACGTTACATGCACCATTGTTATGGTGAGACTATCATTGATGTTTGAATAGATAATTCATATGATTGTCTCATAGCAGGTCTCCGATTGACTTAGCTACTCTTAGCAAGCATCCACATCTCTACTCTAACCATCACAATGATCACAGTTTATGAGATCATCTGCTTTATCAAATCAAGGAGTACAACATGTACTTGTCTATCCGGATCAACAATGTCCAATATTGTTGATCCATGGCTAAGGATAGTTTAGATATTACGTAATTACACATAATAGAAATTTCATTATCACAATCATGATTTCCTTTATGCTATGTAATGTATCAAGGACTTCATTAATTTGATTTAAGATCACTATCAATTCATATATTAAATGAACATCAAAGAAATGAAGAAGCGTTTATTATAAATGAATATAAGTCGTACAATAAGTGCTAAAGGTGATGGCCTTTAGAGCACTTCTCTAACATGTACACTTGCCCAACTGCATCTCTATACAACATTAACCTTGGGTTAACCCAACAAGCTAACGAGTGTAGTTTAGGTCAGCCCATTAATCAAGAAAACTCATTTCCATGGATAGAACATATCCTTATAGAGAGGGCTTGGGTTTACCCAATAACCACAACTCAAGAAGAATTCTGGTTCACACCATATTAATGGAAGATGTTAACCTTAATATTTTATAGAGGGGTTTTTCTTTAAATAGCCTCATCATAGTATTAGCATGCTTTATGTAACACCCCGAAATATACCCTAGTCGTTTTCAGCATGTTTAGGGTATTTTGTAGGTATAATTTGAAATTTTCGTAAGTTAAATGTAAAACGTGAAATCTGAGAAACCTAAAAATAAGTAAGGGTAAATTTTGTTACCGCTGTACTGGGACACAAAAAGTCATAAGATAAAAAGATGTGAGGCTATTATAGAAATAACATAACTTGTGGAGCAAATATAAAAGAGTTGAAAGACCAAAGTGCAATAAAAGGAAACTTAAGTCAAATTAATGCATTTTTGGCGGCAAAACAAGGATTTATGGAAATTATACCAAATAATACCAATTTCCGTCTCTCATTTGCATTTGGGAGCAAAACGTGAAGAAGAGGTGAGAAGAGTAAATAGAAGAAGAAGAAGAGGAAAGGTATGAACTAGGATTTTGTAAGGAAACCATGTTTTGTATGGATTCATGACTTTGAGTAATGGAAGTGTTTATATGGATAATAGTGTTCATTTCTAGGTTTAGTTAGAATCCATCCGAAGTTGGGTTGGTAATACCCTATTTTGTACAAGATGAGTTAGGAATCTCTCCCTTGGGTATGGATTCTGGTTTAAGATGTATGGATACCGATTCAGTGTTGTGGTACAACCTAACACAAGGATTTGAGTTGTGGTTTGGAAAACCCTAGCACTTCTTCTATCTTGGTTTGGTGGAGTTAGAAATACGTCGTGGAGATGCCTGTCCGAGAATACATGAATATCCCTGGATTTTAAGGGATTTTGGAAAAGAAAAAAAAACAAACAAAGTAATTTAGTAGTCAGTGGGTCCTTTGCGGGCAATGCAAGAAAGGGACCCCACGCTACGGCGAAGGTCCACGTAGGGAGCGGCGAAGGTCCACACACGGCCGAAGGTCCAATAATACGGCGAAGGTCCACAAAGCAGGGAGCGGCGGTTCTCACGCCGCGCCGTAAATGAAGGAAGAGGAACGCCTGCCTCAGCTCGCGGCAAGCCACCGCTCTCACGTGATGGAAAATTGTCGTGTTTTGCTTTGTTTCGCTTCCATCGCTCCAAGGACTCCGCCTATTAGACAAATGAGGACTTAAGTGTATGAAATGGTCCATTCATGTTTGTAGGGTAAGAAAACACGACTCGCCGATGCGCAGCGGTTCCCGATGTGGCTAAACGTAATGCCCTTATGATAAGATAGTAAGTTCCTAACACATATAATCAGAGGGAATACTCTTAAGACCGTATATCAATGACATGACACTTCGCTAGCGGCGTGCACGTTTCCGATCGCTGCTTCAATACTGGCTAAGTTATGACATTTCCCGCTAGTGCTACATTCGGCCACGTGGCAGTAATGTACCTGGACACGCTTCAGACTCAAGTGGCTATGACACTTCTGTTACGTGGGTAGGCACGTCTCTAATTAGTGCTCCAGATCTACTTTGTGCTACAAAGACTCAAGATCGCACTGGCACTTTCCGGCACTTATTGTGTCAGGTCCCCACGATTTTGTCACAGTCTAGGTAGTCAAACAATTATATGATAAGAACCTGAATGACAAATAAGAGTAAGAAACGTACATCGTTATGATCTATAGTACCTACGGGTACAACAATATAAGCATAAGCTCTATATTACCTATGGGTACATCAATATAAGTATAAGCTCCTGGTGAATCTCTACTTGAGGTCCGACAAGTATAACTGCTTAAGTACAAGTATATGTACGTTTGTTATATGAATCATGATGAATCCTAATATCCATCAAGTATGTTTATTGAAAAGAGCATGAATGCATCTCAGATATATAGTTATATGTTCCCACTGCCGTGAAAGCTTAGCACTGCCTTTTAATCCATGTAGGTACGTGACGTCTCGTGATCTTCCGTACACCGGGCCAAAGACACTAGCAGTGAGTACATCATCGTAGGTTTGGCGCCCGATTATGTAAGTGTAAAATGCGCTTGTGATACGTATACGTAAACTGGACTCAGGATCGTATGAGTTGATACCAAACACCACTACAAGTGGGTAGTTTTTATTTTGTATATGTTATTGTGATTCGGGCTTATAAGACTTTAGGGCTCACCAATGTTTGAAAGAAAGTAAAGAGTCTCAAAGCATACCGATCCCTCTCGTCCTATACAGTAGAAAAACAAGCGCGACACTTTGCCATACATACACATTCATCTCATGAATAGAAAGATAGTTACCTAACTATATGACATGATTATGTATTATTATAAAATCCAACCATGAGCCAAATGAATGACCAGGTCAACCTAAGGACATGCATGATTATTACAACCCATGAAAATACAAACTCAAATTAGTATTTCAAGGTCTTCTTTCTCGGCTTCTCCTTCATGCTCCTTTCTTTGTATCTCCACCAACTAACCCTAATCCTATGTAATCTAATTACATACATTCAAAAGTAGAACCTCGAGTTACATTTGAGGGGGATTTAGATGCGAAGAGAAATACATCGAGAAAATAGAGAGAGGCAGGAACATGTAGGCCCTATTTACCTAAAAAGAATTAATAACTCAAACGCAATAGAATGACCACAATTACTGGGCCCATAATCATCCATCATGCCAACATCCACCCTTAAACATGCATTCTCTAATGCGAACATTGAAAGAAATAGATCATGGTATTCCATGGTTCATTTAGCACATTCAATGGTTTCAACACTTGAACCCAAAACCTTATTGTTCAACACTAGAACTAAAAATTCATTTGTTCAACACTTGAACTATAACAACTCTTGAATCTTGAACTGATTTAAAAACCTTATTGTTCAACATTAGAACCAAAATCCTTGTTCAACACTTGAACTAATCTAATTTAACACTTTAATCCCAAACTAATTCAACATTTGAATCTTAGTTATCTCGAGGTACACATTTTGTCTAAAATATCTTGAAGGTAATTTCAACATGGATATTGAAGTCCATGTTTCTAGAAATTTAAGACTGAACATTTCAATCTCATCTTGCATATATACTCTAAGTTATATTATTCATCAACACCTAAAAGAATGCAAGAACAAACAAGAAAGTAGAAGAGAAATCTCAACATGATAGAAGCCACTCTACAACGTTAAGGGCAAAGTCACTCTACAACGTGATAGAAGCCACTCTACAACATGAGAAATCTCATGTTGTAGCCATGGAATCTCACATTATAGCGTGAGGGATCTCACACTACAGCGTGAGCCCCACTCATGCCTTAGCGTGAGATTGAATCTAGAAGGCATCCACACTTCAGCGTGAAAATTTTCACGCTGCTGTGCAGGAAAATTGCCTCGTCTTCCAATTTCTACTCTTCGAAGAAACATTTTGTTTTTTAATCTGAATCTCATCCAAAATATTTTTCACCCATAATAACCATCATAGATCATCTTATGATTCGATTACACAAAGAATAACACATGATGAAATATTTACAAACCATAAATCTTATTTTGAAGCTTGGAACCATGGGTATCAAAAATCTCAAAACAATCAACCGAGAACCGATTTTGATGTGCACAAGTGTGCTCTAATACCACCATTGGGTTTTGAAGGAGGCATCTCATGCCTGCCAAGCGTGACAACAAAAAAATCGTAAAAACCACACAAGGATCCATTGAGGGCGTAGTCGATTAAAAACCAAGAAGTCTGAGATTTATACCTCACATCGGTGTAAGCGATCACGAAGAGTGAAGAGCGTGCGACCAAAGCAAACCACATCCCTTGGTTTTGCCTCAACGATATCCCTGAAGAGGTGGGCCGATAACCTCCAAGGCAATGGTCTTGGATGAAGCCTCAGTGCTAGCCAAGTCTAGATCCAAAGAGGGAGGCAAAAAATCCGAGGATTTGACACTTAAATCTCATGAATAGTGGATTGTTCTTCTTCAAGAACACCCAACACCCTCTCACACTCAAGAACACTCTCTTGAGAAATGTGTGCTAGAATGACTTGTTCTTTTTCTTTTAGGGTTAGGGTTTCTTTATAAGGTTTTATTTATAGGAAAACTCTTACCCTTGAAATGTCTAAAGTGCCCCTCTCTTTAAGAGATGATAGGCTACACGCATCTCTATGCGTTATGGCATGTTCCCTCATGGCCATTAAGCCCATGAACAAGCCTAAGCTTACAATATCTCTTAGTGAGGGCATTTAATCCTAGGATTCCACAAATCTCCTGACTTTCCATTCCACATATTAACTGTTAGGGATAGTGCCCTGTAAAGCATGAATTTGTATTTAGGTTTTATGAAATTAATAAAAGTGTCGTATTTATTACATTTAGCTATTTTTGTGCATAATGTATGAATGGCATTCGAAAAATCCATATTTATTAATGTAACAACCCTCGGTGTATAACAGTTATGAAACCCCGAGAGGATCGAGGTTATGGATTATAAATCAAATTGTGGTAATAAATTAATTGGGATTTGGGGATCTTCGAATTAAAATAATCTTGAGAATGATCAGCTATCATTGAATGGTGACCTTAATCAGGGTCACTAATGTGGCGACATTAAGGTGGAGGCTCCATGTAATAAGATTATATAGAGACCCGGGACCAAGGCGCGATTTTAGTTCTTTTAAATATTAGTTTGTCTCGAAATTCAAACAACCATTAGATGATCATATCTTGGTCAGTCTCAATCCTAAGTAGTCATAGACTTACATTTATGTCAGTAGGCCTTTTGAGGTCATAGGTTAAAAGCCCGTTATGGAATGGGCCCAATACTTGTGTCTTGGAGGCCCATTGATGTATGCAGCTGGGAATGTGAACTATGGACATGGAATCCCTGACCCTTCACATGGAAGGCTGGACGGTTGGTTCCTGCCAAGTGTTGATTGCAGGCGAGAGCAGGTTTTGAAGCGCTATTTATAAACGAGGTTTATAAATTAGCGTTCATTAATGGATTAATGGAGACTTAAGGATCAAGATATAATTTGAGGAGCAAAATGGTAATTTCACCCAGACTCTAGTTATGAACCACTTCTTCTGGGGATGGGCGCATGTAATGATTAAATCAACAATGGACACTGCAGATTTCCCAGTAAAATCGTCTTGTAAGGGACAAGGAGTTTAATTTCAAGTTTTAGTGGAATAACTCTAAAATTGTAAATTAAAATGATTGATTAAAGAGTTTAATTAATTATTGAATTTATTGGAGCTTGAAATTACGGTCCAGCGAATTGATTCCACACCTCTATATTACTGATGAGCGATTCATGATTTGGAATAAATTACACTCTATGATCAAGGCTTGTATATTAATTAGAATTTATTACAAATTAATATTGGGCCGATTATAGATTAAGAGTATTAATTAGGACTATTACAAATTAATATTGGACAGTTATAGATTAAGAGTATTAATTAGGACTGTTACAAATTAATATTGGACAGTTATAGATTAAAAGTAATAAGTAGGACTGTTACAAATTAATACTGGACAGTTACATTAACTTCCTTCATATTTGGAACACATCCAAATCCGTTTTATATTAGCTCCACACACTTCTAAACATGTGACCCATTAGGTTCCCGGTTATGTTGGCCACTTGATTCAACTATTGAATCCAAGCAAGTCATGAGCACTATCTAGCGGCACATCATGACCCCCAATTGACCAAAGAGTTAGTAGTAGTCTGAATGATAACCCTTCCATAAATAATTATCGCGCAATTCATCTTTCACCAATCTATACCTGACTCGGTTTAGAGAATGGACAAGGTGTAGCTCCCACTAGACTAGTGATGACCCGACCAAAACATATACACAAAATTTTATAACATTGTCTGAGAGTTATTGTTGTCGGCTGGCAGTGTGATAAAAACGATGTAGGCCAAGAAACATATACACAAGAATTTTATAACATTGTCACGAAGGACTATTGTTTAATCCGACAGTAGCCATAAAACTTGATGTGAAACCAAAATACATATACAAATTTGTGACACCTATTTCCAAAAGGACTATTAACACTCGAGGGCAGTGCCATCAACTTATGTTGACATCATACTATCATAACCAAAAATCTCTTAGAGGTAAGAAACGATTTAATTTATTGGTTTTGGTCGAAATTCTAACGAAGTGCAATTAAACAAGTAATAAAATGGACTTAAGTCAGATATCGATCCACGAAGATCTCGAGAATTTTTCATCGACTACCGACTATTGAAATTAATACTATTTGGACCATAAATTGATCTTGGTTTCGGCGCATGAAAATGAAATCAACTATTTCAAAGAAATGAACGGTAGATAGTGAAATAAAACAAATGAAAATAAATTTCTAAGAAATGAATGCGACAGTTATCATAGGAAGACACATCGAGAGAAAGCAGTCCATAGTGAGCGATTAATTCTGTAGTTCATCACTGAATTAATTTCTTGATTATCTCAGGATTTCAAAAAATACGTCGAGGCATTTGTAGTCTGTTGGATCTCTCACGCTCCACATTTAGTTATCTCTTCCTGATTCTCTCGAATTAGGGAACGAGATAACTACTTTTAATAAGAACTTCCTTGAAATTTGGGTATTTTCTTTTCTGATACTTCATACCCATTTTATGGTTATTACATCTTAGCTCCCAAGTTATTGGTCAAGCAAGGATATACAACTTCCAAATTTACTCTTTCTCGAAATTAAAATAGATCAACCTTTCCTTGATTAGATCTCGGCTAACAGGATTGGCCTCACTATCGGGTGAGGTGAAATCTCTGTTTGTTTAAATAGATAAGTCGTTCAACTCGTTCTTGACTTGAGTGAAGTTGCTCCCAAGTGCTTCATAGAACTCAAAGGATCCACAATAAGCGAGGTTAGTATACCTTCAAGAAATGTACATTACTCGAGTTTGGCTAACACTGTGTCCACTCGAGAGGACCTCCTTGAAATGGAATGTGACATGAAATTCTTAACGGGTATAGTAAGCGATATTAGGATCGAATCAATAAACCCGTAATCTAGTAAATTCATGCTTAAGAAATGAGCAAGATGCAAATTTTCACAGGAAAAATCAATTCTGACTACAACGTTCACTAAATGGAAATTTGGTTCCTGATGCGAATCACCGCAGGCGACATCCCTTGATCAAAAGAATAGCGCAATTGGCCAAATAATCGAATCCCGAAATTTGTCACGAACTTCGATGCATTCGGTGGTAATTTGAAAAGAAATTTAGTACGTATTGAAGCCCCGGCAAAAGCATTAACATTGGCGGATCAAAAAAATAATAAAACAAAAAAACTAGACAAACATACGCTTTCTAAAATAAAAGAAAAATGAAAAGAAAAGAAAAGAAAGAAAAGAAAGAAAAAATAAAATAAAAAGTGAAACTGGAAGCTACGGATCTCTCTTTTGATGCACCTCAGAGCTTTCTTTCTACTGCAGGTAGGCTAGCATTGCCATAGGGTTTTTCCATTTAGGCCTAATCCCAATATAACCTGCGTGGATTTGGTAGCAGACTGATTCTTTGCTCCAATTGTGACCTCGAGTTTTCTTGTCGCGACATCGAGACTCATCTCGCGACATCGGCCTAAAGTTACGCTTCACATGAACTGGTCGTTCAGTTTGTCACGACACCGATCTTATGCCTTTGCAGGTTTAGGTTGATCAGCTTGTGATGTCGACATCATGGCCTGTCGACATCCATTCTAGTCCCTTGCGGTCTTGATATGGTTGTTCTGATGTCGCGACATCGAGGATGTTAACCAGCGACATGAACGATCTCTGCACCCTTCCGCTGGTTGTCATGATGCTTCAGCGACCTCCGGTTTTCTTGTCGCTGACATCACTTAATGCGTCTTGCTTCCTTGAGCGGGTGTCCCGGTATCGGCGACATCAACCTATAGTTTGAAGCTGATTGATCTCCTCTTGATGTCCGCGACTTTAGCATTAATTCTCACATGCGTATGACTAGTTGTTCTTGGTGTGCGACATGGTCTTCTTGTCAGCGACATGCTTAATCTTCTTGTAGGCGCGCTGGTTGTTTTTGAGTCGCGACTTGTGGTTTACGTCGCGACATCACTCTTCAACCTGCTCCTTCTTGGTACCTAGAAACTGTGTTCCTGTCTGACACATCGGAATTCTCTTGTCTTCCACGATGTCGCGACTTCGGCGGGCGTGCGAGATCCACAAATTTGCATGATGACTCGGCCGGTTACTTTCATTCTGCTCTGCCGTTCAGCGCATTTTATCCACTTATTTCTGCGTTTTCTCTGCTTTTTCTTATACTTGCCGCTACGCTAATGACAAATTGGTGAGTTTCTTCGTAATTAGTATGTTAATTATTCAATTTTAAGCGAAAATCGAGCAGAAAATGGACTAAAGAGATGACTTTTAAACTCATCAAACTCCCCCGAACTTAAAGTTTTGCTTGTCCTCGAAGCAAAGAAAAAAAAAAGAAAGATTGTTTGTCCTCGGAAACAAAAAGGACATTTATTGTTTTGTTAACGGTGGTATTCAATTTAATTGAAATACAATGTATGCATCATTTTACGTATATCTGGCAGTCCATTTCAAAATTCGAGTTCTACTTTTCATAGTATCACAGCTAAATTGTTGAAATTGTCTTCTGAGCAACATAATCATTAGATCACGTTGAATATGATTATTTCCTTTTCATTTTTCTTGATCGATTACTCCTTAAAGTCCTTCAGATTTTGATTGTTTCCATATTTCCAAAATTCCATAAGTTTGTTTCATATTGATCTCCACTAATGTAGGTGATTTCGACCTTCAAGATCAATCGAGGTCTTTTGGGCTTATATTGTTAGGCTTAGGTAATGGGTAGGATGGGCCAGATTTTTAAAGTTCATACCACTGACCTTTTCTCACCCTCTTACATCCCTTCTTTCTTATAGTTTCTCTAATAAACTCCCCTAAGCTTCATGTTTAGGACATCCTCTTTGATTTCCTCAATTCAAGCTGTATGCCTATTTTTCCTTGTAATTTCTTGAAATTTTCCTTTGTTTGTCACCATTTAAGGATAGTGCAATGTTTTAACTTTTTAGGCTTTCTAGCACTCTTAGCGAACTTTGGGTTAGTAGCTCCCATACCAGATGGCATTAGAGTACTAGGTGTTGAAACACCCCTAAGAACTTAATTGCTCGAAAGAGAGGTTAGGCCTGAGATAAAACTTATCCACTATAAAGCGTTAACCTGTGCATTTTACACTCCTTGTCTTTTTCTTTCATTCCTTTTGGTTCCTCGAAAATATATACTCCCAAAACTTCATTTCTTACTTCCTCCTTGGATTCTGGGTAATCATAGGGTTCTTTCTTGGAAGATTGATTTGTAGAATGAGTTGGGGTTTCCATTGAATTATTTTGAAAAAATAAACTGTTGAGTTGATTACGGAACTAAGGTATATGCATCGACATATAAGTGGGGATGGATTAGAATGGCTCAAGCGTCGAGGAATGGCACGCATCATCTCTTGTGTTTGTATCACCACAAGTTCGCCTCGACCCGATAATCTAACAAATTCTAGAATTTGGTTTGAACGATTCAATGACTAACCATGAGGTAATTACCTTGACTCATTTTGTTAATGAGTATTTAAATTAATTATTGTCGCTGAGGTTCTTTGATCTATTGTTCATACCACAGAGCTTCAAAATTGTTTGTTCCTTACATTATATTACCTTCCTTAATTACGGACTTATCAGTTAGATATAAGTAATTTTGCACTTTGTGTTTTTCAATCAAAAATTTGTATTTATTTGGCCTTTATTACATTTAGCTCATTCCTAATCCTAACTGCTTCATTCAATTCGAGTTCATTACATCAATGATTTTTTTGATACGGAACTAATTTCTACTTTAATGTCCTAATCATGCATCTTCCAGCAACACAATATTTAATCAACAAATTCAAAATAGCACGCTGCAACCAAATTCAATTCAAGTTCTCATTTATTTAAGTTCAATTGCAACGACTTGAACTACGGTATAGAAGGTGATTGAAAATTGAATGGATGGAGTCACATTTTTTCTTTTACGTTTGCGGTATAGATGCGGGGATCGGTCAAGAGTGTCGATTGTGGGGTGAGATCTGGAATCTTCACTTCTATTCTCCTCTTTCCCTTGGCTTTCTCTTTGTCGGTCTGCTCTTCCTGTTTGGCATCCCTTTCCTTCGATATTCCCCGACGGTGATTGTCTCTGATAGCAGTTGTTTGTAGAATGCCTCGTGGCGAACTTGGCTTCTTTAAGCGGAATCTTTATCCCTTGTTTCCATTTCCTTTGATTTTCTCCTTGTATTTGGTACCTCTTAAATACGTTCTTCTTATTTTAAACTTTGCTTCAGTTCTGTTCCTTTTTTTGCTTCGGCTTCAAACCTTTCTTCTCTTCTCACGTAGTTCTTCTTCCCATTCTTAATCTCTTCTTTTTAGTTCTTTCTCATAGACTTCCTCCCTGAACTCTTGTTGCAACCTCCACTCCTTTTCCCTTGCCTCCATCTTGTTTTGCATGGAGAGAAGCATTTCCATGATTGCCTGGTTCTCTTGTGTTCCCCTAGAACTTTCTCCCTTTTCTTTGAATGTTCTACCTTGCATGGGAGGAGAACTAGCTAAAGGGGAAGAGAAATCTTTGGGCTTCTTTCATCACGCCTGCGATTAATGCGCAAATGGGAAATTATTAATATGCGGAGAGCTTCTGTGTTCACTTCTTCTTCTCTTGCTGTTGAAGCTTCTTCTCCTGTTTTAATCGGTACCCTTTTTTCTTACGGTTTCTTGGTCCTTTACTCACTCACATCGATAAGAGTGGTGATGTCGGCGGAACTTCTTCTTACGCTGGCGTCCCCTCTCCACTCCGACCTTGAGCACGGTGTAGTGCTTTGGGTGAGGATCCTCTCTTTTGTTTCCTTCGTGGTACCTCGTTATCGAATTTTACATTTATTGTCCCTATATTGATCTTATATCCTTTAGAATGGCGTATAGCATGGCCGCCTCTGTTCCCTCAGGCGCTCGGGTGTGCGGTTGGAACCAAAACAGAGGCTAGGAAATAGAACCATACCTTAGCCTCCTCAGTGAGGCTTCCACTGTTCAGGATTTTTGGTCCTCCTTTCTCTTGCCTCAGTTGAGCCTTCCCATCGGTGAGTTTCTCTGCAATCTTCTTCAAATCTGGGTTTTCTAGGAGCTTTTTGAATTTTGACCCATGCTTGTGTCTGCCATTTTCATAGAAAGCTTGGTTAATGGCACGTATCCGTATAGGCACCCACACTCCTCGGCCTCTGATGTGTCCTTTCTCCTACCAAATTTGAGTAGAACTCCCTTACTACGTGCATACCTGCTCTTTGATGTCTTGTGAGGTTTTGACTTCTTTTCTTTATCATTTCCTTGAAAGGAGAGATAGGGTTTTTGAATCGTCTTTCTGCTACAAACCCCTTCACCCAGGCATAGTGTTTCCTCGGTTTGAGTAGGCTTCCTCGACCACGAATCTTCGATGTTCTCTTACTGCTATTTTTCTTCCCCTTTTAGTGCTTTCCTCGAGGGAGCTGTTGGTCCCTCGATGCTTCGGTGTTCTTTCATTACATTTTTCTGTCGATTCTCTTCTTACAGGTGCACGTTTTCCTCCATGAATTCTTCTTGGTTAGGGTTGAGGTTTGATGGTTCGGCCATTTGAAAAGAAGGAAAGTTTCTGAAGATTTTGGGACCTAGGGTTTTCAGGGGTTTAAAATCAGAGGGGAGAGAGAATGAACAGGTTCTGGAATGGAGAGTGAAAATTGGGAAAAAGTACTCCAACCGTTGCAATTCAATCAAAGTTTATGAGTTCTAATGATTATTTCATTTATTTCCACATGTCGCGACTTTAATGCCACCTTAAAACAAGATGTTGTCATTAGGGCAACCCTTGAAAGAATTTCAGTAGCAACATTTCCTAATTTGGCCGCGACATCAAGTTAATTTTTCGCGAACTTCTCAGCCCTTGTTGGGACAAGCCATCCCTTAGTTTGTGAAGAATATATATCCCTACATGTGTTATGATGTCGCGTGACTTCTTTTTAAAAGTTCTTATCAGCGACTTGATTCTTAAAGCTCAATGTTCATAGAGTCTTTCATTCCTTAGATACTCTAAACTCTTCAACATCAAATGAATCAATTTCACGACCAATTCATGCGTATTACTAGAAATTTAAAAACTCTGCAGAATTTATGTAGGAGAAAAAAAATTGCTTCCCTTTTCTGTATTCCTCCGTGGTGTTGAAGTTATCCGGTGATTGCTTTTCCCTCCCTTCCCTTGCATCTTTGCTCCATAACTTTGCAATACTAACAGAATTGATTACATCGAACTAAAACAAAGTTCTGTATTAATTGCTAATAAATCAACACGAATTCTAACTAAAATTCATATAGAAAATTAGAAATTCGAATTCTATGGGTTGCACTCCATCAGAATTACTTTCGATTTGAGTCCTTATTTGGACTTCTTGTTGTGTTTCCTTCTTCTTTTAGAATCCAAATTTGAAGCTCTTTCATTCAGCCTCTGCTTAAATAGTGCCGCCTTTGTCCATTTACTCGAATTCTTCTCGTTATGCGCCCTTAATGTCCTTTGCTCCAAATGTATTGCTTGACACCACGTGTATGAGTCCACCCCATTTGGATTTAACTCCACGAAACAACCCCGGTCCCAGAATTAAACGATTAGGAACTTTTCCCTGCTCGAACTCCTTCCTTGGAATCTTTTGATCATGCCATTTCTTTGTCTTATCCTTGTAGATGGTAGCATTATCATAGGCTTCATTTCTCGAGTTCTTCCGATTAGACAGTTCATATGATCTCTCTTCCTTTGCGATTTGTCCAGTTCAACTTCTTGATGTCCCACATTGTAGTATTCTAATTCGGTGGTATTGTAGTTTTAGAATACAATTAAGTATGGGGACATTCGATGGGAGTCTTGTATGCGAGTCTGTAAGCCCACGTGCATCATCAAGTTTGGAAGACCCGATCCTTCACATTTGGACTCATTTTCAAGTATTCTTTTAATCTCCTGTTGAAATTTCTGCTTGTCCATTGGTCTGGGGATGATACGCTAGACTCATTACATGTTTGATCCCATACACGCTCATGAGTTTTGCAAATATCTTGTTTATGAAATGGCTTCCCCATCAGCGATGAGTCACGGGTGTTCCAAATCACTTTCGAAATATTCTTTGCGAAGCTCATAAGCGCATTAGCATCGTTTCTAAACGACCTTTGCCTCCGCCCCATTTGGAAAGCGTAATCCAGAAGCGCTGGCGGTATGCAGTTCCCGAATGATGGGTAAGGAATGGTCCCATAAATCCATCCCCATTGTCAAATAATTGCACCACCATAATATTTCTTAGGGGCATTTCATTTCTGCTGCTGATATTTCCAATCTTCTGGCATCTGTCACATAACTTGACCCATTGATCTGATCTCACGAAGCGTGGGCGATAAATCCGGATTGGAGTATTTTATGAAGGTACATTCTTTCTCTGAAAAGTGCCCCCATAAGGTGATGCATGGCATTCATCCAAAATTTTCCTTGTTCATTTACATGCGCATTTACTTTATTATCGTATGTGCACTCTTTTAAATAAAGTGGATCATCAAAATATAGCTACCTGGCATGGGTTACAGGTTTCCCTCTTACATTTGGGAAGTGAATTAGGAAGGCTACTCCCTGGCTAAATAGTTCACAATGTGCCTTCATGGGAAGTTGACGAAACCTTAAACGATTGCTCATACAGGAAATTCTCTATTAATATTACCTTCTCCTCCTCTTGATTGCTTCTTTCTACTCTTGACAGAGTGATGAAGCTATCACATTGTCACATCTTTATCCTTGATTTCAAATCAAACTCCTGCCAGCCAGCGGCACCACCTTATCAATCTTGGCTTGCTTCCTTTTTTGACATCAAGTATTTGATTGCTGCATGATCAGTGTGAATCACCACATGGGATCTAAAATGTATTGCCTAAATTTTCCGCAATGAAATACTGGCTAGCATCTCCTTTTCAGTTGTTGAGTAGTTCTCTTGTGCTTCATTGAAGGTTTTACTAGCATAGTATATGGCCCTGAATATTCTTTCTTTTCTTTGCCCCAACACAGCTCCCATTGCAAAATCACTAGCATCACACATTATTTCAAATCCCTGATCCCATTCTGGTGCAACCATTATAGGTGCTTATTGTCGATTTTAGATTTCTTGAAAGCATCCTTCTGAAGTCATCAAAATTGAACCTCATTGTCTTTCCGATGTCTGTAGCGGTACGGCTATTTTGAAAAGTCTTTTATGAATCTCTGTAAAATCAAGCATGCCCGAAGCTTCGCCTCGCTTCTTGTGGTAGGTTGTGCGAGAGTTTTGATAATGGATACCTTGGTTGGTCTCGCAATCACGTGGCGAAATTTTATGCCGAGAACAAGCCTTCCATCACCATAAAATGGCATTTCCCAATTCAATCTTCTTGTTTTGTCTTGGCATCTTTGAAGTCTTGTTTCAGTTGTTTAAACATTGATCAAAAATTTGGATCCATTACACGGTGAAGTCATGTGAAAATTTCCATTACTTAACCAACGAATGCGAAGTTATAGACATCATACACCTCGGAATGTAAATGGAGCATTACATAGCGAATGGCATCCTTACGTAGTACGCATAGGGGCATGTGAATGTGGTCTTCTCTTGATCACAGGGTGCAATTGCGTTGATTGTATCCACGAGTACCCATCGAGGAAAACAAAAGTGAGGTGTCACTAACACATCCAATATCGATCAATGAAAATGAAATGATCTTTTAAGTTCTTTGCATTCAACTTCCTATGTCAATACATACCACTCCATCACATCCTTTGTTCTTATTTGGGGTAATTCATTTTCTCATTCTGGGATCCACTGATGAAATCCTCCCTTCTTTGGAACCACGTAATTTGGACACGAGACTATACGAGATTGCATAGATGGAAACCCGACATTTAGCAATTTTAGTACCTCTTTCTTGACTACTTCCTTCATTCACGAGATTCGGTCTCGCTGATGTTCTACGAGTTGGCTTTGAAGTTTCTTCAGCGAGAATTTTGTGCATGCAAATAGATGGACTAATACCTTGATTCTTGATGGACGAAACTATAGACTCTTTATGTTTTCTTAGTCTATGATGGTGCTTTGTTCCTCCTCATCACTCGATCGCTGAGAGATAATCATGGTTTTTCTACGGGGTGGTTCTAAAGTAAACATACTTCAAATGACTTGGGGTTCATAACCACGACCCTTCTTCAACTGGTTTCTTGTTGAGTTTCCTGCTTTTCATTACTTCCCTCTTGTTCATCTCTTAACAACGTCATGCTCATCACGGTTCTATGGAGTAAGCAGTTGTATGAATAATCGAGTAATCATCTTCGATATCTTGGAATTCATCTTTTTTATTGATAAAATTTGATCATTACAATCATTTTGAGCATCGGGGTTGAGTTATAGACTTCATCTGACTACATTTAGAAAAAATTTTTTCTGCATGCATGTATATGTGCATGCCTGGATCAAGTTGAAAGCAGCAGCTTCTTCTCCAACCCTCAAGGTGATAACTCCTTTTTGCATATCGATCAGAGAAGCTCCAGTAGCTAAGAATGGTCTCCCCAACAGAAGGGGTACTTGTGAGTCTTCCTCCATGTCTAGAATGATAAAGTACTTGGAAAAACAAATTTCCCAACTTGTTGATAGCATCTTCCAAGACTCCTTTCGGTTTACCATCGTCATGCGCCATTTGAAGAGTAATGGGTGGTAGAGTAACTCCCCCCAAACTTAATTGTTTGGCAACGAGAAGAGGCATCAAGTTGATACTAACTCTGAGTCTGTGAGAGCTTTACTAGTTTCAACTCCTCTATTATGCAAGGAATTGTAAAACTCCACGGATCTTTCATCTTTACGGCAATTCTTTTTCATCGAACTACTTTACAAGTAGCGGTGAATTCACGATCCCTTCTTCTACGATCTTTCTCTTCTTGCTCAGAACGTCTTTAAGGAATTTTGCGTAGAGTGGCATCTGAGTCACTACTTCAGTAAAGGGCATACTGATTTCTAGCTTCTGGAAAGTTTTCAAAAACTTAGCAAATTGCTCTTCTATTTTTGATTTCTGCGATCATTTGTGGGAAGGCAACTGCGAGATCCCAGAGCGTTGAATGTCCCCTTCAGGTCCACTCTTTCCTTCTTTTCTCGATTCTTCTGCTTCCTTTTACGGTGCATCTTCCTCATTTTAACGTCATTTTTCTTTCATCATTTCTAACTCCTTCCCACTCCTCAGTTGCACAGCCATGCAGTCTTTGGGATTTTCTTGGTGTCGCAGGAAGGCATCGCTTATTCACGGCTCTGAGGGGGGTTAGGGCCGGTTGCCTACTGTGTCTCCGGCGGGTTTTTAAGGTTGCATTGGTAGTGGAAAACTTGAAAATTAGTATGATTGCTCGGTCTGCGAACTACATTCATGAGGTTCAAGCAATTTCTTATTATCCCCATGAGTGCGACATCTGTTCTTCAAAGATAGGGCCCTCCCTCGACCTTGAGTATTCGTTTCACAGTGTTCATTTCCTTCTTCTTCTTCTTTGTCTTGTGAGCAGGAGGGCGATCTTGGTGGGCGGTGATAACCACCGTAAGGGTTACGTATTTGCCTTGGGCCTTGTGAAGCCCTGCCGTATGGGGAACTCTCATGGTTCCTCAATCCAGGATGATAATGTGTTGGTAGGTTAGTATTGGGTTTAGAAATAGATGGTTTCTTGGCTCATGAATGCTTAACCTCTCAATCATAGAATTGTTCACCATCTCTTTGCTCCCTCGACACTTCCTTCAATAATTCTCTTCATTTGCTCACATCATGGGCGGTGTATGTCTTCTTTGCGCGTCCATTCGATGCATAATGGCGTCGAGCTTAGCCTCATCCATTTGTCATCTTGCTAAGTTCGAGAATCCACTTTCCTCTGTTGTTTCCTCTTGAAAACTTCCGGAAGGAGTTTTCATATTGCATTGGCGGTCTCGATCGGATCCTTGCCTCCCTCGGCACTTTACGTTTGAATGCTCCGCGGCATGAAGCATCGATGATTCCTTTTGATGATATATCATTTAAGGCATGATATCTGATGTCCATTTGGGTCTTGAGTCTATCCCGTGCATTGGAATCTCTTCGGCGGCCGCTTGAATCTTTCGAAACCGCGTGAGGCTTTTCATCTTCTCTGTTGGAACACTGCTAGTCTCTCTCCTTCTCGGTGAGTGACGGTGGAAAGAATCTACATAAGTAGGCCTCTACCATTTCCTCCAGTCGACGGACCCGTATAGGTAAAAGACTCGTACCATGTAGTTCTTTGTATCCATAGAGAGAATGGGAACGGTCTGATTTAATGACTTGGTCAACACATTTAACTCTTGTATTAGCCATCCCGAGAAATCTTCGGATGTTGTTTGGATCCTCCCGGTGGGATGGCGATGGCGAAATCTTGGCGAACCATTGTGATTAGTCGCGGCAGTTCAAAGTTCCCCATTAGCCTATTGGGTTATCACGATCATGAGTATTCATCACGAATAATTGAATTTCGAGAGTCTTCCATTATGTCACGTGATTGGAGGTCTTCTGATTGCTTCTCTATGCTCGTCATTCAGTTCCTGTCTTTCATCTGCCATGGTGGAGTTTTACGCATTCGCCCTCTTCCTCAAGCTTCCAGTGTTCTCTCTAATTACATGTCTGCTGGAATCGGATGAGTGATACATTTCTATGCATTAAACTTTTGTTCCACGAAAACAAAACATACTAACGTAACGAGATTTATTAAATTGGCAAATATTTTCAATTTGAACATTGAGTCGGTGGCTAAAGTCCTTTGCCAGAGAAAATATTATTTTGTTCTTTTTCTTTTAAAAAAAAATGTCCAAATTAGTATTTCCTTCTTTAATCCAAAATGTCCAACTTAGGCTACACCACATCTAGCCTAAGTGATATTAGATCTTGTCCCCGAACTCATTACTTATTAGTTTTGCACTTGAATACACTCTTCATGGCATTTCTACTCTGGCTAGAGATTCCCAAGTAATGATCTCGACAAGAAGCCATAAATATACACTCCTATGTGAGTGGCAAATCTGTGGCTAATAAAAAATTGTGAACACCTCAAATTGTCCAGATCATAAGGAATAAAATCAGAAATCTGAAGTCGGCGTCGATATATCCTTGATTTCAAAGTCTAAGGATACTTGCACCATTGCTATGATGAGAAAATCATCTACCTATAATAAATAATCCATACGATTGTCTCATAGCAAGTCTCCGATGTACTTAGCTACTCTTAGCAATCACCCACACGTCAACTCTAATCAATTCATGATCATAGTTTATAAGATTCACTGCTTGATCCAATCAAAGAGTATTGCATATGCTAGTCTATCCGGATCAACAATGACCAGTCTCATTGATCCTGTGACAAGGGATAATTTAGATACTAACATAGTTGCACATGATAAGAATCTTATTATCATAATCTCATCATGATTTCCTTCATGCTATGTTATGTGTCATGGACTTCATTAATCCAATTAAAGATCTAAATCAATTCAACATATGAATATCAAACTAATGAAGATGCCTTTAATAAGATGTAATACGTATAATAAGTGTTAAGGGCAATTGCCTTTAGAGTACTTCTCTAACAAAAGAGGGAGTTCCAAGATGAGCATATTTGACCCTCAAAATCTCTCATTTAGGTTGTTCTTCTCTCAAGAACACTCTTTATCTCTCAAGAACAACTCTTGTCTTGAGAATGAAGGCTTTCTTAGGTTAGAGTTTCTCAAAGCATCCTTTATATATGATAACCCTAGCCTATGAAATGTCCAAAAGGCCCCTCATTGAGACATGATAAGCTACATGCATCTTTATACATTGTGACATGTACCCTCATAGGCCTTAAGCCCATGAACAAGCCCAAGCCCGTCTTTTATCTCTTGATGAGCCCATTTATACTAGGGATTCCACTAATCCCGTGACATTCTATTTCACAAAATAATTCCCTCATGTTTAGATCAAATCCAAACCCGTAATATATCAGCTCCACACTTTCTAAGAGTGTGACTCATTATGTTCCAGGTTATGTTGGCTACTTGATTCAACTCTCGAATCCAAGCGAGTGTGGCGGAATCTAACAAACACCTGTGACCCCAGTGCAGGAGAGTGGTAGTCGTATAAGGCCTTCATGGGCATTTACCATGTAAATTAAATTATTTCACTATTCTATACCCCACTCGGCTCAAAGTTTGGACAATGTGTAGATCCTACTATACTTGCTACACAACATCTAGCACAATTGAGCAAAGAGTCATTGGTTTAACTTCTAAAGCCTTCTGACATTTTATGTAATTTGTCTTTCATGTCTCTGCAAACCAGGTTTAAACATGGACAATATGTAAATACATTGTGCAATACCATCAACAGTGATATGGTTCATATCTGGGCTGTTGCTCAAATGTTCCATAAAGACACTCTTCATGATATTTCACTGTTGAGAACTTAAGTAATGATAAGACAATTTGGTATAAGTATATTCTCCCTTTATTGGGAGTGGTGGATCCTCTATTGGCTACTCAATTATCTTCGAACACCTCAAACTATACCCGATCATCACCCTATGAGCAACCTCTGAGAGGCAACAAGGAATGAAGTCAAAGTATAGGATCAACATCCAAGATATCACCTCAAGTCTTAAGATACTTGCACCAATGCCATAATGAGACTCTCATCTACATGTAAGTAGATAATCCATATTATTTTCTCATAGCAAGTCTCCGATGTACTTAGCTACTAATAGCAAGCATCCACATGTTAACTCTAATCAACTCATGACTACAGTTTATAAGATCCACTGCTTAATCCAATCAAGGAGTATAACATGTCATCCATTTGGATCAACAATGTCTAGTCTCCTTGATCCTATGACTAGAGATAATTTAGATACTATGATTGTCTCATAGTAGGTCTCCAATGCACTTAGCTACTTCTAACAAGCATCCACATGTTAACTCTAATCAACTCATGACTACAATTTATAAGATCCACTGCTTGATCCAATCAAAGAGTATAACATGTCGGCTATCCGAATCAACAATGTCCAATCCCTTTGATCCTATGACTAGAGATAATTTAGATACTATGATTGTCTCATAACAGGTCTCCGATGTACTTAGCTACTTCTAGCAAGCATCCACATGTTAACTCTAATCAACTCATGACTATAGTTTATAAGATCCTTTGCTTGATCTAATCAATGAGTATAACATGTCGTTTATCCAGATCAACAATGTCCAGTCTCGTTGATCCTACAACTACATATAATTTAGATACTATTATTATCTCAAAGTAGGTCTCCGATGTACTTAGCTAGTTTTAGCAAGCATCCACGTGTTAACTCTAATCAACTCATGACTATAATTTATAAGATCCACTACTTGATCAAATCAAGGAGTATAACATGTCGTCTATCTAGATCAATAATGTCCAGTCTCGTTGATCCTATTACTAGAGATAATTTAGATACTAACATAATTGCACATGATATGAATCTTATTATCATGATTTCCTTCATGCTATTTTGTGTATCATGGACTTTATTAATTGATTAAAGATGGCCATCAATTTATATAATAAATGAAGATGCCTTTTATTCATAACAATGAAATGTGTACAATAAGTGCTACAAGTGGATTGCCTTTAGAGCACTTCACTAACAACAATTCCCTATCCATGTTGCCTAACATAGGTTTAGATCAACGCAACCACAATCCCAATTAAGAGCATTAAGACATTGATTTATCCATAAAAAATAAATCGATGAAAATTACTAATATATCATCAATTTATCTATGACATTTTTCTATCTAAGATGATTGATTTGTTGTGTCTCATTTTATTAGGCAGCCAATGTATCATCAATATATTGATGATAAATATTAATACTCTAAAAAAAAAAATTCTCCCTAACATTTCTAAGACATATATATATATATATATAAAGAATGATATTTAATAAAATATAAATATAAAAATGAATAGAGAGATGCAAACTCAAAATTAGGGATGGCAACGGAGCGGGTTTGGGATGGGACACCCCTATCCCATTCTCGTCCCAAAATTTTTGTAAATCTCTTATACCCATCCCAAACCTAGGACGGGGCCGAACCCCCCTGTCCCATCCCCGTTTTAGAACATTCCCAAATTCCTATCCCTGCCCTACCCCTTTTCTCATCCTAAACAAAACAAGACCAAACCCTACAAGCACCTTTTCTCAAATCCCAAATAAAATAAGACTAAACCCTGCAAACAAGGGGCACAACTTTTTCACCTCCATGTGAGAAAAAATGGTAAAAAATTTAATAAAAGCCTTTAATCTTGCTCTAAGACATATATATATATATATATATATATATATATAAGAAAGAAATTACCATGTCGAATTTGAGAGCAAAGCAGATTCTATCAATTTCATCATGTTTTACTCGTTCCTTATCCTTAACTTGATAAATATGACTACGACCTTATGAAGAGAGAGTCAAAATTGACGACAAGAAGGAAGTTTATCTACATCACATTTATTCGAGAACGAACGACTTCCCATGAAAGAAGGAGCTTGAAGCCCTAGTTAGGACCATGTTGTGATTCCAAGCCTATCAAACTTGGAATGTGTGTGTGTGTGTGTGTGTGTGTGTGTGTGTGTGTGTGTGTGTGTGTATTGATATTTAATAAAATATAAATATAAAAATTAATGGAGAGAGGCAAACTCAAAATTAGGGATGGCAACAGGGCGGGTTTGGGATGGGACACTAATCCCATTCTCATCCCCGAAATTTTGTAAATCTCATGCGAGTCCCAAGCCCTGGGACGGGTGGAACCTTTTCCCATCCCCATCTTAGAACATTCCCAAAATTCTATCCTTACCCCGCCCCTTTTCTCATTTCCCAACCAAAACAAAACCAAACCTTACAAGCACCTTTTCTCATCTCCCAAATAAAAACAGCAAGCAAGGGGCACAACTTTTTCACCTCCATGTTAGAAAAAATGGTAAAATTTTGAATAAAAGCCTTTAATCTTGCTCTATAAGGGGTCCCAAAAGAAACAAAAAAAAGAACCCAATTAGAAAATTAAAAAAAAAAAATCCAGAGAAGGGGATGGAAAGGGAGGGAGACATGGGTCTTGTTGATGACAAACTCTAAAGTGCCCAAGCCGATATGATGGCAACTGGGACTTTTTCTTATGGAAGTGACCCAACCCCGAAACACAAAGATCTCTCATTCAAGCATGAACACCATCTTTGCAGTAGATGGGGTGGGGGACACGATCTCTATATCACATGGGATGGGGGAAGAAGAATAATAAGAAAATGAGAGGAAACGATCACATGGGGTGCCAATGTTCTTCTGGAAGTGACCTAACTCGGAACACAAAGATCTCTCCTTCAAGCACGAACACCATCTATGTAGCACCTGGGGTGGGGGACACAATATTTGTATCACATGGAGTAAGGGAGAAAGAAGAAGAAAAAAATAGGAGATGGAGACAATGTGGCGGCTCTTTTAGGGTTAGGGGGTGTAAAATGATAGAATGAGGGTTTAAATACCCTAAGGATAATTTTGTAAACACATTGGCAGGGCAGGTTGGGGGAAAACCCCTTCCTACCCTGAAGCCTATTTAGGTTTTAAAAGCAATTCACAAACCCAATTTTAGACTTCCTATACTCTTCCCAACAGGGGCGAGGTGGGTTAGTCATGTTTGAGGTAAAACTGTCATCCCTACTCAAAATTCTTTAGTGGTTGGGCACAATTCGAGGGATAAGATACACAAATGACCCCTGATGTTTGGCCATTTGTCTAACTTGACCCTTAAAAAATTTTTGGGTTTAATGTTGCACCTAACATTTGTTCCATAGCTCAAATGTACCCCTACCATTAACGGAGTGAACATATGGAAAAACGGACATCTAATGCTGCCGACGTGTCACCCACACATAGCATAATTTGTTAATGTGTCATACCGTTGACGAGTGACTCATCAACGACATTTGACGCCCGTTTGCCCATTTGTTCACTCCGTTGACAATAGGGGTATATTTAAGCTACTGAACAAACATTAGGGACATCATTAAAGGCCAAGTTGAACATATGACCAAACATTAGGGGCATTTATGTACCTTATCACCACAATTTGACCTACACCTACTCTCCTCTGACTCTTAATTCAAGCTCAAAATTTTGATATCTTTAATGTTTTAATCCAAACTTTATATATGGATTTGAACACTTTGATTGTGATCAGCTCCAATAAATCTAACAATTTTCAAGAGTATCTCAATTTTGAATTCTTAAAGGATACTTACACTTGGTAAATCCTCAACTAATATCTCATGCTTAGTGGTACTTGTCACTTGGGCTTACTTTCACAAGTTACGATTGTATAATGTTAATCTCATAGAATCTTGGTACAAGTTGAAGCTCAAATGATGTAAAGTGAAACTAGGATCAATTAGGTACACTAAGAAAGAAATACAAATTTAAGCTCAAAGTACTCAAAATATTTTTAACCTTGAAAGATAACTTTATAATAATGGGCTCTCCTTTATGCAATATATGAAGCTTTGAGCTTTTAAATGGAATTGAAAATCCAAATTAAACTATATGTTAGGCATAGTTGGGCTCATTTGGTTGGTCTACATGATCAACTAGTTCACTAGCCATTTATAGTAGAAGTAGTACAACAGTGACATTAAATTCATAATTCAGCCGTAGCACTAAGTAGTTGTGAGATACCTTTTGTTGTTTTATCTTGCACACTTGATTTAGGTTCTAGCCTGCCACTTAGGAAACCACCTCAATCGGTTGACACCACAGAGATCGGTGCTTTGGATGAACACAATAACACCCGAAATATACCTAGTCGTTTTCGACATGTTTAGGAGTATTTTTAGTAGCTATAATTTGAATGTTTCATGATTTAAATGCGAAACATGGAAATTGAGAAACCCGAAAAGTTTACAAGACACAAGGACAAATTTGTTATTTGGCAAAAAGGATACGAAAGTCATAAGATAAGAAGAGTGTGGACTAAATTAGAATATAACATAAGTTGTAAAGCAATAAATAGAAAGTTGGAGGACACATGTGCGATAGTATAAAATTAAGTATAAAAGAGCTTGAGACAACAAAATATCTCATTTTTTAGGTCTCCAAAGAGAGCAAACCGTGAAGGCCAAGAAGGGAAGAAGAGAGAAGAAGAGGAAGAAGAAGGAGAAGCCAAGAAGAAAGGTAAGGACTTCTATGATTTTTTACTTTGAATATGGAATCATGTGCATTTTGGACTTTGGTAGGGATCTTGATGGGTTCCAAACCTAGGGTTTAGTTAGGAATTGATTCTAACCCTAGATTTGTATGAAATTGAGTTGAAAAACTCTAGCTTGGTTAAAATAAACATGGAATCCCACTTAATTCTATGTTTTTGTATAAAGATAATTGGACTTTGGTAGCCGGTTCTTGGACTTTTTACCTAGGGTTTGGGTATGTGAAGTTCTAAACCACCACTACAAGATGAATATGGAGTGGTTTTGAGGTGTGTATTGAGTATTGAGTTGGTTTGGGTGGAAATATATGGACAAATGAGAGAAAATCCACCATTTCTAGGCATTTTTGGGGGTTGGTACTAGTACCAGCAGTATGAAATCTTAGTACCATATTGGTTAAGTCAGTGATCATAGGTACCCCGATTTTTCTATTTGGACCGATGTTAGTAGTTTGGCCATAACTTGGTCATTTCTTATCCGATTTGACTGATTCAAGTTGCTGGTTACACTAGACTTCAAGAAGAACAAAACACCTTGAAATAGGTACCTTCAAATTCTGACTCTATGTGGCCTATAAATTCACTCAAAGTAGAAATTTATGTTCGAAACCCGATTTAGTTCGATTTGAACATAGAGTTTGTAAGACACAGAAAATTCCAATTTTACGAAGGGCAAATCGTAATTTCGATTAAAGCACTGAGAATTTTTAGATACTCGGATGACAAAGCGGATTTCACCATTGGAATCGTCTTGAAATCTAGCTAACCGCGTCGGAATTTCGTCGAATTTCGGGAATGTTCGGATTTCTTGTTTTTCGGTAATGGGGAGTATCTAGTCTTGAGTAAAGCGATGTTTGATGTGACAAAGGTCGCGGCGTATAACGTGTGCTCGTGTGACGCATGTTGCGTGAGTAAGAGAGGAATGGAAATGGACTCTTAGAGATGGTGCCAAATGTCGAAAATCCAAGCTTAGGGATATGATTGGTATTATTTAATTTCTTAATGATAATAAAATGAAAAGTCGAATAGTGATCATCTTAACTAGCTGGAAATCTAATGAACGTGAAGGAGGGAGAATGAGATGCAGTGAGTTAGTTTTTTTTATTTTAGAGAGAGAGTGTGCAACTTCTCTCTAAGTTACGATTCGGACCAGTCGGATTTCTTGGGCGAAATAAAGCGGTTCTATGAGGCTTCCGGCGTGGGTACCAGTTTTAGGAAGTTTTGACAAACTCCGTGAGGTAGGGGTTTAAGTGCTTTGTTGATGATTGAGTTGGTTTGAGGTCTTGAACGGCCGTTTGATCGATTGAACTGGAACCAAAATGTAGAAAATTATTTACTTGGGCCAAATTTAGACCCGTCTGGCCAATGTATAGAGCTATTTGGGTGGCTTAATGGTGTAATGTATGCATTAAAATTGTGTGTTGTGATGTGCATGGTAGGAATGGCCATTGGATTCGGGTTCCTGAGAAGTGGAACCGATGTTGGAAGTGGCCGTGAGCGATGGCAGAGGTTTCCTTATTCATGTGAATAGTATTATGAAATATTTTGTGAGAAAATGTGTTGGTTGAGTAATTCGTCGAATTGCTCGTGATTGTTAATTAGCCCAGTATGAGCTAATTTTTGGTGTAATGTATTGAGAATTTATATAACATGTTATTTGTGATTTAATTGTAGCAAATATATGTATGATGATATATTTGCATGTGTTCTATAAATTGTGGTGAAATGGCATAATGCATTTCATATGCACCGGGGTAGCCTAGAAATTAGGTGTTGTGCATGACATGAACAATTGAAATAAAAACGAACATGATTGCCAAAAGAAATTTCACAGGATGATTTTCCTTAGAATGGTGTTGGGAGATGGTCCTACAATTACACGTCGGAGGAGCCCATGTATTGTTTGAGGTTCTCGACACATTCGCCTCAGAGGAATAGTCCGTATTTTTAACGACACTTCGGTAGTATATTTTTTGAAAACAACAGGTTTTGTTTTGAAAATGATTATTTTTCTCATACATGGCTTAGGCAAGTGTAAGGGAGTCGGTGAGGACTCGGGACATGGGTTGGTCATTTAGACATTCAAGTAGGATCACGAATTTGCTTGAATGTGTGTTTACATAGGATCATTGCATATGCACTTAGGTGGGGAGTAACCCATTTAGGGTGATTCCACTACTGGGCGATAGCTCACCCTGTCGAGGAATATATTTCGGTCACGAGAGGCGTGCGAGAGGCTTGGCTCATCTTAGAGCCTTAGATTTTGAAGAAAGCCGGTTTGTGGCTTTGATGGTTTTATGATGTATGACATGTATTAGAATTTTATAAATTTTAATATATGTTTGAAGTAAGAGTGAGTTATTAACTCTTGAGCTATAGTATATAGTTGATGTATATTGATGAGCATTGTTGTATGGGCCCAAGTGGCCGTTTTTACTCATGTATATGTCTTATTATGTTGTTTGGGACAGGTTATGTACTTTGGGTAAAGCTCCCCGTACAAGGGAGACTCTGCTCGATTTTCGTGAGTGGTGTGGGGTTACCCGACATTCACGAGTATTCCGCGGGTTGACGGGTTGTTAACGGACCCCTGGGTTTTGGGGCGTCACAGCTTGGTATCAAAGCTTAGGTATACGAATACCTAGGGCTTGAGGGCTTGGGCTTAGGCCATAGTCGTGTAAGAACATCACCACTTGGTGTGACTCGATGTTAAGTTTAGGTATGAGATTACCTAGGAAGGCACGGGACAAAAATTAGAAAACTGCATGCATGTGTTTTATGTGTGATTAGGTGAATGTTTGATGAATTGTTATGTGTTGTGTGAATTGGGTGCTTAGGTAAATAGCACATAGTGTGTTGGAAAATTTTTGGGAGTTTTACAGTGTGTAAAACTGGAAGAATAAAATAAATAAAATAAATTCTAATAAATTTATTTGGTTTATTGGAAAAATGAGGTGAAGAAAATTGTTTTCTAAGGTTTTACAGGGGTAAAACTGAAGAAAAGTGAATAAAATACATTTTTATAAATTTATTTAGGTGTACTGAAGAATGAGAAAAAAAATGGATATGTATTTTTTTTTTCTTTTTGGTGTTTCCAATTGCAAAAAAGAGAAAAAAAAATTTTATGTGTGAAAAACGAAAAAAAAAATGGTGCAGAATTGGGTGGACTCTTGCCCCGGTGTGTCTATCCTGATAGGAGATGTATCATGGCTCTGGTATATTAATGGGTGCGATGGCTGGAAAATTGTATTACAATAGGGGAGTTGTATCGCGACGAGGGCGGCTAGAGTGGTGAGGGCTGTGTCGCGATACACGGCGGTGTGTTGTGATGGGAAGGAGGCTTTGGCTTAATTTGGGCTTGTGTCATGATACAGATTGATTGTGTCGTGTGGGAGTGCAGTTGTAAGCTTTTGTGTCGCAATACAACTGCGGTGTATTGTGACCCGAGGAAAGCGAGGCCAGGGCGTTGTGTCGCCAAGGCGAGCCCGCAGCAGCGGTCGTACTGCGTAGCGGCCTCAGCAGCGACACGGCGACTCTTGACTGCGACACGAGCGCGGTAGCGCTGCGACCTGGCGGGCGCACCTGCGTTTCTGGTCGAGCGCCCTCACGACCGGCCTGCCCGAGGGCCCGCGGCTACGGCGGCGAGGCACTGCGACCGCGGTGTTTGAGGGCTGCGACCGACCATCGACCACTGCGACCGCGATCACGGGGCCCGAGGCGCGACCGCGGCCGCGGCGGCCGCGACCGCAGCGCGACATACAGCAACGGCAGCGGCTGCCACAGCCACTACCTGCATGCCTTGCTAGGCGCCGCCAGGTCCGACTAATTGTGCACTTAGTGCACCGGCCGATTTTAGACTTCAATCTTATTTAAAGTTCTTTGTTTGGACACTGTTCATGAACACTGTTCACAAAATTTTTTCGAAAAAAAATATATAATATAATATAATAAAATAAAATAAAAGCACATAAAATCAAATAAAATGAAATAAAAAATTTTAAAAATGAAATTTTCAAAAATTGAAATTTTTGTTGATAAAAAGAATCTAATATATTGAATTATGTCTTGCATTGCTTATGAATGCAGGGACATAGTATATGAACTGTATTCTATGTATGAATAGTGTCTCGGGGTTGTGTTTATGCCTTAGAGATACTGCATTATATTTAACTGCCATTTGAACTATGTAGATGGCTAGTCGAGGATGAGGACGTAGAGGGCGTCCATGGGGTACTGGTCAGGCACCACCAGTATTTGATCAGCAGGACTTTGTTGAAATTTGTATGTTGGGGTACAGTGTGTACAGGTGCGGTGGTCGGGGAGGTCAAGTAGCCTCCCGGAGGTTTAGGGCGCATCATCCTCGGAAGATTTCACGAGGGGAGGAGATCAGTGGTGGCGGACCATTGGTTCATGCGGTCGAAGGTGTTAGAGGCTATGGAGATTACCTCGACATGGCTTAAGTTAGACTAGGTAACGTTCCGGCTAGAGGGTGAAGACCCGAGTAATGGTGGAACTAGGCAAAGACCTCTAGAGACCTAGAGCGATGACTTGGGCGAGTTCCATGATCTTTTCATGGGTAGAGTGTTTTCAGAGACACTGCTCGTCAGCTGAAGTTCCTAGAGTGACGGGGGCGATAGCCGGAGTGAATAGAGTTGGGCTTAGAGGTTGAGACCTTGGAGGGCCTTTGTATGGCGAGTTCTCCTAGGGATTAGGGGCGAATAGGGATGATATGTCGTGGTTGCAAGTTGGAGATCTCGGGGACTCTGCCATAGTGGACTGAGGATCATGGACATGTCGAGTTTGATGTCATCCACGGGGATGGATTGGGTGACGACTACGGTCGTTATCGATTGTGAGCGTAGGAGTGTTACCGCTACACGTAGGATGGTACTCATGTGGTATTCCCGGGAGGGGAGACCGAGCATGATATTTTTCCCGAGACGGTACTCTGGAGTCCAAGTGTCGGGGACGGAGTTAGCGAGTTGGCTAAGCGAGCCTTACCCAGAGGACGAGGGAGAAGCGGATAGATCTACCTTGAGTAGTTTGCAGTCACGAAGGATGTTTTCCAGGATGAGCTGCCCAGGATTGCCTCAGAGGTAGAGGGTTGTAGACTTGATTATCGAGTTACACCTGGTACTTAGCCCATCTCTATGACTCGCATAGGATGGCACGGTGGAGTTGCGGGAACTTAGAGTCTAGTTACGGGGAGCTCTTTGGACAAGGTTCATTAGACGAAGCACTTCACCATGGGGCGCTCACACGGGGTTGTTCTGCGAAGAAGAAGAGCCAGAACCCTTGATGTGCGATGATTAGACAGTTGAACCCGAGTTCTGATCGAGAATCAGTGCCCATTCGCAGAGATTGATGATTTGTTTGATCAGGTTAAGGAGGACGCGAGTCTACTCAAAGATAGACCTTACGCCTTAGTTACCGTGGCTGAGGGGTTAGGGAGACCGAGATATCCACAACACGGCGTTTAGAAGCAGCGTTATGGGCACTTTGAGTTTGCAGTGATGCCGCTGGATTGGCGCGAATGCGCCCGGCCCAACATTCCTTGGATCATCATAGGTATTCCCGACCCTATACAGTCGGTTTATGCGTGGTCTTCGTGGATGACATCTTGATACACTCCATTCAGTGGGAGCATGAGTATCATTGAGGATTGTATTACAGTTGTTGAGAGACCATCGGTTATGCATGATTCGAGTAAAGTGCGAGTTTTGGCTTGCGAGGGTGAGATTTTAGGTTACGTGGTGTCGGCATCAGTGTGTCGGTGGACCGGATAAGGTTAAGAAATTTTGTGATGAGTTGGGAGAGGCCGAAGTCGGTCTTCGAGATACGCAGTTTCTTAGGATTGGCTGGGTACTACAGAAGATTCATTGATGATTTCTCCCGGATTAAGCGATACCTATAGCGAGATTGACCGGAAGGAAGTCAGTTTGATTGGGATGACCCGATGTGAGGAGGCATTCCGGGACATGAAGGAGACCGCCGGCTCCTATCTTAATAGTCGGACGGGGGCAGGGTTCCTGATGTATTATGATGCCTCGAGGGCAGGCTGGGATGTGTTTTTGATGCAATCAGGGAGGGTAGTGAGGCTTATGGTTCCCATCGGTTGAAGAATCATGAGCGAATTACCCCACGACTTGGGTTAGGCGGCAGTAGTCTTCTCCTTGGAGATTTAGCGCCACTACTTATATGGCTAGGAGTTCGAGGTGTACTTTCGGACCATAAAAGTGCGAAGTATATCTTCACCTTGTGGGACCTCAATGAGAGCCCAGCGCGGGGGGATGGATGGAGTTCCTGGGGATTATGACTTCACTTTGCATTACCACCACTGGTAAGGCCAAATATGGTGTTGATGCGCTTAGTCGAGTCGCGGGAGCATTGGCTAGTATAGCTTCTCGGGAGTAGCGAATGCTTTTCGGGGCGTAGGACGGTTGGGCTCTGATCTGATTAGTGAGCTCGAGTACGTTGAGGAGTTTAGTAGCTATCATCTCTGTTGAGGCGAGTGATTAGTCCCAATGGCGGGACGTAGAGATAGTGTCCATGTCGGGGGCCCAGGGTGCATGCGAATCTGGTGTGAGGGCTGGACCGATCCACGCGGATGGTAGTCTTAAATTTATAGAGGGCGAGTAGTGGTTCCCAGGTTGACCGGTTGAGAGGAGATTCTCAAGGAGTTTCAAGCACTCTCGATTCTAGTGCATCAATTGGCCACGAGTGCGGGATCTTCGTCGCCAGTACTCTTTGGAGGCGGGATGAAGGAACACGTAAGGGACTTTATGCGGCTTGATGTCTCACGTGTCGACGAGGTTAAGAAATTTGAGCGAAGCCAGCGAGCTCGCCCATTATTGGAGAGTGGGCTGAGTAGAAGTGGGAGCACGTCACGATGGATTTTGTGACCTACTTGCCACGAACACCGTAGAGACATGATGCGGTATGGGTGATAGTAGACCGGCTCACGAAGTCGGCATATTTTCTAGCTGTGCGGATGACCTTCACAATGGAGAGATTCTGCAGGTTGTACATTCAAGAGATAGTCCGGCTACAAGGAGTACAAGTATCCATAGTGTCGGATAGGGCCAGGAGTTCACAGGCGCACTTTTGGAAGAGTTTCAAAGGCTATGGGCTTCTGACTGACCATGAGTACGACTTTCCGCACAGACAGGATGGTCAATCCAAAGGGACTATATAGGTGTTAGAGGACATACTCTGAGCATGTGTCTGGATCATAAGGGTATTTGGGAAGAGCATTTGCCCTTAGTGGAATTCACACACAACAACGAGTTATCGGTAATTATACAGATGGCACCATATGAGGCATTATATGGGAGGCCATGCAGGTCATCGTTATGTTAGACCGAGGTGGGAGAGAGATCCATCATTAGTTCTGATCTGATTAAAGACACCTCCGAGAAGGTGAGCTTGATACGACAGCGTCTTCTTACGGCTCAAAGCCGTCAGAAGAGCTATGCAGATGTATGACGTCGACCCTTAGAGTTTAAGGTTGGGGATCACGTTTTCTTGAAGGTGATGCCCCCAGGGAGGAGTGGTCGAGTTCGACGGCGCGGGAAGCTATGGCCAGGGTTTATTGAGGCCTTCGAGATGCTGGGGAGTAGGCACTATTGCGTACGGTTTGCTTTCTGCTTCGACATGTCGGAGGTGTCCATGCCAGGGTATTTCACGTCTCCTGCTCAAAGTATCTCGGATCCGGCTCATGTGGTGGATTGAAGGACGGATTGAGTTTGCAAGCGATAGGACCTTCGAGGAGGGACCGGTGTGCATTTTCGATAGTAGTGATCGGGTTTGCGACGAGGCCAGGTGAGGCTAGTATCTTGGGTGCTATGTGTGTATGGAGTGGAGGAGTCAACATGGGAGCGCGAGGACACGATGCGAGCCACCTATCCCTTCTTGTTTAGGGATGAAGGTACGTGGTTTAGTCGTTTAATATTTAAGTGACTAGTTTACATGCATGGTATAAGCACATTCCATATGCATGTGGGTGATTTTAATTGTCCAGAATTTCGGGACGAAATTCATTTTAAGGAGGGGAGAATGTAAGATCCGAGAAAATTCCAATTTTCTGAAAAATGGCAAAATCGTAATTTCTGTCAAAACCCAAAAATTTTTTAGATCTCGGATGACAAAATGGATTTCACTGTTGGAATCGTCTCGCGAAATCTAGCTAACACGTCGAATTTCATCGAATTCCAAGACCAGGTTGGGATTTACGTTTTTCGGGTAGAGAGTATTTAGTGTACGTAAAAAGCGATATTTGATGTGACAAAAGTCACATATAACATGTACTCATGTGACACATGTTGCATGAGTAGAGAGAGGATGGAAATGAATTGCCGAGATAGTGTCAAATGTCGAAAATCCAAGCTTAAGGACATGATTGGCATTATTTGAATTCTTAATGATAATAAGGCAAAGTCGAATAGTGATCGTCTTCTTATTTGAAATCTAGCGAAAGCGTGAAGGAGGAGAATGAGATGCAGTGAGTTAGTTTTTTATTTTAGAGGAGTGTAGAGCTTCTCTCTACAGATCCGGCAATCGGGCCAGTCGGATTTCTTCGGGCGAAGCGAGCGGTTCTCGACAAAGGGCCAGCGTGGAGTACCGGGTTTAGGGAGTTTTGACAAACTCAGTGGTGAGGGTTTTATCCTACTTGTTTACTGCGATTTAAGTCTTTGTTGATGATTGGAGTTGGTTTGAGGCCTTGAGCAGCCGTTTGATGCATTCCCGAAACTTGGAACGAAATGTGAAAAATTGTTGGGCCGGTTTAGACCCGATCTGTGGCTTGTGTATGGGCTGTTTGGGTGGCTTGTGGTGTAATTTATGCATTAGATTGTGTTGTGATGTGCATGAGGCCGAAATGGCCATTGGATTTCGGGTTCACAAAGTGGAACCGATGTTGGGTGATTGGTCGTGAGCGATGGCAGAGGTTTATTTGTTCGCAAAATATTTTATGAAAATGTGTTTGGTTGGAATAATTCAAAATCGGGTGCTCGTGATTATTAATTAGCCCCATGAGCTAATTTTGGTGTAATATTGAGAATTTATATAACATGTTGTTGTGATTTAAATTATGTAAATATATGCATGATGATATATTTATGTGTTATATAAATTGTGGGTGAAATATAATGCATTTCATATGCAGGGTAGCTAAAATTAGTGTTGTGCATGACATGAGCAATTGAAATAGAAGCGAACATAGGTCTGAAAGGAATTTCACGGGATGATTTAATTAGAATGGTTTATGCGCCCCAAAATACCCTAGAATTTTTATAATAATTTTATTATATATTATGGGTATGAATTGAAACAAACTTGGGTTTTTCCAGGAAAAATTGATAAATTGATGAATTATGAAATATAAATTGAAGGCGTGAGCATATGATTTAATATTATATGCTAAAATGAGAAAATTGATCGAACCCAGAAATAACCCAAGTGAAAAATGGCAAATGTGAAAATTTGTAAAATGAAAGGGACCTAAGGGTCGAATTATTATAAAAGGATAAATGTCTAGAGTGAATTTACTGATAAATGATGGCCAAGTGGAATAATAGGAGACTTAATGAAATAATGGGTTTTAGGCCAAACAAGGCCTTATGAGAATTAAGTGACTTGAGACAAAAATAGGAAATGAGAAAAGGGGTGTAGGCCAAACATGGCCTTACACTTAAGTTGATTTATAAAGACCAAAAATGTGGTCTTAGGGCATTTGGAAGAGCAAATTCCGTTTTTGAAGGAGAAAGGGGAGAAAAAATGGGGAAAAGCTAGGGTTTGCAAGGAGGAGTGGCTTGGGTTGGCTTTGCTTCTCTTTTCTTACTCCTAAGGGACCAAACAACATACAAGAAGAGATTTGAAGAGGTTCAGGGGACGGGTGATGATCACCTAACCTAGGATCAAGATCGAAGGAAAGGAAGCTAGATTCGGCGAAACGGTTTATTCTACGACCCTATTCTTATTTCAAGTATTTTTAGTAGTTACACCAAGTAATTATGAAATGAGTGCGTAAATGAGTATATGGAATAAGTACATAGATTAGTATATCTTTGAAAGATAATCTGAGAGTGAATATGAAGAGTGAAATGTGATATTTGAAAACCGAATAAATGCTAAATGATGATAAGGGCCAGGATTCATCAAGCGGAATCCTTCATAAATGTGAATTGAATGATATGAATGAGCCTTTGACGGGATGCCAATCGGCATCCATCAGAAGAGCACCGAAGTATCGATGTCCCGGCGGCGGGATGCACTAAGCGACATCGGAAGTGTGATGGCGTGGCATTGAAGAAATGTCCCACTTGGTGGGATGCACTAATCGGCATCCGTCATGATGGCGTATGGAATTTAAGTGATACCACATGTCGGGATGCACCAAACGACATCCGTCATGATAGGAGACCGAATAAGTGATACCACGTGTCGGGATGTACCAAACGGCATCCGTCATGATGGGAGATCGAATTGTTTAATGTATAAATACATTCTTAGAGATGATAATAAGGCGGGGATTCGTGGCTGGAATCGGCCCGAAATGTGAGATTGAATGGTCGAGGTGAAATAGCCGTCGTTAACGAGTGTGGGATTTTTATGTATGGCAAATCCTCATAAATTGAATTGTAGATTGAATTATTGCATTGAAAATGCATGTTGTTATATGATAAATGACTTGAAAAATGAAAGCATACGGGAATTGATTCTTCGCGTGAGTATATGTTGATATATAATGGAGCATGGTTTGTTGTTAAATGCATGTCGAGTTAAATTTGAATATTGAAATAGAGCGTATAGAACTACTAAACATGAAAATGCTTAAGCGTATAGTTTTTTATCTATGCTTGTAGTATCGAAATAAGCAAAGAAAAGAAGAGACGAATCGCGTGCCTGAGTGCATAGAGAGGAATACGGCGTATAAGTATATATTAAAGTAATTTATATCATCTCTTTTGAACAAGTGGTATTTTGTAAACAAAAGGGCTAAACCCTGAACCTTGATCTTGTATATCATTTTGAAAAGGCATGAAGGTCTTCTTGTAAATGTATTTTGTTAAATGTTTATGGGCCTACCAAATTGCATTGAAATTGTAAATGATTATGAGCTTACCCAAAACTGAAACCGCTTCCGCAACGAAATGACATAATAAAATGTTTTGAGAAGATAATTGAAAATTTCGGAGTAAACCGGGCTCCGGTTAGGATCCGCCATTCGGGTCGGGCCGGGGATTCGGGTCGCGACATTTTTGAAAAAGAAAATTTAATAACACGGAAAATAAAGAAATAAATGGCGTCCGGGTTTTAGTTCGGACTCATATTCGGGTGGGCCAGGAGCTAGGAAATTCGCTACAGTAATCGAGATGGTCCCTCTGATTATACGTCGGAGGCCATGTTGTTTTGGAAGGGGTTCTCCAACACATTCGCCTTGGAGGATAGTCCCATATTTTCTGGGCACTTCGGTGGTATATTTTGAAACAACGGGTTTTGTTTTGAAAATGATTATTTTTCTCATACATGAAGCCCAGAGCGAGTGTGAGAGTCGATGAGGACTCGGGACATGGGTTAGTCATTTAGACATTCAAGTAGGATCACAATTTAGGATGTGTGTTTTATAGGATCATTGCATATGCACTTAGGTGGGGAGTAACCCATTTAGGGTGATTCCACTACTAGGCGATAGCTCACCCTGTCGAGGGAATATATTATTTCAGGTACAGGGAGTGTGCGAGGAGACGACTCATCTTAGAGGCCGATTTTGAAGAAAGCAGGTTTGTGGCTTTGATGGTTTTATGATGTATGACATGTATTAGAATTTTATAAATTTTAATATATGTTTGAAATAAGAGTTAGTTATTAACTCTTGAGCTATGGTATATAGTTGATGTATATTGATGAGTATTGTTGTATGGGCCCAAGTGGCCGTTTTTACTCATGTATATGTCTTATGATGTTGTTTGGGACAACTTATGTACTTTGGGTAGAGCTCCTCGTATAAGGGAGACTCTGCTCGATTTTCGTGAGTGGTGTGGGGTTACCCGACATTCATGAGTATTCCGCGGGTTGACGGGTTGTCAACGGACCCCCGGGTTTTGGGGCGTCACAAGAGTAGTCCCGGTTGTTTATGACATAACTTGAGTTTCAGTGCTCCGATTTAGGTAATTCCAGTTGGATAAGAACCCTTAGCACCTTATCTTCAAGGGAGTACAAAGAACCAGTGTCAAATATGAAGTTAAGACCCCTGAAAAATGAGTATTACAAACTGTCCCTAGTGTAATATCGGTAAACTGACTAGTTTGGCATGAAAATGCCATAACTTTAGTTTGGATGATTCAATTGGAATGATTCCAATTTCTAAGTAAAGTAGATTCATAGAGAGTACAAGAATACATGAATGATGTGTGTCATAGGCATCATCTTTGTACAAGTATGAAATGCCATATGTAATAGGCATGAAACAAGAAAAATATAGGAAATGCAATATGTATAGATGTGTTCATGAAACATGAATATGATATGAAACATGAAAACGAACTGAAATATGAACATGAACATGAAAGGCAATGTGTCATGAACACATAATGTGATTAAGATAGGTTATGAGTTCTGAAAGACATATGATAGTATGACTACCTAGGACCGAAGAATGAATGAGTGGACGTTATGATCGGTGCCCGGCCTCACGCTGGTGCTCACGGCGCCCATTGCGTGTAGGCGACACATTCGATTGGTGCCGGCACTCTGCTAGTGCTACGACGCCGCATTACATGGGGCGAGGCACGTTACAGTGGTGCGGCACTCTTGCTAGTCTTCTGACATACATTACTTGGCGGGCACATTCTGATCGGTGTTTCGGCACTCTTTCTAATGCTACGGCACTTCTGTTACGTGGGCAGGCACGTTCTAATCGGTGCTTCGGCACTCTTTCTAGTGCTACGGCACTTCTGTTACGTGGGTAGGCACGTTCTGATCGGTGCTTCGGCACTCTTGCTAGTGCTCTGACATACATTACATGGGCGGGCATGTATTCGTTAAATCTTTGTACCTGCTCCTTGGGTTCTTGGTGTACTATGTCCATCTCATTCATGGTTCTGTCACAGGTAAGCATTTATAGATATGTATATAAAAAGTACATGAATAAGACCCAGTATGCTTAGCATACTTATGTACCGTACTGTGTGCCCTTGGGTACCATACATTCCGATCTGTATAACAAAGTCATGAAATATGTAAAAAGAGACGACTTAGATACCTTGACATGAATATGTATAAGTCTTAATATGATTCTGATATAAACCTATAAATCTATTTGTTTTTGGATATGTTCTGAATCTATATGAACTCGGTATATGTATTTGATGTGATTTGTACCTGTGTACGAACTAATGTCAGTATGCATAAGTCGATCTGAGCCTTGTATGTATTTGTGATATGATTCTGATCTGATTTCCAATATAGTACCCTACGGTACCTTCGCATAAGAATAAGTCTCGTAATAAGATGGTCATAATACAGAGTATAGATCTAGTAAGGCAGTATATGCTTTCAAAAGTAATACAGAGTATAAGATCCGAAATACAAATCGAAATACGAATAAGTTCGTAATGCAAAAACCTGAATCAGAAGCATACAAGTATATGCCTTTATTAATACAAGTATAAGATCCGAAGTACAAGAATAAGCTCCGTAATACAAGTATAAGATCCGTAAGACAAGTATATGCTCTGTAATACAAGTATAAGATCCGAAACACAAGAATAAGTTCCGTAATACAAGGATAAGATCCGAAATACAAGTATATGCTCTGTAATACAAGTATAAGATCCGAAACACAAGAATAAGTTCCGTAATACAAGTATAAGATCCAAAATACAAGTATATGCTCTGTAATACAAGTATAAGATCCGAAAGACAAGAATAAGTTCCGTAATACAAGTATAAGATCCGAAATATAAGTATATGCTCTTATGTACAAATTATAACTTGTCGAAGTACGAATAAACTCAGTAATGCAGAGTATAAGTTTAGGTAAGACAAGAGGATATGCTCGTAGTACAAGTATAAGATACGAGAATACAAGAGTATAAGTTACGTAGTACTGAGGTACCTGAGTGAGAATCACAAGCCTGCAACTCCTACGAGAGATCCCGAATAAGTATTAGTGCGAAGAGTTCAAGTAGATGTCGCTGGGAGATCTGAATAATTATAAGTCAGAAAGTATAAGAATAGAGTCTTATATATGTCCTTTGGGAGATCTGAATGTATCGTGCGATGTGATCACAAGTACGTATCTGAGAGACTTGAGCAAAGAATCACGTTTACTATAAAGATGAATATGTGTATAAGCTCTTTGTATGAGTTGATGAAAATTGGATATATATATTCTTTGCATATCTATTCTTGTTATATCTCCTTATAAATGAGTAATAGTGTATGTGTACGTATAAGTCATGCGTTTCCCAGCTGGCGTAAAGCTTAGCACGGGTTTGTCGGAGTGTAGGTACAGAAGAGAGCGTCCGAAACTTCATGCACGAGGCCCGGCCCCACACTAGTAGGGGTTCACTACATGTAAGGTTCAGCTACGATTTTATGAAATGTAAAAAAGTATGAGTTTTGTATATGTAAATGGGACTCAGTATATGTGTATAGATTTTGATGGACACCACTCCGGTGGTGGTTCTTTTGTATATGTAAATGATTTTTGTTATTACAGAAATTGTTTGTATACCCATAGGTACAAGTTCAGCTCTAAGAAAAAAAAAACAGGTAAAGAGTCCCAGTATATAGTCGCCCCGGACGGGTTCGGATCGCCCGTTGGTCGGACACGGAAAGCGAGGGTGTGTGAGAACCCTTAGTTAAATATGGAAAAAAAATATATTGATGCCCAAATGATCTTTCAATGATTCAAATTGGTTCAATATGAAACATGGATTGAAAACTCTTTAGTTGTAAAATGTATGATAAAGCATGAACATTTTACACTTTAAATAATCAATTTTTTTGCCCTGAAATCATTGGACCTACTAACAAACCCAACACTATGGAAAGAAAATAGAGAAAAAAATATAAAAGAAAAGTAGAAGGAAACAAAATTTTGAGAAAAATAAAAATAAGTTTAAACGTAATAAATTAATTCTATATGTTTTTTCAAACTCGTTTCATCCGTTTCTATCCATTATATAAGGGCTAAGAAATTTAAAAATATGTAAAATTTTGAAGAATTTTGATTATATTTTATTTTCTTTAATATTTTTGAAGGTGAAACCAAACATGAGAAAATGATTTTCCTTAATACTTTTTTTTCTTTCCTTAGTTCTTTCTATTGGAGAATCAGATTTAATTTAAATACTATAATTATAAATATAAAATATTTAGATTTAGATTGATTCTAATGTACAAATATGCCTAGTCTAGATTTAGTTACCAAATTCATTCTTTCATTTCTTGATTCAATTTGTATCATTTATATCTCAAGTTATTCAATGCAAAATATCAATCAATTATTCATTTCTATCAATATCTACATGGTATCATAGCAACGATCCAAACCTCTCCCTCTTTCTTCTCTCTAGTTGTCGGCTCACCTCCCCTCCTTCTCGGCTCCCACCATTCTTCACACCCACTTCCGCCTCCTTTTCCCCTTGTTCTACCTACATCATGTCTCGAGAATAGCAACAAATCACCGTCCCTTCTAATCTTGCTTCACCTCTCACCCTCATCAACATATCCCATCAAAACAGTGTCAAACTCACATCAACAAACTACCTCTCCTGGAAGCTTCTGATTGAAGCTATCATTATCGATTACAACCTCCTTAAATTTATCGATGGCTCTCACCCTTGTCCACCAGCTATGACTTGCTCCGCTAACCAGGACACGCCAAATCCAGATTTTCTCCCTTAGATTCGACAAGACAAATGGCTCTTTGGGGCTCTTGTCAACTCTATCTCTACTTCGTTAATTCCTCTGAGCCAACAATCCTCCACCTCCTGTGACACTTAACTTACCCTTACGAACACATATGCTCGTCCATCTTGTGGGCATATTAAGAAAATCAAGGATCAACTTAAGCACGCCATTAAGGGTTCTTAGACAATCGCCGAATACATGCAATTTATCAAGTTTCGTGTCAATCAACTTGTTGCTCTTGGTAAACCCCTCAATCATGACCTTATAGACAAAATTTTGGATGGTTTAGATGATGATTATAAAACCATTGTTGATATTGTCCAAAATCATGAGACTCAAATTCTCTTTAATGAATTCCGAAAAAGTGTCCAATCGGGGTGGCGCTCAGGCACGCAGTCTGGTCACTTCTCATTCCCATCACTATGACACTGGCCTCTTAACGTCCCTGACTTATCGCCGTCGAACTCCCGCTCCGTGGTCATCCTACTCCGGCCCTCGGCCTCATTCGACGCAGCATGCGACCTCCTTGTCGCGCCGGCCTCACCCCATACCTTGAGTCGAGTGCGAGGTACATCACACCATTAGTCGCTCATCCGATCAATGCCAATCTGCCAACTGGTGTTTAGCCTCCTACCCTTAAGCTCCTGCCCACCCATAAGCATGGCCCTCCTCGGGTTCGCACCACTGCTAGTGGCAACCCATGGCTCATGTTGCAACATCTTCGGCTACAAAATCTCTGCCATGGCTACAAAATCTAAGGTATACTACATTGCTTTTGGACAAATCTAGCATTCAACTCACAAATGTTGTGCTTTCGAGAAATACCAAGTGCTTTGTAAATAGTATCCCATCCTAGTACTGATGAGCTTAAAAGTCATCTATTTTTTACTCCATTTTACGATTTTGATTTTTCATGCGAGAAAGGAATAGTGTATCGCGAGAAATATGAAGAAACTCGCCAATTTGTTATTAGCGAGGGAATTAGCCGAAGAAAGAAGAAAAGCGGTAGAAAATCTGGCGGTGGTGGAGTAAAAATGCGAGAAAATGGCTGGCGAAATGAAAGCAGCTGGATTAACTAATGTTTGCGGTTTTGGGCTTACCGGTTCGATTATGATGTCGCGACATCGAGGAAAATTGAAGGAAATTTGATGCGGAGTCGCGGCGGGGATCACAAGGTAAGCGGTAGGATTAACCAAAGACTTAGAAAGATGATCTTAGCGACAACATCGTGATATCGACAAGGTTGATGTCACGACGAGGGATGGGAAGTCACGGCAAAGAAGCGCCTTGAAGCTATAGCGAGGTTTGAAAGATGAAATGTTATGACAAATTTATTGCCATGACGGAGGATCGATGTCGCGACACCAAAAGCAACCGCTTGAAGCCTCCAGACATAAGACGTGTTTCGCTGAAGGTCAGAGTTCCTGTTGATGTCGCTGACAAGAGATTGATGTTGCGACATCGTGAAAACCATCGCTTAAAAGTCGTAAGGACATGAGCCGATGTCGCGACAGTGGATTGATGTCGCGATATCGTGTGAAATAAACGCTGAAACCTCAGAGGTGAGCAAAGTGATGTCACGACAAAGGATTGATGTCGCGACATAAGAAGACATCAGTTGAAAGCTGCAAAGACATGAGCTGATGTCGCGACAAGGGATTGATGTCGCGACATCAGGAACGAACAGTTGAAACCTGCAGAGGCATAAAGTGATGTCGCGACAAAGGATTGATGTCGCGACATAAGAAGACACCAGTTCAAAGCTGCAGAGACTTAAGTTGATGTCGCGACAAGAGATCGATGTCGCGACATGGATGATGTCGCGACATTGATTCTGCTGATGTCGCGACATCGATTCGTCGCCGGCAAGATGCCTCTCAGAAAAACAAAGAACACACTTATTGATAAACGCCGCAACGCGCCAACTAACTAATGTCGGACAGGATTTGAGGTCACCCGAACAGTAACATGGGCTACCCACTGGAAATCCATAAAGAATACTGGAATTGGGGGAATCCAACTAGAAACCCTATAATAGTTAAATACCCAGAGAAAAAGAGGGGCGCGGCGAAGCAAAACTTGTTATCCGGTAGCCAAAGGCTTCATTTTATTTTCTTCTTTTCTTTCATTTTTCTTTTCTATTCGCCATTATAGAGCTGGCATTATTTTCATCTTTCTTTATTTTGTTTCATTTTCCTCGATCCGGATGTTATCGCTGGCGTGTCGAATGCGTAATTCCATTCTTTCAAACACACCTAATGTTTAAACACAAATTTCTGGAATTCGACTTTCCGCTTTCAAATTGCAAGCTTGTTCTTATGATCGAGGAAGCCAAGAGTGTAATCTAAGAACAGAAACCCAATATTAAGCAATAATATATTTAATTATCTTCCTGTAGTTGTTTCGCAGCCTTGTGAATTTCGCTTTTATGAATTTACTTCTGGTTATGGGTTTAATGTTTTTGACTTGGAATATCGCTTTCTTACACCGCTTTAAGATTTGTTTCATTGCTCGATTTCAAGGAGGTCCTCCGAGTGACAATGTAGAAGGCATTCCCGAGAGTTATGAACATTTCCTCGAAGGTATTAACCTCATATTAGAGATCTAATGAGCCTGTAGTTTACTAGATAAACTCTCTCTCACTTGAAATCAAGAAAGAGTTGAATGAGTTATCAATTTAAACAAACAGAGCTCCACCTCAATCTCGGTCATGAAGCCAATCCCGTGTTAGCCGATATCTAATCAAGTAGGGTGATCTATTCTGAATTTAGGAGGAAGAGTAACCGTATTGTATATCCCTGCTTGACCGCTGTAACTTGGGAGCTAAGGTTTACAGTCCAAAAAATGGGTATGAAGTATTGCAAAAAGAAAATATCTGATTAAGGAAATCCCTATTAAAAGTAGCTTTCTACCACCCCGTCTTCAAAGAATCAGAAAATTACATAAACGAATCAGGAGTGTGAGAGATCCAAACAGATCGCTAAACGCCTTGGACAGATTTTAAAACCTGAAATACACAAGCAATTTTATCAACTACTGTGAATTGATACTTCACAATATAAATAGTCCTTGATGTCCTCTAAAAGATAATCATCTGGTCATTTATATTCTTAACTATTCACTATTCTTTATTCTTTAGATTCCAAATTTTTATTTGATTGTTCATTCTTTCCTTATACTTGTATATTTTAATATGCCTTCTTAAGCTGGATCATAAACGTCAAGTTATATCCAAATAGCAGGAGCTTGAGTAGTCGTGATAGTTGATCTAGACTCCTCAGATCTCCGTGGGATCGATATCTCGACTTATATCCATTTTTATTACTGTCACTCACTCATAGGATATTAGGCCAAAACCAAAATTGAAAATGATTTACTATAGGAGATTTTTGGTCTATATAGTAGAAAGTCAACAAGTTTTATGGCACCGTTACCGGGGATCGAAAGAATTTAGTAAATCAATATTCAGACGAAAGAAGGAAATGCTAATTTGGACATTTTGAAGAAAAAGAACAAAAATAGCTTTTCAAGCAGTGGTTATTTTTAGCCACTAACCTTTAACAAACCATATTGAAAATATTTGTTGGCCATACTAATCCTATTAATGTAAGTGTGTTTTGATTTAAGGGACAAAATTTTAATGCATAGGAAATGTAATCGATCCGATTCCAAACAGACATGCACTAGAGAGAACACCTGGCCGGCAAAGATAAATACGCGTAAAACTCCAACTACGGCGTATGAAAGACAGACTGTGAACGGCACATAGAGAGCGAGCCTAGAAGGCCTCCAATCATACTATGGAGGACTTCTGGTCATGATTCAGATATACCGAGAATCAGCAAACAACTATCGATGCAAATAATTTTGAACTTAAACCAAAGACTAATTACAATGGTCCGAAGAGCACGCTTTACTAGTCATCCCACCGAGGACCCAAACGAGCACTTGGGAAGATTTCAGATTACTAATACAAGGAAGTTGAATGGGGTGAGACCAAGTCATCAAACTGATCTATTCCATTCTCTCTAGAGATAATACAAATATAATGGTATGAATCCACTATAATGGTTCATTGATACTGGGAGGAGTTAGTAGAGGCCTACTTGTAGATTCTTTCCCCTGTACCCCCTTTCACCTCGTAGAGAAGGAGGGAAATCATTGTGTTTCAAAGAGGGGAAGATGAAAGACTGTATGTAGCCTGGGAAAGATTCAAACCACAGCTGGTAAAGATGTCCAATGACGGGATGGGACCAAGACTCGGGGATGGATAATGAGATCATGCCTTGAATGATATATCAAAGGGGATCATTGATGCTCATGTTGTGGAGCATTCAAACGAAAAGTGTCGAAGGAGGCAAAAGAGCCATCAAGGACCTGTTAATAGAACAGAAACCCTTCAGCTGCAAGAGGAAACAAAGAGAGGAAAGGATCATGGAGCGAAAAGATGTGACTAGCTGAGGCCAAGTTGGATGCTACTATGCAATGATGGACAAGCAAGAAAGAAGACACACACCGCCCATGATAGGAGCAAATTTGAAAGAGAGTTATTGAAGGGAAGTGCCGAGAGAGCCATCAAGAACAATTCTATGATGTCAAGAGAGGTTAAGTATCCGCGAGCCAAGAAACAACATCAACCTACTAACCTACCAAAGACATTATCACCCAAAGATCGGTGAACCATGAGAATTTCATATGGTGGAGGGCCATAAGGCCCAAGGCATGGACATAACCTCAACATGGTTATCAAATGCCCACCAAGGTTCTAGAGCAAAGAAGAAAGAAGAAGGAAATGAACACGTAAATGAATATCGTATCGGCGAGGGTCTAATCTTTTCACACGTGATGCCGCAGCTCATGGGGGATAATAAGAAGCTGCCGAACTTCCATGAACAAAGCTCGGCATCTTGGAAACAACTACCAATTCTCAAATTTTTCGTAACACCACCAATGCATCTCCAAGAACCTATACACAAGTAGGGCAAATGGCCCTAACCCCGCAAAGCCAGAGGAAAGATGCCTTCCAAGTGACAAAGAAGAATCCAAAAGTCGCATGGTCAGTGCAATTTAGAGTGGGAAGGAGTTAGAAAAGATGAAAGAAAAAATGACAAGAAATAGCAAGAAAGCCTTAAAAGGAAGAAGTAATCGAGAAAAAGAAAGAAGGAGTGGTCGTGAAGGACATCCGTTTAGACATGCGCCCCATTTCCACAGAGATCATGAGTTAACAAAGATAGAGAGCAGCCAGCACGGAAAACCAGAAGCTGCAGATTCAGATGCCTTTACGGGCAGACGACGCCATCCCGGCAAAATTCCCAAGATATGCTGGCGCGGCAAGATAGCGTGGTGGCAGATCGTAATCTATCACATCGCACGACAAAGAAAGAACGTCGCAAGATGAAGTGATCCAGGAGTTTTACAATTCTTGCATCATCGAGGAGTTGAATTCCGTAAAGCTCTTCTGGACTCAGGAGCTAGTATAAACTTGATGCCTTTCTCGCTGCTGGGCAATTAAGTTTGGGGGAGGCTATTCCCACCACTATTACTCTTCAAATGCATATTGACGATGGTAAAACCCTGAAGGAGTCTTGGAAGATGTGTTGGTCAATGGCAAAATTGTTTTCCCAAGACTCATCATTCGAGACATGGAAGAAGATCTCACAAGCACTCCCCGCTTATTGGGGAGACCATTCCTAGTCACTGAGCCGCCCGATCGACATGCAAAAAGGAGTTCTTACCTTAAGGGTTAGAGAGGAAGCTGCTGCTTTCAACTTGATCAAAAGCATGCATTACATACAGACAGAGAAAATTGCAATGTAGCGATGATGCTCCATACCTACAACCCGATAGTTCACAATGATTGTAATGCTCAAATTTTTATCAATGAAAAGAGTAAATCTCAAGATATTGAAGATGACTACTCCGATTGTCCATACAATGGGCCATTCTATAGAAACTCGTGTTGAGCCCAAGCAAAATGTAAATGACAAAGGGGAAAAGAAAAGGAGAAATCATCAAGAAACCAAAGGAAGAGGGGCTAGTGTTGAAAGAGTTGCCAAGCCATTCAAAAGTTACGCTTTACTTAGAATCACCAAAGAGAAAACTAGTGATTATCTCTCGCTAGACTCCGATCGAGGAACAGAGGTTGGGCCGAAAAATCTTAAAGAAGCACAAAGAGTCAGCTTCGTCCATTGAAGAGCTGGGTGTATCACCATCATCATGCGCACAAAATTCCGGCTTAGAAGAAAACTCAAATAACTCGAGAGGAACATCAAAGGAGACTGAATCCAGTGATGAAGGAAGTAGTCAAGAAGGAGGTACTCAAATTGCTGAATGCTGGTTTTATCTATGCAATTTCATATAGTCCTTGGGTGAGTCCAAACCATGTATCCCAAAGAAGGCGGTTTATCAGATCCGCACGAGAAAATGAATTGATCTCTAAATAAGAACAAGGATGGACGGAGGGTATGCATTGATTACAGAAGCCGAACACGCCTACCAGAAAAGATCATTTCCTTTACTTCACTGATCGATGTTGGATGATTAGCGGTGACACCTCATTTTTTACTGATGGGTATTCGTGGATACAATCGCATTGCTATTGCACCCGAGGACCAAGAGTAGCACCACATCGATGCCCCATGGGCAGCTTTAAGATGCTACGGTCAGGTAAATTCCCGCTACATTCCGCAGGTGTATGATGTCATCGTTTCACTGGTTGAAGGAGGCGTGGTACCATGATGACTTCTACTGTATGGATCCGCTTGATCGTTGTTTGAAGAACTCCGAAACAAGGTATTTCAGATGCCAACACAAACATTTAGTAATTTGAATAAGGGTAAAACGTCATCGGCGTGTACGGGAAGGTATTGTTCTTGGGTATAAAATTCTCTCATGTACTTGACCTGAAGTAGATCATAACCAAGGTATTCATTATCAAAACCCCTGTGGCGTAATTCACTTACCGCGTAAAAGATATAGTTTCTGGGCACAATGATTTTGATAGAGATTCATCAAAGACTTCTCAAAGAAAACATCTATGTATTATCGGAGAAGGATACAAGGTTTAATTTTGATGACTCGCAAGGTCGCTTTTGAAGAAATCAAGATCAATTATTCAAGCAATCGCTTCCATCTTTGTAATGGGATCGTAATTGAAATAATGTGCGATGCCGCGATTTAAGAATTCGAGCCGCCCTAAAAAAAGAAAGGAGAAATATTCAGGACCATATATCGCATGCTAGGTAGAAACCTTCAATGAAGCACACAAGAAAATTACTCAACAACCGAAAAGGAGATGCTAGCCAGTATTTGCTTGTGAAAAATTCAAAGTAACAGCATTTTGATCCTGTTATTATTCATACTCGATCATGCAAGAATCAAGTACCCATGTCAAAGTGAATGGTGCCAAGCCAAGATTGATAAGGTGGGTGGCCAGCGGCCAGGTAAGAGTTTGACTTGGAGATCAAGGATAAAGGGGTGCGTGACAATGTGATAGCCGATCACTTGTCAAGAGTAGAAAGAAGCACCGCCAAGAAGAGAAAGTAATATTAGCGTAGAACTTCCCGATGAGCAATCAGCATAGTTTCCTTCCAACTTCCATGGTATGTCGATATTGTGAACTATTTAGCTTGCGGGAGTAGTTCCTTCATAATTTAGCTACCAAATGTAAGAGGAAACTCAATGATAAAGGTATTATATTTAGATGATCCACTATTTAAAAGAGGTGCTGACATGATAATAAGAAGATGTGTGCTTAAAATGAACAAGGAAAATTCTAATGATGCCATGCACCATATGGGGGCATTTTTCAGAGAAAGAAATTTCATAAGATACTCCAACTGATTTTATCGGGCCCACTATCTTCGGGTGAGATTGTACCGAAAGGGGTTAAATTGTGTGATAGATGCCAAAAGATAGGAAATATCAAAGAAAGATAAATTAAATGTCTTTAAGAGGTATAATGGTGTGCAAACTTTTCTTGATGTATGTGAATAGGGGATTTCATGGACCATTCCCACCACTATTTGGGAACCTGTACATACATCTAGCAACTGATTATGTTTCCAAATGGGTGGAAGCAAGTGGTTTGTCCAAGAATGATTCTAATACGCTTGTGAGCTTTGCATAATATTTTGAGCAGATTTGGAAACACCCACAAAGAACCATCATTAGTGATGGGAAGCCATTTTGCAAACAAAATATTTGCAAAACTCATGAGCAGCATGTGACTAAGCATGTAATGAGTCTAGCTTATCATCCCCAAACCAATGGACAAGGTAAATTTCCAACAAAAGGAAAGATTAAAAGAATACTTGAAAGATCGTATTTCGCAGCTGATCGGGTCTTCCAAACTCGACATGATGCACTTTGGGCTTACAGGATCGGCATACAAAAAACCCCATTGAAATGTCCCCATACGTAATTGTTTTGGCAAACCATGTCACCTACCGAATTGAATACAAGGCAATGTGGGCCATCAAGAATTTGAACTTCGATTTTAAAATTGCAAAAGAGATATTGCTCCAACTGTCTGAACTAGAAGAATTGAGAAATGAAGCTTATGATAATGCTAGAATCTACAAGGATAAGACAAAGAAATGGCATGATCAAAGGATCCTGAGGAAAGAGTTCAGAGTAGGGGAACAGGTTCTATCATGCACTTAAACCAAATTGTTTCAGAAAGTTGGAAACTTAAATGAGTGCCGGCCATACACAATGGTGTCAAGCAATGTACTTGGAGCAAAGTGACATAAGGACCTGACACGAGAAGAATTCAAGTCAATGACAAAGACTCGAAGCACTATCTAAGTGGAAGAACTCGAGGAAGAGCTCGCTGCAGTTATCTAGAAAGAAGAAGAACCAAAAATGAAGAAGTCCAGCCTAAGGACTCAAAATCGAGCAACCGATGGGAGGCAAAACTCCATAGAAAATTTAGTTTCCGCTTTTAGATTTGAATCTTTTTGCCGTAATTTCGCTTTGATTAGTCTTTACAAAGATAGATTTAATTTTGAGAAGTGACTGTAGCCCAGAATTAAATCCTTTGAATCATGCAAGATATGCCCCAAGGCTGAAAAGACATGAGCGAGAAAAAGTAACTCCAGACACCTCCAGCACTCATGCAATGTCACGACATGAACAAAGGGGGTAACTTTCCCTAAACCAAACCCGTGGAAATATGAGGAATTGCTTGTTGGTTTCGCTGAGATGCCTCGAATAAATGCTCCAAAGGAGATAGGATATTAAAGGAATCTGCTTTGAGATCATTAAACTAAGGGCATAGGTCATGACAGAAACAAAAACTTTGAAAATGGAAGGTCACGACATGGGACAACGCATCTAAAATCTATTTATGTCGCGATTGAACTCGTGATGTCTGACATAAAAAGGGTCGTGCCACTACTCACCCTTAAAATGCCCTAAAATTAATGTTCTTAAATAAAAGTGAGGCTTAAATCGATGTCGGGGTGCCGAATTTAATGAATAATTAATTAGCCCACAAAACTGATTAATCGCAACCGCTGGAGAACTTTCCCACTCCCGCTTCCACTTCGTGAACCGCTTCATCTCTCCTTCCTTCGATTCTCAATTCCGGAACCCTAGCTCTTTGTAAAATCTTCGCAAAACTTTTCCTTCCGCTTTCAAATGGCCGAAACCTCAAACCTTGTCCCTAACCGAAGATCATGGAGGAATGGTGTGCAAACCGTAAGAAGAAATCCGACTGAGAAGAACTGATGGAAGAGATTTACCATACCAAGCACCAAATAGTTTCAAGAAGAACGGACAAGGAAAGAAAAGCAAGAGAAGAAGTAGAAGATTTTGTGTCGAGGAAGCTATTCCAACCTGAAGAAGCACTATGCCAAATAAGGGGGTTCGGGATTGCAAAGAAGATCTGTAAACCCTATTACCCCTTTCAAGGAGATGACTGAACAGCAGGTTGGGAAGTCTACCACATCAAAAGTCGCCATAGCAAAGAATTTTATTCCAACCAGAGGCAGAAAGACAACACCTGTGTTCGCCAGAGAGCGTGGTACCTATATGGAGCCAAGGCCATTAACGGCTTCCATGGAATGGCAGAATAAGCACGGGTCCAAGTTCAAAAAGCTCTTGAAAACCTAAATTTTAAGAATACCAAAGTTTCACCCACTATGCCACAACTGGGACAAGGGGAAGGAGGACCAAAAACCCTGAACAGGGGAAGCCTCACTGAGGAGGCTAAGGTATGGTTCTATTTCTAGCCTCTGCTTTTGGTCCCAACCAAGTATGTGTGTGCACAAGGAGGAAAGCGTAAAGCAATTATGCTATATGCTATCTCCTAAGGGGTACAAGCCAATGAACAGAATTGCACTACATGAGGTTCATGAAAGAAATAAGAGGGCTGATCCCTTCCAAGAACAATAACTCGCTTTTATAGTCAAGTGAGAGGGGAAGAAGAAGAAGAAGTCCGATGACATCACCTAATTCTACCGACAGATGAGCAAGGGACCCAGGTAAGTCCAAAGAAAAAATGGGGTGTTGATTGAACAAGAGAAGAAGCTCCAGCCGCAAGACAAGAAGAGGAGAATTTTGAGGGCTGTCGGCCAAGAAGAAGAGAACCCAGAAATTCTAAAAAATACATTTTAAGATTTGCAAGATAATGAAGGGCAGAGAAAGAAGCTCCTTAGATTTCCATCCCTTAGTTAGTTCTCCTTATGCAAAACAGCACATTCAGAGCAGATGAAAGCCTGTAAGGAGTACAGAGAACACCCAATAATAGAGGTCCTCAATGCCATACGTAAGAAGATGGAAGAAAGGAAAAGAGTGGAATTTGGTAAATGCTAACTGTGGAAGGAATTTATGAAAAGAGTTAAAAAGAAGAGATCAAGAATGGGAAGAAGAACCTGAAGAAGAGGAAGAACAGATGAAAGAGGTTCTTCAACAGTTAAAGAGAGTGACTTAATAAAGAAATGAAGGAAGAGATCATTCTTTCTACGTAAAACTCAAGTTTATCATGAATCTTATATAACCGCCAGCTAGATCGCTCCCAACCATCATAAGAGCATGAGGTAGAACAGAAGCCAAATTGGGAGAATCGTGATCAAGGATCTGGTAAATTTTTATACAAGTCTCTACAAAAGATTTTTGAGAGAACCGATGATGGTATAAAGTGTGCTGACGCCTAATCCATAAAGTGCAGAGAATGGCTAGAAAATTCGATTTACTAATAAATAATCTTCCAAATTTTTGAAGCATGATCGAAATGGAAACACAATGAATGGCTTGGGAAGAGAAGATGAGCTAAACAAGAAGGTTGATCTCTCCAATGAGATCTTCATTGAAGATCAAGTTGAGCATGAAACTAAGAAGAGAAAGGAAAGAAGGGAAATTAAATTCCCTCCATACCCAGCTCATTTGGGTACCCTAGACCTGGATCCCCTAATACTGCTCCTCTTCCAAAAAAAGAAAAGATAGACTTCTTCCTGCTGACTCCTTCCTTATTCTCCAAAGCCCATACTGTTGTATCCAACATTTGCAATTGAACTAAATAAAATGATAAATTTGAATCGAATTGTCAGGTTACTGGTCATAAATTGTGTTGCTTGTGGCTGTATAGTCAGGGAAAATAAAAGTAGAATTAGTTCAAGAACAAAACTGAGATGTATTAACGAATTAGAAGCAATAGATTAGGGAATAAAGTCAGAAACACAAAAATGCATATGGTGTCAAATGAATACGCTTAATTAAAACACAAAGTGCAAAAGTGACTTAAGTCTAACCGATAAGTCCGGTAATAGAGGAAGGTAATACAATAGAAGGAACAAAACATTTTTGAGTTTGTGTACGAACAAGAAGTCACAACTCACTGATGATCAATAATTGAACTACTCATCAACAAAAATGAGTCAAGGAAATCCTTGTCACATTCAATCCAAATTTAATTTGTTAGATTATTGATCGAGGCTTAAATCCTAGTGATACAAACACAGAGATGACAGCTGGCCTGGATAGTTTGTTTTCATTCTAGCTATCCCTATTCATATGTCGATGCATATACCTTAGTTCCGTAAATCGAAATAAATGTTTATTTTTCAAAATAAGCCAATGGAAAACCCCAACCCATCCTAAAAATCAATCCTTCAAGAAAGAACCTATGATTACCTGTGAACGCTGAGGAAGAAAGAAATGAAGTTCGGGGGAGAGAGAGCTGAGGAACTCAAGGAGAAAAAGACAGAAAAAGGGAAATGAAAAGAAAAGGCAAAGAGCAGTAAAATGCATAGAAAAGAAGTTTATAGGATAAGTTTTATCTAGCCTAACTCTCGAATAATTAAGTTCTTAGGGTGTTTAAACACTAGCACTAATGCCATCCGGTATGGGAGCTACTAACCCAAAGTTCGGCTAAGAGTGTTAGAAAGCCTAAAAAGGTAAACACATCATCCGAATGATGACAAACAAAGGAAATTTCCCCAGTGGAATTACAAGTGAGAAATAGGGGGCATACAGTTCTCGAATCAAGCACCAAAGATGTCCAAACACAGTTTAGGGGAGCTTACAGCAAAACTACAAGAAAGAAAGGGCAGGAAAAAAACAAAAAAAAAGGAGAGAAAAGGTTCAGGTAATCTAACCTAAAAATTCCTTCCATCCTAGCCCATTAACAAGTCAATATAAGCCCAAAAGACTCGATTGATCTTGAAGGTCGGAATTACCTACATTAGTGGAGATCAATATGAACAACAAAACCTATGGAAATCTGGAAAATATAAACAATCAAAACTGTGGAAGGACTTTAGGGAGTTAAGGACTCATTACAAAGATGAGAAAGGAAAATAATTTAGATATTCAACAGGATCTAATGATTATGTTGTAATTTCAAACTTTAGTTTTGTATACTATAAAGATTAAAAAACCATAATCTGAACCTAACTTAAAGCTGATGTACAGAAAACAATGCATTCTCTTTGTATTTCAATCAAATCGATCGGGCGACCGCAAGTTGCACGTAAAAATGTCCTTTGCTCGAGGACAAACACTCTTTCTTTCCGTTTAAGCTGAGGACAAGCAAAACTTGTGCCTGGGGGAGTTTGATGAGCGAAAAGTCATCTATTTTTAATCCATTTTTCCTGCCTGGCTCTATCCGAAAAGGAATAAATTATGCGTAAATATGAAGAAACCTACCAATTTGTTACAAGTAGGGAGTTGTGTGAAAGAAAGAAGAAAAGCAAGAGAAAAATGCAAAAAGAATCGGGTAGTAAAATGCGTAAAATGGCAGGCGTAAATGAAAGCAATCGTTAACTAATGTTGCGCGCTTGCATTACCCGCTTATGATGTCGCTACATCAGCCCCCCAAGGAAATTTGACGCAGTCGCGATGGGATCACAAGGTAGGTACCGAGATTAACCGCAGACTTAAGGAATGATGTCGCGATTAACATCATGATGTCGACAAAGGTTGATGTCGCGATGGAGGTCGCGAAGCGGAAGAAGCACTTTGGCTACCACTGTGTCGGAAAGATGAAACCGCGCAGGACGGTTCGCGTCGCGACAGAGATCGAGCGTCGCACACCGCGCAACCGCTTGAAGCCTCCGCATAAGACGGCTCGCCAAGGTTGCGCCTTGCTGATGTCGCTGACAGCATAGATGTCACGGCATCATGAACCATCATTGAAAGTCACATGAGTCATGTCGCCGATTAAAGGATTGATGTCGTGCCATATCGGGAACGGTCAGCTTGAACCTCAGAGGTGGCAAGTGATGTCGCGACAGCGATTGATGTCGCTGCATAAGAAGACATCAGCTTGAAAGCCGCAAAGACATGAGCTGATGTCGCGATATTAAGGGATTGATGTCGCGACATCGAACGCACGCTTGAAAACCCGCAGAGAAGTGATGTCGCTGACAGCGATTGATATCGCGACATAAGAAGACAATTCAACAGTCAGATTTAAGTTGATGTCGCGATAGATCGGCGTCGCGGCATGGATGATGTCGCGATATTGATTCCTTTGTCACGCATATACAAGATGCCTTCGTGAAAACAAAGGAATGTCATGACTATTGATAAATGCCGCAACAAGTGCCAAATTGAATCAATGTCATGCGGATTTGAGTCGCAACTGAACAAGAATAATGGGCTACCCACTTGGAATCCAAATGTGCATTGGAATTAGGGGCCCAACCAAGAAAACCCTATAAATAAGCAATACCTTTATAAAGAGGGCAAGGCGGCTAATCAAGGATCCGGTAAACAAAGGTCATTTATTTTTCTTTTTCTTTTTTTATTTTCTTTTTCTGCTTCGCTGCGAGTAGATTAGATTATTTTCATCTTTCTTTATTTGTTCGCCTTTCTCTGATCCGATGCCACGCTTGAGTTATGTCAATGCGTAATCATTCTTTTCAAATTACACTGGAATGTTTAGTTCAAATAAATTTCGAATTTGACTTTTCCAGCCTAAATCAAAAATGTCTTAAGATCGAGGAATGGCTGGGAGTGTAATTCAAAAGAATTGAGAACCCAAATTTTCCATTAAGGGAATGCTATAGTCGAATTTATCTTCCCTATAGTTGTTCTCACTGTAATTTCAAATATAACTACTGGCTGGTTTAATGTTTTTCGATCCGAATGCGCTTTTACATCTGCTTAAGATTTGTTTCACTGGTTCTACTTCAAGGAGGTCCTCCGAGTGACACAAGAGAAGGCATTCCTTCGAGAGTTATGAACATTTCTTGAAGGTATATTAACCCGCTTATTAGAGATCTAATGAGCTTGTGAAGTTTACTTGGGGAGTAATCCTCTTCTCTACTTGAAATCACAGCTGAATGAGTTAATAATTTAACAAGCGTAGAGTCTACCAATTATGCAGGATTCACTTTATACCTTTTAGAATTAAGTAGGTTTTTATTTGGTAGATTTTAGGATTAGTTTTAAATTAGTTTTATTTCAATTAAATTTATTTTATTCCACATCCTATTTGATCACCTAAATAGTGAAGAGCCCTTGTAATCGGGGTAATCAAATTCCACTAGAGAACCTCCAATCCTCGTGGCACAACCGACTTTTAGAGTCCACTTTATTACTCAAAGACCCGCACTCTATGGAAGGGGCTGAGGTTGTACATTTCTTTTCATTTTAGTTTTTAAGTACACTTACTTTGTTTCAAATCAGTTTTTTGAGTATTTACCACATTCATTCCCTACATATTTTCATATATACATCATTTGGTCTCAATAATATGTTGTTACTAGGGACTTTAGTTTAGTCCTTGGTAGCCATGTCAGCACTGAAATGTTTTATCACTTATGACTTTAGTTTAGTCCTTGGTAACCGTGTTTGAAATTTTGGTCAACACCTCTCCACTTACATGCCTACTCTGATGCTGACTGAGCTAGAAATAAAGATGATTTTACTTCAACCAGTGCATTCATTATATACCTCAAGCGCAATCTAGTTTCTTGGAGTTCCAAGAAACAACGAATACCACAATTTCTCCACTGTCAACATCGATGTGTCACACTCGCATCGACCTTGTTATCTATTCCATTTTGCAGCTCAATACTCCCCACTTAGACACTAGTTATCTACAGCGACAATGTCGGTGCGACCAAACTTTGCTCTAATTTAATGTTTCACTCGCGTATGAAACATGTTGCACTAGATTACCACTTCATTTGTGAACAAGTTTAGAATGGTGATCTTTGTGTTACACATATACCTCCGAAGGATTAGCTTCGTGTATGCTTTCACCAAACTCTACCCCGCATAATGCCATCAGTTACTACTCAAGATTGGTCTCTACTTAGATCTAAACTTGGTGGTAGATTGGAGAATCAAATTCTAAATATGATTTAACTTAGTAACTCGTAATTATAAACTGTAATATTTAGATTTAGATTGATTCTAAGGTACAAATATGTCTAGTCTAGATTTAGCTACCACTATTCTTTCATTTCTTGATTCACTCAGAATATTTACATCTTGTTATTCAATTTTGAAAATATCAATCAATTATTCATTTATGTCAATCTCTACACTTTTCGGATTTCAAATGGAGCCTAAAAAATGCAACAATGAACTCTATAATTTTTTAAACTTTTGCATCTTTAATGAGAAATCCTTAAAGAAACTTCACTTAGGTAAAATTTTCAACATTTTAAAAACGTTTCTAACCATGAACAACATCAAACAAAAGTAATTTTCATGCAAAAAGGCTTTCATTCAATTTGAAAAGGAGGTCAGACTAGTTTGAATTTAGTTAGATAAATTTTAAAGTATTAGATACTTTAATAATAATAATATGCATTCCAAATTTACTTGCTCTGATACCACTTAAAATATGGCGCACCCACGCCCTTTTATAACAATTTAATTATAGCTTAGACAAACAAAAATATGTCTCATTTAAATAGGCACATAACTCCGTTCGAATAATGCATTTATACAAATTGACATTCCATGCCTTTTCAAATACAAGTACAAAATATTTATGGAGTTCACTCGGGTCGTTTACAATATGTAAAATACATTTCCATACTTACAAAAAGATATAAAAAAATTTGTGATCTTCTTATGAAGACTTTTACATCTTTGAGTTCAATCTAAAATAATTACAAAGATCGTGAATTAAATGATATGCATGAGTCGGAGCATTACCACATACTCTGCCTGCTTGATGCGACTCTTGATACTTTAACAATCAATTCCTGCACTTTCTACTCGTACATACCGCGTTGATGATAAACAACGTATAAGCATTTTCATGCTTGGTTCTGCTACAATACTCTTCCATTTCGCCTTAAATCAACTCATGCATTTTTTCCAAAACAATGCCCTTTAACTTTTTGAATAATCAATGCACATAATACATATGGTTCATCGTTATGTTAATCACTTTATGCTTATTGACTATTCCAAATATGCACTTTCATATGCAATAAATCATTCAAAACAGCAATCATGCATTTATAATTTTTTACTATCAATTTTGCCTTTAAACTAATTTAACCTATGCTGCAGGCGTGATAACGAATCAATGTAATAGCCTCTTCGGGCTGGTGCCATGTGCCTAAGATAAAAAAAAAAAATTTATAACACAAGACACCCGCTGTCGCTGACGGGTTATTAAAAAATCAATTCATGAACACTACCGATACTATCTCGCTGGGCTACGGATCGGAGTGACACTTCATTATACTTCAGCTAAAGATTTAATTTAACCCTTATTGGTATACCAATCTATCTTAACTCGAATTCTAATGGGGCTAACATTCTTTTAAGGGCCTTCAACCATCTGGTCATAATCACATAATAGAGTGGCATACATTGATATTAATAATCGTTTTCAACACTGCAAATTTTCATATGAATTTATTTCGCAGCTTGGGTTGTCTCAAATCAATTTAAAAACACATCAATATGTGCAATTTATCATAAATCATTTCAATATTTCATAATTTTTCACAATCAATTTTGAAACAATGGCAAGAGTAAAATAAAACTTTCACAAATTTGAAACAAGAGAGAGATTGAAGAACAAACTCAAAAAGGTTGTCGCTCTTCGATTCCTATCCTCGAAATCCTGTTATTGGGTCAAGCTTCCTCGTTACCAACCCCTAATCCATCACAATGTCTAGGATTTTTGGTTAGGGTTGATGTCTACCCAATACTCCTTCACTTGCAAAATTTTCTGGGGACAAATGAGCCATATTTTTCTCAAGATTCCTTCAAGAAAATTATTTCTCTATGATTCTATTTTTAGTAGGAATTTAAATCATCTCATTTTGATCACCCAAACTCAAGTTACGGCATTTTGTCGCCAACCGCCTTTTCCAGATGCCTGCACTTCACTTATTACCTTCTGTTATTTCGATTTCGTGGGTCTTAACTCCTAAATTGCAATGGTTCCTTCACTCATTTAGCTATGGTTCTAAGGTTTTTCTCCAATTGGAGTCATCCACCTGGGATCACCAAAACCTGCTATTGCATTTTACATCGACTACTCTAATTTGCAAAACAAAATCTTCACATAGCCCACTTTGAAAACTTCTAGGCACTTGGGGTTAAGCAAATTACATACACTTTCTTCCAAGCAACTTATTCCTCTATGTCTAGTTTACTCAGAATCTTAATCACCTAATTTGATGAGGGAAACTCAACTTATGGCAAAACACCACAACTACACCCAAAATAGAGCACATGTGTTTACTTGAAACTCACCTTAAACCCATATTCGAGCCTTAGAGCCACACTGGGCTCCTAGTCCTCTATACTCAGAGTCTCTAACTCTTATGGTTCATTAACAATTGGAATCACCCACTAACTGATTTGGCATCCTAATCCTATAGCCAAAACAAGTTTATAGGGTTTTTGAAAAATTTGACAAAGAATCTCCTTTGGAACCTCACCATTCTTATACAAAAACTATAGGGCAACCTCAAAACCTGCTTTACAACCAAATATAAATACTTTCATCCAAAAATTTAATTGGCTCTACCTTTTTAATCTTTTGATTCTTCAATACCAAGCATCATTTTTCCTCTTTATCTCTTAAACTCTTGGTTATGTCACGCCCCATTTCCCGGTCCGACCCGACATGATCCGAACCGAGTCTGCCCGAGACTACAAACTCGGGACTCTTTATTGCTTTATTAGACACTGTGCCCAAGTCTTATAACCTATTAATACGTTACATACAAAAAGTACAAAATAAAACTACCATAGTAGTGGTGTTTACAGTGTCATATACATATAGTCCTCGAGTCCCACTCACATGCTATACAAACTAGAGACCCATTATGGATCGAGCTGAAACCTACCGTGATGAACCCCATCATGTGTCGCCCTGCATCGCTAAGATCATCTCCTTCTTTTCCTGTAATCTACACGGATTAATAACCCGTAAGCAGTTTTACGCTTAGTGTCATATGTAGTATGCATATACAATATTTATATTCATGATATAACAATAAAACTAATATCGAGTTTCCATGTACCATATAATGGACTTATACAAGTACTTATGCTAATGACTTATGTTTATTCTGGATTCCTAGAGTTCACGTAGAGTTTATTCTTATCCAGAATTTATGCTTATAGTCTGCACTTATGCTTATTTGAATCTCCCGGAGTTACAGCTTATCTTACTAGAACTATACTACAATGTAATTTACAAGATTATTCCATTCCTAGAGTTATGTATTTGTCTTATTTAGAAATACCCGCCAGAATACAAGATCAGAACGATACACATTTGTTGCTCTTATTCATTCAGTGATTTTCATATAAATTACTATAATACCTAGACTAAGTATTAAATAAGACATAAATTTCAAGAAGTATCCGAAGATACTATACAATACTAAGTGCCGCAGATAAATCAGTATACGGAGCACTCAACAGAGTGTCAGCATTTAATCAGAGTACCGGGCGCACAATCGGGAGTTCCGTATGTACGGACCGGAGTGTTCGAGTACTTAACTAAGAGCGTCGAGCACTAATCGAGTCCCGGCACACCGAGTCATGCCCGCTCTACCGCCGTGATTGCAGGCAGTTGGCTTCATACTGGCCCAGCATTCCTTACGATGAGAGTATGTGTATCTGGGGAACTTCATGTCTTATTATTGGGTATGAGCCCCATCGGGAGACCTCGCAAGGCTGAGTTGGCTCGCCGGCGGCGAGGTGCCGCAAGATTTCACTTTACTTCATCCTTTCTGAGTATTTCCTAGATGCGAATTTTAGCTTAAATACGCAAAAATAAAACAAAACAGGCTATATGAATCATTCTTAGACGGTATCATTCGATCGGCATCAAAACATCTAGTTTCTGAGGCGGTACTGAGACTCAGAGCTGCATTCTGCACTGATTTTGCATCAGATTAACAGATCGCATACCTGTGGTACCGCGATCGGCTGACCGCTTCCGTGAAATATAATCAACATTTTCATGCACTTTCCTTCCATACTTTCTATTCCATTCTTCATCAAAAATTAACATGAAATCCTCAAACCACTCCATAAACACTTTTAATTAGCCAAAGAATCCAAGGATTCATACCAGTCTCAAACTTTATGCAAACTTGGAATTGTGAAGGATTCCATATCTAATTATTATCAACCAGGGATTTTCAACCAACTCTTCCTTAATTCAGAATAGTGATATATCTCCAACAAACCCTGTGGGGTGGAACCAAATTGTCTCCAAAGAAAACCCTAGCAACCATACCCAAGTAGTTAGAGTACAAAATCATAATGAAAATCATGCCATCTACTAAACCCAAAGATCCATACCTTGGCTCACTTCTCCTTCTTTCCTCTCTTTCTTCTCCTCTTCCTCCTCCTCCTCTCTTCCCGTAAAGCTTCCTTGTTTTGAGACCAAAAATGAGTTATTTTTTAATCTCCCTCCCCATTTATACTTAAAGTTTCCATTTATTTGCCTTCAGCCTCAAACTCTAACCATTTACTTAACTTCAATATTTTATTTTATTCCGACCTTATTAATTCATGTCTTTAATGCCCCTTTTTGACAAATTACGATTTTGTCCTTAAGTCTTGTACACTTTCAGTTTCTAATTTTCCATGTTTTCGCATTTATGAAAATTCCATTTTTGTACAAAATATCTTTAAACATTTGAAAACAACTAGGTATATTTGCATATACTACTTGATAAAAAATCACTCAACTTTTCTCCACAAGCCTTAGCCTCTTTCTCTCTCTCAAAGCGGAAATGTCCAAACGTGAAATTGTTTTCAGAATGTAATTGTCTGATCCCACTATATATTAAGGCTATACTGGGTTACTTCCATTAATTCCCATTTCTCATTCATTTTAACATCATTTCACTTTCCTTTCACCTTGGCTCACTTTATTCATATTTTACATTACACTCTCATTTAGGACCCTCGGGTCCCCATTTGACATTTTTACTAAATTTATTTCTGGCTCAGAAATTCTAGATTTTTATCATTTTTAGTTTTTAGTTTAAACGCCGCAAAATATTATAATTAATTATTTTACACCCCAGCATGTTATAAAACCGTTAGGTATTTTCAAAGCCATATAAACTCGACAGCGTAAGACCACTGTCATGTTAAAGTGATAATTCAATAAATAAGAGATGCTTCATGCGAGTATGGAAGACCGAGTTGACACAAAGATAAGTGACACCAAGATTGTCCGAGTAGAGTCTGTGGCTCACGCAGCTGCCGGCAAGTAGTTCATCGCAGCAGATTTTATTCATTGCACCTGCAACTGATTGTGATCGGTAAGGGTCTTCGCGATTCGCCTTTAGGGATAACAAGAACGCACACGTTTATCGATGCGCCGTAAAATGTAATTAGCACCACAACACAACATAGCAATCTATGGATGGAGGTCATCAACATATTACCGCCTGGTCAAGAGATTCAATTAACCATGGTCTGAGTGGGCAAATAGCAACTTAATGCCAAGATTACAAGTGCCATTAAGATATCGAGAAGGATTTTAATGAATTCAATGAACCTCTAATGAAGGCTACGATAAACCGAGATAGCCGTTGTTTCATAGCAAAAGAGATATTCGACTAGGTCATTCAAAGGTGCTACAGATCGCTTAGACTTAAGGTGTGAACGTTTGATATCCATGAGGGTTTTGGCCCGGTGTAAACAAGGAGGAGCCTATAGCAAGCGGAGTAGTCACTAGTTATGAATCCAACATGTTGTGTAAGTAATAATCCAATCGAGGTGGGAAGAGCTTCCACACCATATAAATATCTAAGGGTGCTGAGATCTTTGGTGAAGAACACAATTAAGTTTCGAATACATGCTGATTGTCTCCAGGTCATTAAATAAATATGATCATCCACATACACAAGAAAATAGATAATATTATGATTTTGGATGAGAATGAAGAGTGATGTATCGATCTGAGATGTGAAAAATCCGAGAGACAGGAGGAACCCTTTGAGTTTCGTTACACCACACTCGAGGAGCCTATTTAAGACCATAGGAGAACCCATTTAAGCAACATCACACATGAGGAAGGTTATGACACCCATACCCTTCCATTGGCCATATAGACTTCCTTCTTCGAGGCGACCATTAAGAAACGCATTATTAACATCCAACTAACAAATGCCCCACTAACATGTGGCAGTACGCAAGAATTGAAAACCGTGACGCCAGATTGATCGTTGGACTAAATGTCTCAAGAAAATCCACCTCATACCTGCTGATGAAACTCAACCACGCTGCCAACTTGCATCTACAGAGCCATCTGTGTGGTGTTTGATGTGTTAACCCATTTATTTCCAATAAAATACGACAGATTTTATGAAACAAGAACCTTATTAAAAGTGATTGAGAAGTAGCATGATAATTCTCGTATAACTTGTGTCCACAAGGAATTTCTAACACCTTGCCAATAAAGAGAGCGGGTTTTAGAGTGTCACTTGAAACCACAAGAAGAGTGGAGACCTATATTTCTGGACGGCTTCATAATGAATTTGCCTAGTAGAAGGTCACAGATTTGAGCATTAGTCGAAGAAGATGCCTAAGAACAAACAGGCATGTGTTAGTGATGGGAGTCTGAGGATGCTGTATGTGTGGTAAGGAGGTGAGCACAATCTCTACAAGAGTATGGATCCAGAAAAGGCCCATAGAGTCACATAGTATTACCTGTATGAGAGGCGTAATCGACAGAACTCACAGTTAGAGGGACCAAAAGTGGTTCAAACAAAGTGAATATTATGTTGTGACTAGGCACAATTCCAGATTATGTGAGAGATCATCTAGTATGTGCAACTCAAGGGATGTATAGCCAGATGAGGTAGTTAGACTTGTTTTGTGGTCAAAGACGCATAAATAAGGAGTACCAAAACTCTATTTTGACAAACTGAACATGGTAGGATACAAAAACACAATTGTTTGACAAATCAAGGCATGAAAAGGCACTCTGAGTAAGAGAATAACCAAGAAAAAGACACGAACGAAACCGAGGATCAAGTTTGTGAGTTGCATACTAATGCAGCCACTGAAAGCAAAGACATCCAAAGACCTGGAGTTTGGTGGAATTCACCTTTTTGTTGAAGAGTTTTTCGAAGGAGGACATGAAAGAAATATTTTCTTTGGGCATACAATTGATGAGATACATGACTGTAGCAAAGGCATGGGACTAGTATTTGAGCGGAATGAGGGCACAATGAAGAACAATAAGGCTGATTTCAAAAATATGTCGATGACGATGTTCGAAGTAGCCATTATGCTCATGTGTGTGGGGTGGAGTAGTGAGATGAGTGATGCTATGGGTGGAAATAAAGGAGCAGGAAGAACGATACTCACCCATTGTCAAACAATGTTTTAATTTATAAAGTAATTACCTTTCAACTAGGATCAAGTTTATTAAAAAGACAAAGTGAACATTAGATTTCTTTTAGAGTAAGAACCCTCACACACATTTTGGTAAAAGTGGTCAACGAAGATAACATAATACTTGAATTCATCAATAGATAGAAAGGGTGAGGTCCATACATCAGAATAAACAACTTTAAGTGGAAACGTAGATGAAATATATGATGTAGAAAAAAGAAGCTTATGGCTTTTATTGATATTGCACGAATTACAAGAAAATTTATGAAATTGAGAAAACGAAAACGAAATATTCATAGACGACAATATTTTCCTAAAAGTTTTAAGAGAATGGTTACCTAAACGACTATGCCATGTTGAAACAGAAACGAACGACAAGACAAACAAAAAAACTGAAACATACCTTCACTTGATTGGGAAGGAAGAATTTGGCCAAAAGTAGACCCTATCAGTGCGCTTGTCTGGTGACCACAATTAAAATCTATAACCCACCTCAATTGAAAATAATGAACAAAAAATAATATAGTCACAACATTTAAAGTATAAGAGTCAACCAACCGATTCATAGATGTATGAACATAAACATCATGCCAAGCATAAGTGTATGAGTAGATGAGGACAACTGCATGGTGCCAGAATTTTGAATGGAAAGACAAATACCATCACCAAGGACAACATTATCCGATCTAAAATACCTATAGTGAAGTGAGAGATTGACAAGATCATTGGTTGAATGATGAGAGTTACCAGAATCAAGAACCTAGTCAAATGTAAGAATCTACCAGAACTGGTGCGATTGACTTATGGTCGCAGAGACGTCAGACGAGGCAATGCTATGGTTAAGACTTCACAGTTAGCGGGACAAGGGAACACTAGCGGGCTAAGTGGCCTATTCGACCACAAATTTGGCACTTGCCAAGATAGCCTGAGAAGTAAATGCATTGGCGCCAAAGGGCTGTGGGGATCTTGATGGTCGAGCTGATACCGTATGTGTGAGGTTTATGCTACCGTGGTGGTGTAGATGTGAATGAGTAGAATCGTTGACCTGATTATATCCCACTGCTATTGGAACTGAAAATGATCAGTTATTAAGGACTCACTACACATGCCATAGTCGGTAAAGAGCGGGAAGTGGCTGTAGAATCATGAGTTTAACCACACCTATATTCACAGCTAAAAAAGTCTCAAAATCAGAGTAGTTTCAAACCTACAAGATATGAGAAGTTCGGGAGATGCAAGGATCAAGTCCACTGAGAATACGCCGATGTCATCAAATCCATAGGTTTATTCAGATAGACCGCTGCGTTTAACGTAGTTTTTGATGGGAGCCAAGGTGTTGGTGAATCGGCAGACATATATTTCCGGTACCTCGCCAAACACTAAAAGAAGAGATGGAGTTACAAACATAAATCAACGATAGAGGAGTTTTTTATCATCGATTACCAAGAATAATCGAATCCATAGAGTAAAGGCAGATCGCGAAGCAAACATCTAAATCGTAATTATGCGCGCTGGTGATTATAGAAAGCAACAAATATAATCAGGTGATCGCAATCAATTGAACAGAACTAAATTGCACGCTGCAGAGTAGTTTGTGGAAACTGAGCTGACAAGTACTTATAGTGACATTAATGACAATTAAGGACTGTAAGTGATCGATAAAGGTAGAGGAGGCGTACATAAGAGCTTGGTGGAGGTGGGGGAGGTATGGCAAACTGGGTGTGGCTGGTGGTAAGACATGCTCAGTGGGAAGTTTTCTAAAGGTCATGACAACAGATCACAAGCCAATGAGTCACATGAGAAGGGTTTGTGCCATGATGAAGACCGATCATGCCTGTAACAGAAAATATATAGTGAGGCTTGGTCCAAACCCCAGGCTCTCACATCATGTAGAATTTTGAACCTGAATTAAGAATACGTTTGTTTATATAAGCAATTATATGATTAAGAGTAATAAATTTAACTTGACAAAGGGACTAAAATTGAGAATAATATGTTATCTATATTTGGTAGCTTTAACAAAATCTCAGCCAACATTACAACCAAATCAATATCCAAGAAAGTCTAAGAGATTCATGATCTTTTGATTGTGGAACCCCAACCCATCTTTAACACATGAACTGGTGATGTCAGCATAGTCCTTCTTTTCTTTTTTTAATAATCTAGATGGTGGAAGACAAAAGTGGTAGAAACTCTAATTAATTTACCATAAGGCTAGCGAATTAATCAATTATCAACTAAGATAGTATATCTGCCTAATGGAACCAAGTCTTAATCTTTTCTTAGCAATCTATTCTATGCACATGGTAGGTATAAGAAACTAATTCTATCATTCATAAATCATGCTATAACAAAAAAAACAATTTACCTAGTTCGATTATTTTATTCATGAAAGACATTTGGAAACTCTCTTAGAGTTTAAACATTTATAAACGTAGTCATATTTATAGGGAAGCAAAGAGAATAACATAATCTTTAGCTAAGAAAGGCATTAGTAGTATTAATCTCATCAATGTATCAAAACTTTATATGTTTAAATTTTGCCTTAAAGATTTATCAGACCCAGAAAATTCCAATTTTCCTGGGCGGTAAACTTTAATTTTTACAAAACCTGAACTTTTCTAAATCTCGATGAGAAATCCGACTTCAATCAAGTTGAATCGCCTCCCACAAATCTAAATACCATCGCCTACTGGCCGACCCGAGACAATAATTTTATGTTTTTCGAGGCACGTGTCCGTAGTCGCAAAACACCGTGGAAAGACACGTGGATGTGAACAAAGTCACCTAATACATATACTCATGCACATATTACAATGATTATGATGTGAGATTAATACCTGATCGCGCCGTTGTCGCAACCTGCCACAGGTGCGGATGATGCGCCGAATTACTGAGCCAGAACAGAACACACAAAGTCAAGAACCTCTTCTCTCACTTGAAAAATCACAGAGGCATAAATGGCCAAGATTCAGGATTCTGTAGAGAAAGATCTTCAGTTTCCTCACGCCTGACTCACTGGCCTCAACTGGAGCATTGGTTGTTCTACGCAGGTCACTGGACCGATTCTGGGTGATCCGACAACCAAGAGGTAGATCTTTTCCATCAGTTGGCCATTACAAGGTTTCATGTAAATTGGTCAGATTTGTCTCTATGTCTGATTAGACTGTGAGTTTTCTATTCTCAAAATATTTTAACCATGAGAAACCCCCCATTGAAGAGGGTCGAACAAACACAACTGAGGTCACCGCCTACGGAAATAGGTCATGCGATCTTGGCGGAATTTTGCGATGTTAAGCATCCAAAAAAGAATTAGCCGGTTATGACCAGCCCATGAGCTGTAGAATTTCGATGTTAGATTGATGTGAACGAACAAATACACCGGTGACTTGCACCGGCGCGGTATATAATACTTCATAGGATAGCAAATGAGTTTGTCAGATCATATACGCATTCCATATGACCTGCAACTTTTACTATTAGAGGAGTGCAATGAGATGAAAGAAACTAAAAATGAAATGTTTTGAAAGCAACTTTAATGAAGATTTTATAATCACAGACGTCCACAACACATCTGAAATCTGAATCATTCTTAATGTCATCCAACAGATTCATCGAGGTAGTCCATTATATTTTGACTTAACTTATAAGTTTTCTCTAGAACAAAGTTTCTGTCTTGAAAACTGATATTTCCACTTACCCGTTTAGGCATATGTAGAGGAGTCGGTGAGGACTCCTGGACATGGGATTTGGTGCGACATTCGAGGTCCAAGCGTAATTTCTGATGATTGCTTTCCATTACTATGTGCACCAGTGGAGTAACCACATGTGAAATTATCACTATCGGGTTTTGCATGTCACCTGTTTGAGATCACTACTTAAGGTACAGAGTGGTAAAGGAGGACGGCGCCACTAGAGTCACACTGCAAGAGAAGAAAGCTCGCCAGCGGCTGGGTATCTTGCTGGTGGGCAATATGTATTAAAATCCTCTAAATTTTGATATATGTTTAGTAAAGAGAATGCCTATTAACTCTTAAATTATTAAAATATAGTTGATATTTTGTGAGTATTAATGCAGTAGCCCAAGTGGCCATTATTATTATTTTACTCACATGTGGACCCCTGTATTGTAAATTATTGGAACAGTTTTGTACCTTGCAGAGCTCCCGTAAAAGGAGAGGACCTACCCGATTTTCATGAGTGGTGTCGGGTTCCCGACATCCACTAGTATTTCAAAGGGTTGACGGTCAACGAATCTCTAGCTTTGTAAATACACCATCATGTGGTCTTCATTTAAGAACTCAGAGATTTCATCCTGGTTTCCATTCACCAAAAACAAAAAAACTATGCTAACAAGGTACATGTGCTTAAGCAAGGACCACTAGACTCATAGGATAGTTAGAATTCCTTCAAAATTCAATTATCTACTCTAATATCCTATGTAAATGATAACAAGATACAAAGTCTTCGTGTCCCTAGCCTATAATCCATTACATTCAATCTTCTCATGAATTATTATTGCCTTCTAACAAGGAAAAATCAATATCGCCCAATCTTTAAGATCGCCCATATCTACAGCAAATCCTTTCTACATAATCAATTGACATATTTTACCTCATAAAATGCTTATGTCAAATTCAACTTAAAGAACTACTTCAATCATAATTTACATGAACAAGCCTCCTTAGGATAGCCCAAAAGGATGTTTTATCTTAATACATGAGATATTGTGGTGTCCATATTAAAAATTGATAGATGAATATGCCCTTCTTCTGCAACAAGATGGTTAGCTCGAACAAAACTAATAAACAAAATAACAAAATCAAAATAATAGAGAGTGAAAAAGAAATATAACCAAAGTAAAAAACAACCGAGTCTTGTGAAATCATAGTTTCCTTAAGACTGATTTATCTTCTTCACTGGTGCTTTGAGATTTCAAAGGCGTTTCTTAGATAAAACGATGATTTTAAATGGATAAATGAAAGGCACTACTGCTATTCCAAAGTGAACTAAAAATGAAAATATGTTCTATCAATTACGGGACGAAACTCCAGACTCTGTTATATACTGTGTTGTTGATCTAAACATTTTTATACCTTTATATAAAGGAAAGACATGATCTTAATCTTATAATTCTAAAGGTTTGGTCAAATACTTAAATGAAAGAGTAATACTTATTAATATAATTTGAACCTTTTAATTTCATTCATATTTTCTAAAAGATACATTATATATGTATTTCACTATTAGTAAATCAATGTTAGAAATGATCAACTTTAGAGCTTAGATTTTTATATAAGGGAAAATAATGGCTTCACAAACTAAAGATAATAGAGATGAAGAGATTATACTTGGATTTAAATAATTCCATTTTAATCCATGTTGTAAAAAAGATGTTTGAAGGTCTCATAAACCTATATCTTTCAGCCAATGTCAAACCATAATTTTAGAACTTTCAAGGTCGGGTTTTCAAAGGGAGCAAGAAACATCCCTCCTGACATATTTATATGTCCATTTGTTACGCCATTACTCACGTGTCCCCTCCAGTTTTAGATCTAAAATAGCTGTTTATGGGGAAAAACTGAGTCCGAAGGCTTTCAACAAACTAATGCCCAAATTAGTGTGTTTGACAAATGTCGTTGTTCTTAACAGCTTTTTTTCCTTTAAAAGTTCAAATCCCTCAATCACGAACTGTTGATTTGAATTTGATTCAAGATAGCAGCATTTGATTTTTAAATTTGATTCAAGATAGCGGCATAAGGTCACAGCATAGTCAGTCTGTCTTTCCATATAATCTTTATTCGCTCTCGTTCTTTCCCTCTCCTGTCCCCTTAAACCACCCGCCTCCATTTCGTAATTCATTATTACAAGCTCAACCTGTCACTGCATGATTACCCATTCCCTGGGATTTGATCATCTTTTGTGCTATCTATCCAGTTTCTAAAACTAATCTATACATCCTTGTTTTTTTTTCAAATAAATATTTTGCCTAAATATCCTCCATGTAACCACACATTATACCAAAGGTAACTGTTCTATACTTTATACTAATAATGAACTTTTTTTTTCAAATAATGTTAAATAAAGACTTAATAGTATCTAAATATTGCTGTTTTGTTTTTAATACTGACAGAATGTTGCTTAGTTATCTTCATAGACACCGAAGGTGTCTCTCGCTGAAAACATCTTTTTCTTCTTTTCATCCATATAGCTGCCCTTTCCACATCCTTGTCTCATTCTTTCTCTTCTCACATGTCATCCTTCTTTCTTCTTTTTCTTCTTTATTGTCTTGTCACTTTGAAATGAGACGGATTCCACCAATACGCCATTATTTATCCAAATTGTCATGTGTTTCATAATTATAAATATTGATATTGTTTGTCCACCACTTACCATTATTTACAAATAAGTGGGCAGACATGTCTCTATCAAACACTTGCCGATTACATCTTTTTCCCCAAGAGTTATCCACTCTTCACTATCACTCCGTCTTTTCTATGAATTTATGGCTTCATTTTGGTCATATGGCTAGTCAAAAGAACAATGATCCACTTGATTATCCTTATCTCGTTAACATTCTTTGTCCTCCGGTTTTCCCATCAACCAGACTATCATCCGGGCTTATTTGCTGTAATGCTGACTGAAAGTAATTCTTTTTCTCAAATTGCCATTCGACCAAGTAATCGCTTATCCCCAATGCTCTTCTTGTTTTTGTCCATTGCCTGTTATAATATCCCTACTTTTTGGGTTTAATTTCAATTATTTGGAATCTAGATTCTTCACTGCTATTTATTGTTATGAGATGATAGGCTTTGATGCACGTCTCAATGTCTTCATTATATTCTGGACTAATAGTAAAGAATTTTATATAAACACTTTGATGACCTATAATTTTGCATAATTGGGTTCTAAGAGTGTCATTAAGTATTTCTTCACAATTTGGACTCAAATAGATTCGATCAACAAAACCGAAATCCATGGCATCTTGAATAAATAAGGGATCTGGCTTTTTTGTGATTATTATTCTTGGGTAAATAGATTCAGTGGAAGTCTAATAATACCCATCACCATTAGGGTTGTTATAAATGAATTCGGAGAAAGTCAAATACTTTCTTTCCATGTCAGACAAGATAAATGAAGATGTATTTATAGCACTGTTTTCTGTTTTTTCCTCTGGAAAAAGGAAGATATCATCGAAATTTTCCTTAGAGGCGAGTTCGGCCCTTCGGCGACCGTTATTCCACTGCATTTTTGTCTTTGCAAGCATCAAGTATTTTTCGCGCTTATCCTCAAGGATAGGCATCTCCAGTACCTTTGAGATATTTTTGTCAAGAGCAAGGATATATCTCATATCCTTATGTTATTAGCAATTGTTGTTGCCTGGCTTTTTCCTGAATGGGACGGCATATCCAAGCCTACCTTTTTGATGTTTTTAATCTCAGAAGAGGCTGAGGAAACATCATTTGTCCTCAATATCATTTCTCCTAATCTTTCAAAACATTTTTCAAGGAGATTTTGTGAAATATATGATTTAGTTCTTATATCATTGATATCCTTTTGTAAATTTATAATCTTTTCTTCAATTGAAATAAGATCATTATAATTTTCCAAAATCATATCTATTCCTTAAGCCATGTAGTGGCTTATATCTCGCATTCGATGTTATTCGACATTCCCCGCCAAAAGTCCGCAAGAAATTATCGCGCCCTTTATATGGACAATTTTAAAATTATAATAACTAAGAAGAGTTTGCCATCTAGACAACCTTCAGCTTGTACCTCTTTCCTATGTTATTTTTTATAAATCCCGTAACTCAGTGATTGTCAATTTCTATAATAAACATGAGAATAAGAATATCTCAAATTTATTTATCTCTTTTATTATTGCAAGTAACTCTTTTTCATTAATATCATAATTAATCTTATTACTATTAAAGGTTCCACTTGTATATCGACATATTTCTTCTAAATTTGTTTTCAAAATTGCTACCCAATATTTATCTGAAGCATCTGTTTGTAATATTAAATTATCATTTTCATTAGGTAACCTTAATTTAGTCAAATTTGAACATATATCTTTTAATCTTTTGATTATCATGGTATGCTTTTCATTCCATCCTGTTTGGTTTTTCTTAGTTAACAATTTTTGTAATTCCTGTATTTCTTTAGCTAAATCTTTTATGAAATCAGAGGAGTAGTTTAAACATCCTAAAAATTTTTGTATCATTTCCTTAGTTCTTAATTCATCAGGGAAATCTTTTAGTTTTTCAGCTATATGAGACTGTAATTTTATTCCTTTAGAATCTATTATCATTCCTAGAAATTCTATTTCTCTTTTCGTGATTTCAACTTTCTTTTCTGAAAGAATTATACCATGTTTTTTACAGAGTGTTATGAAAATATTTAAATGTCTTTCATGATCTTTTTCATTATCAAAGCATATTAACATATAATCAATGTATACTATTATAAAGGATGAATAATCAGATAATATTTTATCCATTTTCCTCTGGGAAACTTGAGGAGCATATTTCAATCCAAAAGGCATTACCATCCATTCATAATGACCTCTAGGTGTACTAAAGATTGTAATAGGTATACTATCATTATCTATTTTTATCTGCCAAAATCCTGATTTGCAATCAAATTTACTATAATAATTTTTTCCTCTTACCAAATTTTTTAATATTTCCTTATTTGGGATATAATATCCATCAAATTTTGTATTCTTATTTACTTCTTTGTAATTTATCACCATTCTTGCTTTTCCCCTTTTTATTTCACTATGTTTTCTAACCATAAAGGAAGGGCTACTATGTGGACTTTTACTTTCTTATCGTATTCATTTGTATTAATTCATTAATTTGTATTTTAAAGTCTTCTACATCTCTCGAGAATATATCATTGGTCCGACTCCCAATGACCATCAGATCTATCATTTCTAATTTGCAATAGATTTTTGTCTTTTCCGAATATTTTAAAGGGTTATTACTAAAATTTTCTTTTAATTTTTTACATGTATCTTGAACTGTTATTTTATAGGTTATAGATGTATTTATCTTTTCTGTTCTCCATTTTTTAGTTTTTTTTATCATAATTTATCCTAAAAGGCTTTAATATTCTAGGTACTCTTATCCAATGGTCACAAGGTGTTTTTAGTATAATAGTATAAATTGTTTGTTGATATATTGAGAATTGTTGTAAAAAGTCATTTCCTAATATAATACATTCTCTATTTTCATTAGATTGGACAAGACTTTTCCTATTTTTATGATTTTATTTTTGAATCATTATTTCTACATTCTCTTTTGTTTTGTAATTTTTCTTTATTTCCAAATACACCTTTTATAAGATTTTAGTATTTTCCCACTTTTTTAACAAAAAGCTTTTAAATATTGTTATTTCTGATCCTGTATCTATCAATCCACATTTATATAACTTAGTTTCTAGAATTTTAACTATTTTAAATGCCATAGTAGGGAATGTAATTTCTTTCATTTTTGTCTTTCTAGAAAAATACATACGTCTTCATTATATATTTCTATTCCTTCTTTTGTGATCTTATATTTATCTAATCTGTTTAGGAAACTATTTCCTAAGAGAATATCATAATGTCCATTTCCTTGCATTATGTTATCTTTATAGCAGTCTACTAGAAAGGTTATTCCTTGTAATCTTATGGGTATTTCTACCATTAAATTGCATTCTAATGTTTGACCATCATAATTTTTGTAAACATATGGACTTGATATATTTACTATCATTTCGCACTCCTATCGCCGTGATACGGCCAAAACTCCACTGTGAATTATTAAGATTTTGCTTTCTTTAACTCCTTTTCTCCATTGTAATAATTTTCTTTATTAGAAGGGTGAATGCCCTCTTCTTTTTATCCTTTGGAAACTTCTTCGCTTGTATTATTTCTACTAATATTTCTATCAAGGAATTTCCTCTAAATAATGGCAAATTAATCTTTGTATACTATTTTCTTCAGAATATCATCTTCAAGACTTTAAAATATAATTTGCAGGTATTTCTATTATATCTAACTTTTGAGGTTCTATTATTTCTGCAATTTCTCTACATTCATCTCTAATTTCTATAAAGGGCTTGTCTTGGTAAATTCTTCCATAACTTGAGTTTGATAGTGTATATTAAGCACTATAATACATTGCCATTACATTATTTCCTTCTTTCATAAAAATCATTTCAAAAATTTGAAATATAAGCTTGCATCAAGTATCAAAGTCTTTGTCTCCCTAAATTAATGTTATATTTTGGGTAACATGTGAACATTAATTTTGTGTAGGCTAAATTGCCCTGGATACTTCCTAAGTGGCTTTCATGTGTTTGTATCAGTCTTTTATCATGTAAACTTAATACTATTTGTGTATTTAGATTTTCATGGAATAATGATTTTATTATTATTTGTACTCTTGCTAAGTATACATATTTTATTTTTTCTCTTATTTTGTTATTTTTTATCTTGCTTAATGTTTCATTTATAGTTTCTTTTGTTAGTAACTTAAGCTTTATATTTCCTTTAGCTTTATTGATTGTTATACTCCTTTCTATTTTTTGGTATTCATGAATCGTATATTTTCTATGCATATATCTTTTATTTAAGTAGCTTAGTATTCCTTCTCCTGGGGCTTTTAGATCAAAGTTTAGATTATAAATTTTCTGTAATTTTCTATTATCAAAAGTGCTTTTCATTCTATATCCTTCTTTATCTTCCTTTGCACTAATGACTTCAAATTCATAAATGTCATCTTCTTCAATTATCCCTTTACTCATTCTGTATCACTTTATGAGGAACTGTTATCATTTTCGCTATAAACACTACCCATTTCACTATCAAAACTTAGGATACTTTCTCAATCTTCTTCCTTATTTTCTCCTCATATGATAAATGTCTTTTTCTCTTTCTGACATTCATTGTTGTAATGTCTTAATTCTCCACATTTCCAACATTTGCATCTACTTTTATCTTTTGATGTATTTCCTGTAACATTTTTCCTTATGTAATTAAATTTTTCTTATAGTATTTTTTTAAATGGTTTTCCATTATTTTCTAAATCTTTTTATATTTGTAAATTTCTTTTCAAGCTCTAATTGTCTTTAAATTTTATTTTTCTATACTCCTTACACCCCCATTTTTCGGGATGTTATCTATCTTATCACAAAATTATTTTTCCATGTTTTTGCACTCTTTACAACATACTTTTGGGTGCAGCATCATTAATCTTTTCTTTAAAATTTATTCAGCTCCTATAGTATCGTATTTTCCTGCTTTTTATTTTTCATATTCCTCTTGGAAATAATTACTCAATTTTCCGGTAATTTCTTATAATATACGGTTAAGATTGTCATATTCATATATCATTAAATGCATCATAATACAATTTTCTAAATTCACATGTATATTCATATATGTATTTCATCTTACAGATTTGTAATTGTGATAGCTTATTCCTAACTTCTCTTATATCTTTTATTCTTTGTTCTATACTATCTGTCATCCATATTTCTCCTAAAAATTCATTTACTATATATCTAACAAAAGTATCTACACCTTTGAATATACTACTTTCAAAGGCTATAGTGTAATTTGTAATCACATTGAAACTAGGAGCTGATAATCCTTCCCACCATTTTCTAACACATCCTATTAATGTTCTTATCATTATTTGGGTTTTTGTTTTATTATCCCAACTTGTTCCTTGTGTCATAAAATATAATGTCATTGCTTGTGAGCATTTGTTTAATACTGTTTTAACATCTTTTTGACAATCTATATCTAAATATACTCCTGTATTTCCTAATTGTTCTATCTTTGTTTCTCTAGGTTCATATTTAGGTATATTGTATTGTTTTTCAAATGTTTTTGGGTGTTTTTCTTTTATTTTACTTGGTCCTCCTACATGTCCTATAGGATTCACCTATTTTGTTTCGTCTAAATTCATTTTTTGTATTTCTATCATTATATCTTCTATTTCACTATTACTATTTTGGCCATTCTTTTTACAATCTGTTTCTTCTATTTGTTTTCCTTTTATCTTTTCTTTTCTTATCTAATTCTAAATATTATTCTAGAACAACTTTTCATCTAGACTCCTTTTCTATGTCTTTTTTATTGTTCTTTCAAAGTATTTTCTAAATATTATTTGTTCTACTCATTTTTCCAAATTTCTTCCTTTTTTACATATTTCGAATATTTTCCTATACTAATAATAGTATTTTGTTGTATTTCTATGTTTATCATCCTATTTTCTAATTTATTTATTTTTTCTTCGATTTTTTCTAATTTGTTATCCATTCTTTTTACAACTTTCAATATTTCTTCCATTAATATTTCTACTTTTGTAGATTCCATTTTATTTAGGTTTTTTAATTCTATTTTTTACAAATTTCTTCCAATCTTTATATAATTCGTATTCTTTTATTTTTATTTTATCTTTTGGATTTAAGTTTTTTATTTCTCTCTGCATTAGTTTTTTAATTATTATTGGATGTTTCTCCATTTTTACAAAGTTTTATTTTTTCTATTACTCTTCGTGTTGTTTTTGGATCTAAATTAACTTTAAAGGGTAATTATTCATTATAATTATTTACTATATTAGGTATTATTGTATTTGTAAGTTCTATATATATTTCTGGATCATCTTTTATAGACAGAGGTAAACTAGTTTCTAAACATTCCATAACCATTTTGTATATTGTGTTTTTTATCTGTTCCATTTTACTACTGCAAATTCTTTCTTACATAAATTCCATGCTTTTTTCTAAATACTTATCTATTGATTTTTGTTCAAAAATCATTTTAATATTTCACTCATATTTCTACGTTGCTTTATCCTATTTAGATTACTATAAATATTTCACTTAGATCTTCTTTCTTGATTATGTTTCTTGAATATCATTATTGTCATCTACCGCATTTAAATATAAAGTAATTATCATTAAGTATATTTTTGTTCTTAAACTTTCTATTTTGGCTTTTATTAGTATTTTTCTTCATTTCATGAGGGAGATTAATTGTATTATTGTCATTGGGATTTTCTCGATGATATTATATTGAGAGGAGAGTGTTTTAATATCCAATCATTTGTCAAAAAATTTCCAATTTATACAAGTTAAAGCTTCACAGTACTATGTCATTAGGATCATAATCATCTTTTCTCCTATTATCTTCTATAATTTAACTTTATAAGGTGTTTTAATTTAGATTTTTCAAGGAATTGAAATATTATGTTGTTTGATTGATTTAATGTTAGTTGGATTTCTTTATCAACAAAGTTATTCTACCTACCATATTTACTATCTTCTTAAATCAACACGTTTTTTTTGCTTCTTACAACTTTTGACTTTTTGTTTTTTATTATTTGCTTTACTATTCATTTTCATTGTTTTTACTATTTATAATCATATTATTATTTATCAAATGCAAGAATATTTTGCTATTAATATAACTGATCTGATATAATAACTAAATTATACATTTATTTTGTATTATGATTTCATATGATTTAGAAGATTTATAACGTTTTATGCATTTTTGTTTTAAATTCTTCTATTTTTCTATTTTTAGTTAAATCTATCATACTTATGTTATAACAAACTTTTTCTGTATAAGTTCTGTTATTCCCCATTGAACCAGTATTCTGTATCAAATTGTTCTAAGTCATATACTTCAATATTATCTTCCGTGATATTTGGATAATTTATTCTTTATATTATTCCCAAATAAAAATAAATATTATTTTCTAATGTCTTTGAATTCTCATATTCCTATTTCTTTAAACAAAATAAATTTTAGCATTATTATCTTATCATTTTATCATTGATTCTTTAAATTTTATCTGAACCTAGGGCTCCGATACCATTAGATGTAAGCTCTATAAAACTTAATAGAGGGTAATCAGCGGAACAACACAAATATATCAGAAATGGATGAAATTTATCAGGGTATAGAATGCTTGAGGTCCAGATAAGAGTTTAACACAGCGGACCTCAATCTCGCTCCTATTATACGAAGAATCTAGCGACCTTCGTATCTACCAACAATAACCTTTCTTCCTTAACGCCTTCCCGCTCCACAGATCGAAAGTCAAGATAAAACACTGGTATCAGATACCACACACATAAAAATATACGGTGAAATTTCAGTACTTTTATTTCATTGAAACGCCTCCTATCTACATATAAACTTCTCTAGCGAAAGTTTAAAGACTCCATTACAAACTTTTGATACAAACAAAATATGGATTTTTTCATGATCCTCAAACTCGAGAAATCTTTTTATATTTATGTATTTATTATAATTTATCAAGCACGATTATCTTTATCTGATTACACACTTCATTACGCTTGGCCCCGATATCCAAATTAAGCTCACATCTTTTCTTTTTTCTTGGTCCAATTCTGCCTATGTCATTCTTTGTTCGTCTCTTCTTTCATTACGCCATCCTTCTCTTCTTCTTTTCTTCTTTACTGCTCTTGTCACTTCAAAATGTAAAGATCGAATTACATCATATTTATTATTTTTGACATTTTCTTCTCATTGCCTGGGTTAATAAGTTACAATTATAAATAATTTATTTATTTGTCGTATCACTTCTACCAATATTTATATTTATAATGGCAGACATATCCTATCAAACTAATTGGACAGTTGAGATTACATCTTTTCCCCAAGGATTATCTACCCTTCATTTCATGACCCCCTACTAAATATCGAGAATGCATATAAATATGCACTAGATTAATAATTTCAGCAATTCATTAAAAAAAAAAAGCACTAACATAGTTTTATACTAAATTTTGGTTAGATTCCGATGTGTTGTGACTAGATTCGTGCAAGTATGAAAGACTTATATTATTGATTCCTTTCCGAAATAAAAAAGGAAGTTAAAAACCCCTGTTAGGGCGGGGCAGTTGGGGGGCCGAAGTGGGAGATCAGAGAGGGAAAGGAGAGAAGCCATGCTGGGTGCATCCCTCCGTGCAGTTGGCAGGCTCTGCTCCGTCCGTTCTGGAATATGTATAGGCGGAGGCAGAAGAAGAAGTAGAGGTCTCTTCTCCGCCGCCTCTTCCACATACCCTGTTCTCCTTCCTTCTCTTTCCACTACCATCACCATCACACCCCCTACATTCCGCTTTAGCTCCTCGGTTTGTCATTACTCTGACAGTAATTGTAATGGAAGCCAGACCGATGCATTCACCCGTAGAGATACCAATGCTTACTCCGCTTTCGAGCTGGCGCTTGACTCCGTCGTTAAGGTCTTCACCGTCTCCAGCAGCCCCAGCTACCTTCTTCCTTGGCAGAACAAGTCTCAGCGAGAAATGATGGGTTCTGGTATCATTTATCCCATCACTCACTTTTATCTTGTTTATTGTTGCTCTTCTCCTCACTGTCTACTTTGTTCCCTCATTACCTAACCTAACACTGTTAGCTTCCATGCCAATTTCTAATTCTTCAAGCTATACTAATTCTTGAGGCACTTAAAAATTGGATATCTGAATTGCGAGTAACAGTATCCAATGCTACCTAACCAAAGGGATGATGGTATGATAGAAATCTATAGAATCATTTTTATTAATTTTTCTTGATTGATAAACAATTTTAATATTTTTTTTGCTGTTATAAAGCCTATATGACTTGGACTATTCTTATGCGGATTGGGCATCCTGATTTATAATTTAGGGCTTTTGCCTTTGAGGGTTTTGTGGCAATATATCCCTGTGTCCACTTGTATATTAAGAAATTAATTTCGTTAGTGGAGGTAACACATGCCAGACAATATATGTGTTTTTAAAGATTATGAAGACTGGAAAACATTATAAACATCCTATGTCTCGGGCATAGTTTTGAAAGGTGTACCTAGGCTCAAGGCACAACCACTCTTTAGCTATAGCGCCTTATTATCTTCCAGGACATGCACCTTACTAAAGAGGCGCCTTATAGACTATATTTTCCTTTTAAAACACATTTATTCTCAAAATTTCTAATTATATATTGAAATTTATATAATTTCACTTCTTTTTTCATTGAAATTTCTTTACACATTAGGGATATTTACTTTTTTTATTAATATAATCATACTTTGAATCATATTTTATAAAATTGATGTGCATCCAAGTTCACATTTCACTTCACAAAAACCTGCATCTTAGGTGCGCCTCAAGGGTCAAGGCTCCAAGAGGCCTTTGCGTCTTGGTGTGCCTTGCACCTTTTAAAACCCTGGTCTCAAGTGTTTTTGGTAACTTGTAGATCCCTACATGTCCATATAAAATGTTTCGACTGTTTTTTCTCTGACTTAATTTGTTGATAATGTAGGCTTTGTCATCCCCGGAAAAAGGATTCTTACAAATGCTCATGTTGTGGCTGATCATACATTTGTGCTTGTAAGAAAGCACGGTTCTCCTACCAAGTATAGAGCAGAAATTCAAGCCATTGGTCATGAATGTGACTTGGCTATTCTAGTTGTTGAAAGTGAGGAATTCTGGGAGGGTATGAGTTTTTTGGAGCTCGGAGATATTCCATTTCTTCAAGAATCTGTTGCTGTTGTTGGGTACCCCCAAGGTAATAGTAATTACAAAATGAAGTATACACATGCAGAAATAGATGAAATTATATTTTACTGAATAGTCCTGGAGTTTTGCTTCTCTTTCTATTCGTTTAATCAGATTTTTTCCCCCAAAGAAAGGGGGCACGCAGACTATCATATTTAATCAGAATTATGATATAAAGGATATTGACATAAATATAAAATTCATACATGTATCCCAATAAAAAATAATAGTTCATTGTATGATGCCTTTCTGATGTGCTTGGTGGATTACTTTTGTTAGCCAAAAAAAAGGTTGCTTAGTTTTATGCCTTTATTTCACTTATATTTGTGTTATTTTTACTTACAGCTTATAATAGCAATGCATAAGGATCACCTTGTTGTGGATTCATAAGTTCACTATGGGACTGGTAAATTTACTGCCCATTTCTTCATGGCATGACTTGATCTTCTGTTTCCATCATTGTTGCTTTAGGCCTGAAGCAGTAGACCGATGAGAATGATTGACAACACCAGGTTAAAAAAAGAAAACATGCTTTACTCGAAACCAATATTTCAGTGTATTTGGAGGGGTTTTGTTATTATTTGGAACTTGTATGGAAGTCATGATGAATGCTAACTAACTTTTTCTCATTTTTCTTTAATAATAACAAATAGCGAGATGTGTGCCCCTGGATGAATGTTGTATCGCAGGGTCTGTGAACCCAAGATTAACTTTTTCTTTGTTGAATTATGCCATTTCCATAAAATAATTGTCATTTTTGGAAGACTTGTATGGAATATAAAACTTTTGTACTATAATATTGTTTAAGGCTTTAGTTTGCATGTTATAACCTCCTAGCTTGGTTGCAGGTGGGGACAACATTTCTGTTACAAAAGGTGTGGTTTCCAGAGTTGAACCTACACAATATGTACATGGTGCTACGCAGCTCATGGCAATACAGATCGATGCAGCTATTAATCCAGGGAATAGTGGAGGCCCTGCAATTATGGGCAATAGTGTTGCTGGGGTAGCTTTTCAAAACCTTTCTGGTGCAGAGAATATTGGGTAAGGCTTAACATTGATCCAACATAAAATTTCTTTATTTAGATGATATTAATTAATTAACTCCTTGTAGAGGGCCCTTCAATAACCCACTGGCACTCTCTACTACTACTTTTGAAATCCTTTAATTTTTATTTTATTTTATTGCCATGAGGAACTTTGTCATATTTGAATTTCCTTGCTTGATGTCTTCTCTAACATCACTTTTTTTTTATGGGTAAAAAGCAGAATATATTGAAAAGCGAAACAAAAGAAGACCAGTGACTAAGAGTCCCATACATGAATTATCTGAATGATGACCAGACTAGAATCTTTGAGAGAAGAGAAAGGGGACAAAAACCACCTCTGGGCTTCAATATACACTGACCCTCACCTACAGCCCATCGAGACAAAAAATCGATGAAAGAACCAAAGATTTTTTGTAATATGCACATTAGATCAGAGACCCTGAATTAAAAGAAAGAGGTCTTGATCTATAGATGACAACTCTCATCACCAAAGCAATCCACATTATTCTACGCCAAATGGACGAAACAAGCGAGGGCTGTATTTTACGCCTTTAGCCCTTTTTTGCCCTAAAGGAGCCATGCGAGATGGTAAGCGTCCTCCCAATGGCGCGAGGAAAACCCATTTGCACTCAATGGTAGTAGGGAAGGGTTCCATAGCAACTTATCCTTCGAGCATTGCAAAAGAAGGCGCTCAACCATCTCCTCCTCCTCTTCGCAAAGAAACATCTGTTGGATAAAATTTTCCCCCTTCTTTTAAGCTAATCCAAAGTAAGAACCTTGCCCCAAGATGCCTCCCACGTGAAGAAACCCACCGTAGTGGGCACCTAGGAATTCCAAATGGATCTATCTAGGAAAGGGTTCGCTGCATAACCATTTAGGAATGGGTACCGCAAACTTGCCCAGCGCCTACCTTAGCCTCTTTGAAAAGAGCTTGTTTGTTTTTCTGAAAATTAGTGACACCTTTTTGTTATGGAGGAGGACAAACCTCTCTACCTCCTCTATTTCCCCATCATTAAATGATTTGATGAAGTGAGGGGACCACCCCACTCCCTCAGCTATCCCAGAGCATTGCCAGAGCCTCTTTATGTGCGACGAAACAATCAGGAGGAACATAGTGCAAAAGGCACCTTCCCATGACATTTTCCAAAGGCTGTACCCTTCTCCCAAATTTCCCGATGTTGTACCCTACTGCGGGGAGGAGAGATCTCAAATCACTTTCTTATCTCTTTCCTGAGAGAGCTAGTGCAGTGGATCATAATATCACGTGTGCACCATCCCACCCTACATCTTCCCCCAGAGAGCACCGTGCCCGATAGTAATACTCGCGTGAGTCTCTTTCATGGAGCAACCTTGATTCCATTTTATAGGGCTCCACCGTTGGGTTGAATAGGCTTTTGACACCTAAAGCCCCCTTCTTTTCTCCCGAGAACCTGCACATTGGACAAATTAAAGGGCTGTGCATTACCATGGCTAAACCAAGCCTTGCCACTAATTGCAGCATGAAAAAAATCTCCCATTTTTGTGATATGGCTTAGGCGATGTATTTAATACAGGGCTGTATCTCTATCTCCTTAAACAGTTCTATTAAGTGTTCATCCTTTCATCCTTATTTTTCTTTTTAAAGCTCTCAATCTGCATGAACCATTTGTGTCTCATGTTCCTTCATTTTTCTTCATTGTATGTGATCAGATTATTTTCTTCCACCCAGACATCTGTCAGACACTTCTATGGTAAATGTGAACTTAAAAATAAAACTTATTTTTGTCTATTAAACATGCAATGAAAACTATTTTTTCCTAGTTTGGAGAAGAATACAGTTTGGAAGAACAATGGTTATAGAAATATAGCAATGACGGCATATATAATTTAGAAGTAGATATATAATACACTGTTCGTACTTTGGTGCCCATCCTAGGCACTTTTAAGATATTTTCTTATTTGCCTATCAAACATGTATAAATTTTTTTTTATTAGTAAAAAGCAAATGTATAAAGATAAGAAAAGTTCAGTGTACACAGAGTATTGAACAAAGGGAGCCAAAAAAACCAGACAGGAACAAACCCAAAAACCCTACCTACTCCCCAACTAAGTGAGGAAGTCCAAAACAGAGTTTGTGTTATCAACATTATACAAGTTAGCCCAAGTCCACAAATTGGATACAAAGTTAGCTTTAATCCTTTGGGTGGAGGTGACCTCATTCTCGAACACCAACCTATTTCTAGCGCGCTAAAGAGTCCAAAACAAGCACAAAGGTGCTACCATCCATATTTTTTCGCTTTTTACCCATAGCGGCTCCTTGCCAAGCTAAAAGGGTGTAAAGGACCGAGTACGGGAAAACCCAGCTAGTCCCAACAATTGACAAAAAAAGATTCCACAACATTTTATCACTTTTACAGTGGATCAACAAATGATCTGTGATCTCCTCGTCCTCCTCACACATGAAACATCTATATCCAAAAGTCATTCCACGACGTTTAAGTTGATCCAACGTGAGAGTAGCTTCCCATGCTAAGAATCCTATCAAACATGTATAAATTGAGCTTCTTCAATGAAGGTCTACCATTGTTATTATATATATATATATATTTTGATAAGTGTCTACCATTGTTATTATAGATGTAGAAACCAACCAAAATTATGTTCCTGCCCTGTTCTATACAGTTACCTACATAGCTACATATGTGCATACCCAAATGCCTGATTGCACACATATCTTTTGCTGTGAGACTAAAGCACAATTTTCTTTGTATCTATCTTTTGAGATTGTAGCCTTATTCCCAACTTATCCCAATTGAGAAATGACAATTCTTGGGTGGATTGGATTTATTTTCCAAAAATCTTGTCTAAGAAATTTGGATCCAGTAATGATTATGCTTCCGCAGCTGATCATCTCATGGTTAGGGAAAGACCTCTTGTTTGCAAAGTATAGACGCATTGGCATGGAATCATATAGTTACAAAAGGTTATCATGGAAGCTTGTTAAAAATTTTTGAGGGTGTTTTAGCTAGGTTGGCAATTACGGACAAATTGCCTAAGCGTACACCCAAATCAGGTCCTTTGAATCCTCCCTTGGACTATGTGCCTAATGAATATCAACCTTAATACAAGCTCTTACTTATCAAAAAGAAAAAGAAGATGATCCTACCTGAGGTAGGGATTGATCCATCTTCGTCTGTGAAAATTTTTAGCCATTAAATCAAGGATTTTCCCTTCCTATTTAAGTTCAAAATTGCTATTTTAGGGTTGGAGAACCCCAAACACCCAATGCACGCACACTCCCTTTGAGCTGCTTCTTTAATCCAAATAGTTTATTTTGTTCTTGTTGAGAGAAAAGTCATTCTCTGATTTTCATTAAATTAACAAAAGTAAGGGAACATATAAATTTCTACTCTAAGTGTATGTGAAATGAGAGAAGAAAATGATGTTTTTCTTTATTGAATGAGTAACATAGTATAGAGATACTTATATATATACAAAATAATGGAACAAAAAGGAAACAAAATAAAGTGTAAAAGGAAGGATGATAATGTGCAAAAAAGGTAGGAGATAAACCAAAGAATATCTAGGGAATATTATTTGATTTTCAACACTCCCCCTTAAGCTGGAGCATATAGGTCAAATGCATCAAGCTTGTTATAAATGTACTTAATTCTAGGACCTCTGAGAGATTTGGTGAACACGTCTGCTAGTTGGTCACTTGAGTTGACAAAACTAGTAGTCATGCATCTTGATGCGATATTCTCTTTGATGAAGTGATAATCCACTTCAATATGTTTGGTCCTCTCATGGAAGATCGGATTGGATACGATGTGGAGAGCAGCTTGATTATCACATATTAGCTTCATTTGTTCATCCTTCCCAAATCTTAGTTCTTGAAGAAGATGTCTGAGCCATATGAGCTCACATGTCACAAAGTCATAGCTCTGCATTCGCCCGCACTTGATCTCAAGCAAACATCTTGTTTTTTACTTTTCCAGGATACTAGGTTTCCACCAATAAATACATAATACCCCGTATGGAGCGCCTATTCAGCTTAACTCCGCCACCAGACTACAATATTTGACAATATGGGTGTGACCTCTGTTTTCATATAACACCCCTTGACCTGGTGTTTCGTTAATATAACGGAGGATACAAATCATAGCATCCCAGTGGCTATCACATTGTGATTGCAAAATCTGGCTAACAACACTCATTGGAAAGGAAATATCTGGTCGAGTGATTGTGAGATAGTTTAGTTGTCCCACAAGTTATCGATATCTCCTTGGATCAAGTAGAGGCTTCCCCAGTCCTGGTACGAGCTTGACATTCGAATCTATAGGAGTGTCTACAGGTTTGCAATCTAGCATACATGTCTCTTCTAATATTTCCAAGGCATACTTTCTCTTATTCATAACCACACCTGATGATTGGAGCTTGGCCCCAATCCCCGTAAAACACTCTGAGTTTCCCAAGTCCTCGGGTCCAAAGTGGCTGAAGAGATGTTGTCGCCTCAATACCATCCTGATCATTGTCCGTGATAACAATGTCATCCACATAAACAATCAAATAAATGCATTGCCCTGAATTCGTATGATGATAGAAAACCGAGTGATTTGCTGTACCCTGAGTCATACCAACCTCCTGAACCATGAAACTAAGCCAACCAAAACAAGTTTGAGGGGATTGCTTTAGGCCATATAATGAGCGGCGTAGTTTGCATACCAATCTAGACTCCCCCTGAGCAACAAACCCTGATGGTTGCTCCATATAGACCTCCTCTGCCAGGTCGCCATGTAAGAAGGCATTTTTTTGTCCAACTGATACAAAGGCCAAGATTGCATAGCATCCATAGATAGGAGAAGACGGACAGAGGCAATCTTGGTGACATGGGAAAATGTATCATGGTCGAATCCATGTAATTTGAGTGTACCCTTTGCAACTAACTCAGCCTTTAGGACGACCCACTGAATTACTGGGGCCAATCTTTCATCAGATACACCCTACGACATCCAACTGTGTGTTTTGCCGCAGGTAAAGTAACCGTGTCCCGAGTGCCACTAGAATGTAGAGTAGTCATTTCTCAACCATAGCCGTTTCCTACCCAAATGGGATAGGAGCCCTCTCATGTACGCTCAGGGAACATAAAATGTAAGACAAGGTGGAAACAAAGGCAGAGTATGAAGAAGATAAACGATGATAAGTCAGAAAATTATAAATATGATGGAAGTTATGAGAGGAACGAGTACCTTTCCGAATGACAATGGGAAGATCAACAGGAGATGGCAAGACCGACATCATGGAAGAGGGTGCCATAGGAGATGAGCCAGCGGGAGGCCTAGTGTTAGTACACGAGTGACGAGTATAAACTTGTAATGGTTGAGGTGGAGTAGCCGAAGGTACATGTGAGGTATTTGGGACGGGATAAAGAAGGGGTAGAGATATGACATTAGAACTGGGAGGGTGGTTGATAGGGAACATAAAAGAGTTCTCAAAAAATGTGACATCGACAAAGATAAAGTATCGATGTGTATCAGAGAGAGCAACGACAACTCATTGAAACTATAACCAGAGAAGATAGATACTTTGTGGTTTGACTCAGTCATCTGCCCATATAAGATGAGACAAAACAAATAAAACCACTCGCTTTCCACTGAGAGGTTAATATCAAAAGAATGGAACGAGATTTTATATTATGTAAGACTGATGACTCAGATACGATTGATCAGTCAACAAGCGCTAAGGCAAGATCCCCAAAAACATTAAGGAACCTTATGATGGAGTAAGAGAGTGTGTAGCGGTTTCAACCAATGATCAAGCCATACACCACTCCATTCTCATGAGGAGGTAACAAGAGGACTAATGAAGAATCCCATGTGAGGACAAAAAATAGGAGAATGGTCTAGAAAGATATTCCTTGGCAGTATCACTTTGTAGGATACGAATTGAAGTATTAAATTGAGTTCGAACTTCAGCATGGAACTTCTGGAAAATAGAGAATGACTCAGCTCGAGTTTTCATTAAAAATAGCTAAGTACAACGAGAATAATCATCTATAAAAGTAACAATGTACCGAAACCCCAAGGTAGACTCAGTTCGTGTAGGACCCTAAACATCAGTGTGGACAAGCTTGATAGGAGACTTTGTCCGTTGATCTAGGCGCTTGGGGAATGGGACACGAATATGTTTCCTAAGTTGACATGACTCACTCAATTGAGGACAAACTAGAAAAACGAGGAACCATTTTTCGAAGCTTGGAAATATTCAGATGACCAAGACGACTGTGAATAATGAGAGGAGTATCTATGGAAGTGCAAGTAGTGGAAGATGAAGGCGAGCTGCGATGAAAAAGACCCTAAGACTCACGTCCTATGCCAATCGTCCCCCTCGTACTCTGGTCTTGCAATGTGACAGAGTTATCAGAAAAAGTAATCAAACAATTAAGGTCACGAGTCAACTTATTGATGGAAATCAAAGTAAAAGGAGAATCGAGAACATAAAGGACAAAAGTAAGGGGTAAGGAAGGAAGAGGGCATGTCAAACAGATTCCTTTAGTCATGGTTTGAGATCCATTAGCTAAAGTAACCATGGGTAAAGGAAAAGTAAAGGTAAGAGAAGAAAATATGGCCTTATTACTGGAAAGATGATCAGAGACTCCAGAATTAAGAATCCAGGGTCTAGAGGAATGTGAAAATCAAGAAGAGGCATTACCAGTTTGAGCAACAAATGCAACAAGAGCAGATTTGGATGCTTGAGTGCAATGAGGGTACACAACTAATTTCTCCGATGTAATAACAGCAGATGCAACCAAAATGGGAGAAAAGATTGAACCTTGAGTAGCCATAGAAACCAAAAAATTAAAAAACCACAACTATGAGGGATCTGGAGGATGAAACAAAATTGCTAGAGGGGGCAAAACAACTCCCGAAATCCTATAGATGTTGGGTGTCGGAAAAATCAAGAAAAGTACAACTGATGGATACAAAAGAGAGAAAAAGTGCAACAAGCAGTTTCACAGGGAACTAGGGGCTGGGGAAGCTCATCGTGGAGGGACGACCCAAAGGGAGAAGGGCGTAGGCCGGAAGTTTTCGCCACGCCCCCACGCCTAAGACATGATGCTAGCCGCCGATCAAGAATATGCGGTGCTAGTCAGGATCATTGTTTGATGTTGGGGCTCCTTCCTAGTAGGTGATTAGGGAAGACGAATTCATAATGGTGGGGTCATCTGACCAGATGAGGTCGCCAAAATCTTGCCAAGCAGCGAAGGGGTTCTACTGCGGGAGGTGATCGACAACTATACAACGTACCCAAAAGTGATCAGGGGAGAGACACGATCATCTTATGGGTTGTCGAAATTGACTACGCGACAAAACCCTAACCTTAAAAATTATGATCTCTTCTATGACTTTGATACCATGTTAAACGACCAACTCTCCTCCAAGCGATTCCCTCACGTCAAGTCCATATTTGCATGTGGAGAGTTAAACAAACCAAACAAAATCCTTTATGGACTTTCAAATAAACAAATGGAGAATAAATTGCAAAGAGATGGCTCAAACCCAAGACCTCTTGCCAAACGAAGCTCTAATACCATGTTGAGAGAAAATGAATTCTCTGATTTTCATTAAATTAACAAAAGTGAGGGAACAAACAAATTTATACTCTAAGTGTAAGAGCAAATAAAAGAAATAACTTAGAGACTAATTGGGAGACTAAGGAGAAAAGGAAAGAAGGAAAAGATTCCTAAATGGATTAGGAAACTAATCCTTAACAGTTCTCAAGGAAAGTCTTCTCAGTTTGATTTCCAAAATAGTTTTTACAGTGGGATTTTTTCCCATGAAAATGGGCTAGTTTGTTATGGTTCTTCCATTCATCTCTCTTGTTCTAATTAGTTAGAGGTAAAACCCATTTTCTTCTTAATTGAGCTCCAAGATGTCGAGATTGAACTTGGAGTGGACTTGAAGTGGGCTTCGAAAGAAGGTGTGTTCATCTTTTTGGAGCTTTTCCCATAAAACTTGGTGTTGTTGAATCTCTCTCTTTCTTTCTTCTCATTTGTTCGTTGCCATTGCTTAATCCTAGCTTATGAAAGTTCTATTGTTTCATATGTGTTAGATGGTTGGAAAATGTGCTGATGTTCATCCATGTGTACATTGGAAATCTTAGATATAATTTATGAATTGATTATGATGTTATGAAATATTAGAATTGTGTTTTGGATGGTTAATAGATCATGTAAATCTTGGTTGGAAAATGTTGATTCCTTTACAAGTGAATTTGCATTAACTATCTCGTTGGGAGAGTGTTGGTATATCATTTTTACTTGTGAATTTGCTTACTTGTTGAAAAGATTGAAAGATAAGATAAAACAAACTAAGGGGTGTGATTAGCATTGTGGGAAACTATGTCAAATTGATTTAAAAACACCGATTCATCTCCCTTCCCCATTAGGTGTTATCCTTAGTAATTTCTAATTATAAAGGAGTAAAATCAAATACTAACTTTAGAATGTTTTGTACAACTTTTGGAGGGAAGTTCTCTATGAGTTTGCCATTGATCTTGCAAAATACAAAAGAAAATGGTAGGACAAAATGTATTGAAGTTAAAAGTTTAAACAAGAAAGGTTGGACTTAAGGCTGTTTTGAACCACTCGTGTATGGAGACCAACTATCATACATCTGCTTATTTTTATTTCACTCGATGCACATTGGGTCTACGTGAAATGAATACACTAGCTTGCAATAAGCCCTATTATGAAGAAGCTCCTAATCCTTATTGTTAAATGACCAACTCTCCTAAAAGCTCAAGCTTGTAGGATTTGGGTTTAATATGAATATCATGCTTCAACACTTACATATAATTTTAATTTTATTATTGTAAGTGTGCTTTTAATATAAAAAAGATTATAGGGAGAGAATGAAAATTGTTTTATAATGTTAAATTAAAGTTTGTTTGGGGACCTAAGTTCTTATTTTGTAATTTTGTTTTGAAATAATATTCTATTCTCTAAAGAAAGAACGAAAGAAAAGGAAAAAGAAAAACACGTACGATAACTAGAAAACAGAAGACTGTTTTTTTCCCCTTAAAAACAAAAAAATATAGTGTTTCTTGTAGAATATTTTTTAATTGTTTTTTGAAGGCTGTATTAAAAAATAGTTATACAAATATGAAGAATGATTAAAAATAAAGCACCTACTATGAAAGTCTTTTTTTTTTTTAAAATCTTAAAACTATAAAAAAATAATTAGGATATTTTGGGTTCCCAAACAGATATTCCATAAATATCATAGAAAAGTCTAAAAAAAATTGCTTACATTTGTTTTAGAAAACATCATAATTTTTATTTAAAAAAATTATTCTTAAAAACTATTTTTCAAAATTGTCTTTATAAACAGTTATCAAAAGGACCTAAACTGTTCTTAATATGTTTTCTATATTTTAAACATTCTAAAAATATTGCCTATATGTATCTATCAAAAAAAAAAAAAAATCCTATATGTAGTATTTTATTTTTTAGTTATTATCTATATTTGTATAATTATTTTTTAAAACAAACTTAAAAAACAAGTGAAAACAGGTAAATGATATTCTATGAAAGCACAATATTTTTTTTTTTTTATTTGTCAAACATATTTTCACATTTTTTTTGTTCTGGAAAACAGAAAACTGTCTTAAAAAATAATTATAAAACCAAACCTTTGCATTTAGAAAGAAAACAGTTCTCAAATTTAGAAATCATGGTTGAGAAACTTTTGTTGAACAACAGTATTTTGAAAATTTGTTTGAAGTTTGCATTTTAGAACACATTTGAAGTATTTTCAACATTTTTTAAAGCATTTTGAGCAACGAATATGAAGAATATTTTGGGAATCTTTTTCATTGTGTGGAAGTGTACAATACCTTCTTGGTGAATAAATGAGAAAATGTTGTACTGTAGAAAGGAAACCTCTTCCTTCCTTTGTAATCTTATCTTCTTTTTAATATATTATTTTTTGTTTCTGATAAAAAAATAAATAAATGAGAAAATGTTTTTCTTATTCAAGTTTCCCTACAGAATTTTTGGAACTATTTTAAGAAAACAAGTGATAACACTATTGTAAGAAATTGTTCCTGAAACCTGTGTTTTTTTTTTTTTAAGGAATATTTTCAAAAAATATACCAACAGGCCATTATCTCATTCCAACATTTCCATTCTCATTTGACTTGTTGATTTTCTTCTTCATCAATTGTTCCTCCATCCTCTTTTGTTGGAATAGGTAGAGGCTTCTTCTCTTTTAGGCTTTTTGGAGTGGATGGCCTCTAACTGAGGGCTGGTGAGGTTTTTTGTGTTGTTGGGCTGCCTTTCCTATATACCTGTTGCTGTTTTGGTAATATATTTTGCTTATTTATCAAAAAAAAAAAAAAAAAAAAAGGTCAACTTGCTTTCCTCCATCAATTGTCTGGTCATAGAGATCAGCAGCTATAGTATAACATTTAGGATCATTCCAACAGCTTTATTTACATAATATCATACCGTTGGATTTGAACTATAGATTACTTGAAATATCGGTCCTTGTCAATGTCAAATATTCATTGCATTATTTGCAATCATTCTCTCATTTTCTTTCCTTTTTCTGATATTTTCTTTTTTATGTGAGTTTTATTTTACAGTTATATAATCCCTGTTCCCGTTATAAAGCATTTTATATCTGGCATTGAAGAAACTGGCAAATATGTTGGATTCTGCTCTCTGGGTTTATCATGCCAGCCTACTGAAAACGATCAACTTCGAACCCACTTTCAAATGCGTCCTGAAATGACTGGTGTACTAGTGAGCAAAATCAATCCTCTTTCAGATGCACATAGAGTTCTGAAAAAGGATGATATCATCTTTGCCTTTGATGGTGTGCCCATAGCAAATGATGGAACAGGTACACATTTCCTTGTTTATTTCCTCTCTTTTTGGTGGTAATGTAGTGTGAGATTGTCATTCTGGTCCAGATATTAGCAAGTAGTAATCATTGACATTTCTAGGGGTATGAAATGTTCCTTCCGTTGGATTCCATGCTCAACTAATCAAGCAATGAATTTTAGAGTTAAGTGTGGGGCCTATTGAGTTAGAGTCTCTTGTAGATTTTTTTTTTTAACCTCCATGAGCTCTTTTCTTCATGTTGGCATTGACTTTGCTTTGCATAAGGTGTATTATAATTTTACTTCTAACCTTTTGTGTTTTTTCATTCATTTCCATACTTTTATTTCTTCCTTTTGGTCAGATTTTGTTTTCTAGAAGGGTAATCATCCATATTCTTGCACAATTCAATCATATGGATTGTTTGTTTCTAATAAAAAAATCATATGAATCGTTTGTTTCTAATAAAAAAAGAATTTATTTTAGCTGTCTTGAGTACAGCACATTGGCGTCCATGTAAGAGAAAATATCACGACATCATTTTCTGTTACAATTCTTCCATTTGCGACTTAACATGTGTTGGCTTTTTGGTCTCCTTTTGAAAATTATCCGCAAATTTCCTGTAGTAAAGGCATAAAATCTGAGGTAAAAAGGGCATAAAACAGTGCCATTTTTTGGAATTAGGGCAAATAATCTGAGGTTGTCACCATCTCACTCTATTGCATAATTTACATGACATGCAGTTCCTTTCAGAAACAGGGAGCGGATAACATTTGATCATCTAGTCTCTATGAAGAAGCCCAATGAAACAGCTCAACTAAAAGTTCTGAGGGATGGTGAGGAGCATGAGTTCAGTGTTACCCTCCAACCTGTAAGTCATGGTTCCTTTTACCTCATGATTTTTGAAAATTATCACTTATCTTTGTTGGATGCTAATTGTCCTTTGACTTGACAGATGGAACAATCTCATTTAATTATGGATTATAATTGAGAAGCAATAATTCTAATAGAGTATAGAATCTAGGGGGGGCATAGGAAAGGAAAAAGAATTGGAGCACCTATACCCACCCATGTCTTGTTAATTTTCAAGGTCCTGATAAACATAGCCTTCAAGATTAAGAAACTATTAAGAGACTTTCTTTTGTAGGATTTAAGGAAAGCAAGAATGATCACCTTATTAGGTGTGGTCTTGTGCAAATTGAAAAAGGTTGGAGGATTAGGATTAAGGAAAATCCTCTTGAGGAATAAAGCATTATAGGTTATATGGAGGTCTTTGAAAGATGACAACACTTTATGTATTTATGTGTTGCTCTCCAATGGTTAGTGTTGAAGGCATGATATTCATATTAAACCCAAATCCTACAAGCTTGAACTTTTAGAAGTGTTGGTCGTTTAACATGGTATCAAAGCCTGGTTTGGCAGGTATTGGGTTCAAGCCTCCTCTCTGCCATTTATTCCCCATTTGTTGATTTGAAAGTCCATGGAGGACTCTATTTGGTTTATTTGACTCTTTGACTCTCCATGCGCGGGTATGAAGCTGCATGTGAGGGAGGGTGTTAAAGGCATGATATTCATATTAAACCCAAATCCTATAAGCTTGAGCTTTTAGGTGAGTTGGTCGTTTGACAGTTAGGATGGCAACACTATTATTAGGTGGTCACATTGTTGCTCTTGGAAAACCATCTATTAAGTCTTCAACATTTTTTCTAACTTCATTTGGCACTTGATGGGAGATGACACAAAAATTCATTTTTAGGAGGATATTTAGTTGGAAAAACATCCTCTCAAGCTTCAATTTCCGAATATTCATAGTTACGATGACTAGAAATATGCTTGTTTCTTTGTGTTATAGTATTGTATAATTAGAATCTAGGTGGGATTAGGAAACATGTATTCGTGTAGAGTTAGGAAACTTCATGTTCTTTCCTATTAGATTTGGGATTGTCTTGTATATAAATAGATAGTTTGTGATCAATAATATACACAATTTTCTCTTCAATTATCTTTAATTACATGGTACTAGAGCTTAGGGCCTGAATTTGTTAGAAAAAAGGCAACTTATTTTGAAGGAGTTTCAGTAGAACCCTAGGTGCCGAAGGGGTGTTTTTGAAACATATAGTTAGAGGGAGCGTGGAGTGACACCGCCCCTCTATTTGCTTGAACCACACGTGTCACGTGGGGCTTCTTCGATCACCCTTCAGTAGCTATTGCGGCGTGCATCTTGGCCTCGAGAGTCCATCCATTTGGTTTGTGGTGCCAAACTTCAACTGCTTTTGGTGTTTTGAGGGAAAAAAGGTTGCAGGACCTAGGTTTTCTTGGAGAAATTTTGTGCTTATGATTTCTAGAGTGCTTTTTACCTATGTTCTCCCTCCTCAGTTGTTCTAATGGGTGATTTAGCTGATAAGGAACCTATTGTGATGCCAGAAGTTGTCCCGATGATGTCCAAAATCATGGAACACAAATTGAATGGTCTCAATTATTTGGATTGGAGTAAAACAATTTGAATCTACATAAGGAGCATAGGTATGGCTGCTCATCTCAATAAGGACCCACTAACTGATGATTCAAAAGAACAATGGATGGAGGAGGATGCCCGCCTTTACCTACAGATTCGTAATTCCATTGACAGTGAGGTAATCGGTTTAATTAATCACTATGAATTTGTTAAAGAATTAATGAATTATAGATTACTTGGAGTTTTTGTATTCTGGGCATAGTTATTTAAAGTATGAGAAATGCGCAGAGGCTATAAAAGCCTCTTGAGAACATGAGGCGCAAAGGCGCACCAGCGTGAGCTTTTATGTGGGGCATACCTTACCTATCTGAAATAAAAATTATATATTTAGTTAAATATTGTCCCATAATTTTTCATGCAATAATAAAATATAATAAAGTAAAGGACATCGAACATAAAAATCAAACATCAATAGTGCTCACGTCATCGAACATTCAAAGTTGCAAAACAAAATAGCAATTTCCTACCGTGGATCGACATCTAAATCTAAATCAAGAAAATCATCATCAATCTTCCACTCCCCCTCTTCTTCATCTTCCTCTCTCGATGAATAGATCATCTCTTCATCTTCATCAATCAAAGCAAGAGTAAGAGTATATTTAGAGCTAGATGGTCTTGACTTTGGTTTTGGTGTTTTGCTTGCGTTAGCTCTTGTATAAACCCTAAGTTCCACTAGCTCTTGCAACATCGCCCCATGTTAAATCATCACCCTCAAACACCAAATCTGTAGCACCCTGTAATTTTTAAAGGGGTAGAAAAGAAATAATTCTTTTAAAATTAAAAGAAGGGCATAAGAGTAATTCTCCTATGAAACCCTAGGTATAAATAGAAAAGAAAATTAATAAAAATATTTTATTATTCTTTGGATTCTCCGTTTCTCTCTGTGTAGTCTCTCCTAATCGTAGAACTCCATAAGCAAGGGTTTGAAGAAAAGTTTTCAATAGGTAAGATTTTTTTCCCCTATATCTTATTTAGTGAATAAAAAATATATATTATTTTTGTTCTTCCCTAAGGAGTTGTTTTCTTGTTTGTAGAAACCCAAAAAACCTAGGATGTCAGATCTAAGGTTGAAGAACTAATTCGAACGGTAAGATCTTTCCCTTATTATTTTTTAGAATTCTTTTATGTAGATTTTTTTAATTTTCTTTAAGTTTAGATTAACCTTGAAGAAGTTAGATTTAGATTACACTTTGTTTCTTTAAAAATAAAATAAAATAATGGTTGATGGTGTCGTATAGAATTGCTTTGAGTAGAAGAATTAAAAGGTAAAAGAAAAAAAAAGTAGAAAACCATCGGAAGCTATGAGTTTGTGAATGAAAAGAAAAAGAAAAAAAAAAAAAAGGTAGTAACTATCGGCTTTGAGTTTGTGAATAAAAAAAAAATAAGTAGGGGACAATTTAACCCAAAAAAAAGGAAGAAGTAGGGGACCATTAGGGAATCATGGTACCATAAAAAAGAAAAAAAATGAAGTAGGGGACCACATTAAGAAAAAACAAAAAAATGATATAAATAGGAATTTTAGAGATGAGCTGTGTGAGTGTGGAAAGTAGGTTGAAAAGTCAAAAGGGAATGTTGGCATGATTTTGATTGGTATAAGTGAAAAGATAAAAAGAGAATGTAATAAAAAGCCAAAAGGTTCTTGTTATGAATAATATTATTAAATATATAAAAAAATTATTAGACTTAAAAACCTTTATAAAGTAAGTCTAGAAAACCTAGGTATAAGAAATCTAGGAAATTCGATTCATGATGGATGCTTGACAAAAAAATAGAATAATGTTAGATATTCAAGATATATTTTAGAAAAAAAAAAAAAACAAATATTTAAGGATAATTTTTTACAGAAAATAATAATAAACAAATAAGATAAGTTTGAAAAGGCTAAAATTTTAAAAATATATGTATTTGATAAGTATTTGAAGATATATATATTTTGGCAAGTAAATATTTTATTGAGAATTTATTTAGATAAGAAATATGATTAGAGTAATTATTGAGCAATTATAGGAAATAAGATATGTTAATAATACTTGTTATCAAGTATGATAATTGTTAGGTAATAAGACTAGATAAGTATTGTGTAATAATATAATTTATAAAATATTATTAATGTTTTCTTTCTAGTAAAAGATTTTGTTTAGATTAAGAGTACAAAAAAAATAATAAATAAATAAATTATTAAAATAAGATCTGAAAGGAATATGAGTTTTATAAAATTTGAAAAACTACCTAAATTTAAAATAGTTATCGTTTGAAAAGTTGTCAATATCATTTAGGAGTGACCAATAAGTCATGTTCCTTAAGAATAACTTTATAAATCACAAATTTTATAAAATATTTATAAACCCATTAACTTTTATTATTATGGATTAAAAAGTTAAAAATAATATCATTGCTAAGAATATCAAATTAGGAAAGTTTTAGGAATAAATAAGTAATGATGATAGTTTCTTCCTTATTATTTTAGGGGAAATATTTCCTTGAAGTGAAATTTTTCAGAGTAGCTATTTTAAGGCTTTTAAGTACTCCTTTGAGGTAAGAGATATTAATACAACTTTTGCAAAATAAATATTTTATATGTTTTTGCGTAAAGATTATCTATATAGTTTTTTTTCGAAAAATATATTTATTTGCCTTTTATGTAATTTGAATGAGGAAAAACTTGATTTGTTTTATTCCTTTGATTGTCCATGGATCAAATAGGGATTTTGCATGAAGCATTTTGAGATTTGTTTTGTTTATGAAAGAAAATACGGAGATATGATGTTTTGTGATTTGAATTTTTGAATGAAATATTTGACTCACAGTTAGTTCGGCCGCATCACTTGGGAATAATAGTTCTTATTGTCGGCACTGTCAACGGGAATTATAATTGACCTTTACATTCCTTGGTGGCGAATGTAATTGATTTGAACCCTAGCCTCTAGGGGTTTCGGTTAGAGGTTACTAGTACTAGTAGTGTTTGGTTCCGTTCACCTTAAAATAAGCAATTTGTGGTTAGCTACCCATTTGAAAGTCCCACATGATTAGACACTATTTGAAAAGTCCCACATGATTGGGCACTATTTGATATTTGTTGACTAGAGGAAAAATGTATTTGATTTTGAGATTGATATGAAAATGTTCTATTTTAATTTGATATGAAATCAATTTGAAATGGATTTGAGAATGTTTTGATGGAAAATTTTGAATGTTCTATCACATTTGAATACAAAGGTTTTGTGGAATTTGATTGGAAACCTTTTGATCCATGAAACTGTATTAGTATTTCTTATTGAGCTTTAAGCTCACTCCCATTCATTAACATATTTTTAGGTACTTTTAGTTTCTGCGAGGAGTAATGGCTAGGTTGGGGATATGTCATAATTAGGATTTGATTAGAATTTTATGTTGGATCATGTTGAACTAATAAGTTCATGTTTATGTGGAATGTTGGGTTTTGAAAGTTAATTGAGAAAGTCACTTGGATAATAACATTTGTTTTTATATTAGTTCTAAGTTGGATTTGGGAGATTCTAAATATTCTTATATACTGAACAACTTTATTTGAGATTCATAATTGAGATTTGGAGATTTAGAAAGAAAAAAAAATTTATCGACATGAAATTTTGAATTTAGAGAATTGATGAATTTAGAAAGTTGCGCATTTACTCTGAACAGGTGTTTGGTAATTGGACAAAATCCAATTACAAGGAAGGTTTATTTCTTTTTCACATTTCAAGCTTTCGGGCTTGAGTTGTGAATTGATAGTCATAACCCTAAGGTGAGTTTCGGGGCGTGACAAAATCATCTTCTGTAGCACCTTCATCTTCCATTCTTCCCATCAACCATTCGTTGCAAACATATCCTCATTCACATTATGACTCCCAAAACTCATTTGATTTTTTTGAGTTTTTTTAGCTAGCATATAATATTCTATTTCTTTCCTAACATATTCGGGACATCTTGTACACTTTTTCAAATTTCTAAATCCTCCAACAAGATGTTGTTTTTGTCTATAAATGCCTCATTTAGTTACTTTATCACAAAAAATACTAATGAGCGTACTTGTATCTTTCTCATTTAATAAATGGGCTTATTTCCATCCCGGATCTTTTCTTCTACTTGCAGGATCTACTTCAACTTCAATCTCTTTGTCCATTTTTTTGCATCTTTAAAACAAATCAACAATAAAATAACAATTACATTGAGAAAAAAATGAAAATATATATATAATATATTATATAGTATAAATCTATAAATTATAAACAAACTCAATGTTTTCCAAACAACTAAAAATGTTTTAAATTTTTGTTATAATTGTTTCATAATTTGTTTTCTATTTTTCATTTTTTTTCCTATTTTGTAGATTAATTTTCTGAAAATTTCCTATTTTTTTCAAAGATTTTTTAGAATTTTTTTTTCCTATTTTTATGAATTTTCTGAGAATGTTTATCTACTTTTTTTTAGAATATTTTTTTTTCACAACAAAACTAGGAAAAATGAAAAAAAAAAAAAACTTTTTTGAGTCTTCTTCTTCTTTCTTCTTCAATCTAGCTTTGAAAGTGTATTTGAGGGTTTTAGGGTGCAATCCGAGAAAGAGGGGTTTTTATAGGGCTTAGGGTTCAGACACACAAAACAACATCTTTTTGGAGGTGTCTTTTTAAAAAAAAAATCAGGAACCCCAAAATGATGTTGTTTTGGGGTGTTCCGATTTAAAAAAAAAATTAAAGACCAACCCAAAACGACGTCGTTTTGGGTTTGGTCTTCAAGAGCCCTAGGCTCCCTCTTCTTCTTCCTCGACGTGGATCTTCTCTAGTTCTCCCTGACGCCGCTCTTCTTCGACAAGTTTTCTCCCCATAATTAGCCATCTCCAACGGCCAAAAAAGCAAAAAAAAAAAAAAAAAAAAAAAAAAAAAAGAGAGGAGAAGGAGGAGAAGGAGAGGAAGGGCATACCTTGCGAAGCTACAGTTGGAACCGATTTTCGACGCCTCTCACTCTAGCGGCTCACTTGAAGCGAGGCATTTTCGCTGAGCGTGGTGGCGCCTGAGCTTTAGGCGCCTCTATGATTCTAGGAAAAGGAATGTCTCATGAATATTTGAGGTTTGCATGACTTTTCATCGACCTGAAAAACTGGATAGGTCTCTTACTGCCCACTTCATGGAATTCAAGAAAACTTATGAAGAGTTGAATATGTTGCTACCCTTTAGTGTCAATGTCAAAGTCCAGCAAGCTCAAAGATAACAAATGGTGGTTGCGTTTTCTAGCAAGTCTTCCTTCAAAATTTGATACTTCTAAATCTTAGATTCTCTCAAGTCCTAAGATTTCCTCGCTACAGGAAGCTTTTGGCTGGATATCACGTACTCACGTTGCTTTTACAAGTAATACCTTAGAGCAGTTAGTTGTGCCTTCAGCATATGAGTATGCAGGTGTGAAGATGCAGCATGCTCCACACTCCCCTTGCACTTGTTGGGTTAGGTAGGCTCGACACATGCCTTATGTCCCTCTTCAGCGAATGGAATTTATTGAATGCGGAGCCACGGACCACGCGTGACAAAATAATTCTATTTACCACATTTTAGTCGCACTTTCTACTTTTACTGTCACCCTAGTAGATGGGTCTAAATCGTGTGTTCTTGGGTCGGGCACAATTAATCCTACTCCACTCATCCTTTTGACCTATGTTCTAAGTTTACCATAATTTTCCTTTAATTTAATTTATGTGAGTAAACTTACTAACATAATTCGCGATATTTAGTTCTTTCTGGTGTGTATGTTTCAAAATCTTTTGGCAAGCGGATTATTGAGTAGGACAAGAGCACAGAGACCCTCATCCTTGATCCAGAGTTGCCAAAGCCTATTGTCTATTCTAGGATTGCCAACTCGCTCAAAATTCATTGTCTCTTAGGTCATCCATCTCTTTCTTTGTTGAAGAAGTTATTTCCTCAGTTTTCTAGTCTTTCCTCATTGTATTGTGAGTCATGTCAATATGCTAAGCTTCATCGCACTTTTTTTTTTAGCTAATTTATTTCGATGTTTGGGATCCTTGTCCAGTTATGTCTCCCATTGGGTTTAAATATTTCGTTACTTTTGTTGATAATTTCTCCTGTGTGACTTGGCTTTATTTAATGAAAAGTCGTTATGAGTTATTTTCTCATTTCACTGCTTTGTGTGCTGAAATTAAAACCCAATTTCATGTAACAGTTCAAATATTGAGGAGAGATAATGCCAAAGAATATTTATCTGAACCTTTTCAATATTTCATGTTGTAACATGGGATTCTCCAACAAACCTCTTGTGTGGATACACCCTCTCAAAATGGGGTAGTCGAGAAAAAGAATAGACATCTTCTTGAGACTACACGAGCCCTATTGTTCCAGATTCATGTTCCCAAACGCTTTTGGGTTGATGAAGTCTCTACCTCATGTTTCTTGATTAATAGGATGTTATCATCTATTCTGAATTGGGCTACTCCTTACCATCAATTGTTTCCTAATAATCCGTTGTTTTATAGGTTACTCTCATGTTCAAAAAGGGTATCGATGTTATTGTCCTACTTTTCGACAATACTTTGTATCTATTGATGTTACAGTTTTTGAGACTACCCCATTTTCCCTTTCTTCTAATGTTACTAGTCATGGGGAAGATGATGATTTATTGGTCTATATTGTTTCCTCACTAGTCCTTACTTCAAATCCTGCCCAAACCCTAGATCCTGCTCCCCTATTAAACCTCCCATTACTCAAGTCTACTCTCAACGCCAAAACTCTCCAGTCTCAAGTTCAACACCGACTACTTAGTCATCAGATCCAGTCCACAACGATGATCTTTTGATTGCTCTATGTAAAGGTAAACGTCAATGTACTCACCCAAATTCTTCCTTTGTTTCCTATAACCATTTGTCATCTTCCTCATGTTCCTTTATTGCATCCCTGGATTCTATCTCTCTTCCTAACACTGTCTGTGAGGATTTGTCTCACCCTGGTTTGCATAGTGCTATGGTGGATGAAATGCAGGCTTTAGATGACAATGGTATGTGGGACTTGGTGCCTTTACCTATTGGAAAGAAGGCTATTGGTTGTCGTTGGGTGTTTGTAGTAAAGTTTAATCTTGATGGGTCTATTGCTAGATTGAAAGCCCATCTTGTTGCTAAAGGTTATGCTCAGACTTATGGAGTTGATTATTCTAATACTTTTTCTCGAGTAGCTAAGCTAACATATGTTCGTTTGTTTATCTCTCTTATTGTGTCTTATGATTGGGACTTGCATCAGCTTGATATCAGGAATGCCTTTCTACATATAGATCTTTAGGAAGAAGTTTACAAGGAACAACCTTCAGGGTTTGTTGATTAGGGTGAGATAGGGAAAGTGTGTCGTCTTCAAAAATCTCTGTATGTTTTGAAACAAAGTCCCCGTGGTTAGTTTGGCAAATTTAGTCTGGCAATTGAGACATTTGGTATGCAGAAGAGTAAGTCTGACAACTCAGTCTTCTATAAAAATTCGAGTTTTAGTATTATTCTACTGGTAGTATATGTGGATGATATTGTCATTACTGGGAGTGATTCTAAAGGTATATTATCTCTTAAATCCTTTCTTCATAGTCAGCCTCACACAAAGAATTTAGAAATGTTGAAGTATTTCTTGGGTGTTGAAGTCATGAGAAGTAAGCATGGAATTTTGGTTTCTCAATGGAAATATGTACTTGATATGTTTTTTTAAGGCAGCGGGAAATTGGTATTGCCAGTATAGTATACATGGCTCTAATGTGATTCACTGGAAGGAGAAATTATTCGAAGATCACTGAGAGATCCTGTGAGGCTGGTTGGGAAGTGAGATTGCTTATAGTAACTCGCCCGGATATTGCTTATTCAGTAAGTGTTTTGAGTCGATATATGTCATCTCCCATAGCCAGTCATTGGGTAGTTGTAAAGCATATTATGTGCTACTTGAAAGAAGCCCCTGGTGGAATATTGTATAAGAAGCATGGGCATACCATAATTGAGTGTTTTTTAGACACATACTGGGTAGGATCTAAGGAAGATAGGATATCCATATTAAGGTATTGTCTTTCTTGGCGGAAATTTGATCTCATGGAAGAGTAAGAAGCAAAATGTTGTCTGTTTAGGCCATGTGTCTCTTGTGTTAGGCTATTCATAGCCTTTTGCTTGCTATCATCCTTAGTAAGCTTCAAGCCTAGCCTGGTTGCTTCTCGTGGCGAGATAAAGTTGTAGTTTGCCTTACTATCTATCAAAGCAACAATCTTCTGCCCACAAGTCAGCAACTCGACATACATCAACCCTTTGTGAGTTGCCTCGACTTGGATTTCATTCACTAGCTGCAAAGGGTTAGTCCTTGTAGGAGCATCTGACCCGTTGTTTTCCCCTATTTTAGTTATGAGGGCATTGAACTTTTCCTTCCTTGGTCAATTCCTCGCTTTGTGTGGTTCGTGGCAGATAAAACATCCCGAGGGCTTGTTAGACCATGAGGAAGCAGCCCTCTCCACCACTTTAGCCCGAGCATCAAACTTTTCCCTTTCTTGTCTCCAATCTTCTTGAAGGTCTTTAAGTCTTCTTTCTTGTTCAACTCTCGTTTCTAGCCCTTCACCATTTGGGTTGAAGTAGAGGAAGGACTCAGTTTGTAGTCAACTAGGCAGTTTGTTGTTGCCATGTCTAAGGGCAAGTCCTAGACACCTTGCCTTCTCAATTTCGTTTGAGCCCACCCTTGTATTTCGACATGAAGTTGAAGAACTTATCAACTTTGGACATCTCTTTGATATCTAGGGTAAGGGAGCTGAACTCCTACACAATCTCTGATAGAGCCCGTTTGCTTCAGCTTTTTCAGAGACTCTGTAGCCATTCAAGCCTTGTTTGTAGGAAGGAATTGATCCTTCACTTACTTCTTCAAGACTTCCCACATCTCAATCTTCGGTCTACCTGCAGTAACATCATTGCTAGCTCTAGTGCGCCACCAAAGCTTTGCATCTCTCGATAGATGCATGGTGGTTATCGTTACTTGTTCATCAACAGGTATGCGAGTAGCGCTGAAGTATTGCTTCATGTCCCAGAGGAAGTTCTCCAGTCTTTGGTGTTCCGTCCACCACCAAAAAGCCTAGGCTTCGACACTCACACCTTCGTGTGAGGCTGATCTAGAGTAGATGGCTTGCCTTGTACCATTGCTCACTTAAGTACAATTTCCCCTCAAGAGATTTGGTCCGCTCTTGGAACTCCTCGACCATCGTAAACACTAATCTCGGAGGGATTCCATCTGCTCCTCCATTGCTTTCTTGCTTGTCTCCATCTAGCCCCTTTGCGAGCCAAGTGATAGGAAGGCTTTTGCTACCTAGGTTGTTTGGGTGGTGCTTCCTTTTGAGGAAGTGCCCACGCAACTCTCCAACCTAGTAACTTACTCCCACAATGCTTCAAGGGTGTTGCTTGTCAAAGCCATCTCTAGCTCTGATATCAACTGTCACACATCCGAAAATATGCTTGTGCATGTGGCATTTGGGAATCCACTAGACCAGCCTTCCCTTGCCCCGCACCCAAAGACATAAGGATGTACTGGGCTCTCCCTACTTGTATTTTATTAAACTCTCAAAAAAATACAAGAACTCAAGCAAGGGCTCCCACAAGACTCAGTGAGACTCTCACTTGGTATGTAGAGGATTAAATGATATGTCGAGGGGCACGCAGGCCCTCCTTATGTATCATCTTGCACAATTGCAGTCCCATTACAACTAGGAGATTAGAGTCCCCTTAAACTCTGAGGAGTTCGCCTCTAAGCCAACTTGTGAAGCCTTCTCCTACTCGGATTACGAGTCCTCGTATAGGAGGATCCCCTCTAGAAGTTAGTAGCCCACGTCTCCCACTTAAACTAGGATTCCGCCTTGGCTAGGAGTCCTCCTACTTGGACTAGGATGCTTGGCATGCAAGGTTTCGCCCCTATATAAGTTGTGTCGCTCACACTAAGCTCAATTCCCTCAAGCGCTGCATTAGCCCCCCTCTAAGCCATGATGCCTCAATGCTCTGCCACATGCGCACGTGCCCTAACCAGCTTACCCTAGGGTGTCGCAAGGCTCTTGTGCGTGCTTGGCTCATGCACCATGTTGTCGAGGCTTCTTCTCCTCGTGCTAACTCAACTCAATTTAATCTGGTGTTCCCTTTGCTTTGCACCTTGCTTGCTGTCTCTATGGCGCACATGGGGCCAAGTTGCTGCTCACATGCCACTGCCTGGTCAGGTCACCTAGCCGGAGGGGTTGATAGCTAGCTTCTATTGCCCCCCATTTGAGACATCTATCCACATTTAAGCTCCTCACAAAAAAGTTTGATTTTTGTTACACCTTTGTTACTTGGAGATAAACAAGATCAATCGTTTGTGCACGAATCAGTAGCTTGATATCTCTACATGTGCCCCCTCATTATTCCCTCTAACATTCAAAGAAAGTACGTATAACATCCTTGATAGACTCGCTAATCCCAAGCGTTTTCTACTCCTTGCTTGGAAAACATTTGTAGAAGTTGGAATTGAAACCTGTCTTTGATGCATTCAATAATTGAGCCTATCTTATAATTAATAGAGCATTCCAACTTTCATAGTTCGCTTTCAAACTTTGATTCTCAACCAAATCAATTTTTCTCCCCCCCACCTTGCAACCTTCCTTTTCTTTCTAAGCTCTGACCTTTCTTCAAAACCATCAATTTGGAAGTCTCACGAATTATCTTAAAGAAGCTAGCTTGCTAAAAGTAACCTCAATCTTAATAGGGTCCTTCACCAAATTGACCAAAGCTACACCATTTTTCTCCCCCCCTTAAGTCTCTCTAATAATAGAATCTTGAGATTTGCTTGAAGGTCCACTAACAAATTGTCCTTTAGAATCATTCTAAGTGGATCCCCTTGTGTCATGTTCCACCTCTACATTCTCCATTGGATCAACCCACCATTTCATTAATCAACACTAAACAATCTGTTGCTTCCGTGGTTGCAGTTCTTGCACACTCTACCTTTTCAATTCCATTTGAGCCCACCTTTGTAAGCCTGTCGTGGTTGAAGAGTTTATCAACTTCAAAGATGTCTTTATAGTGTCTATCAACAAACTGAACTCCTCAATCTTTTACATATTCTGTCTACTTTGGCTTCTTCAGAGATTCTTGAGCCATCCATATCATGTTCGTGGAAGGAATTGATCCTTCAACAATGTCCAAAGTGTTGATCTTCAGCCTCCTTGTGGTAAACTCACCATTGGTTCTAGTCCATCATCATAGATTTACATCCCTTGAAAGATACATGGATATAATTGTTGCTCATGGGTAGTGATATGCACAATGCTAAAAATCACTCCATGTCCCGTAGGAAGTTCTTTAAGTCTTTGGTGTTCTTGGCACCACCAAAAAGCTTGGGTGTAGGCATGCACGCATTTGCTAGAGACAATTTTGAAGCAAAGGACTTACCCTGCACCATTGCTCGCTTCAGTAACTTTATCTCCCCCTTAAGAGTTCTAACTCACTTCTAGAACTGTTCTACTAAGGACTGTATCTTGTTTATGCTGCAACAATTGACATTTGTTGCTCCTGTTCATGATTAACACAACTTATGGCAAAATAAAAGTTAGAGACATCTTTAGTTGAATATTTTTTTTCAATAATTAAGGAGTATATGTTTCATTTTACAGATTAATTGAATAGCTTCTCCACAATTAAGACCAAGTTTAATGATTTTGCAGTTGCAGCCGTTAGTTCCGGTTCATCAATTTGATAAGCTTCCTAGTTATTTCATTTTTGCTGGTTTGGTCTTTGTTCCATTGACCCAACCCTACCTTCATGAGTATGGAGAGGATTGGTATAATACTTCTCCTCGTCGACTGTGTGAACGTGCACTAAGGGAACTACCGACAAGGCCTGGTCAACAACTTGTCATCCTTTCTCAGGTTTGCACGCTTCTTCTTGGAGTGTATTTACATTTAGATGCTTGATGGTTTACTACTGCATGGTTGAATATATTTTGCAGATGAAACTTTATGCATATTGGAAATGATCAAGTTCTTTAAGCTAAAGTGATATCTTTTATTATGGTTTAGTTACAAATCTGAAAGAAGCAAAAATACTATTAACAAACCTTCAAATTAAGAGAATGAGTGAAATAAATTATATAATCATATATAGTTTTCACCATGAGATGTGGTCGATCTTCTATTTGCTCAGTCATGGTATTTTTATTTTTTGTAATAAATGATCCATTGTAGTGTGTTGCTGGAAAAGGATCATCTTTGGTGGTCTTTGATTTAGAAAAGTTTGTTTGAGATTGATCAAGCAAGTATTAATACTTTGAGATCTCAAAGGAGTTGGTTAAAGGAAAGATAGCTGGCTGGCATGATTGAGGAGAGTGGAGTTGCGATTTTTTTTTCTCTAGATCAGATTTCATGAAAGAGGTCTTACTTTGTTGTTGGAGGGAGTTGAACTGGTATGAGAATGGTAAGGGTTGGGGAATGGAGCTTTGAAGCCAGAGTGTAGGAAGATTCTTGGTGTTTAGTTTTGTTATTTGTGGGGAAGGGATTTTCCTTAATCTTCCTAGGAGTGTTGGAACACTGGAGCAAGCAATGACACTACACAGTTTCCACAAGGGAATATCCATTAGCCAAAGGTTCATAGCGGTGTTGCTTGGGATTTATAATTTCTTACTTGCCTACAAAATGTCTTTATACATAATTCCCAATCAACATTTGATGCACACATATTTGACACCTCACAGTGCCTCTAATATCGTGTCTATATACAACTAATAACTGTGTTGATGATGAACCCCATTGCTTATTGCTGAGAAAAGCTGCCTGCTTGGACTCCCCATTGTGATAAAATCATGTACTGCTTTTCCATACCCACCCACCTAGGGAAAGTGATGTTTCCTTAGCCACCATGTGTCTCAAGTCATAATATACAGTTGTTTATTTTGTTCAGGTGCTGATGGATGATATAAATGCGGGGTATGAGCGCCTTTCAGAGCTACAGGTAACGGTTATTTTTGGAGTGGTAACTATGATAGTGCTTTATATACCATCTATTCTGTGTGATGCTTACTACTTGTGTCTGGACAAGCACTCAAGGAAACAAACAGTCAGATCTCTCCCCCCCCATTACCTCTCCTGGTTAGAACTGAACCACCTTGACATAACCATTAGGGTGATTTGATTAATTGACCTTTTGAAAAACTAAATATTGAAATCTGACCCTTCATTAATTCTTGGCTTGATTTTGACAAAATACCCATCTTATTTTCTTGCAAAAATAACCCCTTCTTTTAAGGAGATAATTTAAAAAAAAAAAAAAAAAAAAAAAAAAGTGAGATTTAGTCTCTAAGATCAAAAATAGGTTCTCAAATTGTGATTCCCAGGTGTAGTCGTCGTCGCAAAGGTTGTTTTAAGTCTTGGGAGTAGACTACGATCATGAAATTCTAGTATATTTAGAGACCTCTCTCTTAGAAATGAAAAAGGTCTCATGGTTAAAGGGTCACAAAGGTCTTTGGTTGCGGAGTGGATTCAAAGATTTTGAATGTTCGGTGGAGGTGGTTGGCGGTGGAGCTCACGGGTTATCCTGGAAAGAAGCGAGAGGCTATTCCTCTTGGATTAAGTTTAGGTTAAACGGAGTCTTAGTCTCTTATTAGAAGGGTAGATTCTGTTGTAGGCGGAAAGGTAGAAGAAAAGTTGCAGATGGGAGGAAAATGGAGAAGGTTACGGTTGGAGAAAAGACAAATGGGGCCCGAAGTACATCATGCTCGGTTTTTGGATTTGGAGGCAAAAAGTTACGTTTGGTGTTCCCACGAAGGCCGGCGTGAAAAGGGGTGGTTTACGCTAGCAAAGTTAGAGTGTTGGGAGTAACCCTTCAGCCGGAAAGAAAAAATCACTTTGAAGGGGGTTAGAGGTGGAGTGTAGAAAGAGGGAAGGTACGATTTGGGAGAAAGGGGAGATTTTGTGAAGATCGAAAAAAAGAATGAGGGAAGAAGGGGAGAGGCATTATGGATGGAAATTGGGGTTGTGATTGGAGTCGAGAGAGGAACAACTAAATAGATGCCTAGTTGGGAGTGGGAAAAGGAGAAGAATATCACTTTAATTTTGGATTCTGCGGGGAGATGGGGGAAAGCACCGGTGGAACTACGGAGAGATAAGCATAAAGAAGTTCTTTGGCGGGGAAGTTTTGCTAGAATTTGAGCAAGGAAGAGCTACGAGTTTTGAAGAGAGGTGTCGGAGATCATTTTGAAAATAAGATCGCGTCTTGAAATGGAAGCCGAGATGCGAATTGCTTGAGTGGGATCTATTGAAAAGACGGGGTTTGGGTTCGAATTAGCGGAGTTTGCCTCTTGACTTTGGAATCCAAGAATGTTCAAAAGAATAGGGGGCCCCATTGTAGGATTTGGAAGTGGATTTAGACACGAAGAATTTTACCTGATTACAATGGTAAAGTATAGTTAAAGCGAGAGAAAGTCTTCCTGAGTCGCTTCAAGTGGTGATGGGCTCATCTTGTTTGATGTTAGGTTATGGTGGGAGGTTCCGGCATGCCTTTCGGTGAGTGGTGTCGTGAAAGTTGAAACGAGAGGGCCGCCGGGTGTGTTGGGAGCAAGGAGAATGGAGAAGATGGAGTGCGGCGGAGGCGAGTCTGCAATGCTAGTGAGACTCGATCAAGGTGAACAGCGTAATCGCCGTGGGATTGCATTAGCCGGCGAAAGGCGGCGTATTACTTCTTTGCTTGTTGAAGCATCCGAGCTTGAATCCGGCCCGTACGGAGAAAGGGAAGGACGAGAGGTAGGGAAGAGGCTGGAGGATGGGTGTTTTTGATGTTTCTCAATGGGAGTACAGAATTAAAGAAAAAAAAAAGGGGAGTTCTTATTGGAAAGGAGGGAAGGAGATGGATTAAGCGATCAAATGGGCTATGCTTAATGAGGCGATAAAATGGCTGCCGCAATCAGCGAGTCACTTATTTGAAAGCCAGATACAGGACAAGGCTTTGGAAGAGGACCGAAGCCCGGAATGTTGTGGTCCTCTTTGGAAGCAGGACCTTTATGGGGTGGGAGAAGCAGCCACAGGCTGCGACAAACTCCATTTAAGCGATAAGAGGTCTCGAGGCTCTCGAGAGGAAATGTTAGGACCAGGCGGCCTCTTCTTTGGTCTTCACTTCTTCTTCTTGACAGTAGTTTTACAGGTTGGAATTCTGATTTCCAAAGGAGGCGGGTGCATCTAGGAGGGAAACCAAGCTCTGAATGAGATGTGAGGAAGAAGAAAGGGTCAGTGCCTCCTTATATCAGGGGGTAGTGAGTTATCTTTCTCCACTGATTTTCCTTCTTTTTCACCTTCTTCTGGGAAAAGTATGGATTTGGTGTTGGTTAGGGATGGTTTGTGCTTGAACAAAGTGGGTAAGGATAAGGAAGAAAGGATCTTTGCCGACCCGCTCAAGGTTAATGAACTAGAGATAGTAGAGGGTGGGATCCCATTGTTGTCGGAGGGGTTTTTTGATAAAAATGTGGATAGTTGTTCTCCCCTTTGGGTCTCTCCTTTTTACAATTTGTTTGGGCCTCGAAGGGTAGCAAGGGAAGGTGTCACGTCGAGATAGAGTGATCGAGCCTCGAGATGATTCTTTGGTGGGGCCCAAATTCTCCTTTTCCTCTTTTACATTTTTGGTAAGGTCCTCCTTCAGGGGATTTTTCGGTATGAGGGCTCGGATGTAGGAGTGGAAGACGGAGGCAGTAGCATCCTCAGCAGTGTATGGTTGCCACGAGGAATGGCAAGAGGGGAATGCTAGCGAAGGTTCACTTGATGGAAGTTGAGATGGGGCCCGGGAATTTCAGGTAGATTTGGAGGAAAGATATGAGGATTGGGAAAGAAAGTTGTATGGTCAAATTCGGTGAGTATTTAGGCTTCAGACCAAAAAGGGGTCATGAGTGGGAGATTTTATCTCTATTGAGCGTTTGAATGTTAAGCAGAACGAATGAGGCGAAAGAGCGACAGTCGTTTCTAGATGTATTGGAGCTTAGAAGCTAGAATGCACAATGAAATACAAGGGACAGTGGTATGCTAAAGGACACAGTAAGAACAAAGGGGATTTGCAGCAAAAACTCTGATGAAGCTGAAGATTATGTCATGGAATGTTAGGGGAGTTAATAACCAGGATAAAAGAAAGGTCCTAAAGGCCTTCATTAGGTCTAAAAAGGTGGATATAGTTTGTTTGCAGGAGACAAAGGTCTAGAATATGTGTGTGGGGTTAGTGCGGGTGTGGGAAGGTTCCTAGATTGGGGATCAGTGGATGCGGAGGGTTCTGTTGGGGGAATCCTTGTCTTTTGGGATAAGAGTTGTGGAGCTGGTTGAAAGGAAATTGGGATCTTCTCTCCGAGTCTCTTGCTATTTTTTAAGCTGTCTGGGATGGCTTCAGGTGGATGTTCTCTGGGGTTTATGGCCACTGTTGTGGATAGTAAAGGGGTTCTTTTGGGAGGGTGGGAGGCGTAGAGGCTTATGGAATGGGCGTAGTGTGTGGGAGGGGACTTTAATGCGGTTCGCTTTCTTTTGGGGAGCAACAGAGGGGGTGGGAGAGTGTAACTCTATGAAGATTTTACGAAATCATAGAAGATTTATAGTGCAGGAGATATTGGCTGCGAGGGGGTCCTTTTAGCGGAGGGAGGAAGAATAAGCTGGTCAATGTCCGAATTGATCGTTTTTGGTTTCTAATGATTGGGAGAGCCATTTTTAGTGATTGTTATTGATCTACCTTGCCTAGACCGATTTATGACCATTGTCCATTTTGCTAGATGCGGGCATTAGAAAGGGTCCCATCCTTTTAGGTTTGAAGTCATGTGCTTCGGGTTGATGGTTTCAAGGAGTTATTGAAGGGCTGGTGGCAAGGTATGATTTTCAGTGGTTCTTTCAGTTTTGTTCTAGCAGAAAAATTGAAAGCTTTGAAGGTGTTTCTAAAAACTTGGAATAGAGAGGTGTTTGGTAGAGTTGAAGTAAAGAAAAGTGAAGCTTTGAGTAGAGTGACTTACTGGGATGAGAAGGAGAATGACGTTTGTTGTTGTTGAAGCAGACGAAACTTGGCTAGGGAGGGATTCTGAAATCTTGGTCCCTTTTAGGAAGTTTCTTGGAGGCGAAATCCGGAACTATTTGGTTGAAGGAGGGAGGCGAGAATCTGGTTCTTCCATAGGAGGCTAATTCTCATAGAAGAAGAAGTGTATAAAGTCGGAAGTTAATGGAAGCGGTTTGAAGATGAGGATTTATAAAGGGAAGTGGCGGCTTCTTTTCAGTGCTCTCTTTCTGATCCTGAAGGTTGGAGCCCTTGTCTTTGCAGTCGAACTTCAAAAGAACTTGAGAGGGATGCGACCGGCGGCCCAGTCTTGAAGTCCCTTTTACCATTAGAGGTGTTTGCAGCGTTATCGGATTTGAATGGGGATAAGGCCTCGGGCCCCAGGATGAAACTCATTAGCTTTTTGGCTGTTTAGCTGGGATTTCGTGAAGGAGGAGGTTATGGGCTTCTTTAAGGACTTCTTTGTGCATAATAAGTTTGTGAGAAACCTAAATTCTACCTTTTTGGTTTTGATCCCTAAAAAGGAGAATGCGGTGGATATTAATGACTTTAGACCTATTAGCTTAATTAGATTGGTTTATCTGAAGTTTTGGCGAAGAGTCTTTGGCTAACGGGTTGAAAGGTGGTTGGTCGAGTGGTGTCAATGACTGAAATCTTTGTGGAGGGTAGACAAATTTTAGATGCTGTGTTAATTGCTAACGAGGCTGTAGATGCTTTATTGAAAAGAAAGGAGAAAGGGATTATCTGTAAGCTAGATATCGAGAAAGCATATGATCACCTAAAGTGGAATTTCTTACTTGGTGTCATGGAAAAAATGGGTTTTGGGAGGAAATGGTTAAACTGGATTAAATGGTGCATTTCTACGGCGACATTCTCGGTTTTGGTGAATGGAACCCCCTGCAGTTTCAGGAGTTCTCGAGGTCTTAGAGCAGGGGATCCTCTTTCTCCTTATCTTTTGTCTTTGGGGATGGGCTCTTAGTGGCCTTATTGAAGGAAGCGATTCAAGGGGCTTTCTTTAGGCTGCTATATAGGGAGAAAAGCCGGAGAGGGTATGGTGGTTTCCCATTTGTTGTATACGAGACGACACTCTTGTGTTTCACGAGGCGGATGAGCAACTTGCACACACCTAAGTTGGTTGTTGATGTGGTTTGAGTCTATCTCTGACGAGGATAGAATTTGAACAAGCGAGTATTTGATGGAAGCGTGCGGAAGTGGATTCTTTGGGCGCTGGCCCGGGATGCGAGTTGGGACTTTGCCCAGCCGTACTATTGGATATTTCCTCTGGAGCCCCTCATAATTCGATTCACAGTTTGGGATGGCATTGAAGAAAGGTTTAGGAAGAGATTGGCTTTGTGGAAGAGACAATATATTTCTAAAGGTGGGAGGATCGCTCTTGTCGTAGTACTGTCGAGCTTACCTATATACTTTATGTCTCTTTTCGGATGCCTGAGCGGTTAGATTGCACGGAACAAATTCAAGAGGTTTTTCTTTGGGGTGGTGGCAGAAATGCGGAAAAAAAACCTGCGTCTAGTGAAGTGGTCGACCAGTTTGTTCGAGACAGAGAAAATGGGAGGTTTAGGTATTAGGCCTCGCTAATAAACAAGGCTGTTGTGTAAATGGATGTGGTAACCATGGAAATGAGAGAGTTCCCTGGAGAAATGTCATTACATGGAAGTTTGGGGAGGAAAGGGTGGTTGGTGCTCTGTGATTCGGGATGCTTGTGGATTCACAGGTGCGGAAGGAGATTAGAAAGAGATGGGATACTGTCTGCTCTTTGCCTTTACGGGGAATGGAAGGAGACTTCGCTTTTGGAAGGATCTTTGGAGTGGGGAAGAGGGCGCTCTGCTCTTACCCAGCCCTTTTGCCATGGTACGCTAATAAGGGTCTGCGTGGGCGAGGTTTGGGAGCCTTCTTGTGAGGGTGGGGTTGGACTCCTGTTTTGTTAGACCGTTTAATGATTGGGAAGTGGAGATTCGAGAGAATCTTCTCGAGCCTTACAGAAAAAGAATTCTCCTAACCAAAATGGTTGATGATTATGAGAGAAGCTAAAGATAGGTGCTTTTCGATTGAAACTTTCTATAAAGTTTGTTTGAGTCTGGTCGATGGTTTTCCCCACCCGGCTTATTTAGATGGCGGGTTCCTACCAAGATGAGTTTGCTTTGCTTGGGAAGCTTCTTGAGGCGAGTGTCATTCTTCGATCGAATTAAAGCGAGGAAGAGCGCTAGCCCGATAGATGTTTCCTATGCGGGAAGGACGAAGAGACGATAGACCATTTGTTATTACACTGTCCTGCGGCTAGATTGTTATGGGATCTTCTCCTGGCGATTTTTGGGGTGTATTGGGTGTTCCCTAAGTCGGTTTCAGAAACCCTCATCTCGTGGTGTGGCACCTGTGTGGATAAGAGAAGGAAGAAGGCTTGGATGGCTGCGCCCCTAACATTGTTTTGGACTATTTGGCGTGAAAGAAATAACGTTGCTTTTGAAAATAGGAAGTTTTCGGCTCAAAGGATGAAGGCCTTATTCCTTTGTAATTATTGATGCAGCCTGAATATGTACTTGACTAATAGGTGCGGATTATAATTGATTTTTGAGCTTGTGGTTGGGGTGTAAGTGAGGGTGGTGGGTTTTCTTGTTCTCCTTGTTCCCCTTTGTGGGTCCCTTACTTATGGGCCTTCATTGGGTCTTCTTTGGTTTTTATAAATTGCTTTTACTCATCAAAAAAAAAAAAAAAAAAATGCATGAAATATATTAAGGCATTTTTGGTCCAAAATGGGTTATTCTTCAAGAAAAAACATGGGAGAGAAGTTAGATTCACAAAATGAAGAGTATTTGATGGCCTTTTAACCAAATATTTCTAACCATTAATTAGCCTAGGATTCAGCATTTAGAAGGTTGGTAAGTATATTAAAATTTTACTATTTATTTTTGAAGGTATGAATGAATGAATGAATGCATATTGATTGATGATAAAATTGGAATTGTTACTGAAAAATATGAATGGGGGCAGGTGAAAAAGGTGAATGGGGTAGAAATTGAGAACCTGAAACACCTTTCGGAGATGGTGGAGAATTGTAGCAGGGAGAGGTTGAGGTTTGATTTGGATGATGAGAGAGTGATTGTATTGAACTATGAATCGGCTAAAATAGCCACTTGTAGAATTTTGAAGCGTCACAGAATACCATCTTCCATCTCCAGAGACCTCATTGTTGAGAAACACAACTCCTCCTCCTCCTCCTCCTCAGAAGCTGAATCTGAAGCAGCTGCTGCTGATGCTGAGTTGGCTTGCTTGGGCTGATGAGTTAAACTTTTAATTTACAAATAATTATCTGGAATTAGAAATAGGGGTTTTTATTTCAAATTTTGATACCAATGCCATTATTTTCCTATTGAGTTTACTTACATTATTCATGTGTTATTATTATTATAAGGTAGCCAGCGCCATCTTTTGTTAGTGCCTGAAACTTCCAATGCACGTACGTAACACCCAATTCATTTGGTTGGTTATATCAAAGAATTGACTCCAAAAAAAAAATGATAATGATTTGGAAATATTATAGAGTCTGTTTGTTATAGTTTTTAAAAACTGTTTTTTGTTACACTAAATTCAGAGAACAATGAGAAAATATTCAGACTCCCAGGAACCAAACGATATCCTAAATTTCAGCCAATTGTTTAATAATTGGCTAATAATAGCAACACACCGTATAATCTTAATGTACTTTGTTGATTTAATGCCATAGCTAGGTTGATTTAGTAAGGTAATAAATAAATAAATAAGGATAATGCAAAGTTCTTTCGCTAGAAAGTTGAATCTCAGTGGACAATGGGGTGGGTGACTCGACTCGGCTGTCAGATGTTATTATTGTTAAAGGGAACAAAAGACCACATTTTATATAGAAATTTGGGAGTTTAAGATCGAAACATTTTATTTGAAATTTTTTTTTTTAAATTAGTTTGAAAACCAAATTAAAGACGGATATAATGTGTAATGTCATTGTCTATGACAGCGGTAATTGGTTATTCAAATTTTCAAGTAAAATAGTAAGTAATTTAAAATTTTTAAGCTCAATTACTGCTATCATAAGTAACGGTATTTGACAATTCTAATTGTTGTTGTTTATGACAGCGGTATTTGAACATTTTAAGTTCAATTGTCGTTGTTATGGACAGCGGCATTTGACAATTCCAATTGTCCTTATCATGGATAGTGGTATTATATACTACTTTGATAATTATTTTAGTTTTTAAACTAATTTAATAATTTTTTTTTCAAACAAATTATTTCAGTCAAAAACTTGAAATTTGGCATCTAAATTCTTCACTCTTTACTCATTCTTGCTGCTATCTTGAGTCATTCCAAATTTCCACACTAAACTATAGTGGAGATGCTTTCGTAGCAGATTGTTGATGTTTCGAAGAGGAAATGATAAGAAACATTTGTTTATGAAGAATTCTCTTGTAGTGGGAATCTCTTTTTCTCTCTCTTGCTCGTAGTGATAATCGTTTTTTTCATTGATTTTTTATTTATTTTTAAATGTATATATGATCAAATTTATAAGTGACGACTTTCTATATCCTTCTCATTCACAATTACAATCAAAATATTAAAAAAGAAGAATCACAAAAATATGAAAATAACCATGTTTTGAAAACTTTCAAAAAACTTTTAACACTCCCCTTTTAAGTTTGTGCATAGATATCATACATGCCCAATTTGCCTTAAAAAGATGAGTATGTTTGATATGAGACTGTTTTAGTGAGGATGTCAGATAATTGATCTTCTTACTTAATCTTAGACAACTCCATAATATTTAAATCTAACTTCTCCTTGATTAAAAATTTATCCACCTCGACGTGTTTTGTACGGTCATGTTGTACTGGATTCCGAGTAACGTCACATGTTGCCTTATTGCCATAGAACAATTGGATTGGTTGATTGGTTAGGTAGCCCAAACCCTGTAAGGATTCTTAGCTTACAAAGTCCTAGTGTCATGCTTCTAAATTCTGCTTCTACACTTGAGTGAGCAACGACATTCTGTTCTTATTATTCCATGTCACGAGATTACCTCCTAAAAAGGTAAAGCAACCAGAGGTAGACCTCCTATTGTTAGTGATGTGCCCTAAGTCAATAGTGTAATTGTTTTTACTTTCATATTTCAATAATATAGAGACATTTTTATTATCATCTTACATTTCTAATTTGGTGATTTACTCTATGAATAGTTGATTCTACTTATGGTCATCAAGTGTGTGACTTGATAGTAGAACCTTGGACATCAAATGGAATACTATTCTAAATTGTCCCTGGTCATTCATTATTGATGAACAATAGTGAATTAAGATGTATGAGTTTGACTAATGATCATGTTCTCTTGATCATGGATATATGATATTAAGTCGACTCCTTAAGCATGTTAGTGAGCATTCATGTGGATCGACCCACCATGAGAATCTTACATGGATTATAAGTTACAATCTTACCATCGTAATAATGTCTCATTTTTGTCCTTCGACTATAACGTATGGGAGTCGTTATGAGGAGCTTTATGTTTTGACCGCAGTTCAACATCATCTGTAATAGTTTTAGTGTCTGATTGTGATTGGATATAGAATAAATCATATAGACGGACGTGAATTGATGAAAGAAATTTGTCCCTCCTTTTAGAGAGATATCCGTGGGCCCACATACGGCGTGTGGTGTGCGTAGTGTGCTCAAATGAATTAATAAAGTTATGCCAGTTTGTATTATCAGTTTACATGGAGGTCAAGAAATTGCATGATTGAACTTTATAAGGGAGACATAGTCCATGCCTTGTATTCAATTAGGAAATCGTGAGCAAAGGAACTACGACATTTATTATGGATTAGGTTATGTCGAGCTATTGACATCCACATAATTTGGGTGATCATAATGCCTTGTTAGAGGCCGCTTATGATCCGTGGGCTCGAAATAGGCTTTTGAGCTCACTGCTAATATTATGTGGACCTACAGAGTCACACACATAGAATGGGCCGAAAACCAACCATTGGGCTTAAAATTGGTATTTAAACCCAATGGATTCCTATGCGGATTCATTCATTCGTTTTTCACACTTGAGAGAGGCGGCTAAGGGTTTTTCATGAGACTCAACTCGATGCTAGCACACTCGTTTCTTTCTCGGTTTCCAAGAAGGCTTGTTTGTTTGGATAGTTGTAAAGGGTGGACCGATCTTGTCGCGCCTTTCAGTTCGACAAGGAGGGTTTGACGCACACATGAGGCTACGGAACAAGGATCTTTTAGTGCGAATAAGATATTATTCTATCTCTGAATCATCTGATCGGATCACATGGATCCTTGGTCGAGTTAGAAAAGGCGAATTTTTTTAATTTTTCCGCTGTGTATGTATGATCCATAAGAAACCTAACACCAATCATCTACAACACCGACCCAATCAGTATCAATATACACTTTTATATTTTAGAGATCGACATGTTTGGTGAACAGGGTACATTTCCTAGGTGTACCTTTTAAATACCTCAAAATGCCAATGACTGCATTCATTTGTTGTTTCTTCAGGATTATGCATATATTGACTCACAATGCTTAAAGCATAAGCAAGATCTGGTCTTTCTTGTATGAGTTAAATACATCAATCTTCTCACAAGTCTTTGATATTGTGCATAGAGTATAAGCAGCTTTTATCGTAAAATTACCAAAGCGGGGACATCTAAATTTAATTCTGAAAACTAGGATATTATGATAAATAAAATTTTATTATAAAAATATATATTACATATAAAAATTTATGTATACCTAAAATATAAGCTATTTTATGAGTGCAAATTTTAAAGGATCTACAAAAATTTGAATTAATGAATAAACATATATAAATATTTGTATTAATAAAAACATAAAATAATTATTTTTATGATTATAAATATTTTTTTAAATATTTGAATTAATAAATGAACCAGCATAAACATTCTATTAATAAAAACCTAAAATAATTATTTTTATGATTAGAAAAAAATATTTACTAAAAGATTTGTATTAATGAATAAAAATATGTAAATATTTGTATAAATGAAATAAAAACTTAAAATAATTATTTTTATGATTATAAAATTTAAAAAATATTTACAAAAAAGATTTGAATTTTTAAAGTATATCATATTATTCCATAGTTTTTAAATAAAATAAATAGATATTTAAGGATAAATAAATATGTATTTTAGGTATATTCAAAAAATTATAAAGCCTTTAAAAAAAAAAAAAACAAACACTTCTCAAGTTATTATCAAAAAAATACTCAAAAACGTTTTTTTAGCGATGTAAAAAGACTCCAAAATGTTTTTAGACTTAAAAACACTTTCAAAAAGCACCATGAAACCGGCATAAAATGGGACTTGTATTCTGGATCTTGATGGGGGAGTATTAAGTATTAACATCATTACTAATTTACTATTTCGGTTTTGTTATTTGGACAATAATTAGTATAAGAATATTCTATGGTAAGTTTGTCATAATTCTTCTTGACTTGTACTCTCTCTCTCTAGGGCTCTGTATTTTCGATATTGTAGGTGAGATGATCTGATATCTTATAATTTAATAAATGGTCTTTGAGTTTGAGCCTTGAGAATGTAGTTGTTTTTTATGATAAAGTTTTATCGTCTTTATAGTCCCTCTTAATTCATATGAAAATTAGTATAAATATGGTATTACTTAAAGACGTTTTCAATATATACATGAGTTCGCCTAAAACATCTTATTGTCTAAAAAAAAATCTTTTTTTGATACCTAAATACTTTTAATTACATTATAACAAACTATCCTAATTGGGAATGGAACCGAGGACTCCTCCCCTCTTCATGTGCTGGTCTATTGAAATGTGAATGCTTTATCGTTTGAGAGCTATACGTGAATAGAAAAAAATAATAATAATTAAATATAATTGGGCATTTCTTTTTATTCAACGTGTAGATTAAGGAATTTCTTTTAGATTATGTTAGGATTCAGGAACGAAGGAAAGCAAAAAAAAAACAAAGGAAAAAGAAAAAGAGAAAAGGGAAGCGTGGTGAGATAAAAAGGTCAAAGAGAAGAGTATCGTTGGGTTGGAAAGTTTTGAATTGGGAGTGGTTTCTTTCTTGATGAAAAAGAAAGTATCAGAACAACTCCCCACAGATCATCCATACTCTCTCTCTCTCTCTGGTTAGATTCTCCACCACATCTCTAAGTTCTCTTCATTAGACTTGGAACCCTTGACCTTGTTGCTCTGTTGCTGTCATGGCGACGATGTTGAGCTCCGCCGGTGGCCTTTTAGCCATGCTGAACGAGACCCATCCCATGCTCAAGTTTCACGCCCTCTCCAATCTCAATGCTTTCGTTGACTATTTCTGGCCTGAGATCTCCACCAGCGTACCCATTATGTACTCTCCATCTCTCACTCTATACTCATCTCTTTTTTTTTTCTTTTGAGTTAGGGTTTGAATTAGCTATTTCTTACGAATCAATAAATTTACCCTTTTTTTTTCGCGTCTTGTTTTTCATAATTGATTCGTGTAGTCTCATTTTCTGTAATTTTCCTGTAATGAAATTTGCTTGGTTGTTTCTCATCCTTCTCCATAATTTTCCCCTCGAACATTTTCACTAGGAAAAACATCGTAAATATTGTATAATTTAAACTTTATGGCGTTGGAATTATGAATATGGTTTATTCCTGTTTATTTATTTATATAGTTATTTGATTTTTTTTTTGGTCTTCCTACTGCCATCTTCTTCTAGAACAATACTCTTCAAAAAGTCTCTAATTACGATAGGAAAAAGAAAAGAACGTGACAAAGCTTGTCATCATTCTTCCTTAATGCTTTGTTTGGCTTGGCTCCAGAAAGTACCAAGGAAGGAACAAAAAAACTGTTAAAGAGAATGATTTTGGTATCTGAAATCATTTTGAAGTAGCATCTAAAAATAACTATTAATTTTTAAATCTATTTTCCATTTTTCTTCTATTCTCAGATTTCCTAGGACCAAATGTGGCCTAAAGGGCTCATCAAGTTCTGCTGTTTGTTGACAATTTTTAGTACAATTTAAGTATTTACCTGACAGCTTCTGTACTTGGTTCCTAGAAAGGCTGTCTCAATCATCAGTATCAATGCTTAACACAGGCTGGGCCAACTAAAAACATCAACTAGTAGGATTCAATTGTAAAGAAGTTATACACAAAATTTGCTGAATCCTAATCACTGTTGTGGTTTCGTGCTAGATGGTTTGGTTCGGTTTTATTACATTTTTGGCATTTTAGATTCATCAAAATCATAATGTCTTTGTGATTTTAACTCATAAAAAAAACAAGCACAGTTTCTTTGTTCTTATTCTAATTTTTCTTTTCTCTGTTATAATAAAAATACTAACTGTCTCTTCAAAAATTCTCATTCAGAATTGGTGTTATTGAACTGCTAGTGCTTTGTATATAAAAACTAACATATCTATACATTGACACGTGGATTGTTTAGCCTTTTGGAAAATGATAGTTGTGTTGTATTTTTATTCAGAGAAAGTTTATATGAAGATGAAGAGTTTGATCAAAGACAAAGGCAACTTGCTGCATTGCTAGTTTCGAAGGTCAGAACCACCTTTTTCTCCTTAATCATTGTTTCTCACTAAATCTGTGCCATATTGCTTTCAACGGGATGACTTTTTTCTTGTAAGAATTTGCTATGCTAACTGAGGCCTTTAAGACCCCTCTTTGTTAAGAAAGGAAAAGGAGTAGAACATTTGGAATCATTTATCTACTCTCAGTATCATGGTTATTGTGTGTGTGTGTGTGAGAGAGTCTTGGGCATAGATACAGAGTCCTAAAAATTACCATGTTTTTCTCTTGGTTTTTGACACAATTGATGGTTTGCTCTTTAACAAGGATAACCACACCACCCTGGATTTTGACACCATTTCCATAGAATGATAATTCCAATGCTAATTAGAATATTTACATCCATATGCATGAATGGATCATCCATATCCATATGCATGAAAGTCTTATTCCTTTGTAATTATTGGTCTTGGACAAATATGTACATGGCTAATAGGCCTAGATCTTTTGTTGGATTTTTGACTTGGTTGGGGTGTAAGCGAGGGGTGGTGGGTTTTCTTGTTTCCTTAATGCCCAGCAGGGACCCTCTTGTTTTACTCTGTATCTTGGTGGAAGCTACTAGGGTCTTTTTTGGTGATTTATATATATTGCTTTTACTCATCAAAAAAAATATGTATGAATGGATCAGCTGCAACATCTTCCATGTCATGCTCATTGTGACTAGATATTGCTGACAAGATATCCATGAAGCCATAATATCTTTTATGCCTTGTTTCTGGAAGGAAACTAGCTTTGAAAACAATTGGTCGCTTTGCTCTGGTTGAGGGGCAGGGACTCAGGTAGGTTATGTTGCCAACAAAAATTCGGTTTAATGTTAAATTTTAAGATGTATGATTGTGCACTCAATGAATACTGTGAAGAGAGAAAAATAGAGAATTCCTAATTTTTATTATTTCCTCAGAATAATGAATCTCTATCTCTACATTACATATTGGACTTATATATATATAGGACTCACAATACAGTAAGACAATAAAGGAAAAGACTGTACAATATCTAACAAATACTAATGGTCTATTGTTATTTTGTTTACTGATAATAGTTGCACCATAGCCTGAATTACTATTAAAATGTGTCAGAGTTACTATGTGGATGTTTGATTATTGTTTCAAATTGGTAACTGTTCTCTTATGTTTTGTTGAACGCAAGTCTATTTGGAAACCAATTTTTTTTTACTTATTTTCAATATTTTAAAATAAGTTTGAAAATAATTTTATTGTGCAGTATTTTATTTCTAATTAATCTAAATATTTGTATAATTAATTTTAAAGCAGCTCATAGAAAATAAGTGATAACAACTATTAGATATTCTCTGAAATCACACTGTTTTTTATTCTTAAGAACAAAAAACTGAAAACAATTTTTGGTTATGAAATAAATTTTCTTGGTTTTTAATTCTGGAGGAAAATAAATTGTTCTGGAAAACAGTTATGAAATAGACCCTATGCTTTTTTAATTTGGCTGAAGAAATATCCTGAGGGAGCAGTTTGATGTTTGTTCACCTTTATGATTATATGATCCTTACAAAATATTTAAATTTACTTATTTTTTATTTAAAAGTTTGAATTTGAAACGATAGATGGACTATTGTGAATACTACCTGGTGCAATGAAATAAAGATATTGAATTGGACACTCTTACTATGCTACTTTATGCACCTAAATCTCTCTTTACCTTAGTTATTCCTTCTTTCCTACAGGTTTTCTATTACCTTGGTGAGCTCAATGACTCATTGTCGTATGCACTTGGAGCTGGTCCCTTATTTGACGTTTCAGAGGATTCTGATTACATACACACTCTACTTGGTAAGAATGATTGACATATTACACTGATTTTATCAGGAAGTTATCATAATTGCTGGTGGATTAACTACATTACCAATGAAATGGATGTAAATGGGAGTTTAAGGAGGCTTAATATGATAGACCTACTTTATTTATTGGTTGATTATGTCCTGGATATCATTTGAAGCTTTTATTTGTTAAAAAGTGAGATTAAAGATGTAAAAATCTAAACAAATGTAAGGCTATGGTTTACTGACATTATGTTTTGGACTGTGTTTCTCTTCTTAGCTAAAGCTATAGATGAATATGCCAGTCTTAAGTCTAAGGTAGCAGAATCAAATGATGAAGCACTGGTGGATCCTCGGTTGGAGGCAATCGTGGAGAGGATGTTGAATAAGTATGTAGACCTCCACTTCTTCCCTTCTATATTATGTATTCTCCTTTTTGTCTTACTGTTGCTTTTTTAGGTGTATTGTGGATGGCAGATACCAACAAGCCATGGGAATGGCAATTGAATGCCGAAGATTGGATAAACTTGAGGAAGCAATCACTGGGAGTGATAATGTTCATGGAACTTTGTCATATTGCATTAACATCTCTCATTCCTTTGTTAATCGTAGAGAGTATCGCCATGAGGTGAGGGGATGATCTTGTTTGTTCACCAAAGATTATAATTGTAAGGGGATGATCTTGTTTATTTACCAAAGATTATAATCAACACTCAAAACCATAGCCGTCTAACCCTTGTCTTCCCAATGCTTTATGTTTTCCATCAGATCCTAGCTGTCATGATAATATATGTTCTTTTTCTATGGTTGGTTCATATTGTTTATTGTGAAGAACTGCTCTTCCAAGAAAAATCTTATGTTGGTTGATCTCCTGTCAAAACCATCCACTTTACATCCCAGTTATTTTAGGTGATGCTATCATGTCGATTTCTCCATTCTGAGAGCACTTGGTAGTTGGGTTAATATGTGAGAATGGTGATGTGAGGGCAATAACTCCCTTATAAATAAGGTGTTCGGCTGAGTGAAGAAACTGATTGATCCTTAATTAGTAAAAATGTTAGAAACTAAATTACAGTTTTTTTTTAATAGTAATCATTATTGCATAACCTGGGTTGGTTTATTTTTGATAAGTAACCTGGGTTGGTTTATGCTCCAGTTTCTATCATTTTTTTTCCATATTGACTGTTTTCTAGGCATGGATATTTGATCTCCTGCCCTCTCCAGCATTTCTTCCTGAATTCTTCAGCTTCTATGTCCCCTTTCTTTTATTAGTTATGCTTTTATTAGGAGATGTGCAATTTTCCAATCTTATTAGCCTTTTATTCATAGGCATGCTTTTTCTTGAACAATGTTGGTCAGGAAAGCAAGGGAAGTCCTTAGATACAAAGGGAAAAATAAATAAATAAATAAAAGGAACTAAAGGAAAGATATGCCTGCGAAGGCAAAAGCAAGATTTCTCTTTTAAGTGATTCAAATCTAAGGATAGGGACCAAGTTGTTTATGAGCCAAAAACATAGGTTTAGTAGTTTTTTCACTTGTATGCTTCGGATGATTGCTTGATTAGAAAGATGGAAGTCTGTTCCAACTTGATCTTTTATATCAAGATGATTCTTGTAACATCTAAGAATGATCATTCTAAAATTGTTTCTGCAGGTGCTTCGTTGTCTTGTAAAAGTATATCAAAAGCTCCCATCTCCTGATTATTTGAGTATTTGTCAGTGTCTCATGTTCTTGGATGAATCTGAAGCTGTTGCAAGCATATTGGAAAAACTCCTTCGATCTGAAAATAAAGATGATGCTTTGCTGGCATTTCAAATAGCCTTTGATCTTGTTGAGAATGAGCACCAAGCTTTTCTCTTGAATGTGAAAGATCACCTTTCTAATCCCAGGTCTCAACCTTCCCAATCAGTGCAGCCTGGAAACAATGATACTGGTTCTGCTCAAAATGAAAATCCTGGTGCCTCAGAGGATGTTGAGATGACAGATGAGTCTCGTGCTTCTGATGGGAGTTTGAATGAAATGGATCCTATTGAAGCGTCATATGCTGAGAGACTGACAAAAATCAAGGGAATTTTGTCTGGAGAGACATCAATACAATTGACTCTACAGTTTTTATATAGTCATAACAAGTGAGATAGCTCATTTTTTCCATCTTCAGAATTTCCATGCTAAATTTTTCCAATGCTATTTTGGCCCTCTTTTAATTTAGTGATAAGACTCTCATGGTGGTTGAAATTTGATTTAGATCTGATCTTCTAATCCTAAAGACAATAAAGCAGTCTGTTGAGATGAGAAATAGTGTCTGCCACAGTGCAACAATTTATGCTAATGCAATCATGCATGCTGGGACAACAGTGGATACATTTCTCAGAGAGAATCTGGTGGGATTTGTTGAACTCCTAACCTTTCCTTTGTCTTTTATTCCATGATGCTCCTTTCACTTTGCTGTACATGCTTATTATCTTTTTTTTTTAACAGGACTGGCTGAGCAGAGCCACAAATTGGGCTAAGTTCAGTGCAACAGCAGGGCTAGGTGTGATTCATAGAGGCCACCTGCAACAGGGAAGGTCACTGATGGCACCTTACTTGCCTCAAAGTGGGGCGGGTGGTGGTGGCAGTCCATACTCAGAAGGTGGAGCCCTCTATGCTCTCGGTCTGATTCATGCCAACCACGGAGAGGGAATCAAGCAATTCCTTCGTGATAGCTTGCACAGTACCAATGTTGAGGTGTTTACTCTTATAGTACAGTTCTAGCCTTTTTAGAGCAATCTCCAAGTAAATACTAGATCCAAATTGGATAAATCTTATTGGTACAGGTTATACAGCATGGTGCATGCTTGGGTCTTGGTTTAGTTTCTCTTGGGACTGCTGACGAAGATATCTACGACGATATAAAAAGTGTGCTCTATACTGACAGTGCTGTTGCTGGTGAAGCAGCTGGCATCAGTATGGGTTTACTAATGGTTGGAACTGCAAGTGAGAAAGCAAGTGAGATGCTTGCTTATGCACATGAGACACAGCATGAGAAGATTATTAGGTAAAATTTTCTGTAGTTTGGGTGTGTTGCACTGGGGCTTTGCTTTATTTAATTTGTTTTCTTGTTCATATGACTGCTTTGGATTACAGGGGTTTAGCAATGGGAATAGCCCTTACAGTCTATGGAAGAGAAGAAGAAGCCGACACGTTAATTGAGCAGATGACTAGGGATCAGGATCCTATACTACGTTATGGTGGTATGTATGCATTGGCCTTGGCCTACCAAGGAACAGCAAATAACAAGGCCATTCGCCAGCTTTTGCACTTTGCTGTATCAGATGTGAGTGACGATGTCAGAAGAACTGCTGTTCTAGCACTTGGCTTTGTCCTATACTCTGAACCAGAGCAGGTTAGGGTCTAAATCTGTTCCCAATTCTTCCTTTTGCTTCCTGGTCTTCTCTGTTGAAATTGTCATTTGGATATTCTGTCAAATTTTCTTAGTACAATGAATTGCATGATCTCACTGTGCTGTTGAATAGCAGACTCCTAGAATTGTCTCCTTGTTATCCGAGTCCTACAACCCACATGTCCGATATGGTGCTGCTCTTGCAGTCGGAATTTCCTGTGCTGGTACTGGCCTGAGCGAGGCAATATCGTTGCTAGAGCCTCTGACATCAGATGTTGTTGATTTTGTTCGTCAAGGTGCGCTTATTGCAATGGCTATGGTTATGGTCCAGATCAGTGAAACTAGTGATTCCCGTGTTGGAACTTTCAGGTATTGCACCTATTTGTTTATAATCTTATGTTCTTTTGAGCTTCTTATTGTCTTTATTCTGCTTGTTTATTATCTACATTTTTTTTATCCAAATGCAGGCGACAATTGGAAAAAATAATTCTGGACAAGCACGAAGACAGCATGAGTAAGATGGGAGCAATTTTGGCCTCAGGAATCCTGGATGCTGGTGGAAGGAATGTGACCATAAGGTTGCTTTCTAAGACAAAACATGATAAAGTCACTGCAGTTGTTGGTCTTGCTGTTTTCAGCCAGTTTTGGTATTGGTATCCGCTTATCTATTTTGTCAGTCTGTCCTTCTCACCCACAGCTTTTATCGGACTGAATTATGACTTGAAAGTCCCAAAGTTGGAGTTCTTATCTCATGCAAAACCTTCGATGTTTGAGTACCCTCGACCAACCACTGTTCCCACCGCTGCATCTACCGTGAAGCTTCCCACCGCAGTTTTATCAACATCAGCAAAGGCCAAATCAAGGGCTAAAAAAGAGGCTGAACAGAAAGGTAACGCTGAAAAGACAGCCGCTGCCAGGACAGAGTCGTCGTCTTCATCTACCAGTCAAAAAAGTTCTGGAAGAGGGAAATCTTCTGCTGAGAAGGATGGGGACTCTATGCAGGTGGTATCTCTTTTGGCTGTATCCTTGTATGAACTGCATGCATGCATGCATGCATCCTTCTGTTTTTTTTTGTCATCCTACAAGCTCTTCTGGTGAATTGTGGTTGCTTGTCGTCGTGCCCATGAGCTAGCTAGCTTGCTATGGCATCATATTTTTGTTTGTGGTGGTTAATAATTATGGTATATTCATTGGCAGGTTGATAGCCCTTCTTCAGAGAAGAAGGCCACCGCCTCTGAGCCTGAGGCATCTTTTGAAATTTTGACCAACCCAGCGAGGGTAGTTCCTGCTCAGGAGAAGTTCATTAAATTTTTGGAAGAAAGCAGATATGTTCCAGTGAAGTTAGCTCCTCCGTCGGGTTTTGTTCTCCTGAAAGACTTGCGTCCTACTGAACCAGAGGTGCTGTCTCTCACAGACACACCACCATCAAGTGGATCAACTGCTGGCCATCAGGCTGCAGCATCATCGGCCATGGCAGTAGATGAGGAGCCGCAGCCACCTCAGCCTTTTGAATACATATCGTGATTCACAAGCTTTAATTCTTGGAAGGTCGCGAGTTGTTGTAACCGCCAAAACCAGTTTTCTATTTCAAATATATATGTACATTGAAAGTGAGGATGATGAGTGTTGTTGTGTACACGGTATACATACCCCCCCTTCTGCTATATTCATTCACCTCTGCAACTGAGGAATTGTTTTTTGACCAGAAACAAGTTGGGTTATTATTTTCTAGAATAGGGTGGTTTTAGTTCTCTCTTGTGTGTGAGAGAGGAAACACTTGCATTTATTTATTTAGGACTTTCCTGCATAATTTGGGTTCACTTTTCCATGATAGGATTAATTGTTTCAGAGAGGGGAGGGGAGGGGAGGGGAGGGGCTCCCTCAAACAAAAACAAAAGGAATAAATAACCTTCTGACATGCATGTAGTGGGTGGTGGGTGGGGGTAGTAATATGCAGTTGCTTGAAAGCCAGATTCTAATGTCATTCACCTTTTGTTGGTTGGCAATGTAACCATTTCTCAATTGGGTGGTTTTGGAGGTCAAAGTCAAACAGATCATAATATGCTTTCAATTCGTTTCATTTTCATTTTGAGTTTTGATTTCTGGACTTATTTGTTCTTTTTCTTTTCCTATGGCCATGAGCTCTGATATATCATAAATACCTAGGAGTTCGATACTGGCTGGGTTATTTTCTTCTACAAGTGGTGTTCAAGAGAGTTGGGTACACTAAACATTCATCATACTCCATGTATGCTCCATCATGATAGTAGTTGTTATGTGGAAACTCTTGCAGTTGTTTTCAGTTTGGACGACCTCAATGATCACAGATTTTGGAACTTGGAACTGTCCTCATGCGTTGGTTCGTTGGTTGGCCCATGATGGAGATGGAGATGGAGATCCATCATAAACCAATAGGAAGTATCATTTCTATTGCTACCCTAGCCTCTCTGGACATGGAAATCAATCTATTTAATAGACAAGAAAGAACATTGTAATAGATAGTACCACCAAACATGTAGATGTAGGTGAGATGGATGATTAGGTCTTTCTTGGCTTAACTAGTGGTCTTGGGAATACAGTTTTATTCTGTGATAGAACTTTACCACCCCTTACTCGTATGGGGATTAGCCTGATTGTGATATGACTTGATGCGTCTTTTGTGTATGCATGGCTTGCTTAGGACACCTCATCATCCGACCCAAAAAAAAAAAAAAGAAAAAAAGAACATTGTAATAGTAGATGGATGTATTGATTGCACATACCCATGAAGATAGGACTGCTTGGAGAAGTGGGATATGAAAAAGTGTAGAGAGCAAAACCAGGGACCCTTCTCTTTAGTGTTCCAACTTCCAACTCATACCCCCCACCCCACACACAATATAATCATTTGTTGTGTAATTCTATCATACATGGATGTAGATAAAAATGTTAATGGAAATAAGCCACTTTTATCTGTTCACTAGTTCACGTCCAGCTTTGTGCCAACTTTAACAATAATAATAAGTCACTCTGACCTGACCCCATGCATGAGAGGGAGGGGGGGACAAATGGGAAGTAAATAAGAAACAAATGGTTAGCTAGACTTGAGTGGAAATCCTCTCATCCAAATTATTATTATATTTTGTAGTGGCACCTCAAGCTCAAAAGACCCTGACCCTTTTCTTTAAATATAAATTGAGAAACAAATCAATTATTTTATTCCGCTTAAACAGATGATCTCTCAAGTTTATCGACTTTCTCCTAATACAAAATATAATCAAGTAAGGTAAGTATTTATTCCCAGCAAGAAGAAGCAGCAGCAGCAGCAGCAGCACTCTATCCTATATATCAGAGGATTTAGGAGTTATAAGCTCAAGGCCACCCATGAAGGGCCTTAACGGCTCCGGAATGATAACACTGCCATCCTCTTGCTGGTAATTCTCAACCAAACATACAATCATCCTAGGCACAGCACATGCAGTTGCATTTAATGTATGCACAAACTGGGTTGGAGAAAGGTTCATACCCTTCTTAGGATTATTCCCAGATAATGATTCCGATGATGCTGGCCGATAACGTATTCCCAGCCGCCGGCTTTGGTAGTCCGTACAATTTGATGCACTCGATATCTGCTGTTCAGAACAGGATATATAATAATACCATTATATGGGTGGGGTTCCGAGTTGTGTCCCAAAATAGTACTTTTAAAATAAAAAAATATCAATCTAATCTAGTGCATGTTTGAAAAAAATGCTCAATCTAGTGCTTAATACCATAATTGGTGACTGCAGTTTTAACTTTAAAATTAAAACCGTAATTAATGACTACGGTCTTAACCATTTAAAAGAAAATTTAAACCATCGGTTTTGATGAGAACGCACTAGTTTGGGCATTTTATTTCAAACCTCTACTAGATTAGGTTTTTTTTTTTTAAAGTAGTATTCTGGGACAAAACTTTGAGGTTACAAATATACAAATAAAGACGATAAAATGACATTTTCAGGTTTAAGAAATGGCTGAATTAATAATGATTTTTTTGGATATATCTAGAAACATAAATGATTTTGTTTGTTTTCCCCTCATTTTCTCCCCTTTTTAATAAAAAACCTGATGTGTTTCTTAAATATAAAAAAAATGCAAAAGTGAAATTAATAATGCATCAATTATTGGGCTAAAACCAATCAATTGAATTCACAAAATTAAAAAAAAAAAGAAAAAAAAAAAAAAGAAAGAAAGACCTTGTAGCATTACCTCACCATACCGACCTAAACCTGGCATCCAAGCCTCCACATCATACTTACGATAAGCAGGAGCACCTAAATCCCCAGAAGCCATATCCAAAGTTCTGCCAGAAAAGTCAAGATTATATGAATAAACAATTTGATCCAGAAACGAAGCCGCATTAGCAAACCCATCAAGCAGTGATAGATGTTCCTACTTAAAATGCAATCCCAGTAATGAGAAGAGGTCTTCTTCGATACCAATGAGTTCTTCATGGTAGGAGTTACTATCCTCTGGTCGGCATATTATGAACATCTCCACCTTGCTGAACTGGTGAACTCGATAAAGGCCCCTGCATAGAATTGTTAACAGTGTATCAAGTGAAGTGGAAACTTGAGTAACAGTGGGAAAATTATATTGAGAATAATTTGTTTTTTCTCTATCCACTGATGAATGAGGGAAAAAAAATGAAACTAGATTACATAGAAAAGTAAGGAAAACATTCTACTGCCAGTCCTAGCGAATAACTAATTACATGGAAAAGATTAGTTCATTAGTTAACTATACAACTAACTAAAGGAATAACTCTGTTCTACGATATTGTACAGCCCTAAACAATTGCCACAGTCTGATTAGCCCCCTAAGGCTGTGTATAGATTCTTCAACATCTCATTTCAAGTTGAGTAAATTTACTTCACTGCTAGCTTGTTTGTAATTCACTTGAAAAGAATAAGTTTCAAATCTCTTGATCACTACGAGGCAAATTGACTTCCTGTAGATATCCAAGGAGTGCACACTTATCCATTATCTGATTTTTCTTTGTTGAAGGCATGATGTTCATGTTAAACCTAAATCCTACAATGTTAAGCTTTTAGGAGAGCTGATATTTAACATGATATGAAGGCTTGGTCTAGCAGGAGGTTTTGGGTTCAAGACCTCTTTCTGCAATTTAAATTCTCATTTGTTTATTTGAAATGAAAGTTCATAAGGACTATATTTGGTTTGTTTGACTTGATTCTCCACAAGCAGATATGGAGCCCTACGTGAGGAAGGGTGCTTTTTTTTTTTTTTTTGATCAGTTTAATTTATATGCGGGGGAACGATGATATTAATATTAAACCAAAATCCTACAAACTTAAACTTTTAGAAGAGTTGGTAGTTTAAAATTCTTAATGAGGTGATAATGATGGAGACAAGTGAAAGTTTACCAATAACGCAAGGGCTCCAAGGCTCAAGCCTTAATTTGGCACTCTTTGGATGATAAAGAGCCTAGGTGGGATCTCATATAAATGAGTTAGTTGCAATTGTCATAAGTTAGTGTCATTTCCAATGATTTTTATTTTCCAATGTTTATTATTTTCCATGGCTGTCATTTTCCAAGAGTCTTTAATAGGACCTAGAAGTCAAGTCAAAGTTGTTAGTTTCAAGTTCATTTACTAGATGATAGTTCCAAGAGTAATGGGTCCCTAGAATCACCTATATATATGGTTGTATTCAGTCTTGATGAATGAAGAAGAGAATTTTCCAGCAAATACAAGTCTTTGTGTGATGCAAAGATCCCTATGGTGTGATGCCTAGGGTTCGTAGGAGTGATTCCTAGGGTTATTTCAATCTCTTTGTGTGATACAAAGAGCCCTTGGTGTGAAGCCTCAGGTTTCTAGGAGTGATTCCTAGAGTTATTTCAATCCTACTCTATTCTTCTAGAATTTTCCTTTTGGTGCTGCATCAGATAATCCACTTCCACATGCTTAGTTTGAACATATTGAACATAATTGAGAGTTATATTTGTTGCGGACTTATAGTGACAATAAAGTCTAGTAATTGGTATCTCATTTGATTCTAAGATTAAAAAAGTTTTGACTTCTATTCAGAAAAAATTGCATACCTAGGTACCATGGCAACAGCTTCTTACTCCTTCAAGTAATCCAGACTTCCTCCCAAGAAGTACAACGTTCAAAAGTTGACCCTCAATCTGTAAATGTTCCAGCCTAACCAACATCTTTATTGTCTTCAAGATTCATTTTTCCAGACTTCCAAAATGGAATGCCTAGTGTTGATGTTAGAAAGAAATACTCTTAAAAGACCACATCCATGGGTATCTCCTCGGCATTATTCATAAATTGACTCACCACATTTACCACATACTCTTTGCCTGGCCTGGTGAGGGACAACTAGATCAATTGCCTATTCGGCATTCATATTTTTCCTTATACACAAATACATGTTCCCTTCCTTCATTTAGCTTGTGATCTGGTTCCACTGGAGTGCTTGCAGGTCTACAACCTTGCATTCCAGTTTCCTTAAGAAGATCTTGAATATATTTCTGCCTGGGAAAATACAGTCCCCTCTCTAGTTAGCAATCTTAATCCCAAGAAAATATTCAAGCCTTCCAAGATTTTTGATTTCGAATTTTCTCACAATGTTCCTTTAGTCTCCCCATTTCCTACTAGTCATCCATGGTCACATCATAACTTTATTAAACCTTCCAAAACAAGCCCTAAGTCATTGTTTGAGACACGCAAAGCTTTTTTATATTACAATATAATATTGAAAGATAAATTTTTTTTTCAAATCATTAGAAACTAAATATAAATTATATTTTACCAATATCAAATCTATCAGAAAATTTTTATTATAGAATCAGCAAAAAATTTTATAACTTTGAACTCATCAAAGTTTACTGCTATAATATTGTCTTAGATATTTTTCTTAATATCCTATTAAAACAAAAGACATAATAAACAAATTCTTCATGCGCATTTACTAGTAATAACCCTTGAGGCCTAGCTTAAGTGGTAAAGGGGTGTGGTAGGGTTATGGGAGGTTTCAGGTTCAAGTCATTAGGACAAAAATGAAAAGAAAATATTTACCTATCAGGCAATCAAAGTAAAATATAGTTGGCATCTTATCGAAAAGAAAGATATAATATATATATATATATATATATATATATATATATATATATATATATATATAAGCATTTCATCGATTCTTTCTAGGGTTTCTAACATTAAGATACCCATTGATTTGAAATTTATTCAAATACCCCTCCTATTTTAATTTACAAGGGAGGTGAACAAAAACAATAAATGAGAAGGGTAGAAGAGCTATTTGATGAAATTTTAAACCAATGAGTAGGTGTATTTAGGCAAAACCTTAGAAGAGGCCCATGGAATAAACCTATAAAACTATATTCCGAATACAATTAACCATGTAGAACTTGGATCCAAACTTCTCCACAGCACGCAGTTGCGCCAACGAGAGGTACTGTCTCCCTTCGATGTTGAACCTTTCTCCTTCTTCTATTTTAGACCGAATTCCCCCTTCGGAGGAATTCTTTTGTCATGGGGGAGTGGTTGAGATAGAAGCACAAGTTTTTGAAGGGTCTAACAGTGTGGGGTCTTAGGGCATTGCCCTAACTCCCTTGAAGGGTCTAGCCCAAGATGGTATCCGAGCCGAGATTTAGTGGTGGTGGAAGAAGGGGATGTTCAACAACGTGAGGATGGGGAAAAAGAGGACGCTTGGGGGGATGATTTTATTGTTGAGGAAACCGATTCGTGGGAGGAGAGTTGTTTGGCAAGATTTAGCATGTTCTTGCGCTTCTCAATAGAAGGGCACAAAGAGGAAATTTTGTGGTTCATGAAGAGGTTTAATCTAGGGAGGCAAAAGGGTAAAGGAAAAGGGGGTGATAGGACCACAAAGTTTGATAGGGAGATGAAGAAATTGGTATGGAATGTGACGGATACGGGAAGGAAAAAAGATGGAGCCCCAGGAAAGGGGGTTAGGGTTTCCTATCACGGTTGTTGATGAAGATAAAAATTTTGTCCTGGAAAGTCAGGGGAGCTAATGATGCGGCTAAAAGGAATGCGATTAAGGCTTTCATAAAGATGCAAAGGGCGGATGATGTTTGTTTGTAGGAAACAAAATTCGAGGAAGTTTCTAGTGGGTTGATCAGAAGTCCGGGTGCGGACAGATTCCCAGATTGGGTGGCTTTAAGAGCCGAGGGGGCCTCAAGGGGTATAGTTATCTTCTGGGATTCTCATGTGTTAAAGTTGCTAGCCAAGGAGTAAGGTTAATTCATAGTGTCCTATAGATTCAAATTCCTCATGATTTAATTGGTACTTAGGTTTTTTACTAGGGTTTTATGGTCCCACCGCTTATGGATTAGGAAATATCTCCGAATGAGCTAGAGCTTATAGAGGTTCGTGGAGGATCCGTGGTGCATTGAGGGGACTTTAACATTATAGACTTCAAATTAACTAATAGGGAAGGAAATTAGGGGCTCAATGAGGCATTTCTCCCAAATATAGGTGACTTGAGTTAAGATTTCCTACCAGGTGGCTAGTTCACTGAATGGAGGTTTACACTGCATCGGCGAGATCGATGCTTAGTCTCCGAGAAGTGGGATTGCCTTTTTGGTGGGTTTAGACAGAGCATCCTACCCAGGCCTACTCCCGATCATTTCCTTATTTTATTAAGAAGGAGTCATCCAAAGGCCCCTCTCCTTCGTGTCCGAACAGACATGAGGAGGGCTTCAAAGACCTAATCAGGGACTAGTGGCAGAGTTTTGAGTTCAGAGGGACAAGCAATTATGTTCTGATGGAAAAGCTTAAAGCCATAAAAATTTTGCTCAAAACTTGGAACAAAGATGTCTTTGGGAGGGTGGAGGAGAACAAGAATTTAGCCCTTACAAAGGTGGCAACCTAGGATAATATTGAAAGCGAGAGACCCCTTTCTCCTAAAGTGCTAGGAGCAAGACTGACAACTATGGAGGATTTCAAGAAATGGTCAATTATGGAGGAAACCTCTTTGAGGGAAAAGTCTAGGGAGATATAGCTTAAGGAGGGGAATAGGAACATCGGTTTCTTCCACAGAATGGCCAATTCCCACAAGAGAAGATATACTATTGATAGGATTCGGATAGGAGGAGAGTGGCTTGAAGGGGGGAGGTTAGTACAGGCATTGCGAACACCTTCAAAGGGTTGTTGTCCGATCTAGGTGTGTGGAAAGCTAGTCCTGAAGGCTTGGATTTTTCCAAGTTAGATGCTTTGGCAGCATCTAAGTTAGAGGAGCCCTCCATCGAAGAAGAAGTTCACTCCACGTTGCTTAATCTCAATGGGGACAAGGCCCCTAGGCCGACATGGCTTCATCACGCTGGGCAGCTTTAGTGTAGGGGATTTGTTAAGATGGACATTATGGATCTCTTAAAGGATTTTCATAAGAGGGTCAGATTTAGGAAAAGTCTAAACTCCACCTTTCTAGTCCTGAATCCAAAAAGAGGGGGGCAAAGGACTTGAAAGATTTTAGACCAATTAATCTGGTTGGTAGTTTGTACAAACTGATCACTAAGGTCCTTGCTAACAAGTTGAAGAAGGTAATGAATGGTCTAGTCAACCCGGCTCAGAATGCCTTTGTGGAGGACAGACAAATCTTAGATGCGTCCTTGATTGCCAATGAGGTCATAGACTCGATATAGAAGAGGAAGGAAAGGGGGATCCTTTGTAAACTCGACATAGAGAAAGCTTATGACTAGATAAACTGGAGTTTTGTCCTAAAGGTGCTGAAAAGGATGGATTTTGGGGAAAAATGGGGTGGGATGGATAGAGTGGTGCATATCCACTGCTACTTCTCCTGCTCTCAAATTTAATGGTAGCCCAAAGAGGTTTCTAGGAGCTCTAGAGGGCTATGCAAGGACCCTTTATCGCCTTATCCGCTTGTTTCAGGGCATGGAAGCTCTCAAGTAATGATTGGACAAAGTCGAAGGTGGTCATATCTTTGGGTACATTTTTAAGGGGAGAAATAACACAATGAAGAAAATCACACACTTGCTTTTTGTTGATGACACTCTTGTCTTCTGTAAGGACTGTGAGGAGGAGCATATGATTCACTTATGCTAGATTTTGACTTGATTTGAAGCTCTCTCAAGTTTGAATATTAATTTAGAGAAAAGCTCTTTACTGCCTGTGGGCAGGGTTGATGATGTGGAAAGGCTTGCTTTTGAGTTGGGGGTGCAACATCTTTGCCTACTGAGTGCCTTGGTCAGCCCTTGGGAGTAAAGCATAATGCGGCTAGAGTGTGGGGTGGGATGGAAGAAATGTTTTGTAGAAGGGTGGCTCTTTGGAAAAGACAACACATAGTCAAGGGTGGAAGACTCACTCTTATCATAAGTGCCCTCTCCAACATACCCACCTACTTAATGTCTCTCTTTCGGCTCCTTAAGGGAGTCAAGCTTAGACTAGACAAAATTCAACGAGACTTCCTTTGGGGAGAGGGCTCTCTTGATAGGAAATTCCATTTGATAAATTGGGAATCCGTTTGTTAAAGCAAGGAGAAAGGAGGTTTGGGCATTCGTAATCTCTCCAATTTCAACAAGGCTTTGCTCGGGAAGTGGAGCTAGAGTTGACTATGGAAGACAACTCTACGTGGAGGAGTGTTATCAATATGAAATATGGTTCGAAGGATGGGAGCTGGTTTCCTTCTCTCCTTAAAGGCTATCATAGGGTTGGTCTTTGGAAGGAAATTAGCAAAGAAGGCATGCTCCTAAGACAACACTATTCCGTGAAGTTAGGGGATGGTTCCAAGGCGAGATTTTGGGAAAACTTGTGGTGTGGTGAAGCTCCACTATGCTCTTCCTTTCACTCTTTGTATGATATGGCTAGCTCTAAAGGGGCAAGGGTTGCGGACCTTTAGGTGACCTTAGGGTCTTGGGGAGGATGGAAATACAGCTTTGAAAGACATTTTCATGATTGGGAATTGGAGGAGGTCCAAAGATTCCTATGTAATCACACTAAAGAGTATCAACCTGCAATCTCATGATAGGCTTTGGGGGAAAGAGGCAAAAAATGGTAGTTTCTCTGTCAAAACTTGTTTTGACCTACTAGAAGGTGGAAGACAACGGTCAGTGCCTATTAAGATGTTGTAGAACCCTATTGTTCCCACAAAGGTAGGTTTTTTTGTTTTAGAAGTTTGGTGGGGCAAGATTTTGACCATGGATTAGCTTAAAAAGAGAGGTTACTCCCTGGCTAGCAGGTGACCCTTGTGTGGAAAGGCTGAAGAGACTCTAGAGCACCTGCTCAACCATTGCCCAAAGGTTTGGTGTATGTGGACTGCCATTTTCTCCTTTGTCAGGAGGGGGCTAGGTTTGCCCCTTTCCAGTGAAAGACCTGTTGTCAGATGGTTGCGCCCGCTCATGAAAAAGGATTTGCCATGGAGGGGCTGCCCTCTTTGTTTGCTTGGGCACCTGGAAAGAGAGGAATAGGGTCGTGTTCAAAGACAAAGGCTTTTCCAAGACTAGATCGAAGTCATGTTTCTTATATTCCTTCTCTTCTTAGGCTAGCTTGGTTCATGATGTGGAGGACTCTTTTGTTAGAGATATTTTGTGTATTCTCCAGCTTTGTCTTAGTGGGGCTATTTGTTTTCGCTAGCCTTTTCTTTGCTTTCTGCCCTGGCTCCTCAGATATGCCATCCTATTTACTCCCTTGGGCCCCTTATACCTTCTTTTTTTGAAATATCATGCTCTACTTATCCATAAAAAAAAAAAAAAATGTAGTACTTGGATATTAACCATGTCATATCCAAGTACATGCGCCCATAGTTAAGATCCTTTCCAAGCAAATCCCTATGTCCAAAGACTTCAGGATGTAAAGGATCCAACACCAAGACACACACCCACACTAAACACTTGTACACAAACTAATGTAACTCAAAAAAGGATGCATATAGATTTGATGCTAAGATCTAACTATTAGGATTTGACAATGGGAGGGAATACTTTAACCGACATCATTCACCACACTGAAAAATAAGGTATTGTTCATAAATCTTCCTATACTGATACACCAAAGCAAAAGAAGGTTGCAAAATGTAAAAGTAGAGGTTACAAAAGCCTTAATATTTCATGAGTGTTTCAAAAACATATTGGGGAGAGGTTGTACTAATTGTTGGCATCTTATTACAGATTGCCTTCTAGGGTTCTTAATTACAACATTCCAATTAATGTCCTCTGTCCATTTTATCCTTAATTCGATGGTTTTAATTGCATTCCTCCAAAAGCCTTTGAATGTATAGCTTTCATTTATAGTCAAACTACTAAACTTGATAACTTAAGCTTTTAAGTAAATATTTGCAGGTTCCCCTTCGCTTGCCATTTAGGTTTGATTTGTATATATTGTATTTATTACTCTTTTTTTCAAGCTATTTTAATGTGTTTTTGAGGCACATTCGAATTATAGTGCTAGTAGCTGGTGCAAATCATTGATATGTATATTAGAGAATTAATGATGCACCATTCATAACATGATTTCCGAAGTGACGAACATTAGATACAGACAAATAACAGAGATTTTTACCTGTCGCGAACCCAATACCCAGTTCAGACGCGGAAAGTAAAGGGAGAAATGACACTCGGTAAGGCACACTCAGAAGAACTATATGACCTCCCACCGGTATCTCTGCAGTGCCAATGAGACACTGATCACTACCCTCGATAGAATAAACCTGTTAGTATCGGCAGGAATTAAAAAAAATCCATTTCATCATTGCAATCAACTTAAATTTATCCAGTCCAAAGAAATATCAATGCCTTCTCTTTTACAAAACTATATAGATAGATAGATAGATAGATAGATAGATATATATATATATATATATATATATATATATATATATATATATATATATATATATATATATATATATCGTGAATCTCAGTCATTTAAAGCCATCACCAGGTGGTGGCTACACAAACCTAAAACACACCAGTTTCATGGTAAAACATGATTATCAGATTGTAGAGTCAAGGGTCAACCTTGTCATCACTCTGATAATCATGCTAGATGAAGTCCAAGTACACACAAACACATATTGGATAGAATGTGCGAATCTCAGTGATTTAAGACCACCACCAGATAGTGGCTGCACAGACCTAAGGTCACTTTCATTGTAAAACATGATTTTAGATTGTGGAGTCAACCAACAACTAGTCAGTTTGTCATCACCCTCATCACTGATAATCATGCTACATGAAGTTCAGGTATTGAGGCAGAATTCATGTTTGGAAAGATTAAAAAGGAGAAAAATAAGAACGAACCTGGGTATTTGATCCACGAGGTTGAAACCCACATTTTTCGACAACAGAGGATCTCACAATTTCTGGGGTTGTTAGCGGCGTAAAACCCCTTTTCATGACTTCTGAGAGGGTCCAATTGATTAGCCCCATCTCTAGCATGACTGCCTCATTTTTTAGGTAGTAGAATTTTGACCCACTGACCTGTACACAAGCAAAGAGAGTTTAATGCCCATTAAACAGTGGTAGATTTTCCATTTATTTATGTATTTTAAGAACTTTGGCCCACTGAGTTAAACATCATCACAAGCACTAGAACATGGTAACCCTTGAGATTATGATAGAAAGGTCAAACCCCCACAGGGACAAGCAATAAATGGTTAAGGGATAGAATACCTCTGCAGCAGCATCAAAATCAAAAAGATCTAGATCTTTTCCAAGTTGAAGGTGATCTTTGATTGTAAACCCAAACTTACGTGGGCTTCCAACCTACAAGATAATGAACAAACTGAAAGAAAATCCTTATGAGCCTAATAAGAGCACCCCTCCCTGAGAGAGAGAGAGAGAGAGAAGGTCATAGAAACTGAGATACCATCTTTCTTAATGTGGAACAATCCTCGCCTCCAACTGGAACATCTGGATGACTCATGTTTGGAATACACTGGGCTTCCTGTTGAAGCTTATCAGTAAGCCTAATCAAGTCTTCTTCCAACTTCATAACTCCTTCCTTCAGATTCTTTCCTGAATGCAAAATACCCTATAGCTTCAGACTGCAGTAGGGACCAGAAGAAAGGTGTAATCAATTTTCCTTTTTTTTTTTTTTTGGTAATCATGATGCAGCTTTCGTAGTAATACCTTCTTCTATTAGTTTCTGGCGCTCAGATGGTTCCAGTTTCCCTTTCATTTTGCTTGCAACTATATTCCGTTCCCCACGAAGGCGCTCAACTTCCTGCTATGCTTTTGAGTGTCAATTAGATACAATTGAGAAAAAAACCAATTTGATCTTGTTTATATGCAGCATTAATGTGACATATATCTCCATTTGTTACATCATCACTTCTAACAGAAAAAATTTATATAATATAGCTGGAATAAAAATCACATACGGTTTATAAGAAATTCAAGAGTCATATTCCAGAACTGCACAGTTGCAACTCATCAACTCCAGTAGTAGTTCTCGCAGAGTTACTTTGCACCATCAACACTACATCTTGGAAGTAGCATTGGTACATAGCGAAAAGATTCTAGGGATTGCATTCTAGGAAAGGCCCACACAAAATGCAATGACATTAAGGCTCTGTTTGGAACCTGGAAAGTATTAAGGAAAGAAAATAGAGAGGAAAATAAAGAGGAGAAGTAGAAGGAAAGAAAAGTTGGAGAAAAATAAAAAATAGGTTTAAATTTAATAAATTAAATCTATATGCTTATTCATAGTCATTTTATTTGTTTCTCTCTATTATGTAAGGATTAAGAAATTTAAAAATATGTAAAATTTTGAAGAATTTTGATTATATTTGATTTTCTTTTATATTTTCCACAGTGAAATCAAACATGAGAATTATTTTCCTTGGTATTTTTTTTCTTTCCCTAGTATTTTCTGGGTTCCAAACGAGTCTAAAGGAAAAGTTGGATTCTCCCAAGGTGTATGCCTCTTAGTCTAGACACTGGCATGAACAGATTAATGCGTGAACCGGGATGAATATACCAATAGTCAAAAGTTTGATCTTTATGGGCTTTCTTCTATAGCACAGTTTTTTCCAAAAGCCGCAAATGCTAGACACCTAAAATTGAGCTTCTCACACTTGTAACATAAATATGCGTAGAGACCACTATCTTCATTTGCAGAATGTCATGCTATGCTATGCTACTAATTCGGTTCCACAAGAAATTGTGGACTGATACTTAAGTTTGAGAGGTTATCCCACCAATCCCTAGAGGAAAGGGTTACCTGGAATAGGGCTATCCAGTGCCCAAAGAGGGACCGAAGTGAAAGCTATTCAGAGTGTGAGCTGTCCGTTTACGTTTGACTTCTATAGGGGTAGAAAATGATACAGTTCCACAAGAAATTATGGAGTCGTAGTTAAGTTTTTTTTTTTTTTTTTTTTGATGGATAAAGAAACATGCATTGATCACAAAAAACAGCAAAGCTGCCCAAAAGTACACAGGGAGTATACAAAAGGGACAAAGCCCGGAGAAGGACCAAAAACATGAAGAAAAAATCCCCAAACCCGAAAACAATTACCTATACCCCATCCAAGTTAAAAATTCCAAAATACTCCTGTCTCTATCCCCACTAGACACGTTGGCCCAAGACCACAAGCTACAAATGAAAGAATTATTTACCTATACATGTAGTAAGGTCCATTATCGAAGACCACTCTCTATTTCTCTCACACCACACCGCCCGTAAAAGGCACGCAGGCATAGCCCTCCAAACTTTCAAGGCTTCGCCCACTTTGCCTTTGCCAAGCCAGAGGACTGTCAGACCGGTAAAGGAAGACCTATCCAAACCCCACTACAGCCCAAAATAAGTCCTATAGCATTCCCGCCTTCGAACAAAGGAACTGCCAGATGATTTGTGGTTTCCTCCCTCCTCTTCTTCACAAAGGTAAAGCGATCTCGTCGTAAGAAAGGATCTTTCCCTCTCAGCCGTCTAGAGTCAACACTTTACCCCAAGACGCCTCCCAAGCAAAAAAACCCAGCTTTAATGGGACCATAGTGTTCCAAACTGATAAGGCAGGGAAAGGTGTTGTCTCGGCTTCAGTGCGATTCAAAACCTCATACAAGAGCTTCACTCATCGACACGACTTTTAAGACCTCAAATTCTTTGTCTTCCCGTTTGCGACTATTCTCTGTGGATGGATCATTTTCATAAAATTTACCACCTCCCTCACTTCCCAATCATTGAATGGCCCGCTAAAACGAGAGGTCCAAACCCACCTTCGCATTTAATCATCCCAAATCTCCCTAATCATCATCTTCAATCGCTGGTTAAATAACGCCGGGAATGTTATGCACAAAGCCTCATCCCCCCCCAAACATCTTTCCAGAAACTGATTCTGTTCCCATCACCAACCACAAATTTTGCATTTAATCGAACCATATCCCATCCTTTCCTAATTTCTTCCATAATCCCGTCTCCAAAACCTGCTCCTAATCTCCCGAGCACCATCCCCCCTGCGATTCCCCAAACTTGCTTCTAATAGTCTTCCTCCATAAGGAATTCCTCACAAGCCATGAACCGCCACAACCATTTTCCTAACAAGGCTTTGTTTAGATCAGAAAGCCTCGACCCTGCCGCCAACTTTATCCGTACACAATCGTGGCCCAACTCACCAAATGAGGTGCTCTTTCCAAATTCCCCCACCCCACGTAAAGTCCTCCGAATCTTTTCTAAGATTTCGTACACGAGACCTCAGAGCCTAAAAGCGACATAAAATAGATAGGGAGATTCGACAGGGTGCTTTTGATGCGTAACTCTTCCCTTCGAGATATATCGACACTTCCAACTCCGGCTAGCCCTCTCAACCTTCTCTCGATGGTATCCATCCCGATCGACTGCAAGGAGCCCTGGGGCTGGGAGGCCCAAATACGTAGTAGGCAAAGCGAGCCTGGCCGCAACCTAACTCCGCCGCCGCATCTCAATATTCTCCCGCCTCCAATGAAAATCTCGCTTTACTCAAGTTGATTTCAAATGAGAGGGGGCCTCAAACTACATTAAAATCCAACTTCAAATAGCCAATTGTCTCGATTATCTTTACGTAACAACAAGGTATCATCCAGATAGAGAAGATGATACCTCCAAATTCTCCTCCTCCTTCTCTAAAGACTCTACCTTTGCAACCGTGACAAGATTGAGTCAGAGTTAAGCTCGAGTAGAAGAGTTCGAGAGGTTTTTTTTTTTTTTTTTTTGATCAGTAAAAAGCAAGTGTTATAGAGATAGAAAAAGTTCCCAAGAGTACACAGGATGTGGACAAAAGGGAGCCAAAAAGCCCAGACAGAAAAAAAACCCCAAACCCTACCTACTCCCCAACCAAGTCAGGAAGTCCACTACAGAGTTCGTGTTTTCAATACAATACAGGTTGGCCCAAGTCCACAAATTGAAAACAAAGTTAGCTTTAATCCTTTGAACAAAGGTGGCCTCATTCTCGAACACCAGCCTATTTCACAAGCACTGTGAGTCCAAACAGTAATAAAGGTACGCGATCCATAATTTTCGTTTACCCATTGTGACTCCTTGCCAAGCTAATAGGGTATGAAGAACCGAACGCGGGAAAACCCAAGTAACCCTAACAATAGACAAAAAAAGGTTCCACAACATTTTGGCACTTTTACAGTGGATCAACAAATGGTCTATGGACTCTTCATCCTCCTCACACAAAAAACATCTGTTTGCAAAAGTCATTTCGCTCACATCGGTCTAGCGTGAGTACTTTAACCCAAGCAACTTCCCATGCGAAGAATCCTATTTTTAGAGGCACGACTGGATTCCATACTGACCGAGAGGGGAACTCAATAGCGGGAGAGGGATCTAAACTTTTGTACATGATCTTAACCGAGAATCCTTTTTCCTTAACACCCTTCAAGAATAACATTTCCTCATCAGAAGGGCTGAAATTTTGATCACAAAGAGTTTGTAGGAATCTTTCCACCTCTTCAATCTCCCAATCGTTGAGAGGTCTTAGGAAGGTCAAAGACCAACACCCTTCCCCTCTGCCGCTATCCCACATGTCCGTGACCGTGGCCTCTTTATTTGAAGCCACCAAAAGGAGGACAATGGGAACACAACGCCTCCTCACCGCGCCAAACATCTTTCCAAAAGTTGATCCTCCTTCCATCTCCAGGGGAGAAGGCCGCATTCTAAAAAAAATAGGCCACTCTTTCCCGATTTCCTTCCATAGACTAGTCCCATAGCTGCCTCAGAGGTCACTAGTATGCCAACCTCCATTGTCTTCACCGGCTACCTGAGATAACTTTCCAAAGCGAGCCTGGCTGCCGTGCAAACCGCTCACCCATTTACATAACAAAGCCTTGTTCATCTTAGATAAGTTTTTAATCCCAAGGCCTCCTTTGCTCTTGTTTGTGCATACAGTGGCCTAACTCACCAGAGATATTTTCTTGTTAAGGTCGCTCCCTCCCCAAAGAAACTGTCTTTGAATCATATCCAATATGGCACAAACTTTTTGAGGCATTCGGAAAAGAGAAAGATAATAGATTGGGAGATTGGACAAGACGCTGCGGATAAACGTTAACCTTCCGCCTTTTGAAATGTACTGAATCTTCCAAGAGGCCAACCTCTTTCGGAATCTCTCTTCAACCGAGTCCCAAACACCTAGAGTCTTGTGTTTAGCGCCAATGGGGAGGCCCAAGTAAGACATAGGGAGGGATCGAACTTTGCAACCCAGCTTTGAGGCATGCTCCTCCACGTTACCCATGGCACCAATTGGGATAATTTCACTCTGGTTTAAGTTAATTCTCAAACCCGACACCGCTTCAAACCACATCAAGGTCCAGCTTAGGAACTTCAACTGGTCTTTATCGACCTTGCAAAAGAGAAGCGTGTCGTCGACATAGAGGAGATGGGATATAACCAGTCCCTCACCTCTCCTATCGCAACTCACGCGAAAGATAGTTTTCGACAAGACGGCTTTATTAGGCAAATTAAGAGCCTCCATTCCGATAACGAATAGATAAGGGGAAAGGGGATCGCCCTGTCTTAATCCCCTTGCGCTTTGAAAAAAGCCAGCTGGAGATCTGTTGATGAGAATCGAAAAAGAGGCTGTGGAGATGCACCACTTTATCCAGCTCATCCACCGACTGTTGAAACCCATCCTGCCCATGACCTGGTACAGAAATTCCCAGCTGATATTGTCGTATGCTTTTTCTATATCCAACTTGCAGACCAACCCGCACTTCTTCCTTCTCAAGGTTGAGTCCACTATCTCAATGGCGATCAACACTGCATCAAGGATCTGTCTCCCCTCGACGAAAGCATTTTGAGTCTTGGATATCACCTTGTTCATGACCCTCTTAATCCTATTAGCTAACACTTTTGTCAGAATCTTGTATAAACCTCCCACAAGGCTGATTGGCCTTAAATCCTTGAAATCCTCCACAATTTGTTTCTTGGGGATCAAAACCCAAAAGGTAGCATTTAAGTTTTTAACAAATCTGCTTTGTTCATGGAACTCCTCGAAAAAACCTAGGACCTCATTTTTTACAAAGTCCCAACTGAAAGACCAAAAAGCTAAGGGGAAACCATCGGGACCAAGAGCCTTATCAAGTATTCCCTAACTAATAAGCCAAGATTTCTTCTCCGAGAAGGCTTCTCCCAAACTTAGTAGCTTCCTCGCACTCCACCCCATTGAGTGTAATTTCTCGTGGAGGATCGATGCCAACCGCCCGGAGCCGAAAGCAAATTTTTTTTTTTCACGCGAAAATAGTAAGGTAGATTTAAAAAAGAGCACAAGGCAACAGAGTACATAAGAGGAGTACAAGGGAACACCACCACTGCCATAAATTGGTCATCCAAGACAAAAAAACCCACCAGCATCTTAAATTATCACCACTCCAGATAAATCTTAGCTCACGCCCACAAGGTAAACAAAAAGAAAGATTTCATCCTATGAGCCGATGGAGCCTCATTCTCGAAGACCACCCTGTTCCTTTCCAACCACAGCGTCGAGAATATACAGAGAGGAGCCGCCATCCAAACTTTCTTCCGTTTTTTGCCGACACTAGCGCTTTGCCAAGCAAGGAAAGCAAATTTTGAAAAGCTTCCACCAATCCTTCCTTGATGTCAGCCTCCATTTCTAGCTTTCTACCGTTCATGTTGATACTTTTGAAACAGTTTCTTCTCCTATGGGTAGTAGCCATCTTATGAAAGAAACCCGTGTCCCCTTCTTATAGCCAAGTTTCTCTGGATTTCTGTCTCCAGGAGGTCTCCTCCATGAGAGCCCAACCCTTGAACTCATCTTTGGCCTTAGCATGTTCCTCAACTTCCTCGAGGCCCAAACTCATTTCCTTCTCGAGATCATCCCAAAAAGTCACCCTACGCAAGGCCTCCTTCATACCCCGACTCGCAAAACTTCTATTCCAAGTCTGAATACCTTTCAGTGCCTTTGGGCTAAGTGCTGAGGATAAAGCCGGCGGACCCATGAAATCGAGATTTTGCCACCAACCTTCAAAATCTCTTGAAACCATCAACCAGTTACATCAATTCGCTTAAGGTGGAGCCGCCTACACCATCACCATCCAGCAGAATGGGGAAGTGATCGGAGATTGGCCTAGAAAGACATCTCTGAATCACCTTGCTGCAGTGGCTCTCCCAATCGGCAGAGACCAGGAATCTATCTAACCGACATCTAAGTTTGAGGGGTTATCCCACCTGTCTTGGCAATCTTTTGGGTTGGGCACTCCTATCGGGGTTTGGGTACCTATCAGTTACCGTTGTTATCAACTATGACAAGCAATGATATGGACAGTGGCGCTGATATGGTATAAAAATACAAATTAAAAAAAAATAAAATAAAATAATCTTTTCGATCAATGAGATATACAAGACTAGAGAAGCCTAACCCAACCTTTTGAATGTTTGAAACTCTCTCATAGAGCTCAAGTACAAGTTCCAAATTAGCATTAGAGTTCCTAATCCTTATGTTATTGGCAACAGCATCTTTATTGTCCCGAATCCACTTGAAGTTAACTGCAGCTTTCCATTGAGGCTTCACAACTGAAACACCGATAACAAAATAAATCATTACCAAATAAAAAAAGAAAAAAAGAAGATTTGGATCGAAAGAATGTTGCAAGTAGAGGAAAAGAAGGCACCTTTATCATCGGAATTCACAATGGGAGAGGCCTGGATATCTGGAGCCGAAGACGCTCTTGCTCTGGCCTGGAATGGAAATGGATGCCTCTGGGAACAGTTATGGCGGCAAAGCAGGAGATTTAGGGTTAGGGTTTTCGATACGAGTGGTTTGAATGGGATGGGAATGGTAGTGAGCCTCAGAGCTTGGAAGGTGGAGCTGCCCAAACACGACGGCAAACCCATGCGACTCCCTCTCCGCCTCTGCAATTTTGGAGTTGGAGGGGTGAGTGGTGAGTGGTGAGTGGTGGGTGGTGGAGGCGAATAATGAAAAGGGCCGGAAAGGGGGACGTCAAATAAGGATAATGAAACATGCATGGCATAGGGAGAGGGACATGTGTGCCCTTGAATTCTCGAGTCCTAACGATGATAATTTATTTGTAATTCTGAGTATGTATATATATGTTTTTAAGAAAGTAAACTATTTTTATTATGACTCAAATTTAAAACCCCATTTTTAGAGGTAGGAAACGGGTTGGTATGACCATTTTGGCCTGATTCATTCGAGCTATGGGCTAAATGGGCTTAGTCAATTTGACTCACTTTTATCTAAATCGATTTTTAACCAACCCAATAGTCTTATATGGGATGCGTTAAAACAAGTTAAAATGGACTAAAATATTTTAAAAATTATTAAAATAGGTATTCTTCAAAAAAAAAAAACAATGCACAAATATTACACAAATTAACAAATTGAATTTTTATCCATTGTTTTTTTAAGAAAAAGATGAAAAGAGTGATATTTAGATTAAATTATTTGGTATATCTTTATTGATTTTTTATAAACATTTTAAAATTTAAATATGCGAAGGTCTAAAATAATTAAACAGTAACAAGTACAAAAATTGTTTTTAAAGTGATGGAGCTATTATACTCATATTAAATTAGAGCGTCTTCCAAAGGGTGACTTTAGAGGCTTTGGACAAATGGTGTTTTTTTTAAATTACAAAAATAATGTATATTTGAAATGATTGTCTAATCTAGTTCATCTGGATCATGTAGACGACACCTCTGCAAAGGCCACTATCTCGACAGCTGGTTTTTTAAATAAATTTTTGATTCAAAAGCCATTACCACAACATCGGTTTACTATTAATCAAAAGTCATTGCTCAGACAACGCTTCATCATGTTTAAAATTTGAGTAGGACCCTTATTCTTCTTCCCTCAATTTTTTCCATTTCTCTCATCTCCTTCTCCCCTCCGGCAACAGCTTTAGGGCTTATTGTTTTCCCTCCAACGATTGCGTTAGGGCTTAGTGTTTTGTGCCCCATTTCTTTTTCTAGTACTATATCAGATCTACAACAAAAATCCTCCTACATTGTATACTTATTGAAAATTTCTTACATTTTCTGCTTATTTTATGTGTTTTGCTGATAACATTTGATAAATTTTGTGGCTTGGTTCCCATTAAAATATGTATGCATAATCTTTTGTCGGGTGTGTTTCATTGGATAATGCTGATTAAATCTTTTATTTCTATAAAACCAAACATATAAGCCACTTGACTCGTTTCAGACCTATTTTTTAATTCATATTTTCGGTAATCCATTATTCAAAACACATGAACATTTATTTTTGTTTTCGAAAAGTGTTCTTATTGTCTAAATTTAATGTTTTTTGTGTTTTTCTTAAAACAAATTTGCTTCAAAAGCAAAGTAAAGTACGAGCTTAACCAACTAAGTTGCCCCGTTAAGATTCAGAAGGAGAGTTAAGTATTTTCATCCAATACTAGTGTAAGACAGATACTTAAAGTTATCATACAAAACTATAGATTAATTCTAATTCAAAGAAAGGACATTAATTTAGGGAAGGTAAGGTCTTCTCATCCCAATCATATGAAATTTATTTATAGTTATTTCTATTTTTGCACCAAAAAATAATTTAAACTTGTGGGACATATATTGGAAACACGCATATCCACAAATCTTCACATTCCATTGTAACATAGTATGAACCTTGGATCTTTCCATTTCCCATACCCGCCTTGGTTCTTAACCCCTTGAACTAGGTTTTATTGACATTTATTTATTGAAGAGTATTGACATTTGTTTTTATAGTTATTTCTATTTTTGCATCAACAAATAATTTAAACTCGTGGGATGGATATTGGAAATACGTATATTCACATATCGTCACTTTTCATTGTAACGTAGCAATTTGTTTCTCACAAATTCGTTTCTATTGGGACTTGAACCTTGGATCCCTCCCTTTCTCACACCCGCCTTGTGGCGCCCGATGCGCCATCGGTTCTTTTACTTTTACAATATAATCAATTACTAATGCAAATACAAATATGTTTCCAATACCGTAGCTCTATGCTATTTGTTTTTAGATACCATTAAAATCAAATTGCAATTTCTCATTTAAGACGTATTTCATATATTCAATGAAAATATATACATATATATACTAATTCAACTTAAAGGGGGTTCATCATTTTGTTTTCAATACACATTTTCAATTAAATATGGCAGTACATGCCCATTTGGTCCATTTGTCACATTTATATATTACGACATTATAAGTCGTTTCAATACCAAAATTTACTCAACAAAACCAGAGTTCACTTTTTCGAATTATAGTTTCAATACAAAAAAATAGTCAAATTAAATTCATGAATGCATGTGACGAAGCTTTACTTTTCCTCCGTGGCTTCGATTTACGACTCAATCTCAATGCACTGCCTTCGTATCTATTCTTCCTGCATACGCGCGATGGTAAAAACAACGCGCTAAACATTTTCATGCTTAGTGGTTCTATAGTTATCTTTTCCATTTCAGTTTAATTCAAATCATACAATTTTTTTCTAAACAATGCTTTTTAATCTTTATGGATGATTAATGCAATATAATACATATATTTATTTCATATACATTCATATACAGTTTATAGATCATTCCCAATATGCATTTTCATATGCAATAAATCATTCAAAACACAATTCATGCATTTACAATATTTTCTTATCATTTTGCCCTTAAGCAAATTTAACCTATACTTTCGGTGCACAAGATAACGAATCACCGTACCTATCCCATTTCCGTCGTTGTGCCTAAGATAAAAAGTTTTATAACAAAGCATTATTTCGTCAGTCGGGACCGGTTATTAAAAATCAATTCGGGCGGAACACTATCGATACCGGTCTCGCCGGGCTACTTTCGGACGGAGTGACACATCATTACGTTCGGCGCAGTACTGCTCATTTGACCCTTATTGGTATACTAATTTATCCTTAACTCGAATTTTAATGGTTAACATTCTATTAAGGGCATTTAAATCATTCATAGCAAAATACAATGTAGTATATACATCTTTATACAAATAATTCATTTTTCAATACTCATTCAATTTTTCGTATGCAAATCATTTCATAATTATTTGCCTCAAATCAATTAAAACACTTCGATATACAGTTTATTGAAAATCATTTCAATAATAGAACAATGATCGTAAGACTTGAAATAAGAAGAGATTGAATGTAGAACAACTCCAAAATGGAAACAAAAGAGAGTCGAAGAACAAAACAAAAGCTTATCGCACTTGATTCCAATCCTCAATCTCATCAATTCAGCCTTTCCTCGTCACCCTATTCCAATACAATTAACAATCATGGTTATTAGCCTGCATTCTAGAGTTTTGTTTAGGTTTACTTTTACCCGACTCCCTTCCGGTATTCCTTTCGTTTTTTTCCCATTTCCTCATCCTTAGACATTCTTATCATTATATTAGCTAATGAGGGCAAGAAACAATGTTTGCCCAACGGCTTTGGTTCTGGCTACAGGTACGAAACATTTTTCATATAATCCTGTATACTCTTTTGTAAGAACCCTTCTCATTCACTTATTAGGATCCTCATTAGTCTAATGGATGATTGTTGGGATTTAAGTGGAAGCTTGGTGAAACCAATAATTTAGGTAAACCTAAAGGTCGCTACGCCTCTAGATCTGGAGGTTTGCTTTAGGAGCCGCCATTTGTAGTCGATTAGGAACAATCGGGGGTAAATTTGGCCTTAGCCTTGCTTAGGGCGGCGGGGCCACCACCTAGGCATGTGGGTGTCTGGGCCATGCGTAAATTGACAATTTTTGGCTATTTTCACCCGAAATCTTACCCAATACAACCCCAAAACGAGTTACGACATTTCAAAACACTTTTATACCACATTTGGGGTTTTATTAAACCCAAACACAAGTAGAAAGGGGGTTAGGGTTTGGTTTTTCTTACCTTAAACCTTGATTTTCTTTCATTTCTTCTTCCTCCTTCTTCTTGATCAACTTATCCCTTGATTACATGGAGAAGAAAATCACAATTCCTTCTCTTCTTCTCTCAACCAAGCCCTAGCTCTCTTTCTTTCTCTCTCTCTCTAAAAGTATGGAATGCCCCATTTTGTCTTATACCTTAAGTCTTCATAAGGCCTTGTTTGGCTAGCTCATTAAATGAGCCTTATCTCTTTTTTCTCATTTTAACTCTTCATTTCACTTTCATTTTCACTTTATTTCATTTCATTTCATTTTCATTTTAACATTTACACTCCTCATTTATGACCCTTAGGTCCTCATTTGACATTTTTACCAAATTTATTTGGTTCTTATAACATTTTCGGGTTTTTTTTTTATCATTTTTCGTTTTTAGCTATTTAAATGCCAAAAAAATATAATATAATTTTTTTTACACCCTGAACATGTTATAAAACTGTTAGGGTATTTTCAGGGTGTTACACACCTTGGTTCTTAATCACTTGAACTAAGTCTTATTGACATTTATTTATTTTTATTGAAGATTATTGGCATTTGTTTTTAAATCTTAAGTTCTATTAAAAATAAATATGATTTATAAGCTATTGAGCCTGATTGAAATAGTAAAGAGGTGGGATAAATTTATAGAAAATCCTATGTTCAAATCCAAGAACAAATATTACAATGATGTAATGTTGAATGAATAGAAGTAAAAAAATTATAAATAAAAATTATTAACATTCATAATTTATTTTTATAAAATTAATATTTATTTATATGGAAAGGTTGAAAAATAGAAAAAAATGAAAATAAAAAGTTGATGTACCGTTAATTATTTTATTTTTCTCAATTATATCATTTTTAAGCGTTAATTACCAACTGCCCTTTATGTACTATTTTCTCTTTAATTTTAATTTTTTTATTTATATCTATTCACTTTACATTACATCATAATATTTTGTTTCTACAAATTTGTCCCTATTGAGACTCGATCCTCGATCCTTTTCCTCCTGAGCTCTTAACAATTTGAGCTAGGTTGTATTGATCTTTAATTTTAATAATTATCATATATAATCTAAGATAATTTGAAATATTAATTCACTCCCCCCTCACCTAAGAGGATTAACATCAAGGAGGTGCCATTTTAGTTTTAAAAATAAAAAAATCAAAGTTTATATTTTACAAATCATTGCTATTGTAACTTAAAATCTTTAAGAATTTTTATTTTATTTTACACAATAATTAATATTTCTTATTTTTAATTCTATTCACTTGACATATTACTTTATAGTACTATATTCTTATAAGGATATAACCAAATGATGATCATGTGACCTATGCTACTCTTTTACCATTTATGAATGAATAATTGAAAATAGCAAGTCTATTAATAGATGAATTTTAATTCAAAACCAAGTCAGCATTACTTCCTATAATCTCTAGCAAAATATGTTTGTTTCTACTATTCTCGTGACATGTTACTTCCTATAATTTATGGCAAAGTATATCCTCATATTATTTAACTAATTGGAATCATTTTGTATAAGTCAAATATGTCCGTTTCCACTATTCTAGCGATATTTTATTACAAATGGGAAAAATACCAGGGATTGAAATACGTTAAATACGCTGTAAATAAAACCGGCTATCAGGCCTTTGGATGTACCGGTTGATTGCATGTTTGAACAGTTGAGTGATATGATATACTCAAAGACAAATATTGATAAACAAATGTTCAAATTAGTCCTCAATTGTAAGTATCCCCTGAAAAGTGGAAATAGGTTCCAACCTTATCTAATATGGGATGACAATAGTGTGTACCGAATGTTGAAATTGGTAAACATAACTGGCATGGAGGAAATTGAATTGTATATTGAGGGCGTTTGAGTAAAGCCTCAAGTGAATCAATCTGTGGGTGCCTACACAGATTTATTGGTTAGATGAAATTATAATGTTGTAGAATTAGACTACGGTTGTGGGCCTAGTAACGCTCTAGCACATGATACTAATAGATGCGAAGTATATGAAGATGATGAAGGCTGTGAAGATGAAGAAGCTAATGATGAATTTGATGAAGATGGTGATGATGAATATAATGGAAATACAGATGTTCAAGCCGTTGGACATCTTTCATCATCCATACTCTTAACCAAGTTTTAGATAATGAGCAAGGGATATATGTCTCTATGGATACAACAACTTGTGATGTATCAAATAACCCAGATGGTGAGGACCTATATAAGTCATCCCCTGTTCAGTATCACTTAGCACCATCACTTCAATTTGAAAACTTGGAAAACCTTGATAATGCTATTTCAAGTGATTGGACTCCATGGGTGAAGCATACTACCAAATACTCAAATGGAGAATTTATAGTTGGCTAAGTTTTTAATTCCAAATTTGATTTACGAGAGGCTGCAATAATTTACTCAATTAAAGCATACCAAGAGTTTGTGGTTGTTGCATCCTCAAAAAAATTTATAGTTTTAAGATATAAGAAGGCCAAAGAATGTCAATGTCCATGGAAGCTTCGTGTCATGCTTGTGAAAGATACTTGTTTATTTGTTATCAACAAATATAAAGGCTTGTATATTTGTGTCAATCCTTGCTTGAATCGGGACCATCATTAATTGAACCCAAAATTGGTTGCTGCTCATATGAAGGCAATTATTAAGGCACAATTCACTTTGTTTGTAGATGCTATTCAAGCAAGTGTGATGGAGAAATGGAGATATGGAATTTCATACAAAAAGGTGCTGGATGGAAAGCATAAAGCAATTAGAAACTTATTTGGTGACTTTTGATTACTATTACAAAAGGTGAGAACTTTGATAGCTGGGGATGGTTCTTGGCATGTATAAGAAACTGAGTAACTCAACGGATGAGAATTTGTGTTATATTCCACAGACATCCAAGTATTATGGCATCTATGAGTTATTCTCATCTTGGGTGGGCTAAACCATCTACCTATCACGGGATTTGCATGCGTCATCTTGTAAGCAGTTTTATGACTCGCTTCTAAGATAAACTCTTGAAAAAGTTGTTCAGAGAGTACTAGCTTACTAAACAATGCACATTAAATAGCATCCGCTACAATCGGGAGAATTAATCCTGGCTAACAAGAATGCTCGAGGAGATCCCTCTTGAGATATGAGCACTTTCACATGATGGAGGTCGAAGATATGGGATAATGAATACAAACATGTCTAAGGTATTTAACAGTGTTCTTAAAGGAGCTCGTAGCTTACTAATAACTGCATTAGTTTAGTTGAACTTTTTTCGGCTTAATGGTTACTTTGTTGTAAGAAAGGAACAAGGTGCTAACAGATTAGCATCAGATGAACATTACACTCCTTATGTTGATGCTCAGATTAAGGCTCGTGTGGTTAAGACTAGGTTAATGGAAATAGTTCTTTATGATCACATCCAATGACGATTTCATGTCAAGTCAAGAAGTGGTGGAACACAGCGCCTTAACTTACATGACCAGAAATGTATATGTGTTAAGCCCCTTATATATGGATTTCCATGTAGCCATATCATAGCAGCATGTCAGCATCGCTGTGTTGATTTTCGATTATTTGTTAAATGCTACTACACTAGACAGTCCTATTATGATACTTAGCCAAGCTTGTTTTATCCCATATTCAATGAAGATGAGTGGTCGAGGTATGATGGTCCTACGATTGTACCTTCTTAGTCAATGAAACGCATAGGTAGTGGACATCCTAAATCAACCCGTTTGTATAATGAAATAGACGTTAGGGAGGGGAAAATTACTATCACATGTGGGTTATGCAGACAACCGGGTCACAATCACCGCTCTTGTAAGAATAAGAATCAAGTTCAATGAAAGATGTGATGTAAATCAATTTTTGTACGTGGTTATATTTTTTTTTGTTCATTGCCATAAGAATTGCATTCTTGACTATGATACTAGTACCTTAATGTTTTTTGTTAATAATTATAGTGTCTTTGTATTAAATAGTTACATATATGGCGTTTAGTGGGCTTCATGATGCAGATCCTTTGTGATCCATCTGGCCTTGGTATTGCGTGATTTACATGGGACGGACAGTATACAGATATGATTTAATAAATATCAACTACTATTACATATCGTTGGTGTAATGTATATATAATCAATTCTAAATTTGTCAAACTTCAAGCATTTATAGTTCCGAGGTACTCCACTCTCGCCAAGAATGAAAGCCTTCATTAGTATAGAGACGGATTCACGATTCATTCCATACGTGATCCGCCGATTCGCGGTATATACCGCATGGGCCACATCATGATCGATTGGCCACTCATCACTGGTCTCGTTGAGAGATGGTGGCCTGAGACACACACGTTTCATGTACCTGTCGGAGAAATGAGAATCACGTTACATGATGTTGCTATCATCCTTAGGTCGATCCACGGGCCAAGAATACTCCGACATGCGTGTTCGATGTCACAGAGCCGTGGCCTGAGCCGCCGGTCATACCACCCGTCGATGCTCTCAAAGGATTTGCTATCTCCATATGGTGGTTATGTGATCAGTTATCCACCTCAGCACTTGACGTAGATGAGGTTACTTTAGAGCGGAGTTCGCGTGGTTTCATCTTAGCATTGATTTGATCCTTCTTGTTTGTGGACAAGAAGGGAGTGCATGTCCATTTGTGCTTTCTCCCATTGCTACGAGATTTGATGTTGACTACGACCTATATTGGGGTAATGCAGTACTAGCATAGTTATACCAAGAGTTATGTCGAGCTAGCTTGGATTCTACATGCAGTATCAGCGGTTATATTACACTGTTACAAGTATCTATAACTTTATTTTATTACATACACAGTCATATACACATCACATCATTAGTTTGCTTACTTTATGTGTATTTTTTATTCAGCTCTTATCTTAGGAGGGACTTCATGTGACACCCCAAAACCCAGGGGTCCTTTGATTATCCATCAACCTGCGGAAATATCTATGGGTATCGGGTAGCCTGATACCACAACTTAGAGTCCTATTTATCAAGATCCAATCACTAGTAAAAAGTGACCACACCGGGTCCGCTTATCCTATTTAGGTATAAACATACGCGAATATGGCATCAATATTTCAATAAGAATTTAATTACAATTCTTTTATACAAAAATATATGCTAGAACTAGTTTGTTCCCAGCATCTTTACAAAAATGATTACAAAGCTAAAAATCGACTTTCTTCATGCTTACGGTCTCGGATGTGAGCCGCCTACCGGCACTTGCCCCACACATGAAATGTTTTTCCCATATAGAGTGAGCCCCGCCCAGTAGAGTAAACTCCTACATAGGCTACTCTTCACTTATGTGCATATGCAATGCTTACACTTCACAGTACACATTCACCTCACATTTCAAAACAAGAATATGTTAATTCTAACTTGGAATCTACATGCCATGCTATGAAATGAGATGACACCCACCCATGCATTGTACACCGAGTCCTTACTGACTCCCACCACACCATGCAACGCCAACGTGTGGTAAAATATGTCATTGATGATTTTCATTCAATGACCACTTTGAAAACAAAATAGTTTGTTTATGAATCAAAATATGTTGGATTTTACACATCGAATGATCACTTCGATTAAAACAAAACAATGTGTCTTTTGTGGGCAGCGAATTTTGGTATCACACCGTAGGCTTCGCACGCCTATACACTTTTTGGACTTTCGCCATAGGAGTGTATGAACTAGTTTGGGTCTTTTACCCAAGGGAGAATCTAGCCCTTTTTGCTATTACCCGACACAAGGTTTTTTACCATTTCGTTCAATCGTGCGACTCTGTTGGACTTCATCCAATGGTACTGAGTCCACCTAATCAATCACCAAACACAGTGTTGATTGTTAACCATGCACTCACACCCATTCAATGCGATGTCCCTGTGCATATGCAATGTAATGCACCACTGCATGTTATATCATGATACATGTAGAATGAATGCTACATGTGGAACAAAATCCACACCACTCACCGGGTGTCATGGACAACCACGTCATATGCATATGACTTCCATAAATCAATTCATTCATGTTAATATATTATGCACACATACATCAACATCGACATACAATGTGTCATTCCATGTTCAAGCAATGGCACACTCACAATCAAGCCATGTGATGACCATTTTCACGTATAAACTCATCACATGCCAATACATTAATGCACCCATATTGACATCCAAACATGTCACTTCATCACCTAGCAATGACACTCAAACTACCATACAACGGTCTCAAGCAAGCCACAATAACTCCACAAACCGAGCCGCCAAATCCACCCCAAACAGCCAGCCATAAACACAGCCCCAACACGCCATTGGCTCGCCTAGGCATAGTTTACCGCCAGCGAGCAAAGCCCCGCCTGCTCACCAGAAAACCCACAAAACCCATCCTCGAGCTCGCCTAGGCGAACATTCCCTCGCCTAAGAGAACCCTTTTGCCTAGGCGAACACTTCCTTTGCCTAAGCGAAGACCCCTTTCTTCTTGGGGAAGCCCCATGTCCTCGCCTAGGCGAATTGTGGCGAAGGATGCTAGATAGGAAACTCGAACATGCACCCATTTTCGGCCCAAAAATAGAAAATAAGCCAAGGTAGGAAGAATCCCATTCCTCGGTAAACGAATAGAACTGCTAGAAGCCCTCATGGGCAATTTCCTAAATCCTCAAAACCTTGATTTCAAATTCCTCTCTTAGATCTGAGAAATCTCTTTTAGGTACATTACATGTAAATTTCTCACGAGGTAGATGGACTTTCTACTTCGTTTGATTTAATCTTCACCGAATTTAAAGTCTAAGGATAGTGGAAAGAAGCCCTTGGCTCTCCTCTTTCTCTCCTCTCTTCTCTCACACATACACAACAGAAAAAAATGTGTTCTTTCTGCCCTAAGTCCCTGTTGTCTAGAACTTAAGTCGTGGCCTGTGTCGTGCCAAGTCATGTCCACACTTGCTCGGGTTCGATTTTGGCCCGAGGCTACCTATTTTTTCTCAGTTCAAGTTCAAATTATTTTCGATGAACTTAAGTTATTTCCCAATTTACCAAATTTTCAGGAAATCTCGCTTCCTGAGTCATCGACATCGGGCCCCCCCCTCTTGAAAAACATGAAATTATCTCGAAATTCAACAAAATTCGTCTGTGTAATTAGATTTCGAGACAATCCAACTACAGGCCTATTTCGGGCTATCCGGCATCTAGAAATTTCCGTGTTTTCAACCTCGTACTACATCGATAATTTATCTGCTTTGCTAATTTCTTGTTTTACAATTTTGAAAATTGGTTTTTGGGTTTTACATTTCACATGGCGCGACCCGATTTTGGGAGACAAGCAGCACATCCAGCACCTCCAGTCGCTCATGCCTTGTGATGTGATTGTGTGCCCGAAATATACCCTAGTCGTTTTCGAGCATGTTGAGTCTTTGTAGTATAAATTGAAATTTTTGTAATTTAAATACGAAACATGAAAATTAGCTTCGGAATTTGTACGAATACAAAGAGCAAATTTGTAATTTGGAAAAAAGGATATGAAAGACATAAGAGAAGAAGAGTGTGGGCTAAATTAGAATACAACATAAGTTGATTTGCCAAAATAAGGAAAGTCGAGGACTAAAGTGAAATAAGTGGAAACTTAACCTAAAAAAATGGGTTTTTGAGAGCCAAACATGGCCTAAGGGAAATCTTTGATTTAAGACAGAATTTGGTCTCATTTTAGGGGAGAACAAGCGAAGTGAGGCCAAGAGAAGAAGAGAAAGGAAGGAAGAGAGGAAGGAGCTTCAAGAAAGGTATGTAGCCATAAGTAAGGATTTTAGGTTTTGACAGATATGGATTATGTAATATTTTGGACTTTGGTGGGATTTTATGGTTCAAGCGGGTTTAGTTAAATTGATCCTAACCTCGATTTGAATGAAATTGAGTTGAAAAACTGCTTAGTTAATATAAGCATGGAATCCCGTAATACTATATTTTAGCCTAAAGATAGTGGACTTTGTATGGGTTATTGGACTTTTTACCTAGGGTTTGGGTATGTAAGTTCTAAACCACACATTACAGATGAATAAAGTGGTTTTGAAGTATGTATTGAGTATTGGGTTTGGTTTAGTTAGACTATATTGAAAAAGGGAAGAAAAACACATTATGGGCAATTTTCGACGATGCAGGTGCAAACAGTGAATACCCAAGATACCATAAATTGTTTTCTATTTTGATCGACATTCTTATTTTGGCATAACTTGAATTCATTTCTGGTCGATTGAGTGATTCAAGTTGCAAGTTAAACTAGACTTCAAGGAGAACCAAACATCCTGAAATAGGCACCTTAAAATTCGGACTCTATGTGGCCCAAAAATTCACTCAAAGTGGGGCTATTTTTAAGCCAATTTCTGGTTATGTTTTGAACATAGAGTAGTTCCGGTTGTTTAGGACATAACTTGAGTTCCGGTGCTCCGATTTTGGTGATTCCAATTGGAGGAGAACCCTTAGAACCTTAGATTTAAAGGAGTATAAAGAACCAGTGTCAAATATGGAGTCAAGACACTGGAAAATGGGTATTTCAAATAGTCCGAGTGTAAAATCTGTAAATTGACTAGTTTGGCATGAAAATGCCTAACTTTAGTTTGGAAGATTCATTGGAATGATTACAATTTCTAGTAAAGTAGATTCGCAAAGGAGCAGAATACATGAATGAGGTGGGAATAATGGGAATTAAATACCCAGTAGTATATGAAATGCCATATGGAACAGGCATGAAACATGAACTTGAATATGGAAGGAAATAATATGACATGAACATAATGGCTAAGAATGCCTATTATAAGGCGATAAGTTCTTTGGCTACCGTGCATTATAGAATTCACGGGCGATTTATTGAATGACATGGGACCTGCATTACATGGGCGACGTATAGTGCCGGTACTCTTTCTGATTGTGCGGCTGGCACTCTCGGCCGTGCTTGGCTGCAATCGTATTTGTACTCTCGGTGCGTGCCAGGCCCTCTCTCGAATTAAATCTTATCTCTGGCCGTCGCCCGGCATTAGTACCGGTACTCTCGATTATTAATCGCGTCCTCCTGTCGATTTGCCGACCTCTGTTTTTGTGCTCTGACACCTCGATCTTATCTTGTGCCTTTGGGTACTTATTGTGCTATGCTCTTTCTCATGTATCATGTTATTCTTGAATTACTGAGTAATCCAACAGTTATATGATAACACTCTGAATAAAGAATAAAAGTAAAGAAATGAATATGGTAAGATCTGAATGTACCTACGGGTATCTCTATATCTATTATGTAGTACCTACGGGTACCTCTGTATCTGTTCTATAGTACCTATAGGTACTTTTGTATAAAAATAAAATCTCTTATCTAGTACCTAAGGTACTTCGTGTCGATAAAAATAAGTATAGGATTATTAATATAAGTATAAGTCTAGTAGGGTAATTCCACGTACCCGTGAGACAATCTTGTAGTACCTATGGTACTTTTATAAGAATAAGTCTGCGATAAGATCCTAAGTACAAGAATATGCTCCATAATACAATAATAAGATATCCAATATTAATTAATAAGCTCAGAATACAAGTATAAGTTCCAGAAGAGCTGCAGAAGAAAGTTCCAGAATATGCATAAGATCCAAATATTATCGATTAAGCTCTATAACACAAGTATAAGTCTCGTAAGACAAGTATAAGTTCCGTGAATACAAGTATATGATCCAATACACGACAGTGAAGCTCAGAACACAAGTATAAGTTCCAAGACAAGTATAAGTTCTGGTAATATACGATAAGATCCAAATACAAGAATACACCTGTAATACAAGTATAAGATCCGTAAGACAAGTGGATGCGTTATGCTCCGTAGTACGCGTATAAGAAACGGGCGTACAGTATAAGTTCGGCAGTAGCTTACTGTGTGTACTTCTCGCAGGTGGTCTGAGCTCCACCCTGCATGGTGGACTGGATAAGTACCGCTCCGATACAAGTCTGGGCAGATGCCCTTTGGGACCGACAATTATAAGTCCGAGACAATGATAAGTCCCGATATATATGTCCTCGGAGATCTAAATAATATACCCCGTATAAGCATAAGTTCTGCGGAACTCCTACTGAGAGATATGAGATAGACATAAGTACCAGGACGCGTGGCTAAGTAATTCAGATAGGTATATTCAGAACTCCACGAGAGTGACAGTATAAGCTTGAGATAAGTATGAGTATGTGGATGAGTACCTCCATATAAGTATATGTATAAGCTAAATTATATAGAGGAAATCTATACAAGTATCGTCTACGGGAGATAAGTATAAGTATGTGTCCTCACAGGAGGCAGTATACATAAATTGTCCTACGGGAGATCGAGACAAGAATAAATTACGCCATAAGTGTAAGTTAAAATAAAGTAGAAGATAGAGGAAATACCGATTATAAGCTTTGTAGTACGTATGGGTAATAAAGCTCTGTAACTCAGATGGGAGATAAGATAACCTCTAATCTGTTATAAGCATAAGTAATTGTATAAGTTCATTATATGAATGCATAAAAAATTACGATATATGTTATTGTTTATGCTTTAAATGTGTATATGCATAAGACATGTTTCCCACTGGCATGGCACCAACGCCTGAGGTTACAATGTCAGTGTAGGTCTGAAAAAGACGTCTGAAAGCTTAGCATCTTCTTTGGGCAACCTGCTGTGAGGTTCACTACATGTAGGTTTAGCGCTACGATTTGTTGTAAAAATCTGATTTTGTATATATATAATGGGACTGATGTATGTATAGATTTTGATGGACACCGCTCTGGTGGTAGTTCTTTTAATATATGTAAATGATTTTTATTATTACGAAGTGTTGTTTGTATACTACGAGGCCTGAAGTTCGACTTTGAAAAAACAGGTAAAGAGTCCCAGTTTATAGTCTCGCACCCCGAACTCGGTTTGGATCAGCCACTCGGGTCGGACCGGGAAACGGGGTGTGACAACGACGCCGATGTTGTCGATGGAGACGTAGTTGATGCTACGGTTGAGCCAAAGCCAACTCTTCCAATAGGGTGTAGGTGGATATTTGCTTTGGCATGGAGGCCCATAAACATCAGGTGTATCCTCTACCTGAGATGATCATCACCTGCAGACTCATGATCGAGAAATGGTATATGTAAATGTAGATAGTTTATAGTAATTTGATTCCATATTCACATCGCGTTCTTGACGTAAAATGTAAATGTGTAGAATCTTATAGAGGCCAGCATACTTTGGGTGTTGGTTGACCGGTTACGGATATACGCAGGCGATCGGGGAGATTTGGTGGGCCCGATGTCACCACTTATATCACTTTGGGACTATTGAGGTGACGTATCAAAGTGAGGTCTTAGTAAGTTTGGGCTACACTAGGAGATACCTCCATCTTGCTCTTATGAGCAAGAGCTACATAGAGTGGATGCAAGTGGACAACATCAAAGAGAGATTGGGCGGCGCTCGTACCGATCACGTTGCCTTATGGGATAAATGATGAACATGATCATCCACTTTAATAAGGGTATTATGGACTTTCATGATCCATATATGCGGTGGTATCGTCGTATTGTTACCACCGGCGTTTTATGACACCACCACTTTACATAGGGATGATATGAGGGTATCACGCTAGCGAGGTACTACTCAAATTTTAGTAAGTTAGAGTCTTGTGTTTATAAAGTGTTTTCAAAATTGAATCAATAGATTGTATTTATAATTGTTTGGTTCGTTTTTAGATCTCTCTACCACTGGTGACATAGCTAGTCGTCAGCTGATGGGGCTACCACGGGATCGATTAATGCGACCCATCATATTGCTAGATCAGTGTTACACCAAATCGGAGAGAAGCATCGGATTGCTGGACACGATCAGGAGGCATCTACTTCACGTGGACCATCTATTGGACAGCCGATTCCATCCGCTCCAGGATTCGTATGCAACCGTTCATTCAGAAGGAAGGGAAATTGATGCGGCGGTCGTGATAAGAGATGGTGAAAGTGCGTGGTACTACCCGAGCCGACATTGCCACCATTATCACCCACTCCGATATTTGCACCCGATACTTCCATATCCCCCATACTTACCCATCATCACTTGATACTTCTATACTTCCCCATATGTACCCATTTCTCGATACTTTTATACCCCCATTGACTTACACATCACCTTCCATACCCCCACAGACTTACACATCTTTACCATCTCCGGTGTCGTAGAGCCAGCTTCCATGGCAGTAGATATCACCTTATCATCCCCTACATTGCCTTCCATCGAAGAGGCCGATGAGACCATGATTGACCTTGTATCAGAGTTGGGTGCACTTCCAGCTAGGCGACCTCGTGCTCCACGTACACGACGAGTACTTCATCCATCAGCTCCCTCGACTCCATCAACTCTCTCGGCTTCATCAGCTCCATTTAAGATTGCCCAAGACCCTATAGATCAACTAGGTTGGCGTATTATAAGCGGCGTCTAGAAAATTTCATAAGCCTTGAAAATCGGGATAGCAGGTGATCACAAACTCATGGATATAGTAGGTCTCGATACCCATGCTGTTCAATCCCCTTTACCGGGATCCTTTTATTCATATACTATAAACATTATATGTTATTTTAAAAAAATATTACTATGAGTTTAAGTACAAATCTCATATGAAAGTATATTCCAAAAACTATTTATTCAATACTTTTTGTTCAATACTTTTACAAAAATTGTCACAAAGCCCTGCTTAGGCTTTCTTACAATTTGGCTCTAATGAGATGGAGTCCACGAATTGTGCCCGCACCCTAAAATGTTTTTATATAGGGTGAGCCTCTGATGAAAAGAGATTTACCTGGAGGCGCCTCTCGCTAAATTGCACATCTGACATTTCACATCAACATTCTAATGAAGAATATGCTAATTCTAAATGGAATCCTATATGTCATGCTATGAAATGAGATGACACTCATCCATGCATCATGTATCGAGTCTTTACCGATTCCCATTATACTCGAGTCCTTACCCACTTCTACCACACATTGCAATGCCAATGTGTGATAAAATCCATCATTTGCGGATTACATCCAATGATCATTTTACAAAACAAATTCATTTGTTTTCAAATCAAAAGCTTTTTGGATGTTACACCTCATTTATGTATTCATACCCATGTCATACGATGTTCCCCTTGCATAAATGCAATGCGATGTGCCATTGCAAGTTTATAACACGCTTATAATTTCCAATTATCATTCATTTAATGTTATCCCTGACAACACATATATTAGCGGTCAATATATGCTGCAGTATGTCGCATTTATCTGACATAACAACATGATCAACCCATACGTAAGTTTGCCGCAATCGGTCTAAGGACCACAAATAGGCCATACACGACCTGAGCAGACCGACCCTAGCCTACGACCATGACTCTAAAGGCCATAGAACCAATCCAAATCTGAATTCACACACAGAATATAGTGGCCTCAAACGGACCATAGTTGACTAAAAACCGGCCATGGAGCGGTCTCAAATTAGTCCACGAAATGGCGCTGGCAGATCCCAAAATTTGGACACGAGAATTGATAAGCAAACCTAAACTCTGATGGTTCCGGAAAATGGACTATAACTTGAGTTGTAGAGGTCCAATTCGGGTGATTCAAAAGCCTAACATCAAGTTCACAGATGCAGCTACAACTTCTATGAAGGATACGAGTCCAAAGTCCTTCATTTTCCCAATCGAAAACCAATCCCAAGTTTCGTCGTTAATGAAGATAAAAGCAGAAGCGTATTCCCTCATTCGAAATTTGGCGGTCGACCCCTTAGAGGCGAACACAATCCACACTGTAGCCGCTTAGAGATTGGAAAATAAACTAAAGTAGGAAGAATCCCTACCTCTTGGAGTGTAGTAGAAGGGATTTCCTGAATTTCCCTTGTTGGATTTTCAATGAAACTCCTCAATTTTGATACTAATGTGTAGCCCTCGTAAACTACGTGAGTGGACTTTTTGCTTCTTGGTCAGACGAGTCGACAGATCGGAGTGTTAAGAGATCAGAAGGAAGAGCTCGTAGGCACCCCCTCTTTCTCCTTTTCTTTCTCTTTTCCCTCTCTCTTTCTTTTCTCCTTTCCTCTCCCATATTTCACTCACTCGAACTTACCTCCCATTTGGCCATGTTTGATGGGGATAGCAGGATTAATTTTGTACTCGATTTAGAATTTCGTGCAGTCGGGCCCAGGGCGGGACAAATTTAATATTGTCTCTGTGTTTAGTACGATCTGAAAATTATGGACTTTTTATCCTACGTTTGGTATATCTGCAGGACTAGGTGGTGTTTGTTTTTTGCCACGCTAAATAAATTTTTTTAGCTTAATATTTAATATTATAATAGCATTGAGTATTAAGTTGCTTGTTTTTAACATTAGGTAGTGAATAGGGATAGCAACGGGGCAATTATTTGATTCAGTCTGACCTCATTCTTAATAACACGGAGTTTAATTTATTTTAATCGGGTTTTTAATAGGTTTGAGTTTATTTTCTCAAATCCGATACTTGCTCAAGTATTGTTACTCTCAGAAACCCGAAAAATTAGAAATTTTCAAAATGGCAAATGTTAATAAAATACCAAAATTGGCTATAAGGGTTCGTATAGCTTCAGAAAATTCTCTAGATCTCGAATGATGAAACGAATCGCGCCAAGAATCTGCCTCAAATCTAGTGACTCAGAAAAGCCATTTAATTATGACATGTTTGAATTTTTCCGATTTTCTCGTGATAAGTCACGTTGACTCAGGACGAGATTTTACTAAAATCTTGAAAGTTAGGAAATGGCTCTCAAGTGTAAACTATCCGAATGAAGTAATATGAATCATGTATCCAAAATAATAATACACAAGCCTCCCGCCCGATTATATTTTAAAAAATAATTTTATTATTTTATTTTTTATACTTTAATATACATAATAATTATTATTATAATGTTTTTTATTTTTATTATAATGTTTTATATTTTATTATAATAATTTTATTTTTTATTATAATGTTTTATATTTTATAATATAATATACTTATATATAATAGATGTTTAGCTTTTTTTGGCTTCATGTATTTATTATTGTTATTTGATAATATATTAGTTAGCAATTTGTTTAAATTTTTTAGTTACATTAATTATTTTTTTGTAAAAAACTATAAAATATTTTGTCCTCAGTTTAGTCCGGGCGAGACCCACTGATTTGGGGGGTTTAAAACCAAGACAAAAATAACTCACCTTCACTAATTTTGTCCCCGCTTAGTCGGCCCCAAGATCTACCAAACGCCGCACTTCACTAATTTCACCCAAAATTAGTCTAATCCCCTCTCATTCCGCCGCTTTACTAAACATGGCCTTTAAGTAATTGGATCTCACTACTACCCCTTTCGTATGAACTCGACACATGCTTCACACAGAAACATCGACATGGCATGCATTACATGCCGCAAAGTCCATATGCGCTATTGATGCACTATGACACAGCCCATGCCATGTGGTCACCTAACACCAGTTGTCTCGAAATATGAAATTCTCGATTATCTCGATCAACAAAATTTCTGTTTCAATTCAGATTTTTAATAATTTTTAATGTGAGGTCCGCCATTATCCGAGATCTAGAATTTTTTTTCCAGGTTTTCAACCTACATTGTAGCGACAATTTACCGTTTCTGCCATTTTTCAAACTTACCCTGGTTTTACGAGAAATATCAAGACTCCATCTTATGGGACTCATTGATACATGTTTATATTTGTATATATTGATATTTGTATACATTTTTTTGTATATTTATTTGATTTGGTTTATATATGAAATAAGAGTTTCTTGTTTACTGAATTGGTTATAATTTGGATGTATGTGGGTTATGATTTATATATTTTCTTGTTCTCGGTGCAAACTTGCAGGTCATAATTGTTAGGTATGAATCATACTTGCATTTAGGTGTAAAGCAAACAAAGGGCTAAAAGACATGGCAGAAGTTGTGCTCGAAGGCATTGCTTCGCTAAGGCAAAGGAATGCCGAGGCGATGCAATTCACCGCGGCGGGATAGCAGGATTCGCCGCGTCTCTCAGATCTAATTCCGACTCCTGAGGCCGAACCGATCCGAGACGCGGGTCCTTTCAATCCAATCATTTTTTTGCTTAATAAAACACATTTCAATGCTCGCTTTGTAAAGGATATTTATCTTTAGAAAATATATTTCAGATATACTAATTCAACTTAAAGCGGGCCCCATCATTTTGTTGTTTTCAATACACATTTTCCATTAAATATGACATTACATGCCCATTTGGTCAATTTAATACCTTTATACATTACGACATTATGAGTCAAGCTAATACCAAAAATATTTACAAAACAAAATCGAGTTTGCAATAAAAGTGTCAAATATATTTCATGAATGCGTATTCGAGCTTTACTAACTCCGTGAGGCCCTAATCGCTGACTCAATCGCCATCGTCTTTTCCTTCGTACTCCATTCACCCAGACTGGCGCGATGATAAACAACGCTAAGCATTTTCATGCCTAGTGGTTCAATACAACTATCTCTTCGCTTCATCTTAAGTAAATCATGCATTTTTCTAAATCATGCTCTTTGTATAATTTTTTCAAATGACCAATACTGCGCATACAATACATATATGTATAATTTCATTTCGTGATACATTCAAACATAAATTATCAAGGTCATTTTAATCATGCAAGCCATATGCAATAAATCATTCAAGACACAAATCATGCATTTCACAATTTTCTTTTCATTTTCCCTTGCTTAATTTAACCTATGCTTGCACAGATAACGATCACCTGAATCTACCCCGCTAGGGTCAGCAGTCGTATAAAAGGTTTTATAACACAATCTTGCTCCACTGGCCGCCGACCGGTTATTAAAATCATTTCATGAACACTCACCGATACCGTCTCGGGCTACTGACGGAGTGACACATCACACGTCCGATGCAAGATCGCTCATTCGACCTATCGGGTATTCCACCTATCCTAACTTGATTTTAACGGTTAACATTCTATTAAGGGCGCCTAAATCATTCATAGCAATTTATAATAGTGTATATACATTTATATAGTGGTTTCTAATACTCATGTAATTTTTCATGTGCAATTCATTTCACAATCAGTTGTATCAAATCAATTTAAAACAAATCAATATGCAATTTATCGCAATCCATTTCAATAAATCCACTTATTTCATAATCTTTCAAACATTTTAGAAATAGAGAGAGAGAAGTGGAGAACAAACCAATTCATTTATGGTTCAAACGGAACACACATGCATATTCATATAAAACATTTTAGATTTATTTTTTCAAACAAAACACAAAACCGAAACAAGGAAGGAAGTGTGAAAGAACAACCCAAAAGGTTGTCGCTCTTCTATTCCTATTCTCGTAATCCCGCTTCGTCAAGATTCCTCACCAACCCTAATCCATCACAAATATGTCACTATCAAAGAACAACCCAAGAAAAAAAAATCAGTTGTGCATTCTAGGATTTTTGGTTAGGGTTGATGTCTACCCAATACACCTTCACTTGAAAAATTTTATGGGGATACAAGAGCCATATTTTGCTAATGTTTCCTTCAAGAAAATGATATCTCTAGGAGTCTAATTTCAGTAGGAATAGGAATCATCTCATTTGGATCACCCAAATTCAAGTTACAGAGATTTTTTAATGCTAAACCGGCCTGCATGCCCACTACCTTGCTACCTACTGTTATTTTTGATTTTAGGGGTCTTAACTCCATATATTGGTAATGGTTCCTTCTACTCATTTGAAGCTATGGTTCTAAGGTTTCTTCTCCAATTAGAATCATCCAATTTGGATCATCAAAACTCAAGTTATTACATTTTACATCAAGATTACTCTAATTTGTAAAGCAGAATTAGATTGTTCTTGCACATAGCTTCACTTTGATGGATTTCTAGGAAATTTGGGGTTAAAATTTGCTTACACTTAATTAAAGTAAATTATTCCCCTAGAAGTATTGTTTACCCAGAATTTTGAATCACTCAATTTGGATGAGTGAAACTCAACTTATGACCAAAACACCACAACTACACCTAAAACAGAGCATACCCGTTAGCTACCTGAAACCCACCTTTAATCCCATATTAGGAAGCATTATAACTACAATTTTCTCTTTGTCCCTTATATAAATTTGTAGCTCTAGTTCTTATGGTTCTTTACCAATTAAAATCACTTAATTTGGATGATTATAACTTAACTTATGGCCAAAACAAAAACAGAGGTTTTGAAAATTTTTTGACAACAACTCCTTTGAAACTTCATCATTTCCTTTATACAAAAATTCCTCAAAACCAATCCTAACACAAAAGCACTTTGAAACTTAACCCAAAACAACTCCAAAATGGATCTACAACCAATCAAAATCACCTTTACATAAGGTTAGGGTTTTTCCCTAAATCCAAAATCATCAAAGTGGGAGTTAGGGTTAGTTTTCTTACCTTAGTTATCTTCAAATCTTCTTCCTTCATTCAACACGATGTATCAAGAATGGAGAGAAACACACCAAAATACCTTCTTCTCCCCAAGCCCAAACTCCTTCTCCCTTACCCTTCAAAACGTGAATGCCCAAATGGGCATTCAATAGACCACTTTGGTCTTTATTCTCATGTCATGTGGAATGCCATGTTTGACTAGCACATTAATTGGTTTTTTCTCATTTTTCTCATTTTAAAGCCTCATTTCACTTTCATTTCCACTTAATTTCATTTCATTTATACTTTGACACTTACATTACTCATTTATGACCCTTAGGTCTTCATTTGACTTTTTTTACCAAATTTATTTAGCTCTTGTAAAATTTTTGGGTTTTTATCATTTTTTGTTTTTAGCCATTTAAACGCTGGAAAAAAATATAATTTAATTTATTTTACACCTTGAACATGTTATAAAACTATTAGAGTATTTTCAAGGCGTTACAGATAGATTCACCAAGGCAAAGCAGTTTGCCAAAAAAATTTGATAAAATTTGCTTCAAAAGTCGTTGTCTTAAACAATGGCATTTTGATTAATGATAAAGTTGTTGTTGAGGACATTTCACTGGATGGGAGAAGGAGAGGAATGAAAGAAATGAGGGAGGGAAAAGGAAGAAGGGTCAAACTCAAATTTTAAACACAATGAAGCCGCTTGTCTCAACAACTATTTTTTGATGAAAGTCGCTGTTCTGATAACCACTTTAATCTTTATCTTAAAAAGCTTGTAAAGTCGTCGCACGCAAATTCTCGGGCCGAGCGCCATCACGTGATCCAGTATTAAACCAGATCGGGCAATAATTTTAAATATACATTATTTTTATAATTTAAAAAAAAATCAATTATCCAGACGAAAAATTAATCAAATGCAACAAACAAAATCAAAACCTTCGAAAAAAATCAATTATTATCAATACGATGAACATCAGATTGAACTATTCTCGCAGAGAGAAACTGAGAAATTACAACCATCGCCGAATGCCCGAATGTGAGAATGACCCGCCATGCCCAACAGGAAAAAAGTCACGCTCTCGAAAAGATGTACGTGATACGGCTGAGCTGCGGCATCCACCCGCATCGTGAGGGAAAGAGCCCATTATCCCCGACGATATTGATACCCTGGGCATGATGGGTCAGCCCTCAGTAGCTTCCCCCATCTGAAGTCTCTCACCCAAGAAGAATGCTTAGGAGAGCACAAAGGCTAGATCGCGTAAAGAGGCCTTTGCATCACCTTGCCTTCAGTGATGCCGTTAGTGGCAGATCCCACAAGGCAAGGAGTGAGGTAGGCAGGAGGTAGAACTAGCCAGATTAGGCCCCTGGGAATGCATTAGTATTGCCGGCAGGTACAATGCCACCAGTATTACCCACATGCATGATGCCACCAATGCCGCTTATACATCCCGCCTCGTACATGGCTAATATCTCTATAATACGCCGATCAAGAACTTTGATTCTCGAGATCCGATGACATGCTCTTTCGCTTCAGTGGCAACACATTCGACTCAGCTACTTCATGAGTTTGTCATACCAGCTTTTGCCACTTTGATGGCTCTGCTAACCCTTATGATCATATGCTCCACTATAATTAGGTGATGATACTAAATGCCAACAACGACTGACTGTTTTGCAAAGTATTCCCTGCTAGTTTGCAGGGGCCTGCATTAACCTGGTTTCATAAGCTCCCGTGTAATTCAATAAATTTGTTCAATGAACTATGGGCCGCATTCATATCATAGTATCTTTGTTCGGTGTGACAAAAGAAGAACATTAGCTCTTTGCAAATTATTCTAAAGCATGAAGGGGAGTCTATTCGAGATTTCACTAGGAGGTTTATAAACCATTCAAAGAGTAATCATATAAAGATGTGACCTAGTCCTCCAAAACTTTAGGAGAAGCTTTGGACCATCTACTCCCTTCTTTCAGTCACTATCTTTAGACCTGCTAGCAACAATGGAAGAGTTATATAGACGGGCTGATAAGTACTCAATGTTGGAGGAGAATATCCGTGCAGTAGCTCAGACTCTCATGATTACAAACTAGCCAATTTAGGGAAATAAGCCATCTGGGAAGAGCATCCGAGTCCAAGGAAGGTTAGGGCAAAGACCGAAACCGGTCCTGTGATTAGTCATAGAAGAGGAGAGGTTTTCCACAATTCACCCCCTTGAACATCTCATACGAGAGGTTACTGCCCATCATTTGTAACTTGCCAGAGTTTAAATGTCCTGCACCGATCTAGAAGGGATCCTTCCTAAAGAAACAAATCCTTACGGTGTGATTATCATAGAGATCATGGGCATTAGACCGACAGGTGTCGAAGCCTAAATTTTTTAATGGAAAAGCTGATCAAGGCTGGACACCTCAGGAGGTATGTCAAAGAAGGTGACCACAGAGAAGAATCAGGGCAAGCAGCAGATGGAGTTACACCTAGAGCAGCAATCCCAATGAAATCTAGATCAGCCATAAATTATATTCTAGGTGGCCCGCCTGACGACCAGTATCAGTCAAAGTGCCAATAGAAGAAGCTCGTAAGAGCTGCCACAATTAAAGCAAGGGTTAAGGCTATCCACACATAAGGCAGCCATAAAGAAACTAAGTCAATAGATGACCCCATATCCTTCCTCTTGTAAACCCGAACAGGATCATTGTGCCCCACTATGATGCATTGGTGCTCATCCTATGTATGAGTGATTTTGATGTGCACAGGGTACTTGTGGACCCTGGTAGTGCGGAAGATTTATTGCAATTACCAGCCTTTAAGCAGATGAAGCTTTCCTTAGGTATGTTAAACTTAGCTGGACAAATCCTCTTTGGTTTTAATGGAGTAACTACCGAAACACTAGGAGATGTCGTGTTCCTTGTCAAAGCAAGGCCAATCACTCAACAAATTTTGTTCTCAATTGTTGGAGACTTGGGGCCTTACAATGCCATAATGGGGTGGGTCTGGTTGCACTCAATGACTTATTAAGTAGTCAGTTGGCCGCACGACAATGTTATCAACTATCCATGCAAGAGCAGAGAGGGGAGAAGAGCTTTGAAAATCCTCCCCTTGAAGATCAAACCCCCGCATAGCAATCATAGGTCGTCGCTTAGATCAAAGCGGAAGAGAAGGATCCGTTGGTTGTAGATCCCCTGGAAAAAGTGACGTTGGACGGGCTGGAAAATTCACTTACGTCAGTTCTCTTCTATCCAATGAAGAAAGAGAACATTTACAACTCGTACTATTAAATAATATAGATGTATTTTCCTATAGCCACTCAAATATGGTTGGAATTAACCCGACAGTGGCCCCTCACAAACTTAATGTTATTCCCACGGCCAAACCAGTAAGGAAGAAAGTGAGGTGTTTCCATCTTGCCCGCCATTAGATTATTCAGACGAAAGTAGACAACTTATTGAGAGCAAATTTCATCAGAGAAGTGAAATACCCTGAATGGTTGGCCAACATGGTGGTCGTTCCAAAGAAAGGCGGTAAGTGGCGAGTATGTGTAGATTACACCGACCTCAACAAAGCATGCCCAAAAGATACTTTCATTACAGATATATCAAATTGTTAACACCACGGGCCGGCACTGGATAATCGTCGCTTTTGACGCTCTGGATATCATCAGATTCCACACCTACTGACGAGAAAATAACCAACCTTCATTACACCATTCGCTTATATTGCTACAATGTGATGCCTGCTCACAGTTTCGGTAACTAAGATATTTGACCGTCATTGAGAAACCATGAGGACTACATCGACGATATGCTCAGAAGTCCAAAAGCACTTAGATCACACCAAGCATCCGTAAGCTTCCTCGAAGCTACTGCGGAAAGTTAACAACATGAAACTCAACCCATCAAATGCTGCCGAGCCATTCGAAAATTTCAGCTTTATAGACCTAGAGGGGGATAGAGGCCAATCCTATTCAACTCAAAGCTATAATGGATTCTAAAATTTCTACCTCCAGAAAAGGATTACAACAATTGACTGGCCGACTAGTAGCTCTTTGGCGATTTATAGATAAGTTAAAACCCTTTTTTTATCACTCTAAGGGGAGCGAAAAGAGCTGGTTGGAATGAGGAATGCTTAATTAAGTCACGGCATTAAAAATTTCTTCAACCACTAATTCGCTAGCCTGCATAGCGATGACGCTTATCTTACTTATGGGTTTAAGAAGTCTCTGAAGTGCGCTATTAAGGAAGATGAAAAACAAAAAAGAGACCAATATTCTTGTGAAGAAAATCTCCTCGTCTGGTAAAACAATAAACTCAAAGATAAATTGCCTCGAATAAGAGGCACTCGCTTTACTCCATATGGCAAATAAGAAGCTGGGCTCTACTTCCGTGCACACCCTATCTAACTGGGCTTCCTTACGGCACTATACACAAGTCACCCCATTCGGGATGATGGTCCCGGCGATCGAGCTGGGCGGAATCTTGGAGCATTTAATATAAACCTCGCTAGAATCAAGGGCATTTCCGCTGGTAGTTTTTTAGCGTAAATTCCCAACGAGATGCGACCCGATAACACCGGCCAGCGGATCCCACGTAGACTCGCGCCCGAAAAATGGAGTCGAGCTCTGCTTGTAACTTAGAGCCCCAACTGCGGACAGGATAGAACATGCCATACGGTTGGACTTTCTCGCATCTAATAATGAGGCTGAATATGAAGCAATCTTAGTAGGAATCAACCTCGCAACGTCTGTATCTTCGGAAAAAATCATCATACGAAGTGACTCTCAACTGTAGTGTAAGGTGCAGACTGGAGAATACAAAACTGAGACCAACGATTTATCAAGTATGTATATCCGGTTGCTTAATTTAGAGGAGTTTAGCGGCTTCTGGAAGTCGAGCATATTCCGAGGGGTTCGAATGAAAGGACATATACTTTGGCAAAGAAAGGGCTACATCCTTCCTAATAAAAAGAAACTAGATTCTCCCTGCCTATTGTCAAATGACATCATCAATTACTACCAACCGATAAACGTAGATAGATAAAGCATGTTCTTTTCTCGGATGACTCCATCAATGCATTATCTGAGCTCCTGAGAATCACATATAACAGATCGGGTCTATAAGATCCAAGTCAAGACTCGCCAGATTTCTCAGGAATGGGTAATTATATAAACGGTCTCTAGATGGGTCGTATCTTAAGTGTCTCACCCCTCAGCAGGGATAATATATTTTGGCATAATTCCATGAAGGAATATGTGGAAACCATCTAGGCGGTAGAACTTTAGCTCACAGGGCCCATACACAAGGTTATCATTAGCCAACCATGAGAGTAGATGCCGCCACATGCATGAAGTGGATCACGCTAATCCACAAGCCCCCATCTCAGCTTCGACCACAATCACAAGCCCTCGCCCTCGCTAATGGGGGATCGACATAGCTTGGACCACGCTCTACCACCCTAGCTTAAAAGAAGTTATTGTTGGTTGCCACGACTATTTCAGCAAATGGATAGAAGTTGAAGCCTTCACCTCCATCAAAGATAAAGATGTCCAATTTGTGTGGAAGAATATAGTCTGCCGATTTGGAATACCTCAGTCAATTATAACTGACAATGGGCCACAGTTTGATAGCTGAGTATACAGAAATTTTTGCTATGAGTTGAAAATAAAAAACTTGTATTCAACCCCACAAGCACTCCATGTAGCAATGGCCGCTAAGCATCTAACAAAACTCTATCATGGGCTTCAGCCGCACGCTCGCTCGTGAAAATGGGTAAACGAAGCCATCAGGAGTTCTTCAAATCTATGTAACAACCAAATTTAAGCCAACCTGAGTATCACCATTCGCCCTCACCTACGGATGGAGGCTTATAATTCCTACAAAATCAGGGTGCCCACACTTCAATCCGGAATCCTGTAGGAGGCCATCAAGTTATTGCCAAAGACTTGGATATGACAAATGAACTATGTGAAGCTGCGGCTGTATGTATAGCATCGTACTAACAAAGAATAAAAAACCTATATAACAAGCGGGTAAAACAACGTGTATTTTTATCGAGACCTACTGGTGAAGCGGTCTTTGAAATACTACCAGACTCATAAATTTCAAGAAGTTCCAATCGACCGAGGCCATACATGATATTAAGAGTGGGGGTAGCTAGATGGTACACATTAAATAAACTAGATGGGACACTAATGTCTAGGATGTGGAATGTTATGCATATACTGTCAAGACATACTAAAGACTAGTTGGTTTCTTAGTCCGCTGTCATACTAAAGACCGTGGTTGCCCACTGGGCCGCACATATTAAAGACCGTATGACTCCTAGCTTGTCGACACATACTAAAGACCGTATAGCTCCGCTAGTCGTGACACATACTAAAGACTAGAAGGTCTCAAATACACATTACCAAATACCGTAAGGGCTCTAAATTCGTCGGAACATACTAAAGACTGTTGGCTCTTTTAGCCTCACACACATACCAAAGACCGTATGGTCTTAACCCGCCGCGCATGTCAAAGTTCGTAAGTGGCCTCACCATGGCATGTCAAAGTCCGGCGTGGTCTTAGCCTATTAGCACACGCGCGGAAAGTCCGTAAGTGGCTTCAACTCTCTGCTAAAGCCAAGCCCATAACTTGCTTTACCTAATGGCCCGTAGCACCCATACTATTTTCTAAGCTTCAAAACTTGTAAATAATAATATCCGTGCAACTCATCATCCTAGTCGAGACTCATAGAAGAAAATTGTGAAATAAAGAATATCAGTTGCATAAGTAAATCAAATATCAAATTCAAAAAATTTCCAAAAAACGCCAATGACATCAGTGGTTCCATAAAAACATAAGAGTCCTAACAGCCATACAGGCCCCCTTATAGAAATTAAAAAAGGGAGAAAAGGAGCGAACCTAAGATGTTCTAATGTATCCCTAGCTGAGCACTCCTCTCAGTTCCTCGTCGCTATTCGATCCACCCTACCGGGCTGCGGGCCTCAATGGTCAGGACCGAGGGCACCTAGTGTTCGCAAAAACTCTGGGTCTGAAAAGGGCTCCGAGGAATCAGAATGCCGCTTGAACCTCCGGTTGATCACCATGATGCCAGGTTCAACATACAACATCCGTGAACTACAGTAAAAATAAGCTCCAAGACTCGATAAATTCTCTTCCATGACTCCGCTGGTCCTTGCTCAGTCGAGATTAAAGAGAAGACACTTCATCTGTCAGCCTAACCTCCAAATGTGGCTGAAGCCTATTCAACCTCTAGTGGAGGCAACTTCACTTCTTAAATTTTTACGCCTAAATTTCTCCTCTCAAATTCGCCTGTGCAGCTGCCTTTGACCCTAGCCAACTCATCTTCCACTGTTTTCGCATCACCCGTCACGATAGCAAATCTAGCCGCAAGTTATCGCAGCTTCTTTAGCTTCATCCTTCTTCTCCACATCTAATCTCTCTCTATGCGCCCTCCAATTTCTTCGTTCCTAGTGCTTCAACCCAAATTCTCGGGTCTTATTTGTAGGTGTCTTCTAAGGCGAAGGTTTCGGAGGCGCAGATTTAAGATAACACCGTAGTTTCGCATCAGCCCAATCAAGACAGAAGTTCCCCGGCCGGGCGTACATATCTCTAGAGCGGTGATGTCCTATAAAGAAGATTGTTTAGAAGAAAATCCACGGCCGCAAGACCTACGTTCAAACATTAGAAGTTTAGCCTTACTAGCTCAACCATCTCATTAAAATCATGGTTATGAATATACATTCCATCTTCAACCACACGCTGGTAGGATTTTTTTATCCATATAGCCAGGGAAGGGAATGGAATACTCTTCAGAAAGTGCCACCACTGGTATTCAAAGGTTAGTGGGGTAGAGTTCTTACAAATTGGTGACAGAAGTGTCCCTTTGGTTGAAGGGGTTCCTGCGGTCAATAATTGATTGGGCAGTGTTTGGATTAGGAACATACGTGTCCGTTGAAAGGTGATCCCACTTCATTGGTTAAACAGGCCGACAATTGCGAGGTTGGACCGTCTAGCCAAGAACGGCGGACCAAAGGCTATCTTTGTAGAGGGAACGTCGCCCACAACCTTATTAGCGCTCGGAGGTCCTCCGGTTGGAGTCCCATCCTCTAAGGATGCGCAAGACTCCCTTGAGACATCATAGGCGGCGCCCTCTAGAGTCGGAAGGGCATCAGAGGCTCGTTCTAAAGAGTTTGAAATAATTTACTGACCGCCACGAGACCTCTTCCATTTAAACTTCGTTACTTTGGACACTTGCTGGTACTCGAGCCGGGGTTGTTTCTCCTTGAGCACTCGTAGCTCGCTTGTGCATTCGCGCGACAAATCCGACTAAGCGAAGATGTGGTATGTCATGCTCGCTCTCTTTAGTGAAACTCCCACTAAGCAATGCAGAGTGAGATGTCACCTGAGTGTCTTCTATAGGAAAATCTGGATTTACCCAATCCTGCGCCTTCAACCCTCGTGTAAATTGGTCTTTGCAATAGATCTTCTCTTCCTTTCTTCACTTCTTCTTCTTCGCCGCCTAGGGGGTAGGCTTTGGATCTTGTACGACCAAAGGTGATTGATTGGGCCGGATAAAGGTAGTCAAGGCTCCTTGAGCGAACTCAGCTTGAGGATCTTGATCGGACCCCGCCTTTGAAGAACTACTCGGGATCGAATTCAGAAGGTTAATAAGAATGAAATGTTCACCCTTAATAAGCTCTTCTAGCAACGGACAGGGGGTGACATACACTATGTAAGGAAAGGGGATGGCGCCTAACTCCTGCAAGTTTTTCCTAGACAAAAGAAGCTCGTGATTACGCTCCCTCTTACTGATCTAGAGCAGCTGATGAGATCTAGCCTGGCCTTCTCCACCAAGTTGACCAGTCGGCCTCGTCTGTGCCTACCTACAAAAAGGTTAAAGAGAAGGAGCATATTAGAATACAGACGACCTAGGGAAGTATAAGCTCCATCAAGATGAAACAAACCTGGGAATGTGATGGACTGATTTAGATCAAATGGAAGCTCAAGAGAACCTGGCATCTCATACCATAGACCTTCAACCAAAAGAACCCCCTTCCATGGTCTTAGGAGTCCGAACTGATTACAAATTCTCACGGTGGGTGTTATAGGTCGAGCTTTATAGATAAACGACCCTGACGACAGTATAAATAAGCAATCTACCGTGATATCTGGCGGTAGAAGGTTCCTTGCAGCCATCGAGGTCGAAAGATGTTAGGATGTACAAGGGCATGAGGTGCCCTAGTGAAGTGTATAAACTGCTTCACCAAAGATTGGATAGGGAAGCGAAGTCTAGCAGCAAACTGATCACTGGTGAAATAAGCGACATTATCTACCCCTCCTATGATTGGGGCAGCCGAACCATCTGCTACCTTTAGTTTGATGTTGGTAGGAACCTGACTGAACTATTTCAATTCCTTTACAGACATAGCAGTGACTAGGCTGCTTACAATGGGCGTTTCCCAGGGGGTCCCCCTCTTATGCTTGGCTTGATTGGTAGAAGCCTCTTCATGACCTCTTGCTATTCTACATGCAAAAAAAAAAGAAAAAAAAGAAAAAAAAGAAAAAAAAAGGGATCAAATTGAGGCCCATTAAGTAGTGAAGGCACTAAAACCCTCGAAAGAGAAAAGAAACCCCCCTCTGCTGGTTTGAAAACCCACTAATGACAAAACCTAAGAACCTCGAACTAGAAACCTTCATGAAACCTAATAGGATGCCCCCAAACCTAGGAGTATCCTAGAAACATCCTGCAACATCATCATCAGAACCCCACCGGAAAATGATGATCGCATCATCAGAAAGAAACAAAAACTTTATAACCTAAAAATACTCAACAAACAGAGCCACAAAAAACAAAATAGAAAAGGCGATGCAAATGAGATTTGAGTTGCAAAAACTCACTAGAAAGTCGAAAGGTGTCAAGGGATCTCCGATGATTTATTTGAAAGAAAAGTTTGTAGAAGCATAGGAGAAAGAAAGTTGCAATAGTAAGAGAGCTTTGTGAAATCGTAAAAGAAACAGCACTCGGAGCCCAACCCTTATATATAGGGGCAAAACATCAACGGACACATTAAATGTGCTGTCAGAGCAGCATGCGCCACAGACATGTTGGGAAACGTGCGCTTCCCATGTGCTTTGTATCCAAACGCACTTCACCTTTCGATGCGTTCAATGTATGTATCAATTCTTCCAATCCTTTCAACTTTCCGCGCCCAAGGCTTAAAAGTATAGTTGTAGCACCCCTTTTCGATCCATTCCCAATTGGATCTGTTTGAATCAGGGATACTTTCGTTTAATTCTTGCACTAATTTACCTTTATTAAATTTTCTTTTTAAAAATATGCGCGTGCGAATCCACGCGGATCGAAGGCGGATCCGAACGGGCCGGTTGACTCAGGCCGTTTTCATTTTATCTTATCAAAACATTTTATTTATGTCATTTCGTTTTAGGGTTTCAAGTGCGAGCATTTTCAAATGGGAGGCCACAAACATTCTCTTATCTGATTTGTTTACAAATAGTATCTTACCTTTACAAAATGATACATAAAACAATAGTTCAGAGTTTAACTCTTTTGTTCGTAAAATATCACATGTTCAAAAGAAATGATATGCAAATGGCGGGGTATATACTTATACTCCAAAACTTCCTCTATGACTCTACGCTTCTTGATCTTGCCTTCTTTCACATTTTCGAAACACAACGCATAGATAAAAATTATACGCGAAAGCATTTTCATGCTTAATTAGTTCTATCTGATTATATTCAATTTTAGTTTAACATGACATGCAAACATATAAACCATGCCTTTTATATCAAACTATACTCATGTATTCATTTTCACATGCTTTCACTTTACAAATCATTGATCATATCAAATATGCATTTCCACATGCAACAAATCATTTAACTCAAATCATGAGATTCAAACATGTACTCTTAAGGACGTATTTAGTTTACAAATCTCATTTTCACTGATCAGAGTTTGTTATTTCACTTTGTCTATACAATTCACATTCATGACGGATTCTATTCGTGAATCCCGTCCTTTTTATCATTCGGTAATGTGTTTACACATTTAACAATTTCGGTCTCCTATCATGATGGATGCCGATTGGTGCATCCCACAAAGTGAGACATTTCTTCAATTCCATTCACCGCTCGCGGCGGATCTTGGAATTGGTACATCATGATAGGACATTGAACAATTGGGTTGCCTTCATAGCGGATTGGTTGATCAATACATGTTGGTGTTCGATATATCGATTCAATTCAGATGTCAAGAATTATTAATTCGTTTACAATTGATTAATCACTCACATGCGATTAATCAAGTCAAACATTTCAAAAATATCATTTTCAAATCATATGCACTTCGTGATATCATTTCCAAGATATCATCATTTGATTTATTTGGTAACTACCAAAAGCACTTGAAGCAGATAGAGGGTCGGTGAACAAAGCTTGTTGTCAACTCTGTTCTTCCTTCGATCTCGGTCCTAGGTTAGGTGATCCTCACGGAGTCCTAGTCGATAACAATTCGCCACTCTTAAATTGGATAAAACAAATTCAGTAAAAACATTTTTAGTGAATGACAAATTTATCTTCGTTAATGGTTTTGGGTTAAGACACTAAGTCTACCCAAAGATGGACTCGCCGAGACGGCGAGGTACGGTACATTTTGCATTTAGTTTTATCCTTATTTTAACCCCCATTAATAATTTATTAGGGTCCTTAAACTATCGGTGTATGAATACGAGACTTTCGGAACAAAAATCCGAAATTTGCTCTCATTGAATAGTGTCTACAACACGGCGTAGCGCTCCGCTGCGGTGTAGCAAAGCTATGCCGTAGCATACCCAAGGGGTTGCCATTTTGGCACCCCAACCTCACTGTAGTGAGGGCATCCCACTATTCTGGCGTGAAATTTTACACCGTGTCGTGGGTTCCACTACTTATTTCTTGGCGTAGGAGCCCGTGTTTACTTGATTTTTTCCTTTTTGCGATTTTCTCCAAAAATCACTCAAAATCTCAAAACAAATTATGAATCACTCGATAGCATTCTAAAATCATCTAAACCAGCCATGAGCAAAACCAATGGATGGATTAAGGGTTTCCAAGCAAACATCATTTGAAATCTAGGGTTTGGTTCTTACCTTCGAAATCTCTTTTGCACTTGAAGCCCTAGCCTTTTCTTCCGCTTCTTGATAACTTATGCACCCGGGAAAGATCTCCCACCAAAATCACTTCCTTCCAAAACCACAGCTTTCTCCTCTCTCTCTTTTTTCTCTCAAAGCGTTTGCTTTCGAATGAGCCCTTAGATATATGCAAATTACATAAGCCTTTATTTCCTTAAAGCCTTGTTTGGCTTACACAATAAATCATTCATTTTGGCATTTTAAGCTATTGTTCCTTTCATTTATCATTTAATTCACTTGACATTTAAGCTCATTCTCATTAGACCCTTAGGTCCTCATTTACACATTTCTAATTTGCCATTTTTCACTTGGGTTTATTTCCGGGTTCAATCAATTTCTCATTTTAGCATATAATATTTAATCATATGCTCACATATTCATTTCACATTTCACTATTTAAAAATTTATCAAATTTCCCAGAAAAACCCAAGTTTGGCTCAATTCATACCCGGAATATATAATAAAATTATTATAAAAATTCTAGGGTATTTTTGGGGCGTTACAATCATATTTTCCCTTGGCTGAAAAAGCATAAAGTTTCAATTGGGGAAAAGGGGGGGGGGCATTGTGAGTACCATTATCTTTAGGCCCATTACATAATGGGCCTAGGAGTGCCAACAACGTTGTGGAGCGATCAAGCAGCTTATCATATTAAAACGCCCGGTGGGATGTTATCCCAGGATATGAAGTCTTAAGAATAAGCAGAGAAAACCCGGGTGTCTTCTCAAGGCTTGCTTCTGAGGCGATCATCTAGGATTTCAAGTCCCCCAATCGACCATCCTATCGCATTAGGGAAGTTCGTTATGGATAAGCATATGAAGGCGGAAAATACGCAAAAGAGATATTTATTAGTGGATGACTGATTGGACCAAAATATGTGGTCACCCAAATTTCTGACACTACTACCAAGAACTTATTTAGTCCCCGACAATGATGCCAAAAACTTAATTAGACCATTTTCTGTATAAACCAAAATTGATTGGTTTCTTAGCACTGCCACCAAGGACCATTCAATCCTTAGCAGAAATGCCAAAAACTTGTTGATTGTAGATCTGAAGAATGTTTTCTGCTATTGTTTAAAATAATGCTATTAAAATTTGTTTTGGTTTAAATCACTGCAAGTGCACAGGTCATACAAGTAATAAAGTAGATTATAAGTCCAGATATCATTCCCATGAGGATTGATTGGAAATCTAAAGCTCAACTACCCCTACTACTAAAGAAAATCACTATTTGAACTAATACTTTGTAAGATTGGTATACTATTTATCAAAACTGTAATGGAAAGCTTGTATAAATCTCACTTTAAATAAAAAGAATTCTAATCTACAAGAATCAGAAATTTCACTAAATTGCAATAAAACTAAGAGAGAATTCAGTGTTATGACCATGATTTGCAGTAGGTTAAAAAACAAGTTAGCCATGGGTTTGAATTCTAGACGTGTCCAAAAGAAGATAGTATAGCCTAGGAATCTTCTTGACACTATACACTTCACTATCAAACACACCATATTCCTTTCCAGGACAAATGGGTCTAAATAGCTACTTGTAAAATCAAAATCTCTTTAAGATTTAGTTGCTTTTCCTTTCCAGTACTTCACAACCATTTCTTAGGACTGAAAACTGCTTGTCCCCATAGAAAGGATAATACAAGCCTTTTCCAATTCAATTGGTACCTCAATATGCAATTCATTAGTATTCTCCCTTTCCTTGATTAGAATCTAGCTAACACAGGGATCAAGATCATTTTGCTAAATTGAGAAGAAACCTCTAAGTATGAAAGATGATATATGAGCAAATTTTCCTTACAATAGTAGGAGCATAATTTGTGAAGCATCAAAATTACACTTAGAGTACATTAGTTCGTTTAATGTCAATGAATTATACCCGAGGTGATTGCTCTTTGTTCTCATGTCATCCATCTTTGTGTCACTCAGAGGGATCTTTGAAATAAGAATAAGGATACAACTCTTTCCGAGTATAAACCACTGATATTCAGAACAACATAATTATGAACCAATACCAACTGGATCCATCCAATTTTCATACCCAACACATCTTTTAAAGTAACTGCAAATAGTAATCAAAACACAAAATCCCTTCCCAGAAAGAGTGCAATCATCCATAAGCTGAATTCTGATAGCAATGGTAGTTAATCGAACAAATTCATTGGTACAATAGAAAGCCCCGAAGAAAAAGGCTGAACAAATCCAGAATACCTTGGAATTTAGACATAAATGGAGATAATCGTTTACAAAACCAGCTTGAAATTTCAACTAAGATCGATTCTAATTCTTAAAACGAAACGAAAACTCAAAAAAAAAAATCAAAGTAAAATTTATATATATATATATATATATATATATATATATACTACCACAAAGAACTTAGCTCCTTGAGAGATTCTTTCCAAAATTCCTAAAGTTGAACATTGCACACTAACTCCTAGTAAAACTATTCTGTAGGCTTCAATCATTGGGCTAAAAAGCAGGAATTAGGAAATCGTGGGCTTCAAGAGACCCTAAAAATCTGCCTTAGTTATTGATGTCATGGTGATGTCGCGACTCTGAAGAAAAATATCGCGACTATGAATTTTTGTTGATTTGTGAAATGTTGGGACTTTGGATGTCAATGTTGTGACTTTGGATGTCAATGTCGCGACTCTGATATAATGTCGCTATTGTTGTCGCGACTTTGAATTTCTCCTATTTCGGCAATGTTGTGAGTTTGGAGAAGTAATATCACGACTCTGAATAATGTCGCGACTTTGAAGAAATGAATGTCGCTTGCCGATGTTGCGACTTTGAGGAAGTAATGTCGCAACTTTAAAGAAATGAATGTCGCTTGTCGGAGTCGTGACTTTGAAGGAAATGTTGCAACTCTGCTTGTTGATTGTCTGTATGGGAGTCACGACTTTGGTCTTTCAATGTCATGACTTTGAATAATGTCGCGACTCTTGTGCATAATGTCGCGACTCTTGTGAATAATGTCGTGACTCTGAAATCTTCTACTTTACTTGCTTTAGTTGATGTCACGACTCTTGTGAATTGATGTCGCAACTCTGCGTTCGATGTCGCGACTCCGATGTCGTGACTCTGGTCACCTGATGTCACAACTCTGGATAATGTCACGACATTTTTCATCCAATGTCGCGGCTTTGCTGATTTTTTTGCTTATTTTTTCTTCTTTCCTTTAAATCTCTGCAAAACATAAATTTGGGTAAAGATTCCATAATTTCGTATTAAATTAAACCTTTAAGCCTTAAATCTTCATGAAAAATGGGCTTAAAAATAGATAAGTTTTAGACTCATCAAACTCCCTTAAACTTAAAGTTTTGCTTGTCCCCAAGCAAAGAAAAGATTATTTGTTTGTCCTCAAACAATTAAAGTTGATTTTAAGGACATTTTTTCTTTTCAACCATATCTTTTTAATCACGACAACACTTTGATCAAAACGAAATTTTAGTTGTGATATCTATTTCAGTTAGGTTTCAATGTTTAAATCCTATAATTTTTTCAATTAAGATCATTCAATATAACTGATAATTCCTAGAATGTAAACAGTTAGTTCATGACCCTTGAAGTGAGTGTGTGTTGGTCTTCCCTTAATGACTAATCTGCAGGCTATGTAGCCCTATGAGATATACTAAAACAAAATGGTAGTCTTTGAGAGTGACTTAGGTCCCATAGGCTTGTTGTCATATCTTTCTCCACTAATGTAGGCATAACACAACCCTCAGGAACAAATAGGCCTTTTAGGCTTGTAATGTATGGCTTGGGTACTTGGGTAGATAATTGGATATTTAAGGTTCAAGTTTACCTAGACTGCATACATCTTCTTTTATAAGTTGTCCGTTGTGGCTTTTTTCTTTATCCACCTTTTGTTTCCAGGCTAGTTTCTCAGTTCGGAAGTTCTCTTTTCACTTTGTTCAAGGCTTTAGGAATGGTGCAATGTCTTACCTTCTTAAGCTTTCTACCACCCTTATCAATCTTAGGGTCAGCAACTCCCATACCAGTTGGCATAAGGGTGCTAGGTGTAGAACACCCCTAAGGACTTAATTTCTCAAGAGAGGAAGACTTCAAGGCAAAACAAATTCCTCCTTGAAATTGCACATATTTTTCACCTTATCAGTTTTTTGTTGTGCACCTATTTTTGTACATCTTCTCTCAGTTGATTTTCTTACACCATCACTAATTTTCCTTCGCACTTATTTGCAGTTTGGGCAAACTTAGGTTTCTTTAATGAAAGACAACAACTGAGGGATTGGTTAAGATCTATTCATGTGGAATTAATGATGAAATTGGCAATAGGCTCAAACAATGTACTAGAGTATATGCATAAGCATATCACAAGGTGGGCTTTGAAAGATACAAACTGTTCAAGAATGGCCTAAATCACTTCTTATTGGTTGTGATGCCTAGGATTTCGCCTTGAATAATAATACAACAAGTTCTAGGACCTTTGCAGGGGCGAGATATCTTGAATCAATAAGGTGTTCCTAAACCAAGCATCATTAATTTTCAAGGTACTTATGACCAATGTGTCATTTTTTTAGTCATTTTCTGAACTGTACTGTTCAATCAAGCTAGAATTATTAGCTTGATTAAAATTTACTTCAATTTCAATCTTTTAGAATCTAAAATTTTAGCCTTTTTGTCCTTGACATCACAACTTTCAATTATGTTTTTCTCATTCAGCTCTAATTTCATTCATAGATTTTGCCTTGTTTGTTTTTAAAAACAGATTGTTGTGCCATTGTACAATTCATCAGTTCATCTCGATTCAACATTTTATTTCTTCAGCAATTATAACACAAACAAATCCATAAATTCTCTCAAATTCAATCAAACAAGCAATACAAACTTTCATCATTCAGAAATTAAAAATTTTTTCAACCAAAACTCAATTATGCACAACTTCTAGAAACTTAGTTTTTCTTGTTTTCAAGTTCTAGATTTTCTGCATTCACAGCTTAAGAAATAACATTTTCAGTCCCTTTATTATTTCCTTTCTTCACTTTTGCATTTAGTAAAACTGAATTGATTAATTATTCAAGAAAGCAAACCACAAATTCCAAATTGATTTTTCTTTACTAATCACAAAATACAAAATGATAATGGAATAAGAAGAAAAAGAAGAAAAGAAACAACTACACATAGATTTTTGGAAACTAATTTTTCATTAATCTGTTCAAGTACAATTGTAATTGACTGAATTACACAGAGAGAGAAAGGGATACATTTGGTTCATTTCTTCTTCCTACTGGATTTGGATGCTTTAAGATTCACTGACTCATATGGATACCAACATTGGATGGAGTATATTCAGGAAATGAGGGTCGGGGTCTTTCACTTGTGCCATCTCCTGATATCTTGAGGGTGAACCATTCTAGCATTAAATTATTAGTTTTGATAAGTTCATTTTGTCTATCCCCAATTGAGTTCAGAGAACTCTCAAAATCACCCTAAGCATTATACATTTTTATCATATTAGCATTCACCATATCAAGGCTCTCAGTCCAAAGCTTCTCCCTGTAGTTCAGGGAGGCTTTCATTTCCTTATTCTTCCTCTAGATGGTGGCCCTGATCTCCTTTTGGTGCTCTTTGTATAGATACCTAAAAGCCCTTGCCTTTTGAAGCATGTTCTACACCATTTCCTTTTCTTTGGTCTCCAGGACTTTGAGCAATTCCTGGTCCCTTTTTAATTGATCATTTATAAAAATTCTCTATCTTTCTCCGAATTTAGCTCTAAGAGCTCTATCTCTTTCGGCTAATTCTTCTTTCCATTCATTATCTCTTTTTTGCAGGGCTGTTGTTAAGTCTTCCTCTATCTTTTTCATCAGTTCTTGCAGGTTGTTGTCTCTACACCTCATCTTTTCCCTATTTTGCTCCTCTCACTCCCTGATCTCTACTTTCATCTTTTGTAGCATTGCTATCAGTGCATCATTGTTGCTTTCTTCAGTTTCCATCCTCTGTTCCCTTCTTTGTCCAACTCTAGCAAGAGTTGGTTCTCTATCATCTGCAGGAGGGGAAGGCTCTAGCTGCTCTGCATCTACCTCAAGCATGCCCCTCTCTTCTCTGTTATCTTCCTCATAAAAAACAACATTTGGGGCTTGGTCTCTAGGCTCTGCTTTTGCTTCTGCCCTCTTTCTCTTCCTTATATGCTTTTTTCTCCCTCCCTCTTCACTTCCTACTAGAGCTTTGAGGGCTCCAGTAAGAGTGAGAGGTGGGGTTTTGGGGCACTTCTACTCATCACTTTTGACTTTCACACCCCTTTGATGCACAAATGTGTGATTAAGGAAGGGTGGGGGATTGTTTTAGAAAACTCCCCATCTTCATATTCTAGAATGGATTATGTAATGAATTTTCCAATATCTAACTCATAGCCTTGCACCAGTGCATACAAGAGTATTGCACGGTCTTGTCTCATAGTTGAGACATGCTTAGAGGGCTTCATTACAAAATTAAAAAAATAATAACAGACTTTACTTACTTCAGTTAGATCTCCATTATAGAGGTAGGCGTGGGGAATTGTCAGTGTGCTCTGCCATTTTCCTCTCCCTTTTGTGAGCTTGTTGGTAATCTCTTCAAGGTTAGGGTTCTTCTTTAGCTCTTCATATTCGGAGCAGCCCCCTACTTCCTTAAGCTCGAATAGTTGAGAAAAGGTCCTTTCTCCAAAAGGTACCCATTTCCCCTTGACATAGCAAGTCAGGTTTTTCCTACCCCGAGGTTGGCATAAAACTCTCTAACGAGAGCTATTCCACCTTCCCCTAGGTGTTTGCAGATTTTTCCTCATCATTTTCTCTCAATTTCTTCTTTGAAAGGTGACACTATTTCCTTGAATCCTCTCTAGCCAATGATTCCTTTCTTGGCTAGGATGTCCTTGAAATTCTTTGCCCCCTTTTCAAAAAAGAAAACTTTTGCTTCTCCTCCCTGATCTTCTACTTCTTCTCTCATTCTCTCAATAGGAATTGTCTCTTGGTTTTCTTGTTATCCTACACCCTCTCCGAGTATGCTTTCCACTACATTCTCCACTACTTGGTCTAGGATGGGTGAGTAAGGGCTAGACATCTTTTTTTGTTTTGAAAATGGAAGTTTGGAGAAGTTTGATGTAAAACCCGAGAAAAATGCAATTTTTCTTAAAAAGGGCAAAATGGTAATTTGCCGTTGAAGTATAGGTTGAAAACCTGAAATTTTCTAGATCTCAATTGATGAATCAGACTTCACCGTTGGAATCGTCTCGCGAAATATAGCTATCAAGTTGAATTTTGTTGGATTCCAAGATAATAAGAATTTCACGTATTTCGAGGCACGGGTGTCGGATGACACATGGAGTAGTGCCACATGGCATGAACATGTGGATGCCACATGACCAATTTAGAGCAGTGCACATGTCATGAGAGCCCCTAGTGTTCCACATGTGGCACTACATGCCACATGTCAACATGTGGTGTGACCTTTGCCACCTAGTGCATGTGTCCATGTGACAGATGGCACATGGAACATGGATCATGATAGTGAGAGGAAGTTTCTCTCTGTCAAACCAAAGACATAAAGCTTGGGAGAAGAAAGGAATTGGTGGAGGAAAGAAAGAAGGAGAGATAAAAAGAAAGGAAAGGAGAAAAGAAAAGAAAGAGAAAAAAAAGAAGGAAGAAGAAAGAAAGGAGGAAAACAAAAGAGGAGGAAAAAAAAAAAACGATGTGTCAGGAAAGAAAAAAGAGGAAGAAAAGGAAAAGGGCTCAGGATTCAGTGTTAAACGGTCGGAGAGTCGATAAAGCGAAATTCAGGAAGTTTGGTCTGCTCCTGCGGAGCTACGAGTAGGTGCAAAAAAAAAAAAAAAAAAGGTAGGATTTTCTGCAACACTGGTTCCTCTTAATCTAAGGGTCGTAAATGGCTGTGTGGTTCAGCCCTAACTATGGGACTGAGTTTTCGGATGTTGGGATTGTTTTTTGGAACAGTTGTTTGAGGATTGCTTCATGTTGAATTTATAGCCTTTAATGAAAATCTTGAAAGTTGTAAAAAAAAAAAAAAAAAGCTTAAATTTCTAGGCTGAGTTCAGATTATTTCTAAGGTTGAGTATGGCCGGGAATGGCTAGTTTGTGTGGACTATTTTTATTTTTTATTTTTGAGAATTTTATAACATGCTGAATGTGTTGTAAATATGTTGATATATTGGTGTTATATATATTAGCATGAATGGATGTAAATTATATGCTTTCGATATAATTATCCATGGTACTTGGCATAAAGTACAGTTTATAAATTGTTCTATGTATTTTTTATGATCCATGTAACATGAGATACATGCAATGGCATTTTGCATTGTATATGCACGGGGGCATCGCATTCAGTTGGGTGCGAGTGCATGGTCAATAAATCGACACTACGTTTGGTGTTGATTGGGTGGGCTTGGTGAATGGGACAACGTCCAACATAGTCACACGATTGATTGAAATGATAAAGAAAATATCTGCTGAGTATTAGTAAGAAGGGATAGATCCCCCATCGGGTGAAAAACTTGCCAATTATAGTCAGACATAGTCCCTAGCAATGAAAGGCCGTAAAAGTGTCTGGGTTTGCGGAGCTTGCGGTGAGACACCAAAAATCCGCTAACCATAAAAAGGCGCATAGATTTTGAATATAAAATGATCATTGTGATGTATCATCTAAAAAGCTTTTGGTTTATAAACAAATGAAATTTGTTTTGAAAATGACTATTGGATGTCATCCAGAATGACGATTTTTCACACATGGGCTTAGGATTTGTGTGAGGGAGTAGGTGAGGACTCGGGCGCATGGTACATGGCGGTCGCGTAATTTCATGGCATGACGTAAGTTCCATTTAAATTGGCATATTCTTCTTAGAATGTTGATGTGTGTATTATTATGTAAACATGGCATTGCGTAATGTGTTCAGGTGAGAAGTAGCCCTTGTAGGAGTTATCCTTGCTTGGGCATTGCTCACTGATCATGGGACCCCTTTCGGTCAGGGTTATGTACGAGGCGGGTGACCCTCGTCGGGACCGCGGGGTGTGAAGAAGCGAGGAACTATGGGAACTTTTTGAGAAGCGTACAGGCAAAAAAGAAAAAGGGTTTTACGTGTCATTACTGTATATAAGGAGTTGTAGTCGAACTCTTATGAACCATTTAATAAATTTGTATGTTTTTAAAATGTAATGGCATGAATGGATCAGATGGATGGGACACGATATAGTGGTATTGAGATATACGATACCCGGCAAATTGTTCGTGCGATAATGATTGTCAGTGGGACCCCGAGGTTTTGGGTGTCGATTTAGCCATCAAAAGCTTTAGGTATACGAATACCTAGGGCTTGGTGGGCATGGGTTTAGGACATGCGGTTATAGTACAGAGCATAGGTTATGAATGCCTAGGGCTCGATGTTTGATATTAGCGTCATAGTTTGGTATCAAAGTATTCATTATGCATTCTTGTGAAGCGTTGTGTGATGATTGTGTTACATAATGTGTGTTACATATTGTGTGGATTATATACATGATAGGTTGTATATAGAAAGCGAGAGAACACTGGATGAGAACACAGCTGCTCCCAGAGTTGGAAAATAAATCAGACATGAAGCAAACCAGAGCGATCTTTCATGCACAGTGTTGCGTATCATCACTTCGAAACTCAGGAAAACTATCTTCGATGACATCATCTTTGAAATAGCAAGTCAGAGATCAGATCCTTCCGGAGACCATCCATGGGCAAAAGTAGCCACATGTTTTATTTGTTTTGTTGGATGACCCATGGACTATGGAAATTATGAACCACAACCGGCTGCGAGTAAGGCCTGAGGTAGAACCAGAGATCGGACCAGAAATAACCTCCGGAGGACTAAGGCATCATACTGGACGTGGGAGGAGGGATCGATGGTGGTGACCATTGTTCGACTCAGGTTGAAAATGTTTTGGAGGCTATGGAAATCACCTCCGATGCTACACAGATCAGACTAGTGGCATTTCAGCTAGATGGTGAATCCTAAGTATGGTGGGATTGGATCAAGACCTCTAGGAACTTGGAGGAAATGACATGGGGAGATTTTCGTATGCTTTTCATGAGCAAGTTTTCCGTTTTCTCGTATGCGAGAGCTCGGGAGTTTAGAGTTGAGGCAGGGGCACGACAATATTAGGAATGTGTTTGGGTTAAATGCAGATTATGTTTTGTGGACGATTACATGGCCACATATATGGCCAAAGTGAGGAAGTTTAAGGATGGTATGAAATTGTCCATCCGGGGTAAGATTGTGGGACTTCTCCTACAAGATATGGACTCTATGGTCAGAACAACTATGACCATCGAGAGAAAGATTGATAATATGAAGAACATCGGGATCACGGTATTGGTGGAAAGAGGAAGGAGAACCCTGATTTTCTTTGGAAACAAAGCGGAGGACTTTTGTTCCGAGATCTCTAAAGGCAGGCCGCGACTATCGGGGCTAAGACAAGATGGGAGACACTTCTGTGGCTCTTAGCCGCCTGGTGTGTAGAGTGGGCTTCCAAAGGCCACCAGCTTCGACACTTGAGACGGGATTGCCCTTAGAGGTGGTGGATCCTAGAGTTGCTGGGACACCACGCTCCCAATCATCAAAGCCGGGACACATAGGACCAGCTTGTTCCTCCTTAACTCCACTACCGGGCCTGGAAGACAAGATAAATTCGAGGTGCCACACAAGCACCTACCAATAGCAGATCGCCACATGGGCTGAGGTATGGGTCAGGTCGATAGGGCTCCAAAGGCCGACCTCAGGACCTGTGGGCATGTCTACACGTTACACCAGACTGACCAGCTCAGAGATCAACCTATATACAAGGTATGTTTTTTGTTATCTCGCATTCAGGCAAGGATACTTTATTTGATTTGTACCGCATCATCTGGCCACGCATCATGTGTGAAAGAATCGGGCGAGAGGTTGAGAACTTAGAAAAAGTTGTTGCACATGCTCCCCAGGAACTAGTGAGTGTTGATTTGATATGTTAGGATCAGGAGTTGTAGACTTCCGTGATCCATCAATGGACCCAAGTGTCGCGGATATGTCTGGAGTTTGATGTCATCCCAGGCACACCGAGTCATCATCGTCAGGATCGTAGGAGAGTTATTGCATACACACAGGATGGTGTTTCAAGGAGATAAGCACAGTGCTTTACCCTAGGCCTCAGACACTCTAGCGGCATAGACAGCTTGATGTCACACAAGCCTTACCCTGTAGGACGAGGTAAGACAGGTTTGAGTTTAGCTCGTAGTTTGCACTGGGATGTCTTTCTGACGAGCTACCGATTACCCCGTAGAGGGATGTAGACCTTATCATTGAGTTACACTTCAAGACGCTGCCCATTTCATGACTTCTGATAGGACGGGCCTGTTGAGTTTCCGTAATCCCAAGGTCCGCATACGTGAATTGTTGGATAAGGCTCATTGGGACTAAGCACTTCACCTTGGAGGGCTTCGGTTTTGTTTGCTAAGAAAATGGACAAGACCCTTCGACTGTGCATTGACTACCGATAGTTGAATAGGGTTACGAACAAGAATCGGTATCCTTTGCCGAGGATTGATGATTTATTTGATCAGTTGAGAGGGGCGCGGGTCTACTCCAAGATAGATCTCCATACTGGCTACCATTAGTTGAGAGTTAAGGAGGTAGACATCCCTAAGACGACGTTTAGAATGCGATATGGGCATTTTGAGTTCACAATGATGCCGTTCGGATAGACGAATGCTTCAGCGGCATTCATGGATCTTATACATAGGGTGTTCTAGCCCTACCTAGATCTGTTCGTAATGGTTTTTATGGATGACATCTTGATCTAATCTAAGTCTCAGGAGGATCACGAGGGTCATTTGAGGATTGTTCTCTAGGCCCTTAAAGAACATCGGTTATACGCTGTCTCAAGAAGCGCGTAGTTTCGCTTTAATGAGGTGAATTTTGGGACATGTAGTGTCACTGGGTGTATCACTTGGGAGAGATCAAGTCGGCCTTCGAGATACGATTTTGGGATTAAGTGTGGTACCATCAAGATTTATCGAGGATTTCTCCCGACTAGTTGTAATTTATGACGAGATCGGATCTTAAAGAGGTCAAGTTTAAGTGGAATGACCAGTGTGCGAAGGCATTCCAGGAATTGAAAATGAGGCTTACATCAGCCCCTATCCTGATAGTCCCGGAAAGGGGATAAGTATACAAAGTGTACTGCGATGCTTCTAAGGACAGACTGAGATGTGTTTTGATGCAGTCTGGGAGGGTGGTAGCTTATGGTTCTAGGTAGCTAAAGAACCACGAGCGGAATTATGCCACACATGACATAAAGTTGGCAGCTATAGTCTTTGCCTTGAAGATTTGGCGCCACTATCTATATGGTGAACATTTCAAAGTATTCTCAGACCACAAAAGTCTGAAGTATATCTTTACAAAACGGGGCCTCAACATGAGGCAGCGTAGATGGATGGAGTATTTGAAGGATTATGACTTTACTTTGCATTACCATCCTGGTAAGGCAAATGTAGTGGCTGATGTGCTTAGTCGGAAATCACGGGGAGTACTAGCTAGTGTAGCTTCCTGGGAATGGCAGATGCTCGATGTTGTGGGACAATTTAGACTGTAGTACAGTGATCAAGCTTAGGGTACTTCGAGGAGTTTAGTGGCTACGCCTTCCCTACTGAGCAGAGTGATCGAGTTCCAAGGACAGGACATAGAGATATTGTCCATCAGGGACTGGGTACGGTTGGGTGCAGGTGATGAAGGCTGGGTGTTGACTAATTTTTTGACACTACTACCAAAGACTAACTAAATTCCCCAACAACAACGCCAAAAACTTGTTGACCAATTTTTCGACACAGCTACCAAAGACTAACTAAAGTCCCCGACAATGACGCCAAAAACTTGTTAAGACATTTTTTGTATAAACTAAACTGTTCAAACAAAGTTATGACTCTGCCACCAAAGGACTATTATCTACTCCCCGACAACGGTGCTAAAAACTTGTTAAGACCAAATGTGATGAAAATATGTGTTTTTCCATTTTTGTAAACTGGATTCATTAAAGATTTTGATTGGTCTTAATCACTGCAAGTGCACAGATCATACAAGTAATAAGTGATTTCAAGTCTTATATTGTTCTACGAGGATTAAGGATGAATCATAAAACCAACTACCCCAACTACTCAAGATCCTTCCTATTTGAACTCCAATATTAAGATGATTGGAAAACGAATAAAATAATACTAAATTCATTTCACTAGTGTACATAAAATATTAATAAGAATGGAGTTGAGAATTCACTGAGTGAGAAAACACTAGGACATAAACCAATGAATAATTGTCAATTTCTCGCATCATTTTTGAACTTAGCTAAAGCCATAAGTCGGGAAAACCTAATGCCAAAGATGCATCAGGGTATAGTTTGATTTCTCAACCATACCTTTCACTAATTAAAGATTCATGTTCATTTCTGGCTCATGAATCTAATCAACTACTTGTAAGATATAATCCTCTTTCTAAAATTTGAGTATTTTTCCTTTTAGTACTTCACACCCAGATCTTAAGACTGAAGATTTCTTGCCCCCATAGATAGGATATTACAAGCCTTCTCCAATTTAGATGACACCTCATCCTTCAATACTAATGAAATTCTCTATCTCTTTGATTAGATCTTGCTAACACGGGATCAGAATCCTTTCATCAGAGAGAGGAGAAACCTCTGAGTGATTAAACTGATACTTCATCAAACTATTCTCAAACCATGAGTAAATTAGTGATTTATTTGAGTTATCTTTCAGAGTCCATTAGTTCCAAGTATTAGTCTTCCATACCCACAGAACTCGTTTCACCTCGTGTGATTCTCCATCTTTGTGTCACGCAGAGGGCCTCCTGGAAATCAGAGCAAGATACAATACTTTGCTTAGGTACACGGTACTAGTACTGGGAACAATTATGTTAAAAAATAATACCAATAAAATAAATTCAAGAATTCTAACTAAGGCGTTCTTCTACTTTGTGCAAAAATGACAATCAACATCAACCCATTCCCGTAGGAGCTCAACTCTTTTCAAAACTGTCTACCCATATCGCGACTACAACCGATCAAGAAAATTCACTGAAAGAGTAAACGAATTGAAATAAATGAAATCCAGAAATTTTCCAAACTCCATTTTATTCCAAACAGTAATGAAAGAGAAAATTTAACAAGAAATTCCAACTCGAAGCTGTATTTTAGTTCATTACTCAAATCCAGAAAATCAAAAGAAAACTAAGTAAAAACTACGCTCAAAATAAATCTACTAAAAAGGAAATAAAAGAAAAATAATACACAAAGAGTCTTCTCAATCACCTGCATATTAGAATTACGTGGTTACGATGCTGCTCTGTGATGCGCTCATTTATAAACTTTCTCTAATGTCAACCACGAAGATAGTGTTGTGGATCCCCAAATTCTCGTCTAAATTGGTCACTTTGTCGTTAATATAAAGGTCATCATAGAGTCTTCGGTCTTTGTCGCAGACTTCTATCGCAGCTTGCAGTTTTCTATCGTGACTTGTTCTCTGAGCTTTTTCTTGGATTCTCTCACGACAGACTTTGATAATGTCGCGACAGAGTTTTGATCCAGCAGTCTTGTTCTTGTCACGACGAGAATGTCTTGTGTCGCGACATAAATTTTTTTGCAGCTAGCTTCTCATTTTCCTCTACTTCTAGAATCTATCGCGACAAAATTTTCTTTGTCACAACAAGCATTTTTTTCTCTTTAGCTTGTCTACTCTGTCGCGAAAGGATTTCTTTGATTCCTTAACAATTTCTATCACAACAGAATTTTCTTTTGTCGCGACAGTATCTTCTTCTCCGCCCCTTATCACCGGCCGAGTCAGCTTTGCTGCAACATAGGCCCTTTACGCTACGCACTTTACTTGGCTAATCTCAGTTCTCATTCAGTTTCTATCGCGATCGAATTTTCTTCTATCGCGATAGAATTCTATCATTCTTTAGCTTTTATTGTCGTGACAGAAAATTACTTTGTCACGACAGAGATTCTGCCTTCCATTCTTTATTATGTCGCAATCTGAATTTCTTTTTCACCATTCCTCTTGTATTGCTCTTCAACTTCTTGTCGCGATAGAGAATTCACCTCTTTCATGTTTTGTTTGTTGCGATAGAAATAATCCTTGTTGCGATAAGTCCTGTTTTCAGAACTCGAATGTTATGTCGCGATGATTTCTTGTCGCACAGACTTTCTTCCTTTAGTCGGTTCCATTTAAAACTTTGTCACAACATAAAAACACTTGTCTCAGTTGACTTGTGTTATATTCTTGCCATTTTCTATCGCGATAGAGTTGTCTTTTGTCACGACAGAGTTCATCTGCTAATCTTTAGCCTTTTATGTTGCGATAGAAGAAGGATTGTAGCGACAAAGTTCCTTTGCCATTTGCCTTGATCATTGTCGCGACCGATTTAAGAGTGTTGCGACAGAGATTCTATTTCTACCTTGAGTTCAAATGCTGACTTTGTTGCTATACAACTCGGCTACAACATAGTTCTTCAATCGTTGAATTGTCATAAATAAATAAAAATATGTCGCGGCAGAGAATGTTGCAATTGCACTTTTTTTTTCTTCTTTTATGCTTGAATTATCTCATTTTTCAATTAAAACCTGCAAAACACAAAGTTGGTGAATATTCCATAATTTGGTATAAAAATAGACCAAATCACAAAACATGCCGTAAAATGGATTAAAAATAGATGAGTTTAAGACTCATCATTAGGCCATTCACATAAATGGTAGCACTTAATAGGATCGGTTATGGTTCTCACTGACAGATTCGAGAGAGGAGATTCAAGGAGTTCCATTGCTCTTTTTTTGCAAAGGTATCCGTGTGGCATGAAGATACCGAGATCTTCGCTGGCCAATACATCGAGGATGAAGAAACATGCTGTGGCGGATCTTTGTTTGACGTATGTCTCATGTGTCGTAAGAGGTAAAGGTTGAGCACTATGCCAAGGTTACTTCCAGCCTCTAGAAGTAGCCGAAGTTGAAGTGGGAACATCGATGGATTTTGTGACTCATTCACACGACATCATGGCTACGACGCGCGCGGGTGATAGCGACTGCTCACTGTGTCGTACATTCTGGTTAGCGGATGACCTCACTAATCGGCACTATGTGTTATAGCGCATATAGAGATCGTCCGCTACATGGTGTGCCGCTCTCTATCAGACAACCGGATCCTGTGTTTACAACTCACTTGGAAGAGTTTTCAGAGAGCTACGGAATACGCTGATGACGAAGCATTGTTTTCATCCACAAAAGGTAGACGCACTACCTGGAGAAGACCATACAGGTTTTGGAGGACATGCTGCGGGCATGCGTCTTAGATCTCAAGGGTGGCTCGGAAGAGCATTTGCCCTTGGTAGAGTTTGCCTATAACAACAGTTATCAAGCAAGCATACAGATGGCACCCTATGAGGCTTTATATGGGAGGCTATGTCGATCTCCGATTTGTTGGACGGAGGTGGGGGAGAGATCCAACATGGGTCTGGATTTTATTAAAGACACCTCTGAGAAGGTGGATTTGATACGGAAACGTCTTCTCACTACTTAGAGCCTACAAAAGAGTTAGATCGACAGACGACGACGACCTCTAGAGTTTGAGACGAGTGATCATGTCTTCTTGAAGGTGATGCCTAAGAGAGGAGTGATCAGGTTTGATAAGTAGGGGAAACTATCGCCGAGGTATATTAGGCTCCTTCTTTAGATACTGAGGTGGGCACAATTTGCATATCTGCTAGCTTTACCACCGAAGTTTGTCTGGGTGTCCACTAGGTATTCCATGTCTCCATGCTAATTGAACAGACTCCAAATCGACTCATGTAGTCTATCGGGAAAGCTATTATTGATACGTATGGGACCTTCGAGGAGGGACCCGTGCGTATCGTTGGATAGCCGAGATAGCGTCTTGTGACGTATGATCGCGAGGCTAAGAAAGGCATGAAGATCGGCAGGAAAATGCAACATAGGAATGCTAGGACACGATGCGTGCCACTTATCATTTCTTATTTAAGGATGAAGGTACATTGTTTAGTCATTTGGTACTTAAATGACTGTTTCATATGCATGAGACAGGGTATGTGTGTGTAATTTCTGGGATAAATTTTTTTAAAGGGTGATAATGTAAAAACCAAAGAAAATGCAATTTTTCTTAAAAAGGGAAAAACAGTAATTTGCCGTTGAAATACAGGTTGAAAACCTGAAATTTTCTAGATCTTGGATGATGAAACAGACTTCCTCATTAGAATCGTCTCGCGAAATCTAGCTACTTAGTCGTATTTTGTTAGATTTCGAGACAGTCGGAATTTCGAGGCGTGGGTGTCGGATGACACATGGAGTGGTGCCACATGGCAAGCTTAGAGGAGTGCACATGGCATGAGAGCCATGTGGTGTGGCATTTTCCACCTAGTGCATGTGTCCATGTGACACATGGCACATGAAACATGGATCATGAAAGTGAGAGGAATAGGAAAGTGAGAGGAAGTTTCCTCTCACTTGGATCAAACCAAGGAATAGCTTAGGAGAGAAGAAGAAATTCGGTGGAGGAAAAGAAAAGAAAGGAGAAAAAAAAAAAAAGGAAAGGAGAAAAAGAAAAGAAAGGAGAAAAAAGAAAAGAAAGGAAGAAAGAAAAGGAAAGGAGAGGAAAACAAAAGAGAGGAGGAAAAAAAAAACACTTGCGTGGGAAAGAAGGAAAAAAGGGGAAGAAAGGAAAAGGGCTCCAATTCCCGGTGTTTCAACTGTTGGAAGTCGATAGGCTGAGAATTAAAGTTGGTTTACTCGTTGCAAGCTGCGAGTAGGTGCCAAAAAAAAAAAAAAAACAAAAAGAGGTAGGGTTTTTTCCTACACTGGTTCCTCTTAATCTAAGGGCCGTAAATAACCGTGTGGTTTAGCCCTAACCATGGACTGAAGCTTTTGACGTTAGATCGTTGAACAATGAGCTGAGGACCTGCCATGGCATAATTTATAGCCATTAATGATAGTCTTGAAAGTTGAAAAAAATAAATAAATAAAAACAAAAGCTGAAATTTATGGGCTGAGTCTAGATTATTTCTAAGGCCGAGTATGGTCGAATTTATGGCCAGGAATGACTAGTTTGTGTGGACCATTTTTGGTGTTATTGCTGGAAATTTTATAACATGTTGAATGTGTTGTAAATATGTTGATATATTGGTGTTATATATATTAGCATGAATGAATGTAAATTATATGCTTTTGATATAATTATCCATGGTACTTGGCATAAAGTACGGTTTATAAATTGTTCCATGTAGTGTTCATTATACATGTAACATGAGATACATGCAGTGACATTTTGCATTGTATATGCACAGGGGCATAACATTGAGTTGGGTGTGAGTGCATGGTTGGTAAATAGACATTGCGTTTGGCGTTAATCGAGTGGGCTCGGTAAATGGGACAACGTCTAACTGAGTCGCACGGTTGATTGAAATGATAAAGAAAATATGCGCCGAGTATCAGCAAGAAGGGATAGATCCCCCTTAGAGGTGAAAAACCCGTAAATTATGGTCAGACATAGTCCCTAATAGTGAAAGGCCGTAAAAGTGTCTCGGTTTGTGAAGCCCATAGTTAGATACCAATAATCCTCTACCCACAAAGAGAGCATGGATTTTGAATATAAAATGATCATTGTGATGTATCATCCAAAAATCTTTTTGTTTCTAAACAAATGAATTTTGTTTTGAAAATGATCATTGGCTGTCATCCAAAATGACAGTTTTTCACACGGGCTTAGGATTTGTGTGAGGGAGTCGGTGAGGACTCGGGCGCATGGTACATGATGAGTCTCATCTCATTTCATGGCATGACACGTAGGATTCCATTTAGGATTGACATTTTCTTCATTGGAATGTTGATGTGTGTATTATTGTGTGAACAAGGCATTGCATGTGCATTTAGCGAAGTGTTTTGGTAGAAGGTCCTTACTGGCATTGCCTACTCCGTCAGTGGGACCCCATTTCAAAAAGTTATGTACAAAGCAACACCCTCATCTGGGATCAGTAGGAAGAAAGCCGAACTGTGGCTTTGAGATACCTTTTTGTAAAAAAAAAAGATTTTACATGTAATATTTTGTATATAAGAGAGTTGTAACTTGAACTCTTATGAATTGTTTTGATAAATTTGTATATTTTTCTAAAATATATATGCATGAATGGATTCTAGTGAATGGGACGCGATATGGTGGTATCAATATATGGTATACCCACGTGTATTCGCGCTGGCACTTCGGTCATTGACCCGACCCCTGCCTGGGGTGTCATAGCTTGATATCAAAGCTTAGGTATACGAATACCTAGGTCTTCCTCCAAGGTAATGTTTCAGCCTCTGACCATTCACTTTAAACTCATTTGCAGAATTGGTTTTCAATGTTACTGCTCCAAAAGGGGTAACTACAACTACTGTGTAAGGACTACTCAATCTTGACTTGAGTTTTCCTGGAAAATGTCTCAGCTTTGAATTGTACAATAGGATTAGCTCTCCTATTCTAAACTCTTTACTCAAAATCTTTTAATCATGTAACTTCTTGGTTTTATCTTTGTAGATCCTGGCATTGTCATAAGCTTCATTTCACTCTTCCGCTATTCATTTGAGTAATCTCTTTTCAAGGGCCTGTAAATCATCATTTGATGTCTACATAGCCTTATGTCTTGAAGCTTAAAAGGGAGATGACAAAGTTTTCAAATAATAACCTATGGGGACATTCCAACAGGCTATGTGCACCCCAGATACCTAAAGTGCATCATCTAGCTTGATTGACCAGTCCTTCCTTCTTGAGTTGACTGTTTTCTCCAGTATATTCTCAATCTCCTTATTGGAAATTTCTGCTTGCCCATTTGACTGAGGGTGATAAGCTAATCCCATTACATGTTTGACTCCATATCTGCTCACTAGTTTTGCAAACAACTTGTTTGTAAAATGGCTTCCCTCATTACTAATGATTGTCCTTAGGGCTTTAAATCTACTAAAGATATTTTTTTGAACAAACCCCACAACTGTGTTGGCATCATTTTTGGGACAAGCTATAGCTTCCACCCATTTGGATTCATAATCCTCAGCAAGAAGAATGTACAAATTTCCAAATGAGGGTGGGAAAGGTTCCATGAAATCTATTCCCCATACATAAAAAATTTGCACCACCAGGATCCCTTTTAGAGGCATCTCATTTCTTCTGTTTATGTTGCCCATTTTTTGACATCTGTCACAATGCTTAACCCATTCAAAATAGTCTCTAAATAGAGTTGACTAATAAAAACCTGATTGGAGAATTTTTAGGGCTGTTCTATCTCCTACAAAATGTCCTCCATATGGTGATGCATGAAATTTATCCACAATCCCACCTTGTTCAGCTTCTGGAATACATCTTCTGATGATTTGATCTGCCCTTCTTCTAAACAACAGTGGGTCATCCCATATATAAACTTTTGCATCAGTCCTCAATTTTCTTTTATGTTGGTAGCTGAATTTTGGTGGCATAATTCCACAAGATACACTCACAATATCGAAAGATACCAGTGGTATTTGACCGAACTCAAAAGTCGTTTCATTAGGGAAATTTCTTTATTTCAGCTTCGTTTCCTTTTAGTAAAGTTCTTCTAATCTTGACAAGCGATCCGCTATCACATTGTCACTCCCATTCTTGTCCTTAATTTCCAAATCAAATTCTTGTAGCAACAATACCCACTTGATCAGTCTTGGTTTGGCATCTTTCTTTGTTATCAAATATTTGATTACTGCATGATCAATGTGTATGATGATGTGGGACCCCAATATATATGGTCTAAATTTTTCACAAGCAAAAACCATTGCTAACATCTCCTTTTTTGTGGTTGAGTAGTTCTCTTGTGCCTCATTGAAGGTTTTGCTGGCATAGTATATTGCTATGAAAATTTTCTCTGTTCTTTGTCCCAAAACTGCTTCCATTGCATAGTCACTAGCATCTCACATGATTTCAAAATCCTTGTTCCAGTCTAGTGTTGCCATGATGGGAGCTATAACCAATATGGATTTTATTTCTTCAAATGCAGACCTGCATGACTCATTAAACTCAAATTTGGCATCCTTTTCCAACAGTCTGCATAACGGTCTGGAGATTTTAGAGAAGTCCTTTATAAATCTTCTGTAAAATCCAGCATGTCCTAAGAAACTTCTTATCTCTTTAACTATAATAGGTGGCATTAGAGTTTCAATGAAAAAAATGTAACGCTTTGAAAATACCCTAACAGTTTTATAACATGTTTAAGTTGTAAAATAAATTATATTATATTTTTTCTACAAGTGAATGACAAAAACAAAAATGATAAAAATCAAGAAATTTACAGACAAATAAATTTATAGTAAAATAAGTCAAATGGGACCCAAGGGTCCTAATTGAGGAGTAATGTTAAAATGTGAATAAAATGAAATGATAAGTTAAATGGAAAAAATGAGAAATAAGAATTAATGGAGTAATGCAACATGGCCTTAGCTATCTAATGGGATTAGCATCAATTTCCTGTCTTAGAAAGCCATTTTCACATTTGGGCATTTCGTTTTGAGAGAGAAAGAGAGCCAAGGCTTGTGGAGAAAGGGAGATTGGTGATTTTTCTCCGGGCAACCAAGAGTTAGAGAGATCAAGAGAAGAAGGATGCTTTTGTATTGAAGAATCAAAAGATTAAAGGTATGGAAACTAAACCCTAACTTTTATTTTCTTGTGTTGGGTTGATGGAAACCCCAAAATTTTTGGATGAAAGTGTTTGTATTGGTTGTAAACAAGTTTTAGGGGTTGATGACGAGGAAGCTTGACCCAAGAACGGGATTCCGAGGATAGGAATCGAAGAGTGACAACATTTTTGAGTTTGTTCTTCAATCTCTGCTTTTCACCAGGAAATTGACTACACTCTTCTTTTATTGTTTCAAAATTACTGTGAATTATTATGAAATATTGAAATGATTTATGATAATTGTGTATATTGATTGTTTTAAATTGATTTGAGACAACCATTGCGAAATAAATTGCATATGAAAATTCTGTATGAGCGCTAAAAATAAATTATTGTATCAAAATGTATATACACTATTGTAAATTGTATTGAATGATTGAAGGCTCCCAGCAATATTAACCCTTAAAATTGAAAGTTAAGGATACTGATATACCAATAAGAGTCAAATTACAGATATACCGAATGTAATGAAGTGTCAACTGACCAGAGCCGAGTGGGACAAGACAGGTATTCACGAAATCGATTTAATAACTTGGCTAGCGTACTCACAGACTGCACTGTGTTATAAAACTATTTATATCATCAAGTAGCTCTAGCTGACCATGTTGCTGATTGCATCCTATGCACCAAATAAGTTAAATTCGATAAGGGCAAAATGATAACAAGATCAAAAGTGCATGATTTAGATTTGAATGATTTGAAGCACATATGAAATCAGAGTAACTTAGAAATGACCAATGAATTGTAATTGAATGTAAATGAAATGAATATATATATATATATATATATATATATATATATATATATATATATATATATATATATATATTGTACTTATTTGTTATTGGAAAATGTATAAAAGCATTGTTTTATAAACATTGCATGAATTGATTTAAACTGAAAAGAAGAGAGAATTGTATAGAACCACTAAGCATGAAAATGCTTAGCGCGTTGTTTTTGTCATCGCGCAGGTATCGAGTGAACATGTACGAGGACAAAGACATCAGAGATTTAGAGTCAACGTCAAAGCTTCACGGTGTCGAAGTAAAGATCCGACCATGCATTCATGAAATCTATATATATGTATTGTACTGCATTAGTTATTGGAAAAATGTATAAAAACATTGTTTTATAAACATTGCATGAATTGATTTAAACTGAAAAGAAGAGAGAATTGTATAGAACCACTAATCATGAAAGTGCTTAGCGCGTTGTTTTTGTCATCGTGCAAGTATCGAGTGAACATGTACGAGGACAAAGACCGTAGAGATTTAGAGTCAACGTTAAAGCCTCACGGTGTCGAAGTAAAGATCCGACCATGCATTCATGAAATCAATTTCACCATTTTGTATAAACTCTGATTTTATTTTGTAAATGTTTTGATATTGAAAACTCTGATATATTTTGTAAATGATTTGATTGAAAAGGGCATGGAATGCCAATTTATATAAATGAGTTATTCAAGAATAGTTATGGGCCCAATTTAAATTAAGGAATGTATATTTTGTTTTATCAAAGCTACAATTAAATTGTTATAAAAAGGTCGCATTTGTATTTGTATTGGTATTAGAGCTAGAGTTAAATTGTTAGAAAAAAAAGGGGTGTTACATTTTATAGTGGTATCAGAGCCTAGGTTTAGGCGATTCTACAAAATGATTTTAAAATTTTTGTAAATGATTTTGAAATTGTTTATGACATGCATTGCATTTGCATATAAAGGATGACGTGACTCTAATGCGTATCTTGTCGGACTTAATAGGTAAGCATGGAAAGTTCAGGTCCTAATAATGTCATTGTGAATAGAGTCTATAGAGATTGTCCCATTCGAATATGAGAGTATGAGTTTCCAGGAGATTTGATCGAGTTGTCATTTAGAGAGTTTGATGTGATAATGGGGATGGATTGGTTTTCCTGACACCAAGTGGTAGTTGATTGTAGAATGAAGAGAGTGACCTTAAGGATACTGAGTGGCGAGGAATTGACTTTTATCGGCAAGAGGTCGAACCACCTCTTTAATGTGATATTCGCCACTACTGCTAGAACGTTGGTTTGAAAGGGGTGTGAATCCTACTTGGTGTATGTGATTGATACCAAAAAGGTAAAGCCTAGCTTATCGGACATCCCTACAGTTAGTGATTATCCGGACATGTTTTCGGAGGAGTTGCCATGATTGCCTCCACAGAGAGAGATTGAGTTCGCAATCGACGTTGTTCAGGGTGCCACTCCGACATCCATTACACTGTATCGAATGGCTCTGGTGGAGTTAAAAGAATTGAAGCTTAAGTTGCAAGAATTGTTAGAGAAAGGATTTATTCATCTGAGTGTATCACCATGGGGAGGCTCCAAAGTGTTTTGGCTGGAAAATAAAGATGGTACGCTTCGATTGTGTGTTGATTATAGGCAACTGAACAAAATGATAGTGAAGAACAAATATCCATTACCCAGGATTGATGACTTGTTCGACCAATTTAAAGGTGCAAGTGTCTTTTCGAAGATTGACTTGCGATTTGGGTATCATCAATTAGGATTAAGGATGCAGATGTGCATCAGACTGTGTAACGCGGTATGGACATTATGAGTTCCTTGTAATGCCGCTAAGGAGAAATGCCCAACGCTTTCGCGGACTTAATGAATCGTGGTTAATCGCTTGTAGATTAGTTTGTCATGGTGTTTATATATTACATCCTTGTGTATTCAAAGGATCCGGAAGATCATGATACACACCTTCGAGTAGTGCTAGAAATCTTAAGAAAGGAACAGTTATATGCCAAACGGAGCAAATGCAAATTTTGGTTGAGAGAAGTGTCATTTGACACGTCAGACAAAGGAATTCGAGGATCCAAGGAAGATAGAGGTGATTATTGAATGGAAACCCCCGAGAAATGTCACAGAAGTGCTTAGTTTCCTAGGATTGGTGTGTTACTACAAAGGTCGTTATATGGGTTTTCATGACCGCGGCCCTGACAAGATTGCTCCAAAAGAATGTGTGATGTTTCCGAGCGAGTGAAAAGTGTCAAGCTAGTTTTGAAACTTTGAAAGCATCTCCTTAACCAAGGCACGGTTCTTACTTAGCCGACCCATGGCAAGAATACATGATTTTTGGGGTGATGCTTCTCATTAAATAGACTTGGATGTGTCCTTTGCAAAGGTAAAGTGGTAGCTTACACTCACAAGTGCTTAGTTTATGAAGAACTACCCTACGCATGATTTGGAATTAGTCGCCATTGTGTTTGCACTGAAAAGTTGGAGACACTATCTTTATGGAGAAAAGTGTTTCATCTACATCGATCACAAAAGTCTTAAGTATTTTCCCTTGCAAAGAGAGCTTAACTTGAGACAACGTATGTGGCGACCCCCGAGCCCGGCCCGACTCGATTGGTGAGTCCGAACCAAAACCCCGGGGACGCTCGTTTTATTTCTTTTAAAGTCATTAATCAAATCCTTTTAGTTAACGCCTTTATTAAACTTAGTTTTCAAAGAGTCGACCGAATCCTCACTCCGACCGCTGAGCGTGGATCCAAGCTCCGGAGTCCGGCTTCATCTCGACATTTCCAATTATCTTATTAAAACATTTGGCTTATTTTATTCATTTTAAATTTTGTAATTTCGCGGAAGCAATTCATTTTGGCAAGCCCATAAAACATTTACAATTAACAAAAGATTCATAACGTCTACATTTAACAAAATGCCTTTTACAAAATAATGATCCAGAAGTTCAAACTGCTTACAAAATGTCAATGTCTGAAGAAATGGAGGATGTGATATGACCTGAGCATACCCGAAATTCCTTCTATGACTCAGCCTCGATCTTGGGTCTTGCCATGTTCATCACCTCGGCACCGCTCATCGATAAAAATAATGGCAAGCATTTTCATGCTTAGTGGTTCTATACGCTATGTATTCCAATGTCATATAAATCATGCATTTATCAAAATAATGCCTTTATACAATATCAGTGTAATGTAAAGATACTTATACAAATACACTTTTCAATTTCCATCATTTCTCTTTTCGGTTTGTGATTCCACATATAACTATAGAATTCGACATCCACCGCTGTAGATTCAGCTGGTGAACTTTCCCCGCTTGTCATTCAAGAGTAATGTGGTTTCACATTCAATATTACGCCTCACATATGACCATAGAATTCGACATCCACGACAGACATTCGGGCCAGAATCCCGGCCCCGTTTGTCATTCAGCAGGGAATGGATCTCGTTGCTCACACGCCGTCTCACATATGACTATAGAAGTCGACATTCACTACGTATCTCGCTGGTGAATCCCCGTCCGTCCACATTCAAGAGCAATGTGATTTCGCATTTGACAACACGGGCAATCTCTCATGACGAATTCGGGCTTGGTGAATCCAAATAAGGTTGGTCATTCAAAAAATTAATTTACTTTATGCAAAGAATTCACTACGCTCAAATACTCACATACATGCATATATTTGGCAAACAGTTTGAATAACAATGATTCAAATCAATATATATGAATATTTCATAAATAGAGAATGGGAACAAGTATAGAACAATACTGGAATAAAGATCAGATATAGAACAAACTAGAATAAAGAACGGGTATAGAACAGACCAATTATCGATTCCGTTTCTTTCTCGATGTCAATCCTAGGTCAGGTTATCGTCTCACCTCGCACTCAGTCAAATACAATTCTATTCACTTAGTGATTGCCAAATAATCATACTAACTAATATCGCCGAGGCAAAGCGAAACTTCTATGAGGCGGGCGAGGTACGGTATGTTTTTGACTTAGTCTCATTCCTCTTATTCCTCTAAGAGTCTACTTACTCATAAAATCGGAATCATTTCAATCAGATTATCCTAACTAAAGTTATGGCATTTTCATGCCAACTAATAAATTTACTGATTACACTGGGGACAGTTTGTATTGCTCATTTTTCCGGGGTCTTAACTTCATGTTTGACTCTAGGTCATTGTACTATTTTAAAGCTAAGGTTCTAAGGGTTCTATTCCAACTGAATCACCCACTGAGCACCAAACTCCGCTACGCTCAAAACAACCCGGACTACTCTATGTTCAAAGTTGAACCAGAATTTGGCTTCTGCACATAAACCCACTTTGAGTGAATTTTTAGGCCACTTAGGATCAGAATTCTGGCGATGCTCTATTCTCTTTAAGTTTGCTTTCCTGAAGTCTATTTACGTAGCCACTTGAATCACTCAAATCGGATAAGAAATGAGCAAGTTATGCCAAAATACGAAAACTCGGCTCGAAACAGGAAAATCAGGAATCGTGGTGTAATCGGGTACACCATCGCTCATGTACTGCACACTTTTGTTGGGTGGGTGTACCGGCACACTAATGCCTCATGTACTGGTACACCTTCCGAAAATTGCCCGCATTTGTTGTTTTTCCCACTTTTGATGCCAATTCACTTATATAACTTCTATAATTCATAATACCTCAAAAACCAACTTGAATTATCTGTTAAAAACAATTCCACAACACTTAAATTGGTGCTATGGAACCTCAAACACAAAAAAGCTTAGGTGAAAATCCAAGAACACTACCAAGGTCCACTAATTCTTTATAAACCACATAAATGTGATGATTCCATGGTTATTTTCCACCAATTGGGGTTTACCTCATAACCCCAACAATTCAAAGGTTTGTGTGATCTTTACTACACAAAACCTAGACCAAAGGGAGCATCTAATCTCCATACCAAAAACCTAGGGATTCATATCAAACCCAAAAATAAGGATTCCATACTCTGATCTTCTTCTCCTTCCTTCTTCTTCCTTTCTCTTCCCTCCTCTTGGCTCTCTCCTTCTCCTCCTACTGGTTTGCTAGGGCAAACTTTGAGACCAAATGAAATTTTGGTTTTATTTTTCTTCCTTTAAAATATCATCTTTTCATTAATTGCAAATTTATTCCTCATCTCTTAAGATTTGCACATCAACTTATTTTATTTGTATTGTGGCCCATCTCTACTCCCTTTATGATTTTTATCCCTTATGAGCATTTATACTTTGTCCTTGTTCTAGTGCCAAATTTCCAAGTTCACTAAATTTATCATTTCATAACTTGTCAATTTACCAATTTTTAAAAACACAAGTTCGCTCACTGCACACTCCGTGAATATATAATAAAATTATTATAAAAATTCCAAGGTATTTTGTGGCGTTACAATTCTCCACCACTTAAGAAAATTTCGTCTTCGAAATTTACCTTAGTTAAACAACTATGACATCGCCGTCTCATCGTTTTCTTCACTCTCCCAAGTGGCTTCTTCGTCTCAGGTGGGTTTCTCCACAAAGACTTCTGACTAACAGAATCTTCTTGTTCCGTAGTTCTTTCACTTCATGAGCCAAAATCTCTACTGCATCTTCTTCATATGTCAAGTCCGGTCTAAGCTCAATTGTCTCCGAAGAGACTACATGTGATGGGTCCGATTGGTACCTCCGTAGCATGGACACATGGAACACATTATGGATCTTTTCCAAGTCCGGAGGTAAAGCCAAACGGTATGCCACTGGACCCACTTTTCGATTACCTTATATAGGCCAATAAATCTGGGGCTCAACTTGCCCCTTTTTCCGAATCTCATCACCTTCTTCCGCGCGATACTTTTAAACACTTTTTCACCGAATTTCATATCGATCATCCTTTCTCTTCATGCCTGTATATGACTTTGTCTCTGCCGGTGGCCATTTTTAATCTCTCTCTAATCATTTTCACTTTTTCTTCTTGTATCAAATCAGGGCCAATCACTTTTCTTTCACTCAATTCCGTCCAACACAACGGTGTTCTACATTTTCTTCCATATAGAGCCTCGTAAGGCGCCATTCCAATACTTGATTGGAAACTGTTGTTGTACACAAATTCAACCAAAGGGATATGTCGATCCCAACTTCCCTCATAGTCGATCGCACAACTCCTTAACATATCTCTCTGCACTGATCACTCTCTCTCGATTGTCCATCCGCTCTGGGTGGAACGTCGTATCAAATTCAGTCGAGTGCCCATGGCCTCGTAATTTTCCCTAAAATTCGCTAAGTAAACTCGGATCTCGGTCTCAAATAATGATACAGATCTCCGTATGGTAATCCCGAACTATTTCTGATATGGTAAATGCTTAGCTTGTTTCGTTTAATAGTTTGCTTCACCGGGTAGAAGGAAATGACTTCGTCAATCACCACTACCACCCAAATCGAAGTCATGCTTTCCCCGCCAATGGTAACCCAACCACAAAATCCATGGTGGTGATTCTGGCCCCATTTCCACCGGTATTCTCGATAGGCTGCAATAATCCCGGCTGAACTCGATGTCGCTTACTCTTTGACATACCGCATAATTTGGTTACAAATTTCGACATATTCATTCCCACCACCGTAATGACATTTTCAAATTCGTACATCTGCGGCACGGATGGATAGCAAAAGATCCACCATGTGCCTCTTCAAGTATGACTTTCCTCAATTCATCATCATTGGGTACACAAACCCGATCCTTATAATATAATACTCCATTTTCATTCACTGTGAACTCAGTTTCTTTACTATCTCTAATATGATCTATTATGGAAGAAATTTTCTCATCTTTCTTTTAAGTTTCTGAAGAACTCGATTCAACAAATTCCGGTCTCGCTTATCAATCTCCGCCATCATCGCACCATCGGGTCCCATAATGACAAATTGGCATTTAACGCCTAAGCGCTTGCACCGCCTTCCTACTCAAGGCATCGCCCACTACATCGCCTCTTCCCCGTGATAGTCAATCACGCCACTGCTAATCTTTTATCAATTCCATCCACCTCCTTTTGTCTCAAAAGCACCTCCTCGCTTGTGAGGGCAAATACTTAAGACCTATGATCGTGTAACAAAACATTTTTCTTCTCCATACAAATAATGTTCTAAATTTTCAACGCAAATACAATTAAGTGCCAATCCCAAATCACGGGTAGTTCTTTTCATGTGGCTTCAATTGTCTCACATAGGCTACCACTTTACCTTCTCGCATTAGGACACATCCGAGTCCACGAGGAAGTATCACTATAAATCACATATTCTTACCGCAGTCGGCCGAAGCTAGCACCGAGCCTCGTTAAGAATGCTTTTAGCTTTTCAAAACTTCCTGATTACTTTTCACTCCATTCAAACTTTTACATTTTCTGGCAATTCACATCTGGGTCGCAATCATAGAAAACCCTAACAAATCTTCTTGAGAAGAATTGCTAGTCCCGTGGAAACTACGCATCAGAATACTTTCGTGGCTTCCATCTCGACAACCACTTCTATTTTCTTTGATCGCCCGATTCCTTCTTCGATACAATGTGCCCAAGAAAGGACATTTCTTAGTCAACCAAAACTCGCTACTTGCCGAAGCTTCGCATACACCGCTTCTTTTTCTCAAAGTCTCCAACACTACTTAAGGTGTGTCATGACTTTCTCGATCTTTCGAATACACAAGAATGTCAGTTTGGTGAACATCACGGCCAAACTGATCCACATACGGTCGGAAAACACGATTCATTAGGTCCATGAAAGCCGCTGGAGCATTTGTCAAACCAAACGGCATCACAAGGAACTCATAATGTCCATATCATGTTCTAAACGCCGTCTTATGCACATCGGCATCTTTAATTTTCAACTGATGATACCCAGATCTCAAGTCAATCTTCGAAAAGATACTTGCACCTTTCAATTGGTCGAACAAATCATCAATTCTGGTAACAGATACTTATTCTTACTTCTGGGCCAACTTGTTCATTGTCTATAATCAATGCATAGCCTAAGCGCATTCATCTTTCTTCTTGACAAAAAGCACGGAGCTCCCATGGTGATACACTTTATTCAACAAACCCTTTTCAGCGCTCGAGAACCGCACTTCAATTCCTTTAGTACGGGTGTAAATAGATGTGTGTGGCACTTGGCACAACGTCGATAGCAAATTCAATCTCCTCTCGTATAATCCGACAACTCTTCCGTAAACACATCCGGAAAGTCACTAACGGTAGGGATATCGGATTCACTAGGCCTTGCCTTTACCGTATCAATCACATAAGCTAGTTAGGATTCACATCCTTTCCGCACCATTGTTCTAGCAGTGGCTGTGGATATCACATTAGAGAGGTGGTTTGACCTCTCACCAATGAAAGTCACTTCATAGTCATTCGGTGTTCTTAAAGTCACTCTTTTCATTCTACAATCGACTACCGCTCGGTGTTGGGATAACCAGTCCATCCCCAATATCACATCAAACTCCCTGAAGGATAACTCAATCAAATCTCCCAAAAATTCATACTCTCGTATTTTGATGGGACAATCTCTATACACTCTCCTCACACCTCGACCCTAAGGGGACTTATACCATCCATGCTTATCCTATTAAGACCCACAAGATCCGCGTCAGAGTCATATTATCCTTTATATGCAAATGCAATGCATGTCAAATAACAAATTTCGAAATCATTTTCAAACAATTTCAAAATCACTTTGTAGAACCGCCTAAACCTAGGCTCTGATACCAATAAAGCTGTGGCGACCCCCGAGCCCGCCCGACCCGATTGGTGAGTCCGAACCGAAACCCCGGGGACGCTCGTTTTATTTCTTTTAAAGTCATTAATCAAATCCTTTTAGTTAACGCTTTATTAAATCTTAGTTTTCAAAAGAGTTATGGACCAATCCTCGACTCGACCCTACATGACCAAGTCGAAGCCCTACATTCGACATTTCCAATTATCTTATCAAAACATTTGGCTTATTTTATTCATTTTAAATTTTGTAATTTCGTGGAAGCAATTCATTTTGGCAAGCCCATAAAACATTTACAATTAAAAAAAGATTCATAACGTTTACATTTAACAAAATGCCTTTACAAAAATAATGATCCGTGAGTTCAAACTGCTTGGCTAAAATGTCAATGTTCGAAAGAAATGGAGTAATGCATATGACAGCATACTCGAAATTCCTTCTATGACTCGAGCTCCTCGATTCAGTCTGGTCGATGTCTATCACTTCCCAGCACTCGCGCATTGATAAACAATACGCCTGCTACTTTCATGCTTAGTGGTTCTATACGCTGTATTCCATTTTCGCTCATATAAATCCATGCATTTATCAAAATAATGCCTTTATACACATCGTTGTAATGTAAAGATACTTATACAAATACACTTTTCAATTTCCATCATTTCTCTTTCTCGGGCTTCAGATCTCCACATATAATTATGTATCTCGACATCCACGACAGATTCAGTTGGTGAATCCTGCCTGTTTGTCATTCAGTAGTAATGTGATTTCACATTCAATACCGCCTCACATATGACTATAGGTCGACATTCACGACATATTCGGGGCCAGAATCCCGTCCGTCTGGTCATTCAAGAGCAATGTGATTTCGCATTGACAAATACGGCTACCTTCATGACGATCCGCCAGAATCCCGCCATGTTAATACGATCAATACGTTTCAAAATTAATTTACTTTTTATGCAAGAATTCACTTACTAGCTCAAATACTCGCATACATGCATATTTGGCAAACAATTAATAACAATGATTCAAATCAATATATATGAATATATTTCACAAATAGAGAACGGGAACAAGTATAGAACAATAATCGAATAAAGATCAGATATGAACAAACTAGAATAAAGAACGGGTATAGAATGCACCAATTATCGATTCCGCTACGTCAACTTAGTCGTTATCGTCTTCATCCGCACCTAGTCAAATACAATTTATTCACTCTTAGTGATTAAGCAAATAATCATACTAAATGAATATCGCCGAGGCAAAGCAAAACTTTGCGGAGGCGGCGAGGTACGGTATGTTTTTGACTTAGTCTCATTCTTATTCCGCTAAGAGTCTACTTTACTCATAAATCGGAATCATTTCAATCGGATTATCCTAACTAAAGTTATGGCATTTTCATGCCAACTAATAAATTTACCGATTACACTGGGAACAGTTTGTATTGCTCATTTTTCTGGGGTCTTAACTTCATGTTTGACTCTAGGTCATTGTACTCTTTTAAAGCTAAGGTTCTAAGGGTTCTATTCCAACTGGAATCACCCAATTGAGCACCGAACTGCCACGTCCGAAACAACCCGACTACTCTATGTTCAAAGCTGGAACCGCACCTGGGCTTCTGCACATGGCCCCACTTTGAGTGAATTTTTAGCCACTTAGGATCAGAATTTTTGCGATGCCTATTCTTTACGTTTGGTTCTCCTTGAAGTTCATTTTACGTAGCCACTCTGAATCACTCAAATCGGATAAGAAATGAGCAAGTTATGGCCAAAATACCTAAAATTGGTCGAACAGGGAAAACCGCATCAGGTATTGGTACACCACTGCTCATGTACCGGCACATTTTGCCAGGTGTACCGCACACTACTGTTCATGTACCGGTACACCTTCCGAAAATTGCCCAGATTTTGCTATTTTTCCTGACTTTGATGCCAATTCACCCATACAACTTCCTATAACTATAATACCTCAAACCACAACTTGAATTCATCTAAAAACAATTCCACAACACTTAAATTAAAGTATGAACCTCAAAACACAAAAGCTTAGGTGAAAATCCAAGAACACTACCTAAGGTCCACTAATTCTTTATAAAACCACATAAATGTGATGATTCCATGGTTATTTTCCACCAATTGGGGTTTTACTCTCATAACCCCAACAATTCAAAGGTTTGTGTGATCTTTACACAAACCAATTAAAGGAGCATCTAATTCCATACCAAAAACTTAAGATTCATATTTCAAAACCCAAAATAAGGATTCCATACCTTGATCTCTCCTCTTCCTTCTTCTTCATTCTCTTCCTCCTCTCTTAGCTCTCTCTCCTTTTCCCCTCCTCCTACGTGGCTTGCTAGGCAAACTTTTGAGACTAAATGAAATTTTGTTTTATTTTTCTCCTTTAAAATATCATCTTTTTCATTAATTGCAAATTTAGTCCTCATCTCTAAGATTTACACATCAACTTATTTTATTTGTATTGTGGTCCATCTCTACTCCCTTATGATTTTTATCTCCTATGGTATTTGGCTAATTTGTCCTTGTTCTAGTGCCAAAATTTCCAAGTTCACTAAATTTATCATTTCATAATCCTGTCAATTTACCAATTTTTCCGGAAAAACACAAGTTTGGCTCAATTTATAACCAGAATATATAATAAAATTATTATAAAAATTCTAGGGTATTTTTGGGGCGTTACAACGTAGATGGATGAAATTGATCAAGGATTATGATTGTGTGATCGATTATCATCCCGGGAAGGCTAATGTAGTAGCAGATGCTCTGAGTAGAAAGTTAATACAAACGCTTCGAGCGTTGAATGCTCATTTGTCATTTTCAGACGACGGTGAAATAGTAGCGGAATTGATAGCCAAACCAGATTTTTTGAATCGAGTGCTAGAGGCACAAAAGAATGATGAGAAAATTTTCGTAATTGTAAATCAGAGTAGAGAGGGGAAAGAAACCGAATTTACAGTGAAAGAGGATGGATTTGTGTATTAGAGAGATCGGGTTTGTGTACCCAATGATGATGAGTTGAAGAAATCCATTCTCGAACAGGCACACAGTGGATCTTTTGCTATGCATCCCGGTAGTACAAAGATGTATCAGGATTTAAAGTCTTCATATTGGTGGTCTGGAATGAAAGGAGATGTTTCGGAATTTATGACCAAGTGTATGGTGTGTCAGAAAGTGAAAGCCGAACATCAAGTTCCTATCAGGATATCCGAATGGAAATGGGACCGAATCACAATGGATTTTGTGGTCAAGCACGCGGACAGAAGACATTCGCTTTGCTAGTAGACCGATTGGACTAAGACAACTCTCACTTCCTACTAGTGAGAACCGACTATTCATTATGACAAGTCAAGCAGAGTTTACATAAAGGAAATAGTTCTGCATAAGGACTCCAATATCAACTATTCAGATAGAGATCCGAGGTTTACCGGGATTTTGGGAAAGTTGCAAGAGGCTTTAGGCACTCCGATCGAATTTCAAGACAATGCTCCACCCAAGCAGATGGATGGACACAGGAAAGGCATCCATGTTGGACGATAGGGTCGAGAGGTCAGGTAATCGACTACGAGGGTAGTCAGATGTATACATCCTCTAGCCGAATTTCAGGTATAATAATAGCTTCGGCAATGAAAGTATTGGAATGACGCCTTATGAGGCTCTTTATGGAAGAAAATGCAGAACACCATTGTGTTGGACCGAGTTAAGCGAGAAGAAAGTGATTGGCCCCGATTTGATTCAAGAAATTGAAGAAAAAGTGAAAATGATTAGAGAAAGATTGAAAGTGGCCACGGATAGACAAAAATCCTACGCCGAGATGAGAAGAGAGGATATTCGATAAGAGATCGACGAGAAAGTATTTTTAAAAGTATCACCTTGGAAGAAAGTAATGAGATTTGGGAAAAAGGGCAAGTTGAGCCCTAGGTTCATTGGGCCATATGATGTGATAGAGAAAGTGGGTCCAGTGGCATACATATTAGCTTTACCTCCATAGTTGGAAAAAGATCCAATAATGTTTTCCATGTCAATGTTGAGAGGCTGCAAGACCCGTCGTGATGTAGTCTTTTCAAAGATGATTTAGTCAGAACGGATTCTGACATAAAGAGCCAAAGGAGGTCCTCACGAAGTAAAAGAGTTGTGGAACAAACAAATCCCATTGGTCAAAGTGCTGTGGAGAAACCATAAAACAGAGGAAGCCACGTGGGAAAGCGAAGAAGTTATGTGGCAACAATACCTCAATTGTTCAATGAAGGTAATTTCGAGGACGAAATTTTTTTTAAGGGGGGAAGAATTGTAACGCCTTGAAAATACCTAACAATTTTATAACATGTTCAGGGTGTAAAATAAATTAAATTATATTTTTCTGGCGTTTAAATGACTAAAAACGAAAAAATGATTAAAATCCAGAAATTTTATAGGAGCCAAATAAATTTATAAAACATTAAATGGGACCCAAGTGGTCCTAAATGAGGAGTGTAATGTTAAAATGAATAAAATGAAATGAAGTGAAATGAAGTGTTAAATGGCAAAATGAGAAATGGAATTAATGGAGTAGCCAAACATGCTAGCCATAATGGGATTAAAGACCACTCTTGGTCTTAAAGCCATTTTCACATTTGGGCATTTCCGTTTTGAGAGAAAGAGAGCTAGGGCTTGTGGAGAAAGGAGATTGGTGATTTTTCTCCAAGTAACCAAGAGTTTGAGAGATCAAGAGGAAGAATGATGCTTGGTATTGAAGAATCAAAAGATTAAAGGTATGAAAACCAAACCCTAACTTTTCTTTTCTTGTGTTGGGTTGATGAAAACCCTAAAATTTTTGGATGAAAGTGTTTGTGTTCGCAAAACAAGTTTCTTGTGGGTTGGTGACGTAGAAGTCGACTCCAAGACCCAGATTCGAGGATAGAACCTAAGAGCTACAACCTTTTGAGTTTGTTCTTAATATCTTTCTGTTTCCAAATTTGTGAAAGTTTGATCTACACCTTCTTCATTGTTTCAAAATTGATTGTGAAATATTATGAAATATTGAAATGATTTATGATAAATTTCATATCGATTTGTTTTAAATTGATTCGAGACAACTGACACAAATAAATTGTATATGAAAATTTGCATGAGTGTTGAAAATAAATTATTGTATCCAAATGTATATATACACTATTGTAAATTGTATTGATTGATTTAAAGGTCTCTTAAAAGAATGTTAACCGTTAAAATTAAAGTTAAGGATAGATCGGTATACCAATAAGGGTCAAATTAGCACATCAATAATGTAATGAAGTGTCACCCGATCCGTGAGTCGAGCCGAGACAAAGATCGACAGTGTTCACAAAATTGATTTTAATAACCAATAAAGAGCCCGCCAGGATCAGACCGTGTTATAAAACTCTACAAGCTCGCAGCCCACGACTACGCAGTGATTCATATCCTCGTGCACCGAAAGCATATATTAAATTCGATAAGGGCAAAATGATAACAAGATTGAAAAGTGCATGATTTGTGATTTGAATGATTTAGTGCATATGAAATTACTAACATAAATGACCAATGAATTGTAATTGAATGTAATGAAATGAATATATATATATATATATACGACAGATCAATATTTGAAAAATGTACAAAACATCAGTTTCACAAACATTGCATGAATTGATTTAAACTGAAAAGAAGAGAGAATTGTCTAGAACCACTAAGCATGAAAATGCTTAGAGCATTGTTTTTGTCATCGTGCAAGTATCGAGTGAACATGTACGAGGACAAAGACCACAAAGATTTAGAGTCAACGTCAAAGCTTTCGCTGTCAAGTAAAGATCTCGACTCATGCCTCATTTAAATGGATTTGACAATTTTATAAACTCGATTTTATTTTGTAAATGTTTTGATATTGAAAACTCGATATATTTTGTAAATGATTTGATTGAAAAGGGCATATAATGCCATATTAAAATGTGGGATTTATCCCAAAATGACGGGCCTACTACAAATGTTTTACGATATTATTATATATTCTTACAAGATAATTAAAATAAAAGAAAAACATTTATTCAGATTTAGGCGCCGATCTTACATTTATTTTGGTATAAGAGCTACAGTTAAATTGTTAGAAAAAAAAGGTGTTACAAAATCTTAGTCGTCAACTTCGTTCAAATACGTAAATTTTCAGGCCCCAAGACAATGCCTTCATTTACCATAAAGTGGCATTTTTCCCAATTTAAAGCTAAGCTTTTGTCTTGGCATCTCTAAAGCACAGTCTCTAAATTTTCTAAGCAATTCTCAAAACTGGATCCATATACCGAGAAGTCATTCATGAAGATTTCCATAACCTTCTCAACCAAATCTGAAAACATTGATATCATGCACCTTTGAAAGGTGGCAGGAGCATTGCATAATGCAAATGTCATCCTTCTAAAAGTAAAGGTGCCATAGGGACATGTAAAGGTAGTCTTCTGCTGGTCCTCAAGGGTTATGGAATATGATTATATCCAGAATATCCATAAAGGAAACAGAAATGGGAGTGTCCTGCCAACTTGTTGATGAGTTTAAAACTCATATATTTTTAAGCCCATTTTTCAAGTATATTTCAGGCTTAAAAGTTCAGTTTAGTGTAAAATCATGGAGCTTTCACCCAGATTTATGTTTTACATGAAATTAAGGATAAGAAGCAGAATTCAACATAAAAAAGAGCAGAAATCAGCATTATGTAGAAAAGGGGCCAATGTCGCGACTTAAGATTTTCAATGTCACGACATTATGTGGAGAAGGTCTTGACACTACTGCAATGTCGCGACATAGCCGTGACATCAGCTGAAGAGGGAAATGCAAAGATAATCTAATGTTGCGACATCATAACGACATTGTCACGACATCAAGTCAATGTCACGAAAGCACAACTCAATGTCGCGACATCAAAAGCATCCTTAGCAATCAAACTACATTAGACATCCAATGTCACGACATTGACACGACATGGCTACGACATTGGTTGTAGTAAGAAGAACTGAAATGCTTAATATTGCGACATCAAAACTCAATGTCGTAATATTAGCAAGGATTGTCAAGTGGTGTTATCAATTGACTAATATCACAACATTACGATGACATCGTGACAACATCAGAATAAGCCTCAACCAGTGAAGACATTAGTTGAACGTTGTCGCGACATCAAAGCAATGTCACGACATCAGATCAAAGTAGCATGAGGTGGGGTTTAATAGACCAATGTTGCGACATTGATAGCTGAACTAATAGGCAATGTCATGACATCAGCTAAGGCTTGAACACTAGAGATCTAAACATGCAATCTCACGACATCGAACTAGTAATGTTGCGACATAAGATCAAAGCAACCTGAGGTGATGTTTAACAGACCAATGTCACGACATCGCCACGACACCGTTGAGACATCAATGTAATGTTGTGATATTGACAACATGACTAACAGGCGATGTCGCGACATCAACTCAAGGTAGTCAAGGTGGAAGTTAACTGACCAATGTCACGACATCAAGTTAGCAATGTCGCGACATTAGCTGAAATGATTAGAACAGTAGAGGCAATGTCGCGACATCAATAAGTGAACCACAAGCAAGGTCGCGACATTAGGGTAAGAATGTAAGAGTAAAGACATTAGTTAACAATGTTATGACATCAAATTAGTGTTATAACATTAACTAAATGTCGCAACATCAAACCTGAGAATCCAAGTTGAAACACTAAAGAGCCAACGTCGCGACATTGGCTCAATGTCGTGACATCAACTGAATTAGGAAGAGCTAAAATGTAGAGTCGTGACAATAGAAAGTAACCTTAACATGCAAAAGCAATGTCGCGACATCAGATTTAATCTACAATACTGCATTTCGATGTCACGAAATCATCACGACATCGACGACACCGACATTAAGAACTGCTCAAATAGACTTCGAATGTCGCAACATCGATGCGATCCACGACATCGACAACTCCGATGTCGCACATTACGACGACATCAGCCTAGGTAGAATTTCGAAGCCTTCTCGGCGCGTGATTCTCACTGCTTTTAGGCCCAAGACCTCGAGCCTATAAATAGAAGCTCCTGTGTGAATAAGGCGAGCCAACTGACGCTTTCATTAAGTTTGTGTGCTTTTTAGGAGAGCTAAAGTCTCATAGTATATATTTTTCTTTTTATTTTCTTATTTTTTTCTTTTATATTTTTTAGTTTTTTTTCTAGATTTAGTTTTCTTCTTTCAGATTTCAGCAGTTGATCCTAACTCGATTCTGAGCCAGATGAATGTAAATTCAAGCTTAAATTTATAAGCTTAAATTTCAATGGAATTTGGGAATTTTTCTAGAATTCATTTTTCTTCAGTTTTGATTACAATTTCAATGAATTTGTTTGATCAACTAGTCATTGTCATTTGTGATCCAGATTTGAGAAGCTCAAACCCCCTCTAGAAGAATATGTCGCGGACACCCCAACTCAGCACACTGTCGTTTAGGTGTCATTTTTTTTTATAAACTTATAACCTTTTAAGTTTGTTCATTCATATAATGTTAAACATTTAACTTGTACTATATTCTATAGCAATGATTACAAAAATATATACAAGTCTATTATATGGAAGTGTTCAACATTTACAATATTTACATTGCTTCATTTGTTTACAAACAACAAAAAGGATATTATACATACAAAATAGACCAAAAATTCTTCAAGTGAGCACCTAATGATGTGTTGACCTTGGAGACTAATGCGGATTGTCCAAATTCCTTGCCTTTACTTCTCCATACCTACACCTGATGAAAACCCGTGCTTAAGCTTTTTACGCCTTAGTGGAATAAACCCGTGGGCGACCACTAACACTACTCATAACACTTCTATACACATGCATATACATCTAACATATCAAGCATCATTTAAAACATGCTATACATATCTCAAAATTCTACTTTATCATATCATGTTTCATTTCTTATCAACGTTCATATACATTTCTCATATAATTTTTTACACTTTACTTATTCTTGTCACAAGATATTTGTCATTGCATAATGTGCTATGTTTGCCTTATCATATCATATCATATCATTTCATATATGTCATATCTAAGTCATTTATTTTATGTTTCATGCCCGATAAACTTTAGAAGTGGGATGCAGAAGGAAACTATAAAGGTCTAAGGTGCTGTACTCACTATACGAAACAAAGGATCTATCAAAGGTCTACAGCATTGTTATCATCAGGACGAGACAGCTTCAACATCTATATGGGTCTCAAGGCGCCGGTGAATGACTCAACCGGGGCTAATCGATCAAGATGTCGCGCACTTGTTTTTCTCCCTTAATAGCATGCCCATTTATCCCTCTATCAAGTTCTAAGCAGACAATCCATGTGTATTTTATGTTCATTACATATCTCATATTCCCGAATAATTATTGCCATATGGTAATCATATGCGATATTTACAATCATTTATTAGTATCTTTGCATTTTTCATATCTCATTATATGCATGAATAACTATGGTTACCATGTATGCTTATGAGCTATTTACTAGCATTCCAATTTTATCAAGCTATATATGGATGGATTCAAGACTCAAAGGGCTTCCATAGAGTCCAAGAACATCCAAAATGGAGTTCGGACAAAGAAATTATGACTGTCCGAAGTTAGAGGCTTCCCATGAATAGTGGCTACGAGCAACACCAATAGGGCCTACTGTTTTCATGAGTTATGGACTTAATATGAGTTCCAATATTATTAAGCTATATATGGATGGATTCTAGACTCAAAGGGCTTTCCATAGAGTCCAAGAACATCCAAAACGGAGTTTGGACGAAGAAGTTATGGCCATCCGAAGTTGGAGGCCTACAATAAAAAAAATGACAATTGTGTCCTACTGGGTCAAGCCGCTTGTTTGCCTTTTTCTATATATATGATTAAACCCTCAAATTAACATATAGCTACGAGAGCCTTACACTTCTCTTACACCATGTTACTTCGATAAGCTTGTTTTTGATAAAATAATTTTCTCGTTAATGTTCATGATTTAAATATAAAAAGGGTTCACTTCATGACACTCGCGCGATAGGTCATACAAGAGTAAATCAATGTAAGTCCAGTATCATTCCTACGTGATTGATAAATTAATTACGCATCAACTACCCCTCGACTACTAAAATTCCATACCATTCGGGACTCAAACTCATAGTGAAAGTTTTATCTAAACAACTAAAATTGAAAATTCTATACTATTGAATATATTCAAACGAAACTAAAACAAAAGTAAATGAATAAAAAAAAAATTGTATATAAAATAATAGATTAAATCGGGCCATCGAGAGACTAAACCATCAATGAAATACAATGGAACAAGAAATTCCAGCGACTAAAACTTGTGATTCCGTTCTATTTATGGATATGATTTTTGTCCAAGATTTCCTAATTATTGGAATTGGATCTCTCCATATCCACTGATTAGATATCCTTGCTTCTCTCGAAGACAAGATCAAACCAGTTACCTGTATTCCAAATTCTCTTGCAAGATCTGGGTATTTTTCTTTCTCAATACTTCACACCCATTTCCTCAAGTGATGTTCTAACTTTGCTTTTCCCTTCTCAGATTTTCGCAAAATTTCTACCACCACTTAATTGGTAGCTCAACCTCGTGATTCATGGGTTTATCCCTGCCCCTTGATTAGATCTTAAGCTAACACTGGATTGAACTTACCTTTAGATTAAGGTGAACCCTCTCGATTATTTATATTGTTAACACACCCCTCCAACTTCAATTATGAGCGAATGGGGATTTATCAAAATGAACTTTCGTAGCTCGCCAGCTGGTCAATGGTAGTCGAACATACCCGTAAAAGAATGCTCTCAACTCAGAATCTCCGTCTTGTGTCACGCAGGGGTAACTCGATAATGAGAGTAAGATACACTCCTCAATCGGTATTAGGGTACTACCATCGGGAAATTATCCATTCAAACGATACCGATTAAGTAAGGTTCGCCAACCCAAATTAATTTCCAATTGTGCAGAAAGATCTAACTAAATGTGTAAATCAAATCTGTAGTTAGCCGCGCCGACATCGTGACAGAATTAAGAAATGAGCACCGATCACGCACAACCACCGTGAATTGCAATAAAACCGGGAGAAGAAATGAATTCCAGAAATTTGTTTCAGATTTCATAAATTTTCGCAAGAATGCTTCGTAAAATAATAAATCTAAAATCCAGCTCTACTGCCTCGCATGTCAGATTCAAAAAAAAAAAAAAATTAAAAATCTACTTAAAATATACACCGAGTTCCTCTTCTTCCTTTTCCGGCAGCGAAGACGGAAACTTACTTTACTCTCCTATAGCTATCTATTTATACTCAAGAAAAGATCTCTTGGGTACGAACCCCAAAATGCGCCGTGTGGAAATCCAAAGGAAAAGCCTGTACATCACAGCCCTATGTCGCGACCAAGCTGATGTCATTACGGATTTGTCTTGATTGCCGCGGATCGCGACTTCTTTCTTTAAATTGCAAACGCTTGTCTAAAGAACTACTTTGATCGCTGGGTCAGCGATATCGCTTCGTGGGTCGCGACCTCATTTGCTCATATAGTTCCTTCCGTTGATGTCGTTAATTTCCGCCTACATCGCTGCGACATCATTGTCTTCCTATTCTTCCAAATTGAGTTGCGTACATCGCTTAAGCCATGCACCACTTCTCATTGCTTGTATGATGACTTCATTTGGTGACTTTGATTCCTTGGTCACAATAGTGTTGGTGGTCTTCTTGATTTCATGTCTTTCAATTTTATGTCGCGACCTCATGGTGATGTCGCGACCTCTTTTGCTTCCCATTTCTTTTCTTCAGGTTACAACCTTAGTTCTACGTTGCAACTAATTTCCTCTTTCCCACATATTTTCCTGGTCGCGACCTCAGTTACATGTCGCGACATCAATTTATTATGCTCACTCTTTTTTCTCGTGTCGCGACCTTAATGGAGTGGTCGCGACATCATTTCCGATCCCCCGACTCAGGAAAGGTAGCAAGTTCAGTTCCTAGCAAGTGCTTCTATTTGGCAACAGGTTGCGACCTCCTTTCAAACTCTATCTTTGGTTGCATAGACGGATCCTTGTCGAGACCTCAGAGTGGTGTCGCGACATCATTTAGTTGGTGGCGCGACATCAAAGTGATGTCGCGATACGAAACTTTCTTTCCCTTTGATTATTTCTATAGTCTCATCTTTCTTTGTCGCAACTTCCCTCTTCAAGTCACGACTCACTTGCCAAAGCCTCATTTCTTCTTCAAATCAACACCCTTTGATGTCGTGACTGCACTCATTCGCACCGAGCATTCCCTGCCGCGGGACTTAAATTTTCGCCAGACCTCACCTCGCGCAACCGGTTTCTTCCCCTTATTTTTGCTAAGATTTGAGCTCGTATTTCCCGAAAAATGAAGTTTGAGTAAAATATCCACATTTCAAACAAATTAACATTTATCTCGTAATATACTGTAAAAATGGATTAAAATCTAATGAGTTTGACTCATCACCCCCAAACTTAAAATTTTGTTTGTTCCTGCTACAAAGAAAAGAAAGAATTGTTTGTCCTCAAACAAATAGGCTTAGAAAATTTTTAAGGACATTTTTCTGATTCATACCACGCCTTTTCTCATTCCACCTCTCGATCCTGAATTAAGAGATACCAAAGATTATTTTAAATTTCGCTGATTCAAGAATAAAACATGGTATACTTATCCACAAATTTCTTGATGAACTAATGTATTTAAACAATTTATTCAACAAGTCTTGTTCTGTGTGTGTGTGCAGGTCTTCAATCCTTTTCATCTTCATGTTGAATTTAGTTAATCTTCTGGGAGTTTTCTTGGACTGATTGTCAAAGTCCCATAGGCTTGTTTTTCATATTGATTCCACTAATGTGTAAATTCAACTTCAAAATCAATGAGGTCTTTCGCTCAGAATGTCGGGTTTAGGTATTTAGGCAGATAATGGAAAAATTTTAAGCTGTAAATCACCCAGCTTCCATCTTTTCTATACTTGTCGCTTTCTGACTTTCACCTCATTTCTTCTTTGTACTTACACTCTCCTCACTCCCGCCTGATTCATCTTCATGTTGAATTCTTTTAGTGAATTTCAATTACATACTTTATTCAAAGGCCTTTGCTTTCGAACTCTTTTTCTTGTTTTTCTGGGGACTGGGAATAGTGCAATGTTTTATCTTCTCAGTTTTCTATTACTCTAGGAGAACTTTGGGCCAGCAACTCCATACCAGCTTGGCATTAGGTGCTCAGGTGTTAAACCCCTACGTAGCTTAATCGTTTCAAAGGGGAAATAGCTACAAGACAAAACTTAGTTCTCATTTCACTAAATTTCCTGCTTCTTCACTTCTTCACCTCCTTCATTGTAAAATTTGGAAATATTTTTCCCCAAACTTGTTTCTTCCTTTATAGTAAACTTTTTTGAACCGGAAATCGGATAATTTGGGCTCTTGCCGCTGGTGTTTATCGTGAAGGGAAGAATTCTAGGTTCATTGTCGCTTATCAAGAAATGTTTATTCGCTCAAATCATGAACTAGAGAATATGCTAAGCATATATCGAGGGTAGGCTTAGAAAGCTCAATCGCCAAGGATGGCCTCTATCATTTCTCGTTGGCCGCTTTCACCCAAGATTTCATTTCAACTAATAATCAAACAATTCTAGGACTATGACTCTCAACTCACTCCTCTTGTGAAGATGTTCCTAACTCACACAAAGTTTCATAAGTTTTGTCGACCAAAGTGTATTATTTCTTCAAGACTTTATTTATTTATTGTCTACTTACATTATTTCATTCAAGTATTTTGCTCCAGCATCAAGAATAACCAATTTTCCAATTCGCAAACTAAACCGAATTTAAATAATGCAATACTCCTAATTTCCAGCTTTAATCATTCACGCCCGACATTCTTCTTAAATTGGTTTTGTGGAAAGAATGTAATTATTTATTTATCTATGCAATAAAAAGGCATTATTTATTTATCATGCTAAACAGAAAATGACACAAAAACAAAATTTCAGTCTACTTATAAACAATCAATTCTGTAAGTCGCAAAATTTTATTCAAATATCAAATCATTTCGATGTTGGCACAATCTTCTTTCCTTACAAATAAAAGCTGTAATAAATTCGAGAAAAAACTCTCTATTTCTTGATCTAAATCCTATCATCTTCCCCTGAAGGGTTTAAATCTTTGCTTCAAAATTTGGTTCACGGACGAGAGCTCACTCCAAGAGTGATTCGGCCGTGAACAAGGTTGTGCAACAAATTGGAGCCCTTTCAAGCGCTGCTTTGCTTTAGAGAGAAGTTGATGGAGTTCTAATTAACCCTTCTTCCAATTCCCTTCAGTCAACCACTCTCTTGATTACATCGTTTTATGGAATGCAGGAATGGAATTGGTTTTGTTTGCGACTCATTCATTCATAAACTACGTATTCCACGGCTTTGGAAACTCTTCTTTTCTCTCATTCTCCCTTCTCTTCATTTTCTTTGTTTGTTTTTCCTTTGTTCTCCCATCCTTCTATAGTGATTTGCGTCTCTTAGGAACTACAAGGCCATTTATCCTTTCTTTAAATTTTCGATGAATGAATTGAATGAGGTTTCTCGAATTTATGCTCTTTTGATATTTCAACGGGGTTTGGGAATTTGGTAGCAGGGAATATTGATCGTTTTATTAAATTCCCTCAGTTATTCTCAGCGGATAAATGAGCCAGACAGATTCGTTCAATCAAGACATTGATGAATGTTGCGAAGAGCGAAAGGTTATAGGGTGGTGTAAGTCTAGTGGATTTAGAAATGGAATAGATCTTTGGGTTTAATGTCATGATTGCACTATGTAGTCGCGATATTAAGTAGTGAACCTCTAATTTATGATTTTAAGTAATTTTATTTTTGTTTTATATATATATATATATATATATATATATATATATATATAAAAATATATATGTATATATATATATGTACTCTATCTCTATTATATACTATATATATACATATTTAGCTAACTGGAATGCCCCCAAATTGAGAGGTTTAACCTGCTATATATATATATATATATATATATATATATATATATATATATATATATATATGTATACCTATTTATAGACCTTTGTTGAGGAGGTTTTAACCTACTTTTATTGACTTATGGACTCTTACATTGCAACTTAAAAATTTTTGGTTTGTGGCACCGGAAATGTGGTGTTACAACATAGTGTTCTTTCTCCTCTATTTCGATCGTGGCCTCGGTTTCATTATTTTGACTTTCTTTTCCACTTTTATTTTTTACTTCAAACATTCTTGGTTTACCTTTGAACAAATATTCTGATATTAAAAACATAACACTCAATTTCACGGCCAATTTCAATCTGTTGAATTCCAATCAAAACAACTACAACTCAATTAATCTTCGTCATGCAAAAAATCCAACAACTTTCCACTGTAAATACATTTCAAAATTCCACTTTTATGACAGTAAAAATTTACCAAACTTTTAATCTATGCTATATACAAGACAAATTTTAAAAATCAAGTAAAGAAGAATATCTTTTTCATCATGCGATTGAAGTTTGATTGAATCACTCTCTTTGCACAATCTTCATTGTCTGTAAAACCTAAAGTATTTACCTACTCTTCAATCAATAATGAATAAAATCCTTTATAAGCTATTAGAAATTTAAACACGAAATTTAAACTATAACAGAAAAATTAAAACATAATGAGGTGTGGATTGCCTTCCACAAAGTGCAACAAATTTTAGTCTTTATTTGGACTTTCACTTATTAATTGCATTTCTTGATTTCCCTTGTTCAAAACTAAGGAGTTACTCTTCCAATTACTTTCTCCAGGTAATTAAACAATCTAAGGCCTTAACCTTGAACTCTTCTAGCGTTGCAGTTATAGTGTCCTTTGCCCAAAGCGTATTACAGCGCCAAATGGTCCGCTCCATTTAGTTTTGACTTTCTGGAAAGAGTCTTAGTCACGGAGTTGAATAACAAGACTGATCTCATGCCGAATTCCCTCCTCAAAATTCGTTAGTCATACCCATTTTGTTTTGTCTTGTGAGTCACGGCACTATCATAGGCTTCATTCTCACTCTTCCCAAATTCATTTAAGCTGATAGTCTCTTTCATAACGACTTTAAAATCAAAATTAAGCTTCTTGATGGCCCACATGGCTTTATATTCTAACTAGGTAGGTGACAAGGTTTCAAAAGACAAGTCTATTGGGATATTCCAATGGGAGTTTGAAAATGAGTTCTGTATGCCCAGGTGCATCATCAAGCAGACCCGATCTCTTATCTTTGGAACTTACAGGTCTTTTCTAAAGTACCATACTGGCCCACCCGCATAATTTGGAGAATTTATTGCCCATTTGTTTGAGGATGATAAGCCAAGCTCATAATGTGTTTTATACCATATCTGCTCATGAGTTTGTCAAACACCTTATTTGCAAAATGGCTCCCTCCATCACTAATTATAGTTCTGGGTGTCCCAAATCTGCTGAGAATATTTCTTTGTAAAAATCCCACAACTATATTGGCATCATTCTTTGGACAAATTTCTTTGCCTCAGCCCATTTTTGATACATAATCACATTAGGTTATGTATATATTTCAAATGTTTGAAGGGCCCCATAAAATCCAATCCCCATACATCGTGAACAATTGCTGCAGGATACCTTGCGGGGGCATCTCATGCCTTTGTATATTTCCTATTCTTTGGCATTGATCACATAACTACCCATTCAAGCAGTCCTTAAAAATAATAGTAGGCGGTAAAATCACAGTGGAGGGAATTTTGTAGACTGTTTATCTCCTTCAAATCTCCTCCATATGGTAGTGTGACATTCTTGTAAAATCCTTTGCTCATATGGTGCACATCTCATATAATAAGATCAGCTCCTCTTTTAAACAATATTGAGGTCATATCGGATGTAGTACTCTTTGTGGAGTCCTTAAGCTTCTTTCTCTACATTGGTAAGCGATTCTGGTGGTATAATTCCTGAAGCTAAAGTTCACCTAATATCAATACAGAGGTGGTGGGTATGGCTAGGAATATTACTCTATCACGAAGATTTTACTGCTATTTCTCTTTCTTCTTCTTATGCGGTGGGTTTCTCTCTCTTGTGATGATCGGCCTATCACATTGTCTAGCCTTCTTGTCTTTTATTTCTAAATCAAAGTTCCACCACCATCATAAATACACCATACCTGATCAATCTTGGTTGCTTCTTTCTTTGCCATTAGATACTTAATTCTTTTATGATGATGTGTATAACGTGGACCTAAATATGGCCCACAAAATTTTCACATGCAAACACTATTATTGGCATCTCCTTTTATTAGTAATTAATTTTTCTTCAGGCTTCATTAAAGGTTTTGCTAGCATAGTAGATGGCCTTGAACACTTTTTCATCTTCTGTCAATCTGACTCCAGTGCAAAAATCATGCATCACATGATTCTGAATTCTACGTTTAATCTTGGTTTTGCCATGATGGAGCTTCCACTAGTCTGGTTGGTTCTTCGTGCATTATAGCGAGATTCATCGAAATAGAACTTAGTATCTTTTTAGCAATCGCATGATGGTCTGTAATTTTGAAATCTCGTTAAATTTTCTGTAAAAACCAAGCATGTCCTAGAAACTTTAATTCCCTGGCTGAAGTGGGTGGCATTAGATTTCTTATAGTGAAACTTTTACTGGGTCTACCTCGAGCCCTGGCACAAATCATGTGCAGTGATTATGCATGACATAAAATGGCATTTCTCCCCGATTCGAGCTAGATTCTTGTCTTTGCACCTTTGGAGTCTTGTCCTCGGGTTATGCGAGCCTTTGTTAAAACAGTCCATACCTTTGTAAAATCATCCATGAAGATCTCCATAACTTCTTTACGCTGGAATCGTAAATATGAACATCTTCTGCATCTTTGGGAGGTACCGGAGCATGCCTGGCAAATGGCATTCCTCTAAAAGCAAAGAAGTTTCAAGTGGCGTATAAAAGTAGTTACCTCCACCAGATCTTGAGTGCAATAAGGTACAGTTCATATCCGAGTATCCATAAAGAAAACAAAAATGAGGTGTCTGCGACCTATCCGGCCTCCCCGATAATGAAAGCGAAATGATCCTTCTGATTCTGATGTTGTTTCACATGAAGTCAATCACACATCCATCTGTCACGGTTCTTGTAGAATCAGTTCATTCTTTTCATTTCGATCCTGATTGAATCCACTCTTGAGGCCCACCGCTAGGCTTACCGAGAACTATACGATATAGCATATATAAAACCACCATTAACCATTTGAACTTCTTGCAACAATGACTAACGTGTGGTTAAACCTCTTCAGTACTCAATAGAAGTTTTGTTATAATCCAGCAATATTTTGTGCATGCAAATGGAGGGGCTGATACCCTTCAGATCTTCAATTGACCATGTAATTGCTTCCTTATATTTTCTCAGAATTACGACAACCACATTCTTAAACTGATAATCTGATTGATAAATCATACAGTTTCTCTTTGGATTACAAAACTCATATTTTAAATGGCCCGGGCAATTCTTTCAATGTTAGCACTTATGCACTAATTACGCTCCTGCTGAGTTTCTTGTTTAAAGCATACTTCATCTTAATTTATTTTTCATTTATACCATAAAATTTGTTTCCTTGTTAAATAAATTTGAAGGTTGGTACTTCACAATCAAGACTCTCGAGATCGAAAATTCTATCTCAATTTCATTGTTGAGTATTTGAAGGATCCTGATCGGAATTCAATTTCCAACATGAAGGCTGTGTTTCCCTCTGACCATACAATTTATGCATCTACATCGGGATGTTCGGACTCCTATTAATATTAAAATGTCTGCTTGCTTCATTTCCAGCCTTAGTGTCGGGTTCACCTTTACGTACATCTATCAAAGCGCTCAGTTGCTAAGAAGGTCTTCCCGATAACAAAAAAGACTTGGGTATACCTCCATCTGCATGATAACAAAATCCACTGGGAAGATAAATTTCCCAACCTTAACAAGTACATCTTCAAGAATGCCTTAAGTTTATTGCCATTGATGTCGACCTCTGCAGTGTAATTCTTTGTGGGGTAAGTTCCCCCCCAATTAAGTCTCATGGCGATAGAGCATCAAATTTATACTAGGCGCGGAATGCGCAGGCTTTCTTGAATTCATGTTTCCCTATGGAGCGGGGGAATGGTGTGCAGAGATCTTTCATCTTTCTTTGGGAGCTTTTGCTGATAATGCTTGCTGCGGGTGTGAGGCAATGATTAGTGCCCAAGGAGTCACGATTTTAGACACATATTAGATAGGTTTGAGTGCTTTGCGCATTCATCATATCATTATACCAATTGGAAGTGTTAAGTCTTCTTCGTACACTTATGCCATTTGGGGTGACACAGTTGTTTTGCGGTCTGTTTGCACTTTTGGAGTCAAATCTGAGTCAAATGATGAATCATGAGAGTGTGATCCCAATGTTCGGTCATCAACCAGCCAGAATCAGTGAAAACAAAAAGGCAAAGTGAGAAAAATTCGATGTAGTGGAAGCGGGAGTCAAGACGAGACCGATTTTAGCTAAACCTGCGAAAATTTAAAACAAAACTATCTTGAAAATTTATGGTTTGTAAATATTCGCAAGTTCAGCAGAAAATGCAAGTCAACTAGACCACCCCGGTTGCTAAGGCACCATTTTAGCGAAAAAAACTGATTTCGCTACTCATACAGATTTAACTAAGCTAAGCGAAATTTCGCTAACCATGAGAATTACGGCTCAGCAGGAGATTTTTCACATTCGCTATGCACGGTGATTTCGCTAGTTAAGCGAAATTCTTGACCCTAATGATTTGTGCCTCGTCATGTTTGTAATTAATGCCAAACCGACTCAAACTTGATGTATTACTTAATTGTCCTATAACTTAGCCAATTTTATAGGGTTTTTGACATTTTTCATATACATGAGAGCTTATCTCTCAAACCCTCTTGTTTTTATAACCCTAGCAACAATTGGGAGAGAATAATTTTGTAAGTTTTATTTGTACATACAGAAGATCTTTATTTTGGTTTTGCTTTTTGTTCTTTTCTCCTCCTTCCTCTCTCTTCTTTCTCTCACTTTCTCGAACACGAAACACACACCCCTCTTAGGGATGTGGCTGAAGTCTTATTGCATCCCTCTTTGAAGAGAGGAAGGAAGCTAACTGATGATGAGGGCATATGCATGTTGTCTCTTGTGCTAAAACTACAATTAGTGTATTTGTGTGCCCTGTTCTCTCAAAACATGGTTGCATAACATTGAATGTTATTGATTTGGCAATCTCTCCGTAACTGGGGATCAGTATATTCGATGAGAGAAATCTTGTGATTCTTTAGATAGTCTTCACGAGCCTACGAGATAATATTTACATGTTAGGGTTCTTCAAATTAGGGTTAAATAACATTCAATTATTATTTTGTGTCTCTCTCCATGCTTTAGGATACGATTGCACGGGTGGAGATGCTTGTTGTTCTTTAGATGGTCTTTACGAGCCTCTAAAATGATAATTTAATGTTAGGGTTTTAAAGGGGCCATAGCATGCTACTGTGTTACTCAAATAGGAGTTACTTCCGTGGGTGAGGATTGCTAGTTAAATATAGATCCGGTTATACCATGGACTATAGGTTGTGTCATAACGAGATAAAACAGGACCTTGTTTCCTTACTAACTTGCCAAGTTAGTGACCTAAATCTTCGAAAGTTAGCTTTTCACCTTTTACTTTCAGTTTTACAATTCTGAGTTTCAAACCATTCCTTTGTTTTGAAACCCAATTCCAAGAAGTCGAATAGAAAGCCTTACCTTCATCTTATTTGTGCGAAAACATTTTTAGGATGAAAGCCCATCAAGGTGTTGGAGCCTAGACCACTATACTGCGGTAGCTTGACTACGCTGATAGTAGAACAGGTGTATATAAATTTTGTTGATTTTAGAAACAAGGCCCTCTGTGGCACAAGATCAATGAGTTCACTATTCCTCTGAAACTATATTGCTTTTCTTGCTCATTATCTCCTTGGGAAATTTTGCATAAAGGCATTGAGATAGGTGCTCATAACGAATGGGATGTTATTTCTATATTCTTGAAAATGTCGAGAATTTAGAAAATTGTTCTTCTCTTCTTGACCACGAAGTCTCTATGGAAATAGCCTTGGCGTATAAGCAGTACTCCTTCGCCCACTTTGCAAGATCATTCTTTCCTTTCGAACATTTCAATGCGGGTGCTCTTCTCTCCCTTCCTTTTAGGTCTTTTCTTTTACGCCTCGATCCTCTTCTTTCCTTTTTGTCCTTTGACTTGCTCAAATCCGCCCTTAATTGAATTGCCATGCGGTCTTTTGGGTTCTTACGGGTATCCTTGGGAATGTACCTTATAGTTGGCATATTGAGACTTGATTGCCATACTTGTGTCTCCAAACTTTTCAAAGAGCGCGGCATCATGAAACATTTGAGTATGGACTTAAGCTTCAAGTTAGATAGTTTCTATTCATGGAGTGTAATAGCCTCGCATTGTCTTACGTGAGGCGCAACATTTGTTCATGAATGGATTTGAAATTATCCCTCACGACCACGATATTCATTTACGCTTTCACCTCCTTCTTCTTTATTCTTTGGAACCTTGGTAATTTGTTGATATCCTTCTTGAGGATCTGTCCATATATGACCTTTATAATGCCTCATGCCAAATTCTGTGATTTCCTCGATCTTTGAGTTGTAGTGTGTAGAGCGGAGTTGATTCTAATGTGATAACTGTGACTCGTTCACGTGTAACCTCTCGGCACCATAAGAGAATCTTCTTACATTTGGCATCAACACTTATTCTCATAAGTTCTCATTTCCACTGCTCCTATTTCATGACCGGTGTGCATCTTCTCTTGTTTGTCCATCCTATGCATTATGGCATCGACTTTGCCTCCATGGGCATCATCTTGCTGACTCCATGACTCCTCCCCCTCTGCGCTATTTCCTGTTGGCTTCGGACTCAGGCTTTCATATTGCATTTGCGGGTCTTCTCGGATCTACGCCTCTTGGCCACTTTTTAGTTGAATACTCCCACAACCCCTTGGAAGCTTTCGATAATACCCTTAGATGTGTCATTTAAAGCATGATACACTATGTCCATCAGGTCTTCAAATCTATGCCATGCATCCGGGCATCTCTTTAGCAACCTCTTGAATCTCCCCTTATACATACGGGCTCTCATCTTCACACTGTTGGAATACTGTATCTCTCTTCTTCTCTGAAGTGAGAGATGGGAAAAAATACTTCCCAGTAGGCTTCTACCAACTCTTCCCCAGTATCAATGAACCATATGGTAATGATTCATACCATGTAGGCGCTATATCTCTCGAAGAAAATGGAAAGAGAATGCAACATACCTGCGGTCACTACACCAGTTTAGCTTCAACTGTATTTTCCATCAATCTTCCCACAGTGCTGTTTAGGTCTTCGGTGGGATAGTAGTAAGTTGATATTCTTCATTCATTGTAATCAAGGCAGCTTTGGATTCAAAATTATTTGCATCACAGTGAGGCATTTGATTGCAGAATACTCTTCCTGATTAATAGGCCTCCAAAAATCTTCCATTGTGTTAGTAATGGGAGGCCTTAGTTCTTGTAATCCTCGTTCCTTTAATACGAGTTATGTCTCATCTGCCATAGCTGTTTCACTCTTTTGTCTTTCTTAAACTCCACGAGTGTTCTCTCCAATTAATTGTCTGGAATCGGTCGAATCTTGTTTCCTATGCATTAAAGGTTTTCTGAAATTAAAACACACTCAAATTAATAGGATTAACAAAAAATATTTTCAACATGGCTTGTTAAGATTAGTAGGTGATCTTAGCCACTACTTGCAAAACTAATTTTGTTCTTTTCTTAAAAGGTCCAAATTAGCATTTCTTTCTTTTGTCAGAATATTGATCTATTTAATTCACAAAGTCCTGACAGGCATCATAAAACTTGTGTTTACTTTTTCTATATGAACTAAAACCCCTCAAATTGACATAGCTACGAGAGCCTTTACACTTCCTACTTTACACCCATGTTACTTTGGATAAGTTTGCTTGATAAAATAATTTTTACGTTAATCTTTCAAATGATTTAAATATAAAAGGGTTAGTCTACAACATGCTTTGCAAATTACAGGTCATACAAGTAGTAAATACGAATGGCAAGTCGGTATCATTCCTGAGATTTGATGGCGAATTACGAATCAGCTACCACGACTTCTGTAAATTCCATACTATTTGGACTCCAAAACTCATAGTGAAAGTTTATCTAAACAACTAAATTGAAATTCTGCCTATTGAATATATTCGAAACAAAGTAACAAAGTAAATGAATAAAAAAAAAAATTGTATATAAAATAATAGATTGAATCAGAGTTTCTTTGTGAGGGCGGCAAATCAATGAAATACGATAGAGCAGTCAATTCGACACTAAATCGTTGCTCTGTTCTATTTATGGATCTGATTTTTGTCAAAATTTTCTAATTATTGGAATTGGATCTCTCATAATGTGATTAAAACATCCTTCTTCTCTCGAAGGCAGATCAAACCCGGCTCTGTATTCAGAAATTCTCTTACCAGATCACGAATCTTTATTTTTCTTTCTCAATACTTCACCCAGCAGTTAACAGTGAGGCTTTTGCTTTTCCTTCTCGAGATTTTATAAAATTTCTACCCTTAATGAGTGGCGCTCAACCTTCGGATCTATAGGTTATCCCGTTCCCTTGATTAGATCAGCTAACACGAGGGTTGGAACTTACCTTTAGATTGAAGGTGAACTCTGGTGTTATGTTGTTAAATACCTCGACTTCAGTATGAGCGAATGAGGATTTATCTTGAACTTTGAGGCTCGGCGTTCTCAATGGTGTCAGTTCATACGAGGCCTCTGACTCTAGGAATCTCACAGATCCTTTGTGTCACGAGAGGAAGCGTCGCGGATGGCTCTCAGTAAGATACCTCCTCGGCGAAGTGTGGGTGCTACCGTGCGGAACTTATCATTCAAAGCGATGCCGGGTCGTGGGAGCCGAACCTAGTGGTGTTCCTCACCATTGTGCGGAAAGAATTTGTAACTAAATGTAAATCCAAATCCAGTGAGCGCTCACAGTCACGTGCAGATTAGAAAATGGGCTCTGGAGTGTGTACCTGACTACTTATATTACATCATGAGAGAAATGATTCTAGAAATTTGTCTAGATTTCATAAATTTTCAGGCAGTAATGCTTCAGAAAAATAATAGATCTAAAAATCCAGCTCTACTCGTCTCTGCACAGTTCGTAGATTAAAAAAAAAAATAAAAAAAATAAAAATAAAAATCTACTCTAAAATATACCTTTAGGTTCCCTCTTCTTCTCCCTTTTAGATGACAGTGAAGACGGAAACTTACTACCTTCTATAGTATCTACTTTATCTTGCAAAAAGAATTTGAAGTAGAACCCAATGCTCCCGGTGGAAATCAAGGAAAAGCCGACTCTTTATCTGTATCCGGAGCCGCCGAGTTGATGTTCTCGCGACATGGATTTGTCTTGATTACTCATGATCGATCGCGGCTTAACTTTAAGTTGCAACCGGTTTGTCTTTGCAAGCGCCTTTGATCGTCATTGCGACATCGTTTGTGGTCTGTGACCTCATTTGCTCCTCGTTCGCCCGATTGTTGATGTCATGGCCCCACTGAGTTACGCGTCGCAGCATCGTATCTTCTATTCTTCCGACTTACGAGGATTCTGACATCAGTTTTAGAGTTGCGACCACTTTCTTTATTTATTACTGATGACTTCATGTGGTGACTTTGATTCCTTATGGTTCTTGATCGTGTTGAGCAATTCTTCTTGATTTCATATCTTTCGAATTTTTGTGTGACCTCATGGTGATGTCGCGGCCTCTTTACTTCCCATTTCTTTCTTAGGTTGCAGCCTCAGTTCTGTTGTAACTAGACCTCTTTTCCCTTTGTTTTCACGTGCGACCTCGAAATTACATGTCGACATCGAATTTCCCTAATACCTTTCGGCTTTTCTTTAGGTGCGACCTTAATGAGTGGTCGCGACATCATTTCTGATCCTTGACTTGTGAAAGGTCGCAAGTTCAGTTCCTGGCAAGTGCTTCTGTTTGGCTACATGTTGCGACCTCCTTTCAAACTCTATCTTTGGTTGCATAGACGGATCCTTGTCGCGACCTCAGAGTGGGGTCGTGACATCATTTCTTTTTAGTTGGTGTCGCGACATCAAAGTGATGTCGCGCACTTGAATTCTTCCTTGATTATTTCTAGCTGAGTCTAGAGCCACGTTTTCTTTGTCGCAACTTCCCTCTTCAAGTCACGACTTCACTTGCTAAAGTTCTACATTTCTTCTTGAGGTGGATTTGTTGATGTAGGTGACTTGGAATTTCTTTGGCTTACTTAGAGCATTCTGTCGCGACTTAAATTTTTAGTTGTATTTGATTACTGTAATTTGGTTTCTTACGATTTTGCTAAGATTTGAAGCCCCCTGTTTGTATTTTCCTGAAATGAAGTTTGAGTAAAATATCCACATTTACGCAAACAAATTAACATTTGTCTACAATATACTCGAGAAAAATGGATTACAAAAATCAATGAGTTTATTTGGACTCATCTGCCTTAGTAAGCGTCTTTGCTCACTTTAGATGTATTTAGAGCTTTGAAGGGTTGAATTTGGATATACTGTTCAGGAAATATGTTTCTCCTATACTGATCACAGTTATCCAATAAATTTGAATCCTCGATTTAGGTGGAGTGATATGTGAGGTGCTCTCATGTAATAAAAACATGAGTTTGGAGAAATTTGTGACATTTCCTAAAACCCCAATATTTCCTTAATACAAATATTCTCGGGGTGAGAGTTACAATCAGCTTGACCAGAGTCTAAACAATAATATACCCAAAGTAGGGTTCTTTTAGACCCAATTCATCAAAAATGGGTTTATGGTTTGATTTTTCATACAAATCAGAAATCTATACAGTATCCAAATACTAATCATAAAGCCATAAAAATCCATACAAAATCCATACCTTTTTCTCTTCTCTTCCTTCTTCTTCCTCTTATTCCTCACTTTTCTTTCTCTCTTCCTCTCCTGTACTTAGATTCCGCCTTTCTAAAAGGGGGATGACTTGGTCTTATCCATTGATTTTTAATTTTTCTTTTATTTACCAGTTGGTCCTCCAGCTCTATATTACAAATAAATTATGTCATTTATATAATAACACCATCTTCTTATATTATGTCTTTGTGTCCGAGAATTTTGACCAGAGATTACAATTTGCCCTTGTATCTTGTATAAGAAATTGAATTAATCATTTCTTACTTAGCAAATAATAATTGAAAAATTTCAAAATATTGCCTAATATACCTAATTGTGTTTAAAAAAATGACCTGGTGTATTTTGGGGTGTTACATATGTCGTTGGGATTATTGTTTGTAGTGTTATAATGTTGTTTTGGGTATGAAAGTTGGAGTGATTTAATTGATATTACTCCTACATTAAGTTGTTCGGAATATCAGTGTTTGGTATCTCTAGAAAGAAACATATCATTCTTTGATTTCCGGGGAATCCCTAAGGTGACATAGAGATGGACTACCTAAGAGCAAAGAAGCGATCCTTAGGGAGTAGAATTACTAGCGATATGGTTGAACTAATGAACTCTTTGGATCACTCTGGTATATCAAGAGTGATAGTCTATCTCGACTTTCAAAAGGTTCCCTCTGCACGGGTGATAACAAGAGAATGTGTTCACAGAGGCATAGATCCACTGATGATCTAATCGTTTAATTAAGGGAGGTTTCACCTCAATTGAGAGAATAAACTCAATCCTATGTTCTGTTTGAATTCTAATCAAGGAGATAGAGGATTCTTGTCTATTTGATGATGCACAGAAAATTGCAGTATATTGGAGAAGGCTTGTATGAAAATCTGTCTATGAGACGAAAATTTCAGTCCTAAGAGATGGCTATGAAGTGCGAAGAAGAACAATTAAGATCTTAAGAGGATCCAGGTCACATAAGTAGCTTTTGGACCCATTGTCTAGAGATAGAAATGTGTGGCCAGTGGAGAGTGAAATGTTGTGTATGAGGAGAAATCCATTTTCTACACTGCCTCTTAGACCTTCCAAGTTCATATCCGACTACTCTCTATTTTATTTGAAACTTGCAAATTGATAAGTCACAACACTGATTTCATTCCACAGTGTTGTACCGAGTTTTAGTACACTCTACAATTCATGTTGTCGCCACAGGTCGGTCAGGCTCGAATGGCGAATCAGGCGGGTCCCAAGGGTGCAAAATTATATCTGGGACTCTTCTGTTTTTCAGGACATTGGTATGAGCCCGATCATACTGCAGATCGAATATCTGCCACAAGAAATAAAACTACCACCGTAGTGGTGTTTACAATATCAATACATACAGTCCTGAGTCCCATTTACATATGCATATACAAAACTGTACATTTACATTTTACATATTAGAGTCTGAGAACCTCTTTGTGATAGACCCTTCCTAGTGTGTTGGCCATTTGTATGCGGATGTTTTGAGCGATCTTTACCTCACATTACCTACGGATTAAAAACCGGAATTACTAAGCTTCGCTTAGTGGGAAACATATGGCTTTTATCTGAGAAACCTGTGCACTTATCTTTGAATCATAATAAACATATAACATTAAGCGATCTCGGAATCTTCATGAATTCATATAAGTTTACATACATGAATTATCCTTGTAACAAACTCATGCTTGTTCGGATCTCTAGATCTATGAATATGAACTTATACTTATAACAATCTTATTCTTACTCGGAACTTACACTTAAAGGGCAGACTTATTCTTATTCCGATCCTCAAGTAGGACACATCTTGATACTTATCAGTAGGACCGTGCCCATATAGATTTCCTCGTGTCACGGTACTGAGCTTATACATATACTTATACGGGTACTTATCCACATACTCATACTTGTCTGAAACTATACTTATTAGATCTCGAAGTAAAGTTGCGAGCTTATACCTATACGGGTAGTTTTACACGTGCGGTACTTATATCTATCTCGGATCTCAGTAGGAGTTCCACGGAACTTATGCTTATCTGAGGTGCCCTTGGGTACTATGAACTTATACTTATACCATGAGGCTTATGCTTATACTCGGGTTTACACTTGTTCGGAGGTACCCGTAGTTACTGAGATATACAGGTATATCTTTGGGTGCCAGACTTATTCTTTATCTGAGTGATGTAAGTACACTTATTCAAAATGTCCCCAGACACATAATTGTGCTATCTCAAACTTATAATTAATTAAAAGTACCCGTAGGTACTACTAACCTCTTATATACTAGGTACCACGTAGGTACTATGAGTTTATCCTTTATAGGAGCTTATACGGGAGGGCACTCATAGAGTACTCTGAAATTAATTAGTTGGTACCGTGATTACTACAAAACTTATACTTATTCTTGTATTACAAAGTATATACTTGTCTTACGGATCTTATACTTGCATTACGGAGCTTATTCTTGTAATTTTGATCTTATACTTATATTACGGAACTTGTTCTTGTATTTCAGATCTAATACTTGTCTTACGGAACTTATTCTTGTATTTCAGATCTTATACTTGTATTTCGGATCTTATACTTGTATTTCGGAACTTATTCTTGTATTTCAGATCTTATACTTGTATTATGGAACTTATTCTTGTATTTAAGATCTTATACTTGTATTACGGAACTTATTCTGGTATTTAAGATCTTATACTAGTATTTCGGATCTTATACTTGTATTTCGGAACTTATTCTTGTACTTCGGATCTTATACATGTATTACGGAACTTATACTTGTCTTATGGAACTTATACTTGTTTTACGGAACTTATACTTGTGTTACAGAGCTTATTCGTGTATTTCGGATCTTATACTTGTATTACGGAGCATATTCTTGTACTTCGGATCTTATACGGAGCTTATTCTTGTACAAAAGTACCCGCGTACTACGTATTCATTATACAGGAGGTACCGTAGGTACTCTTTTGGACTTATACTTATATTCTGGAACTTATACTTATTTTACCGATACGGAGTACATTAGGTACTCTGGAGATTTTACTTGTACGAAATTGCCCATTAGTGCTCTGAGATGAATCTGAGAGGTGCAGTATTAGGTACATTCAGATCTTTACCATAATCATTCTTTACTCTTGTTCTTTATTCGAGTCTTATCATATAGTTTGACTACCCCGATGATCATAAGAAATGAGTAGAATGTGACACAATAAGTACCGAAGAGTCTTGTACGATGCTAAAGTCTTGTAGCACAAAGTAAGTGCTGAAGCGGCTGAGCAGTGCGATAGCACTAATCGGAATCTGTGATCTTAAATAGAAGGCAGTGCTTGCCCACGTAACAGAAGTGCCAGTAACCGAAGTCTTAGAAACCTCCGTCCCGAGAAGATGCACCTTACGTAATAGTGGCGTAGCACTAGCAGGAATCTTTGAAACACCGATCGAACGATCACTCAGTGTCTCGCCCGGTCCTAGGTAGTCATACCATCATATTTGTATTCAGAACTCATAACCTGCTCCTTATCGTGTGTTCGCGACATATTACTTTTCATGTTCATGTTCATGTTAGGTTCGTTTTCATATTTCATATCATATTCTAATATTTTCATGAACACATCTATACATATTGCATTTCATTTTACTTACTTTGGTAATGATGCACATGTATTACACTTTCCTCATTCATGTTTTCTTGTTCCTCTTGTAGATCCCTACTTTACTTAGAAATTGGAATCATTCAATTGAATTATCAAAACTAAAGTTATGGCATTTTTCATGCCAAAACTAGTCAATTACCGATATTACACTAGGGACAGTTTGTAATACTCATTTTCAAGGTCTTAGCTCCGCCACCTGACACTGGTTATTTGTATTCATTTGAAGGCTAAGGTGCTAAGGTTCTTCTCCAGCTGGAATCACCCAGATCGGAGCAGAAACTCGAGGTTATGTCCTAAACTAACTGGGACTACTCTATGAGTCATTGGAAGCAAAAATTTGCTTGAACATGGCCCCTCTTTGAGTGAATTTTTGGGCCACATAGGTCAGGGGATTCCTGAAGGTAGATATTTCAGGGTGTTTTATTCTCCTTGAAGTCTAGTTTAACCAACCTTGAATCCTCAAATTGGATAAGAAATGACGGAGTTATGGCCATCCTGACTCTAGTCAAATAAACAAGTTACTTACGGTGCAGTTCCACTCTTGTTTAGTGCCGTACCGCCCTCAAAATTGCCACGAGAATGCTGTGTTTTCTTCCCCTTTTCCATATAGTTCCCTCAAACCATTGTTACTCAATACATACATCTCAAAACCACTCCTTATTCATCTTGTAATGTTGTTTAGAACTTCTATACCCAAACCCTAGGTAAAAAGTCAAAACCCTTATAAGTCCATCATCTTTTATACAATTATAGAATTAAGGAAGATTCCATGTTTATATTCACCAAGCTAGGTTTTCAACTCAATTTCTATTCCAAATCTAAGGTTGGATCAATTTCAGAGCTAAATACACAGGTTTGGAACCCATAAAAATCCCTGCAAAGTCAGAAATACACATAATCTATATTCAAGATCAAAAATCGTGGGAAATCACAAGTCACAAAACTTTAGAATTTCCTTACCTTTTGCAAACTTCTCTCTTCTTCTTCTCCTTCTCCTTCTTCTGGCCTTCCCGTTTAAGACTCATTTAGAATAAAATGAGTATTTTGTCTCCCTTCCTTATATTAAACTTTCTTTTATTTGCCTTATTAGTCACTCCTCGAAACTCTACTATTTGCACTACCATTTATATTATTTCACTTTAACCTCTCATCTTAATAACTATATGACTTTAGGCCCCTTTTACAAATTACAATTTTGTCCTTAAGTATTGTACAATTCAGGGTTTCTGATTTAATTTTGCGTTAATTTCCACGAAAAATTCAATTTATGCCTATAAAATACCTAACATGTCAGAAAATGACCTTAGGGTATATTTCGAGTATACACATGTATTATTAAATTTCTATCTTTATTAAATTTAACTACCCAGACGAGATAATTTTATGGAATTTAGAGGTTCAAATAGTGATGATCTTGAGTAGTGATGGTAGTTGATCTTTAGATTTTCAAAAATCAATCCTTGTGGGAATGATATATGAACTTATTTTGTCCACTTTATTACTTGTATGACCTGTGCACTTGTAGTGATTTAGACCAAAACCAAATATTAATTTCAAATCAATACTTATAAAGCAAAAAACATATTTTATACATCCGATCAAAACAAGTTCTTGCTTAAAAGCTGGCGAGGAGTTGACTAATCTCTGTATGTGATCTTAGAATCATTGTGTTTTTGGTCTATGTTATAAATAAGTATCAATCAAGTTTATGTCTAGCATCTGATCAATGAAAGGTAAAGGATAGTGATCCTTTCTAGTGGCATTGTTCAATTTTCTGTAGTCAATGCATACCCTCCATCATGTCACAGTTCTTGTTGGAATTAATTCATTCTTCTCATTTCGAATGTGATGAAATCCACCCTTTTGCAAACCACGTAGGCTGGGCTTGCCAGTATATGAAGTTATAAATGAATCTGTTAAGCCATTTGGTACTTCTTTCTTGACCAGTTCTTTCATTCACTAGTTTAGTCTTCTAGATGTTCTATTGATGTTTTGTTTTCTCGAGGATTTTATGCAAGAAAATGGAAGGACTGATTCCTTTCAAGTCTTCTATTGACCATGCTATTACTTCCTTATACTTTTTGAGAATTTCCAACAGTTTATGTTCTTTATGCTCAGTCAAGTCAGCTAATATGATCACTGGTTTTGATTTTTGAGCTTCTAGGAAGGTATACTTCAAATGTTTAGGCAATTCCTTCAGAATTAACCCTTTAGAGCTTTTTTCTACTTCTTGTGCCTTCCCTTCACAACTACTTAATTTTTCTACACTCCCTTCAGAGTACTGTTTCTTTAAATTTAAAACTAGAATTAAGAAATTCAACATTAAGATCCTTAATATACTGGAAAATCTTCTCATTTTCTTTCATTAAACTCTGAATCTTAAAATCATAATTAGTTAAAATGCCAGTCAGAACTATTATTTCTGTCTTAGCATTAATGGCTATAAATAACGTGTTCAAAATTGGTTGTTTCATTTGGGTTAAGGTTAGAGTATGCTTTGCTTCATCCTCACCTTTGGGCAGGCTATTATGTGGCATCTGTCAGGGCATCAGGTGACTGGAAGGGCATTCTTATTTGTGGGACATTTATCTTCTTAATTGAATTCTGTAAGTATGGGAAGAAATAGTTTTCCCACCTTGTCAAAACATCTTCAAGGATTCCCTTAGGTTGAGCCAAGGATCTATCGATATCACAATAGAGTCATAGCTATTTAGGAATAGCTCCCCCCAATGGAGTCTTTTCACTTTGCGACGAACAGCATCATATTGATACTTACTCTTGAGTCACATGTGCTTTACCCACATTTCAAGGAGTCTGCCCTATAGAGTGCTGGGAATGGTGTTTTATGGATCCCTCATCTTCAGTGGTAAAGCTCCTTTGAATCAACATTGTGAGTTCTTTATTGGGCTCACCACTCCCTTTTTAGCAAATCTCCTCTTATTGCTTAATATATCCTTCATGAACTTGGCATAATGAGGCATTTGAGCTAATGCCTCAGCGAGGATGTTATCTCTTCTCTTGAACATGTTCATTTGAAATTGCTCCTCCATCTTTGATTTCTGCAGCCTCTAAGGGAAGAGGATAAGAGGCTTATAGGCTTGCACCTCCTTTTTCTTTTTCAAGTTTCCCTTCTCAATTTGCTACTCTGTCTGCACCTCAACTTTTCTTCTCTCTTTAGTCATTTCTCAATTGTCCAACTTGGTTTCTTTTCCAGTTTCTGCTTGCTTGTCTTTCTAAGTCATTATCTTCTCATAATCTTTTCTTTTTTCTAATTCCGTTCCACTTCTTAGAGTAACTACCATACAGTATTTGGGATTCTTCTTGGTGTCACTAGGGAAGGAATCCTTAGACTGATTTTGCATATCTAGGGCCAATTGCCCTACTTGGGTCTCAAGATTTTTCAGAGATGCATTGGTATTGGCTTGAAACACATTGGTGTTAGCCTAAAATGATGCTAGCTTAGCAAATTTCTGCTCATGTATATTCACCAGTCTTTTGTTCTCTCCCATGAAGCTCAACATCTGCTCCTCAAAAGACTGGGACCTCCTTTTGTCTTGATTTTCAATTCTCCGGCTGCCTTGCTGCTGCTGCCCTTGAAAACATTGTGGAGCATAATGCTGCTGAAAGTTTTGCACTGTTTTTGGACCATGCCGAACTCCACTTCCATAGGAAAATTTTTCATGGTTTCTCAATGTATGTGTGTAGTGGGTAGGAAGGTTGTTGTTGGGCTTGAAATTGTGGCTTTTGTTGACATTCACAAACTGAGCCTCCTCCACCTGATAGGGACCCTCATGAGCAAGTCCCTCATCAGTGATGCATTTTTGTTCACCTATTTCCTTTATTCCCATTGCATTGGCTGAATGGCTTCTCCTTTCTTGATTGTTCATTTTACTCATCAGTGCATCCAGCTTTGCTTCTATAGCTAGCATCTTGTTCAACTTTATCATACCACCTTATCTCAGTTTACTGTTGCTCCCTGAAGTCTCAGTTGGAGCTCTGTAGTTGCTCTCAGCCAATCCTTAATAAGCTGGTTAGCCTCTTTAGCACTCTTTCTCTTAAATGCTCCACAGTAGGTTGCATCAATTACACCCTTGAAGAGTAGTTCATTGCATGATAGAAGAAATCCATTTGGGTGATCTGATCAATTCCATGCATAGTACATCTTTTCAGCAATTTCTTATACCTCTCCCAAGCATTGTAGAGGCTTTCTTCCTCTCTTTTCTTGAAGGCTATTATCTATTTTCTTATTTCATATGTGAGGGCTGGTGGGAAAACCCTCTCCATGAAAGCTTCAACCAACTTCTCCCAGTTGCTAATTGATCCATATGGAAAAGACTTGAACAAAATGGCTACTATATCCCTCAATGAGAATGGGAATAGTTGTAGCTTGATGACCATCTAAATTTACTCCATTCAGCTTCACTCTGTTAGACATGCTTAAGAACCTCCCCAGATTCTCATTAGGATCCTCATTGGGATGCCCTGTGAATTGATGTTGTTGTACCATGGTGATCAGAGCAGGCTTCAACTCAAAGTTGTTGGCCTCCATGGTTGGTTGCCTTATAGTTGAGTATTCATTTATGATGCTTGGCCTCTAGAAATCTTCCATTATTCTTTGTCTTTGAGAGTCTTTCCTAATGCTGGATTCTGCATTGTATTTTTATCTTTGATCAGTCCTTCTTTACCATAATTGCTTTTCTATACTCTAACCTTGTGGATTTTTCAAAGTTCTCCCGATTTGATGTCAGTATGATGCCAGTTTTTCCTTTTGTCGTATATTTTAAGTGCCTGGAAATAATGATGGCCCGAGATCAAAGTGATATTAATAGTAGGTAAGCAAGAGTATTCTGTAGATAAACAAAAAAGATCAGTGGCCAAGATCGCCCTACGGTTAAACATATTTTTGTCTTTTTGATAAAAGATAAAGAAAAATACTGAACTTCTTGAGTCTCTTTTGGCGAGAATGTGATCTTTAATTTGCTTCCAATCCTTAGTAGGCGTTGTGATAGGACAAAATATGTGATCCACCCAATTTACGCATTGCTACCAAGAACTTGTCGATCCCGACAATAGCGCAAACGGATTAGACGAAATATGCTGATCACTCCAGATTTATGATGTACTGAGAACTTTATTCAGTCCTCAGAAATGGTGCCAAAAACTTGATTAGACCATTTTCTATATAAATAAAGTGGCCCGGTTTCTTATGCGCACGAGGACCATTCGATGTCATTAGTGCCTGAACACTCATGAAGTATCCTGCGTCTGCTATGTTTTAGTTGATTTTACATTTTAAATAACTACGTACTCTTCGGTCGATTTGGAGTTTTGTGGATTGCGGAGTTAGGATCGTGGTTTTGGTAATTTGGGCTAAAGCCCAGGAAGCGAGAATCACGGCCTTGCGTCGCGTGCCAGCTTGCGAAGCTTGGTCCAGCGGAGGAAAGTCAACCAGTGACCATGTCATGACGTCTCGTCTGATGTAGTGGCGTCACCACGATTTATGCACCAGCATCATTAAAAGCAAGGGGAGACCTAATTTTGAGATCATCGAAGAATGTATGGACGAAAGGACGGAAAACCGAGCAACAGTGACCTGGATTATTGGAGAAGACACTTCCTTTTGTATTTTTCTCTTTTTTGATAAACTACAGATGATTGTTAGATTGATGATGTTTATATCCCGGTTGATATGTTCTGATTTATCTAGGGTTTTGTTGAACCACTGTCACGGTGCATGGATTAAGATTTTTGATTTTAATTATTTGTGATTATTTATGACTTGTTAGTATCTGCTCTATATCTGTGATTTATATACATGTGATGTCAGCCCAGCATTGGCGCGCAGTTTTCTTGGTGTATCGAAGATCGAGAGATGATGGCGCTTGGGGATCGAATAGGCGACCTCGATTACGATTTGGTAAATAGAGATATCAGATTAGGGTGGCGATTAGGTTAGAACATTTAAAGCGTTTGGAGCGACAGGTTGGGGTAGAGATACACTCGAAAGCCACTAGCCCCAGCGAGATGAAACGGATACACCTCGAGAGGGGTATCTCATAGGCACGATCACCGCCAAATCTCAAATATAAGTGTGAATGGTGAATAGTAATTTCTCTAGGTAGTAATCCATCAAAGTATGTAAGGGGGAGATGGAGCCTAGTCTCCACAACATAGTGATTTACTAAGATAATTTAGTTTAGTTTAATCTCACACCTTAGTTAACTAGTCATTCAAAGTTTAAGTCTAGATAATATTCTGGGGGCCAATTTGATAGTCGCACTTCTCCCCCATGGATCGATATCACCACCTAAGGTACACTATATTACTTGAGCGATAAGTGCCGCACATAAGGTGTACATTTTACACATCAGAAAAACTTTTCGGCATATCACAATCCTTAGCAGAAATGCCAAAAACTTGTTGATTGTAGATGTGAAGAATGTTTTTTGCTATTGTTTAAAATAGTGCTATTAAAATTTGTTTAGGTCTAAATCACTGCAAGTGCACAGGTCATACAAGTAATAAAGTGTATTATTAGTTCAGAGATCATTCCCACGAGGATTGATTGGAAATCTAAAGTTCAACTACCCCTACTACTCAAGAAAAGCACTATTTGAACTAATAATTTCTAAGATTGGTATACTATCTATCAAAACTGTAATGGAAAGCTTGTATAAATCTTACTTTAAGTAAAAAGAATTCTAATCTACAAGAATCATAAATTTCACTCAATAGCAATAACACTGAGATATAATTTAGCGTTATGACCATGAATTTGCAACAGGTTCAAAAACAAGTTAGACATGGGTTTGAATTCTAGATGTGTCGAGCGAGAATGGTATAACTGAATCTTCGACCTTTATACATTCCTTTGTCTAACACACCATATTCCTTTCTAGAATGAATGGGTCTACATCTATAAAATCCTGACCCTCTTTAAAAGATTTAGTTTTTCTTTCTAAAGTATTTCTGCCATTTCTTAGGATTGAAAACTGCTTATCCATAGACGGGATGTCTGAGCCTTTCCAGTAAGTCTGATGCCTGATATGAATTCATTGGTATTCTCCCTTTCCTTGATTAGAATCTAGCTGTCAGAGATCAGATCATTTGGTAGATTGAGATGAAACCTTAAAAATATATCAAGATGATATCAACAAATTTTCCTTATAATGGTAGGAGCATAATTTTTGAGGCATCAAAATTACACTTAGAGTACATTAGTTCATTGAATATCAATGAAATATACCCTCAGGTGACTACTCTTTGTTCTCAGGTCATCCATCTCTGTGTCACTCAAAGGGATCCTAGATATTAGAACAAGGATACAACTCTTTCTAGGTATAAACCACTGATATTCAAGAATAGCATAGTCGAAACAATACCAGCTGGATCATCCGGTTCATATGACACATCTTTTAAAAATGGCATAGCGTTAATCCGACACATAATCCCTTCTAAAAACCGATCATCCATAATTGAATTGCAGGTAGCAATGATTAGTTGATCAAACAAATCCATTGAGGCTGTAATAGAAATTGAAGAAAAAAGGCTCTAGAAAAAATCCAGAATTCCTTGGAATTGGAAATAATCATTTACAAAACCAACTCGAAATTTCAATTGAGATCGATTCTAATACTTAAAACGAAACAAAAACTAAAAAAAAAATCAAGTAAAAAAATAAAAAATTAGAAAAACTTCAATATGGAGATTCTTCAAAATTTAAAAACTCTATACTAGCTCCTAGGATCTTCTTCTATTTATAAATCTCAATCATCGGGCCCTCAAAACTGGCGGAAATCAAAAGCGAGAGACCTTAAAAATGCGCCTAGTTGTTGTTGATGTGGAAATAAATTAGATGTCGCGGTTGATGTCGTGACTCTACAAAATGTTGCGACTTTGAAGAAAAATGTCGCAACTCTGAATTTTTGCCGATTTGTGAAATGTTTTAACTTTGGATGTCAATGTCGCGACTTTGATATAATGTCGCTACTATTGTCGCGACTTTGAATTTCTATGTGTTTCTCTGATATCCTGGAGTCTACGAAAGTAATATGTACACGACTCTGAATAATGTATTGCGACTATGAGGAGTAATGTTGCGATCTGGAAGGAAATGAATGTCGCTTGTCTTGGAGTCGCTTGAGCTTTGAAATCGCAGCACAGCATTGATTGCTGGGTCATTGACTCTAATCCTCGATAAGAGAACTACGAATAATGTTAGCTCTTATGAATAATGTAGTGAGTTTAAAATCTTCTACTTTACTTGCTTTAGTTGATGTCGCGACTCAAAGTCTTGATGTCGCGACTCTAGACAGACATTCTTCATCATTAATCACAGAACTACATTGGAAAGCTTTGTTGTTTTTGCTTATTTTTGCTTCTCTCCTTTAAATCTCTGCAAAACATAAATTTGGGTGAAGATTCCATAATTTCGCATTAAATTAAACCTTTAAGCCTTAAAACTTCATGAAAAATGGGCTTAAAAATAGATGAGTTCTAGACTCATCAATGACCTACTTTCCAAATCTCTTATTTCTCGGAAGGATAATCCTTGATAAGGAAAAACAGATTTTATCTCTAATCGTGAGTTTAAGGGAGCAAAAGCCCTAAATTGGGAAGATCCCCCACGAGGTAATGGGAAGACAATTTCAACTGTGTGAACTCTCTGCTTCTTCTTCTTATTCTATTACTGACTTAATCATCGAAGAGAGTGGCTGTACATTGCGGTGGATCTTTGAAATTTCTTGTGTTCTTGGGCGTCTTTCTGGTTTCGGCCGGTCAAGGTTCTTACAATCTCTACCTCTCTCTATGTCCTATGTCTCTTTTAATTGTGAACATTTCTCCATATCATGACATGAGCCAGTGTTTAGTTAATCAAAAAAAAAAAAGGATAACTAAGAAAGTAATGTCCCCAAATGTAATCTTTACCAAGAAAAAATTATAAAAACAATTTGTGCTTCAAAATAATGTCTAAATGAATCTGTTATATACAAAGCTATGATTAGTGACTATGTTCAAAATTTTCATTAAGTTAAAACTTTAGTCACCAACTACAGTTTTAATTTTTTTTTTTAAAATATAGTCATCAACCACAATTTTAACTTTAAGCCATAGTCGTGAAAGGTGTACTTTGGTGCGCCCTAGCGCAAAGCGACGAGCTCCTACTCTCTTTGCTGAGAGTCGAGGCGCACTTTATAAGGGTCTGGATTATTAGGTCAATGCGAGGTGTGTACTTATACGCTGGGATCGAAGCTCCGAAGGCGCTTTTCTCTACTTCCTTACTTCTTCCCCTTACTTCTTTTCTTTCTTCTTCTTCTTCACCGGAAGGCAAGTGAAGAGCTTCTAATAATTTTTCTTATCAAAATGTTATTTTTACTGAAATAAAGCGCTAAAGAAATACAATTAGGGCTGGAAGGAGGTTATGAGAGAACAAGAGCAGGAGAAAAAAAGAAGAAACTTCAGAGATGGGGCTGAAAGTATTTGTGAGGAAGAAGAAGAAGAAGAAAAAAAGAGGAAGAAAAAAAGAGGAAGAAGAAGAAGAGGATCGTGATTGTACATCTTACAGAGCCCACGATCTTTTGTCAGTGAACATATACTACTTTATATTTGTAATTCATAAAATTAATTAAATATATTTTTATATATTTATTTGCTTAATCTATTTTATATTATCCACTTATGATAATTTGGACCAGAAATTTTACTTATTTATCTAGTTAGTTATTTAACTACAATAAATATTTAAAATAAATAATAATATATTCCTTTATTCTATAAATAAGTAATAATAAATTCTTTATTTTAAATAGTAAGAAATAGTGATCAGCACCAAATATAAATAACTGAATTATCTATTTGTGTTAATAATATGAATGTCTCTATTTTATTATAAGAGTGACAAGATATACTAGGTGTGCTTACCACATAAAAGCACTGTGCCTAGTGCACCTTTGTGCATATTCTCGCAAAAACATAACTATCGCCTTTCACGATATCTTTGTCTTCTCATTTAAACTTCTTTGATGGCCAGACATTTGGGATTTTTTAAGTATTTTTGGGACAAAACGATATGAGAAGTAGTGGGCCGAAGAAAGCATGTGGGGTGATGAGTGTAAGAGCTCTCATCCCTCATGATGCAGTTCATTCCATTTTTTTATTTTAAACATTTTATATCCATATTCATGTGAAACTCATAACATTTTTATCCAGAAAAAACACCCAGTTTTAGGATTTTGGAAAGCATTAGTGATTGTAAGAAAAAGTGCAACTATAGTTCCAAAGAAATTAGCAGGATGTCTCTAGCGCGTCGATTATGGGAGAGATGAATTTTTACCATATCATATAGATTATCAAATGGTTCGACTCTGCCACGTGGATTAATCTAGGTGATAAAAGAGATTTAAGTACTACGTATCTTTAATTAGGTTAAATGGAAAGAAGTTGGGCCCCAAACAAGTTGATGAAGAAAAACAAGTCTTGAGCTATATTTATGTCGCGACAAAGCTAGCAGCGAAGCCCGGCTGACAAGCCAACCGCAAAGCCAGCGACAAAACTGACAACAAAAGCCAACGACAAAGCCAACAACAAAGCCAGTGACAAAGCCATCAACAAAGTCTTGCTTTAACAACCGCCTTAAAGTTTTAAGTAGAAAGCTGTCATGAAATATGAAAAAGTTGAACAAACTTTGTTTATCCTGTAAAAGTGTTGGAGCCCTCTCAGTCGCGTCATTGCCAGCTGTGTGCTGATGTCACACAGTACTAAAAATATTTGATGTTGGGACTCTCGAGTGTTGGAAAACGGAAAAGCAAAAATTGATATTTTGGATTGTTATTTCAAACATTTCTTCCTAAAATTATAAGCCCTCGTTTTGAGTTTTTAGGAGCACGGAGGAAGTGGAGAACACACCTCGTGGGGTTTCTCTCTAAAACAGCCCATTTTTGTTTTGTTCTGATTTTGATTTTTAGTACAAATCTTAAGTAGTTTTAGAGCATATTTTAATTGTATTGAAGAGAGATTTCGATGCTTGTACATCGAGAGATTGATTTCATTACTAATCGAGACAAAGAAATGAAACTAATCTGGATTTTCTTTCCTTTATTTATTCTTGTTTACTTCTATTCATTTTCTTACTTATTTGTTTGTTGGTGATGATTGGGCAATCTGTGACAAACATTAAACACCCTCTAGGGGTGGGGATGGTGAACATTCAGATTTGCGGATTCCCGGTTATTTCAGGTTTGGCCGAATTTATATAATAATTGATCTTGTTCCTTATAATTGATTGTTCGGAATATTAGGTAAGCTTATACCCCTGAAGAATTTATATCTTGCTCACTGATTTCAGGAAACTCGGGTGTAACGAGAGGGTGGATTCTTGAGAAGTCTGAGTAGCAACTTGGGTGTGTTAGATTATATCTCATGGAACTAGTAGACTCTGAAAGATTACTTTGATTTGATCACTAATTTACTCGTAGTGTAGTGATGTACCTCAGTTTAATGTTAGAGGTCTCTCACTTTGTCGATCGCGTGACCTTGATCAGTATTGTATAGATATAATCAAGGAGAGAGAAAACTGTATTAGATTTGATGTTTGAGATACCAATTATATTGGAGAGGAGTTTCATTGTATGCTTGTTTATATAAAGTGAGGAATTCTTCAATCCTATTGTGAAGTATTGGAAAAGAAAAATAATCAAATCTTAAAGAGGGTTAGATTTTACAAGTAGCTATTTAGACCCATTAGTCCTAGAAAGTGGTGTTAGATAATCTGGAAATGTATGATGTCTGCAGCAAAACTCAAGAAAATCAATTTACGAAAAAGGGTAAAATAGTAATTTGATTAAAATCCGAATTTTCTAAATCTCGGATGACGAAGCAGGAACTTCATCGTTGGAATGTGTCTCACGAGGAAATCTAGCTACCACGTCGAATTTCATTGAATTTTGGGAGCGTTAGATTTGCCCGTTTTGAGGCAATGAGTGTGTCTGGGACACTTGGCACATTTTGGTGGCTCATAGTGTGCCACGTGTCAGTGTAAATTAGTCAAACAAGGAGGCCAAGTGGGGCCCACGTGGACGTATGGCATCTCTAATTAGAGGAAAATCCCAAAGTAGATGGATAAGGGATGTGGGTGTAATCCAAGGAACCAATAGCAATTGGACATGTAGCATGAGAGGACAATTCTCTTGACCAAGTTGACCCAACCAGTTTGGGAGAGAAAACCGTGAACAGGAGAGAGAAAATAGAGGGATTTTTAGAGAGAGAAGCTCCAAATTATCTCTAAAATTCCGTTATTCGGATGGTAGTGGATCCTGACAAACAAAAACCAGTTGCTCCCACGGAAGAATTATACGTATGGGCATCATTTTTGTGGAGTTTCAACAAACTCTACGAAGTGGGGGTTTCTCTTACTTGTGTTAATCTTTGGTTGAGAGCATTTATCAAATGGTTGTTGCGTTTGGGTCGGGAATCGTAGTGTGTTTAGTCTCCGGTGAGGCCAAGATGTTGAGTCTCGGGACTGTTCTTAGGTAGTCCGGATCGGTTGTATGGACGGTCTTCGGACGTCCTATGTTGTGTATTTGTGATTGTGTGGATGGTTCAAGGTGGACCGTCGGATTTTATTAGCCCATGTGTGCCGATTTTGGTGTTATTTCCATGTAAGAATTACATGTTAACAATTAATATTATGTTTATTTAATATATGCATGCTTGATATGTGTATGTAGTGATTAATGGATATATTCGATTTAGTATATGCATGTATATATATATTAACACAGATTGTTTGGAAATGACATAATGCATTGCATATGCAAGGGCACCACAGAATGGTAGGTGTGAGTGCGAAATACAAATATAAAATCGGAGGGTTGTCAAGCGATGAATTCTTTTGTAAAATTATTAAAAATAATAGTTTATCGGAAAGTTTAATAGAATAATTGTTGTTGGGAAAAGTGTCCAATATTCCACGTCGAAGAGGGCCCATGATTGTTTCGGAGAGTTCACTGACAAATTCACCTCGGAGGATTATCGATATATTTATATCGGAGGGTTGCCCACAATTATAACAAATATTTTGTTTGGAAATGATTTTCATACATGGCTTAGGCATATGTGAGGGAGTCAGTGAGGACTCGAGACATGGGATTGGGCATGTATGGTATTCAGTATGAATCATGAATTCACTTTCGAATATGTGTGTTTATTCTTCATTGCATGACATAGTGGGGAATGTCGCCCATGTAGGATAATTCCACTACCGGGCATTGCTCACCTTGTCGAGGGAAAATTATTTCAGGTACAGGGAGTGTTCGGGAATACGGCGCTCACTAGAGGCCGCTTTTAAGAAGAAAGCCGGATTGTGGCTTTAATATATATTTTGTAAAACATGTATTAGAATTCTTAATTTTAATATATGTTTGTATTCCTTTTTGTATAAAATATAAACTTTTGTGAGTATGGATGTATGGGTAATGTGTCATTGCTCATGTATAAGGTCTCATGATGAGACCACAGGTATTAGTAGGTTGGCCAATTAGTCAACGGGACCAGGAAATGGGGCGTGCAAATATAGTTGGATGTATTTTTGGTGAGTATGATGTAGTAGGCCAATGTGGCCCATTTTTTACTCATGTACTGGGTCTCATGATATGAGACACAGGTTCCCGCTTGAGTTAACGGTGGTCAGCGGGACCCGCCCAGGAAATGGGGCATCACGACAGTATCGGAGCATGGGTACACGAGTACCTGGGAGCGAGGACTTGGGCTTAGGCCATGGTCATTAAGGTGGAAGAGCATCACAACTTGGTATAGCTCGATGTTAGGGTTTAGGTATCTTGATTACCTAGAGCGATCAGGGACAGTTAAACAACGCATGCATTGTGTTTTATGTATTGTAGGTGTATATAACATGATGTGTGTTGTATGTGTTTGTGCTTGTATGCTTGATAAATAGCACATAGGAAAAATGTTGAACACTAGGTTGAGAAAATATAGCCTTAAAAGGGTTTAGCTTGAAAAAGTTGTTTAGGAATTTTGTGGTAGTTGAAATAACGAAAATTCTGGACAATTGCTCCGGTTTTTTGAACATGACAGTTGGTTTGGAATTACGGAAGATTATTCTGTTTGCTGAAAAAAAAGGGTTGTAATTAAACTCTTAAAATTTTAGATTGTATAAATAAGGTTATTTAGGCTGTGCATTTTACAAGTAGTAGGGAAACTCTGGAGGAATAAAAAAAAAAGAAAAAAGAAAAAAAAAGATATATATATATATATATATATATATATATATATATATATATATATATATATATATATATATATATATATATATATATATATATATATATATATATTGAAGGAACACATGTTGGTTTTCTGATTATGAAATAGGGAAAAAAAATTTATAATAAAAATTTTTGGTTCTATTGAAAGATTTGAAATTTTTTTTTTTTTTGTGGTTTTACAGTGAGTAGAACAAATGAAAAAAAAAAAGTACGGGGAGAAGCTGAATGGGCTCTTGCCCATTTTCCCGGCCACAGTAGCGATGCAGGTAGTTGTATCGCGACGGGCGGTCTTGAGGAGTGTGCGGCTGACTGCGACATGGCGTGCGACCGCGGCCCGGTGGTCGCACCGCCTTGACTGGCCGACTAGCGTAGGCTAGCCCGAAGAAGCGCGGCGTGTCAGCCCGCGATGGTGTCTGTTACAATTTTGTATCATGGAAGGGGCGGTCTTTTGTGTCGCGGCTGCGATTGCTGCGATACGGTGCCCGGTAGCGATCACGGCCTTCGCGGCCACGACGCAGGCGCGATCACGGTGCTGCGACACTCGCCCGGCCGTGATAAGTGGCTGCGACATGGCGCCGTAGCGTGCGGCATTGTCTTAGCGCGCGGCACTGGACCTTGGGTATGCGCCGCGCTGCATGACCTAGTTTTGACCTGTTGATTGCACTATTTTGAGTCCTTTATTTGGATCCTTGTTCATGGACACCATTCACGAGGTTTTTAAAGAGTCTGAAAAATAAAATTTTTGTTTGTGTATGATTTGATATATGGAATGTTTATTTTACATTACCTATGAATGCATTGACGTTGTGTATGAATTTGTTTTTTTGGTATGTGAATAGTTTCTTGGGACTGTATTTACACCCTTAGAGACACTTCATTAAAACTTAACTTGCCATTTGACATGTGTAGATGGCTAGTCGCGAGAGAGGACGTAGAGAGGTCGTCCAGCTGGGTACTAGTCGAGGCACCATCGAAGCACGACGACAGGCCTTTCTTTGAGAAGTAGTAGGGTTATGATTCTGCTGCATAGGCTGGGCGGTAGGGAGGCGGGAGGTCCCATGTCTCAGAGATTGGTCCCATGTCCTCCTACGTTCATGGGGAGGGATTTGATGGTAGCGAACCATTGGTTTATGCGAGTTGAGAAGATGTGGGCGATAGGGATTACCTGAGATGTCGACCAAGGTGAGACTAGGCGTGCTCCGGCTGAGAGGGTGAGCCCGAGTGTGAGGTGGGCTGGGCGAAGGCTCTTTGGGGACTTAGAGACGATGACATGTGGGCGGGTTCTAAGCTATTCATGGGGCCAGTATTTTGGCGTGCCCCACTGGGACATGCGAGAGGTTCGGGAGTTCTGGAAGGCTGTGGGTATCAAGCTGTGATGATATGTGGCAGGTTTACGGGTTGGGTTAAACTCTTACATGATTATGTGGCCACGAGACTTGTGAGTCGAGTTTGAGAATGGGTAGAGATTATCCATTAGGGAGTGGGACCATGGGACTCACTTTACGACATGGACTCATGGTTGGGACAATATGACCATGAGAGGGAGATGGAGGATGCACGGACACTTTCGGGATGCGGGTGTTAGTGGCAGAGGAGAGTCGAGTCTTCTTTAATTCGGAAGAAGCGGAGGGCTTCAGTTAAGTGGGTTCCAGGCGCGACCATCTAGGCTAGGGACATATTAGGGTTTCCCGGTCGGGGCCCGGGCAGATGGTATCTTGCCATTGCTAGCGGCCGGACATATGAAGGATTGCCCAGACGGGGATCACAGGGTTTCGGAGACGGCCTTGATCCTAGTTAGTGGTGGGACGAGGAGGCGGATACGGTATATTCTCACCTTAGTATGGATCAGAAGACGGTGTCAGTCTCGGGAAGTATGCAGGCTACCTCAATTCTGCTTGCAGAGAGGCCAAAGGGTGGGTTATAGGCCGAGGCGAAGAATGAGCCTGAGGCAGGAGCGTGAGGGGTTGGTGTGTCTCGCCGTGCATCAGGTGGGCCCAGCAGAGAAGCCGATCATATAGGGTATGTTCTTACACTATCTGGCACATGGGCGAGTGTTATTGATTCACAGTGCTTTGGATTCATTTATTCTAACATCAGGTTGTGATATAGTTGGGCTTCAGAGGTTGAGGCCTTGGAGGAGCCTTGTATGTGGGATATCCACAGGGATTAGAGTGAGGATAGGGATAGTATATCGAGGTTGACGAGATCTTTGGGTTAATTATCTTAGTGGACTTGAGGTCATGGACATATCGAGGAGTTGGGCGTCATCCTTGGATGGATTAGCTGAATGGCGCACAATTAGGTATCATCGGTGTGGCGTGGAGGGTTCTGCTTTGCAGGGCGAATCTTTGTGTTTTACATTTGGGGACCAAGCATGATGTCTTTTGCCTGGAATGGTGTCTAGTCTAGGTGTCGTAGACGGTTGGCGGGTTAGCTACTTAAGCCTTACCTGGAAGATTGGTGAAACTGGACTTGATCTATATCTACAGTAAGTCTGTGAGTGTGAGGATGTTTTTAAACGAGCTGTGGGATTTGCCTCCATAGCCAGTTGTGCAGACTTTTTGTATCGGAGTTACACCCGTGCATGCACTCTCTATGACTCCACATGGATGGCACCGAGTTGGATTACGGGGAGCTCAGTCCCGGCTCACGGGGTTCTTTGAATGAGGTTCGTTAGACCTGACAATTCCACTGGGGCGCTCAGGTTACATTTGCGAGAGAGAAAGAGCGGGACCCTTCGACCGTATTGACCCCGACGGTTGAATAGGAGTTCACCGATCGAAATAGAGTACCCATTACAGAAGTTGATGACTTGTTTGATTAACAGGGAGCGGAATCTACTCTGAATGAACTACTGCTTTAGTTTTCATGCGGTGGGGTTAGAGACGGATCTCAGCAAGGCATCATTGGGGACGCATTATAGACTTTGAGGTTTGGTGGTGCCGCTGGATTGGCGAATGTTGCCAAACACTAATCATGGATCTCTATATGAATTATTGTCTGACCCTATCTGATCAGTTTGTCACTAGTCTTTATGGATGGCATTTTGATCTACACTCCTAGTATGGAGGAGAAAATGAAGGATCATTTGAGGTTGTTTCTGTTGTTGAGAGACAGCCGCCAGGTTTATGCGTAAATTAGTGAGTCTGCGAGTTTTGGCTTCTTGGGTTAAGATTTTTAGGACACGTGGTGTCAAACACGGCATGTGATTAGTTTTGAATAGTCTTTATTTTGAGGCCTATTCGAGATAGGTTTGGGTGCTTTGCGCGCTAATGTATCAATTAAACTGATTGAGTCATTCGGTCTGCCCGTCTGCCTTACTTACTTCCAAAGTTGTTGTAGTTCTTGCAGGTTTTGTGTACCCTCAGGTGATCCATTAAAATTAATTTGATATGAAGATGTGTATTGAACCATTGAAAGATTGACTATTTCGACCATGACATATCAAATTCAATGACATGATGAAATGAAATGAAGTGAGAGAGATACAGGGATCGATGTAGGTCTGATGAGCCAGCCAGTGAAGAACATCAATTCATGTTTAAGCTATGATTGCTGAGGCTGTTGGGATGCCAATTCGCAACCATAGCGAAAATTTATAATCTAACAATCGAAGACCTTAGCTAAAATTGTGAAGTAGCTATATAATGAAAATCATTGTGCTGCGAAATTCTTAGGTTTAAGCTATCTCTAAAATGTTAGCTAGACTAGCGAAATTTAGCTAACTAAGCGAAATTCAGACTATAATGAAAATTGTGTTAAACTATCTCTTGTGCAATTTAGCTAGGCTAATGAGGAATTTAGCTAAGTATGAATTTTCCACTATAATGGAAGATCCTTGCCTGTTGAATTTTGTGTAGTGTGTCTTAAACTGACCCGTTTTGGTGTATTACCTTCTTGTCCCTTGTATGAGCCAATATATTGGAGGCTTTCTTGTAGTTTCACACAGCTGGGTGCCTGCTCTCAGCCCCCTAGGCATGACCTAAGCGATCTTTTGGCAGCTTTTCATTTATGTAAATATCTCCATGACTTTAGTTTAGGTTTTTCTTTTCTCTCTTCTCTCTCCTCTTTCTTTCATTTTCTAGGCTGCCAAACACCCCTCTTGAGGATGACAACTCAAGAGATGCTTGGCTAAGCCTCATAGCTTTGAAGAGGAAGGTAACTAGCTTGGTTTTGGGGCGGTTCGAGGTTGTCCTCATGTGTTTTTAAAATGCTACAGTGCATGTTATATGGCTCCGAAGCACCAGTGGAGTTGAATATCATTTAATGTCGTTACTTTGTGATACTTACCGTACTTTAAGTCTGATGCATACTTGACCCAGATGCCTTTGTTATTCTTTCTAGATAACTAGAGCCCTTTGAAATGAGGTTAAGTGCTAGGGTTTCTGGCGCGAAGAAATTTTGTGAATGCATGTTGCTGTGTTGACTCAAATAGGAGTGTTTACAGGGTTAGGTTTTAGTTTAAACAAGATGGGTTATGGCTTGGACTATGGGTTGCTTGCCATGATGCGGATAAAACCGAGGACACTTGTTACCGTGTTGTCAAATTGAGTGACCTAAACCTTCAAAGTTACCTTTTCACACTTCGCTGATTTTACAATTAATCGACATCCAAACAACTTCCACTATTTTGGAAACAAATCCAAAATCCAAATTAAGCCTCACCATTTTCAACAACTGATGCGAAGATCATTCTTAGGATGAAAACCCATCCCGTGACCTAGACCATTTATCTTTGCGGTAAGCGACTCTGGCGACTGAGGAGGAACATAGGGAAACAAATTTTGTTGATTAAAGCTCCTCACCTCATTAAACACGAATCGTATGTCCCGGTGGACTAGAGAGGACGGGGCCGTGATGGACAGGAGAGGCCGAGTCGGTCTTCGAGGACACGTAGTTTCTTGGGATTGGCCGGGTGCATAAAGATTCATTGAGTTTCTCCCGGTCGCGGCACTTATGGCCAGTTGACCCGGAAGGTCGAGTTTGATTGGGATGGCCGTGCGAGGAGGCATTCAAGAGTTGAAAAGGAGGCTTTTCTCACATATGAGATTAGGTGCCCACGTTAAGTACATTCGTCCAACAAAATTATATACCACCTAAGTTCTCTTCTTGCCGTAGTCAAACTCTTTTCTTGATATAGTGGTCTAAATTCGAACACGGGGATGGGTTTTCCATCCAAAATGAGTTTACATCGGTGCATGAAGGTGAGAAACTATTTGGACTCTTTGAATTTGGTTTCAGAAGCAGTGGGAATGGTTTGAAAGCGAAAATTGTAAAGCGAAAGTTAAAGGTGAAAAAAGTTAACTTTGAAGAATTCGGTCACCAACTTGGCAAGTTAGGGCAAAGCAAGTGTCCTCGAGTTTTATCCTCGCATTATAATGGCTTGACCTATGGTCCCAGCATACTTAGGATCTATGTTTAACTAGCAAACCTCACCCATGAAACTAACTCTATTTAGTGTCTGGTAGCATGTAGTTATAGCCTTTCTTTATTTTAAAACCTACTAACGTTACTAAATTATCATTTCGAGGCTCGTAAGACCATCTAAAGAACAACGATTGCATCTCTCACTAGAGCAACATCCTATAAAGCATGGAGAGTATTGGCCAAAACTAATAGCAGTAAACCATTTTAACCCTAATTTGAGAACCACTAACATGTAAATATTATCTCGAAGCTCGTAAAGACCATCCCAAGAACACGAGTCCTAAAGCATCGATATTTGGCCAAATCAATAACATCCATGTTATGCAGCTAAGTTTTAAAGAATAAGAGCCATAAATACACTACGTAGCTTTTAATACAAGGACAACAGCCATAGTACCCCACCACAAGCTAGCTTCCTATTCTCTTTAAAGAAAGGAAGCAGAGCATCTCTTAGGTTGTCATCCTCCCAGTGTGTTTGTGGTAAGGAAAGAGAAAAAGAGAAGAGAGGAAAAATAAGCAAAACCTAAAATAAGACTTTGTACAAAAATAAAAACTTACAAAATATCTTCTCCCAAAATTGTTCTCAGATTCTTACACTTTCTTACAAAACAAGAGGGCTTATATATAGGCCTCCTCAAGTATGAAAATACCAAAAACCTATAAAAATTAACAAGTTATTGAATGATTAAAGTATTAATACAGGATTTGGGGCGGTTTGGCGTGAGTACAAAGCATGTGGGGCATCAAATTCATTGAGGTGAAGAATTTATTACAATTATGAAATCAGGAGTCTGCGAAAATAGAAATTTCGCTAAGGGTGGTAATTTAGCTGGCTAGCGGGGGTTTAGCGTAAACTAGCGAAATTTTTGTGAGGAAGCGAAATAAATTATTCTAATAAGGAGCAGTGCTAGCGAAATTTGCTGGAGTGATCTGCTTGGTGTTTTATTTAAGGTTGTAATTTTTACATTTGGGTTGAAGAATTTCACCAAGCTAATGTTCTGAATTTTACAATCCTATTGAAAATTCATGACTTAGCGAAATTCATTTGTTGATCTTCCTTTGCATTGCCTCCTGTATTAATATCTGTTTTCTTCATTTTGCCTTGGTTTCTCATTGATTCTTGGGCGATTGATGTGAGACTTGGATTCAAACACATGTTCATCGTCATCTCACATTGAACTCCAAAGAAAGTCTTGTGGCACAAGCGACCAAAAATACTCTCTAAATGGCATAAGTACTATAAGAGACTAGAACACCTTCTAATTGGTATAAATGACTTTAGTTAATATCTTGAAAAGCACTCAAAACCTATCTAATATAGGGTTAAAAATTGCACTTTTTAGGCATTAATCACCCCCAACAGAAGCGTTGCTAGTCCTTAGCAATGCAAAATAAAGAAAAGGAGATGCATGTGGTGATTTGCAAAAAAGGTTATGATTCAAAGGTTTATATACATATAAACATTACCTTAACGAGGAAATTGAAATCAAAGTTGTAAGCTAAGTATGAAGAATCAAAACCATACAAGAACAATTCGAAGTCGATATTGGATCCATAATTCTCGGCAGAATTTCACACCTAAGTCTAATGGTTCTTTGTAACTGATTAAGCTAATAAATTGCAAAATTGCCACCTCCCCAACCTAGCAACGACATGGCCTTAAGTTGTTGAACAACCTAGATGAAAATTGTTAAAATTTCTTTCTTTATTCCATCACACATGCGTAGGGTGCAATGCCCGCATCAAAACTACCAAGAGTCAGTGCAGGGTCCACCGATGACTCCCAACCAATTAAGGTTTAGGGCATCCTGCCTAAAAGGATCAATGACCACTATCCTGAGGCTTCACCTCGGACTCAGGAGCCGGCCCGAAAATTAAGCACCCCATAGTCATTAAGCTTCACTATCCACCCGTATATGAACCTGAAATCGATGACTCCAGTGATTAAAGGCTTGGGGCATGGGTTTCAAGGCTTCGCCATACACCTCGGACTGTGCTCGGGTTCAAGCAGATTTCACGACTTGCTTTTCTTTTCTTCTTTTCTTTTTCTTTTTTCTTTTGCTTTTTCTTTTCTTTTCCTTTTTGGAAGACAACATTCGATGCGAATGTGAGTAACTTTCAAAACTATCCATAGGTAACTGACATACCCTAAGTAGGCTTTGCAAGCGAAAGAGGCACCTGATTTCCGACCTATTGGAACTGTCCCAGGTGCGGTGTGATTGCTTGCAAGGAGGAATTCAAGTTGAGCATCGGGAACTTGGTGACGAAATTATCTCAAGCGCATGATTTTGTCCTGGCATGCAGAAACAGCCAAATAGTGATTGATTTTTCAAACATGAAGCAATTCCAATTGTCCAATTTAGCAATTCAATTGTTCGATTGAAAAGAAAAAACACATTTAAACACTGAGTGAAACTAAAACATGATATGTACAAAACATGTATCTCTATGATATAGCTTTGATATAATAAAGTGCTAATACTTGAATACAAAGCTAAACACAAAACTATCCTTTACTATAAACAATACATAAATCTAAACGAAATTATTAATGGATGATAAAAATTTAGTAAATAAACAAAAATCAAAAGAACCTAACCACCTCAGCATGGGTGGTGGTGGTGAATAATTTTAAGCTACTGAGCAGCCAGAACATCTGTGAGCACCGATTGGTGGGCTCCTCTACTTGAACATAGAGAAGACCCGGGTGGAGTCATGTCTGGAGTCGGTATAGAATGGCGGGCGACCTCGATCTGGGCAGCTTTGTGTAAATATAGTGAGGCGGATGGCATCCATCACACACCCGGCCCTATCTCCCTCGGTATGGATGTACTCACGGTGAATGATGTCTTAGAATAGGAAGGCCACAATTATGCGCTGCAGATTTTGCTGATGTAGTATGTGGAGAGATGGAGGTGAGCGATCTGGAGATAGAGTCCTACGTACCTCGGGCTCGAGGACGGGCATATCATCGTATGGTAGTCCTCGACCTCGACCGTTACCTCCTCCACAGTCCTGTGGTGGGTATGTGGAATGAAGACGGGCATAGTCATAACCGGTCTCTGCGGCACTACATGAAGGCATGCGCTCGTCTCCTTTCGCCGGGCTCTCCCAGGGAATCCGTCTGGCTGAACCTGCGGAGGAGTCTCGCGATGGTGGGATGCTCCGCTCGGGTCTGGAGTTCTTTCGTGGACCTTCTCTCAAAATGCAAGAGCCATCACCCGGCTCGGAGAGGGGTGAACGAAATCCCCCAGGATCACGGTAAAGTGCCCCTCCCAGGATGGCTCCCTCCTGCTAATCTTGCGGGAGAATGGCCAGTGCGTAGAATGGTCAATCGGCGGCATCGGCGGAAGGCGCCTCCTCTATAGAATCTTGGACCGGCGGTGATGTCTGCGCGATTAACAGGACCATCTCCTGCAAGGCGGGTGGGCCCAAGCTCTATAATAACCCTCACAGTGCGTGGTATACGCGATCAATCTTTCAGCGAAATATCGGGTGGCACTGATGTCTGACCGGTCATCTATCTTGTGAATCTCTAGTGGGCCAAATCACATCTCCTGGGTGTCATAAATTAGTATGCCGTACCACTCTTGGGTAATACATTGTCGGGTCATGAAGGGTAGGAGTAGATACTCCTCGTCCCGATCTCAGACTCAGATATCACGGGTCGACTCTCGTGCGGAGATGTCATAAAATGACTCTTGATGAAACTCTCTGCTGTGGAGTCGCACATTCCCCGGAATGGGGTTCCCTACAAATAGTGGCCTCCTGATCCTCGACGCTGGCGACAGCTGTGGTGATGAAGTCGCCTCTGTAGCTGGAGTAACTGGAGATGGTGGGGGCCTGGTGGAAGATGACTCGCCTGGGCCGATGTGCGGGCCGGCAGAGTAGGGCCCTCCCAGCCTCCCTCAGAGTGGTACGGGCGTGGGCCGGGGTCCCGTCAAAATCGATGCGTCTAAATCTGAGGCTCCTCGGGCGCCTCTGGGGCCAGAGTGATGGTGAGGAATTTGGGACTGGCTGGGGCCACTCTCTCGGGCGTCTTCAGATCTCACCCGAGGTCTAAGGCCCAGGATCCACCCAGTCTGAACCATATCGATATCGAAATAAAATGCTCGAAGGGCTCGACCTCCTTTGAGAGTATAGCTATTTGTCTTTGTAGTCTTGAACGAGCTCTGCGGAGGCTCTTGAACCACACCACAGGCAAACAAAGCCCAGACCGGGGCTCACGGCCATGAAATTTGGAATGGCCGAACTAACCAAACAAGGCTCGGGAAATGGCCCGGATCTTGAGGCGGGGCAGCCATGAGGCCCAGACAGGCACGGTAGTAATGGCTGTTGGGGCGGGGTGAGCAGTCGGGCTCGTCAGCGCGCGTGGTGGAGGCTCGGCTGGAGAGAGGGCTCAGTCGGGGCTGAGTGGGTGCGTGACCGGATGGCTATGCTAGAGCTCAGTCGGGCCAAAGCACAGGGTGTAGAAATTTGGCGGCTCGGTCTAGCCGGACCACGAACTCCGATAGTGGAGCTGACGAGTGTCGGCGGCGCGGGACGGTCAGCGGCAGCGGGAGTAGGACTCGGGGCTTATTTGGGAGCTCGAGACACACGGGTAGGAGGAGAATGTGAAGTGGCATTCTAGGCCAGCCCTCCCCTGTTTATACTAAGCTTGTAGCAGGTAGAAGGGTCATTCCTGCTAATTTCGCTATTTTTTAGCGGTTGGCTCACACACAAATGCGCCACACAGCGGGTTCAAATTTTCGTGGATTAAAATGAAAATTAATATATTACTAAAAGTAAAAATTAAAATTAAAATTAGGAAATAGAATATATCTTAATAATTTAATATAAGATAATATAAAATACTACCAACTTGCTAAAATGGAAAGTCATAAATTAGGAATATATTAAAAATAGCTAAAAAATGGAAATTGACTAAAATAAAAAAACAAAATTGTTGAACTGCAATTTGGTTTTGAGAACACCAAACCAGCTTCAATATACCAAAATTACTCAAGGAGGGTCAAGGAGGATGATCTCTCAACCCATGCAGCTTTCTGCCCCCGCTAATTCCATGGCTTCGTGCCCAAGTTTTGTACCGTTCCTCGCTGATGGTCATGAATCGAGCAATCGGGCTTGCCGCTGGGTGTTGCTGGCAAGACCAATTCTTCTTCATCTCCATGGTTGGATCACCTCGCATTTCCCGAGTATTGTGTTTTTCCTCGCACACGATCAATTGAAAACAACTCTCATCGTAAATTTGATTTTCAATTTCTAGCAACTCATGTTTACTGCTCAAATGAAAGATATTCAACCCATGGTCATGTTACCAAAAGTTAATTGCATGACTCGGCCCCGCAATTTATTATCGCATTGGCAGCGGGCTAAATGGTCTTCCTAAGATGATTGGTACATGATCGTCTACTAGCAATTGGTTCAAGTTGTCAAGTACCACAGTGACCCACGGGCAAGAGAATTTTGTTCATCTTCACTAAGACATCCTCAACTATCCCCTTAGGATTTTCACCGATCTATCGGCCAATGAGAGTGTGATGTTAGTAGGTTTGTCTTCCAAACCTAATCGCTTGTATACTCGAATACTGCATTAGGTTCACACTGCCCTAAATCAAGCAAGGACTTTTCTATGCAATTCCCACCAATATTGATCAAATCAGGAGATCCAGGATCTTTCAGTATTTGGACAGGTATTTGTTTTGAATTATGGCACCGACATGTCTGAAAAATGCTTTCTTCTCAATGCCTAATCCCTTCTTGATTGTAAAGATCTTTCAAAATCTTTTGTACAAGAAGGACTTTACTGATTAGTCCAAGAAAGGCATGTTAACCTTCACTTGCCTTTAAAACTCAAGAATGCCCGCCGATGAGTTGCCTTCTTCTTCCTCTCTTAAGTGCTTGTGGAAATGGAGGTGGTATGCGGCATTTCATTGAATCCCCAGAGAATATGCTCGTGCTGCAATTCTTCTCCCCGCCAGGCCCTTCAACGTGTTTCGCATAGCCGATCAACCTCTTTTCCACTTCTCAGGTGATACGGCTCTTAACCTCATCCATTCCTGAATTGTCGGATAATCCTACCTCAGAATTCCTTTTAGGATTTGAACCTGCTTGTGATGGAAACCTTCCATTCTCTTACTTCTAGCAACTTGGTTGATTCGTGATTGAACATCGTAGTTATCAATTTTCTCGGGGTCGAGATCGCTTCTCAAGCCCATCTATTCTTATTCAATGTACTTTCTACAAGATCAACTTTTCAGGCCGCTTGCGCATTAATTCCTTTTTGCTCCTCAACAAAGTTGCCCACCACCTTACTCAAATTCAATATGGCTTGCTCTACTAGAGAAGATGATATGGTCACAGGATCGGTGGAGGGAAACCAACCGAGGTTTGGCACCTGGGGTACATAAACAGGGGGTTGGGTCTCCATGCAAGATTGGTGGTGATTCCTCCAATTAAATTGTAGGTATTACCATATGGAGCATTGATTGTTGTGGGCTTGCATTGTCCTACAGTGTTTGGCACATTCGACATCAAATCCTTCACCGCAGGCCATGTGACACCGTTCGTCATGCAGTGTGGGATTGAAATCGGGTGCAAGGATTAGGATCGCTATAGATTTTCAACACACGCATGCACCTCGAGTCAGCTTTTGCCTTCAAGCTCCTCTCTACCTTCCCGGCTAGGGCTGAAATCCTTAGCTCATTTCTATGTCTTCAAGCAAAGGTATTACATCCCACCCTCGTCGGATCGGGTGGTTTCATCCCACTGCTTTCTGTGGTTACTCATCCCAATCCCTTAGAAGTTTCAACACGAATTTAAGAAATCCATGGCTTCATCAGATGTTTGCTTAAAAAGTCTCCACACATGGTTTCTAAGAGTCGCTTCATGGCAGAGACATACCACCATAGAAGGGTTCACCAACATCCATGTGTCAACCCATGGTGTGGACATGCACCGATGGTTTTGGCAAATCTTTCCCAACACCGGTAAAATCTCTCACCATCATGAGTCGCAAAAGTGTAGATTTGTCTTTTCAAATTATTGGTCTTGTGAGCACCTAAGAACTTTTTCAAGAATTCACCGCAGCTACCAATTTCTAATAGTTCTAGGCCCTTCAATGAGTTTGGAGCTATCTTCGACTCGCCCTTAAGAAAGTCAATGGAAACAAGCCTTTAAACTTCAGCAAATCCATAAACCATCATACCTTCCTCAAGGTAGTACAAACCTCCTCAAAATCCTCTAATATGAGTGTGTATGGATTGTATTTCATACCATGATATGGGAGTAGAGGTACCAAATATACCTCACCATACATCTTCAAGCAGGAGGGGATGATACTGTAGACAAGTACTAACTTTAAGAGGGTGGATGTGGATCCGTTGGTTCTATAGGCATTTGGATTCATGGGGGTTCCTGGTTGACTTTGTTGTTCTTCAGGTATGGGATCCATGGTATCAGTTGGTACACTAACTTCACTAGCTGGTTCAAGTTGTGTACCTATCCTATTCAATCTACCTGAAGTGTTCTATCCTATTGTTGTACTACGCTTGTTACACAATTAAAGAGACAACAAACAAGAACAAACAACCCGCAAAAAGATTAAAATTAACTAAAAATAATAAAACCTGATCGAATGAAAAATCAATCGAAATGAAGGTGAAGCATCGCAAAGTGAAGCAACCGGCAGCTCTCGGCAGAATCGAAGTCAAAAGCGAGATAAAAAGGTTACCTTCATCAGATGTTGGATCACAAGTACTATAACTTACCATTTGTAGTTTGGCACCATCCCTGCAGAACGGTGCCATTTGATTCGCACAAAGAGGGTCGAGCTAAAATCAACAAAATTTATATACACCTATGTTCCTACCACGCCGTAGTCAAGCTACCGCAAAGATAGCCGTCTGTGTGGTCAACACTGGGATGGGTTTTCATCCTAAAAATGGTTTGCATCAGTGCATGAAGGCAAGGCTTTCTATTTGGACTCCTTGGAATTGGGTTTCTGAAACATGGAATGGTTTGAAAACCGAAATTAAAACCGAAAGTTAAAGGTGAAAGTTAACTTGAAGAATTAGTCACCAACTCTGGCAAGTTAGTAAGAAACAAGGTCCCCTAGGGGTTTTATCCTCGCATTATGACAAGCACCCTATAGTCCCTGGCATAACCGTATCTATGTTTAACTAGCAAACCTCACCCATGAAACAACTCCTATTTGAGTCAATACAGGTAGCATGTAGTTATGGCCCCTTTAACGCTTAAACCCTAACATTAAATTATATTTCGTAGGCTCGTAAAGACCATCTAAAGAACAACAGCCAAGATCTCTCACCTCGAGTTAATCGCATCCTAAAGCATGGAGAGTATCGCCAAAATAATAACAAAGAAATGTTATTTAACCCTAATTTTGAAGAACCCTAACATGTAAATATTATCTTAGGAGGCTCGTGAAAGACCATCTAAAGAACAATGTACCCTAAAGCATGGAGAGTATTGGCCAAATCAATAACATCCCATGTGCAACCAAGCTTTGAGAATAAGAGCCATAAATACACTACCCGTAGCTTTAATACAAGAGACAACATGCATATGCTCCCACCACCTGAAGCTAGCTTCCTTCCTCTTCAAAGAAAGGAGGCTGAGGCTAAGAATCTCGAGTCATTATCCTCAAGAGGTGTTTGGCAAATTCCTGAAAGAGAGAGAAAGAAGAGAGAGAAGAGAGAAAAGAAATAAAAAGCAAACCTAAAATAAAAGACTTTATTTACAAAAATAAAACTTACAAAATATCTTTCTCCCAAATTGTTCCTCCAATTCTTCACACTTTCTTACAAACAAGAGGGGTTTATATGTTCTCAAGGTATGAAATACCAAAAACCTATGAAATTGGCTGCTATTGGACAATTAAGTAATACACCAAGTTTGAGGCGGTTTACATTAATTACAAAGCATGACGAGAGATCAAATTTTCGTTGTTGAAGAATTTCGCTAATTAGCTTAAATCAATGTGTCTACTGAATAAGAAATTTCGCTAAGGGCGGGTGCTAGCGAAATTTTGTGGAGAAGCGAATCAATTATTTTCGCTTAAGGAACAAAGTATAGCTTAAATTTGGAGTGGTCTAGTGAAATTTTGGCATTAAGAGAATAGTGAATTGGGCTAAGGTTGCAATTTTCATATCCTAGCTTAAAATTTTCGCAAGCTTAGCGAAAAATTCCGTACTTTGTCGATCCTTCACTGCATTGCCTCCGTCTTCAACTCGCATCACATTTTTCTTCATTTTGCCTTGGTTTTCTCATTGATTCGGGGTCGACGATGGTCGAGACTTGAGTTCAAACTTCATGATTCATCATTCATCTCGACATTGAACTCCAAAAGTGCAAAGTCAAAACAAATTCAAAAATACTCTCTAAATGGCATAAGTACTGGATTAAGAAGACTAGGAACACTTCAATTGGTATGAATGACATGATTAATGCGCAAAGCACTCAAAACCTATCTAATATGTGGTTCAAAAATTGCACTTGGGCATTAATCATAACGCTTCCTATCTTGATAGTCCCTGATTAGGATAAGGGTACACAGCAGGTCAGAGGCCTCGAGGGGGCAAGATCAGATGCTTTGATGCACCGAGAGTGGTAGCTTATGGTTCTCATAAGTTGAAGAATCATGAGTGCACTACTCCTACACACGATATGGAGTTGGCAAATTGTGAGTCTTACCAAGATTCTGAGCCACTATTTATATGGCAAGTAGTTCGAGACGTATCGTACCATAAAATCGGGGCGATATTTTCACGCAATGACGTCAATATGAGGCAACGCAGATGGATGGAGTTCCTAGAGGATTATGACTTCACTTTGCATTACCATTATGGTAAGGCAAATGTGGTGGCTGATGCACTCAATCGGAAGTCACGGGGAGCATTGGCTAGTATAGCTTCTCGGGAATGGCGGATGCTCGAGACTGTAGGACAATTTGGGCTATAGTACAACGAGTAGGCTCAGGGTACGTTGGGGAGTTTATTAGCTACACTGTCTCTATTAAGCAGAGTGATCGAGTCCCAGGGACAGGACGCAGAGATAGTGTCCATCAGGGACTAGGTACAATCAGGTACATGCGACGAGGGCTGAACCGTACACGCAGATGGTAGTCTTCGGTATAGAGGATAGGTAGTGGTTCCCCAATTAACTGATTTGAGGGAGGAGATTCTCAGGGAGTTTCACTCAGCTTTTGATTTCATAGCATCCAGTGGCACGAAGATGTACCAGATCTGGCTACCGCACATCAAGCGATGAAGAGACACTGAGGGGACTTTGGTTTCGATCAGGTCTCACATGTCAACAAGCACGCCGAAAGCACCATAAGCTGTGCGTGGCTACTTCACCATCGAGGTCGAAAGGGAAGTGGGAGCACGTCACGATGGATTTGTGACCACTTGCGCCACTCTGACACCGCTAAGGCATGTGACGCGGCAGAGTGATGTGACCGCTCTCACGGTCGGCACATTTCCTAATCGTGCGGATGACCTTAACATCGGGAGGAATTATACCAGCTTGTATATTCGAGAGAGATCATCCCGTCACGGAGTACCAAGATCCATAGTGCCTGATAGAGACCCAAGGTTTACTGGCAGACTTTTTGGAAGATATTGAGCATATTATTGAGCTTCCAAAAGGCTGGCACACAAATGACTTCATGAGTATAACCTTCCACCCACGTGATGTGATGGTCAGTCGTATAGGACCATACGTGTGTTGTGAGGACATGCCGGAGCACAAGTGTCTGATCATAAGGGTAGCTAGAAGAGCACTTACCCTTGGTGGAATTCATTTACTACCCCAGTGGAATTGCCTATAACAACGCTATCGTGCAAGTATACGTGATGGCACCATATGAGGCATTATGATGGGAGGCTCCATGTGACACGATATGTCGGGACTGGTTGCGGGAGAGCTCCATCAATCGGGGTCCCGATTCGGTTAGAGACACCTCCGAGAAGGTGAACTTGATACGCATAACGCCTTTCTCACGTACCAAAGCCGCCAGTGCGCTATGTCATGTACGACGCCGAGCATTAGAGTTCAAGGTCGAGGATCATGTCTTCTCAAGGTGATGCTTCAAGCAGAGGAGTGTTCGTGCTCGCGCTGCGGAAGCTATCAACGATGGTTCATCGACCCTTCAAGATTACTTGAGAGGGTAGGCACCGTGAGCGCATCGTTAAATTCTACTTCAAAGATGTCGTGTCCATGAGGTATTTCACGTCCCATGCTCCTCGGAGGTACACCCAGATCCAAACTATGTGCTGATCGGGGAGAGATCGGGAGGTTGATTACGTGTATGGGACCTTGAGGAGGGACCAATGCGTATTATGAATAGCCGGGATCAGGTTTTGCGATGCAAGATCGTGAGGCTAGTGAAAGTACCCTGGCAACACCACCGCGGAGTGGATGGATAACGCGTAGAGATCGAGACACGATGCGGGCCACCTATCCCTTCGCTTAGGGATGAAGGTAATGCGGTTTAGTTGTTTAATGCTTAAATGGCTAGGCTTACATGCATGACATAGGGCACCGCAGACATGCATGTGATTTGTCAGGATCGTACGTAATTTCTGATGAAATTCTTTTTAAGGGGGAAGAATGTAAACCGAGAAAATCCAAATTTATGAAAATGGTGTAAGATGGTAATTTCGCATGTAACCGAATTTTTCTAGATCTTGATGACAAAACGGGATCACCGTTGAATCGTCTCAAATCTAGCTACCACGCCGACTTCTTCGAATTCGAGACGAAATTTGCACATTTTTTGAGGCAACGAAGGCATCACGACACTTGGCACATTTTGAGTGGCTCACAAGTGCCACGTGGTCGTGTAGAATTAAATAAACAAGGAGAGCCAAGTGGGGCCCATGTGTCATCTTCACTGGGAGGAAAACTAAAAGTAGATGGATAAGGATGTGGGTGTAATCCAATGAACCACGAAGCACTGGACATGTGGCATGAGAGGACAATTTTTGACCTGCTAACCTAACCTGGGCTGGGGAGAGCAAACCGAATGTGAGGAGAGAAAAGAGAGGATTTTTAGAGAAGCTCCAACTTCAAATTCCCTGATCGCACCTGACAAATCTCTAAGTGAGCCAAGAGACAAAGTTGTTCCCCCGAAAGAGCTACATTACGGCACCGGTTCTCAGGAGTTTCACAAACTCCTCGAAAGGTAGGGCTTTTCTCCATTTGTGTTAATCTTTGCTGAGAGCCATTCAAATGGTTGTTGGCGCTTTTGGGGCCGACCGCCATGTGTTTTAGTCTCCTGAGTGAGACCAATGTCGAGGTCCTGGACCGGCTCTCGGCACCGGACTGCAGATGGATGGTCTTCAGACATCCTATGTTGTGTATTTGTGATTGTGAGGATGGTTCAAGGTGGACCGTCGGATTTTATTAGCCCATGTGTGCCGATTTTGGTGTTATTTCCATGTAAGAATAACATGTTGTGGTGTGATAAATTTTGTTAATATATGCTTGCTTGATATATTAACATGTATGGTGATTGTGGATAAATTTGGTTAGTATATGCATGTTATATATATATATATATATATATATATATATTAACATGAATTGTTTGGAAATGGCATAATGCATTTCATATGCACCAGGCACCCTAGAATGGTAGGTGTGAGTACACACAAATAAAATCGGCGCTTGTCCAAACGATGAATTCTTTTGTAAAATTATTAAAAATAATAATTTTATCGGAAAGTTGTCCGAAGAATTGTGTTGGGAAAATTTTCCAATAATTCACGTCGGAGGGGCCCATAAATTGTTTCGGAGAGTTACCCAACAAATTTACCTCAGAGGATTGTCCAATGTATTTATATCGGAGGGTTGCCCACAATTATAACAAATATTTTGTTTGAAATGATTTTCGCACATGGCTTGTGCATGTGAGGGGAGCCTGGTGATGACTCGAGACATGGAGCAAGGCATGTAGACATTCGAGTAGGAATCATGAATTCACTTGAATTTGTGTTTTTTGTTCTTCCATTGCATGAGCACTTAGGTGGGGAGTAACCCATGTAGGATAATTCCACTACTAGGCATTGCTCACCCTGTTGAGGGAAAATTATTTCAAGTACAGGGAGTGTTCGGGAATACGGCGCTCACTAGAGGCCGCTTAAGAAGAGTCTGGGATTGCGGGTCAGGATATATTTTGTAAAACATGTATTAGAATTCTTAATTTTAATATGTGTTTGTAGTCCTTTTTGTATAAAATATACATTTTTGTGAGTATGGATGTATGGGCCCAACGTACATTTTATTTTTATGCATGTGTCTCCATGATATGAGACACGGGTATTTCGCAGTTGACTGGTGGTCAACTGACCTTTGTACCTAGGGCGCCACAAATATAGTTGGATGTATTTTGGGCGAGTATGATGTGTAGCCAATGTGGCCATTTTTATCATGTACGTCTCATGATATGAGACACACAGCCCGCAGGTCGACGGTGGGTCAACTGCGACTTCGAAATGAAGCTCGCCATAGTGTCAGGAGGAATCCAAGGCTATACTACATTGCTCTTGGACAAATTCAGCATTCAACTCACAAATGTTACGCTCCCTAGAAAATGCAAATTGATTGTTAAATAATTATCCCCATCCCTAGTGCCTCTCTTCATACACTTTAGACTTTAGCAGTTGTTTGCTTGATAGATTTTAGAATTAGTTGATTAGTTTTAAATAGTTTTTATTTCAATTAAATTGATTTTATTCCACATCATATTTGGTCGCCTGAATAGTGAAGAGCCCTTGTAATCGGGGTGCTCAAATTCCAATTAGAAAGAACCCCCAATCCTCGTTGGTACGATATTTGGACTCTAGGAGTCCACCTTATTACTTGTATGACCCGTGCACTTGCGAAAAAGGATGAGTGTTGGTAATGCTTTTAATTTAAGTTTTTTAGTACGCTTACTTTTGTTTCAAATCAGTTTTTGAGTATTTACCACATTCACTCCCTTGGCCATATTTTCATATATACATCATTTGGTCCTTACAAGTTTTTGGCGCCGTTGTCTGGGACTTTAATTAGTCTTTGGTAGCCGTGTCGGAAAATTGGTCAACAAGTTTTTGGCACCGTTGCTGGGGACTTTAGTTAGTCTTTGGTAGCTGTGTTGGAAAATTGGTCAACAAATTTTTGGCGCCGTTGCTAGGACCTTTAGTTAGTCTTTGGTAATCGTTTCGGAAAATTGGTTAACATGGGGCCACGATTTATTGCAAACATGGCTGTTGTACTACCGACTACGGAGCATACAAAATCAGAGCACTAAAAATTAAAATGAATCTCCAAAACAAAAATGTAGTACAAATAACAAATAAAAATGGTCAATAATCAATTTTTAAAAAATGAATGGAATGAATATATCAAGCCCTATTTGATTGAGCTGATCGGAGGAACAATCAGGAGTTGATAGTGATTCACACTCAATTAGCTCTTATAGGGTGCTTGGTAAAGACACATAATTAACTCTTGATAGCTGATTAGGGCGGATTAGGAGTTGATGGAAAAAAACTTCAAATCGTAGCTGTTTTTTTAAACGCTCCTATAAAAATATTAAAATTTCCATTTTTATCTTTCTTTTTCGTTATTTAAGTAATTTTTTTTTAAGAAATTTGTTATATGGAAAAAGATTTATGAGAAAAAGGAAATACATTGATAAAGATTTTGGTTGTTAAGGAGAGTCCAATTTAATCGTTTTGGCTTTCTCTGTCCACTTTCTCGAGGAAGATAAACATAAATAAGATAATGGAAAAATTATTTTATAATTTCTACTCTTAATAATAAAAAAAAAAATATGAATTATATATATATATATATATAGTATATATATATATATATATATATATATATATATATATATATATAATTTTAAATTCTCAAACAAACTTTGATTTTTATAAACTATTTATGTTACTCAATTATTTTATAATTTTGAGATAATATTTTTATTTAATAATTTTATAATTAAGCTTACCTTTTAAAGTGAAATTTTATCCTAATTATATATATATATATATATATATATATATATATATATATATATATATATATATATATATTAAATAAATAATTTTTCTTGTTAATTTATTTGTAATTATTATACAGATTCAAAATTTATTTTTAATTTTTAAATTGGATTTTTAGTTATTTAATATGATAAAATCATAACTCAAAATAAACTCTACTTCAAATGGGTTTTTTTATGACATGATTTATAAATATCTTAACATAGAAATAAAAATAAATAAATAAAAGAAGATGAAAAACTTAAATACTACAATTAATTTTATTTATCAAAATTATATATTTAATAAACTGTGCTTGATGACCTATGTTCTCCAACAAAATTCGAGAATCTCATGTAGGTATTTTCTTGTGTAAATTGGCATATAAATTAGTATCTATTTGATTGATTATATTTCCTTTTATTAGCTAGTGGTTATTTAATTGATTGATTTGATTGATTGTAATTGATTAACTATCCAAAAATAGTTACATGTACTCTTATTTATACCTTGGAGATAAATGAAATGAATCATTAAACCAATTTTTAATTTGGTATCAGAGCCATTGGGAAGAAACTCTTCCACTGTTGTTTTTTCTTTGGCTGAACCCTAGCCTCTTCCTTTTTATTATTTTTTTTCCACTTTCTCTCAGTTCCTAATCATGTCTAAGAAAACTGAGGTGAATATTCTTGATATCAAGAAGCCATCTATAGTGATTGTTCATGAGACTTCATTTCCAACAATTTCTATCAAGTTGGATGGTGCAAATTATCGTGTTTGGTCTCAAATTATGGATATACACAGTACTGGTAGAAGGAAGAAGGGATATATCACAGGAAAGAAGGGTTGCACCCACTGAAAATGACCTAAGCTATGAATGAGAAGCTGAAGATGTGATGGTTAAGTCTTGGCTGACAGACAAGATGATGACACATTTCGTGTAGTGCGGAACGGCTAAAGAGGTTTAGGATGCTGTCAAGAGATGCTATCTGGATGTCTCAGATTCTTCTCAAGTATATGAACTGATGAGGAAATCATTCCAATCACGCCAAGGAGGTCGTCCTCTTTTATAATATTACAATGAATTGAACTCCATATTTTTGGAACTTGATTATCGTAGGCCTAATGATATGGAGTGTACAAATGATATTGAGAAATTGAGGAAACACACCGATGAGGATAGAATTTATATATTCCTTGCATGTCTTGATCACAAGTTGGATCAAGTTAGTGGTCGGATCTTGGCTACCTCTCCCTTACCAAGTCTAGAGGAAGCCTATTCACAATTCGCCATGAAGAGCAGAGACAAACCACCATGGGAATTGAAGATCTACCAAAAGCGTTGACCCTTACTATCCAAAAGAACAACTCTCAGCCAACACCTCTTATTTGTCCTTCCAACCATTTTTCTTTTCCACACTCACTGTAATAGCACAAGACATACCAAAGATGTTTGTTGGAAGAAGCATGGCTATCTGGAGTGGTTCAAACTCAAGCAAGTTGAAAAGAAGAATAAAATATCCGCACAAGTTGCCGTCATTGCATACTCTCCATCTGGCTTCACGTGACTTTGGGTATCTTCAAGAAGGTAATTTTGGTTTGTTTTTCATTTCTATTGCCACTAACACTTGGGTTATTGATTCAGGAGCTACTAATCATATAACTAGTAATCCTCCATTACTTAATTCTCTAATTCCTTCACCTATTAAGTTTATTCAGGTTGCTAATGGGACTCCTATGCCAATCTTAGGGCTCGAAAATGTCTCATTTTCTTCTACACCCCCGTTGTCCTCTATCCTACTTGCACCTAACCTCTCTAATAATCTCCTTTCAATTAGCAAGATTACCAAAAATATGAATTGTTTTGTAACCTTTCATTCTACACACTATGTGTTTCAGGACAATCTTACGAAGACAACGGTTGACATTGGTAAAAAGAGAGGGGGTCTTTTTTTCTTGGAAGGGACAAGGGAATAACAACTAAAGTTTGATCACATTCTTCAAGAAACAAGGGAGACGTTTGATAGAGAAAAGATTCTATTATAGCACTATTGACTGGGTCATCCATATTTTCCTTACTTAGAATGTTTGTTTCCTCACTTATTCAAAACTATTTCAATTTCTAGTTTATGGTGTGAACAATGCATTTATGCTAAAATCATCACAAAATTCTTCAAAATGTTTCAATAAAGTCTTTTTGCTCCCTTTTGTTCGTGTCTTTACAGATGTTTGGGGCCCTTTCTCTACTCCTTATGCCTTGGGTCACAAATATTGTGTCCTTCATTGATGATTGTACTAGAGTGAGTTGGGTATATTTGTTAAAATCTAAACATGACGTTTTTCATGTTATTTCTTAATTTTCAAAGATGGTCATAACACAATTTAATATGTGGGTCAAAGTTTTCCATTCCAATAATGGTCATGAGTTTGTAAATCGATCCCTTGCTACTCTATTTCAAGAAAATGGAATTCTTCATCAAATAACATGTGCGTACACACCACAACAGAACAGTATAACGGAGCATAAAAACTGCCACAAACGTTCCCAAAAGTTCCTAAACGTTTTTAGGCTGATGCTATCATGACTGTTGTCTTCCTTATAAATCGAATGCTTGCTCGTGTTATTGACTATTAAACACCTTTGCGAATGTTATCTCGGTTTCACTCTTTTCCTTTTGGTTTGAATCTCTATCCAAGGATTTTTGGTTGCATCTGTTATGTTCATGTTCATTCTCATTTAAGGGATAAACTTGATCCTTGTGCTCTTAAATGTGTCTTTTTGGGTTACTCTAACTCCCAAAAGGGTTATAAATGCTTTCACTATCCTTCAGGGAAATACTATGTCTCTATGGATGTTCAATTCAATGAGTGTGAGTCTTATTTTTCTAAGGATGTGGACATGGTTCCTTTTTAGGAATAGATTAATAGTAAGGAAGAGGAAAGATTGTGGTTGGAAAAAAAGAGGTGGTGGATTTCAAGTAGGGGGGGACTGATGATTCAAAAACTCATCCATTCTTAAGCCAATTTTTTATGCATATTTGAGAGTTTAAGGTCCAATTTAATGATGAATTATGGAATCTTCACCCAGATTTATGTTTTGTAGGGTTTTAATGCAAAAGAAGCGAAAAGAGTGGAAAAAACAGCAAAAATGGCTAAAGCAGGAAAATAGAAAATATTGCAACATAATTTTACAATGTCGCGGCAAAATCCTTAGGTAATGTGTAGAATTGGGTCGCAACAAGCAGAACTATGTCACAACAAAGACAAAGCAGAGTGCAAGATGATAGTCGAAAGATTGTCGCGACATTTCACAACTTTGTCGCAACTTAATAAGAGAAAAAGCACTGCAAAATATCACAACATAGAAATGAATAACGTAAAAAAAACAGGGGATGGAAAGTAAGAAGAATGTCATGAATCTTGATAACTTTGTTGTGACAAAGAATAGAGCAAATGGCAGAAAAATTTGTCACGACGTTTAAAACTCTATCGCCACAAATGAAGAGAGAAATCAATGAAGACACACTGAAACAATGCTGCGACATAAAAATTGATTGTCTCGACATAAAGAATTGCAGAAGGAAGAAAGTAGGTCGCGATTGACAAGCTAATCCCTTTGTCAATGGCGTAGTCGGGCAAGAGAAGGCAAGTCATGATCGAATGGTCAGCAACAAAGATTTTGATGTTGAGATAAACGTTTCAGAGAGTGAAACATTCAAGGCATGAAATATGTCGCGACATTTCAAAACTATGTCGCGGCATACAATTTAAAGGCTAACACTACAAGGTATGGAAATTATGTTTTGACATTTCAAAACTTTGTCGCGACAATGACTCAAGAGGAATACAAGGCAGGAATGTTGTGACAAACTCACAACAAGGATGAAGACCTAAAAACTGCACTTATGTCGCGACAAACTTGTCTAAAGGCAGACATAGAAAACATGGCAGAAATGTTGCGACAAAGCCACAACAAAGCCTTAAGACATATAAATGAACTGAAATGTCGCGACATAGACAAACATTGTCGTGACAAAGACATTAACTGGGCTTGCATAGGAATCCACATTTTCAGCCTCGAATTCAAGCCCAGCATTCAATAACCCTATAAATAGAAAAGCTGAAGGTATAATGTGCAACTTTTCAATGAACCCTGAACATTCTGGGGAACGATTGAAGTCTCATTGTATATATTTTATTTATTTGCTTTTATTTTCTTTTAGAATTAGAGTAATTGATATGATTTGATTCATAGAGCTCAGATTAATGTTTATCTAGTTTTCAATTACGTCTGAATTTTAGTGGAATTTGGAATTTTTATGGAATTCATTTTATTTCAATTTTGATTGCAATTTCAATGAATTTGTTTGATCAACTAGTCATTGTGATTTGTGATCCAGATTTGAAGGGCTAAGCTTCCTTTGGGAAGGAATTTGGTGTTTTGAGTATCATTTGTGTTATTTACTAAAGTTGTGGTTATGAACACTGGATTGATCTAATTGGTATTGCTATTGTATTGAGCTGTTATGAATATCATTAGTTTATACCCATAAAGAGTTGTATTCTTATTCTAATTTCCAAGACCCCTTTGAGTGACACAGAGATGGATTACCTGAGGGCAAAAAGTAGTCACTTGGGGGTATTTTGCATTGATATTCAATGAACTGATATACTCTAAGTGTGATTTTGATACTTCACAATTGTTGTTCCTACCTATGTATGACTATTTGCTGAAACATCATCTTTCACCCTTAGAGGTTTCATCTCAATTTGGTAGAATGATCTTAATCCTGTGTTAGCTTAGATTTTAATCTAGGAGAAGGAACATTTTAATGACTTGTAGACTAAGGTACCAATTGCATTGAGAAAGGCTTGTGCTACCTTGTCTATGGGGACAAGAAGTTTTCAGTCATAAAAAATGGTTGTGAAGTACTGGAAATGAAAAACAATCAGATCTTAAAGAGGGTCAATTCATAAAAGTAACTAATTAGAACCATTGACTTGGTTTAGGAATATGGTCTCTTAATTAGTAAAATGTATAGTATCAGGAGGTTTCCAAGGCCATACTATTATGCTCTTGGACAAGTCCAAAATTCAAAAGCATAACTAATTTGTTTTTGTCGAACCTTTTGCAACTTGATCATCAGAACATTGGTTCATTTATGAGTGTTTTTTCCATTTAGTGTGATCTCTGATTCATTTATCTTTTATTTCTTTTCAAATGGAGAAAATTAAACAAAAAGTACTTTGATTATAGTCTATTCAGTTAGTTTACAAATTATTTCAAAACAGTTGTCCAAATAGTGACTATCTTGTGTAGCAGGGGTAGTTAATCTTTTGATTTTCAGGGACTTAAAATCTACTTTATTACTTGTATGACCTATGCAATTGTAGTGATTTAAACCATAACCAATTTAATTTCAAATTATTACATACACAATAGAAAACAGTTCTTATATATTTAGTTTAAACAAGTTTTTGACATATATATTGGGGATAGGAAACCGTGTCTAATAGTTTGTGTCATTCACTAGCTTTATTTGGTTTATGTTAAAAAAAAGAAAAAAAAGAAAAATTAAAGTCAATCAAGTTTTTGGCAGCTTAGTTGATTACTTGGTCAGATTTTGGTTTAATCAAGTTTTTAGCATTGTTGCCGAGGATTGAAGTAGAATTTAAGGATTAATATTCCAACCAAAGATAGAATTGCTAGTTTGGACATTTTTCTTTGTATTATCAAAATTTTCAAAAAAAAGATTATCCAAAAGAGTCTTAATTGCAGTAGCTAATTCAACTATTGATCTTTTATTGAAGCTTATCATAATATATTTATGTTGTCTGATGATCTCATTTACCCGAAGGTATTTCCATTTGTGTGTAGTTTTGTAACACTCCCTAAAATGTACCCTAGTAGTTTTCTACATATTTAGGTATTTGTTGCACTTAAATGTTTCGTGAGTTAAATGCGAAACATGGAAACGAGGGACCCGAAAATTTACAAGATTTAAGGATAAAATTGTAAATTGTCCAAAGAGGGACTTAAAAGTCATAGTTGGCAAGATTTGAGGCCAAAGTGGAAATAATATAAGCTAAGTTGAAAATGGAAGAGAAATGGGGGACCAAAATGCAATTATGAAAACTTAAAACCAAAAAATGTGGTTTTGTCTCTGCCAAACATGGCCTTAAGGTGGGGATCAAATATCTTATATTTTGTCCCAAGAGAGAAAACGGGAGAGGAAGAAAAAGAGAGAAGAAGAGAAGAGGAAGAAGAAGAAGAGAAGAAGAGAAGGAGGAAGATCAAGCTAAGGTATGGAAACTAACTTTGATCATGGAATTGTATGGAAGTTATGGATTTTAGCATGATTTTGGTACAAGAATTTCTTGAGTATGGATTGGTAGGGTTTCATTGAACACTTGATTCCCATCTCTGTGGTTTTGCTAGGCAAACATCTCTAACTCTAGATTTAAGGGAAGTTTGGCTGAAAAGCCCTAGTTGATAATGAGAGGGATATGGAATCCTTCACAATTCCAAGGATTTGAAGAATTGGTGAATTTTTTGGTATGAATCCTAGATTCTTTGCAAATTAAAAGTGTTTCAGGGAGTTGTCGAGGATTCCATGTTAGTTTTTGATGAAGGATGCATTAGGAGTGATCTATGATGAAAGTGTATGAAAGGAGAAAATACACTCGGGCATTTGCGAAGTGCACCGCACACCTTGAGCCCGTACTCAGTACACTTTGGTTTTGGTCATTTTGTTCACGTACCGGCACACGTTAGACCGGCACCGGCACACCTTGCTCTCCGTTTTCCGTTTCGACCAGTTTCGTGATTTTGGCCATAATCTCAGCTCATTCTGTATCCACCTGAGTGATCTGGCAGACAATTAAAATAGACTTCAAGGAGAATCAAACATAAAGAAATAAGCATCGTCAAATTCTAACTCTAAGTGGCCCAACAATTCACTCAAAGTGGGGCCATGTGCAAGCCAATTCCTGCATCAGTTTTAATCATAGAGTAGTCCGACAGCCTGATGCATCTGAGTTCCTGTTCGATTTGGGTGATTCCAGTTGAGAACCCTTAGCACCTTATATTTAAAGGAGTACAAAGAACCAGTGTCAAATATGGAGACAAGGAATGGAAATGAATATTGTAAACTGTCCTCGGGTAAAATCGTAAATCGAATTAGCTGGCATGAAAATGCTATAACTTTATTTTCAGATCCGATTGATTGATTCCACTCTAAGAAAAATAGATTCATTGAGGGAAAAGAATATATGAATGATGTGTGGATAGGCATCATATCGTACAAGTATCTGAAATGCCATATGGAATAGGCATGAAACCTGAATATGATATGAAACCTGAAAACGAACTGAAACATGAACATGAAAAACAATATGTCATAATCATAGAATGTGATTAAGAAAGGTTATAAGTTCTGAAAGGCATATGACAATATGACTACCTAAGACCGAAGAATGAATGAGAGGATCGCCCTTGGTGCTCGCACTCCTCGACGGTTCAAGACTCACTGGTGTCGACACTCCCGTTACAGGCATCGTCTCGCATGCGCTACTAAGACTCAAGATCAGACATACCTTCGGGTACTTATCATCGCTGCCCTACTCATTTCTTATGATTGGTCTAGGTAGCCTATTGCATAAATAATAAGACATCAATAAAGAATAAGAGTAAAGATCTCAATGTACTCACAGATTCGTTTCGTGGTACCCACGTACTCCCGACCGATTAATCTCTCAGAGGTACCTACGTACTCCCTCTCGCACTCAAGAATATAAGTTTATAAGTCCTGTAGTACCTACGAGTACATCTGTATAATGAATCTGTGTAGTACCTACGGGTACTTTTGTATACTAAGCTCTGTAACTCATACGGGAGTCCCGAATGATAATAAGCCTGTTATAACTATAAGTTCTGAATAAGAATAAGCTCCGTGTAAGATCCGAAGTACAAGAATAAGATCCGAATTACAAGAATAAGTTCAGTAATACAAGTATAAGTTCCGTAAGACCGTGATTTACTAGAGAATAAGTATAAGATACGGCACCAAGATAAGTTTTGTAGTACTTACTGCACTCCCGTATAGTAAGTTCCGTTAATACCAAAGATAATGTCTGCATTATCTCCGTAGTACCTACTTCGTACTTCCAAACAAGTGTAAACTTCGTAGGATAAGTATAAGTTCTGTAAACTCCTACGGGAGATCTGAGATAGATATAAATACCAATACGTGATTAAGTACCTTTGCATAAGAATCAGTTCTGTAACTCCTAAGGGAGATCGAATATATAAGTCTCGAGACAAGTATCGCATAAGTTCCTCATATGCGTAATTGGGAGACCTAAATAAGTATATGTCTGATACAAACATAAGTATAACATATATCCCACGAGAGATAAGTATCGGGCCTCGATTAGTCTGGCATATGTCCTTTTGGGAGATCCGAATATGTATAAGATCGGAATAAGAATAAGTTCGCTTATATATAAGATCCGGGATCGCTATAAGTATAAGACCCGATAAGAATAAGGTAATGAGTATAAGATCCAAATATGATAAGTCTCACTATAAGTAATTCCCGAGTAAGTATAAGATTAGGAAGTATAAGTTCAAGATCAGAGATGAGAGATCCGACAAGCTTAATTTTGTTACAAGAACATTTATGTGTAAATATGTGATATGAACTCCAAGATTTTGATATCTCTGCTCTCGTTATCCGTCATTTATGTTTCTGTATAAGAAATGTTTCCCACTAAGCGAAAAGCTTAGCACGGGTTTTAATCCGTAGGTACAGGAGAAGACGCCTCAAGACATCCGCGCATACAATCGGGGCCAACACACTTCAGGTGCGGCTCACTACGTAGGTTCCGTGCTCGAGTCAGAATGCAAAAGCATAGTTTTTGTATTTTGTAAATTGACTCGGTAAATGAGCATGGGGATTTTGATGGACACCACCCGGTGGTAGTTCTTTTGATATGTAAATGATATTTTAATTTATATGATGTGGGCCATACCCACAGTACCGTCGACTTTAATAAAAAAAAAAATCAGTAAAGAGTCCCAAGATATGGTCTCGCACCCGACCGGGTTCGATCCTAATCAGCCTTGACCGGACCTGGGCGCGATGTTTTTACATGCACAGGAGACCAGAAGTGTAACGCCCTAAAAATACCCTAGAATTTTTATAATAACTTGTATCATATATTCCGGGTATAAATTGAGCTAACTTGGGTTTTTCCGGGAAAACTGATAAATTGTTAAATAGTGAAAATGTGAGCATATGTGATGAGCTTAAAAGTCATCTATTTTTAGTCCATCTTTCTATTTGATTTGAATGTAAAAAGGAATAATTAAGTTGCAGAATTATGGAATAACTAACCAAACTGTTAAATGGCAGGGAATTCAAGAAAAAGAAGAATTTTTGCAAGTAAAAGGTAAGGTGGATGAGCGCGACGCATAATCGGGTCAAGCAAGTTGCAGCGTAAAAGGCGCATTAAAGATGAAGGAACCTGATGTCGTGAAGCTTTGGCAAAGAATCAAAATGCATATCCAAAGTCAAGAAGAATAAAACTCAATGGAACGGCTTACTTCAAGAACAAGGCAGTCGAGTTAAAGAAATTCCAGATGAAGCAACCAGAATCAAGAAGAAGAAGACTTCATGTCAGCGGAGCCCGATGCCGCCGTGACATCAATACGATACGTATACCATGACGACAAAGAAGTCGCCGCGACAACAAGAAGTAAGAGAAGAGGTCGCACATCCACCGAATAGATCGTTTGGCCGCTACACGTGAAATCCTGGAAGAAATTAGCGATGTCGCGACAAGAGAATCGCCTTTGAAGCATGACAGCTCAGCGGATGAACCGGTTAATCGAAACTGCTATCGCGACAGAGACTCGGTTGCATAATCAAAACAACCGCGGGAAGCCTCCAAAGACATAAGCCGATGTCGCCGGCTGTGCAGATCGAGGTCGCGAGCATCATGAAACATCGCTTAGCTACTGCGTAAGACTTGAGCCGATGTCGCGATTGTAAGATATCGATGTCGCCACATCAGAGAGACCAATTGAAACCTCGCAGCGATAAAGTGATACGCGACAGTGATCGATGTCGCCGACATCGTAAGACACTAGCTGAAAGCCGCACCATTTAGTTGATGTCGCTGGGATGAAGAGATTGATGTCGCTGACATCAAGAGCAACTTATCGGGGCTTCCGCCGAAGACGTGAGCTGATGTCGCGACAAGAGATTGATGTCGCGACATCACGAACTTACCGCCAAGGTCGCGATAGATTTAGTTGATGTCGCGACGCGGAGATCGACATGTCGCTGACATGGATGAAGTCGCGATAAGGGATTCAGGTCGCGATTGAATGCAAGAATCACAACTAACTTTGGAATCCAATAAAGACTGCATTGAAATTAGGGCCCAACCGAGAAACTCCTATAAATACGCAGCTACCCGTACCTCATAACTGTGAGCTTACGGCGATACGCAGACGAGAGAACCGGTAAGTCAAGGCTCATTTTTTTCGCTTTTCTTTTTCTTTTCTTTTCTTTTTCTTTTTCTTCAATGTTGATAGTTAGAGAGTAGATTAGATTTATCGTTTCGTTTTCGTTTATTTTAAGGCTGGATGTTATCTTTTCGACGAAGCGAATCTGAGAATTCAATTCTTTTCAAATTACTACACGGAATGTTTGAAGTTCGGATAAAATTTACGGAATTCGGCTCGGTTCCATAATACGGTTATTCTTATGATCGAGAGAATCTTTGGAGTGTGTAGTTCGATGGTGGGAACCCGGCTTCCATTAAGTGAGTACTATTGTCGAGAAATTATCTTTCACGCAGTTGTTTGACAAATTGCGTTCGGTTTATGAATTTACTTTCGATTATGGATTTAACGTTTTGATCTGAATGTCGGTTTCTTATACGTATTAGAATTGTTTTCATTTTCTCGATTTCAGGAGGTCCTCGGGTGACACGGAGATCACAGGAGTTATGAATATTTCTTTGAAGGTATATTAACCTGCTATTAGAATCTAATGAGCTTTATTGAGTTTACTTGATAAATCCTCTTCTCACTTGAAATCAAGAATGAGTTGAATGAGTTATCAATTTAAACAAGCGAGAGTTCACCTCGATTCGAGATAGTGAAGCCAATCGTGTTAGTGAGATCTAATCAAGGAGAGGGTGATCTATTCTAATTTGGAGGAAGTAGCACGGAGTTGTATATCCTTGCTTGTGCAGATAACTTGGGAGCTAGGGTGTACAGTCCATAAAATGGGTATGAAGTATTGCAAAGAAAAATACCCAAATTAGGGAAGTCCTGTTAAAAAGTAGTTATCTAATTCCACGTATTCGAGAGGATCGGAGTAAAGAATTAGATAATGAAATGTGAGATGTGGAGAGATCGAATTTGAACTACTAACGCCTTAGACTGATTTTAAAACTACGAAATACACAACAAAATTAACAAGTTGACAACAGGAATTGATACTTCACAATAGCATTGATCTTAATGTGTTCTCTAAACGATAATTATTCAGCGTCCATTTATTTTCTTAACTATTCTTTATTCATTATTCTTTGGATTTCAGTTTATTTGATTGTTCAATTTTTTTATATAATAGTATATTTTACAGCTTCTTAGCTGAAACATCATATCATGTTATAGTTCAAATAGTATGGAGCTTGAGTAGTCGGGGTGGATTGTCCTAGAATTCTTGAGATCTGTGGGATGGAATATACAGACTTAAATCAATTTATTACTTGTCGACCTGTGCACTTGCAGTATATTTGGGCCAAAACCAGAATTTAAAATGATTTACTCTTGTACATGTGTTTTGGTTCAAGTCAACAATATGATTAAGTATTATATGCTAAAATGAGAAATTGATGGAACCCGGAAATAAACCCAAGTGAAAAAGGGCAAATTTGGAAATTGTAAAATGAGGACTTAAGGGTCAAATGATAACTCACATGCTAATGTGAAATAAATGATAAATGAGTGAAATGAAAATTGATAAGTGAAAAATGCCAAAAATGAGAAATGGGGTTTATTGTGTAAGCCAAACAAGACTTTAAGGAAAAATAAGAAAGAAGACCACATTTGGTCTTGGAAGAGCACATTTGTGCAAAAACGTGTGGAGAGACTTAGTGTCTTAATCCAAGACCGTTAACGAAAATTAATCGAAATTTAATAAAAATGTATAATAATTGTTTATCCACTAAGAATGGCATGATTGTTATTAACTAAGGGCAGGTGAGGATCACCTAACCTAGGATCGAGATCGAAAGAAAGGAAACTAGAGCCGACAACTTCGGTTTATTCACCGACTTTATCCTTATTTCAAGTGTTTTGGTAGTATACCAAATAAATTTGAAATGATTATATGGAATGAGTATATCTTTGAAATGATATTATGAAAGTGCATATGGATTTGAAAATGTGATAATTGAAATGATTGACGATTAATTGCATGTGAAATATTAATCGAATTGTAAATGAATTAGTCAATTCTTGACATCTTGAATTGAATATATATACCGAATGAACAGCCTGGTGGGATGCCTCAATCGACATTTGTCATGAAGACACCCCGAAATTGTCCAATGTCCCACTTGGCGGGATGCACCAATTGGCATCCGTCATGATGGTGTATGACATTGAAGAAATGTCCCACTTGGAGAGATGCGCCAATCAGCATCCTTCTTGATGGCGTATGACATTTAAATACTACATGTCGGGGTGCACGATCGACCTCAACATGATGGGAGGCACGAAATTGCTGAAGTAAGTACATTACCGAAGATGATAAAGGCAGAGATTCATCGAGGCGAATCCGTCATGAATGTATGGTGTATGAATAAAGCCCAAATATAAACTTGATGAGTGTAAATGGGATTTGTAAACTAAGCCACATCTTTAAGAGTGTATGTTTTAAATCTCAGGAATTGAATTATCGAATGATTTGTTGCATGTGAAAATGCATATTGATATGATCATGTTTGTAAAATGAAAGCATGTAATGAATAAGCATAGTATAAACATTATAAAAGACATGGTTTTAATGATAAATGCGTCATATTGGATTGAAGGTGGAATAGAGCTGTATGCAACCACTAAGCATGAAAATGCTTAGGCGCGTAGTTTTATCTATGCGCGAGGTTTGAGTAAACGAGGGGAAGAGAAATGAAGATCAAGCGCGAGTCATAGAAAGTTAGGCGTATAAGTATATACCTGCGTCATTTGCATATCATTTCTTTTGAACATGTGATGTTTGCGAACAAAGAGTTAAACTCAGACTATTGTTTTATTAATGTCATTTGTAAAAATGAGATACACCATTTGTAACCAAATTAATATAAATTATTAAATGTTTATACTATTCCATTTGAAAATGCTTCCATATAATTGAAATATAAACAAAATGACATAAATAAATGTTTTGATAAGATAAGTAACGTCGAGAATGGCTTGGGCTCCGGTTAGGATCGCCTTTAGATTTGGGGCGAGGGGATTTGGGTCGTGGAATTTTTGAAAAAAAAAATTAATAAAAAGGTAAATAAAAAGAATTAACCAAGCGTCCTCGGGGTTTAGGTGGATTTCCATTCGAGATTCGAGGCCAAGACTTGGGGTTACTACACTTAAAGTGGTATCAGAGCCTAGGTTTAGGTGTTTCTAGAAAAAGGGCCCTAAACGATTTTGTAAAATGATTTCGAAAATGGTATTTGACATACATTGCATTTGCATATAAGGGATGACGTGACTCTGATGCTGATCTTGCTGGTCTTAATAGGTGAGCATGGATGGTTAAGGTACCCATAAGGTCAAAGGTGACTAGGGAAATCGTCCTGATAGTCCTGCTAGTGTGGTAGGTGGGCAAGCATCTCATGCTCCACCAGTAAATGAATCGAAACAAGTAGTAAGTGCATGGGTATCCTCCGGCCAGTTAGCTTCGGGCTTTGAAAGAGCCGGGCATCCGGTGCGATTGGTCATGACAATCATCCATTCTGAAGAATGAGCGAAGTGCCGTCGATAGACTTTCTTGGAAAGAAAGAAGATGAGCCTTCAATGGTAGAAAATTGGCTCAAGAGAACCGAGAGAATGCTTGTGCAAATGCATTGCACATTGGAAGAGAAGTTGGAATGTGCGATCTCACTTCTACAAAATGAGGCTTATCAGTGGTGGGTTTCCATGACCAGGACCGCACCACCAGAGAGAGTTACATGGAGGTTCTTCTTGGATGAGTTCAAGAAGCATTATGTGGGTCGCATTTATTTAAACAATATCTGTGAGTTTCATAATTTAAAACAAAAAGACAAATTAAGTGTAGCCTTGAATATATGAGAGAGTTCACACGGTTGAGCAAGTATGTACGAGATGTTAGTAAGTGAAGACGAAGTGCAGAGTAGTTTGAAGATGACCTTAGCCCAGCCATGTCGGGCCCAGTGTCATAGAAGTTTGTCACGATGACTTCTCCCGAGTGTGGCTTGTCCTCTAAGTAATGGAAAGAGTAAGAAAGAGGAAAATGAAATGAGATAGAAGACGAGGAAAGAAAAATCACAGTCGGTCAGTGCTCATCAACGAGTAAGAGATTCGAGGACCATATGGATTCGATCGGCTACGACTCGGGTTGTTGGTAAGAATACTATTCTACCGACACCATCAGTTGCAAGTGCATAAGGAGGTGCTTCTAGAGGACAAGATGTTCCTCATTGTTCTCAGTGTGGGAGAAGACACAAGGGAGAGTTTTGGATATTGACAGGTGCTTCCTTGGGTTGTGGATCCATGGAGCCATAGTCTGAAAATTGTACAAGGGTACGTCCGCCACGTCACCCAGACGAGGGGCGGTGATTTATTCGTACAAAAGGTAGCCAAAATTTTTGCATCAGGGTGTTCAGAGACAAGGGACCTGATCCTTGGGTAGGCAAGATAGTAGTGCTCGGCTAGAGCATATGCAATGAAAGCGAGTAGAGATCTGGAGTGCGGATGTGATAGTCGGTAATTTTACTATCTTTGATATTATTGTGCATGCATTGATAGACCCAGGGTCAACTCATTCATACATATGTACTCACATACCCAGCTTGGGTAATTTACCGAGGAGTGAAATCGAGTATGACATCTTGGTGATGAACTCGCTTGGAGATAGTATTATTGTGAATAAAGTATATAGAGATGTCCTATCAGAATAAGAGAATATGAATTTATGGGAGACTTAATAGAGTTATCCTTCAGAGAATTTGATGTTATATTGGGGATGGACTGGTTATCGTAACACCAAGCGATAGTTGATTATAGAATGAAAAGAGTGACCTTAAGAACACTAAATGAGGATGAAGTAACTTTCATTGGTGAGAGGTCAAACCACCTTTCTAATGTGATATCCGCAGCAACTGCTAGAACAATGGTGCAGAACGGATGTGAAGCCTACTTGGCTTATGTGATTGATATGGTAAAGGCAAGGCCTAATGTATCCGATATCCCTATTGAATTTGCTATTGACGTTGTACCAGGTGCCACACTGGCATCCATTACACCATACCGAATGGCTCTAGTAGAACTAAAGGAATTGAAATTGCAGTTGCAAGAACTGCTAGAAAAAGGGTTCATTCGACCAAGTGTATCACCATGGGGAGCTCCCGTGCTCTTTGTTAAAAAGAAGGATGGTACGCTTAGGTTATGTATCGATTATAGGCAACTGAACAAGTTGACCATAAAGAATAAGTATCCATTACCCATAATCGATGATTTGTTCGACCAACTGAAAGGTGCAAGTATCTTTTCGAAGATAGATTTGCGATCTAGGTATCATCAGTTGAGAATTAAAGATGTGGATGTGCATAAAATGGCGTTTAGAACGCGATATGGACATTATGAGTTTCTTATAATGCCATTTGGTTTGACAAATGCTCTAGCGGCTTTCATGGACCTAATGAATTGTGTTTTCCGACCGCATGTGGATCAATTTGTCATAGTGTTCATAGACGACATTCTTGTGTATTCAAAAGATCTGGAAAATCACGACACACACCTTCGGGTAGTGTTAGAGACTTTGAGAAAAGAAAGGTTATATCTGGCCCGAGCAAGTGTGAGTTTTGGTTAGATAAAATGTCCTTTCTTGAGCACATTGTATCAGAAGAATTCAGTGGATCCAAGAAAATAAAGTGGTTCTTGATTGAAACCACGAGAAATGTTAGTGCGGTTTCACGGGAATGGCGGGTTACTACGGAAGATTTGTTAAGGGGTTTTATGATTAATACATTGTGAAGTTGCTCAGGAAAAATGTAAAGTATGAATGGAGTGAAAAATGTCAAAGAAGTTTTGATAAGTTGAAAGTGTTCTTAATCGAGGCTCCGGTTCTTACTCAGCCAACCTGCGGTAAAGAATATGTGATCTTTAGTGATGCGTCACTAAATGGACTTGGATGTGTGTCTGTCTGAGAGAGGTAAAGTGGTAGCTTATGCTTCAGAACGGTTGAAGCCACATGAAAGAACTACCTTTGTGATTTGGAATTAAATTTGCAATTGTATTTCTTATTTAAAAATTTGGAGACATTATTTGTATGGAGAAAAATGTTTCATTTACACCGATCATAAGAGTCTTAAGTATTTGCCCTCATAACCAGAGCTTAACTTGAGACAACATAGATGGATGAAGTTGATAAAAGATTATGACTACGTGATTGTTTATCACCCAGGAAAGGCCAATGTAGTGGTCGACGCTTTAAGTAGAAAGTCAATGTAAACGCTTCAAGCGTTGAACGCCCATTTGTCATTATCAGACGATGGTACCGTAGTGGTAGAATTGATAGCAAGGCTAGAATATGTTGGTAGAGGTGCTAGAAGCACAAAAGAGATGAAAGATTTACGCAGTAGTGGTCGAGTGGAAATGGTAAAGGCAGGAGTTTATAGTGAACTAAAATGGAGTTTTGCATTATAAAGATCGGGTTTGTGTACCCAACGATAATGATTTAAGGAAAGCCATACTTGAAGAGGCACATAGTGGATCTTTTGCTATCCATCCCGATATATCAAGATTTGAAAATGTCATTCTGGTGGTCTGGAATGAAAAGAGAAGTATCAGAGTTTGTAACCAAGTGTTTGGTGTGTCAAAGAGTAAAGGCAGAGCATCAAGTTCCTTCGGGATTATTGCAGCCTATTAGAATACCATAGTGGAAATGGGACCGAATTACCATAGATTTTGTGGTTGGGTTACCATTGACAGGGAGGAAGCATGACTCGGTTTGAATTCGTAGTAGACCTTTTGACGAAGTCGGCTCACTTCCTACTGTAGAGCGACTATTAAACTGATAAGCTAGCGGTGTATATGAGGAAATAGTTCGATTACATGGGATTCTGTATCCATTATTTTGGAAGTAGAGATTCGAGAGGCTTACTTGAATTTTGGGAAAATTGTAAGAGGCCTTAGGCACTCGATTGAATTTCAGTACAACGTTCCACTCGCAGATGGATGGACAATTAGAGAGAGTGATCCAGATTTTGGAAGATATGTTAAGGAGTTGTGTGATCGACTAAGAGGGTAGTTGGGATCGGCACATTCCTTTAGTTGAATTTGTGTACAACAATAGTTTCCAATCAAGTATTGGAATGGCGCCTTATGAGGCTTTATATGGAAGAAAATGTAGAACACCGTTGTGTTGGATGGAATTGAGTGAAAAGAAATTGATTGGCCTTGATTTGATATTAGAGATTGAAGAAAAAGTGAAAATGATTAGAGAAAGGCTGAAGATAGCCACGGATGGATGAATCATAAATGACACAGAAGAAAGATGTCCGATCTTGGTCGGCGAAAGTGTTTTGAAATGTTCCTTGGAAGAAGGTGATGAGATTTGGGAAAAGGGGCAAGTTGAGCCCTAGATTTATTGGCCCATATGAGGTGATTGAAAAAGTAGGTCCAATAGCATATCGTTTAGCCTTACCTCCGAACTTGGTATAGATCCATAATGTTTTCCATGTTTCGATGTTGAGGAGGTACCGATCAGACCCATCACATGTAGTCTCTTTGGAGACAATTGAGATGAAACTAGATTTGACATATGAAGAAGATCTAGAACAGATCTTGGCTCAGGAAGTGAAGGAATCGCAGAATAAGAAGATTCCGCTAGTCAAAGTGTTGTGGAGAAACCACAAGATCGAGGAAGCCACTTGGGAAAGTGAAGAAGCAATGCGGCAACAATATCCGCAACTGTTTAACTAAGGTAAATTCAGGGCCAATTTTTAAGAAGGGAAGAGTTGTAACGCCCAGAATTACCACTAGGGTTATAATATTTTATTATATATTAAGTATAAATTGAACTGACTTAGGTTTTTTCGGAAAAGCGATAAATTGTTAAATAGTGAAAATGTGGCGAAATTGATTAAGTATTATATCTTAAAATGAGAAATTGATGGAACAGAAAATAGGCAAGTGAAAAGGGAAAATTTGGAAATTTGTAAAATGAGAGGACCCTAAGGGTCAAATGATAGCTCAATCTTGTGTATGAAATAAATGATAAATGAAAGTGAAATGAAAACTAATAAGTGAAAAATGCGAAATGAGAAATGGGAGGGAGAGAGGGGTTTGTGTGTAAGCGAAGCAGGCTTTAGGAAAAGGAGAAAGAAAACCACATTTGCCTGGAAGAACTCTATTTGTGCAAACGTGTGGAGAGATTGAGAGAGGAGAAAATTTGGGGTTTGTGTGAGAGATCAAAGTGGTGTGATTCTTCCACTTTTTGGTTAAGATCTTTCCCAGAAGGAAGGAAGAAGCTAGGGCGAGAGTTCCAAGTGATTTGAGGTAAGAACCTAAACCCTAGAAAGTTGTATTTGATATTTGGGTTAGAAAAACCCTAATCCATCCATAGGTTTTGCTCATGGTTGGTTTAAGGATAGGCGTGAACGGATTTCGTGGGAGTGATTCCCATGATGTATTTTGAGTTTTGAGAATTTTTGGTGAAAGATTGCAAAAAGGAGAAAACCATAAAAACTGGGCATATGGGACCCTTCGCCGTAGTGAAGGGCACCCTCGCTGCGGTGTAGCCCTATGCCACAGCAAGGGATGCCTCATTGCGGCGGCGAAAGGGCGAAGGCCCCTCGGGTTCGCTGAAATTTAGCCTTGCTATGCAGGTGAAGTGCCGCCGCGGCGAAGTCAGCTGTTCATAATTGGGTAGTTTTTCGGATTTTGTTTAAGACACCTTATAGTCATACCCGATAGTTTAAGGACCTGTAAGAGTGAGGGTTTAAATAAAGGATAAAACTAAATGAAAAACATATCGTACCTTGCCTCGGCAGAGGAACGAAGCGAGACTTAGTGTCTTAACCTAAGGCCGGGTTAATGAAAGATGTCGACATTGATAAAAATGTATAATAATTGTTTATCCACTAAAGTGGCATGATTGTTATTATTTAGGGATGGGTGAGGATCACTGACCTAGGACCGGAGATCGAAGGAAGGAAGTTAGAGCGAAGTAACTGGGTTTGTTCTGATATCTTAGCTCTAAATCATTTTGGTAGTATACCCGAAATAAATGCGAAAATGATTATATGGAATGAGTATATCTTCGAAATGATATTACGAAAGTGCATATGGATTTGAAAATGTTATAATTGAAATGATTGACAATTAATTATATGTGAAAGATTAATCGAATTGTAAATGAATTGGTCAATTCTTGACATCTTGAATTGAATGTGCCTACACCCAAATGGCATCCATCATGAAGGCGCCTGAAATTTTCGATGTCCCACTTGAGGCGGATGTGCCATTCGGCATCTGTCATGATGGTGTGCGTGAGAAAAATCCATGGATTTCATTGACGTCACTTCTTGGTGACATTATGGCATTTAAATACCACGTGTTAGGGTGTACCGATCGGCATCAGGCATGATGGGAGGCAGAAATTATGAAATGTGTGGCACATTCTGGGAATGATAAAAGGGCGGGGATTCAGAGCGAATCGTCGTGAATGTGAATTGTATAGACAAAGTGAAATAACAAACTTGATGAGTGTAAATGGGATTTGTAAACTAAATACATCTTTAAGAGTGTATGTTTAAATCTCATGAATTGAATTGTCGAATGATTTGTTGCATGTGAAAATGCATATTGATATGATCAATGATTTGTAAAATTAAAGCATGTGGAACTGAATAAGAATGAGTATAGCTTGATATAAAAGGCATGGTTAATATTGTGCATGTCATATTGAATTGAAGATTGGAATAGAAACGCCATCTGACCACTAAGCACATGAAAATGCTTAGCTCATAGTTTATCTATCGCGTAGGTTTGATCGCGAGGAAGAGGCAAGATCAAGAAGAGAAGAGTCATAGAGAAAGTTGCAGCGTATAAGTATATACCCTGTTATTTGCATATCATTTCTTTTGAACATGTGATATTTTGCGAACAAAAGAGTTAAATTCTTAACTATTGTTTTGTGTATCATTTTGTAAAGACAAGATACGCCATTTTGTAATGAATTGTATAAGAGTAAATGTTTATGGACCTATCATTTGAAAATGCTTCCTCGTAATTGAAAACCCTAAAACGAAATGACATAAATAAATGTTTTGATAAGATAAATGAAAACGTCAGAGTAAACCGGGCTTGATTTGGATCCGCCTTTCGGGTTGGGCCAGGGATTCGGGTTGCGTAATTTTTGAAAAAGAAAATTTAATAAAAAGGTAAATAAAAAAAATTAACCGAGCGTCCCCAAGGTTTCGGGTCGAATCCGCCATTCGGGTCGGACCAGGCTCGGGGGTCACTACGAGAAGCAGAATTATTGCCATTGGACACTGAATTAGAAAGGACATTGAGAAACCTGAAGAAAGTAAGAAGTGCTGAAGTAGTAGTCATGGCAGAACAAAAGGAAGACACATCGAGACATCAGGTTGTGGTAATTTGAAAGACCGTAGAGACAAAGCATGGAAGATTTTGGAGACCTATCATTAGAGATGAGTAACGATCGGGCGGCACATAATAGAAGCAAACAATTTTGAGTTGAAGCCTATACTCATCACCATGGTTCAGTAGCACTTGTTCACTAGACATCCCAGCGAAGACCCAAATGAGCACATAGGCAGATTTCTGAGAATGGAAAACACTGTGAAACTAAATGGGGTAAGACCTGGTGTGATTAAGTTGTAACTGTTTCTCTTTTCCTTAAGTGATGTAGTAGAACATTGGTTTGAGTCACTGCCCTATGGATTAGTGAACAATTGGGAGGAGCTGGTTGAAGCTTATATGAGTAGATTTTTTTCTCATGTTCTTACTTCAGAGAGGAGAGGAGAAATTATTGTATTTAAGCAAGGACAAGATGAGAGTCTCTACAATGCTTGGAAGAGGTATAATAAATTTCTGAAAAGATGTCCAATGCATGGCATTGACCAGATCACCTAAATGGACATTTTCTATCATGCTATTGTTAGAGAAGTGCTCTAAAGGCAATCTCCATTAGCACTTATTGTACGCATAACATACTATTTAATATGAAAGGCTTATTCGTTATTTTGATATTCATACGTTGAATTGATATAGATCTTTAATCGAATTAATGAAGTCCTAGATACATAACATAGCATGAAGGAAATCATGATGGGATTATGATAATAAAATTCCTATCATGTGCAATTATGTTAGTGTCTACATTATCCCTAATCATAGGATCATCAAGACTGGACATTATTGATCTGGATAGACTAGCATGTGTAATACTCCTTGATTGGATTAAGCAGCAAATCTTATAAATTGTGATCATGAGTTGATCAGAGTTGGTGTGTGGATGCTTGCTAAGAGTAGCTAAGTACATCAGAGACCTATAATAAGACAATCATATGGATTATCTATTTAAATGTAGATAATTGTCTCATCATAGCAATGGTGCAAGTATCCTTAGACTCGAGGTGCTCAAGGATATCTTGGATACTGATCTGTGCATAACGGTTGAGTGATGAATCTGAGGACAAGATCAAATATCACTTGGGCTAGGTGTGGCATAGCCAGTCTAGTAGTAGCTACACATTGTCCATGCTTTGAACCAAGTAGGGTATATTTTGGTGAAAGGACGACACGGTATTTGTCTATGGGAAAGGCATGCAGTTAGACCACTGACTCTCCGGTTGGGGGTCATGATGTGTTGCTAGATACCAATCTTGACTTGCTTAATTCAATGGTTGAATAAAGTGGCCAACATAACTGCAACCTAATGGGTCACACACTTAGAAGAGTGTGGGGTTGATATGAAACGGATTTGGATGTGATCCAAATATGAGGGAGTTAATTTTCATAAATAAAATGTCACGAGATTAGTGGAATCTCGGGATCAAAAGCCCTTACTTAGAGATATAATAGGCTCGGGCTTGTACCTTGGCTTAGGGCCATGTGGGAACTCGCCATAACACATGGGGATGTGTGTATCCTATCATCACTTAGAGTGGGGCATTTTTATCATTTCGCAGGATGGGGTTTTCCTATAAAAGGAATGTTATGGAAACCCTAAAGGAATGATGACTCTTTGAGAAAAAAGAGAGTCCATGAGAAAAAAGTCCATTTTTGTCCTCTCATCTCCAAGAAGGTGTTCTAAAGTTTGAGAGACTCGGGTTTTTGGCTTCCTCTTCGGATCGGGACTTGACTAGCACCAGGACCTTTTCCGAGACTGTTACCTTAAAGGTTGTCGGCTTTACTCTTCGTGTGGATACCGTTAGAGGTGAACCTAGGACTTGGTTTACTTCGGTCTAAAGCTGCCTTGACCACAAGCTCGGTTTTGGAACTGACACAAGGTAATCCTACACCCTTTTCTTTGTTGTTGAATCGGATTTGATGCTACAAGGGGTCCTTGGATGGGTTTTTGTTGTGATTTTTTTTTGTTTTCCGCTGTTATTGGCAAGTGTTTCCACCCACGAAACCTTGCAGTGGTATTAGAGCAACCTTGTGTGCATCAAAATCGGTTTATTGTTGAGAGTTTTCGGTTTTTGGTACCCATGTTTTCAAAAATTTCAAAAATGAGATTTTTGGCATAAAAGGTTTAGATCTAGTGTTGTTCTTTATGTATATGGTCATGAGATGATCTAGGATGGTTAATATGAAGAAGGAACAACTTGGAAGTGGGTAAAAGTCCTAAAGATTAGATTTTTGCAACTTTCCCGTCGCTAGAAAACCTCGCAACGTATCAACGTTTGTGTCCAACGTTGCGACGTTTGTGTCCAAAGTTGCGACGTTTGTGTCCAACGTTGCGACGTTGATCATAAATTTCCAGCAACATCACGACATTGGTGAACATCGTCACGACGTTGTTCATTCGAACCCAGAACGTTGTGACGTTTTGATGTTGCAATATGATGTGATGTGACGTGACATGACATGACATGATGTGACGTGAAGTGACTTGACATGATGTTTGAGTCAAACACTCCCAACGTCACGACGTGACGACTTTCCAATGTCGTGACGTGGTGACGTTGTGACATAAGGGCGTGTAATGTCGATGAAGAGAGGTGGTAGTGGGGTTTGAACCCTCAGCGTTGTGATACGTCATAGCGTTAGGGAGGCTGGCAGTGCCCTTGTTCATTTCCTTTCTTGTATGGTTTTTGCACAAGTTTCAAACACGCTACTCTTATGTGTTTGAAATTGCAATGTGCAAGTTAAAACTGAATCGTTCAGCTTTAAAATTTCTAGAATCATGGATTTCGAAAAACAATGTTGAAATTACATAAGAGAAAATTTTGGACAAAAACGTCCTTTTGGAAAAATTATGGTTCAAGTGTTGAATCGGAAAAATGGTTCAAGGAGTTGAACCAATTGGGGAGTTAAATAGGGTTGATGATTCAAGAAGTTGAATTGGGTTCATGATTCAAGATGTTGAATCAGATTTGTTCAAGTGTTGAATGAATTGGATGTAGTATAAATTTAGTTCAAGTGTTGAATTAAGGTCATTGTTCAAACGTTGAACAAAATAAAAAAGGATCAACTTTATTTCAAGTGTTGAAAAACCTTTGATGTGCATTTGAAATCATGGGGTACCATTACCTTTAACTATCAATGGATTGCGTTAGAGAATGCATGTTTAAGGGTGTATGTTAGCATGATGGATGATTATGGACTTTGCCTAATGGTGATTGAGCATACTACATTTGATTATTATTTGTTTTTGGATAAATAGGGCCTGTATGTCCCTTCCTCTCTCTTATTTCTCTATGTACTTCTCTTCTCATCTAAATCCCCCTCAAATGTAACTTGAGGTTATTCTTATTAAAGGTATGTAATTAGATTACACAGGATTAGGATAAGTTGGTGAAGGTGCAAAGGGACAAAGAAGTGTGGAGAAGGAACAAAGAAAGAAGACCTTGAAGATTGTAAATTTTATTTATTTTAAAGGGTTGTAATAATCATGCATGTCCCTAGGTTTAGTCAATTCCATTATGACTCATGGAATTGATCTTAGAATGTCCATAATCATGCCATATAGTTAGAGTAACTATCCTTATAATTTCATGAGATGAATGGATAATGCATGCTAATGATAAAGAAGAGACTTAACTAAAGAAAACCCTCCATTATTAATATTAAGGCTAACGTCTTCCACTAATATGGTGTGAACGAGAGTTCCCTTTGGAGATTGAGGTTGTTGGGCTAACCCCAAGCCTTCCTCCACAAGAGCATGTTTTATCCATGGAAATGAGTTTTATTGATTGGTGAAATTTGGCGCTAGCTAGACTCATTGGCTTGTTCGGCTAACCCCCGAGAGTTTGATGTTGGATAGGCGCGGTTAGGTCGGTATACATAAGATGTACACGTATCATGAGATGATAACCCAATGATAGTGCACAAATCAAAAATTGATAGCAATAGATTCGATAGTTGCATCGCATTGCAAATTGGAATAATTATTGATCTAAGATGTCTTGTTGGGCTAACCCCAAGGTCACTTGAAGTGATATTGGATTCCTTAATTGCGTACAAATGCAATTGGTATGATCAAGGATACCTACCTTTTTTGACCGAATGGCTTGTTGAGGCTACCCAGGTGATTCGAGTGATATTGGATATCGACTAGCTGGAGAACCTCCATATAGGTTTTCGGATCAATAGTGAGGGCTATGGATTATGAAGCAAAATAGTGGGAGCCATAATGCGTGATTATCAAGCCGTAATAATTATGAATTTTAAGTACAATCTAACATAATCTCTTTTACATCTAGGTTATAAGAATCAAACCATGTCAATGAATGTGAACGTACAAACGGTAATGGATGACAAAATATTGACCGGGCCTAACTTCTTGGGTGGTTGAAGAGGTGAAATTAATTCTCAAAAGAAGAAAAAATAGCCTATGTCATTCTTTGAGCTAATCAGATCTGACTGTTGATGCACCTGAAAGTGTTCAAAATGCATATAAGAAACACTTGGTTGATAGTGCAAGGGCAGGATTCTTTATCCACACCTCCATGTCACTTGAGTTTCAGAAGCGGTATAAGGCGAGATGCATGTTCCGTGAGTACGCCCGTCTAAAGGGAACATTATAATTAGCGATGACCGTTGAAGGTTCAAAGTTGTAAGGCTTCTTTTTGGTTCCAAGATGGAGGTGGGGATGTCTCCAGTGCAGTGTGCATTGCAGATGTACAATCACATTAAGAGGTTAGATCAATTGGGTCATTGGATGGATCCTGAATTGAGTATGGACTTGATTATGGCAAGGTTACCCGATAGTTTTGCATAGTTTGTGCTCGACTATGAGATGGTCCATAAAATACCTATCGTACTTGAATTGATCCGTACTCGAAATGGTTGAGGGAAAAATGGCTAAGAAGAAAGGCAAAGAGACTACCCCGAAAGAGACTTCTTCGAAGGGTATTTGCTTCCATTGTGGTCAGGATAGCCATTGGTAGAGGAACTACAAGGCCTACTTGGAGTCAAAGAACAAGGTAGCATGTGATGCACCATCTTCTTCAGGTATTTATGTCATTACGGTTAATGCTGTTTCTCTTAACAACATATGGGTATGCGATACCAGTTGTGGCTCATACATATGGTTTGATATGTAGGGCCTAAGGAACAGTAGAAAGCTCATAAAGGGAGAGTCCGACCTTTGGATTGGTAATGGTGCAAGAGTTGCGGTTGTTGCCATTAGGACTTATGTTTTGAACATCCCTTGTGTTTTTTGTTTAAATTTGGAAGATTGCTATTATGTCCCAGCATTGACGAAGAACAGTATTTTTTGGTTTCATGTTTGAACAAAAGGGTTTTTTGTAATTTTGTGACAATGGTTGTTACATTACGATGTTAATTATGCTGGTGGAACATTAAAGCAATAGGACTTACATATTAGATATGTTCATTCCAATTTAAATGTTAATGACAATAAAAGGACCAAAGAGAGATAATCTGAAATCATCTCACACATGGCATTATCGCCTTCGCCTCGTAAATGAGAGACACATGACTGAGTTGCACAGTTGTGGTAGCTTGGTGTCATTTGATTGTGAATCATTTGACATTTGTGAATCTTACTTGTTAAGTAGGCGCTGAATTACCCTTTAAGGAAAGGGTGAACTGAAGGCAGTTGTGAGCTTAATGCATACTGATGTATGTGGTCCTATGTCTGTGCATGCTAGAGGTGGTTTCGTTTACTTCATAACCTTCATCGATGACTATTCGCGATATGGGTACTTGTATCTCATGAGGTACAAATCTGAATTCTTTGAAGAGTTCAGAGAATTCAAAAATGAAGCAAAGAAACAACTTGGGAGAAGTATAAAATCACTTAGATCAGATCAAGGTTGTGAATACTTAAGCCAAGCGTTTCTAGATTATCTCAGGGACAATGGGATTTTGTCCCAATGGACTCCACCTTACACGCCACAACACAATGGTGTGGCTGAGAGAAGGAATCGAACCTTGTTAGACATGGTAAGGTCTATCATGGGCAAGACAGATCTACTCAAGTCACTTTAAGGGTATGCACATAAGACTATTGTTTAAGTTTTAAACAAGGTCCAATCAAAGTCGGTTGTGGTGACTCCATATAGGATATGGACTAACAAGGATCCCTGTTTTTCTCACCTGAATGTATGGGGTTATCCTACTTAAAAGAAGCAAACTTTATCAGACAAAGCTGGAGGCTAAATCTGACATGTGTCTATTTGTAGGATATCCTAAGGAAGTTTTGGATATTGTTTCTACAAAACTGTAGAGTAAAAGTTGTATGTTTTAAAGTACACAGTCTTCTCAGAGAAATAATTTCTTCTAAGAGAAGATAGTGGGAGCAAAGTTGAGCTTGGTGAAGTTCAAAGTGCTTAAATAGACACAGATCAACTGACTTAATTTAAGGGTGTTATTCATGTTGATGAAGTAACAGTCGATCCTTCTATAAACACAAGCACATCGTATTAATAGTAGGATACGTACTGTTCCAAAAAAATATAGATTTCTCATCAGTGAATAGTGGAACATATTGCTCATAAATATTGATGAGCCTACTACCCACAATGAAACTCCGAGTAGCTTAGAACCTGACACATGGCATGAAATCGTGAAGTCAAGCATGGATTCCATGTGAATCAACCAAGAAGGGACTTTGGTTGATGCACCCGGAGGGATCCATAAGGTGCAAGTGGATCTTCACGAAGAAGAGAAACATGGAAGGTAATATGATTACCTATAAAGCTAGGCTTATGGCTAAGGGTTATCGTCAAAAACAAGGAGTTGATTATGATGAGACTTTTCGTCCAGTAGTTATGCCTAAATCCATGAGAATACTCCTAGCCATCGCCGCTCATTATGATTATGAGATATGGCTAATGGATGTGAAGACAACTTTCCTCAGTAGACTACTTAGGAGGTGTTTATGGCCACGACAGGCTTCATATGCGGAAGTGGCAATAAAGTATCGCAGCTTCAAAGATCCGTTTCATGTGGAGTTGAAGCAAGCATTTAGGAGTTGGATAATCCGATTTGATGAGACAATCAAAGAGTTTGGTTTCTCACAAAATCTGAATGAGTCTTGTGTATATAAGAAGACAAGTGGAAAGTGTAGTTGTATTCCTAATGTTGTATGTGGATGACATATTACTAAGTGGAAATGACGTCTCATTGGTAAAATTGGTCAATATGATATTATAGATAATAAATATAATGGTTATCCAGGAACATTCTCCATGAAGGACCGTGGAGAAGCGACCTATATATTGGGGATAAAGATCTATAGAGATAGATCTATAAGGTTGCTGATCTTTGCGATCTACATACATAGGCAAAGAGATCTTGAAGAGGTTTAGCATGGAGCAGTCCAAGAGAGGAAATGTCCCCATGGTTAGTGGGATCACGCTCTCAAAGTCTCTGTGTCTGTAGACACAAGATGAGAGGACACACATGAATATGATACTATATGCTTTGGCTATAGGATCGATCATGTACGTTATGTTATGTACTAGACCCCGAGTATCATATGCTCTAAGTGTCATGAGTAAATACTAATCAGACCTAGGATTGGGTCATTGGGTGGCTGTAAAAAATATCCTTAAGTACTTGAGAAGGACTAAGGATGTATTCTTGAACCCCATAGAATGGGGATCTTATTGTTAATGGGTATAGTGATGCCAGTTTCCAATCTGATAGAGATGATTCCAAATCTCAGTCAAGTTATGTGTTCACATTGAATGGTGGAGCAGTAAGTTGGAAGAGTTCCAAACAAGAAACGACCATAGTTTCTACAACTAAATCAGAGTACATCGCAGCTTTCGACAACGGCAGAGCGGTTGAATGATGGTCATTTATAGACTCTGAAAGTGAATCTCGCATTGTTGATTTGATACTGATGTATTGGGATAACGATGGAGCCATTGCCAAAACTAAAGGAACCATGGTCTCATCAAAGGTCTAAACAAGTATTCAGGATGATGCCATTAGATTTGAAAAATCATTGGTGATCGTGATGTGAAGATAGAGATATGCCCACTGGTTAGAATGAATCTGATCTCTTGGAGAGGCCACTTCCCATAATAAGTACAATTCTCATAAATTTGCCAAGGTATGAGATACAAAAGCAATTGGTTTTAGCGTAAGTGGGAGTTTGTAAGAGAAGTGCTCTAAAGGCAATCACCATTGGCACTTATTGTACGCACAACATATTATTTAATATGAAAGGCTTCTTCGTTAATTTGATATTCATACGTTGAATTGATATAGATCTTTAATCGAATTAATGAAGTCCAAGATATATAGCATATCATGAAGGAAATCATGATGGGATTATGATAATAAGATTCCTATCATGTGCAATTATGTTAGTGTCTAAATTATCCCTAGTCATAGGATTATCAAGACTGGACATTGTTGATCCGGATAGACTAGCAAATGTCATACTCCTTGATTGGATCAAGCAGCAGATCTTATAAACTGTGATAATGAGTTGATCAGAGTTGGTGTGTGGAAGCTTTCTAAGAGTAGCTAAGTACATCGGAGACCTATAATAAGACGATCATATGGATCATCTATTTAAATGTAGATGATTGTCTCATCATAGCAATGGTGCAAGTATCCTTAGACTTGAGGTGCTTTCAAGGATATCTTTGATCTTGATCACGTACTTGGTATAAGAAATCCATGTTGCCTCTCAAGAGGTCGCTCATTGGAGCGAGGATTAGGCATAGTTTGAGGAGTTTGAAGGTAGTGGTAGCAACCAAGAAAAGTTTGCCACTCCCGATAAGAGGGAGGGTATGCACTGAGAGCCTCTTATCAGAATCATTAATCGGGAATCTCTTACCAGAGTGAGAATGCCTTGAGGAATGTCTTCAAGTGCATAACATTTGAGTGATGAATCTGGGGACAAGATAAAATATCACTTGGGCTAGGTGTGGCGCAACGGTAGTGGGAGCTATAGCGATTTTCACTGCTGCGAGGCGATTAGGGTATAGTTTGGTGAAAGGATGAATTGCATGGTATTTGTCTACGGGAAGGGTATGCAGTCAGACCACTGGCTCTCCAGTCAATTGGGGGTCATGATGTGTTGCTAGATACCAATCTTGACTTGCTTAATTCAATGGTTGAATCAGGTAGCCCTTTATAATCGGAACACAATGGGTCTACCTTAGAGGAGTGTAGGGCTGATATGAAACGGATTTGGATGTGATCAAAATATGAGGGAGTTAATTCTCATGAATAAAATGTCACAGGATTAGTGGAATCCCGAGATCGAAAGCCCTTACTTAGAGAGATAATAGGCTTGGGCTTGTACCTCGGCTTAGGGCCATGTGGGAACTCACCATAATGCAAGGGGATGTGTGTATCCTATCATCACTTAGAGTGAGGGGCATTTTGGTAATTTCATAGGATGGGGGTTTTCCTATAAAAGGAATGTTATGGAAACCCTAAAGGAATGATGACCCTTTGAGATAAAAGAGAGTCCATGAGAAAAAGGTAATTTTTGTTCTCTCATATTTGATTCATGCCACAATAGGTGTACCGAAATCAAAAAATTTGTATCCTAAATTCCTTTGCTGTAGTAGCAACTACTTCTTGATATAAGCGATTCTAGGGTCGGGTTTCTGGGGATAAGGTTTCTTTATGCTAAATGAGTTACAATTGAGTGAAATTGGTTTTTCCACTTTGGATTTGGGGTTTTGTATAAAAACAGTGGGGTTGATGGCTTTAAAAGCCGTAGCGTAGAGGAATAAAGTGTAAAAAGGAAATCGCCCAGTTTAGACCCTTTGGGCTTAGGGTTCTAAGGCAAATATAATGTCCTCGGGTCCTTTTCCTCGTGTTGGGGAGGATGATCTATAGTCATTTCCTAAACCGGATCTTTGTTTAGCCATAAAAATTGAACCCTAAAAGTGTTTCTCCTAGTATACGACACTTATTGACCATTAATGTTTCGAAACAGTTAAAACTAACCCTAAGATCTAACACAGGGCCAATCAGTGGCAGCTAAGCTAGCATCAGTGGATCTATGATAAGTATCACTTGAGCCTTTAAAGCTTGCCAAGTACTAGCCACTCAAGGTACATCACAGGGATTCAAATCTAGCGTGAGATGCAGAAACATAACTGGTAATAAATGTCTGCGTTGGTAAGAGGAGGACAGTTCTTTACCTCAAACTTTCATCAGTGGCCCTCCTCTTCAAGGATAAGAGGGGTTTAGCCAAGCATCCCTTGAGTTGTCATCCTCAAGGGTTGTTTGCCAGGTGAGAAAATACGAGAAAGGGAGAGAAAGTGAAGGAAAGTTGCAGAGGCCGGAAAAGCTGAAAGCTTTGGCGCCAACTTTATTGATAAAGCGGGAACTCTGTTACATTAGCTTGATTGAGCTTATATAGTGCTTTCGAGTCCAAGGGAATTTACATAAATGTATGAAAGACCAACAATTACATTAAGGGCATTTTGGTAAAAAGCCATAGCGGTCAAAGTGGTGTCTGATGAAAGCGAGGAGAGTGCGAAAATTTCGCGTGCGAAAATTATAATCGAAAATTTAACACCATGCGAGAATTTTGCAACTGCAAAATTTTATACAAATTCAATTTCCTTTGTATTTAGCTCAATTGCTATACCTTTGTCCATGCGTGACTTGGCTGGAGTTCTTAACATTGAATTGGCTTGAAGAAAGTGGTAAATTGGCTTGCAAAACTACAAAAATAATCACAAAATATGATTAATATTAGCATAGTTGGGACCTTAGTGTATCCAATTGGGTTATTTAAGTTGATTAGTACATAAAAGTGCTCAAGCCTACAATAGCAGAAGCTCAAACAACACTATTTTGGGTACTAATCCTCCCCCGATCGACTATTCTTCAGTCATAACAATGACAAAAAGAAGGAAGAGCAGACAAGTTATGCTCATGCAAAAGGAATGGTATTTTCAAAAAGTGCATGGATAAGTAATGCCTTACCCTCAGTGTGAATGATTGAGACCCTGCACAACAACTAGCTTAGGAGAAAAAATGCCATACAGGACTAAGTTTCAGAAGAGTATCCATCCAAAGGGAATCGACCTGAAATTTCCACCAAAATCTAAGTGCTTATGTGATCAGTTTTCAATAATAATCTGCTAAACTACTCTCCCCCCAACCAAGCTACTGCCAAATCCTAGCACATTGACCAACCAAAATAACTCCGGTTCCGCTCTTATTTCATATTTCATTTTGTATTTTAGGAAGCAATGCTGAGAAATGGACCTCACCAAAGTCCGTGTAACGGGGGTCCACCGATGACTCCCAACCAACTAAGGCTTAGGGCATCAAGTCATGAGGATCTTTCGACCACTAACTCCTCAGGTTTCACCCCGGACTCCGAATGAATTCGAAAATCCAGCACCTATAACTCGCTAACCTTACCTATCCCCCCATGTAGCGGGCACTGAGTCGGTGGCTCCCAACCAGTTGGTTTAGGGCACCAGGCTTTAAAGACTTTCGTTGTAAACCCCTCGGACTGTGCTCAGGTTTTAAGGTGAAGCGTCGTGGCTTTTCTTTTCTCTTTTCTTTTTCTTTTTCTTTTTCTTTTTCTTTTGGAAGACTTAATTGGCCTTATTTTCTGAGGAACCAAAACCTTTTACAGGTGGTCAATAAAACTAGGGTAGGCTTGCACGATAAGGGAGTTATGTAGTTTCTCATGCTATTTCGACGGTATTGTGCGAGTGTGTGGCTAGCTCAGGCGGAAGAAAAGGTTGGCAGGAGACTTCAACTAACCAACCACTTAATCAAGCATGGAACTAATCTAGCATCAATGGTATTGGGCAGTGTTTCAAATTTTCAACTTATAGGCTAGGCAAAACCATAAAAAAATTGGAGTCAAAATTGTTGCAAATGAATTAAGAAATTGAAATGTCTGGAATGTAAGTCAGTGTATATCACTAAATTTTTAGCTTTTTCAAAAACAACTTTCTCAAAAAGAAGCAAAAAGCAAGCCACTAAACAAACAAAATGGGCTTGCTTACACACGTACAGTAGATTCGAAAAGTGTAACGAGCGATATCTACAGTATATAAAAAAACTCATGCTTCCCTTCACTAACTCTCCCCCAACCAAGTATGCCATTATGCAATGGGGTGTGGTGGAAGGTAGTGGAGGAAATGCCCCTCCTCGATCGATGGCCCAGGGTGAAGGCGTCGTCGGTGGGCGGGGCGGAGGTGTTGCGGAAGAGTGGCACACAGTTTGTTGCGGGCTGGCCCCAGGGCTGACAAAGGGAGCTGCCGAGGGGGTTAGAAGGTGGGGTGGCACTAGTCTGATGGAGTAAGTGGGAACGATGACGGTACATATGGGGATATAGCGGGGAGGCTAGGTGTCTCTGGATGCATGAGTGTAAACGGTTACGTGAGTGCGTTGAAGTGCGAGCCATATTGACCTCGGTCTGAGTCATCTGTCGAGTATGGGCGATTGCGAATGAGTCTTTGTTGAGGTGTAGTCTTCGACGTGCTCACCGCAACAGTCTGTAGGGGTGAGTGCTGGGGCCATGGGGCTGCAAAAGTCGGAGGCGGTGGGTAGACGGCCTTTGGAGCTAGGGAGCGTGTGAGGGTGCGGGAGCTGGAAGCTCCTCAAAATGCTCTATTGGAGAGTACGCTTCTCGGCGAAATGTCGTAGTTAGCTCATTGGTTGCAGTCCTCTGGCTGGAAGGAATGGGCGGGCGGAAGCCGCCCATTTGGTTGTGGTAAGGTTGGCTGCAGAGTCACGACGGCGCTCCAATCTAAGCTCATCAAGGAAGCCCATATGCTCAAGCACCTGGCATAGGAGTCTCGGGAATAAGATAGGCGTGGACTTAGCTCGAGATAGACCCCGGCGATGGACCTTGTCCTCGAAGTGGAATAAGGAGGTCATAATGAGCTCTGCTGGACTGAACCAGTAGCCCTCTGAGATGTGAAATAGGGCCTTCAAGATGGCCCCTCTCCTCTGAAAGGTATGCTGAAGTGGGAAAAGGTTAGACCGTAGAATGTGATCGATAAGAAGCATATGCGGCGGGGCTGCTGAGCCGGGCGTCAGATGCGATGTCTCGGAAAGAAGACGGACCATCTCTCTGGGATAGGGATGGGTCCACTGCCTATACTCGGCCGAGTTGGCGAGGACTACCTGCAAATTGAATGTAGCAGCGATGTTTAAGGCACTGAGTATCCCAGGTCAGCCGTCGATGGAGAAATGAAGACCAGTCGGGTGGGGCTCGCGCCTGGATGTCATCGTGTGGTAGAACTTCGATGACCGCCCCCAGAGAAATAAAATAAGCGGCGAGTGTCATGAAAGGCGGCTGAGGAGTACCTCTTGCACTAAGAGCATGTCGAGTCTTGGCTCTCTGGAGTGCAGTGAAAGGATGGAAAATCGTAATAAACACTCTTCATGCGGGTCTTCTCCACCTGATTAGCATTCCCACTAGGATAGGGTTGCGGTGGAAGAGTGGCCCAGAGATGATGGAAGATGGGGACGGAGTCCGAGAGGAGGGGCTTGGCGGGGCCACACGATGAGGTGGTATTTATTTGCTCTAAGGCTAGAGTTAGAGGAATCTCCTGGGCCTGAGGTCCGGGCCCTCTTGGACGATGGGGCTCTTCGGGCTGGACTAGGATGTGGCGGAGAGGGTGGAGTGGGGCCCGACCCTGGGTGTGGTGTCTCGGGGCGGGGAGTTGGCGAAGGCCGGCGTGCGCCTTTGGTGGTGGCTGGGGTGCCACGGTGGCGGCGGGAGGAGCAACTCGGGCTCCGGCGGTGGGCGGGAGGGCGGCGGCGGGGCCGCCGGCGGGGAGGGAGGGCAGGCGGCACCGTGGCGAAAAGCACTTCCTTCGCGGGTCTTCGCCATACTAACGTCGGAGAAGGAGAAGAAAGGGGAAGGTGGGGGGCGCAGTGAAGGTCTTGGCCAGTGTGGCCACATTATATCATTGGAACAAAAGATAAGGAAATTAATGGAGGCCTGAAGCCGGAGGGTTTCGGGAGACGGAAGGTCGGAGATGAACGGGACTTGAATTTTTCGCAGAGTGAGAAGAATCCATACAATGAAAAATTACGCAGCCCACAAATTTCGGCCATAAAGCCAATCCCGGTGACTGCGACACTGCGAAGCAGACTAAAAATTGGCTGAGTAAGCGAACTTGTAAATGATAAAAATTGCAAAGGAAAACAAACCAATCAACAACAAGGGACACAACAAGATTACTAAAAACAAAAATAAGCAATTAAATTATAGTGACTTCGAGATCTTTGCTGAGAAGTCACTCCTAAACTATGTAATGTTCGGGAGGTTTCATGGAGGGTCGAAGGGGATTTCCTTTATTTGTTGAGTGTTGGTACGCATGGCTTCAGCCTTTGGCCATTGACCTTGAACACTCGATTGTCTTTGGCGAGGCGGGTCCTCTTGAACCATTGAGGTGGAGCTTCTTGGATGGTCATGTGAGTCGTCTTGATTTAACCTTGCTTGGAAAGAGGTGGAGCTTGGAGTCGTAGAGCAGTACTTGGTCCCCTTTTTGGAAATGTTTGCGAGCTATCAACTGATCATGCCACCTCTTAAGCTTATCTTTTTCAATTTTTGAGTTGAGGTAGGCATCATTTCTCAGTTCTTCTAGCTCGTTGATATCGAGGAGCCGTTTGAGACCAGCTCTGCTAATGTCCAAGTTCAACTTTTTTCTTGCCCGCTGGGCCTTGTATTCAATTTCCGCAGCGAGGTGGCGGGCTTTGCCATAAACCGGGCAATAGGAGACTTGTGCGAGAATGGTCTTGTAGGGCATCTGTATGCGGAGAGTCAGCGACTTGAGAGATCAATCTTTTCGGTTGAATTTACCACTTTAAATCGGTATGGTCTTGATTTCCCTATTGGTTAGATCTACTTGTGGCAGTGCAGGGATGATAAGGAAATTGGTCACTTTGTGCTTGACCGTACTTGGATAGGAGATTCTCAAGAGTTTGTGCGAAATGCAGACACTCATCTTGATTATGGCTTTGGGGACCCCGAATCTGAAGAAAATGTTCTCCTTCGAGAATTTCAATATGGCCTTGTGATGTTGTTGCTCTGCGGCATTGCTTTGACCCATTTAGACATATAGTCAACTGCCGAGAATGTAAGCATATTCGAAGGAAGTAGAAATGGTCCCATGAAGTCGATGCCCCAAGCGTCAAATAACTCAACAACGAATGAGGTTCGGTGGCATCATGTGATGGCGAGAGATTTTCCCGACCTCTACGGCATTTGTCGCATTGTTTTGCACATGGTATAGGCATCCTTAAAAGAAGGCGATAAAGGCACACTGCTGACACCTTCATTGTTGATTTGCAGGAGCGAAATGACCTCCACGTGCATTGTCATGGCAGTGGCTGAGTATCCCTCCTTGTTCTCCTTCCGGCACACACTTTCTGATTATTTGATTAGCACAGTATTTAAATAAATAAGGTTCTTCCCAATAGTATGAGTGGACTTTTGCATGGAAGAACTTATTGTCCTGTGCTTTCCATTATGTTGGAAACTCCCATGTCACCAAAAAGTTAGCAATGTGGGCAAACCAAGGAGCACTGTCCATAGTGAGTAGAGATTCCTCTAGGAATTCATCATAGATTGGAGGGTTGTGGGTGTTGTGTGCTATGGTTAGTCTGGAAAGATGATCGGCAACAACATTTTCCACACCCTTCTTATCCTGAATCTGCAGGTTGAACTCATGTAGTAAGAGGACCCATCTGATAAGCTTAGCCTTGGCATTTTTCTTAGTGAGCAGATATTTCAAAGCTGAATGATCTGTGAAGATGACTATATCAGACTCAATCAAATACGCACAAAACTTGTCCAAGGCATAGACCACTGCCAACAATTCTTTCTCAGTGGTAGTGTAATTCCTTTGAGCTTCATTCAATGTTTTGCTCGCATAGTAAACCACATACGATTTTCCCTCTACTCTTTGTCCGAGAACCGCTCCGTGGCGGGTCACTTACATCGCACATAACCTCGAGCAAGCGCCGGTTGGGGCCCTCACTAGTGGTGTAGTGGTCAAGTAAGCCTTGAGCTCTTCAAACCTTTGTTAGCATTCCGCATCCCACTAAAACTTGGCATCTTTTTCTAGACGCTTATAAAGTGGCTTGAAGATTTTGAAGTGTATGAACCTCCCCCATAAGCTTGCATGCCCCAAGAATTACCTCACTGTCTTCACATTGGTGGGAGAGGGTAATTTAGAGATCAGTTCAATTTTTGCCTTGTCCACTTCAATTCCCTTCTTTGAAATGACATGTCCCAACAATATTCCTTGGTTCACCATAAAATGGAACTTTTCCCAGTTCAGCACTAGGTTCTTCTCAATGCATCTATGCAGGACAGTTCCTAAAGGGATAAGGCATTTGTCAAAGCTTTCCCTGTAAATTGTGATATCATCCATGTAAACCTCCATAATGCGTTCTACCAGATCACTAAAAATGCCGAAGCGTACATCTACGGAATGTAGCGGGGAGCATTACAGTCGAAGGCATCCTCACTAGGCATATGTGCGAGAGGCGGTGGTAGTCTTGTCCTGATCATTTGCAGCAATTTCAATATGGAAGTAGCTTGAATAACCATCCGAGAAGCGTTAGAAGGGGTGGCACAGAAACTCTTTCAGTGATCCATGAAGGTAGAGGGAAGTGATCTTTCTTGTCACCTCATTCAATCTTAAGTAATCAATACATACCCTCAACGTAGTAAAGCGGGTGGGCATTTCCCTCTCTTTTGCGTGCAATAACGTAGTTACCCTGATTTCTTTGTACGACTTGGGTTAGGCTAACTTATTCTTTATCGGATATAAATTAAATAATAAACTGCGACTTGGCGAACTTTAATGCGACGACTTCACGCATATGGGTTGTTCTCCTTTTTATGGTTGCCTAACGACTTTTGACTCCTCCTCTAAATAAATGTGATGGGTGCGGATTGTTGGGGCGATACCTTTTAAATCAATTTTCCGCCCCAAGCTTGTGCTCTTGAGGATTTGCGGCGGATTGTCTTCTGTAGGAGAGTGCTTAGCGTTGATGATATAATAAGCTGGACCGCTGTGCCATTTCTTCAAAATTCATATTTTAGTTCCATAGGCGAGGCTTGAGATCCAGTGTTGAGATTCATTTCTTCCTCTCCCGATGTTGATTCCTCCTTTTTTCTCCAGTGCCCATGTACTAAATTCATGCTTTGGGGGTCTTGTTACTCTACGAGGTTGTAAGACAATTCCTGGCTTAGCACATCTTGCACTTGCCGCTCGTTAGCTTGTTCTTCAAGAATTGTGTCTATTATGAAGACTTCTTCATAGTCATCCTCCACTGGTTGCATATGCTTTTTACTTAAGTGGAAGATATTGAGTTCGAGGTCATGTTCCAAAGGTGAGTTGCATAACCCCATTTCAACAATTTATAATGTCCAGAAGTAGCCAGAATGGCCTTCTAATATAGATGGGTACATGGTTGGCCCCCACTGCAACCGGCTCTGTGTCAAGTACAATAAAATCCACTAGATAGTAGAATTTGTCCACTTGGTAGAGCATCCTCGATAGTACGCTGGTATTTAATAGACCTATCGGCTGGGATAGTGTGATGGAAGTGGGCTTAAGTTCTCCCGAGCCAGGCTATTTATTGCATTGAATGGTAGTAGGTTCACACTAGCTCCCAAGTCTAGTAGTGCTTTTTCCACACAAGTGCCTTCGATATTAATTGAGATGGTAGGACACCCCGGATCTTTGTACTTTATCGGGGTTTTGCACTCAATGATAGCACTAGCATCGGTTAAGAGGCCCAGCTGTTATTGACATTTAGACCTCTCTTCACCGTGCATAGGTCCTTTAAAAATTTAGCATAAGTGGGGACTTGATTAATCATGTCAAGCAGAGGGATGTTGACCTTTACTTGCCTCAGCATTTCTAATATTTCCGTCTGGTTGATGGTTTTTTTCTTGTTTCTCAATGCTTGTGGAAAAGGAGGGGGTGTACTCTTTTTCACTGTATCCCCTTTTGGTGCCTCATCCTCTGGTTCAGGTTCAACTACGTTGGGATCTTCCACTGCTGGTTTGGGGGTGGATGGTTTGACTTCTCTACCACTCCTCAAAGTGACCACTGCTTTTACTTCATCAGATGCAGGATTTGGGTCCCTAAGCGGAACCCAATTCATGCACTCCACAGGATTTGGTTGTGTTTGGGATGGAAATTCCTTTTCGAGAGAACCTCTTTGCTGGTTAGTCAGCATGAGCGGAAATGCGTAGGTTATCTATTTTTGTTGAGAGTGCCTTCGATGTTTCGATTTTCTTGAGTAATTACGAGCATTCCTTTGTCTTCGTTCTTCCACAAAGTTACCCACAACCTTGCTCAAATTCATAATGGCTTGCTCTACAGGGGATGAGGGTGGGGGGTTGTTCTTTTGTTAATGAGAGATGGAATCGGGATATTCTTTCTTTGCAGTGAACCTATGGGAGCATAAGCTGGGGGTTTTGGCTTCCATGATAAATTAGGATGATTCCTCGATTTGTAGTTGTAGGTGTTCCCATATGGAAGCGTTTGTTGGTGGCTTACTTTGACCCACTATGTTTGCTCTTGCATCAAATCCTTACTGAGAGCAATTGGCGTGCTCTCCTTAGTGACTAGTGGATTAACGAATTAAAGCGAGGGTTGGAGAGAATCTGGTGTTTGACTCTTTGCCGTACCTCATGCTGATTCGCATTTCAAGCTCTTCCAACCTTCTAGTCAAAGAAGATAGCTTGGCTTTCATTTCCACATCCTCTGACAGTGAGTATATGCCTCCCCTTTGGTTTTGTGTGCTTTTGTTCTCTCTCTACCACCTCCTTGGGTTTGGCTCGTCCCATGCCTTGGAGGTTTAGCCACATAGTTGAGGAAATCCATGGCTGTCTGGATTCTTGCTAAGTCCCCCACATGGTTTCTTTTTTTTTTTTTTTTTTTTTGAATTGCTTCATGGCAGGGGACATCCATGTAAAGTGATTCACCGGCATCAGGGTATCAAAGCCATGGTGAGGGCGGGCAGTGGTCTCCATATACCTCTCCCGACAACAGTAGAACTTCTCATTATCATGAGGTACGCAAATGTATAAATCTTGCCTCTTAAAGTTGTGGTCCTGTGTGCACTAGAATTTCTTCAAAAAATTCTGCTGCGATTCACCCTTCACGATAGTTCTTGGCCTTAAATTAAGCGAATCTGGCCTTGTCTTTGAGGTTAAGGAAGGCTTTCAACCGGCGGCTCCATATCGGTTGCACCCTCTTTGAAAGTTATTTGACTTCCTCAAATCCTTGATGTGTGTATGGATTTTCATTTTCCATACCATGAAAAGTTGGGAGCAGGGGCCACTTAGGATAAGGCCTCCTTGCCGCATCCTCGACGAGGGGAATAATGCATGAGGTGTACTCGCCTTGGTGGGTGTATGTGATCCTAATTTAGGTCCCTTTGGACCCCACATTTGGCTCACACCTTGCTCATGGAATTGGAGGTTCCATTTGTTCACAGTTTAGGCTCACCTCACACCCCTATTCAATTGGAGCAGCCGGCCCTTTCGATTTACTGCCAGTATTTTTCCCGATGGTGCATAAGGCTAGTGATGGCAACCTGAGACAGAACTGACAAATAGAGCGGGCTACCAAAAGGTTAATGTTAGCTAGAAATAAAAATAGAATTCTATGTATGGGCCAGGTATAGAAATTAAATCAACCCAGTAGTGAACTGCTAGGGGAAATAAAAGTAAGGGCAAAAAGAGATTGGAATTCGCTAACATTTGTGATGAGGATCACAAGTTCAACAACTTCTCACTTGCACTAAGGCACCATCCCCGACAACGATGCCATTTTTTATTCATGCCACAATAGGTGTACCAGAATCAACAAAATTTGTATCCTAAATTCCTCCTACAGCCTTAGCAAAGCCACTGCAGTATAGCGGTTCTAGGGTCGAACACAGGGATGGGTTTTCTTCATGCTAAATGAGTTACAGTTGAGTGAAATTGGTTTTTCCACTTTGGATTTTGGGTTTCGTATAAAAACAGTGGGGTTGATGGCTTGAAAAACCGTAACTGTAGAGGAATAAAGTGTAAAAGAAATCCTTGAAGTTTCGGGCCACTAGGCTTAGGGTTCTAAGGCAAATATAATGTCCTTAGGTCCTTTTCCTCGCGTTGGGGAGGATGACCTATAGTCATTTCCCGAACCGGATCTACGTTTAGCCATAAAAACTGAACCCTAAAAGTGTTTCTCCTAGTATACGGCACTTATTGACCATTAATGTTTCGAAGCGATTAAAACAAACCCTAGATCTAACACAGCAGGAGCCAATAAATAGCATTGACCTGCATCCAGTGGATGCAGCAATAAGTATCCATTGAGCCTTTAAAGCTTGCCAAGTACTAGCCTATAACACCCCAAACATTTTTTTAAATGATTCTTTTTTCATGGAATTTAATTTTTAGGTGTTTTAAGGTCCATCATGAATTTATAATAATTTTTAGGAATTATTTCTCAATTAAATGGAATTTTTAGGAAAATATACCAGTAAGGTCAAATTACGACGAGTTGACCGAAATAAATTTTAAAATACCCAATGAATAAATAAATTATAGGGAGTTTTTAGCAAACAAATTAAGGTCAAATATATGTTATAAGAAATAAAATTAATGAAAATACATGAATAAAAAAAAAACAAAATACGTGAGCAGTGAGCTTAAGTAGGGAAAGTCAACGATTTTGTTGACCAAGGGCCAAAGACATTTTTAATAATTCCCAGGGCCTTAAAAAATTCAAAGAAAAACTCAGCAGGGACTTAAGTGCAATATTGAATTAATTTTTAAAAATATGGGCCTCGAATCGACGAGAAAACAAAAGAAAAAATTGAAGTCTTTGAGGAAGGAAGAAAATTTGTGCAGCCAATTCCCTTTAGATCAGCCTGTGATTTTTCATGGTGGGAGACTTACGAGAAGGTATATTAAAGTGCCATGGTTTTAATTTTGGTTTGCATGGTCTGTATTGGAGGAAGGGGCTGAATTGATAAATGGTTGTTGTTTGGATGGTCAATTATTAGGGATGTTTGGAATGAATTAACGTTATTAATGTGTATGCTAGGTTGCAATTGCATTTTGAATCTATAGAATGTGACTAAGAGGTATGAATTAGGTCTGGTATGTTCAAAATTTGGGGAAAATGTATTTAGAATGAATTGAGGTGGTAGTGGAATTAAGGGTTGAATCCCAGATTGAATGTGAATTTCTGTTTGAAGGTCGACTTGGACAGAATCATAGGACCTAATGGGCCAATTTTAGGGCCAATTTGATATCATTGGAAAGATATGGATGTTAGTGAAAATTTTCCACTGGTTTCAGGTCTTTTCGACGTCGGTAGAGAAAGATATAGGCAAAATACTAACTGATGCGCAATCTGCCAAAAAAAAAACGAGTTTAGTGATTAAACATTAGATATAAGAAATTAGTTGTGAAATTGAATATTAAAATTATAATTTTGGGTATTTAGATGTTAAAAGGAAAAATGTTGAAGGTAAGGAAAGTAAAAAGGGGATTTAAAAAAAAATTATTATTTAAAAAGCTCAAGTTAGGCGATTAAATAGAAACGGGTAAACGGCCTAATTGAGTAGTGGATAACAAGGTATGTCTCGTTATGATTTTGACGTTATCTTTATGTTCTTTTCTTGCATGAATATTGGTATAGCAAGCGAAGTTGGGGAAGGCTCACCGTTCGGTGAATAGCTGGCGAGCTGGACTAATAGGGAGGTGAGTAAATTTATATCATCGTACTTGCACCTTCGAAATGTATAGCGGTGTTTTCATTGTTTGACTTGATCGTAGTATTTGACTATGATTAAGACCCTTATTCTTGAGCATTCATTGAATTGAATTTTTCACTTATGCCCTGAGTCACGTGTCTGATGAATATTCATGTTGAAACACTTGATCGATAACTCTTATTATGTTGGTGTTGCTCCTCTTATTGCCATCACTAGTACAGTCGGCTATAACTATGTCGTTAATGTCATTGATGGTATGAATCATAGAAAGCCTAGCCCGATGGGAAGGTCATCGGGCTATGTGCATAATTTGCCATGGTACTGACCCGAAAGCGGTGCCTTCCTAGAGAGGTCTGGTAAAACTCTGGAGTGTAGAACGACTGTTCTACGGATCTTTAGTTGGAGATATGCAGTTCGGTATAAAGGTAAAAGGAATATGCGGATTCTGAATGGTAAAACTATGTTACGTGTTTCAAACACACTAAATCTCATTTTATGGTTGTTCATATTACTTGTATTTGTTGCATAACCTATATGCAGTGATTGATTGATTGAGCATAACCATCCTTGGTGGCCTTGGTACCCTAGCCTCACAAGTATGGTGATATATTTTACTCATAGAGTTATCTCACCCTAGTTGATTTCCTCATTTCGGGGTAGGCCGAGAGAAAGGAGAATCGGGCATTTCTTGACCACTTGGATTCTATTTGAAACATGTAATGGATTATTATTTTGTTTATTTGGTGAATGAGAGTCTAAGTTTCGAAGGCTCCATGGTAGATTAACTTAGTTATTAGGTTAATTATTTGGATTCATCGATAAATTTTTAAGATAGTTGAGTTGGATAAATTTTGCTTTGATGAAACCTTATTGATATTTTGATGAGACCGTTGAAGTCGTTTGTTAGTGGATGACCACGAAATTCTATTTGTTATGTTATTTGAGATAATATCCTTGATGATGAGATTTTGAGTTAATTATTAGTATATTTTAAGATTTGATGTGCGAGATAACGAGATTTGTCATTAGTTATAGAAGCGAAGATAGGTCTTGCCGAGATTTTTCGGTGAAATTATGGGACAGAGCACTTTCACGGGTTTGGTGGCCTTAAGCCTACCCATTCCCTAGCGCTGGTCACAGCCTATAAAAGTGGGATGTGACATAGCCACTCAAGGTACATCACAGGGATTCAAACCTAGCGTGAGATGCAGAAACATAACTGGTAATAAATGTCTGCGTTGGTAAGAGGAGGACAGTGCTTTACCTCAAACTTTCACTCAGTGGCCCTCCTCTTCAAGGATGAGAGGGGTTTAGCCAAGCATCCCTTGAGTTGTCATCCTCAAGGGTTGTTTGGCAGGTGAGAAAATACGAGAAAGGGAGAGAAAGTGAAGGAAAGTTGCAGAGGCGGGAAAGCTGAAAGCTTTGGCGCCAACTTTATTGATAAAGCCAGAACTCCTGTTACGTGAGCTTGACTGAGCTTATATAGTGCTCAGAGTCAAGGAATTTACATAAATGTATGAAAGACCAACAAAAGCGATTGAAGTGGTGTCTGACAAAGCCTTGAGGGAAGTCTGAAAAATTTAGCATCTTCTTGAAAATTGCATGCCGAAAATTCCTTTCATCTGAGGCTTCGTAGCCTGCAAAATTTTATGCAATTTTCAATTTCCCTCTGTATTTAGCTCCAATTGCTATCTGCTTTGTCCATGCAGCTTCGAGCTTGGCTCGGGTTCTTCGCATTTGAATTGGCTTGAAGAAAGTGGTAGAATTGGCTTGCAAAACTACAAAAATAATCACAAAATATGATTAGTAGCATAGTTGGGACCTTAGTGTATCAATTGGGTTATTTAAGTTGATTAGTACACAAAAAGTGCTCAAAATCTGCAATAAACAGGCCTCAAAATAGCATTATTTGGGTACTAATCAATCTCCAAGAAGGTGTTCTAGAGTTTGAGAGACCTGAGTTTTTGGCTTCCTCTTCGGATTGGGACTTGGCTAGCACCGGGACCTTTTCCTAGATTGTTACCTTGGAGGTTGTTGGCTTTACTCTTCATGTGGATACCGTGAGCGAGACACAGGACTTGGTTTGCCGGTCTAAAGCTACCTGGAGCCATAAGCTCAGGTTTGGAACCGTGCAAGGCCAATCTACACCCTTCTCTTTGTTGTTGAACCGGATTTGATGCTACAAGGGGTCCTTGAATGGGTTTTTGTTGGGATTTTTTTTTTGTTTTCCGCTGTTATTGGCTAGTGTTGCCACCCACGAAACCTTGCAGCTATGAACTACTCTTCGAAAGGGATCATTTATGCAGCCTGCTGTGGAGCATTCAAGAGGAAGAGGGCTGAAGAGGCCAACCAGCTTATTGAAGATTTGGCCAAGAGAAACTATAGAGCTCCATAGGAGACTTCAGGGAGCAATACTAGACTAAGAGGAGGTGGTATCATTGAGTTAAACAAGATGTCAGCTATAAAGGCAAAGCTGGATGCGATGATGAACAAAATGAATAACCAGAATAGAAGAAACTAGTCAGCCCATCTAGTGGGAACAATGGTAAGAGATGAGCAGAAATGCATAGTTGATGAGGGACTTGCTCATGAGGGTCCCTATCGGGTGGAGGAAGCTCAGTTTGTTAATGGCAACATGAGCTACAACTTTAAGCCCCGAAAGACCCGACCTTCTGACCTTCTACACCGGCATTGAGAAACAGTAATTTTCATGGGAATGGAGTGTAGCAAGGTCAAGACCTGTCTTGAAATTATCTCTGATAGTATGCTCCACATGGTTTCTAAGAGCGGCCAATGAGCGACGAGCTAAAATTAGGGCCAAAAGAGGTCCCAGTCTTTTGAGGAGTAGATGTTGACTTTATGGGTGAGAATAAGAGACTACTGAATATACATGAGCATAAATTTGCTGAGTTAACATCATTTAAATAAAACATAAATGTTCGAACCAATATTATTAAATCTTGAAAAATGCGGAGACAGTAGGTCGCCAGCATATCAATTCAAGTGTCGAAGGATTCCTTCCCAAGTGACACCAATAAGAATCCCAAAGACTATGGAAATTACTCTAAAGAGTGGCAGAGAATTAAAGAATAGAGAAGAAGAGAAGAAGAAGCTGATTGAGAACCAAGAGAGAGCATAAACTGGTAGAGATAACAAGTGGTTTAGTTCAGAATTGATTGAAGAAAGTGAGAAAGCAGAGGTGCAGAAGAGCAACCAGTTGAAGAGTGTGACTTTAAAAAGAAAAAGGAGGTGAAAGCCTATAAGCCTTCTATCCCCTTCCCTCAGAGGCTGCAGAAATCAAAGATGGAGGAGCAATTCTCTAAATTCTTGAATATGTTCAAGAAGATAGAGATAAATATTCCTTTTTCTAAGGCATTGGCTCAAATGCCTCATTATGCCAAGTTCATGAAAGGATACTAAGCAAGAAGAGAAATTTGCTGAAGAAGAGAGGTATGGTGAAACTGTGACAACATGTAATGTAATTAGTTGAGAAGAGTTTGCCACTAATGATCACGAGGATCGAATAACTTCACCATTCCCTGCACCATAGGGAACTTTGAAATGGGTAAAGCATTATGTGACTCAGGAACAAGCATCAATCTGATGCCACTGTCAGTAGTGAAAAGACTCAGTTTAGGGGAGCTTACTCCAATAACTATGACTCTGAGTTAATTGCAGACTGATCCTTGGCTGACTGAGGGAATCATCAGAAGATATACTATCAAGGTGGGAAGAATTTATTTTCCTTTGTAGACTTCAATGGTAATTGACATAGAAGAAGATAGAAAAGTCCCATTGCTGTAAGGTAGGCCTTTCCTTGCCACTGGAGCAGCCTTGATAGATGTCAAGAAGGGAGAGCTCACTCTGAGGGTGGGAGATGAAGCAATACACTTCAATCTGAATCAAAACTTGAAACAGCTTGAATTTGATGATGCTGATTGTAAGATTGTAGAAACAATAGTTCTCATCAATTTTGAACTGAAATATGATTATAAGATTCAAAGTTCAATGAATGAGAATGAGAAGAATTTCCAGTATATTGAGGATTTTGTTGTTGAATTTCTGAACTCTGGTTTTGAATTTAAAGAAACAGTACTCAGTTTAAATAAAGGCAATGCAAAAAAATCAAGTGGTTGTAAAGGGAAAGCACAAGAAGTAGAAACAAGCTCCTAGGGGTTAATTTTGAAAAAAATTGCCCAAACATTTCAAGTATGCTTTCTTAGGAGCTAAAAAATCTAAACCAGTAATTATAGCAGCAGACTTGACAGAAGAGAGAGAGAGCTGAAACTAATATAGATTCTCAGAAAATATAGAGAAGCAATAGCTTGGTCAGTCGAAGACATAAAAGGAATCAGTCCTTCAATTTGCATGCATAAAATCCTCATGGAGGAGAATGCAAAAAATCCATTGAACACTAGAGAAGATTAAACCCAGTTATGAAAGAAGTTGTCAGGAAAGAAGTGCTGAAATGGCTGAATGCATGATTCATTTATTCAATCTCAGACAGCCCTTGGGTGAGCCTAGTTCATGTGGTTCCTAAGAAAGGTGGATTGACAGTCATTAGAAATGAGAAGAATGATTTGATTCCAACAAGAACTGTGACAGGATGGAGGGTATGCATTGATTACAGAAAATTGAATACTACTACTAGAAAGGATCATTATCCTTTACCTTTCAATGATCAAATGTTGGACAAGTTAGCAGGACACCCCAATTTATGTTTTCTTGATGGATATTCTGGATATAACAAAATTTCCATAGCCCCTGAAGACTAGGAGAAGACTACTTTTACATGTCCTTATGGCGCCTTTGCTTTTAGAAGGATGCCATTTGGATTGTGTAATGCTCCTAGCACCTTTCAAAGGTGCATGATGTCTATCTTTTCTGATTTGGTGGAGGAGGCTATGGAGATTTTCATGGATGACTTCTTAGTATATGGATCTAAGTTTGAGAGTTGCCTAGAGAATTTAGAGACTGTACTTTAGAGATGCCAAGACAAAAACTTAGCTCTAAATTGGGAAAAATGCCACTTTATGGTAAATTAAGGCATTGTCTTGGGGCACAAAATTTATGCAGCTAGACTTGAAGTTGACCAACCTAAAGTTTTTGTTATTGAAACTCTAATGCCACAAACTACAGTTAAAGGGATTAGAAGTTTTTTGTGACATTTTTGTAGAAGGTTTATAAAGGACTTCTAAAAAATATCAAGGCCATTATGCAGATTTCTTGAAAAAGAAGCAAAATTTGAATTTGATGAAAGGTGTAAATGTGCATTTGAAGAAATCAAGGATAGATTGATTAGAGCTCCTATCATGGAAAAACTAAATTGGAACAAAGAATTCGAGATCATGTGTGACGCCAGTGATTATGCAATGGAAGCTGTGCTGGGACAAAGAAATGACAAGACCTTCAAAGCTATATATTATATGCTAGCAAGACTTTTAATGAAGCATAAGAAAATTATTCAACCAATGAAAAAGAAATGCTAACAATGGTCTTTTCTTGTGAGAAGTTTTGGCCATATACATTGGGGTCTCATGTCATAGTGCACATTGATCATGTAGCAATCAAATACCTATTGGCAAAGAAAGATGCTAAGCCAAGACTAATTAGATGGGTTTTATTGCTACAGGAATTTGAGTTAGAGATCAAAGATAAGAAAGGCAGAGATAATGAGATAGTTGATCACTTATCAAGACTAGAAAAGCCTATTGAAGATGAAAGAGGGATTGAGATAGGAAAAATTTTCCTTGATGAGTAGCTTTTTCAAGTATCAGTTCAAGTACCATGGTATGATGATGTTGTGAACTTTCTGGCTTGTAGAATTATAGCACCAAAATTCAGCTACCAGTAGAAAAGAAAGTTGAGGACTGATGCTAGGTTTTACATATGGGATGACCCATTACTTTTCCGAAGAGGAGCAGATTAGATCATCATAAGATGTGTACCAAAGGCAGAACAGGCTGGAATCTTAGATAAATGCCATGCATCACCATATAGAGGACACTTTGTAGGAGACAGAACAACCCAAAAAATTCTCCACTCAGGTTTCTATTGGCCAACTCTATTCAAAGATTGTTCTGAATGGGTTAAACATTGTGACATATGTCAGAGAATGGGCAACATGTACAGAAGAAATGAGATGCCTCTTATGACACCCCAAAACCCGAGGGTCCTATTGACTAACCATCAACCCGTGGAAATTCTACCTTCAATAATCACATACCTAAGCTTTGATACCAAACTGGTATCAAATACCTATGGATACCGAGTAACTCGATACCACATCGTTAGGTACCGGGATTATACCAAGCTATGACACCCCAAAACTTGGAGGTCCCGTTGACTAACTATCAACCCGCGAAAATACCACCTTAGGTAATTGCATACCTAAGCTTTGATACCAAACTGGTATCAAATACCTATGGATACTGAGTAACTCGATACTACATTGTTAGGTCCCATTTACTGGGATCCATTCATCCATATTTAAGTTAAAAGTATGTGATATTACATTTAAAATAGTTTGTAAGAGTTCGATCATGACTCTCTTACCATTATTACATATCAAGACTAGATTGTTCCACAAGTACAAAAAAGAGATTTACTGCCACATGTTGGCCTTCACAATTATGACTCGAATGAGCTTCATCTATGAGGGCTCGTGCCCCGTGATTCTAATCTCTAGTACCTAATTGTGGATTCGAGATGTGGTCCTCTCTTTTACGAATCCAAATATAATTTATTTCCTCAATAAAACACATTTCAAATACTCATTTGTAAAGGATAATTATCCTTATGAAAATATATAAGTATATATATCACGTTAACTTAAAGGGGGCCCATCATTTTGTTCTCAATATGCATTTTCATTAAATATGGCATTATATGCCCAATTGCTCCCTTTCCCACCTTTATACATTACGACATTATAAGTCGTTTTAAATATAAAAAACATTTACAAACATTTATTAGAGTTCAATTTTCACAACATAGTTTTAATAAAAAAAAAGTACCAAAAAGCGATCATGGGGTTTCATGTATGCATGGTCGGAGCTTTACTTTTACTCTATGCGGCTTTTGACAATAACTTTGTTCCTAAGCTTGCTTCAACTGCTCACTTTGCAGACTCATGATGATATAAAACCAACGTGCTAAGAATTTTCATGCTTAGTGGTTCTATACAGTTTTCTCTTCATTCATTTTAACACAAATCATGCAATTTTTCAAAAACAATGCTTTTGAACCTTATTAAATGATCAATGCATTATATATATATATAGAGAGAAATATATATATATATATATATATATATATATATATATATATATATATATATATATATATATATATATATATATATATTCATTTCGATAAGACTATCGATACAATTCATTGATCATTCAAAATAGTATTTTTTATATGTGGAATAATTCATTCAAAACTCAAATCATGCATTTCCTACAAATATTCTATCATTTTGCTCTTTAAACTAATTTCGCCACGCCGATGCGTAGGGATAACTAAATCAATAGGCACGGTCTTGCCGGTCAAGTAATAGATAAAAAGGTTTTATAACACAGTACGGTATCGCTAGGCTGTTGAATGGTTATTAAAAATCATCTTGTCGCACTTCGATTCCTATCATTGGAATCTCGACTTCAATTTGGGTTTTCCTCATCGCCGACCCCTAAATCATCACAATTAGAGAACAATATCAATTGGCTTATTTAGGTTTCTAGTTAAGGTTTTTTTCTAACCAACGCACCTTTACTTGTCCATTGTTCCTCTATTAATCTCTTTTATTTAGAAATTAGAATCATCCAATTCGGAGCACCAAAGCTCCAGATATGTCCTAAACATCCATGACTATTCTATTTTCAACACAGAACCAGAATTTGCCCAAAAATAAAGCTCCCTTTAGACGAATTTATGGGTTTAATGGGGTCCAAATATGAATACACTTATTTAAGAGGTTTCATAGTTGAAAGAGGATTAAAAAAGATGATCTCCTCTTTCTCTAAAATGCTTAAGAAGAGAGGATGGCAATCACTAGGCAAGCACAAGGCACCTGGTTGTGCTGTATTGGTTAAAGAAATTTTTGTGAACATGGTGGAAGAGGAAGGAAAGAAGGTATATGTCAGGGGAGGATGGATAGACTTCAGCAAGGACAAGATAAATGGATTGCTCAATCCGGAAAAGTGTAATATGGCTTAAAGTTCAAGAGAGACATTTAAAGAAGCTTAGAGTACTGAAGATAGGCACCAAGTGACATCCGTGAAAGGGAAAATGGAAGGCACAAAGAAACCTCCTTATGAATCCATTTTGCAGGAGATTTAATCAAGAGAGGCTAAGGTATGGCTCCCTTGCTTTTATTAGCTTGGTCCTTTTTCCATCAAAGCACCTCAACATAGTAAGAAGGAATGAAGCAATCCTCCTTTATGCATTGTTGAAGGGGTACAAAATCAATGTGGGGAAGATCATTGAGAATTCTATCCTAAGCTACTCTAGAAGAAAATGCAGGGGCTTGATCCCACTCTAATGGCATAATCACCACCCTTGTCTTCTTGGGGGAGTAGAGGAAGAATAGGGAAAAGAAGAAACATACCCTAGGGCATCTCCTCTGACCTTGACTAGAGTGATGAAAGGTCCTAAGAACAGAGGAAAGGAGAAAGAATTAAAGGTAGAAGAATAAAGGGGGGATGCAAGATTTAATGAGCCAATGTAATGGGAAAATCCACCCCAAAAGCAGCAAGAATTTCAAGAAAGCCAAAGCCCCATCTGGAATGCATCCCTAGATTTGAGAGAAATCCATCAGGAACAAGCTGAAGGTTCAGGGCACAAATGTAATAACATAGAATTGATGGAGATGCTGATATCTATGAAACATGAGATGAAAGAAAGCATAGGCACATAGGCACACACATTTTTACAAGCATTGCTTAAGTCTGATCAAGTTTTTGTTTCCATTTCCAAGGATTTGGTTTTACTAATATTGCTACCAATTAGCCCTTCTTTACTTTGGATATTTTTGTTTTCTTTGTTTATTTCAGTTTTTGACATCTTGTTCCTCTTAATTCTTGTGCTTGTAGGTACTAATTTATGTTTATGCAAAGATTGGGTAGTGATAATCTCATCTCTCTTAATATGGAATTGGAAAGGACTTTAAGAAAAATAAAAAAAAAAAGACAAGAGAAAAGATGTTGGATTGTTGCATAAATCAATGGAAAACCTTCAAGGGTTCAGAGAAAATGAGGAAGTTACGGGTTCTAGACATGGGGAAAGTGTATCCCCAAGTACCCCCCTCCCCCCCACGGCACAATTACCTTAGGCTTTAAGGGATTATGCCCTACCAACCCATTGGTATCCAACCTGTGATAAGGAAATAGCCAACTCAAGCTGATAATTAGGAGATCAAGTTGATTACTCTTCAGTTGATACAAAATATTCAATTTATGGGATTACCTCAAGAGGATCCTAACACCCACATTTCCAACCTTTTGGAAGTATGCAACACGGTTAAATACAATGGGGTTAGTAATGATGCTATTTGCCTTCTTTTGGTCCATTTTTCTCTAAAGGATAAGGTAAACCATTGGTTAAATTTCAAAACCACTTGATTCCATCACTACATGGGCTTATTTGGTCCAAAAGTTTTTAGCAAAATTTTTCCCTCTAGCTGACATGGCGAAGATGAGGATAGAAATAATCAATTTCGCTCAAGTTGAGAGAGAAACGTTTTATGAAGCATGGGACCATTATAAAGAGATTTTACGGATATGTCCTTACCATGGGCTACCTAAGTAGATGCAAGTGCTTCACTTTTATAATGGCTTGACTAGTACCATAAGAACTTTATTTGATGCTTTAGCGGGTGATGCATTGATGAGTAAATGTGAAGATGAAGCATACCAATTTCTTAAGAACATGGCCATAAATAATTGTCAATGGCCAAGTGAAAGGGTTGCTCCTAAGAAACCGATCGAGATGTATGACAGTGATGTGTTCTCTAATATTGTGGCTCAAGTTTCTTTGCTTACCAAACAACTTCAAGCAACTCAACTCCAAAATGCTCAAGCTTTAGTTAATGAGGTATAAAGTTGTCCTCCCTTATATTAGTTCTATAATGGCCCTCATCCTAGCACCGAATGCCAAGTTGGAAATCCCTTTGGTCAAATGACTATAGAGCAAGCTCGATACTCGGGAAAGGTTCCTCAACCCTAACAAAAATTCAACCCATATTCTAATAGTTACAATCTAAGTTAGAGGAACCACCCAAATTTCTCTTGGAGGAACAACTAGCATGTGATGCACCCTGAACAAGCTAAGTCGCCCCCTCCTCCTCAAGAGAAAAATTCGGGTTTAGAAAAAGCCATGGCTGAATTAGCCAGATCTCAAGCTGAATTAACCAAGTCTCAAAGTCAATTTGTGAATGATACTAAGACTAATCTCAACAATCACTCAACTTAAATTATAAATATAGAAAAGCAGTTAGAACAAATGGCTAGCATGTTGAATGAGAGGCAACAAGGTTTTTTGCCTAGTGCCTCAAAGGTAAACCTAAGAAGGGAAGGGAAAGAGCATTGAAAAGCCACAACCCTTAGAAGTGGAAAAGATTTGGAAGCATCTATGGGAGTTGAAAATTTTGGGGAAGATACAAGGGAAGCTCAACCTTCTATTCCATCTCCAATTGAGGAAGCTAAGAAAGAACAAGTGATGATCTCCCCCTCCATAAGAGCAAGCCCCAAAAATCCCATACCCTCAAAGATCAAAGAGGAGCAAGCTTGATAGCCAATTCACCAAATTCCTTAAATTTTTCAAGAAGCTCCATACCAACATTCCATTTTCCAAAGCTCTTGAGCAGATGCCGAGTTATGTGAAATTCATGAAGGACATTCTTACTAAAAAAAAGGAAGCTAGGAGAGGGAGAGGGAGAGTATGAAACGATGGCACTTTCAAAAGAGTGTAGTGCCATATTGAAAAAGAAATTGCCACCCAAGATTAACGATCCAGGTAGCTTTACAACCCCATGTGCTATTGGGAATTCTATCTTTTAGAGAGCTCTTTGTGATTTGGGAAAAAGTATAAATTTGACGACTCTCTCCATTTTTAAGAAGTTGAATTTAAGGGAAGCTAGACAAACAATGGTGACTTTGCAATTGGAGGATAGATCTTTTGCTCATCTTAGAGGGATCATTGAGGATGTATTGGTTAAAGTTAAAGAAAATGGTGTTGCAGTCTTAGGGTCGTGCTCCAGGCTCTCACGAAGAAGCTCCAATCTCCAAGTCATTAACAACCCTAAATGATACATTTAGGGTTTCTTTTATAAGTTCCTCAATCTTGGGGGCCTTTTTATCCTTCATTTTGAGGTTTCCTTGGATTAACATGTTGGACTTGAGACATCTCATGTGCTAAATATCAAAACCTTCCATTTTTGGGTTGAATTTGCATATTTCGCTATAGCATTAAGTGACTGCGAAAATAAGTAGAGAGAAAAGGAATGCATTGTGAAATTTCGTTATCATTAGGAGTGACTGCTAAATCTTCATGAGAGGACCTGACTACACTGTGAAAATTATACATTCATTGGAAGTGACTGCGATATCCTCTAAAGAATATTTGGCTGCATTGCAAAATTTCGTAGCCATTGGGAGTGACTGCGAAATTGTCCTGGATCCTCCTTAAGGCTTCAATTGGTGTCTGTCTCATCTCTGAACTCATTCTATGAGTACTTGTATCTCAGGAAACCTCGTGGCTGGTCTCCATATTCTCCAAGAATCTATAAAAGTACCTAAAAACTGGCAAAATCATATAAACTCAAGGAAAACATCAATTCTGGGCATAAGGACTAACATATGGTTAAATTGTGGTTGTTTAGGTGATTCACACTTAAAAAGGCTATGGAGTATGAGTGATAAAACACGTAAAAGGCTAAGGTAGGCTAAGAACACACATTTTATTCTCCTAACATACCTAAATAGTAAGATGGAATGCTAATGTGATTAGAGACGTGTCCATGTAGCGGGGATTCATATGTGACTCCTTACTAGTTGGTTAAGGGCACCAGGCATTAGGTTCCCTTCAAACTTCACCCCGTATACTCAGCTAAAAACCTAAGCACCTACTTGTGAAACTGACCCATCTTTTGTCCCGTGTAGTGAGCAGTGAAGTCAAAGACTCTTAGCTAGTTGGCTTAAGGCAATAGGCTTTGAAAGGCTCCTATAAATGTGCCCGAGATTCCGATTGAGTCAAATCATTTTATTTTTCTTGTTTTTTGCTCTTTTATTCTTTCTTTTTTTGTCGCTTTTTTTTTAATGGGGCTCATTGGCCCACTTTTAAAGGTGTCCCAACACTACTTACATGGGCTGCTAGTTGAAAATCTTTAATGTTACACACCTAGATAAAAAAAGAACGAGTGATAATAAAAAGGTACACTCTCAACCTATTTCAGTTATTGTTTATCAAAAGAGTGGGTTGAGTTTGGTTGGAGAGTGCATTGGAACCTTTGTCTATGTTTGAGATCTAAAACATCCCTTTCACTGAGATCCTTTAGGAAAGATCTATTAAGGCTTGGGGGCGAGCTTGCCTCGATCACCATGCCACAAAATACCTCATCCTTTAGAGATTATAAATGTTTTGGAATCCATACTGGGCTAACATGTTTACTTAGAATTTTTTTCAATGTTTTCTCTTAACCAGTTGTTAGCTCCATTCTCCAACTCATATCTATCTTGGTGTCTTGTTTTTACGTGTTTATTTTCTTTTCTTGAGGACAAGCAAACGATAAGTTTGGGGGTATTTGATGAGTGGATTTTATACTCGTGTTATCTTCATGATTTACTTTTCATTTTGATGATTTTATTATGATTATGAGTAATATAATGCTTGAATTTCTTACTTTGCTGATTTGGTCATCTTTGGAGAAAACCGGGCCAAATCAAAACTAAAGAAGACCGAAAAATAAGAAAAAGCCAAGAGGTCCAATAGGCTTGACACCACCAATGCCGAGCACCACTCCCCTAGCACCATACCAACCTCATGGAATGATGCTTGACACCCTAAGGCCAACTCTAAGCCATGGTTCCAAAGTAGGAGAAGGGTTGGCTTTATAGTGGCAAAAGGTTTGGCGCCACTAATTGGTTTGGCACCCCAACGTAGGTGTTGGGCCTCCATTTCTCCAAAATCAACTTTTGCCCATTTGGAGGCCTAAGAGCTCTAAGGATATAAAAGGAACCATGTTTCAAAGGTTTAGGAGGGCTTGGAATGTGTTTGTCTCAAGAACAAAGGAGGAAGCAAAGTTTATACACAAAGGAGGATCCAAATCCTTCCTTGGATGAGAGATTAAAGATCAAGCTACATTGAAAATATTTGTTTTCTCTATCTCTCCCCTCTTTCATTTATGTCTATATTGAATAAGTGTATTTATGTTTGTAATATGAGGATGATTGGCTAAACTTCTATCTAGGGTAGATTGTTTGATCTTCATGTTTTTATTCCATTAATCTTGTATGGAATTTGGGTATATTTGTTGCACTCATTAATGTTCTTGTATGATGATGGTTTCTATTCCAATTTTGCATGATTAGAATAGATTTTGAGGTTAATCCAATCAAGGGTGTGAACTAAAATTGATTAATCGGACATAAAAAACATTGTGTGGGAGTCACAAGGACTGGGAGGTGATTGATTTCCCACATAGTCTTAGTTTTTTATTGCAAGGACAGGAAGGTAATCAATAAAATTCCTAAGAAGGGTTATTTTGTTGTATTGCTTCTCTTTTCCCTACAAGGATCGAGAGGTGACTAGGGGAAAGGTTGTGAGAATTTGTAATCGACATACGGGAGTTGAGATTACATAATCTCTTCCTTTCTGCTAATTTTTGGAGCAAATAAATCCTAATTTGGGGCTTAAAAAGGGGATTGATCAACAACATATAGAAAAAGAGAGAGAGTAAACGACCCTAGCATCTTATTCCTTGGTGTGAAATTGTGTGTTAATCCTAGTTCTTAATTTTTCATTGTTGAACCTTGCCCAATTGTTAATTTTGTTACCTTTCCAAACAATCACTTGAGTTTAAGGCTTAAATAACAAGACAATTGATCAATTGTGGTAATTGGTTGATTGAGTAAATAGAGCATTTCCCAAAGGATGATAACCAAAATCTTAGAGTCCACTTTATTACTTGTGCAATCCTTAAACTTAAGGTGAGATTTTAGTGTGTTGTAAAACGCCAAACATTTGAATAGTCAAATTTGTTAAGGGTTCCATGCGAATTAATCTCCCTTGGTCGTCCTGTTCACAATTATTCATGTAATTTCAATATGAAAATTAAGAAAACTAAAAGAAAAGAAAAAACTAGAAAAGCTATGTGTAGGATTAGTCCCAAAAAGAAAAATAAGAAGAAAAATAATGGAAATAAATTAAAAAGAAAACAAAGCAAGAAAACTGAAATTACTAACAAAAAGGCACCATTCCCGGAAACGGCGCCATGTGATTCATTGTCTATCGATTTAGGTTTGGAGATCACAAAAATTTATATTATACCTAAAACCTTTTTTATGGTAGCCGAAGCTATGTATAGGTATAGTGGCTCTAAGGTCGCCCACTACGATGGTTTTCTCTCAGTTTGGCAATCCTTGTTATTTTGCTTATGAAAAAAATATTCTTTTAAATATAAAAATTGGATTTTGAGAGTTTGATTGGTTGATTAGTTGTAATTCGATATTTAAGAGACCTCGTGTCACGCCCCGATTCTCGGTCCGACCCGATTGGTGAATCCGAACCGGTTTCGGGGTGCGAAACCATATACTGGGACTTCTTACCTGTTTTTTTTTTTATTATTTTTTTTTATTTTATACAAACAATATTTTTTCAGAGCTTAACTTATACCTGTGGGTATACAAATAATTTTTATAATAACCAAAAGTCATTCACATATACAAAGGAGTTACCACTGGAGTGGTATCCATTAAAATCTCTACACATATGCTAAGTCCCAATTACTTATACAATTACTTATACATGTACATATCTAAGTACAAACATCGTGAGATTGCGGAAAAATGCCGGTGAGCACCTATCTCCGAGGATGGCCTGCATCACGGGTGGAATGTCCTCGGCCCTCTTTATCTCCTCTTCGCACCTACACCCGATTGAATGACCCGTGCTAAGCTTTACGCTTAGTGGGAATGATGCTATAGACAAGAATCTACCAATAACATTACACGCCACTATCTTTTTTACATTTACTTATGCATATAATCGAAGCCTATTCTTATGTGACTTCTAACTCATCTCATATTATACATGTAGATTTTATTCTTTCAGATTCCTTATCATTATCTTAAGTTCATATTACTTTCCCGTGTCATGTATTTTACAGTCAGAATCCTCATATCTACTACATGTATGAGGATCAAATCATATTCAAAGTAAACTTATACGTATACAATGACAATTTAACAAATCAAATCATATCACTTCACATGTGTTCAAATCAGACTAATACCAATACATATTAGACTCTTTATCACTATCACGACCGAAGCCATTAATCAACTCCCTTTAGAAATTACATTTCGTGATCTGGGATGCCCGTTAAATCCTTTTTGTTTTCGTTTTATTAATTTTCATTTTTTAAAAGTGTCGCGACCAAATCCCTTTACTAATCTCGGTCAAGTGGATCCAAGCCGAGTTCGCTTAATTCCGACGGCTTCTTAATCAATAAAACATTTATTTCCACCTTATTAAAATTTTCAAAAGTGTCGCGAACCCGAATCGACTTGACCTCGTTGGCGGATCCAAGCTGGAGTCCGAAGCATCCGACATTTTCACTATCTTTCCAAAACATTTGTTTATGTTAATTCCATTTTAGACTTTTTAATTACGCGAAAGCATCTCTTTCGGGCAATCCCATAAACACTTATAATTTCAAAGACCCTTAACATTTACATTCAACAAAATTGCATTTACAAATGATGCCTTTTTACTAGTGTCCGTAATAAAGATACTTAAAACAATACAATTTTTAATGTCATTTTTCGCTATCGGTTTGTGATTTCCAATTTATAGCTATAAGTCGACATTCACGATAGATTCACTGGGAATCCTGCCCGTTTATTCAAGAGCAATGTGATTTCACATTTAACAGTGTGATTCACTTTGACTATAGAATTAACATTCATGACAGATTCAGTTGTTGAATCCTGTCTGTTTATCATTCAGTAGCAATGTGATCTCACATTCATTATCACCGCCTCACATATGGCTATAGAATTCGACATTCACAAATGCATTCGCTTGTTGAATCCTGTCTCCGCTTGTCATTCAAGAGGGCAATGTGATCTCACATTCATTATCACCGCCTCACATATGGCTATAGAATTCGACATTCACGATACAGATTTGGGCTTGCCGGGATCTCGTCTCGTTTGTCATTCAAGAGGCAATGTGATTCACATTCATTATCACCGCCCTCTCACATATGGCTATAGAATTCGACATTCACGACTGCATTCGGGCTTGTTGAATCCTCGTCTCGCTGTCATTCAAGAGCAATGTGATTTTCGTGATTTAAGAAGATGATTCACTTTGACTATAGAATTGACATTCATGACATATTCAGTTGTTGAATCCTGTCTGTTTAACATTCAGTAGCCATGTGATCTCACATTTAATATCATCGTCTCACATATAGCTATAGAATTCGACATTCACGATAGACACCACTTGTTGAACTCGTCTGCTTGTCATTCAAGAGCAATGTGATTTCGCGATTTAACAATTACGTTACCTTCATGACGACCCACTGCGAATCCTTGGCCATGTCAGTCATCTAACATCACATTTCAAATCAGTTTACTTTATGCGCATTTCACTTTGTAGTGCAAATGCACGCATACATGAGTATGTATGACAAACATTTCGAATAACAATGATTCAAATAATCATATATATATATACTTATATATATTTCGCAAATAGCATTCATAACCGATCACAATCACATTTCAATTTCCACTTACCTCGTATTATCTTTTCAAAGATATACTAATCTATGTACACATTTCATGTTACTCATTTACGTATACTCGCTTTTTATATACTGCCTCACGTATCCCTCATTTATGTATACTCATTCATGTATTCCACCACGTATACTTTCATTCCTATACCTATTCATGTGTACTCATTCATAAGGCTCATTTACGTATACTGCTCATTTGTTATCATTTTCCGGTTATATGTGATAGCATTAATATATCACTTAACCACATTATGTGTTCATGACATATTGCCTCGCATGTTCACAATCATGTTTCACCATTTTCATTTTCATTTTCCATAATCATTTTCTATGTTTCATGAACACATCTTTACATTTTTCATTTTCTACATTTTTCTTTGTTTCATGCCTATTACATATGGCACTTCATATTCTTGTGAAGTATGATGTATGTGGAATCACACCTCATTCATATATTCTTATTCCTCTATGTATCTACTTTACTTAGGAAGTGGAATCAATCCAATCGGATCATCCAAACTAAAGTTATGGCATTTTCATGCCAAACTAGTCGGTTTACCCGGATTACACTAGAACAGTTCGTATTACTAATTTTTTTTTCCGGGATCCTAACTTCATGTTTGACTCTAGGTCATTGTATTATTTTAAAGATAAGGTGCTAAGGGTTCTATTCCAACTGGAATCACCCACCCGAGCACCTAAACTTCAAGCCACGTCCGAAACAACCCGGACTACTCTATGTTAAAAGCTGAACCAGAATTTGCCACATACCCCACTTTGAGGAATTTAGGCCACTTAGGATCAGAATTTGGCGATTCCTATTCTTTAAGTTTTGTTCTCCTTGAAGTCTATTTTACGTAGCCACTTGAATCACTCAAATCGGATAAGAAATGAGCAAGTTATGGCCAAAATACGAAAACTGGTCGAAACTGGGAAAGCAGAACAGGTTGTACCGGTACATGTCTAACATGTACCGGTACAAGTTGGCCAAAAACGACCAGAAACGAAAGTGTACCGGTACAAGTTCAAAGTGTACCGGTACAAGTGACCCGAAAGTGCCCAAAATGTGTATTTTTGTTCCATATTTCCATATTTTGATACCCAATCCACTCTACTCTTCAAACACACATCAAAACACTTTCTAATCTTGTAATCTCCTTCTATTCAATTCATCTTTCACTTCATATGTTTCTTCAAAATTCTTTCATGAATTTCTTCCAAAACTCCTTCTAATATGGGTTATGACCCATCCTCAACAAAAACATGAATATTAATTAGGCTTACTTCTAAAACCCTAACTCATTTACTTACAATTAACCATGAATCCAACTTAAGAGAGAGGATTCTACAACTATCTTGTGCCATTTAGAGTTTTAACAACCCTAATTTCAATACATCTTTGGTTAGGATTTCATCCTAACAAACCCTAGGTTTTGGACAAGATAATAACCATACAAAACCAAAGATCCATACACAAATCCAAAGTTCCATACTCAAGGTTAGTAGTTCCATACCTTTTTGCTTGATCTTGGCTCCTCCATCTTCTTCCTCTTCCTTCTCTTTCTCCTCCTCCTTCACGTTTTTTTTTTTTCTCCTTCCCCCAAATGAGACCAACTTTATCTTTAAAACCCATGTTTGCTAAGGCCTTGTTTGCCCTCCAAACCCATTTTTAAGTTAAGTTTCATTAATTGCTTTTAAGCTTCCAACTCTTGGCTATTTGTATTCCAAATTTCCTTTATTTCATTTTGGCCTTCAAACTCATCAATTCATGTCTTTTAGGCCCCGACAAATTACAATTTTGTCCCTTAAGTTTTGTAACTTTCCGCTCCTCGTTCTATATTTTGCATTTAACTCACAAAACAGTTAAATTATGCTTACAAAATACCCTAAACATGTCGAAAACGACTAGGGTATATTTTGGGGTGTTACACCTCGGGACTTGGTTTCACCAAGCCAACACATACCAATGATGATCTAAGGGGTAGATTTGGGTTCCCAAGCGAGTGGATGATGAGGATAGCATATAACCCCTTTATCAAAGCCCCACTAATGTTGTCCACTTATTAGATTTATTATTAAGCACAATTTCTAGGTAAAGGACAAGTTTTTATAACTAATTGAATGTGTTTAATTATCTCTCACCATGGCTTTTTCGAGGTCTGGACAAGAGACAATCTTGATCGTGCATAAAGGAGGAAGGATCTTCTCAACAACAATCCAATATAACGGTTGGACTTGTCAAGTATCAAGAAGACTAAGTGACCAAAGATGAGAAGCTCCTTAACGAATAGCACAGGGGATACTACACACATAGCCACTTACTCTTAAGTGTCCCCTGATTGTTACCACACATCCTAAAAGACATTCAAGTTGAAATCAGACCTTACCTTAGTATTTGGCACTGTTTACCCCTTTTTATCATCATGGTGGGAGGCTTGGATCCACCAAACCCCGAGATTGGAGGGTCTACTCACTCATGGTAGACGTGCAAGCATCCATGGGGTGTGAAGTCATTCAAATTCATGCACAAGAATGAAAGAAAAGAAAACTTTACTAAAAAACTGAAGAACAAAGTTTATTCTCCAATAATGAGATGATAATTTGTTTGTGATCGATAACCTTATAAATAAGGTTTGAAGTTACATCTTGGGGGCCATTTAGGCAAGTTACAATAATCCTAGTTCAAAGATATACCAAATATGGAGCTTTAGGATCGAAGAAGGGATAAAAAATTTGTCAAAATCGGCTTAGGCAGAGAGAAATTGAGCAATAGCCTAATACCTCCAAAAAACATGTTCACTCTCCCTCTTTAGCAGCACGAAATTTTTACTATGCCTATGGGGGAGAGCGAATTGTGCTAGAATGCTCCTCAAGCCTCCAAAATGTCCTCATTGCTCGTCCTCATGTAATCCAAGAGCCTAAAAAGTACCTAAGAAGGCCTATAAACACACCAGAACTCCGAAAAAACATTAGTTTGAGGATTAGGACTTGATAATGCGCATAATTGGTTAAGTATGATAATTTAACATGAAAAGGGTTTTAAAAAAAAAAGGTTTAGTGTGTAAAAATTTCCATTTTGATTTGTTATCAATGGCACGTAAAATCAATTGGTCTCACATCTCCGATTGATCTAATTGTGTTATTCTCAACATTGGATTTCATCTCATTGGCAAGGATGGTCCAATGGCCGAAGACATTGTTCACCTATATTTTTCCCAGTCTAGCGGCTGGGTGCATGTAGCCAAGGGCCAAAAACATTTTTATTGCTTTATTAGGTTGATCAAAGAGCTTTTCGAAATAACTTTTAGCGTGACATATCATTCCATAGTATTAGCAAAAGATGACCCTATTAAAATATATCTCATGGAAGAACTAAAATAAAAAGAGGTTCGGGTGTAGATCCTTAATGGTAACTCCTTTAACAAGGCCTCGTAGAAAAAAGTAGTTTTCTGAGATTGTCCACAGTACTTCTCGGAGACTGACCAAAGTACGTATCAGAGATTGTCCACAGTACTTCTTGGAGGCTTACCAAAGTACTGATCAAAGACTGTCCAATAAAAAAAAATAAAACAAAAAAATTTTGTTTTGCAGAAAAGGGCATGGACGGAATGCTCATGACGGTTTTTCACACTTGGCATATGCATGTGTGAGGGAATCAGTGAGGACTCGGGATTGGGTCATGATTGGTTACATCTTATTCATGACATGCAGGCATTTAGGTGTGTGATTGTGTAACTGGCATTGCATGTACACTTAGGTGGGGAGTAGCCCTTGTAGGAGATATATCTATTAGGCTTTGCTCACCTCGTCGTGGGATCACCTTTCAGGTCTATGAGAGGACGGTGCTCCTTCGAGGTCGTGAGTATGAAGAGGGCCAGGTTGTGACCTAGAACACTATGTTTGTAAAATGTAGTGGGATAATTTGTTTTGATATATTTTGGCTTGTAAAAGAGTTGTAAATCAAACTCTTGTATAATAATATGGGAAGTTGTATACATTTGCAAGAAAAATATAGGGAAATGAGTCCCTGTGAATGGGATTGACCAGCGTGGACATCGGATCATCCGACGCCCACGAATATTCCACGGGTTTATGGGTTGTCAACCAGAACCCCGAGTTGGGGCGTCACAGCTTGGTATCAGAGCTTAGGTTAACGATTACCTAGGAGCTCAGGTGGGGGTATCCACCAGTGTTTTCGGATATTGGCTTGTCATAGCTGAGTATCGAGAGTTAGGTATACAAATACCTAGGATTAGTGGGCATGGGTGTAGAACACGACATTGTGTGCATTGATTGCTTTTGTGTTCTAATATGTTCCACGGGAGATGTATTGTGGTTGTGTGAATATATGCATGATAAAATGTGTATAGAAATTGAAGAACACTACGGTTAACAAACGTAACCTTAAGGGTTCGAAAAATGAATAAGCATGATTACGTAGGAATAGTTATTTATTAGTGTTTGTCATTATGCACCACTAATGTGATAAAAGAAAGGAGAGAATCTCAAATTGCTATCTTAACTTGTATAGATGGCAAGTCGAGGGCGTCGATGTAGAGGTTGTCCAAGGGGTAGTATCCGACCACCACATGGCTTTGATTAGTAAGCCTTTGTGGAGGCGATGGGCGTTGTATTTACCACCATTGCATAGACTAGTGCAAATTTCAAGGGGTCAAGGAGGTGGCTGAGTGACCCTGTAGGTTTAGAAAGCTGCATCACCCCATGAGCCCGCAGCAAGTGTTGCTGGTCCTGGGCCAACCCACTGGTCCGGCAGGTAGAGAGAGTTGAGGCTATGGAGATTACCCGATGTGACACTGATCCGTCCGTAACATTTCAACTTAGAGGGTGAATCCTGTACGGGTGGGATTCTGGGTGAAAACCTCCAGGGATTGGGAGGCCATGACATGGGCATATTTTCGAGAGCTCTTTATGAGCAAGTTTTTCCATGCATTGACTAGGAATGCCTAGGCTCAGGAGTTTCTCGGATTGAGACAGGGATCCATGACAGTACTCAAATATGTGGCTAAGTTCACAGAGTTAGCACATTTCGAGGATGATTATATGGCCACAGATATGGACAAGGTCAGGAAATTTGAGGATGGTCTAAAGTTGTCCATTTGGGGCAAGATTGTGAGACTTCTTCTGCAGGATATGGACTTTATGGTCAGCACATCTATGGATATAGAGAGAGAGATTGATGATGCTCGAAGCATCCGAGATGTGGGTGCTAGTGAGAAAAGGAAGGAGGATCAACCTTCTTTGAGCTCGAGAAAGAAGAAGAGGACTTCTATTCCTCGAAGACGTCCAGTACAAGGCCGCGACTATTAGGACCAAAGCCAGGGTAAAGGTGTTAGCCAGGTAGTTCCAATTATATGCTACCATTGTCAACAGCCTGGACATGTGAGAAGGGATTTCCCCTAGAAGCAGGGATCCTAAAGTTATGGGACACTATAGTTTTAGGCACCAATGAAGGCCCATGCACAAAATTTGTTCCTTCACCCAGATGAAGCATAGGACTGGGCCAGGCATAGCAGGCACAAGTGCTCTTCGCCTCGCGTGCATAGTCGAGAGGCCGAGTCCGTCGAGGCAGAGATCGGGCACAGAGGCCTTTAACTTTGGCGTGACCCAAGGGCAAGTTTACGCCATAGTACCAATGACTGAGCTCCTCAGAGTAATGTTTGGCACGGTGGTATGTTTTTGTTATCTCGCCTATAGGGAAAGATATTATTTGATTTTGGTGCATCGCATTCATTTATTGCTGCATCGTGTGTGGAGGAGTTGGGCTTAGAAGTCGAGACCTTGGAGAAGCCGTTGTAGATGAGCTCTCCCCTTGGAACTAGGGTGAGTGTTTAGCGGATATGTCACAATTGTGAGTTAGAGATCTCCGGGATTCTACTCATAGTGGATTTGAGAGTCATAGACATGAACGAGTTTGATGCCATCCTCAGGATGGACTAGTTGACGGCACACCTGGTCGTCATCGATCGTGATCATAGAAGAGTTACGGCCTACACATGAGATGGAGTATGTGTTGTGTTTCAGGGGGATAAGCACGATGCTTTACCCCAGACTTTGTACGACTCCAGGTGGTACGAACAGTTGTTGGTTAGCAAGCCTTACCATGGAGGATGAGGTGAGACAAGACATAAGTCTACCTCGGGTAGTTTGCAAATACGAGGATATTTTTCTGGATGAGTTACCGGGATTACCCCCACCAAGGGATGTAGACTTCTGCATCGAGTTACATCTTGGCACGTAGCCTATTTCTATGACTCCACATAGGATGACACTAGTTGAGCTGCAGGAACTCAAGGTCCAATTGTAGGAATTGTTGGACAGAGGGTTCATTAAACCTAACACTTCACCTTGGGGCACTTCGGTTCTGTTTGCAAAGAAGAAGGATACGACCCTTCGACTATATTGACTATCGACGGTTGAATAGGGCTACGATCAAGAATCGGTATCCCTTACCGAGGATTGATGATCTGTTTGATCACATGAGAGGGGCACAAGTCTACTCCAAGATAGAACTTCGCACTGGTTATCATTAGTTGAGGGTTAGGGAGGCAGACATCACTAAGATAGTGTTCAGGATACGGTATGGGCATTTTGAGTTCATAGTGATGCTCTTGATTAACGAACGCGCTTAATGTAAGATTCACGGACCTCATGGGCTGTGGTGTTCACCTTATCTGTAGATCAATTTGTGGTGGTCTTTGTTGACACATCTTAATCTAATCCCAGTCAAAGGAGGAGCATGAGGATCATTTGAGGCATTTGCCCTCCAACCCTCAAAGAGCATCGCTATAGCGGTTCGTGCAAGTGTGAGTTTTAGCTATCGAGGTGTGAGATTTTTGGCATGTGTTGTCAAGACGGTGTTCTCGTGAACCGTGAGAAGGTCGAGGCGCTATGAGTCAGGGGAGAATGCAAGTCAGTTTTTATACACGCAGCTTCTTGGGATTGCAGGGTATTACAGAGGTTCATTGAGGACTCTCCGACTAACTCCACCTATGACGAGGTTGACCCTAGTGTCTAAGTTTGATCGATGACTTATGTGATGCAGCATTCTAGGAATTGAGAAGGTGGTTGACTTTAGCTCCTATTCTGATCGTCCCCGAAAGGGGATCGATGTACACTGTATACTACGATGCTTCAAAAAATGAATTAGGATGTGTTTTAATGTAGTCTGGGAGGTTGGCTTACGGTTCTGCATAAATTAAGAACCACTTGCGTAACTACCTCTAATATTGAGGTGGAGTCAGCCATAGTTTTTGCCTTAAAGATTTGACACCACTATTTGTACAGTGAGTAGTTTTATGTGTTTTCAGACCACAAAAGTTTGAAGTACATCTTTACACAGCGGGACCTCAACATAAGGCAACTCAGATGGATGGAGTATCTGGAGGATTATGACTTCACTTTGTATTACCACCTTGGAAAGGCAAATGTAGTGGCTGATGCACTCAGTCGAAAGTCAATGGGAGTATCATAGTGTAGCTCGGGAGTGGCAGATGCTCGAGACTGTGGGACGCTTTGACTGTGGGATGCTTTGGATCGGCAAAGATGTTGATCGTGCTTAGGAGCTGCTAGGAGTTCGTGGCTATGCCTTCCCTATTGAGCAAAGTGATTGAGTTTTAGGGACAAGACGCAGAGTTGGTGTCCATCAGGGACAAGGTATAGTCAGGTACAAGTGATGAGGGTTGGGCCATTCACATAGAGGCCAGTCTTCGGTATAGGAGATGGGTTGCATCCCCCGCTTGGATCGATTTTGAGAGAGGGAGATCCTCTGTGGAGTTCTATCGCTTCCTTGCCATTGCCAGACCTGTGTGGTACGAAGATGTACCATACCCGCTGCCAATATTACTGGAGCGGTATGAAGAGACACGTTGGGGATTTCATTCAATGGTGTCTCACTTGCTAGCAGGTAAAGGCTGAGCACCAGAGGCCAGCGGGGTTACTCCAACCATTAGAGATAGCAGAGTGGAAGAGAGAACATGTCACGATGGACCTTGTGACTCACTTGCCATGAACGATATGGAAGCACGATGCAGTATGGGTGATAGTGGACCAACTCACTAAGTCAACAGGTTTTCTCGCTGTGCGGATGACCTTTACACTAGAGGAATTCTACAGGTTGTATATACGAGAGATAGTTCGGCTACATGGAGTTCCAGTTTCTATTGTATCGGACAAAGATCCCAGGTTTACGGCTCACTTTTGGAAGAGCTTCCAGAGGGTCATGGGTATGCAGTTGATGATGAGTACTGCCTTTCATTCACAAACATATGGTCAGTCGGAGAGGACCATATAGGTGTTAAAGGACATGTTGCGGGCATGCGTCCTGGATCTCAAGGGTAGCTGGGAGGAGCATTTTCCCTAAGTAGAGTTTGCCTACAACAACAGTTATCTAGTGAGTATACAGATGATGCCTTATGAGGCATTGTGTGGGAGATCGTGTCGATCTCTAGTCTATTGGACGGAGGTGGGAGAGAGCTCTACAACAGGTCCGAATTTGATTAGAGACACCCCAACGAAGGTGGATTTGATACGGAGACGTCTTCTCACGGCTCAGAACCGACAAAAAAGTTACACAGATAGACGATGTCAACCTCTAGAGTTTGAGGCAGGTGACCATGTCTTCCTGAGGGTGATGCTTAAGAAAGGAGTGGTCAAATTTGGCAAGCGGTAAGTCATGCAGGGATTATATCAACCCTTCGAGATATTCGAGAGGTAGTAATACAGATATCTACTGGCGTTACCACCTAGTTTGTCAGGTGTCCATGAGGTGCTCCATGTCTCCATGCTTCAAAATTGCACTATAGATCCGACTCATATAGGGGATTAAGGTGAGCTAACAGTTGGTACAGATGGGACCTTAGAGAAGGGACCAATATGTATTATGGACATTCGAGAGCAGGTTTGCGACACAAGACCGTAAGGTTAGTAAAAGTATTATGGCAACACCGTGGAGTAGAGGAGGCAACATGGGAATGCAAGGACACGATGCGTGCCAGTTATCCCTTCCTATTTGGGGACGAAGGTCTGTGGTTAGTCATTTAATGATAAGATGATTGTTGCATATGCATAAGACTTGAATGTATATGTGTGTAAATTTCAAGGACAAAATTCTTTCGAAGTGGGGAGAAATGTGAAACTCCAGATAAATTTGGTACCTCACGAAACGGTAAATTATCACTACAGTACAGGTTGAAAACCTGGAAGTTTTATAAATCTCGGATGATGAAATGTAATTCCTCACCGCTGTCTGCCTCGAAATTTAGTTGCCTGTGCGACTTCGCTGAATCTCGGCATAGTGAAATATCACGCGCCGATGCACGTGGCGCTTCTGGGTGACACATGGCAAGCCATGTGTCAACATGCATGCAAATGCATGTAAGCCACATGGCAAGACATATCAAAAAACAGTATGCAAATGCATGCATGTATAAATCGAGATGTTCGTAGAAGGAGGGGGAGGAGGAAGGAAAAGAGAAATGGAGTAAAGGAAAAGAGAAAGGAAGGAAAGAAGAGAAAAGGAAAGAAGAAAAGAGAAGAAAAATGAGGAAGAAAGAAAAGGAAGAGAGGGAAAGAAAAGAGGAAAAGGAAGGAGTGTCGTGCAATGAGCAGATCCGGACGGAGAAGAACATGGAACTGCGCCATAAGAGGTAGGTTTCCTCCTACTCCGGTTCATTTCACGCCTAGGGGCCATCTAGGGGCCTAACAATTTCGCCCCACTTCAAGGCGAATTATTTACTTGTGTATTCTGTTTTTGGTTGTGGGACGATCATGGACCGCGTATATGAGTTCCCGATACCATCGAGGCTAAGCACAGCGTCCCAGAACTGAGCAAATTTGGGTAGAATGGAAAACGGGGGTATGCCCGAATTTCAGAACCATCCTTGCGAATCGGCAACGCTAACTTTGGACGATCATAACTTTCCTGTCAGAACTCTGATTTGCGCTTTCTTGGACTCTACGGAAAGCTTGTTAAGTCTAAAATTTATAAGATCAAGTTCTCAGCCAAACCATGGGCTGAGCAGTGGGTTGGGTCACGGACAGTTAAGGAACTGTTTGTTCTGGTTTTTGGAACTTCTGTTTTTAGAACCGGATTGTATCTGAAATGCTCGAGGTTGCGTATGGCCTGAGTAAGAAATTGCTAGTTGAATTTTTTTTGTGATATTTATAAAAGCTGGAATCTTTGGACTAAGTCTAGGTTTTTCTGAGGCCAAGTATGGCCGGATTTATAGCTGGGAATAGCTAAGGTGTGTTATTACTGTAAATTGAATAATACGTAATGTGTGAAATTATGTGATATATGTGGGATAAAAATGAAAATAATTAGATGCATTAAATGACACTTGACATGTAATGTGTGATTTATATGTTGCATGTGACACGTAGCGACATGTAAAGATGAAATGACATGCACTACACTCGTGATTATGCTTATGCATGGGGCATCACATGACATGGGTGGAGGCATGGAAAACGATCGACCCTGTGTTTGGGGCCTGTGGTACATCAAGAATGAAAATGATTCTCGAGACTGCCCTCATATATATATATATATATTAAATGACATCCTGACATGTAATGTGTGATTTATATGTCGTGATGCACATTACAGCGCATATGTAGCATGAAATGACATGCAATTACACTTGCATTGCGTTTATGCATGGGGCATCACATGACATGGGTGTGAGTGCATGGAAAACGATCGACCCTGTGTTTGGGGTTCGGTGGTACATCAAGAATGAAAATGATTCTCGGAGACTGTCCCCTATATATATATATATATGCATTAAATGACACTTGACATGTAATGTGTGATTTATATGTTGCATGTGACACATAGCGTACATGTAGCATGAAATGACATGCAATTACACTTGCATTGCGTTTATGCACGGGGCATCACATGACATGGAAAGCAGATGGAAACCCATCGAATTCGTGCTCGGGGGTTCTAAGTGGGTACATCAAGAATGCAAATGATTCTGAGATCGTCCACTGATATATATATATATATATATATATATATATATCGGAGCCTGTCCCTACTTCGTAGAAAGAAGTAGTTTTAAGAGATTGTCCACAATACTTCTTGGAGACTGAAAAAAGTACGTATCGGAGATTGTCCACAATACTTCTCGGAGGCTGACCAAAGTACTGATCGGAGACTATCCACACTATATTTCAGAGATTGTCCAATAAAAAAAATAAAACAAAAAGATTTTGGTTTGGAAAAAGTGTCATGGACAGAATGCTCATGAAGGTTTTTCACACTTGGCATATGCATGTGTGAGGGAATTAGTGAGGACTAGGGATTAGGTCATGATTGGTCGCATCTTATTCATGACATGTGCATTCAGTGTGATTTGTGTAACTGGTGATTGCATGTACACTTAGGTGGGAAGTATTCTTTAGAGATATATTCCATCAGGCTTTGCTCATCCCGTCGTGGGATCACCCTTCTTCGTGCACATCAGAGACGACGCTCCTTCGAGGCCATGAGAATTAAGAGGGTCAAGGTGGCATTGAACACCGGTGTTTGTGTGTCAAGATATTAACACCCAGCTGTTTGATATATTTTGCTTATAAAAGAGTCAGACATCAAACCTTATATAATGATATAAGTCTATACACTGCAAGAAAATGTAGAGAAATGAGTCCAGATGAATGGGATTGACCAGCGAGGACATTGGATCATCCGACGCCCACAAATATTCCCACAAATATGGGTCACAATCATACCCCGGTCAGCACTCAATTTCATTTGTGTAACATTGTGGGTCAGGGCGCGGGTGGTAAAACCCGAGAAAATTTCAATTTTATGAAAAATGGTAAAATGGTAATTTCGGTCAAAATCCGAAATTTTAGATCCTCGATATTTAAACTGACCAACGCATTTAATCGTCTTTGAAATCTAAATTACCATGTCTATTTCATCGAATCTCAAATGACCACGATTCGGGCACCTGCCTGGGCAAGGTCGTATGACAAATTGCAGGAAGTACACATGATGTGAGTGTGGTGTGACAAGGGCCACCTACTACATGTATCCGTGCACACATGTTACTCGACAAGAAGAGGATAAGAGATGAATGGCTTATATACTTCATGCAGTCGCAAGGATCCCAAAGTCAATCAAGGGGACAAAAGGAATACATGAAAAGCAAAAAAAATAGCATCTATCACTTTCCTAGCTTCTGGTATCCGCTGTGAGGGGGGAGGAGGGTGGAAATAGATTTTAGAGAGAGAAGGTCTGACTTATCTCTAGATTTCCCGCCAGTTTCTAACTGCCGCTCTCATCGAGCAAGAGAGAAGGTCCACAGGCACACAGGGACAACACTCTTGTGGGAGGTTCATAACCCGGGAGGTAGGGTTCTTCTCCTACGGTTTTATTCCTCGCTGGTTTCATTTTGATGGATGTGATATTATGAGGCATGAATGGTCGCTTTCGGGGCCCAAAGATCGGGATGAGGAGAAAATCCCTAGTGTGACGTGTGGAATAGTTTCTGGTGACCTAGGATTTTACTGCTCACGTGATCTGTGGCCTGCTTCTCAAGTGTCTAAATGAATTGCCCGTTTTGGCTGAGCCCATGTGAGCTTCAATTTTGATGTTATCTTAAGGAATAAATAACATGTGGTTAGTATGTGAATTTTGTTAATATATGCAAGGATTGATATATTGGTATGTGTTGTATGAAATATAAATACTCTATATTTGTGTGAGTGCATGACATGAAGGAAAGAAAAGGAAATGGCTAAGGAAAGAATTTCAAAGAAGATCTTCCAAGACTGCCTGAGAGTTGTCCACTAGTCATCCTGAGGAAAACCTATGACTGGCTTCTGAGAATTACCCAAAGATTCACCCTGAGGGTTGTCTAATATATTTCCCATTGAAATTGGTATTATGCGTTTTCAAGAACAAAAATATTTCATTTTTGAAAATCTGTTTTCTACACCGGATTAGTATGCAGAGCCTGCAGGCCTCGAGAAGTGGGAAAGGGTGAGTCACATTCTCATCCATTTCATGTAGACATTTGAGTAGGAACATATATGTTGGTTAAATGTTTGGTCGTTATCTATGATAATTTTTAGGTGGGGAGTAACCCATGTAGGATAATTCCACTATCAAAATGTCACCTCTGATCGAGGGAAAAATTATCAAAGACCGGTTGGGTTCACTTGGGACGGGACATCCCAGCCTGAGATCTAAGAACAATACAGGCCTCAATGGTATTTTTGCAAAATCCAGTAAAAGACCCGCTTTACAATTTGTAATCAAAACAAATTGGAAAATTAACTTATTTTTGTATAAAATACACATTTTGGTGAGTATGAATGTATGGGCCAATGTGACCATTTTTACTCACGTATGAGTCTCATGATGTGAGACTCACAGGTTTCCGCAGGTTGATGGTGGTCAATGGGACCCCCGGGAAATGGGGCGTCAGAGTATATCGTTTTGTTAGATCATAATTAATTATAAAATATATTTCTAAACAAAAATATTTTTAAAATTTTTAAATGAATAAAAATATAAAATATCATTATCATAATAAATCAAATATCATACTTGAGAGGCATATATACTTTAATTTTATATAAATTTCAATATAAAATTTAATAAAAATATATTCCAATATATTCATTAATCATTATCATAACATATTTAAAATATTATATTCATTAAGTCGTTAATATGAAGTTTTAAAAATAAATTTTGTTATTCAATAAGAAATTTAATTTTAAATATGAATGATTATTATCAATCATAAATTTTAAAAATTGAATAAAATATATATTTATTATCTTTTCATATAATATTTTAATTAAGTTTTAAAAGACAAATAATAAACTTTAGTTTTTTCTTTCTTATTTTTTTTTTCATTGTTTTTCTTTCTTTTTATTCTTTGTTTTTCTTCATCTCTTTTAAACAGCAAGTCAGAGTTTTCTTCCTTACACCAAAATACTTTAGAAGATATGATAAAATTAATGGCTAGCAAATGAAAAAATGTTATAGATCAAGGTTTTTTTGTGAGTAACACCAAGGATATAATATGTCGATCAATGCACAAATGCTAAGCCTGATCATGATCAATAAGATGCGCTGATAAAATCCATCGCTATCATCCTTAGAGCTGATAACCCTCCCGACGCGGACCTTCCAAGCTATTCTAGTTGTAACATATCTGCGTGTGGACGCGCCTAATTGCCAAAGAGAATGAGGAGAGAACACCGCAGGAGGTTGCAAAGGCCCTAGGAGAATGTGTGTGAAGGTCCCAGGACAGGTGACATATCCTCCTTAATCTTTATCCAGAAACTCTGTCTGGAGATCCAGGTACTAATCCGACTTAAACCGACTCGCCGGATTGAAGAAATCCGAGAAGTGAACCTCACTTTCTATAACCATTTCGCTGAACTTAAATTAATTATTTTTAATTAGTTAGAGTGATAAAATTTTCTATAATTTTGTTTCACTTTTTTTATAAAAGAAGATAATCTAGCTGCATTTTGATAAACCAAAATTTACTCACAAGAAATTTACACTTATATCAAACCTCTAATTCCTCCCAACTTCTTTATTCTCAAACTTACACAATTATCATATTTCCAACAACACGCCATATCAACACTTAAATTCTCAATTTATAATTACAAACTTTACAAACTTAAGAATATATTCGATGCACTCATATATAAGGAAAACAAATGATATTTACAACATACAAATTTCAAAATCTGTATGTATTGTTCAATTACATATCCATCTCATACAAAAGTTTTACATTATAGGTCATAATCACCACCTTATAGACAACAAATGATGACGTCCCGTCGTCTGGCGAGATAGCACACAAAGGAATATAAACACAAATGGAACAAACAAGTTATTATCAAAATATATCACATACACTAACATGACAATTTATCATTTGTTTTATGATTTCTTTCAGAAACCCATATGTATATTCCTTAATTATTTTAACCATCACGCATTTAAAATCAACGCCAACGTGAAGTTTACTAAGTCATCTCAACCACTACGCTACGAATCACCATTCATTTGGCGTGCTAAAGCTTATCAACAAAGCAACTACAATGGCTGAATTTCATCAAGATCAAATTGTAGTGCTAAAACTCGGGTAACCACGAGCCGGAATTTATCAGACGCCACATAAGCAAACTATACAAATAGCCAACGGCGCGAATTAGTCCGTGACGCAACGTAGCGCCTTATACTTTCTATGAAACCGGCAACTACGCACGGAATTTTCTCAGATCGCCGCGTAGCTAACTTTTCTATTGTATTTACTACGACGGAATTTACCGTGATCATTACATAACGCTACAATCTCATTATATCTTAAGAATTATACATGGGTTTTGAAATCACATCATTTAGTGTAAAGCACAAATCTAACTCCATTTTGAAACTTCTAAAAGTCTCTTCAAATATTTTATATTAGGATTACTTAACTACCATATTCACTAATAACATCAACCAATTGGCATGGAATGATGACTGGCGGCAATCATCACCTTGAAGCCAGCCACTCTCACGTTTCTCTACGAGGCCTGGACGCCGCCTCCCGTTCACCTACACAAGATTCCCTCATCATTACTAGGTGAAAATTTAATTCTCAACTTGAAAATGGGCGAATCAATCACACCATTTTCTATATCCTCCTAACTTGCCTCTACCAACCGAGACTTTCTAATCCCTCACTTTTATGTGTGTTTAGTTTTTGACCTCAGATCACCCTTACATGTCTGCTATCAAGGTCAGAACCAAAATTTTATATTTTACACAAAACGGATAAAATTGATAACATACAGGTAAAGCACTGCTGTGGGCTCCGCTTTCCTTCGCTCTTCCTAATACACCACTGAGTATCACTTCAGTCACATGAAATGGCTTTTGCTTCTTCACTCACAGCTATGATTCTAAGGTTTTATCCAATTGGAATCACCTAATTTGACTACCAAAACTGCTATTGGGCTTTACACAGACATCTAAATCAAGCAAGTAATTAATCCACATACTCCACTTGGAAATATTTCTGGGCCCTCTGGGGTTAAAATTTGCTATAAATTCCTTCAAATAACTTATTCCCCTAGAAGTCTATTTTACCCAAAATTTTTAATCACTCAATTTGGATCACCAAAACTCAAGTTATTGTATTTTATATCCAGATTACTCAAATTGGCAGAACAGAATCTGCACATAGCTCCACTTGGAAATATTTCTAGGCACTCTGGGGTTAAAATTTTCTATACCTTCCTTCATATAACTTATTTCTCTCGAAGTCTATTTTACCCAGAATTTTGAATCACTCAATTTGGATGAGTGAAACTCCACTTATGACCAAACAATTTACAAACTACCTGCAATGCAGCAAAATCAGTGAGCTACACGAGTTCACCTTTCAAATAATATTTGGAGCCTCTGAGAGCGCACTGTTTGGCACCTTTCTGCAAATTTGTAGCCCTATTTATGAATTGTTACCAATTTGAAGCAATTCATTTTGATGATTCTAACTTAATTTATAGCCAAACAAAAACAGGGGTTTTACAAATATTTTGACAGTACCTTTAAACCTAACATTCTCCTTTGTTTTTTATTTATTTTTTATTTTTTTTGCTCAAACTTGGTTTCAAAACCTCTAAATTTCCAGAGCTTTATTTCACTGGTTCAATATGGTCATAACACACACATAAACATTACTTGTTCATTTGAACACAACAATTCACTCAAACTTTCATCAACTAGTTTGTGTGTGTGAAAAACAAATTTTCGCTTCAATGATTCTCAAGCCTATAACAGCCCATAAATCAAACCCTAGCCATTTACACCCACAAACACATCCTCTAAGGTTATATAACAATCACTTAGGTTTTGACACCATTTCTAGTGCAAAACCCCCAACAACATGCAACAAAATTCTGCAAAATAAATTTCAGCAACACTGCAGGAATTTCCAGCAAAGAAAAGGGAGAATAAGCCAATTTCTTACTTGGTTCTTGACTTAGAGAGTTGAGAGGGACTTGGGAGAGGGTTTAAAGAGAAGATTTGAGGCTTGGATGGGCTGGAAAGGGGCTGTCTTCATCTTCTTCTTCCTCCTCTTCCCATTCTCCCTCCACGCTTTTGTCTTGACCAAATGAGACCAAAATATGATTTTGGTTTGTCTCATGGCTATTAGCCCCAAAATTTTCCACTCTGTGTTATCCCTAATTTTTAATATTGCAATTGTAACTTGTTTTATTTCTATTATGGCCCATCTCTACTTGTTTTATGACTTACATGTCCTTTATGGTCAATTATAATTGTACTCTCAGACTAGCACCAAAATTCCTGGTTCCTTGTAATTTATCATTTCCTAATTTCATCTCCAAAATATTACATTGAGACACTTAGTGCTCTTATACGCCCCTACAACATCATGTACTGTATACTCTCTCGAAATGGGGCGTTATTACTAATCGTCAACTATAATTTGATAATTCTCTAACGCCATGAGATTCAATTAATCTAATGTAGAGATTTATTTTACCTTTCTAATCCATCTTTTAACACTAAGAGGTTATAGATAGAAACTAGGGGTTTACATAGGGGTCTATTTATAGATTCCAAATCCTAACCTTATAGGGTTACTTGTCTAACAAGCAATAAATCTCTGTCTTATAGGGTTTCTTGCCTATCAAGTAACCAAACTCCTGTCTTATTAGGTTTCTTACCTCTTAAGCAATTTTTACTGGGCTTTGTCACTAATTGGCTAGAATGGGGATCCAAAAACCCATTATTAATTTTGGCTCTTGATCAATTGCTCATATTGTTTCTATAGCATAAATCCAACAATCTCCAACTTACTCAGAAGCAAGTCTGGAACTATTATCTTATCCGGTGATGATCTACTAAAAGCCCAAATGTGAACTCCAAGATTAATAATGTAAATATTAAATGTATTTTTCCTTTGTAAAATATCGATAGTTAATCAATAAGGGTTTCTATCAATTGATTAATTATTTATTCTCTTAATTTATCAGTTTCTCTAACGGATCCAATGCACTAGATAGTGTCTTTCAACATCCGAATACCGAAACATATTAAGAGGATATTTCATGAAAATTTCATTTTTGTATATCTCATAAACTCTGGTGGTCAAATGATCATTATTATTAAATTATCAAGGTATTGGTCTTTAAAAGGAGACCTCACAGTTTGATAACTCAAAGAATGATAATTAATTAACTACATGTTTATAATATACTCAAGATTAAAAAAAATAGCATAACTAATATTGCCTGAGATTTAATTCATTTTTTCAAAATATTACCTTTAATTAAATCTCTTATGACCCTCTCAAAGTGAGTACAACATAACTCACTCTAATATTCTACACTCACTCTAATATTCTATAATAACCAAGACTTATTATTTCATAGAATATTATAGTCTAAATAAATTGTCCAAGTTTATTTATCAACCGTGAGACGATTCATTAATTATGAGAACCTATGACCATGTCTTCTATGGAAGTATCCATATAATCATGTACTGCATAATTAATCTGGATCTTATATGTGAAACAACGCATGTTTAAGAATTTAAAAAATTCATACCATTAAAATAAGAAAATAAAATTAAAAATAGTCTTGCTCCTAGAGAATAAATGTAACGAGCTCCCACTTACTCTAAAGTAAGCCTAGAACACTCCTAAGACCCATACAATTTACATGCTTCTTAAACACACGTTCTAGAAAGGACTTAGTAAAAGGATCTGCTAGGTTCTCATATGCAATTTTACTAGAGTCAATATCCCATTGGAAATCATAGTCCGTATAGCCAAGTATTTCAAGACTCTCACTAGAATACACCAACATATAATCCCTCATTCTCTTTAGATACTTGAGTATATGTTTTCACCGTAGTCCAGTGTTCTTCTTTGAGATCTTATTTGTATCGACTTACAATTCCCACTACATTGAAAATATCTCACTTAGTGCATAACATGGCATACATGAGACTACCTACAGTCGAAGCATAAGGTTTCTCACTCATGAGTTCTTTCTTTTCTGAGGTTTTATGTGATTGTCCCTTATACAGATGAATTCCATATCTGAAGGGTGAAAATCCCCTCTTGGAATTCTCAATGCCAAAACTAGCTACTAGGAAGCTTGGGATAGAGCTAACACCTTATTCTTCCGCTCTCATAAAAGTTTGATTCCTATAATATAGTTAGCTTCAACCAAGTCTCTCATATCAAAATGTTATTTCAGGTAACCCCTTTTCTTTGACAAGACCTTCACATTGTCTCTAATTAACAAAAGAATAGGAAAGACTACCACTATACCATGAATCTTTTATCCACACATGGTTTACTGGGGCTCTTTTTCTTGCAGATCAACTTGCTTCCAATGGGTTTTACCCTTCTAGGAGCTTCTACAAGGGACCGTATTAAGTTTGAACCCACAGATTCCATCTCATGGTCCATTGCCCTTTTCCAGTACATCAACATCCTCCAATGCTTCTTCGTATGTGGTGACTTGATACATATATCCTAATAAGGCATGCCTTGCAGGTTTATATATTATCTTCCCAATACAAGTTTACTGCACTGGTTGTTGTACATGCACAAGAGGATTCAAGTTTTGTGGTTCAAGTGGATGACCAACCTCTTCATTATTTTCTTGTTCTTGAGTTTCTTAAATTTGTTCTTGAGTTGTTTCCTGTGTTTGTTCACTTTTGGGTACATGTTGTACATATTCCCCTCTTTGAACATCAATAGGAAATAGGGGTGGAAAATTAGGAGTTTCTTATGGACCTCGAACCGAGTCAATCTCTTCAAGAACCAATTTGCTCCTAGGTTTAAAATTGTTCATATAATCCTCTTCTAAAAAAGTGGTGTGAGTGCTCACTATTACCTTCTTTTACTTTGAATTATAAAATATTCTACATCTCGTTTGATAAGACCCGACCCGGAAACCCTCCCAAGATTCCCCAGGTGGTCTCGCATAGTGAAGTTCCCACTGTATAATCCCTAGGGAATGTCCAATGGAACCCCAACTTTAAGAAAGAAAGTAAACACCTGCATTAATATAATGCCCCAATATATATATGTGATCCACAACCGCTCAAACTCACAATCGACCCATCTTATCAGAGGTCATAAATCCACAAACATACAATGATAAAGACTCATATGAGTTCAATACTAAGACCAGAGCATTCTAAGAGTGTTTCATGTAATTCAGGTACAATGAAAATACATAAGTTCAATAAAAGAACGGCGCATAGATGAGATTGCATCATCGTTAGCCGTCACAGAACGAGCGACGTAGGTCGGGCGAGGTAGACTTCACGACCACCCGACCTGCAGAACGGATTTAAACAATAAAACTGGAGATAACCGCAACTTCATGAGTGGCATAATTTATAAGGAAAATAATGTTTTACTTAACATTCCTTCTCTCAAGACCACGCTCACTCTTTGCAGAGTCTCATTTGGAATCATTTCACAAACCCAAATTTATACCAAGTCAACAATGTGAAATTCATGCTCAAAAATTTAACCGACACATTTGGCTAATACTGGGAATTATAACCCGAATTTGTTCACAACATAAATTTAGCATAAAATATATATAACCATCAACGCCAAAATAATCAAGAAAATACACAACCATAAATATTGAAATGATTTTACCTTTACTAAAACCAAACAATGTACCCAGACTATATAAATTGCAGTAAACCGCTTCCGTAAACCCAACCCCATGACACCGTGGCACCAATAAAACCTTCTAAGAAATCGACATCACGTGGCAACTAATAAACCTTCTGGTGAAACTCGACATCTGGCAACTAATAAACTTCTGCAAACCCGAACATCACGCAGAATAATAAAACTTTCTGCAAAACCGACATCACGTGGCAACTAATAAACCTTCGGATGTAACCGACATCACATGGCAACTAATAAACATTCGGGTAAACCCGACATCACGTGACAACTAATAAACCTTTCCAACGATACCGCATTATAATCATTTCACAAAGTCTCAAAATCCATTTCTTAAATCAATAACTTCTCAAAGTGGTTTAAAACCCCAATCCATGTACCAAAATGTTTGAATACCACAAGTTTATCCATGAACTCGCAAAAATTTCCAAATATTTAAAATGTTGACAAAATCCATACATGAAATGATAACTTGTTTATATAAAAACTATAATTATATTTTACTGATAATCAAACTGTTAGATCAAATAAGTTATATATATATATATATATATATATATATATATATATATATATATATATATATATATATAGTATATATATATAATAATTAACCACAATTATATATCATAATAATACCCTTCTAAAGCATTTAAAACATAAACCACTCTCACGCACTACAGATGCTCACCCCGCCTCCTCCGTAGTGAACGTCTCCGTGTCTCGGCCATTTTACCAGAATATAACAAAAATACCATTTAGGCTCCATTAATCCAAACCAAAGACATTAAAGTTCAAACGGGATCTTTAACAATTAGAACCACAAACTATCTAAATCGACCTCGACAGTCCAATTATACACAACGCGCCCTATGTAATCCTGCACTCCAAAATTGGGCCTTTCACCCCTGATGGTTAATCTTCAAATTCAACATTCCAATAACTCATAAAATGCCCTAATTTCACTAATCCAACTTCAATTTTTCTAATTTGACCAATTGAGTTCACTTTTACCAAACCTTTCTGCACACCTTAAACGCAAATTAAAATAAAATTAACCAAACGACGCCCTGTAATTTGGCAAACTTTATATCAACTGAAGCCCAAGAGACCAAGAACACCAAGTACTTACCGGTCCAAAGTGGTTGTCGGTATCGGAAACTCGATCCAACAATTGACCAAATTTGTTTTCTGGGATCTTTCAAATCCGTGAGAGGAATTCGCGAAAAGGGACCACGAGTCTGAGTCTGCAGGTTCAAAAATGGTGGAGGGAGGTATGGTGGGCCTGGAACGGCCGGAATAGAAAACTGACCCACTACGGCTCGCTGGGCTTACGTTCACTCTACCGATCCGGGCCCGTCCGCGGTGGTTCGAAATTCTCACGGCCGACGTAGTCCGGTGGTGGCCTCCGTCGGCACGTAGCAAGTGGGTGGCCGGTGTCGCTCCCACCTACCAAACCCGTTTGTCTAAATGGGTCTAAACGACCAGTTGGAGTGTTCATGGTTTTGTGAGTTTAGGTTTTGAGCTCAAAAGGGTGTGTTGAGGCTAGGATTCTATTTGGGCAAGCAAACTAATATATAGAGCTCAGGTCGCTGTGTAAAAACCCTAGATTGATTTGGACACAAGTAAAAACACTGGCCGCCAACCCCCTGGGCGTCATAACTTTTATCCGTAGTCTGATTTTCGACGCGCTCAACCTGGTTTGCGAACTCGTATCGACGAGGCCAATAAATGGTGTCTTAGTCAACCCAAAATTATTCATCCTTGAAAAAAAAAAAATTAACTTGGGCCCACATACTAATTGTTGGTCAAACTTTGTCAAACTTTTAAAAACTTGTATTATTTGGTACGGGTCCTTACATCATTCCCTTAGAATAGCCAATGAACATACACATTTCTATACAAGATTCCAAATTTTGTGATTTCTGTGCTAAGACATGTGCCGGGGCACCCCAAATCTGAATATAGTTAAAACTAGGTTTACACCCTTTCCATAACTCTGAGGGTGTCTTTGGAAAAGATTTAGATAGAACCAAGCTTAGCGTGTAAATAGTTGTTTCTAATGCATATCCCCTGAACGATGATGAGTAACTGAGCATTGACCTCACCATATCTAAAATGGTTATGTTTCTCCTCTAAGAGACTCCATTTTGTTAGGGTGTTCCAAGATATGACAATTTAGAAATTATCCTCTTTAGCCAAGTAAGACTTGAACTCTCCATATATGTATTCATCGCCTTGGTTAGACCGAATCTACTTGATATGGACGCCTAATTTCTTTTCTGCCTCAACCTTATATTCTCGAAACATTTCAAAAGCTTCAAACTTATGGCGCATTAGGGAAACATATCCATATCCTAAGTAGTCATCGATAAAGGTGATGAAATACTCATACCCACCTCTAGCTTAAACGCTTATTGGTCCACACACATTAGTGTGTACCAATCCCAACTACTTAGTAGCATGATTTCATTGTCATTTTACCTTCCAAACATGATTCACATACTGGTATAGGTTCAAAGATCAAGGAATGTAAAATTCCACTTTTTATCAAACCATGAATTCTATGATGATTAATATGACCTAATCGCAAGTGCTACAAATAGGTTATATTCGAAAACTTTTCTTTTCTTAGATGAGGTGAGTTGCTCATCATCAATATGTTCAATAACATATTAATAGTATAGGACAAAGGAGTTAAAATATATAGACCATTCATCAATAATCTAGAAAGAATAAAAGTATTATTACTTTTTATTGAAACTGAGGAATTAAACTACACTGTTAGACCATGTTCAACTAAACAACTAACAAAATAAATTCCTCTTAAAATCCGGAACAAATAAACGGTTTGATAAATGTAAAGTTTTAAAAACATAACTCCACTAGTCCTACTACCATTACAAAGACTTATTCCCCATTTCCCAATTTCATGCTTCTTTGTCCTTTACTAAGTGGTCTACTTTGTTTGAACCACTCTAAGGAGTAACAAATCATGGTTAGTGCCTTCTAAATAAATGATCAATTTATCATTGTACTTCTCCACCAAACAAGCTTTAACAACATTTAGACTACCCATCATTTTCACAGTACTGATGTGCCCCATCATCTTTAGACAATGGTCTTGCACATTTTCTCCAGTCATGCACATGTTCATTAGTGTCCCTATTGCTTGTCTAGTAGTACAGCTACTTTGAGCAAACATCCTATCTAGAGTTTGAACCATGTTTGACACATGCTCCAAATCATTGATTTGCTTCCACAGATGTTCTGCAACGCTAGCAAGAATATAACAAGGAGTTGTCGTATTTGCCCTTTGCCAATCTACAAATTGCTTCTTAGTTTCCTTCGAAGCATTAGCTACTGGCTCCTAGGGTTTCTAGGTTGTTGTAATAAATTTGATTCTCAAAAAACAAGGATAATGTAAAAATTGGTTTTTCATTTCCATAGGTCGTAATTACTTTCATCCAATGGTTTTTTACTCAAAATTGTAACTAGAGGATTAAAGGATATAATTTTCTTAAATAAACAAAAACACTCAATCAACAAATATACCAATAAGTAGGTTTGTTTATTGCAACAATATCCTAGTTTCCATTATAAACACTTACGTTGGGCAAGATATTTATAACAACCTAATATTTTGATCATGATACGAAAAACCCACAGTCGCCTCCTTAAACTCGAATAGTAACCCATGACAGAAAGGGTTTCTAAGTGTTAATATTACCCAGAAAGTCCCCAAGTAACCACTGGTCATAGTGGTCCCTCTGAAAAACTCCTTACCTTAGGCTCTAATCACCCTTGCAAATGAACTTTCCTAGACATTTACCAACAAGTCACTATCCATGGGAAATTGATCCCGAACTTTCTCAGATAACATAGACATGTATCAATCAAAACTTTGCCTAAACTTTGGCTTTCAATAACACTCAATGTGACGAGCCTCGTTGGGAGGATTATTAATGTTACCAAAATTGAATGTAATGACCATTAATTTAATTCCAAATAACTTTAATATTCAAGTGTTGTTTACGTCAGTCAGATACAACCTCATTAAAATTTTGAAATTATTTTAGATCCAATCTAATAAAATCTAGTCATGTTTATCTGCTGGGGCATCACATAACCATTTTATTATTGGAATGGAGCCAGGTTTCAAATTAATTATTATAATTTTAACCTTCTCCCATTCAATATTTTACATTAATTTATTAGGTTTTCCATAATAATATTATCTACACATTAATGTTACTAAAATTGAATGTGGTAACCATTAATTTAATTTAAAAATTATCTTTAATATCTGAGTATTATCGATGTTGGCCCTTACAATCTCATTAAAATTTTGAAATTATTTTAGATCCAATTCCATAAAATCTAATCATGTTTATCCGTTGGGGCATCACATAATCATTTTATTATTTGATCCTTAATGGAATCTACATGTTTCAAATTAATTAAATTAATTTTAACATGTACTCATTCAATAGTTTACATTAATTCAACTAAATATTTCATAACAATATTATCTAGACAAAACAAATATCATTATGCAAACGTATATATCAAATGATGAAATTATATGACAACACCTATTCTAAATGGCATGGCAAGCATAAATCACATGTTATATCTATATAAAACAATTGTAAGTAAAGAACAAATAATGGGCCCTAATCCACTGTTTCCTAAAAAAAAAGAAAATTATAAGCCCAATAGGGCTAAGAACACTAACTTGATATCTGGCCCATAATTCATCTTTCCATCAGGTCTTGAAATCCTTTGAATTGTGGGCTAAGTTGGAATTGGTTTCTAGGGTTTTTAAGCCCAAAAACACAAAACTCTAACTAGTTCCCCTCATAAGTCGAGCACCAAAATCATCGTCAATTACTGTATACAACTTGGATCATTGCGAAATTTTTTAGGAAGGTAGATCACCACATTATGAACCAACTAGCCAAAAATTTTCCAAATCCAATGCTGCACAAGCCCCTACATGTCGCCAAAATTCAAAAACCAAAATCGCCTCACAACGCTCATATCATCATGAAAATTTACAGAGAGGTAGAAAACTACATAAGAAACATACTGATCAAATTGCGTCAAAATTTGAGACTGCATGTGCCCTTAGGTAATGTCTGAAGCCAAAAACTAAAATCATAGCTAATCGTTGTACAAACCTCGGATTCCCATGAAATTTTATAGGGAGCTAAACTACCAAGGAAGGGATCATCTGGCCAAATTTGTGCACAATCCAATCCCCACGTGCCCTCGAAAGCCAGGAGCGTGAATCCTAGTCTCGTTTGCTTTGGGCGATGCGTGTGGGCGCGTGCCAGGTCTTTTGTCGACCCTCTTCCTCCCACTGACTCTCATTTGTGTCCCTTACATGATTTTGGTGTTGGTCCGCCAAATCGGGGCTTTGATCAACACAAAAAATGATGAATAGAGCAGTTCTTCTTTAGGTACTTATCACATAATTATCCAATAAATCTAAATTTACATAAAATTATCCAAAATAAATAAATCAATGAGGAATACCTAATCTTATGATTAGCCTCTAAGTTTCATCCAAAAAAAAAAATATACAATCAAGGCTATGGATTAAGGCTAAAATAAAACATTCATTCATACAAAAATATAACTAACATGAAAGATAGAACCTAGGTGCCATATATCTAATTACATCAAATATACATGTAAAAAATATAAGGATTGGGTTTACCACACACCGATTCAATCAAGGCTCTGATACCAATTGTTGGGATCAATGTACAATGGAAGCCTAGATCATGATTAAATAAGATGTGTGATAAACTAATGTCATCATCCTTAGGGTTTACTAACCTCTTGGTGCGGGACCTTTCAAGCTATTCTAGTCATGACAGATCTGTGTGTGGGTGTGCCTAATTGCCAGAGACCAGAGGAGAGAACACCCATGTATGTGTGTAAAGGTCCTAGGGAGAATATGTGAAGTTCCTAGGGAGAGGGGTCCATTTATAGACTCCAAATCCTAACCTTATAGGGTTACTTGTTTGACAAGCAACCAATCATTGCCTTATAAGGTTTCATGCCTATCAAGTAACCAAACTTCTGTCTTATTGGGTTACTTGCCTCTTAAACAATTATTAATGGGCTCTATCACTAATTAGCTAGTATGGGGATCCAACGACTCATTATTAATTTTGGCTCTTGATCAACGACTCAAATTGTTTATAGAGCATAAATCCAACATAATATATAGAGAGAGGTTTTGTTTCGGATTAACATGAAAGGATGGTAACTTGTTAGCTAAAACTTTTAGTGTAATAACTTTGGTAAAGAGGTTTGAATCTCTCAATTACAAAAATGTGAATATTTTTTTGGAAAATTTTCAATGTGGACCGGAATGTTGTTCAGAAAAAAAAAAGTTCAAGGAGAAAAGTTCCATTGTGGACCTAAATGTTGTATAAAAAAGTTACAAAACAAAATATCGACTGTTATATATATATATATATATATATATATATATATATATATATATATATATATATATATAGTAAAATAAAATATTCAGTTTCAAATGGGGAAAAATTCAAGAGACATACCATACATAAAATTTGAGGTCTGAGATATCTAATAAAAAAATCAATGGCAGATGGATAGAAATTTAGTGGGGCATACCATACATAGGTGGGGTATGGAAGATATATAGGGGGTCATACCATACATAAAATATTCAAGGTTGGGCAGACGATAATTGGATAAAAAATCTTAGGAAGGCATATGCCCCCCTAAGCATATGCTGGCTCCACCAATAGGCTGGGGCCTTGTCATTTGGAAATCTAACGGTCTTCGAACTCTAAGAGAGCTCCAATTCACTAAGGCCAATCACAGAGGGATAAGGTACTCAATGAGAATCATTTATGGTTTCGTCTTCTTATTTTAGGGTTTAATTTTGTTGGTTGTTAATAGCATATTCTTTGTTTGATTGATGAGAATTTTGAAGGTTTGGATAATTGAAATTGTCAATAGAGGGGGGCTTTGGCTTTAGGGTTTTCATCAATGAAACCAATAGATAGCTTTCGTAACTCAGGAAGAAGGACCCTATTGTGTGAGCAATGTGTGTACTGAGTATCCTCCGCTCTTTTCTAGGTTTAATTTGATACTTTAAATATATTCTGATCATTTTCTAAATTTGATTAAAATAAGCTTTATACAACTAAATTTATTCTTAATTTTCATAATACCTTATTTCTATTTTTTCAATTTTTGTTATTTTTTTTTTTTGAAGTAATATGTTTTCATTTGTTCATTACCATTATTTTTAGATTTATACACTATTATTTTTAAACAAATAACAACTTTTTCATTTTATTTTTTTATATTTTTATATTTTAGTTGTTACTTTTTTTATTTTTCAATACTTTTCGATACTTTATTTCTACAAGAACAGAGTCTTACAACGTAATATGCAAAAGTGAATGAAAGTGAAAAAAAAAATTTTAGGCCCTGTTTGGTTCAGCTAATAGTTGGTAGTTGATTATAAATTATTGTTTGATAAAGTTGCAAATATTTAATAACTGATTGAAAGTAAATTTAACTATTTAAACATGATAAAGAGATATAAAAACAATGCACATATATAACATTGATAGCTAGTGCTAGTAGCTACTTGTTATTTTTACAATGACTTTGAGTGAGTGATAAAGATGGCTAAGAAAATAAGCTAAGAATCGACCAAAATTCTACTTAAAACCATGTAAATACACAATTGAAAATTGGTTGAATGATTCTTTTCATTTATCTCAAAGGTATAAATAAGAGAACATGTTACTATTTTTGGATAATCAATCAATTACAATCAATCAAATCAATCAATTAAATCAATCTAGGTAATAAAAGGAAAGATAATCAATGAAATATATATGCCAATTCTCATGAATATGAATATGAGCTCCATGATTCACATCATATCAATTACTTTGATTCTAAAAGAAAATAAAAGTAAAAAAAATAAAACAAATAAAACAAATAAAACAAATAAAATATATACAATGAGACTTCAGCCCTTCCCCAAAATGTTCAGGGTTCACTGAAAAGCTATGCATTATACCTCCAGCTTTTCTATTTATGGGGTTATTGAATGCTAGGCCTTAATTCGAGGCTGAAAATGTGGATTCCCATGCAAGCTTGGTTAATGTCTTTATACGATAACAATGTTTGTTTGCGTCAATATATTTTCAAACATTTGTGTTCCTGAGGCTTATTGTGGCTCTAACAGAACATTTCACTATATGTTTCTGCGTCTCGCTCTTTATCAAGTGTGTCATGACAAAGTTTATGAATGTCGCGACATAAGTGCAGTTTCTTAGGTCTTCATCCTTGTTTTGAGTTTGTCGCAACATCCTGCTTTGTATTCCTCTTTAGTCATTATCGTGACAAAGTTTTGAAATGTCGCGACATAATTTCAATACCTTACAGTGTTAGCCTCGGAACTGTATGTCGTAGTTTTGAAATGTCGTGACATAGTTTTGAAATGTCGCGACATATTTCATGCCTTGAACGTTTCACTCTCTGAAATGTTTATCGCAACATCAAAATCTTTGTTGTGACAAACTCAATCATGACTTGCCTTCATTATTTGCCAGCTTTTATCTTAACAAAGTTCGCTTGTGTCGTGACCTACTTTCTTCCTTTTGCAATTCTTTATGTCGCGACAATCAATTTTTATGTTGTGATACGCTTCAGCAGTGACTAAACCCGGGGTCCATCGACAACCCGTCAACTCGGCTGAATACTGTGGAATGCTCTGCAACCACACCACCATTTAAAATCTGCGTAGTCCCTTTGTACTGGGAGCTCACCCAAGGTATAAACCCGGGTCCTAAACAACTTCACAATGACCACAGGTCCACATGCGAGTAAAATAATGGCCATTCGGGGCCCCAGATTAATACTCACAAAATACATCAACTATATACACGCTTTCAAGAGTTAATAAATCACTCTTAATTCAAATAAATATTAAAATTATAAATATTCGGTATATGTTATACAACAACATCAAAGCCACAAGTCTTTCAAACGGCTCTAATGAGTGCCGCCTTCCCGACGTCCTATACCCGAAATGGTGATCCCTCGATGTGGTGAGCAAAGCCTAAAAGAGGAAAATTTCCCTACATGGGTTACTCTCCCCACCCTAAGTGCACATGTCATGGCAAACAATCACATCCAAGCAATTACATGAACCTACTCAAATGTCTACATGACCAATCCCATGTCTCGAGTCCTTACCGACTCCCTCACATATGCCTAAGCCGAATGCGAGTAAAATATCTAGTTTTCAAAACAAAAGCTTTTTGTTCTAGAAAACTCACCACCGGTTTCGGTGAAATACATCGATCATTCCTCCGGTACACCTGCCTGTCGGATATTTCTCTAAACAAGCCATGTCCTCATCCGCGGATTCGCTGACAACTCTCTAAGGCAATTCTTCGTAAAATCTTCCGAAATTCCTTCACAAACATTTTTGTTTTCTTTTCTTTCACCCCCATGTCACGCACTCACTCCCACATTCAGGTGCCCTAGTGCATAGCGAATGCATGACGCTAATCCCAAAACATTCATGCTAATATATCTGGCATGCATATATATTAACATAATTAATTCAAACAACCATGTTATTTAAATTCACATCAATAACACCAAAATTAGCTCACATGGGCACTAGCAAACACAAGAATTCATTTTGAATCACTTACAACACACAATTTTCACACCAAGAAAATCTCGCCACTTTTCATGTGAACAAAGGAAACCTCCGGGGCTTCTGCAATCATTGCTCATGGCCACCAAATTTAGGATTTTCTTTCACTTGGCCCAAAGGTTTTCGAGACCGAATTTACGCTTAAATCAAGCCTTAGAATACTCTTGCTTAACCATAAACATGACTCTTAGCCAAAGAATATCGGGGCAGGGGAAAAGATCCCTACCTCTTAGAGTCGCCTTAACCCACCAAATCTGTCCACGATAGCCCCCGCCGGTAGATCGACTTTGCTTCTTGTCTGGCCGAGAACCCGACTTCATTCGAACGACAAAGAACTAGAGAAGATTCTCTCTAAATTCTCAACCAGCCACTGACCGCTTCACCACGCTGGGCCTTCAATCTAAAGATGAACATCATTTCATTTCGTCCCATTCTCATTAATAATTCCAATAATCTCCTAACAAAGTCACTTTCGGACTTTTTGACACTTGGCACTCGCCATTCTTTTCCATCATTTCCTCTAATCATGCAACATGTGTCAAGCATGAGTACATGTGGTGGTACTGTCTACATCATACATGTCTTTTCATGAGCTGCTTAATCCATTCAGCCACCCCGCGTTTCAAAAAACGTGAATCCATCGTCTCAAATTCACATGGTAGCTAGATTTCGCGAGACGATTCCAATGGCGGGTTATCGCCATCATCCGAGATTCAGAGCAATTCTGTTTTGAATTCAAAATTACCGTTTAATTTCTTTTCAAATTCAAATTTTCTCGGGTTTTACACAGTGTGTCTTCAATTATTTCTGTCTTCCTTTGTCGCGATAGAGTTTTAAACATCATGACAAAGCTTTTCTACCATTTGCTCTATTCTTTGTGCAACAGAGTTATCAAGTGTCGCAACATTCTTCTTGCTTTCCATCCTCAGTTTTGTTGCGTTATTCATTTCTATGTAGCGACATTCTTTAGTGTTTCTTTTCTTATTAAGTCACGACAAAGTTGTGAAATGTCACACCCTTCATTATCATCTTGCACCTCTACTTGTCTCTGCTACTGATACGCTTCGCTTGCTACACTCAAATTTTGCAAATCTGAGATTTTGGTCTGACATTAAAATTATGTCGTAATATTCATTTTCATGCATTAGCCATTTTTGTTGTTTCTTCCACTCTTTTCTCTTCTTTTGCATTAAAACCCTACAAAAAAAAAATATGGGTGAAGATTCCATAATTCATCATTAAATTGGACCTTAAACTCTCAAACATGCATAAAAAAATAGGCTTTAGAATGGATGGGTTTTGGACTTATCAAACTTCCCAAAACTTAAAGTTTTTCTTGTCCCCAAGCAAAGAGAAGAATATTTTGTTTGTCCACAAACAATTCAGCTTTTATTTTTAAGAACATTTTTATATTTTGCACCAACCATCTTTTTCCTTAACATCTAAAGTGATCACTTAATTTATTAACTCAGAATATCATCTTTGAACAAAGTTTAAACAAGAATGAAGATTTTCAATTAAGTCTCAATAAATAAAAACAAATAATTCATATAATGTAACAACTAATCGTCACCTGATTAGTGGCAAGGTGTAATGGCTTCCTTTTTCTAATTGAAGCAAAATTAGTTAACTTCTATGATATTATTGTATAATGACTTTTCCTGATTTTGCTTGAATCCATGTCGTCATCATATTTAATTTCCACTAATGTAGTAGATTATACAAACCTTTGAGATCAAATAGGTCTTTTAGGTCAGAATGTGCACTGGGTACTTTGGGTGTATTAAATGGGCATTTAGGTTCAAGTTTCATCAGATCGCAGAGAATATACAACTGACACTACCTTCACTCTTCATCCTTCCACTTTCTCTATCATTAACTTTCAAATACCCCCAAACTTGGTTTGGTGCTTTATTTTGCATACTCTCCATTGTGGTAATTCTCTTGAACACATTCATATTTCAAGTATAGTTTTTCAGACCGGAGATTTTTCATTTTTTTTTTCATTTTGCTTCAAGGTTTATTGGAATTGTGCAATGTTTTTCCCTTTTTAAGCTTTCTACCACCCTTAAAGAGCTTTGGGTTAGCAACTCCCATACTAGTTAGCATTAGGGTACTAGGTGTTGAAACACCCCTAAGAATTTAATTTCTCAAGGGAGGAAAGCTACAAGACAAACTCATTCCACCTTGATGCTTTCCATTTCCACAACTTCTTTTGTTCATTTCTTTTCTTTTTCTTCATCTCAATTGATTTCCACCTTTGCAATAAGTTCATTCCACGCTAATAAATTTTATTCCCCCCCAAACTTCATTTTCTACTTCTTTTGCACTTATAATGCAATTTAGGCAAAACCACAGATTTGATCAAAAGGGATTTAGGGCTTTCAGCCTACTTATTGACATGTGAACAGCATTGGCTCCACATAACTAGGGTGTATGCATAAGCATATTACATGGGTGAGCTTTGAAAAATTCAAACTTCCAAGGATGACCTACATCATTTCCTGTTAGTTGTATTGCCTAGGATTTCACCTTGAATAATAATCTAACAAGTTCTAGGACTCTGGGGAGATTAAAACTATTATGGATCTTAGAAGATGTCCCTAATCCTAGCACAATTAGTTTTATAGGTGCTTTTGACTTTATGCAAGTTTTTCTGTTGTCTATACAATCCAAAACTCCGGCTACAAAAAATAGAATTAAGAGTTTATTTTGTTTCATCATTTGTTTAAATCTAGCCTTAAATCAACTTCATTATTAATACATCACAACATCCAATTTTCAATTAAGCCTCATCCTACCCAACTTTCATCTCCACTCAATTTTTTGCTTGGTTTCAAATTGTTATTGTGTTATTGTATAACTTAAAACTCATCTTGATTGAACTTTCATTTCCTCATTAGAAATCATAGCACACAACCCAACACAATTATACCAATCCAACCGCATACAAACTCTAATGCTCATTATTCATCGCTTCAAATTTTCAAACAAGATGCACTGCAATAAATCTCTATCGAAGACACTTCATCAACTCATGAGATCATTACAAGAAATTTTCTGATCATATAAACAAATAAGAGGGGTTCAATTTTTTTTTTTTGTTTCTTTATGCATTCTTCCTAGAGACTTCATTGTGCTTTGCTTACTCTGCCTCTATTCTTTCTGTGTTTCTGCAAAGGTATAAAGGATAATGTCCACATCCTAAGTACCTATGGTATAAGGTATATAATCATAAATTTGATGTTTGTAGTGGCACTTTCTTCTGCTTGATACTTATCCTCTAAGTGGCTCAACTAAGATGTCTCAGATACCATTCGCAGCCAAGTAGGTGTCTAATCAACAAAAATTCTGAGATCTAGGATTCTCACACTAATGAGTAGCTACTGCAAGATAGTGTCAGGGTCGTAACATCGGGATGGGTTTTCTTCTTGAGAGAAGAGTTTAGTATTAAAATGGTTTTTTCGTTGATTTTAAGGGTTTGGGAAAAGCAAAGTGTGGGGCAATAGTTTGAAAACTCGAAAAATCCTAAGTAAAAGTTAAGAGAAATCCCAAGTCTCGCCACTGGGCTTAGTACTCTAAGTTAATAAACATGTCCTCGGGTCTTTTCCCCGCGGTTGTATATGACATATAGTCATCAACCGATCTTCATTTACAAACCTAAACCCTAAAAGTTTTCTTCCTCTTGAAAGATGGCATTTAATGAGCACAATGTCTCTAAACTGAGAACACACCTCAACCCACCTTCGCAGAACTAATAGGAGACAACTAACTTGGCATCAGTGGATCTAGTGATAAGTATCCACTAAACTAAAAAAAGCTTGCAACATAATGCTAGAGAGGACATGCCTAAGAGATTTAACCTAAAGTGAGAAGGTGAAATAAATACCTTAAATGTATGAAAAGCATGAGAACATGCAAACCGCCTCAAACCAATAATTAGTGCCCCCCTTTAAGGATGAGGGTTTTAGTTACATCCCTTTACTGTCACCAACAAGGGGTGTTTGGCTAGAGAGAAAATGCAAGAAAAGTGAATAAAAGGAGAAAATCACAACTAGCCAGAGGTAGAGGAAGCTTCGTAGTCTAACTTTATTTGACATTGATCAAGTGAGCAAAGCGGATTGATTTGAAAAAGACCGAGCTTATAGGTGCTCAAAAGATAAGGAAATAACAAAAATGTGCAAATGAACCAAAATTACATCAAGGGCAATCTTGTATAAAACCACAAAAAGGCGGGTCAAAAAGCAGTCAACAGCAGGCACAAGTGAGTAGTGTTGCGAAATTTGCAGGTTGCTAATTTTCGCAACCTTGCAAAATTTCCACTGAGCTCTCCTTCTTTTCAGCATTTATGCTCTAAATCTCCTCTGATTCAATATGCATCTCGAATCTGCCAGTTCAATGCGTTCTGAACTGGATTGAACATAATGAGATATTTGGTCCCAAAATTACAACAATAGAGCCACAAAATGTGATCAGCTGGCCAGACCTCAAATGTATCAATCGAGCATGCTTGACAGTACACAAAAGTGTTCAAACCTGCTATAAACAAGGCTTAAAATAGCACTATTTAGGTACTAATCACTCCCCCCAACCGACACATTGCGCACCTTAGCAATGATAAAAGAAGTGAAGATCATGTAGCTATATATATGTATGATTATTCTTTCAAAAGTGTATAAAAGAGGCTCCGCTTTCAAGATGAAAATTTGGACTTTGTACAAAAACCAGCTTAGGAGAATAAATGCCATACTGGAGCAAGTTTTATGTGGCATCTTGACTCAAGAACAACTAACTTCCACCAAAATCTGGCTGTTTTAGTGACCGCTTCGTACCAATAAGTTGCTAAGCCACATCCACCAACCAAGCTACCGCCAATGCCTTAGACTCATTGACCACAACCTAAATAGATTCAGTTCCAATTTTATTTCACACTTCTATCACCTCAGAGGCAATGTCGAACCCGACTCACCAAAGTCCATGTAACGAGGATCCACCGATGACTTCCAACCAACTAAGGTTTAGGGCATCAAGTCAAAAGGATCTTTCAACCACAAACTCTACAGATTTCACCCCGGACTTCGAATGATTTCAAGAATCCAGCACCTACAACTCGCTAAACTCCACCCATCCACCCATGTAGCGAGCACTAAGTCGGCTCCAACCACTGGCTTTAGGCACGGTGCCGAAGGCTTTGCCCTATACCCCTGACCGCTCTGCTCTCATGTCGCACTTTTCGATCTTTTTCTTTTCTTTTCGTCTTTTCGAAGACACATCGCCTTCATCTCCTTGGGAACTCTAACCTATTAAAGGGCGTCAACGAAACTAAGGTCGGTTTTGTAAAGTAAAAGGGGGTATGCAGCTTCTCAGCCTATAGACGAAAACTAATGTGCACTGTGTGTGTGGCTAGATAATGGTGGAAGACAAGGGTGAATTACCAGGGTCTTCAACTGACCAACAACTCAATCAAGCATGGAAATCCAATTTAGCACATGGAAGCATACAAGGCTTCAACTTTTCAATTTACAGGAAAGGCAAAACCACTAAAATATAGGGGCAAAATGAGATGCACAAGTGTAGAAAAATATAGTTAAATATATATATAAAGGTGTACTTCACAAAATTTTCAGCTTTTCAAAAAGAAGTAAACACGTCTAAATATACAAACTGGCTTTGGCCGAAAGGTGTGGTACAAGAAAATCAGAATCGCAAGATGAACTTCACTTCCAACACTAACTCTCTCCTCCCCTCCCCACCCCCAACCAAGTATGCCATCATGTGCAATGGGGTGTAGGTTAGAAAGTTAGCGGAGGCCGCACCTCCACGTGGTCGATGAAGATCATCCCACCGAACAGCCGAGGTTCCGCCGAAGGAGTGGTTGACGCATCGCCGCCGCAGAAAAAAAAGTCACCCAACTGATCGCACAATACACAACAAATCAAACGAAACAAGACTAGGCAATTAAATTAGTGGTTTCGGGACACCAGCAGGCTACTCCCAAATGTGTAGCTCGAGGGTCTCATGAGTCTCAGAGGAGAGTCTCCTCTGCCTGCAGCCTGTACACAACATGGGGTACCACTCTCTGCCTATTAATCCTAAACACTCTGGCTATCACTGAGATTAAGTGTGCTCATCGAACTATCGGGGTATGCTTTTTTAATGATTTAATGGTCCAATCCATCTGATTTGAGCTGGCCCCAAAAAAGTGTGGAGTCGGAGTCATAGAGTAGCACTTCGTCCCCCGGGTCAGTTCTTCCTGCTATGATCAACATACTTTAATTTGTCCCTTCGCAGTTTCAAATCGCGGCGTAATTCCTAAGCCTCCTTCTAACTATCGAGATCAAGGTCTTTAAGGCCGCCTCTTCCCACATGTCCGTATTCAATTTTTTATCGCTTCACCACTTTATATTAAATTTCCACCAGTGGCATGCCTTGCCATAAACTAGGCTATAGTGACATTCTGGCGATGGTCTTGTATTGTCTGGCGCCCATAAGGAATTCCGTGGTTGAGAGACCAATCCTCTTCCCGCCTCCACCACTTTCATCAATATAGTCTTGATTTCGCCGCTAGCTCTACTCGCTACTGGTTCGATGGATGATAAGGTGGCCACTATGGCTTCGACACCACACCGGATAGGAGATTCTCAAAAGGTCTGGCTTGCAAACGTGAACCCATCACCGGGATTATGGCTTTAAGAACTCAACCGGGAGAAATGTTCCTTTAAGAATTTCCACGGCCTTGTGGTCTCGCCTACATCACAATCGTCACCCACTTTCGACAGTCAATCTCACAGATGGGTATATCCGAAGGAAGTGGGAAATGGTCCCATGAAGTCGATGCCCCAAACGTCAAATAACTCAACAAACTTAATAGGATTTAGTGAAAACAAGTATGACGACTAGAGGTTTTTCCTAACCTTTGGCATTTGTCGCATTGTTTTACATGTATAGGTATCCTTAAACAAAGATGGCCAATAGAACCCGCCCGCAAAGACCTTCATCAGCCAAGCTCGAAGAAAAACGACCTCCCACGTGCACTCGCCACGGCAAGCAATGAGTATCCCCGGGTCAGTTTCCTCCTCCTGCATACACTTCCAATATTGATCACACAATATTTGGAACAAATAGGGTTCTTCCCAATAGTAGGAGTGACTCTTTCATGAAGAACTCGCCCAAGCCTACCCTCATTCAACCTCGTTACTAAAAATAAAGTTGGCAATGTGGGCGTAACTAAGAGCACCGTCCATACGCTGAGCAGACTCTCCCAATTGGCCATATCGGGGGTTATGGGTGTTGTGTGCCATGGTTAGTCCGAGAGGTGATTAACAACACTTTCTGCACCCTCTTTATCCCAAATCATGAAGTTGAATTCCCCTAGAGTAAAGAGGACCCACCCGATAAGCCACTTGCATTCGCTTAAAGGGAGCGTATATTTCAAAGCCGAATGATCCTGCAACATAATTATATCCGCCCTATCAAATAAGCACGAAACTCGTCTGCATAAACTACTACCAAAGAATTCTCCTTTCTGGCAAGTGGTAATCTCCGGGCTTCATTCAAAGGTTTTACTAGCATAAGAAACTACATACTCTGCTTCCTCCGCTTCACATCCATGATCGTTCGACAAATGGTGGTCACTGCGACGCACATAACCTCAGCGTAACTCCGCCAGCTTAGGGGCCTTCACCATCGGGTGCAATGGTTCGATAGTTCGAAGTTCTTCAAATTTTGTCAGCATTCCTAATCCCATTCCAAACTGGCACTTTTTCTATGTTTTATAAAGTGGCTTGCAATTTTGAGAAGTCCCGTATGAACCTTCCGAGAAGCTCGCATGCCCCAAAATCAGCCTCACGCCTCGGGAGATTCGTGGGTGGAGGCGCTTTGGAAATCAGTCAACTTTGTCATCAACTTCAATTCCTTTCTCCGAAATGATAGCCTAATACAAGCCCGGGCCGACCATAGCGCACCCGCTCAGCACTAGTTTTTCTCTATGCACCACATGGTTTCCAGTTGGGATTAGGCACTCAAAACTCTCTCCATAGATCGTAATATTCATGTAAACCTCCATAAGGTTTCTACCAACAATGGCCGAGCATATATCATTGGAATAAGGTGGGCATTACAAAGGCCAAAGGGTATCCTTCAGATGCACATAATGCGCAAATGGGCATGTGAAAGTTGTCTTTTCCTGGTCCTCTGCAGCAATCTCAATTTGGAAATATCCCGGAGCATAGAACAGAGGAGATGAAACTGTAATGAGATACAACGAAGAGAAAGTTATCTTTGAAGATCACGAGGCTCATATAACACTACTTGCGGTAAGGTGATAATCCTCATTGGCGCAACACATCCCATTTGTAATCACTTATTTGATCATCCAACGGTTCGACGGCACGACGCGAACACCAGAGATCGCGAATCACTTCACGTTATACCTTATACACCACACCGACTCCCGGCATCGCCGCACACTCGAATCTATCACGTCGTTCGGTCTATTTGAAATTGCGAGCACCCGCTCGGCATTTGAACACACTGATATCACACAATCTAAACAGAGTGTTATCTACAGAGATTGAGCCCATTTTCTTATTCACTGATTTCTCCTCCGATCACCAACGACAAAATTTCATGTCTTCTTCTCCAATGTCCATGCACAGATTTCATGTCAACTTCCCCTCATTGCTTCGCAGATTCCGCTTAATCCCTTCGGTCATATATCCGAAGATACCCTACTGACAGGTTTGTCTCCTGTACGGTGCGTCAATGATGATACTGCCGGACATCTTCCACTAATTGCATGTGCTTTTACTTAAAAAGGAAGATGTTGAGCCTCAGTATCGCGTTCGAAGGTGCTGTATTACACTACTTCCTCCTGAATTGATAATTTAATAGAGGTGGCCAAGAATGGTCTCCAAGATGATAGGTACATAATCGTCCCAAGCATCGCTAGTTCTCGTGTTAAGTACAACAAAGTCCACCGATAGTAGAACTTGGTCCACTCAGATCGTGAAATCTTCCACCTGTCCCCCGCATTTTCGACTTCCTTCTCTGACCTATCGCCAAGAGACAAGGTGATGCAGGGGCTTTAGCTCCCCAAGCCAAGTTTCTCAGACATCGAATAGGGAGGAGATTCACACTTGCTCCCGTATCCAATACGCTTCTCCACGCAAGTGCCTCCTATATTAACCGAGATGGCCTGGCCAAACCCGGATCTTTATATTTCACCGGGAGTCTTGCATTGATAATGGCAATCGACTTGCTCGGGCCAGAAGGATTTCTTTGTTTCCATTTAACCTCTTTTTCACCAGGCACAAGTCCTTTAAAATTTTTACATAGGTAAGGACTTGTTCTATCATATCAAGGTGGGAATGTCGATTCATTTGTTTCTAACACTTCTAAAATTTCTACTAATTAATGGCCTTCTTTTAGTTTGTAATGATTTCAGGCGCGGATGGCTTATTTTTCCTGGTCAGTCCGCTTGATCACTACCTCCTCCTCTCTGGCTCAGCCTATAGCTCCCCGTCGTGTCTATTGCCTGGTGATGGCTTTCAGAAGCCTTTCACTACTCCCAAGTGTGATGATTGCCTTTACCTCATTCAATTTGGAATTCGGGTCACTGGAGGAGCTTACTTCATGTAATCCCCTGGGGTTTGGTTGTGTCTGAGAGGGAAATTTTCCCTTTTCGCATTCATCACCGGGCTATCAACCCGATCGAAAGTACTGGTGTCATCTATTTTTTCGAGTGCCTTCCAAACGATTTTCTTCAAATTTCGAGTATTCATCGTTTCCTCTCGTTTCCATAATAAGGACCCAATTACCTTCGTCAAATTTTTAAATGGTTTGTTTATAGGGATGGGGTGGAGTTGTTGTCATCATAACCTGGGAGTATAAGCCGGGTTTTTGGCTTCCATGATAAATTAGGATGGTTCCTCCACTCCGATCGTAGTGTTCACAGGAGCAATTTATCGGGTGCCTACTTTGATCCATTATGTCTTGCCTTCTCGCATCAAATCCCTAATCGAGGGAGCACTGAACAAGGATCTCCTTTGCATCAGTTGTACGGCACTAAACAGGATTGGCAAAGGCTGCCGCCATCGTCATCTCTGGCGCCGACTTCCTCGCATTTTAGCTCTCTTCCAATCTTCTAGTCAAAGAAGATAGCTCGCTTTCATTTCCCCGTCTTTCATGAACAATGCTCTTTGTTCACTCGGTGGCCTATGTCCGCGCCTCGGGATTTGGTTCTTCCCCAAGCTTTGCGTGTCTCGAACATAGTTGAGGAAATCCATGTTTCATCCTGGATTTTTGTCGAGGAAGTCCTCTCACACATGGTTTCAAGAAATGTTTTCACTTATGTAATATCCCATCATAAAATGGGTCGATAACATCCGTATACCGGGCTTAGCGGTGTGGGCATGTATTGACGCTCAAGATATCTTCCCACCGATAAAATTTCTCACGTCATGAGTTGCAAAGGTGCAGACGGTTCTCAAATTGGTCGTCTGTGTGCACCGGGGAAGAACTTTAAAATTATGTTCTGCAAACTGACAATTCGATGGTCCTCGCCTTAATGACTAAGCCAAATTTTGGCTTTGTCTTTGAGGGTCAGCGTTTCTGCACTTGAGTAAGTCCATATCAAATGCGCCCTTGAAAAAGTCGCAAACTTCCTCAAAATCCCGAATGTGTATGGATTTCATTTTCCATACCATGAAAAGTCGAGAGTAGGGGCACCCGCATGAGGCCTCACTACCACATCCTGGAATAGGTATAGTCGCATGAGGTGCACTCACCCTTGGTGGGTGTATGTGATCCTCACGGATTCGTGAGGCATCGCTCTTCTGAACCCCCGTTGGCTCACGCTTCTTCAAATTTGATCCACAAACTGATTTCATGCACTCTGATCAATCAGAGCACCAGTTTTAATCGCTCATATTTTTGATTCCACCGTATAAGCTGCTATAATCATACACAAGCAAGAACCAAATACAACAAGGCTACTGTGAAGGCTGATGTTAATAAAATCAAAACAGGGAAAACAATACACAATGACATTTCAAACCCCAGAAGAAATTTAAACCCCCGTGAAGAACTAAAGAGGGAAAATTGGTAAAAAAAAAGAAATGAGATTTCACCACACTCATAGATGATCTGTTCACAAACTCTCCTTTCCTCAGGGCACCATCCCCGCAACGACTTCATTTGACTCACAGCCAGCAGTGTTCTAATCAAAAATTTATATCCTAGGATTCACCATCGATCGGAAAGCTACTCTGACTATAGTGGCTCTATCAAACACTTGATAAGTTTTCTTCAGAGAGAAGAGTTGCGCAGTATTGAAAATGGTGTTTTCGTTGGATTTTATGTTTAGAAAACAATGTGGGTGGAATGAAGAACCGCAAATAACTTGAAGTAAAGTTAAGAGAATTCCTCGTCTCGCCACTCGGGCTTAGTGGTTCAAGTTAATCGACATGTCCTCGTGTATTTTTCCTCCCGTTGGGGAGCATGACATATAGTCATTTCCCGAATCAGATCTTCATTTAGCTTTAAAACCTAAACCCTAAAAGTTTTCCTCTTGAAAGATGGCATTTAATGAGCACAAATGCTCCCAAACGGTGAGAACACACCTCCTAAACCTACCCTTCAAAGAACTAATAGAGATTAACTAACTCGGGCATCTGGATCTAGTGATAAGTATCCACTGAACCCAAAAAGCTTGCCAAATACACGTTAGGGAGAGCATGCCTAAGAGATTTAACCTAAGGTGAGAAGCAGGAACATAAATACCCTTAAATGCAAACATGAAAAGCATGAGAACATGCAGCCTACCTCAAAACCAACACCCAGTGCCCTTCCCCTTCAAGGATGAGGGGTTTTAGCCGAGCTTCCCTTGATTTGTCATCATCAAGGGGTGTTTGGCTAGAGAGAAAATGCAAGAAAGTAAAGGAAAGGGAGAGAAAATCACAAACTAAATTATGCAGGAAGCTCGCTCTTAACCTTATCGGGATGACATGGAGTAAAGTTGATTGATTTAAGCAAGACTGAGCTTACAGCTGGCGGGAAATCTTGTATAAAACCACAAAAATGCTGTCAAAAGGCCAATACAGGCCTGAGCATGGTTGTGAAATTTCGTGAATGTGAAACCTGCAGGTTGCGACCTCGCAACCCCGCAGCAATTTCCACCGAGCCTCCATCTTTTCAAGATTTTTGCTCTAAATCTCCTTGATTCGATCACGATCTTCAATTTGGTCTTGTCATCAGATGAATTGGATTGAAGATAATGAGGCATTTGTCTCAGAAAACTACAACAATAGAGCTACAAAATGTGATCAAGAGCTGCCAAGCCAGGACCCCAAATCTTACCATCTGAAGATAGTTGATTTATACACAAAAGTGCTCAAAACCTGCTATAAACAGGGCTTAAAATAGCACTATTTAGGTACTAATCAATTACTCTTTACTAGCTCGCACTGCCTCTTCCCTATTGATTCTGATGTACACCTATTGTTGATCAGTTCTTGAGTTTTAAGCCTCAAGCTATCCTTGCAGTGTTGCAAACTGTTTAACCATCCTATATCTTCTGCCTCCAAAGCTTTTTTCATGCTACAGTCTCTAGCTGCCAGCATTGTGCATAAATTGTGTTCTCAATTCCTTGATTCTTCCCGGAAAAGTTCATCTCTAACTTTTAGCTCTTCTCTCCACATTGCATCCCTCTCTTCTATCTCCTCTTTTTATTATAAGTCTCTCTGTCTGATTATCTCTTCCAGGTGCTAGCATCTTCTTATTAGTTCTACTTCCAAACATTCATCTCTGAGTTGCAGTTGGAGTTTCGGTCGGTCATTTCTTTCCTTCATCCTCTTCTCCATTCTAACTAACATGTCCATGATGTCTGAATTGCTGCTTTGTTGCCCTAAGCTTCCAGCTGGCTCTTGATTGTACTCTCTCACATCTAGAGATAAATTCCATCTGGGGCTTAGGCTTTTCTGCCTTTTGTCTCTTCTTTTATCAATGCTTAGTACCATAGCATGTTCAAGATTGTCTACTCTTCTTCTTCTTCTTCTTCAACCTCTTGTAATTTTTTCTTGCCCTTGTTTGATGGAGCTCTGGTGATTCTAGTTAATGTCAAATCGGAGGTTTTATGACACCTTTCGTCTTCTTCCTAGGCCCTCCCACCCCTCCCATGCAGACTAAAGATCATACATCATGGCATCAAACCCGGTATTTACTTCCTAAGAGTAGTTTAGGATAGAGTTTTCGATGATTTTACCCACATTAATCTTGTACTCTTTCAACAATGCATACAAGAGTATTGCTTTTCTCAATAATCATACCAACACACTCGCTCTCCGTAAGTAACCCTTTCAATAGACCACAAGGGTTCATCTCTTGCCGGTAGCCCACCTCACCCTTCCCATCGGGCTAGCAATTCCAATATCTTCCGGGACCGGGTTCTTTTGAAATCCTTTGAATTTGGTTCCATCCATCGTCTTTGCTGTCCTAATTTTGTTTATAGCTCCTCTATTGAATGAGATCCATTTGCCTCTGACATAATAGGTCTTCTCTTTCTTTCCTACCAAGTTTGCGTAAAATTCTCAAACCAATGCAGTAAAACTAGCTGGTTTATGCGCGCAAAACAAATTCCATCCTCTTTATTCAATCACCTCTCTAAATGGAAATATGAGTTTATAGAAACCTCTCTCACTAATGAAACTCTTTTGCTCCAATGTATCTTTCATGACCACATACGCCGCATTTAAGATCAATTCATCTTCTTCCTCATCTTGCTCTGTTTCAGCACCTTCTCTTCCTACTTTCCTCAACTAGTTGCTCAATTTCTTTTCTCTCTTCGGATGGTTGCTTAGTTTCTTTCCTTTCTTCTTGCATAACCATAATCTAAGGCTCAAGAGTCACTTTTTCCTCATTCCCGATTTATTCCTCCATGATCTCCTTCAAGTTAGGAATAAACTCTATTTGTTCGCGACATTGCGTAAGCCGGTTGATTTGTGGTTTCAAGGTGAGGAAAGATCGCAAAGGTAGAAGAAGAGTTTGAGGGCTTCCAGAGTGAATCATTTTTTCAATTAACTTTAACATCATGTTCTCTATTTATAGGGGCCCACTAATGCTTCACAATTAATTTGTTGCGAAAATAATCTCTAGCTACCCATACATTAAATGTTTATAGTCCTAAAATTTATGTCATGACATAAGGTCTTATTGTCGTGACATACAGTTATGAATAAAAAATTGTTAAATGTTGAGACATAAATTTTCTTTGCCGCGACACAGTTGTAGCTCAATTGTTCAACAATTATGTTACGACACAAAATTTTATTATCACGACATAACTTCTTGTGTCTTATATTAAAAATTGTCGTGACAATAAATTCTATGTTGCAAATCTTAACATAACTCAGGTTCTGCTTGTCTGACAAAAGATCATTATGTTGCAGCAATATCGTAGAAGTTTCCATAGTGCATTATTGCGACAATAAACACTATGTTACGACATATTTTCCTTTAACTAAGATAGGCAAAAGTTATCTTTGTTGTGACAAAGAAAAATCATGTCGCGACAAAATACGCATTTTCATCCAAAATGCCAATTTACAAATTTCAACCAATTAACAGACAATTCAGTATGCAATTAATCCAGACCACTCAACTCACGCTTGTGAATACAGTTTAACAAAACATCTCAATTCAAGCATAATCAATTCAACAAAATTTCTCATCATAGAATGATAATATATTCTAAAATCACTGGAAATAACACAAAAGCTAAATGAATTTTCACAAGATCACAATAGCTTTTCTCCTTTCAATTTGGATTGTATCATTCATTTCATTTCGCTTGTTCATTGACTATAACTCAATTGATGACTATCTTTTCCCGACCAAAAAGCAAAAATCAACTCTATATAATTTTAAAAAATTCAAAATCAAAACTAAACAATAAAAGTTCAGCAAAATAAAGTTATCAAAGGATAATGAAAATTTGCTTGGGTTGCCTCCTAAGAAGCTACTCAATTTTATGTCTTTAGCTAGACATTGCTACCATGTGTTTTCTTATCAACAATTTCTTCATTTCTTCAAATCTGGGACTACTCTTCATTCAAACTACCTCCCAAATAATACTTCAATCTTTGGCCATTAACTTTAAACCTACTTAAATTTGACTTGTAATCGTTCCAAACTGTGTGTAATCGCAATCACTGTGTAAGTGCCACTCCACCTTGATTTGAGCTTCCTAGGAAATAATCTAAGCCATGAGTTGTATAAGAGGACTGATTCTCCTATCTTGAATTCTCTCCTCAGTCTACTCTGGACATGCCATTTCTTGGTCTTATCTTTGTAGATTCTTGCATTATCATAGGCTTCATTTCTCAGCTCTTCTAATTCATTCAATTTGAGGAGTCTTTTTTCTTTAACAACTTGGAAATCAAAGTTTAGCTTCTTGATTTACATTGTTTGAAAACGTTTCAAAGGTAGATGACATTGCTTAGCAAATACAATTGTATGGGACATATCCTGAGGAGAGATTTATAAGGGGCCAGATGCCCACAAAGCATCATTTAGCTTTGTTGACCAGTCTTTTCTGTTTGCATTTACTATTTTCTCTAGTATGGTTTTGATCTCTTTATCGATATCCAGCTGTGTTCATTTTATTGGGCGGTGATAAGCCAATCCCATAACATAACTCATATTCGCTAGTTTTGCAAACAGTTTGTTTGCAACATGGCTTCCCTGATCACTAATGATTGTCCATGGGGCTCCATATTTACTTAAGATGTTTCTTTGAATAAACCTTACAACTGTGTTAGCATCATTTATGGGACAAGCTATTGCTTCTACCCATTTGGATACATAATCCACAATAAGGAGAATGTACAGATTTCCAAATGAAGCTAGGAAAGACCCCATGAAGTCTATCCCTCATACATTAAAAATCTACACCACCATGATTCCTTGTAGAGGTGTAAAACCCGAGAAAAATCGAATTTTTCTGAAAAATGGAAAAATGGTAATTTGCCTTTATAGCACAGGTTGAAAACCTGGAAATTTTCTAGATCTCGAATGATGAAACGAACCTCACCGTTGGATTCGTCTCACAAAATCTAGATATTAAGACGAATTTTGTTGAATATATAGTCTTACTTTCACGCTTACTAGGGCTGTGTCCAGCGCGGTGATTCAAGGACCCAGATTTTACAAAAAAAAAAAAATCTCAAGTTGTAAGTCAACTGAAAGCAAACTCATAGAAAACATCAGAACATAAATCCAGACAAATGTACAGTTTTATACAAAAATTGGAACTATAAGTGTGGATTAATGGGCACTGATATGGCAATCCCTAACTTAAACTTAAGTTATAACAAAAGGGGGAATTAGGGAAAAAAATAGCCATTTTTTCCTTGGTTTGACCAAGAGAGAGATAAAGGAGGGAGAAAGAGCACCAAACTTCTCTCTATGATCTATGGAACTCCGTTGGTCGCTTTTGCCGCCAACAAAGTTCATCGTGATCAACGAGGGTACGCGTAGGTACCGAAAAACACGGATTTCGCCAAGGTTCGGGCCAGGGAGTTCCAAATCAAGGTTCTTGGTCAGGAACCACTAGGCCTGTGGTTCCTGTTCCAAGAGGCAGGAACCTTCCTACTTGGCTTATTCTTCAGCCTTGGCCAAAAAATGGTATGATGTTCAAGTTCTATCAAAGATCCTTTGTCTAGCGAATGAATCTCGCTTAGCTAATCGAACTTCGCTAGGCGAGGACATTAAGTCTCTAGGAAGAGACTTCGCCAGTGAAGGTGGCGTCTCTGAGACGTAGCGTCCGCCTAGGCACCTATGTAGCGACTTCTGGGTCTGATCCAACTCAGCAAGCAGTCCCAACCAAACCTAGGGACGCCTGACGTATTTCTTTAGTTATCGCTTTATTACATTTTGTTTTCAATGTCACCTAATCTCGTCAATCCTAATACGATCCAACCAAGCCCGTATGCATTCGACGCTTTCATTTATCTTATCAAACATTTTATTAATCGCCGAAGGCGGAAGTGCTTTCGCCAGCGCGCCCATAAATCGCCTACAAATATAAAGCAACTGGCAGCTCATAAATTATTAACAAAGATATTACAAAGAAAAAGATTCATGTCTTTTCAAGATGATACAAAATCAAGTTTCGTGGTTTAACCCTTTGTTTGCAAACAATTACTGTTCAAAGATGATATGTAAAATTTTGAGTATAAATTATACTGTATTTCTCTTATAATCTAAATGCATCTGGCTTCTTCTCTTTGTTTACTGACACTGGCAAGATAGTTAAAACTACACGCTTACATTTTCATGCCTAAAGGGTTCTATACAGCCTATTCCATTCAATTTAACTCCTAAGCATTTACCACAAATCATGCCTAATATATCAACATATACTCATGCTTTCAATGTAAAATCATCATGATATTCAAACATATTCATAAAATATCTCATTACACCTGGCCAATGCTGGCTATTTCACTGACTATTCGACCACAATTCTCTCGCTGATTCCGCTTGATGAATCCCGCCTCGCCATCATCTCAGAATGTGCCGCACATTTATTCTATCTCCCATCACATTTGATACCGCTGGCATCCCGCACGTATAACTTATTCTATTTCATCACGGATGCCGTCAGTAATCCCAACGTGGTATCAATTAAAATGCCATACGCCGTCAAGCGACGACGTCACTGCGCATCCCGCCTGGGCGGATGATTTCTTCAATGCCATATCACCGCGACGGATGCCGATTAGTGCATCCCGCCAAGTGGGACATCGGGTACTTCGGGTGCCTTTGTGACTGATGCCGATCGGCGCATCCGTCAAAGCATCTATTCTGCATATATTCACTTCACACCCGACTGATTCCGCCTTTGGGTAACTCCGCCTTATCATCATTTGATTTTCATTCCATTGATCATTATCACATTCAATCTCATATTCACTTTCGGGATATCTTCAAAGACATACTCAATCTACATAATCATATTCACATACTCATTCATGAACTCGATTCATGTTCTCATTCATAGTTAATTGGTAATCCACCAAAATACTTGAATTAAGGATAGAGTCGAGAACAAACCAATTATCATTCCGCTTTTCAGCGTCAACCAGCCAGGCTGTCACTTCACCCGCACCTAGTCAAATACAATTTATTCAATTTTAGTGATTATGCAACAATCGCACAACGTAATATCGCTGAGGCAGCAAAGCCTTGCCGAGGCGGTGAGGTACTGATGCTTTTTTTACTTAGACTCATTCTTATTCCCTATGAGTCTATTTCATTTAGAACTGGAACCACTCCAACTGATTATCCTAACTGCAAAGTTATGGTATCACAACCAATCAATTTGTCGATTACACTGGGGACTGTATTACTAATTTTTTCCGTGTCTATCATCTGCCTTCTTGACACTATCTCTTTATACCTATTTAAAGTTAAGGTGTGTTATGGGTTCTATTCCAATTGAATCACCAATTCGACACCAACTTCAAGTTACGTCCAAATAACCCTGATTACTCCTGTTCAAAGCTAACTGAGTTCGGTTTGGCACATGTCCCACTTGAGTGGAATTGTTAGGCCTCTTATGATAAGAATTTATGATGCCTATTTTAAGCTTGTCCCTCCTTAAAGCCCATTTTATGCAGCCACTTGAATCACTCAAATCTAAAAGAAATGATGTTATAACAAATATTAAAAACCCGGTCGAAATTGAGAATGTAGCAGCCAGGCTGAAACTCAAAGCAATTACACTTTGGCCAAAAATACTGTAATTTGAAGTGCAGGTACACTTTCAGCGTACTGCATGTCACCCGAAATGCCTTAAAATGTAAGCCACATTTTTTATACTTTGATCCCTGTTCAATTTACACTTCTCAAACACACATCAAAACCATCTAAATTCACCTGAATCTCTTTTCTACTCAATTCCTCTTTCAATTACATATATTTCTTCAAAATTCTTTCATGAATTCCTTCAAAGATCATTCCAACATGGGTTATGACCCATCCTCAAACTAACCATGATGATTATTAGGGGCTTATTCTAAACTTAATCAAGGACTCTCAATTAACCATGGATCCAATTTAAAAGAGAGATTCAATAGATTATTCCTTGCATCATAAGGGTTTTACCCACAACACTAACAAGTTAAGGGTTTGTGTGACTAATTCCACAAAACCTAGACAAAGGAGACCATTCTCCAAAACAAAGCTCTAGGAAATTCAAAACACTGATCCAAGATGAACACACACTTTGGTTTTGATCTTCCTCTCCTCCTTTCTTCTTCTTCCTCTTCTTCCTCTGCTTCTCCCTTCTTCTCCTCTCACACTGTGTTTTTTTTTTTGTTTTGGGCAAAATTGGAGACCAAAATGAATTTTAGCTTGCTTTCCAATTTTATATTTTCAACTTTTCATAAATTGCAACTAGTCTCATATCTTTAATTTTGCACCAACTTGTTTTATTTCTACTATGCCCATCTCTACCCTTTTTTGATTTTATGTCCTTGAAATCTCAATTTTATCCTTGTTCTAAAGGCTGTACTTCAAGTTAACTAAACTATTTACTTCATATAACTCATTTCAACTTTACTTCAATTTTCCTTAAAAATCCCAAGTTTGGCCTACAATTCACACTGCAACAGAGTAAAAAATTATTATAAAATTTATTGTATTTTGGGCGTTACAATTCTCCCCTCACTTAATAAAATTTCGCCCGAATTTACCTGAAGTTAAAAACAGTTTATAAAATCGTTGCTGCATCGTTTCACTCTTCCAAGGGCTTCCTCTGCCTTGTGATTTCTCCACAACACTTTGACCAATGACCTTCTTTGCTCGCACTTTTCTACCTCCCAAGCCGCTAAGATTTTTGGCACGGTTCTTCTTATATGTCAAATCCGCTAAGCTCAATCAGTTCTAAGAGACTACATGTGTCGGATCCGGTTTGAGACTCGTAGCATTGAGATATTGAAAAACATTATGGATCTTTTCCAACCGGAGGTAATGCTAATCAGATGCTACCGGACCCATCTAATTTTTCGATTACTCATACGGGCCAATAAACTGGGGCTCAACTTGCCCTTTTTCCAATCTCATCACCTTCTTCCATGAGATACTTTAAAAACACTTTTTCACCGACCTCATATCAATATCCTTCTCTTCATGCTCAGATATGACTTCATTCCGTCTGGCCACTTTCACCCCTCACCAATCATTTTAACTTTTTCACTCGTATCAACTCCGGGCCAATCACTTTTCTTTCACTAATTCCGTCCAACAGCATAGTTCTACATTTTCTTCCATATAGCCCCGAAGGCTTATTCCAATACTTGATTAAAAACCGTTGTTGTACATAAATTAACCAAAGGGGATGTGTCGATCCCAACTACCCTCATACATCGCACAACTCCTTAACATATCTTCCAAAGATCCGATCACTCTCTCGATTATTCATCCGTCATGTGGAACGTCAGATTAAAATTCAATCGAGTGCCCATGGCCTCTGCAATTTTCCTAAAATCTGGAGTAAACTCCTGATCTCAGATGAAATTATGGATAGAATCCCATGTAACCGAATCTATCTTGGAGTATACAACTCGCGCAAATTTCTGTCAGTTTAATGTTTGGGCTCTCACTAATAGAAGAGCCGATTTCGGGTCAATCGGGTCCACTACGACCCAACCGAAATATGCTTTCTCCCCTCGTCATTGCAACCCAACCACAAAATCCATGGTTATTCTATTCCGCATTTCCACTCCTGGGATTCGACAAATGCAATAATCTCAAGGAACTTGGAGGCTCGCTTTACTCTTCACACACCACTCAAGTTACAAATTTCGATATTATCTCTTTCATCTTAATTGCCCACGACATTTTCAAATCTTGATACATTCAGGCTACTGTGATGGAGCAGAAAAGATCCACTATGTGCCTCAAGCATGGCTATTTTTCTCAATTCATCATCATCGTACACAAACCGAGCCTTATAATACAACCTCCATTTTCATTCACTGTGAACCTAGCTTTACCATCTCCAATCTGATCTATTATGGCAGAAATTTCATCTTTCTGCAGGCCTCTAAAGACTAGATTCAAATAAATTCCTGGTCATACTAATTTCGCCACTATTGCACCATCGTCTCTGACATAATGACAAATCACACAACGCCTGAATGCCAGACCGTCTCTCCCACTCAAGGCATCACCACTACATCAGCCTTCCGATAATCAATCACAGCTCATAATCTTTTATCAATTCCATCCACCTCCGTTTGTCTCAAGTTAAGCTCATACAGGGCAAATACTTAAGACTCTATGACTGGTGTAAATGAAATATTCTTTCTCCATACAAATAATGTTCCAAATTTTCAATGCAAATACTGTCTATGCCAATTCAAACTATGGGTACTCATATGTGGCTTCAATTGTTCAAGATGTTTCTGTCACACTTTCATCTCTCCCGCATTAGACACATCCAAGTCCATTTAGTGAAGCATCACTTAGATCACATATTCTACCAAGAAGTCACTAGTTATAATCCAGCCCTTAAGAATGCTTTAGCTTTTCTGTGTAAAACTCCGACATTTTTCAATTCATTCATACTTTACATTTTTCTCGAGCAATCTCGCCATCTATCGTAATCATAGAAAAACCCTTAACAAATCTTCGTAGTAATCGCGGCCTCCCAGAAATCTAATTTCTCAGAACATTTCGGTGGCTTCCATTCATAACCACTTCTATTTTCTGATCCACTTGATTCCTTCTTCGATACAATGTGCCCAAGAAAGGTATACACTTCTACCAACCAAAACTCACTTCTAAGCTCGCATTAACTCCGCTCTTTTCTCAAAATTCCAACACTACCCGGCGCGGGTATTATGACTTTCTCGATCTTTCAATACACAAGAATGTCGCCTATGAACACTACGACAATCGATCCACATATCGTCTAACACACATTCATTAAGTCCATGAAAGCCGCTGAGCATCAATAAACCAAACGGCATTACAAGAATTCAAGACTGTTCCAGATTAACAACGCCGCCTTATGCACACGCAAGATCTTTAATTTTCAACTGGTGATACCCAGATCTGAAGTCAATTCAAAAGATACTCGCACCTTTCAATCGGGTCGGAAAAATCATCAATTTCGCACCGATACTTATTCTTACAAATACAATTTGAACACTTGTCTATAATCAACGATAGTCGGCGTGTACCATCTTTCTTCTCGACAAAAAGCAATGTGAGCTCCCCATGGTGATACACTTGGTCGAATAAATCCTTTTCACAGCTCAGAATCGCAATTTCAATTCCTTTAGCTCATGGAGCCATTCTATACTGCATGGATTTCGTAATCACAATCGCTGATAGCAAATCTAATCTCCCTCTGCGGAGGCAATCCTCGGCAACTCTTCCTAAACACGTCCTAAAGTCACTATCTTAGGATGACGATACACTCAGCCTCGCTTTACCGTATCGATCACATAAGCCAACAGTTTCACATCCTTTTGCACCACTCTTCAGAATCAAGTACATATCACATTGGGAGGTGATTCGGCCTCTCGCGATGAAAATAACCTCATCACATTCTGTCCCACGGCCACTTTTATTCTACAATCAACTTGATCGCCAGGTCGGGACAACTACCCATCCCCAATATCATGACTCAACCCTCGAAGGATAACTCAATCAAATCTCCTGTAAATTCATGCTCGCATTTTGATGAGACAATCTTTATACACTTTGTTCACACAACACTATGCCCGAGCTGTTCGTCATCAAGAGATCATACTTGCTTTCACCTCTCTAAATTACCCAAGTTGGGTATGCTCTGCATTAATACATATGAATGAGTCGGGAATTTCGGGTCTAATACACGTATGTACAAAAGTGATCGGGGATAGAGCGAAACATCGACATCACATCTGGGGCACTGCATCTTCCACCGTCACCATGATATGTTTAAAATTGGCACGAGCATCCCGTCTTCCCAATCAGGTCCCTGTCCTCAACACCTGCAGGATGCAACACTCACGCCTTCTGCAGATCGATGAAACATCGTCAGGCCTGGTGTCGCGGCGGACTTGGCCCTAAGACATTCTTGTATTTTCAGGTTCCATGGATCCACAACCCAAGCAAGCAACTACCAACTTCCAACACCTCCAGCTTCCACAATGTAACAACGATAGAATGATCTTTGTCCCCAGAGGCACCTCCTCGCACTTACATCGACTACACGGGCAGGATAAGATTCTACCGGCACCGATCGTAGCTGCTTGGGATCCCGTGGTCCCCCGAATCTTTAATTCATTGATGAGCACTCGACCGACCGGGATTTTCTCTCTCGCCTTCATCTTTTCTTTCATTTTCCTCTTTCTTTACCAGCTCCATTGTGAGCGCATGCCGTGATTCGAGAAATCGCCATGGCAAAACTCGTGACATGGGTCCAATGTGGTCGCCAGCCGCCTTCAAACTTACGATAATTCTTCTTCACTTGGCCAATAACGGGAGCATACTTGCTCAACCGTGTGAATTTCCTCCAATGTATCTGCTACACTTGGATTGCCTCAAGGCCGACATGAAACCTCGCCGCATATTGTTTAAATAAATGCGCTCCACATAATGCTTCAACTCATCCAAGAAGAACCTCCATGTAACCTTCCTGTGGAGTGCTCCATCACTAAACCCACCACTTATAAGCCTCATCCTAGAATGAGGTCGCACATTCCACTTCTCTTCAAATTGCAATGTGGCCAGACCAAAGATTCGCTCTGGCCCTTCCCGAGCCAATTTTCCGCCGCCATAAGAGGTTCATCATCCTTCTTCCCATGTGCTCACCGCCGGCATTCTCGTATTCTTTCAATGGCCGATCGCGCGCACCCACTGTTGCCCTGGGCTTGTAAGGCCCGAGCCAACTCGTTGGAGGATACCCATAGTACCTCCTACTACTTGTTCCTAGTCATTTGTCGTATATGAGATGCTGTCCACCAACAACACCAGCGTAGATGATAACAGACGATTTCCCGGGTCAACTTTCACTCGCGGGTACCGAATCCATCCATGCTTACCTATTAAACCAAGATCCGCGTTATCATATCATCTCTTTATATGCAAATGCCATATGTCAAATACCATTTTCAAAACTCGCTTAGTGGCCCTTTCCGTGAACGCCTAAACCTAGTTCGATACTCACTAAAGTGTGCAATCTCCAAGTCCCATCCGACCCGGAAGGCGAACCGGAACCTAAACCCGTGGACGCCCTATTATTTCTTTAGTTATCTTTTTATTAAAATTTTATTTTCAAAGTGTCGCGATTCGAATCCCCTACCCGACCCGAATGGCTGATCCAACCGGGGTCTTACATTCGACGCTGGTTTATCTTATCAAAACATTTTTATTATTAACTATTTAGTCATGAAGCGGTTTCATTTCAAGGCAAGCCCATAATCATTTACAAATATAAAGCAATTCTGTGAGGCCCATAAACATTAACAAAATACATTTACAAAGAAAAGCATTCTATGCTCTTTTCAAGATGATACACAAAATCAAGTTTGTATTTAACCCTTGTTTACAAAACACTACTTGTTCAAAAGATGATATATAAAAATTCGAGTATACACTTATACGCTCAGACTTTCTCTATAGACTTATATTACAAGGATCTTGGGCTTCTTCTCTTGCTTACTGACACTGCGCATAGTTAAACTACACGCTTAGCATTTTCATGCCTAGTGGTTCTATACAGTTCTATTCCATATTCAATTTAACTCGGCAAGCATTTATCATTAAACTATGCCTAATATATCAACATATACTCATGCTTTCAATGTAAAAATCATTTCATGATATTCAAACATATTCATAAAAATATCTCATTACACTCGTCAATGTTGGCTATTTCACCTTGACTATTCGATTCACAATTTCTGGCGGATTCCGTTTGATGAATCTCGCCTTATTATCATTCCCAGAATGCGGTTTATACATTTACAATTTATCTCCCATCATGACGGATGCCGTTTGGTGCATCCCAACACGTGGTATCACTTATTCGGTCTCCCATCATGCCGGATGCCGCTTATAATCCCGCTGACGGTATCAATTAAATGCCATATCACCATCATGATCGAGCGTCGATTAGTGCATCCCGCCAAGTGGGAAAATTTCCTCAATGCCATACGCCATCAAGACGGATGCCGATTAGTGCATCCCGCCGCGGATACTGGTAATTTGGTGCTCTTGTGACTGATCCGACGCATCCCGTCAGCTGATTCATTTGGTATATTATTCACTCACACCTGACGGATTCCGTTGGGGTGAATCCCGCCTTTATCATCATTTACTTTAATTCTAAGCATTATCACATTCAATCTCATTCACTGTATTATCTTTCAAAGACATACTCAATCTACATAATCATATCACATACTCATTCATGAACTCGATTCATGTTCTCATTCATAGTTAATTGGTAAACTAACAAAATACTTGAATTAAGGATAGAGTCGTAGAGCAAACCAATTATCGATTCCGTTTCTTCTCGATGTCAACTTTAGGCCAAGAAATGCCTTCACCCGCACCTAGTCAAATACAATTTATTCACTCTTAGTGATTATGCAAATAATCGTACTAAAAGAATATCGTTGAGGCAAGCAAAGATGTGCTGAGGCGGTGAGGTACGGTACATTTTTTTTTTTTACTTAGACTCATTCTTATTCCCCTATGAGTATATTTTACTTAGGAATTGGAATCATTCCAATCGGATTATCCCAATCCAAAGTTATGGCATTTCTTTCATGCTAACTAATCAATTTGCTTACTATGACCGGGACAGTTTGTATTACTAATTTTTTTGGGGTTCTATCTTCATTTTTGACACTATCTCTTTGTACACATTTACAGCTAAGGTGTTAAGGGTTCTATTCCAATTGGAATCACCCAATTCGGAGCACCGAAACTCAAGTTACGTCCGAAACAACCCTTGACTATTTTATGTTCAAAGTCGAACCAGAGTTCGGGTTTGCACATGGCCCCACTTTGAGTGAATTGTTGTGCCCCAGATAAGAATTTATGATGCCTATTTTAAGTTTTGTTCTCCTTCTTGAGTTCATTTGACGTGGAGCCATCGAACTACCCAACCTGATAAGAAATGAGCAAGTTATGACCAAATACAAAACCGGTTGAAATCGGATCAGAATGAAAGCAATTGAGACACCCCTAAAGTGTACCGGCACACTCAGCCAAAATGACCAACGAATGTACCCTAAGATACTTTCAAATTGGCATAAGTCACCGAAATGCCTTAAAATGTGTGTCTTTCACATTTTTAGTATCACTTTGATCCGCAATCAATTCTACACTTCAAACACACATCAAAACCATTCCAAATTCACCTGAATCTTCTTTTCTACTCAATTCCTCTTCAATTACATATATTTCTTCAAAATTCTTTCATGAATCTTCAAAGATCATTCCAACATGGGTTATGACCCATCCTCAAACTACCATGATGATTGGGGTTAGTAGCTTATTCTAAACCCTAACTCAAGGACTCTCAATTAACCATGGATCCATCCTGGGGTGCAGAGATTCTATGATTACACTTGCACCATATGGGGCTTCAGTACCTTACAACACCTCAAATGCTAAGGGTTTGTGTGATCTCTTCCACAAACCCTAGACAAAGGAGGACCATTCTCCAAAACAAAGCCTTAGGAAATCAAACACACTTGATCCTAAGATGAATACATACCTGGGTTTTGATCTTCCTCTCCTCTTCTCCTTCTTCTTCCTTTCTTCCTCTTGTTCTCTTCCCTCTTCTCCTCCTCACATGGTTTTTTTGCTAGGGCAAAATTGGAGACCAAAATGAATTTTAGCTTTTGTTTTCCATTTTTTATATTTTCAACTTTTCATAAATTGTAACCGGGTCCTCATATCTTTAATTTTGCAATTCAACTGGTTTACTTCTACCATGGCCCATCTCTACCCCTTTTGATTTTTATAAATTCCCTTATGGAAATCTAATTTTATCCTTTCGTTCTAGTGCCAAAATTTCCAAGTTAACTAAATTTATATTTCATGAACTTTGTCAATTTATCAATTTTCCTTTAAAACCCAAGTTCAAGCTCAATTCATACCCGAATATATAAAAATTTATTATAAAAATTCTAGGTATTTCTCGTAGCGTGAGAATCCAGGGTAAACCACTTCGCTCTAGGCAAAGGGTAGGCTATTCCTAAGCAAGCTCAGGATCACATGAGGCCTATGTTTACGGCCTGTCGGGCCTGGCCTTCTCGCACTAAGATTGTTTGTGGCCTCGCCGGCCATTGTATAACTTGTTTGAGAGTGTCAGCCTTTAATCAGATATATGTTGGACAATGTGCAGCTTTATCAGATGACATGGATGTGTTTATGTTAATCATTACATGGCATAATTATGTGTGTGTCATTGCTTGAATATAGGATGACATGTTGTATGTTTATGTTGATATATGGGTGCATGTGATATTGACATGAATGAAATGTTGCATGGTGTCATACGCAAAGATGTGATTGTCCAAGACACCCAGTAAGTGTGGTGTGACGAAGTTGTCATGAAGATTCATTATACATGTGGCATGATATAACATGCAATGGAGCATTGCATTGCATATGCACGAGGACATCGCATTGAATGTGTGTGAGTGCATGGTTGAAGAATCAACACTGCGTGTGGTGTTTGATTGGGTGGGCTCGACCAAGTGGGACGATGTCCAACAGAGTCTCACGAGTGAATAATGTGGTAAAGAAAACTTGTGTAGGGTAATAGAAAGTAGGGATAAACACCTCCTCGAGTGAAAAACTTGTTAATTGTGGTTAGACATAATTCCAACTTAAAGGTCAGAAAAGTGTTCCAAAAAGGAAGCCCGGGTAAAGGTGACACCAAAATTTAAGTACCCACAAAAACACATGAGTTTTGAATATAAAAGATCATTGCGGTGTAACATCCAAAAAGCTTTTGGTTTGGAAACAAATGAATTTTTTTTAATAAAATGATCATTGGATGTAATCAAGAAATAATGGATTTGACTGCGCATGCCTCGATGATTGTGCGATAGGAGCCGATAAGGACTCTGCATGATGGAGTCGGTAAGGACTTAAAGTATGGTACATGATTGAGTCTCATCTCACTTCATGGCGTGACATGTAGATTCTATGTAGAAATTGCATGTTTTACTTGAATGTGAATGTGGAATAATACTCATTGCATGTACTTAGGGCAGAGTAGCCCTTAGAAATATTTTCTACTAGGCGTGGCTCACCCTTTATGGGAAAACATTTCAGATGCAGGGTGTACACTGGTGGACGGTGCTCATTCGAGGCCGTAATTGTGAAGAAGGCCAACATGTGGCTTTTATAAATCTTTTTGTAAAACTATGGAACAATCTAGTTCTAGTATGTAATAATAGTAAGAGAGTCATGATCGAACTCTTACAGACTATTTTAAATGTAATATCCCATATTTTTAACTTAAATATGGATGAATGGATCTCGGTAAATGGGACCTAACGATATGGTATCAAGTTACTCGATATCCATAGATATTTGATACTAGTTTGGTATCAAAGCTTAGATATGTGATTACTTAAGGTAGTATTTCCACGGGTTGATGGTTGGTCAATGGGAACTCTGGGTTTTGGGGTGTCACGACTTGGTATGATCCCGATAAATGGGACCTAACAATGTGGTATCGAGTTACTCGGTATCCATAGGTATTTGATACTAGTTTGGTATCAAAGCTAGGGTATGACATCGTTTAAGGTAGTATTTTCGCGGTTAACAAATGGGTCAATGGGACCCTGGATTGGGGGTATCATAGCTTGGTATCGAGCCAGTATACCTGCTACCTAGTGGTCGATGGCCATGGTTCTGTGTCATTAGATTCATCAGGTTTTGGTGTCACACCAGATCGAGCTTAGTATACGCTACCTAAGGCTTGATGGATAATGTGGGTCTAGGTCATTAGATTCATCAGGTTCGATGTCATGTTCTTTCTTCAACATAGGTAATGCTGACATCTAGGCTCGAGGGGTACGGGTTTAGACCATCAGATACATCAGGTGCTTCCAAGTTTGTGTTACTTGATTGATTGCTTTGTGTTCTATGAAATATATACATGGTAAATTGTATATAGGAAAAAAGGAACACTAGGGTTAAAAAACATAACCTTGGGGGCTCAGAAAAAGAAAGAAAGGATGGTTCGGGTTGTTAATGTCTATTAGTAGTTGGCACATGCACTACTAGTTAAAAAAGAAAAAGGAATCTCAATTTGCAATTTGACATGTGTAGATGGCAGCCAGGAAGAGGACGAGAGTTATGGATCTGGCAACAACCAACCACCACTGGCCTTTGACCAATAAGCCTTCATGGAGGCTATTGGTGCTGCGACTACTACCATTGCACAAGCGAGTGTTGTGGCTACCACCATTGCACATCCTAGTGCAAATATGGGGCAGGGAGGACCTAGTAACCTCTAGAGGTTTAAGGCACATTGTCCTCCAAACTTCAAGGGAGAAGGGGAATCGATAGAAGCTAATCATTGGTTCCGACAAGTCGGAAAGATATTGGAGTCTATGGAAATCACCTCCAATGCCACGTGGATAAGGCTAGTTGCATTCTAGCTAGAGGGTGAATCCTAAGTATGGTGGGATTGGGTCAAAGCCTCAAGGAGCTTGGAGGCAATGACATGGGAAGAGTCCCATGAGCTCTTCATAAGCAAGTATTTCCCGTTGTCTGCTTGACATGCAAAAGCTCGAGAGTTCCTAGAGTTGAAACAAGGAACGATGATAGTGCTCGAATATGTGGCTAAGTTAATTGAACGTTTCGTAGAAGATTATATGGCCACAAACATGGCCAAAGTGAGGAAATTTAAGGATGGTCTGAAATTGTCCATCCAACTTAAAATTGTGGAACTCCTCCTATAAGATATGGACTCCATGGTCAAGACAATCATGGCCATAAAGAGGGAAGTGGATGACGCACGAAGCATCCGAGATACGGGTGTTGAAGATACAAGGAAGGAGAGTCATCTCTCTCCTTCTAGCTTGGGAAAGAAGCAGAGGACTTTCTACCTACGAGGGTTTCTGGGTTGATAGACCGTGGCACGGGCTAAGGCCGCATCGCCATCCCAATACGGGAAGCACCCGCGCTACCAGCCGCTTAGGGCAAGAGGACATGTTTCCATTAACACCACCGACACATGAGACGGATCGTCGCTGCAGACAGGCGGATCCTGCTATGGACCACCTAATCCCAAACACGCTGGGACATGCACGTACTCAGCCAAGCCCTTACCCCACTACGGGCCAGAGAACTCCAGATAACCTTGCGCCGCACGCTGCACTCCAATATTTTGTAGACAGGCCACATGTGTCGGGGCATGGGTCGAGGTCAAGGGTAGGGCTCACAGGCCGGGACTTCAAAGACAAAGGCATGTCTATGCCATCACACCTCAAACTAAGATTGAAGATCAATAAGTTATTTAGGGTCCTTTTCTACTCCTTCGCTTATGGGCAAGAGTATTGTTTGATTATGGTGCATCTCATTCATTCATTACTGCATCATGTGTGAAAGATTTGGGCTTAGAGGTTGAAACTCGAAGAGTTACAGAATGTGAATTTCCCAGAACCAGGTGAGCGATCGATATGTCGATCAGGAGCCAGAGATCTCGAGATTCTACCACTATGGACCTTGGGTCATGGACATGTCGTTTGATGTCATCCTGATGGATCGTTGATAGCACCACATCAAGTCATCATTGATCAGGATCAGAGGAGGGTTACTACCTGGCGACAGCTGATACAATGTTTCAAGTATGTTTCAAAGGGATAAGCATGACGCTTCACCCCGAGTCGTGTATGACTATAAGTGGCACAGTCAATTAATGGGTTGGCTGGCAAGCCTTACCTTAGAAGACGAGGTGAGACAAGAGTTGAGTCTCCCTTAGGTGGTTTGTGGGCATGAGGATGTTTTTCTGATGAACTACTCCGGATTACCGCCGCATGTTGATTTACTACGTATCGAAGTCAGACCCTAGCAAAGATCACCTATTTCTATGACTCGCATAGAATGTCGAAGGTAAGAACTCAAGGTCCAACTTAAAAGAATTGTTGGATAGGTTTTATCGACCAAGCACTTCACCTTAGAGTGTCTATGAACGCTTCCAAGAAGAGGGGATTAAAGACTCAGTACTGTGTACATTACCACAAATTGGAATAGGGCTACTATAAAAAATAAGTACCCTTTGCCAAGGATCAATGATTTATTTGATCAGTTGAGAGGGGCCCGAGTTTACTCCAAGATAGATCTCTACAAAAACTGTTTAATGCCACGCTGAGGTTAGGCGATATCCCAAGACTTTGTTTAACATGATATGGGCATTTGATTATTCACAAAGGATGTCACTGCGTATTGACTACGCCCAACGATTCATAGATCTTATGCATAGGGTATTCTAACCCAACCTAGATTATGAACAGGGTTTTCGTGGATGACATCTCGACTACTCCAAGTCCGCAGATCATAAGGGCCACTGAGGATGCTCTCTGTAGTTCCGAGAGAACATCAATTGCATGCTAAATTTAGCAAGTGTGAATTTTTGCTTACTAAGGTGACATTCTTCGGGCACATGGTATCAGCTTCGGGGGTATCCATGGACCTGGAGAAGGTTGAGGCAATTATGAGTTCGGAGAGACCAAAGTCAGTCTTCAAGATACACAGTTTCTTAGGATTGGTAGGGTACTACATGAGGTTCATTGATGACTTATCCCCGTTAGTTGCACCTATGACGAGATTGACTCAGAACGAGGTTAAGTTTGAGTGGAATGACTTGTGTGAGAAGGCATTCCAGGAATTAAAGAGGAGGCTTACTTCAGCTCCTATTCTGATAGTCCTAGAGAGGGGATATAGGTATACAATATATTGTGATGCCTCCAAGGATGGATTGGGATGTGTTTTGATGCAGTCCGAGAAGGTAGTGGCTTATGGTTCTCGGAAGTTAAAGAACCACGAGCACTACCTACATGACAGCTGAGTCATGGCCATTCTTCGCTTTCTTAAAGGCTGTCACTATTCACGTGAACACCGAGGTGTTTTCGAACCACAAGAATCTGAAGTACATTTTCACACAGTAAGACCTCAACATGAGGCAACACAGGTTGATGGAGTATCTAGGGGATTATGATTTTACTTTGCCTTACCATCTCGATAAGGAAAATATGGTGGCTGATGCACTCAACTAGAAGTCACTTCGAGTGTCATAGTATAGCTCTACGGCAAGATGCTCGAGACTGACATTTCTAAACTCCGTAGTACGCGATGAGCTGTGTACCTCCGGAGTTTAGTGTGCTATGCCTTCCTTACGTTAGAGTGGATTGAGTCTTGTGGATAAGACAAATAAATATCGCCCATCGCACGGTACGATAGGTACAAGGATGAATGATAGGCTGCACACAAATGGTACTTAAGATAGGATGGGTCAGGTTCCTAGTTAGAAGATCTACAGAGGATCTCAGGAGTTCCAATGCTCGCTTACTGCAGATCCAAGTGGCACAAGATGTATCATGACCACGCTGCCACATCGGAGTAGGATGAAGAAACACGCTGATTTCGCTCAAGGATGTCCCATGTGTTAGCAAATACCGAAAGCACCAAAGGCCAAAGAAGCCGAATTAAACCATCGGAGGTAGCCAATGAAATGTGAAACACACATGGATCATAGACCACTGCCATGAACATCGCAAGGGCATGACGTGGTGTGGGTGATAGGACCGAATTTACTAAGTCAGACACTTTTCGTTATGCGATGACCTTCACGCTGAGGAATTCTATAGGTTGTAATGCATTTGAGATTGTCTTACATGGAGGTCGTGTCCATAGTATCAGATTGAGATCCAGCCATAGATCATTTTGGAGAGTTTCTAGTGAGCCATGGTGACACAAATATGATGAGCAATCAAGCCATCCTCAAACGACGGCCACCGTGAGACCATCCGTACTTTAAAGGACATGCTACGGGCATGCGTCCTAGATCTTAAGGGTGGTTGGGAAGAGCATTTACCCTTAGTGGAATTTGCCTACAACAACAGTTATCAGGCGAGCATATAAATGGCACCCTATGAGGCATTATATGGGAGGCCATGTCAATCTCTAGTTTGTTGGAAAAAAGTGGGAGAAAGAACCACCAAGGGTCTAAAATTGGTTAGAGACACCTCTGAGAAGGTAGATTTCATACGGAAGTATCTTCTCATGGCTCAGAGCCGGTAGAAGAGCTACACCGACCGACGGAGGCTACCTCTAGAGTTTGAGGTGGGTGATCATGTCTTCTTGAAAGTGATGCCTAAGAGATGAGTGGCCAGGTTCGGCAAACAGAAAAAGCTATCGCAGAGGTATATTGGGCCCTTTGAGGTACTCGAGAGGGTAGGTACGGTTGCATACCGGTTGGCTTTACCGCTAAGTTTATCGAGTGTTCATGCGGTATTCCATGTCTCCATGCTTCAAAAGTACACCCCAGATCCGACTCATGTGGTGAATTAGGGAGAGCTTGTGGTTGACGTTGATGGAACCTTCGACGAGGGACCGATGCGTATCATGGGTTGGGATCAGGTTTTGTGAAGCAAGATTGTGAGGCTAGTGAAGGTGTTATGGCTGCACCAAGGAGTGGAGGATGCAATGTGGGAATGTGAAGACACTATGCATGCCAACTATCCCTTCTTGTTCGAGGAAGAAGGTATGTTTTTAGTCATTGATTTTAAATGATTGTTGCATATGCTTGTGATTGTATGTGTTGTGTGTTGAAATTTCGAGACGAAATTCTTTTAAGGGGGGAGAATATAAAACCCGAGAGAAATCGAATTTTTATGAAAAAAGGCAAAATAGTAATTAACCTCTATAGTATTGGTTGAAAACCTAGAAATTTTCTAGATCTTGGATAACAAAAAGGACCTCGTCGTTGGATTTGTCTCGTGAAATCTAGTTACCTAGAAGAATTTCATTGAATTTCGAGATAGTTGTATTTTCTCGTCATGAAGAGTGTCTAGCACTCAGGATCAGATTTTTACGAAAATCCTGGTTAGGAAATAACTTAATTTAAGTCTATAGAAAATACCTGAAATGTATACTTCAAAGAAATGGAATCGAGCAAGGTGGACACGCTGACGCACGTGGCCATCCCCCCTAACTTAAACTTAAGCTAAACAAATGGCACTAGGGTGTGCCATTTTCCCCTGGTTTGACCGAGAGAGAGAGAAATGGAGAGAGAAAGAGCACCAACTTCTCATGACGATCTACTGAATCCATCACCTGCTGTCCTACAGAACAAAAACATCCCATTAATGATGGGTGAATGCATATCGAAAACACGAGATTTCGCCGAGGATCCAATCGAGGAGTTCGAGAAATCAAAAGTTTCAGGTTTGGGAAGCATTCACGAGGCTTCCTAAGGTTCCTTCTAATCTCCAAGAGGTAGGGAATTCTTCCTACTTGGTTTATTTTCCATTTTTGGGCCAAAAAATGGTTTGGATGTCTGGGTTCCTATCTGGAGTCCTTTCCCAGGCGAAATAATCTGCCTAAAGAGGACACCTCGGCCTCTAGAAGAAGGAGTCTTTGCCTAGGCAAAGGTGGTGTTCCCCTAGGTAAAGGGATCCGCCTAGGCATGGGAGTGTTTGCCTGTGCAAACCGAGCACATACTGAGGTGGTTTCTGGTCCTGATTAAGCGAAAGTAAAAGGCCCGGCTTTAGAGAGGGCTTTTGGTCATTTAGGGTGGAACCAATTTCCTGGCTGTAGATGAAGGTAAGTTATGCCTAAAGGGCATGTGATTGCCGAGGTCGTTTATATTCGTTTCGTCGGTCTCGCCCGGTTTGTGATTGTTTATGTCTTGCTTTAGGGCCATTATATGACTTGTTTAAGAGTGTCATTGATTGACTAAGAGTGACATGTTTGGATGCCAATATGTGTGTTCTAATGTATTGACATGTGATGAGTTTATTGGTGAAAATGGCCATTACATGGCTTGATTGTGTGTGTGTCATTGCTTGAACATAGAATGACATGTTGTATGTTGATGTTGATATATGCGTGCATGAGATATTGACATGAATGAAATGTTGTATGGAAGTCATATGCAAGTGATGTGATTGTCCATGACACCCGGTAAGTGGTGTGGATTGTGTTGTCCATGTTGCATTCATTATACATGTGGTATGCTATAACATGCAATGGTGCATTGCATTGCATATGCATGGGAACATCTCATTGAATGAGTGTGAGTGCATGGTTGAAGAATTAATACTACGTTTGGTGTCACATCATGGGCTCACCACTAGAACGATGATCCACTTGTCACACAAGGAATAATGTGGTAAAGAAAACTTGTACCTGCACAGCAAGTAGGATAAACACTTCCTGGGTGAAAGACTCGTTAATTATGGTTAGACATAACTCCAAGGAAAGGTCAGAAATTGTCTAAGTGTGCAAAGAGAGATTGTACAGACACTAAAAAAATTCGCACCACAAAAGACAGCATGAGTTTTGAATATGGGACAGGTGTAACATCCAAAATCTGCTTGAAAACAAATGAATTTGTTTTGTAAAATGATCATTGGATGTAATCCAGAATGATGGATTTGATCACGATGGGCCTCGCATCAGGTGATAGGAGTCAATAAGGATCAGTATGATAGGAGCCTGGTGAAGTGACTCGGGGCATGGTACATGATTGAGTCTCTTCACACTTCATAGCATGACATGTAGGATTTCATAATAAAAATTACATGTTTTTACTTGGAATGTGAATGTGTTGAACATGACCATTGCATGTGCAATTAGGTGGGGCCCTTGTAGGAAATATTCTCTATTGGGCGTTGCTCACCCTTTATGGGAAAATATTTCACAGGTGGTGTACAACTCTGTGATTTATGTAACGCATAGAACATTCTAACATAACATGCTTGTGGTATAAAAATAAAATTAAATTGTATTTTTCAAGAATTTCTAAAATGAAAAACGAAAAATAAAAATAATAAAAAATAAAAATAAAAACTTAAATTATACAGAGTCGATAAATTTGGTAAAAATGTCAAAATGAGGACCCAAAGGTCATAAATGAAAAGAATAAATGCCAAAGTGAGAATATTGAGAAGTGGAATGTCAAATAGGGAGAATATGAGGTCTTTAATGCAAAAATGAGAAAAAGATGATTTAAAAGGTGCTAGCCAAACATGGCCTTACACATGAAATGAGATAAGACCAAAAATTTGTCTTATAAGGAGCTCATTTTGGGCATTCACATTTGAGAGCTAGGGCTCTCACATTTTGAGAAGGAAGAAACCTTGTTGGGTTTATTGTCCCCTATTTCGTTCAAGGTTTTGCAAGTAAAGTGAAGGAAAATAAGAGAATGAAGAAAGAAGAAAAGGTAAAAGTGAGGTTCAGTTTTCGGGTCAATTATGGTTCAGTTTTGATACAATTTTGGTGTTTCGGAACAGTTTTGGTATTTAGGCCATAAGTTGAGTTTCACTCATCCAAATTGAGTGATTCAAATTTTTAGGTATACTGGACTTCAAGGAGAAATATTTCCCTGAAATAATTGTATTCAAATTTGGACCCCACTAAAACCAGAAATTCATCTAAAGGGAGCTATGTTTTTGGGCAAATTTTGGTTATGTGTTGAAAATAGAATAGTCCCGGATGTTTAGGACATATCTAGAGCTTTGGTGCTCCGAATTAGATGATTCTAATTTATGAATAAAATATATTTATAGAGGAATAAATATAAGTGAAGGTGTTGGGCAAAGTCGAACCCTAACTAGAAACCTAAATAAACCAACTGATATTGTTCTCTAATTGTGATGATTTAGGGGTTGGTGACGATGAAAACCCAAATTGAAGTCAAGATTCCGAGGATAGGAATTGAAGTCGAGATTTCGAGGATAGGAATCAAAGTGCGACAACCTTTTTGGTTCGTTCTCTATTCTTCTCTTCTTATTTCAAGTATCAAAATTGTTTGCACAATTATTGAAATCTGATTTTCACAAAACCGCATATTGATTGATTTTAAGTGACGGAGAAAATTGATTGTGAAATGATTGTCATGAAAAATCGCATGAGTATTGAGCGCTATTGGAGTATAAATGTATATACCTTATTGGAAATTTCTACATCATTTGAAGGCCTTAATAGAATGTTTAGTCCGGTCATATTCAGTTAAGGATAGATTGGTATACACAATAAGGGTCAAACTAGCGCATCAGGAACTTAACTAATGTAGTGGTCACTAATCCGTGAGCCCGGGGACAACATCGTAGTAGTTCACAAATGATTTTTACTAACCCGCTAGTAGCCCAACTGACCGTAATGTTATAAACCTTTTATACAATGCTGTGCTCTAGTGGGAACATGTCAGATTCCATTATCCTACGTGTTCAAAAATATCGCAAATTCATTTAAGGCAAAATGATTAGAATGGTAGAAATGCATGATTTCAAGTTTGAATAAGTTATTGCATATGAAAGGAGGGCTTGTATGATCAATGAATTGTAAATTAATGTATATAGAAATAATATATATACGCATTGTATTGCATTGATCATTCAATAAGGTTCAAAGCATTGTTTTAGAAAAAGTCGATGATTTGTGTTAAATGAAATGGGAAGAGAGAACTGGGGAGCAGAACCACTAAGCATGAAAATGCTTAGCTTGTTGTTTTTATCATCACAGAGGGTACCGAGGAACATAAATTAAAGCAAGACCATGTAAGCTGAAATATCATCAAAAGAAGCACAGGGTAAAAGTAAAGCTTCGACCATGAATACATGTAACCCCATGATTGCTTTTTGATATTTTTTGTAATAAACTATGTTATGAAAATTGAACTCTAATAAATGTTTGTAAATGTTTTTTATATTTAAAACGGCTTATAATGTCGTAATGTATAAAGGTGGGAAATGGAGCAAATGGGCATATAATGCCATATTGAATGAAATGTGTATTGAGAACAAAATGATGGGCCCCCTTTAAGTTAACATGATATATATACATATATATTTTCATAAGGATAATTATCCTTACAAATGAGTATGAAATGTGTTTTATCAGAAATGAATCAGATTTGATTCATAAAAGACAGATCGCATTCTCGAACTGATTCCATACCCTGGGTCGAAGCCTGCACGGTGCGAGCCCTCACATTTAGTATAAGAGTTTAAGGTTTAGGTGTTTTATAAAATGATTTTTAAAATTGTTTATGACATGCACGCATTTGGTATAAAGGACGACAGAACTCGACGCGGATCTCATTTACCTTATTGTGTTAAACATGGATAGTTCAAGGCTTCACCATAAAGATCAGCAGACTGTGAGTCGCCCAAATAGCCCCACCAATGTGGATGGTGGGCAAGCGTCCCATGCTCCATCGATACATGAACAAGAACAAGCCACATGAGGTACTATGGATATCCTCCAATAGATAGCTCAAGCATTGCAAAGAGCAGCACAACCATCTACAATTGTTCCTCAACGGTCAGCCATAAAGAGAATGGCAAAATACGGACCCATAGATTTTCTTGGGAAGAAAGATAATGAGCCTTCCATGGTGGAAAATTGGCTCGAAAGAACTGAGTGAATGTTGCGACAAATGCATTGCACACTAGAGGAGAATTTAGAGTGTGCGACCTCATTACTATAGAATGAGGCTTACCAGTGGTGGGTTTCCGTGACTAGAACCGCACCACCTAAAAGTGTTACATGGGAGTTTTTCCTGGCGGAATTCGGGAAACAGTATGTGTGTCGTATTTACCTAAGCAATATGAGAGGAGAGTTTCATAATTTGAAGCAAAGGCATATGAGTGTGACAGAATATCAAAGGGAATTCACCCAGTTGAGCAAGTATGCTCCAGAGATGTTAGTCATAGAGGAAGAGAAGTGCCGTAAGTTTGAGGATGGCCTCAATGATTATATTCGGGCCCATGTCACAGAATTTGGCCATGAAGATTTTCTAAGATTGTGACATGTGCACTAAATGTTGAAAGGGTGAAAAATGAAGAGTGTGATAGAAAAGAAAGAAGATAGGGTAAGAAAAACCCCGATCAATCAAGTTCTTATCAGCACAAGAATAAGAAATTTAGAGGACCACAGGGTTCTAGTCAGCCTATAGCTGAGGACCACCAAACTACGGTGAGCAAGACTATTCTATCGGGTAATTCATTAGTTTCTAAGGCACTGTGAGGTTCATCGAGACAGTGACCAAATTCCCTTATTACACACATTGTGGGAGTGAACATAAACGAGAGTGTTTGAGACTGACAGCTTGTTTGGTTTGACATCCAATGAGCACAAAGTAAAAAGATTCTCCTATAGAGCCTGCTCTTTCACAATGAATTCCTAGACTGTGGTACAGCTTCACACAGCACAAAGCAACAAGGACAACAAGAGTATTGCATCACCGAGTGCGTTGAGACAAGCCACATAGACCATAGGCGCATTAAGATGCCCACGCCCACCCGTGAGCATATGCAAATCTAAAGCAAATGAAGATAAAGACGCCTTGATATGATGACTATTGTACATGCATTGATAGATCAAGGATCAACTCATTCCTATGTTCAGATCTATCCTCGACTGTAATTTACTCGAAGAGTGAAACTAGGTATGATATCTTGGTGACAAATCCGCTAGTGGCATAAAGTGTCATTACGAATGTGAGTTTACGTAGATTGTCCCATCGTGAATACTAAAGTATGAGCTGGAGACTTAATGGGGAAGCATTATTCAGAGTTCATGATATTGTGATGGATTGGTTGTCCAAACACTAAGTGGTGGTTGGAAACGAGGAATGAAACAAGTGACCCATATGTCGGCTACAGGAAGTGATTCTTTTATCTGGCGAGAGGCCCCAATCCACCTCTCTAATGTGACATCCGCCGCTACTACTAGAACAATGGTTCGAGGGGTGTGAAGCCTATTTGGCATATGTGATTGATACAAAAAAGGCGGAGCCTAGATCATTAGACACCCCTATAGTTTATGATTATCCGGATGTGTTTTCGAAGGAATTATCGAGATTGCCTCCACAAAGAGAAATTGAGTTTGCAATCGACAAGAAATTCCAGCTACTCCAAGATCCATTACATCGTATAGAATGCTCCCAAGGGAGTTAAAAGAATTGAAGCTTCAAATACAAGAATTATTAGAGAAAGAATTTATCTGTCTGAGTGATCACCACGGGGAGCGCCAAGTTCTTGTTAAGAAGAAAGATGGTATGCTTCCTATTGTGTGTCATTATAGGCAACCTGAAGATGACAATGAAAAAACAAGTATCCATTACCAGATCGATGACTCGTCTGAACCAATCGGCAAGTGTGCGTCTTTCGAATATCGACCTACAACCGGGTATCATCAATTGAGGATTAAGGATGTGGATGTGCATGACTCAAGATTTAGAACGTGATATGACATTATGAGTTCGTAATGCCGTCAGGTCGATAAATGCACCAAATGACGCCTACGGACTTAATGAATTGTGTTTTCCGACCGTATGTAGATCGCTGTTGTGGTGTTTATCGATGACATCCCAGGTATTCAAAGGATCGCAAGATCATGATCTCGCACCTTCGAGCAGTGCTGTGTCCTGAAAGCGGAATAGCAGGTGCAAACCGAGTAAATGCGAATTTCGTTGAGAGAAGTGTCCTTTCGACACATTGTACTCCGAAGAAGAATTCAAGTGGATCCAAAGAAGATGAGTTGATTATTGAATGGAAACCACTGAGAAATGTCACTAAGTTCATAGTTTCAGGATCGCGTGTGCCACATGTAAGGTCAGGTTAAGGGGTTTTCGATGACTACGGCCCCTATGACAAGATTTATTGAAAAGAATGAGATTCGAAAGGAGTGAAAAGTATCGCTGTTTGAAGGTCACATTCTTAACCGAGGCAATGTGTTCTTACTCAAATTCGACCACGATAAAGAATGCGATTTTTAAGTGATTCTTCATTAAATGGATTTGGATGTGTCCCTCATGCAAGAGGTAAAGTGGTAGCTTATGCTTCCAAGCGCGCTGAAGCCACATGAAAAGAACGACCCTACGCGTGATTTGGAATTGGCCTCCATTGTGTTCGCATTGAAATTATGGAGACACTATATTTATGGAGAAAAGTGTTTCATCTATACCGATCACAAAAGTCTTAAGTATTTGCCCTCACAACGAGAGCTTAACTTGAGACAATGTAGATGGATGGAATTGATCAAGGATTATGATTGTGTGATTGGACACCATCCCGAAAGGCTAATGTAGCAGCGCGTATGCTCCGAGTAGAAAGTCGCACAAGCGTTGAATGCTCATTTGTCATCAAGTAGATGATAGTGCAATCAGAAATGAATTCATAGCAAACCGATTTGTTGAATCGAAGTGCTGTGAGGCACAAAAGAATGATGAAAAATTTCTACTATCAGTCGGTCAGAGAGAGAAAGACACTAAATTTTTAGTGAATGAGGATGAATCTTTGTATTATAGAGATTGGTTTTGTGTACCCAATGATGCTGAACTAAGAAGTCCATTCTTGAAAAGGCACATAGTGGATCCTTTTCTATGCATCCCGATAGCACAAAAATGTATCAGGATTTAAAGACTTCATACTGGTGGTCTGGAATGAAGAGAGATGTTTCGGAATTTGTGACCAAGTGTATGGTGTGTGTCAAAAGTGAAGGCGTAACATCATGTTCCTTCAGGATTGTTGCAACCTATTAAAATACCCGAGTGGAAATGGGACCGAATCACAATGGATTTTGTGGTCAGGTTACCAGTAACAGGAAGAAAGCATGACTCAATTTGGGTCATGGTAGATCGATTGACTTCAAGTCGACTTTCGCTTCCCCTTGTAGTGGCCGGCTATTCACTTGATAAGTTAGTAGAGCTTTACATAAAGGAAATAGTTCGGTTATATGGGATTCCAGTGTCTATCATTTCAGATAGAGATCCGAGGTTTACCTCAAGATTTTGGGGAAAATTGCTAGAGGCTTTAGGCGAGTGAATTTCAGCACAGCTTTTTACTCACAAACGGATGGACAATTGATGAGTCTTAAACTCATCTATTTTTAATCCTTTTTTCTGACATGTTTTTAACATTTTCAAATCTATTTTTATGCCAAATTATGGAATATTCACCAACTTTGTGTTTTGCAAGTGTTAATTGAAAATTGAGATAATTCCAGTAGAAAAGAAGCAAAAAAAAGTGAAAATTGCAGCAGTCTCTATTGTGACATAGTTTTTGTCTGTCACGAAAAAATTTCCAGCAAATCAAAGAACTATGTCGCAGCCAGTAGCTATATGTCGCAACAAAGCAGCAGGCAGAACTCAAGGCTGAAAGAGCATTTCTATCACGACAAAGAGTTCTATGTCGCGACATTGCTAAAGAAGAATGAAAAGAAGACTGTCGCAACACCATTAACTATGTAAACGATCAAGGGCGAATAGCAAAAAGGAACTTTGTCCACAGACAATCCTTCCTTTCACAACATAAAAATTTGAAAGACATTCAAATGAATTATGTCGTGAAAAGACAACTTCTGTCGTGAGAAAAATAGCAGAATACAACTTTTTAAGTCAGTTGAGACAAGTGTTTTTATGTTGCGACAAAGTTTTCAACATGGAGCCAGCTCAAGGAAGAATTGATGTCGCAACAAAGAAAATCCTGTCGTGACATTATTTTTAGAATTCAACAAAAAGAGCAACAAAATCTCTGTTGCGATAAAGATTATTTCTATCGCGACAAACAAAACATGAGGTTGAGGTGAATTCTGTCGAGACAAGGAATTCTCTATCGCAACATAGAAGTTAAAGAGCAATACAAGAGGAATGGCGACAAAGAAATTCATGTTACGACATGGTGAAATATTGAAGGCAAAATCTCTATCGCAACAAAGAAGTTTTCTATCATGACAATAAAAGTTGCAGGTTGATAGAATTCTATCACGACAGAAGAAAACTTGTTCGCGACAGAAATTGAAAAGAACTGAGATTAGCCAAGTCAAGTTTGTCGCAACAAAGATCCCTCTGTCGCAACAAATAGCTCAGCTAGCAACAAGGACCAGAAAATAAATCATGTCGCGATAAAAGAAAATTCTGTCGCAACAGAAATTGTGAAGAAACCAAAGAAATCATGTCGCGACATAGCAAAGTCTGTCACGACAGAGTAGACAAGCTGAAAAGAAAAATGCTTGTCACAACAATTTCTAGAGGCATGAGTGTAAAAAGAACTAGTTGCAACAAATTTGGTGTCACGACACAAGACATTCCTATTGCGACAAGAACAAGACTACTACATCAAAATTCTATTGCGACATTATCAAAGTCTGTCGCTGTAGAGTCTAAGAAAGAGCTCAAAAATTAGGTTATGACAGAAAACAACAAGCAGCGATAGAAGCTAGCAACAAAGAATTAAAACTCAGTCTCGACAACCAAAACTTTCCTGGAGGCGCGGCCTTTTCCTCTTGGTCTGAAGCCCGATTGGGGTTCGAGCCGTCGGATGCTCTAATACCATTAAAGATGTAACCCACGGCTGACTGACCGGTTAGGCGGATCAAATCGAAACCAAGGGCCTTACGTTCGAAGCCTTTTATCAAATACATTTCATTAATATAAGCATTTTCGTTCTCAAATCTTTGCAGAAGCGATTTCAATTTAGGGCAAGCTCATAAACATTTACAAATTCAATCCAATTCCTTTACAAAATATGCATTTAACTAAAAATGGCATTTAATTCTATTTACAACATAATATCCAAAATCGTATTCAGATATAGGTACAAAAATAATTTCGGAGTTAAACTCCTTTTGTTTACAAAACAATGTCATGCTAAAAAATGGTGAAGATGCATGTGATGGAGCATACTCTGTGAACTTTCTAAATGACTTTGAGCTCCTCGACCTTGGGTCGCTTTCCATCCAGCGCCTATCCTCACGGTACTGTATTGATAAAACAATCGCTAAGCATTTTCATGCTTAGTGGTTCTATACAATTCTCTATTTCGTTTCAGTTCAATACGAATCATGCATTTATCAAAATAATGCCTTTATACAATGTCTATGTGTAACATAAAAGATACTTATACAAATACACTTTTTAATATCATTTTTCGCTTTTTGGTTTGCGATTTCACATATGACTATAGAGTCAACATTCATGACAGATTCAATTGGTGAATCATGTCCTGTTTTTCATTCAGTAGTAATGTGATTTCACATTGTGTGTCTGAATTGGTATAGAAATTAACATTCCTGACGGATTCGATTGGGTGAATCCATACTATTTGTCATTTAATAGTAATGTGATTTCACATTGAACAAATATGGTTACCTTCATGACGAATTCAGTTGGTGAATCCCGTCATGTTGGTCATTCAATAATACATTTCAAATCAATTTACTCACATACAGTAAATTCACTTAGAGTTCAAATACACGCACACATATAGATATTTGACAAACATTTCGAATACTAATAATTCAAATCAATATATATATATATATAATATATTTCACAAATAGAACTTGAAATGAGAATTGAGTCATAGAGAACAGACCAATTTATCGATCCCTTATCTCTTTGGATACCAATCCTAGGTCAAGTTGTCATCTTCACCCTCACCTAGTCAAATACAATTTCTCCACTCTTAGTGGTTGAACAATTAATCGTACTAAACGAATATCGCCGAGGCGAAGCGAAACAGGAAGAAATCACACCAACAATCTTGATCATCTCACCTTGCCCTAGATTTTTTTCCTTTTCTCCTCTCAATCTCTCCCAAATTCATTTTTGCTCATAATGAGCTTCCTAGACCAAAATTTGGTCTTTAAACCCCTATTTCCTCAATGCCTTGTTTGGCTCACCAAAATCCATTTTTGGGTTAAGCTCTCCCAATTTACTATATAGCCCACATTTCATTTTATTTGCACTTCAAATCTCAATAATCAAACTTAGACATATAACTTAGTCTCAAATGACCCTTAGGTCCATAAGCCTTGTTTGGCTTTTCTCATTATTTCATTTCTCATTTTTCTCATTTTAGCACTTCAATTTACTTTACTTTCTCATTTAATTCTCTTTAGCATTTAAGTCCATTTTCATTAGACCCTAAGGTCCTTATTTTTACAAATTCGAAATTTGCCTTTTACACTTGGGTTTATTTCTGGGTTCAATCAATTTCTCATTTTAACATATAACATTTAATCATATGCTCACATACTCATTTCACATTTCACATTTCCTGATTGCTCAGTTTTCCCAAAACCCAACATTCATTCTTACCCGAAATATATAAAAAAATTATTATAAAAAATTTTAGGAGTATTTTTGGGGCATTATGATAGAGCAACAATTTGGCTAGAATTTTAGGGATCCTAACACAATTATTGAAGTGAATGACATTGGAAAATCATAAATAGATGCATCCCAGGCACTATGCGCGGCTTCGCTATCGAGATTTTACGGGTGGCTGAAGACTCTTTGTATATTTTTTCTTCTTTTATTTCCGTTTTATTATATTTTGATTTAGCGTAGTTTTTAGTTAGTTTTATTTTTATTTTCCAGAGTTGAGTAATGAACTGTAGTGCAGCTTCGAGATGGAATTTTTGGTTTAATTTTCTCTTTCATTGTTGTTCTTGAATAAAATGGAGTTTGGAAAATTTCTAGATTTCATTTATTTAAGTTCGTTTACACTTTCAATGAATTTTCTTGATCAGTTAGTCACTGATATGAGTGAACCAGTTTTGAAGAGTTTAGGTCCCTTTAGGAATGGATCAATGATGATCGTCATTTTTCTACACAAAATGGAAGAACGCCTAAGTTAGAATTCTTGAATTTATTTGATTGGTATTATTTCTGAACTTACTTATTCCCAGTACTAGTACCGTGTACCTAAGTAAAGTATTATATCTTCCTCTAATTTCTAGGAGGCCCTCTGCGTGATATAGAGATGGATAATCCTGAGAGTATAGAGTAGTTCTTTGTGGGTACGGTAGACTAATACTATTGAACTAATGAAATTTGATGGGTTACTCCGATAGATCACCAACTTACTCATGGTTTGAGGATAGTTGAATGAAGTATCAGTTTAAATCACTCGAAGGTTCCTCCTCTTTTTGATGAACTAATTATGATCCCGTTTTAGCAAGATCTAATCAAGGAGATGAAAATTTTCATCAGAAATGAAGGATGAGGTGTCGATCAGTGGGAGAAGGCTTACTGACATCACGTCTGTGAGACGAGGAATTCTCAGGTTCTAAGATCTGGGTATAAATGCGAAAAGGAAAAATACTTAAATCTTAGAAAGAGATTATATCTTAAAAGAGGGTTATATCTTACAGCAATGACAAATTCATGAATAAAATGAACATGAATCTCTAATTAGTGAAATGTATGGTTGGCAGAAATCCAAACTATACCACAATGCATCTGGACACCCAACTCCAACCCATGGTATTAGCTAAGATTCCAAATGATGCAGACAATTATTCATCGATCTATGATCCAAAGGTTTTATCACTCAACAACACTAAACTCTATTCTTATTAATATTTTATGCAGCATCAATGATTTTACTTAGTAAGTATTATTTTATTCGCTTTCCAATCATCTTAATATGAGTTCAAACAGTGATCTTAAGTAGTCGGGTAGCTGATTTCGTGTTCATCCCTCAATCCCCGCTGTGTGGGAAACGATATCTCGACTTCACGAAATCCACACTTTATTACATGTACGACCGTACTGGTAAAGTGATTAAGACCAATAAAAAATCTTTAATGAACCCATTTTACAAAAACATAGGGACAAACATGTATTTATATCACATTTTAGTCGAACAAGTTTTTGGTGTCATTACCGGGGACTTTATTTAGTACTTGATAGCAGAATCATAACTTTGTTTGCACATTTTGGTCATAACAAAAATTTGGTTAACAAGTTTTTTTTTTTGAAGGCCATTGCCGTGATTAGATAATAAACGTTGCACGTTGTCATAACCAGATATATAATATGGTCTTAACAAGTTTTTGAAATTCCCCCAAACTTAAAGTTTTTCTTGTCCCCAAGCAAACAAAAGAAAATTTTGTTTGTCCTTAAAAAATTTAGCTTTTATTTTTAAGGACATATTTCTTTTTAAGGCACAATTAGGCAGGAAACATCAGTCAGTTGTAAAATTATTTCTAAACATGTTTCCAATCTAGAATCAGGAAGATTTTCAATTAAGTTCACTAAACCAACAAATAATTCATATGGTGTAAACAATTAAATCATTAAACCCTGATTTGTGAGTGTGTGATGGTCATCCCTCTTTTTCCTTGGCAGGTCAATTAATCTTCTCTTTCATTTTAAAAGTCTCATATGCTTGTTTATCATATTAATCTCCACTAATGTAGGCACAAGACCACCTTCACATAAAAAGGTCTTTACGCTAATGTGTGTGGACAATTGATGATAATTTGACACTTTAAACAATCTACCCAGATTTCTTCACCTATTAACTCAACCCTCGCTTCGCCATGTATCCTTGATTTCTCTTGATTTTAAGTTGCTAACCTCCCCATCAGGTTTTGTGCATCTTTCTGCATACCCTCTACTTGACATATCTCTTTTCATTTACTTCAATTAGAGTATGACTTCTCTTCCTTAATTTAGAAGCATTTTACTTTCTTTTTTTTTTTTATTTTGTTATCAAGGTTTTTTTTTTTTTTGGAATGGTGCAATGTTTTGTCTTTTTTAGCTTTCTACCTCCCTTAACGAACTTTGGGTTAGTAGCTCCCATACTAGTTGACATTAAGGTACTAGGTGTTGAAACCCCTAAGAACTTAATTGTTCAAGGGAGGAGACTACAAGACCAAATTCATTCCTCCTTGATATTTTCTTTTTCACAGCTTCTTTTTTAATTCTCCATATCTCATCATCTCAATGAATTTTTTTCTCTCTCTCCCCCTTTTCTTCTCTACAACTTAAAATAATATTCCCCTAAACTTGTCCTTTTATGTCATTGATGTATTTTGTCTTGTAATCTGGGCAAATAAGGGTTCTTTACTATAGGATTGTGTTTAAGGAAAGAATTAGGCTTCTCATTTGCTGGTTGATGATGAGATTGGCTATAGGCTCAAATAAGGAACTAGTGTATATGCTTACGATATCATAGGCAAGCCAGCTCAAACTTCCAAGGATGGCCTAAATAATTTATTGTTAGTGGTATTGCCTAGGATTTCACCTTGACTAATAAGGCAACAAGTTATAGGATATTGGAGAGATTACTGTGATGGATCCAAGAAGCTATTCCTATCTGGTAACAATTTGTTCGTAGTTATCGTTGACCATTTATCGGATTTTTATAACCAAACTATTTACAAAAATAGAATTATAGGTCTTATCTATTCCATCAATTTTAAAACCTTCCTTATTCTTGAATCTCAACACATTTATCAATATCTTTACAACTTTCCCTTTCAATTCATCTCATCCTACCCCAATGCATCAATCGATAAGCCTGCTGGGTATCAGGATGTGTCGCTGTGGCATTTAACAAGAATGTCCAACTAGACCGACAATTCAGTTCAAAGAAATGTAACACAACAACAACTCAATTCCATTAACAATTCAGCTCTACCAAACAATTCACAACTTATTTAGTAATTCCAACCAGGAAATTTGGTTTCTCATTTATTCAACTAATCTATTTACCACAAGTCAACATTTTCAAATTATTAAACATGAAGGAAAGAGAATTTAAACAAAACAATCAAGAAATGAATGAACACCAATCTTTGCAAAGAGTTTTCTATTTTATTGAATTTTTCAAGGATCGATATCAAGGGTTACGCTGAAGAGATGAAAAGTGTATGAGCTATTTTTACTCCTTGAAGCCTTTTTCCTTGGCCGTTTCCATTTAAATTTTATTCAACCCTCTATTAGGATTAGTTCTTTTTTTCATTGCACTAAGGGTTTTATTTTGGGCCAGGTTCTTACAAGGTTCAAGGTCTTTCCTCCTCCGGATTCGGGCTCAGAAGGGTATCGTGGGTCTGTTACACCCGAGGGACTACCGCAAGGCACACAACAAATTATGATTTGTAGTAGTGGCACTTTCTTCTTGTTTGAGACTGTCTTCATAGCCCAATACAAAATCTTCGCATTGCTTTCTCAAGTAACTCACTTTTATTGTCGATTCCAGAGTATCCTGTCGACTTCGCTTCATAGGTCATTAGGCAAAAACTTTGCTTCATAATGTTTTAATTATTCAACCAATTCTTATCCCTTGATTCTGCACTGCTTTAAGTGTTATCTCTCTATCCCAACATCTTATTAACCCTACCTCATGTTTTCAAGCCTTTGTTCGTAAAGCCAATTTCTATATCCCTTATAACTGTTCTCCATTATGTGTCCCTTTTTTCCAATTCAGCTCTCCATTCTTCATCTCTTTATTTCAATGCATCCTCCAGATTCTAATCCCTTCTTTTGAGCTCTGCATCAAAATATTCATCCTTGAGCTGAAGTTGGATTTTTAGTTGATTGGGATACTAAATACTGAAATTGAATTAACCCTAACTTTATCGAGATGAATTCAATAGTGAAATTAAATTGGAAAACAAACCAAGCTAATGGAATCCTAAACTGAAATATCCAACACACAATTAAGTAAAAGATTAATGAGATTAAGGGTCTAGGGTTTTGAATTCGACTAACAATTCCCTATGGAGAGGCTCAACATGATCCCAAAGATACTCAAATCATACATTGATGGCAGATTTCACCTAAACACATGCTATTCTTTCTCAAGCAATAATAATCGATCCCTAGAAAAGCTTATATTGTATCTTACCTCAAACCATCATAACTAGGGATGCATTAAGCACTTGAAATCCAAAAAGCCACATGAATCTCACAAATATCTCTATTCTATGAAGAAAACATGATGCCCTATTCATGATCTAACCTAGAAATCACTTCTCAATCTCAAATTAGGTCACAAAGAATGCTAACGATGATCAAGCAATAGCAAACATGAATAACTGAATAAGACATTTAATATAATAAAATCCAAACATCAAATATTACAAATCTTAACCTTACTCCATAGTTCATCACAAACTACAATTGTTTCTGCTTCCATAGTGGAGCCTCCGCATCGTCTCGGTTATAGGATGATTCTGCGGTACCAAGAAAATGGGGAAAATTTTTTCGCAGTGAGTCAGAAATTTCGCAACTCGTCGCAAATTTTCAAATTTTTCCCATACCTCCACTCCGCAAAGAAAATTCGACAAAACTACAAAAAATAAACACATAAAAAATTAAAAGAATTGCAAAAAAATTGGAAAATTAAGCTAAAATAAAGATTAAATTAAAATTAAAGAAATCTAAAGGAAAAATTAAAGAAAATCAAAATAAAATAAAATAAAACTAAAATAAAATAAAATAAAATGAGAAATATGAAACAAAGCTGGGAGACTGTAGTTCCCAACCGCTTTCTTTTTTGGAGCTCCTCGAGGTCAGCTGAACTGGTGGAGCTCGAATGTCGAGGTTCAAAAGTCTAAATCCAACCCACACTCAACCATCCATCATGCTATGCAAGGTAGCACGCCATCTTCTCGAGGGTTGACGGCTTGAACAATGGCTACTTAGCTTCGAGGTTTTCAGGTAGCGCAACAATGTAGACGGGATGGCCTTTGTCAGCAGCCAGAGCAGAAGGTTCTTGTGGGTAAAGGTCGCAGCAGGCGTGGTATACACTAGGTCGTAGAGGGTGCTTCGGCAAGACCTGTTTGTGTCAGGCGCCTGATCTCACAGCCCTCTACTTATCCTCCACCCACTCCCACCAAACATTCAGAGTGTTCCTCCTCTTTCACTCATTTCTGTTCCTCCACCGGTGCTTCTAACCGCACCTCCATTCCATCTCCTCCTGCAAAAATACCGCTGACAGGAGCTGACAAGGCTCAAAAAGTGCAATTCAACCCTATAAGAGATAGGTTTCAGTGCTTTTGATCATTAATCATGTCATCATCCCACTGAAGTGTCTATGTCTTAGTAACACTTATGCCAATTTGAGGGTGTTTTTGGTTGTTTTGTAGACTTTTGCGCCAATATTTGAACTTCAACTCAATGTACGATCGATCATGAGGTCGAATTTTAGTCTCAGCCATCAACAAGCCCATAAAAATCAATGGAAAAACAATAAAGGAAAAGGAAGAAATGAGATGCGCTTGGAAGACGTGACGTAGAGGAATGCGTAATGTTGAAAACAGTAAAATTCAACTGCTGGCAACCAGTCATAGAATCTTGCGAATTCAAGAACCGTCGCAAACAAACACACCCTGCAGCACACATTGCGAAATTGCTAGCCACTCGCATCAGGTAATTGCGAATTAAGCCATTTGTACTGCTACCATAAATTTCATTAGCTAATAAATTAATCCCGCTTAAATTAAGAATCCCTGCCAATTTCACATCCTGCCAAATTCGCAACAGATAAATTCTCCCCAGAATAGGGAATTGTGCCTCACATGCTTTGTAATTAATGCAACCGCTCTAAACTTGGTGAATTACTCTCCCATCCTATAACTTAGCTTAGTTATTGTGTGGTTTTTGGTATTTTCATACCTTGAGAGTCCTATAAATACCCCCTCATGTTTTGTAATGTATGAGAGAGAGAGGAGGAGAGGAAGAAAGACAAGCCAGATTTTGTAAGTTTTCATTTGATCGCTTAAAATAAAGTTTGTTTTATTTTAAGTTTTGGTTATTTTTCTCTTCTTCTCTCTTCTTTCTCTTTCTTTCTTTCACTTTTCCCTGGCCGCAAGCACACCTCCTCAAGACGACAATTCAAGAGATGTCATAAGCCTCCTTCCTTTGTTATAAGGAAGCTAGTCACAGTGAGGTTAAGCATGCTGTCCCATGTACTAAAAGTTATGGGTAGTGTATTTATGGCCCTTATTCAAAAACCGCTTGCATAACATGATGTTATTGTCTTGGCCAATACTCTCCATGCTTTAGATCCAAGCTTATTTTAATGTGAGGTACTGTGGGCTCTTGGGATGGTCCTACTGCAGCTATGAGGTAATATTCACATGTTAGGGTTCTTCACCAGGTTAAATAACACTTGCTTTTATCAAGCTGGGCCACTCTCCATGTTTGTGGTTCAAGGTCGTGAGAGAGATGCAATCGTGATTCCTTTTAGATGGTCTTTACTAGCCTAGGTCAATACTCCATGTTTTGTGGCGTTCAAAGGCTCTAAGCGAGATGCACTCGTGGATTCTTAGATCTTACGAGCCTCTAAAAATGATAAAAGAATGTTAGGTTTTTAAACAAAAGGGGCCATATCCCCGTGTCACCACATAGGAGGAAACCCGAGGACATGTGGTTGCTCCTAGCCACAAGTTAGTGACCTGCAATCTTTCAAAGTAAATTCTTTCATTGTTAATTTCCAGTTAACTTTCGCTTACACTTCTCGTTTTTCAAACCATTCCCCCGTTAATGAATTCAAAGAGTCCAAATAGAAAGCCTTACCTTCATTCCATCAAACCACATTTTTATGAAGAAAACCCATCCCCTGCAGGTTCGAATCTCTCTAGATCCACTATACCAGTAGCTCGACCACGCAACAGAGAGCTTGTGCATATAAATATTGTTGATTTTAGCTCAGCCTACTGTGGCACGGTAATCAAATGGCTACCATTGGTTTCTGGACGGTGCCCGACCAATAATGGTGTCAAGAGTACTTGTGGATCTACATCACAAGTGAAGGTAAACTTTTTACCTCTTTTTCGCATATCACGCAAAGAATCGCGGCTGAAGACTCGACAAAGAGGTCGCACCGATTCAGCCTTCGCTTTTCATTCGCCATTTTATTTCACAGATTAGTTTTAATTTTCTCAAGACTCTTTGTTGGTTCTAATTGTCGCCTCTACAATTGTGTAACAACTCGTGCATGCAACAGCTGGATGTGAGACACTTCTCGTAGTCGAATAGGATTAAGACAATAACCCGACCTAGCCTAGTGAGGTTAGCGCACAACCGATACCATGATCCCATACCCGAGGAACAACAGAGCCAACCAGAACCCCTATGAATCCAAATGCATATAGAACCATGATCACATCCACCCTCCTAGAGTTAAGGTTCCATCCTCGTAGACATTCTCCACTGATGAGAAGGAGGCCATATTTGGTACCCCACATACCATGGTATGAAAATGAAAATCCATACACACATCTTAGGATTTGGTGAGGCGCACTACCTTCAAGGAAGGCATGATGGACAGGATTTCCAGCCGAAGGCTAAAGGCATTTCCATCGACTTTAAAGGACAAGGCCAAGATACGCTCAACCTGCACAGGCCTGTAACCATAAGAAATCAGCCGAGCCGCAAGGTAGCTCCTAAAGAAGTTTTAAGGTTTCATAAGACAAACAATTCAAAAGACAAATTTAGTGCACCTTGCAAATTTCAGAAGGTGAGAAGTTTTGGTCATGTATAGTTTCGAGTGAGGTTTTAGGAGACCATCGCTGCATGTCCACACCATGGTTTGACACATGGATGTTAGTGAACCAATTTCTATGATGGTATGTCTCCCGCCATGAGCCTTAGAAACCATGCGCTGGGAGACTTTAAGCAACATCCGATGAAGCCATGGATTTTTAAATTACGCGGTTGAAACTTCTATGGTCGGATGAGCTTAACCCTAGAGAAACTGATGATGAAACCACCGCCAATCAAAGAGGTGGTATGGCGCGACCGAATGATGAGATGGAACGAGGGCTGGGACATCAACTCTTCAAACTAGAAAGGCAGATAGCCGGAAGCGGAAAACAACCAATGAAGTGCAGCAAAGGACTAACAACACCGCAGACAACAATCCCTCACAAATTTCCAATCCCAAAGACAATCAATAGAACACTGCTCATGACCGCAGCCAAGGATTTGATGTCGTAATGCACACACTCAGGACAATTCAGTCTCAACAACCAAATGCTCCATATGGGAATACTTACAATCCCACCGAGGAATCATCCTAACCTCGATGGAGACCAAACCCCCCGGCTATACCACCAGAGCCAAGCCCCCGCTTATCTCCCACACTACAACAACCACCCATCCCCTTCTCCAAAAGAGGAACAAGCCAGGGTTTCACTCAGGCGTGGTGGCAATTTTGTTAATGACCAAAGTGGAACCAATGTACACACCGCAATGAAGAATTGATACCGCCGAGAAAACACGAATAAAAATTCACGACCTACGTATTCAATTACAAACATTGCCAACAAGCTGCTGGGAGGGACAAGAAGGAGGGAGGTTCCCATCCCAAACACTTCCAAACTTAAGGGATCCATGAGGCAGGCCTGGGAATGGACGGTGTTGTCCATAATCACCTCGAGAAGTGAAAAGAGGTTGATCAACCTTCCGCCAAAAGCCCGGGTCGAAGAATCCAAAGTGAGAAAAAAATGCACCCGAGCATATTCTTCTTCAGAAGATGACACAATGAAATATCAGATACCACCTCCTTTTCCACAAGCATTGAGAGGAAAGACAAAGGAAACTCAACAAGGTGCATGCTTCGAGGTCTTAAGGCAAGTAAAGGTTAACATACTCGCTGATCTAATCAACCGCACCGCTATGCAAAATTTTTAAAGGATCTATGCACCATAGTTACAGAGGATTAAAGCATTGAAGAAGGCCTTCACCGAACATATCGCCCTAATCCAAAGCAAGTACCCTCATATACAAGGATTCCGGTTCTCCCACAATGTCAGCTCATAATGTGGAATCGCATGAGCGCATTGCTAGATTTCAGGAGCCGCAGAATTCTATGCCATTTTCGCATACAAGAAGTTAGGCTTTGAGCTTAAACCCACCTCAATCACACCTCATCAATGATAGATCGCTGAAAATCCCCGCGATAGTCGAGGATGTCCTGTAAAATCGACAATTTCTATTATCCAAGATTTCAGAGTCCTGCACACGCACCCACCCCACGAACCAAATCATGTGCCAATCATTTTAGGGAGACCATTGCCACTCAATGCAATTATTAATTGCCTAGAATGGAATCATGCAATTGAAATTTGGTGACATGATATCGAAATCAACATTTTCACTCGAATGACAACCCAAAATTCGTTAACCCTAGTAATCCCATAACCGATGAGGCTTGAGCCTGGGGCTGATCAAGCAGGCAGTATAACAGTGCCCAGAAAGCAAGGAGTGATCAAATTCTTGAGATGAAGGCGAGAATTGGACTTGCCAACAACACCAATCAGAAGCCAATTAAGTCAAAATCCACAACCATTCCAAGAATTACCAACTTATGGCCACCTAACATTACAGCCAGCCAAGCCATCGCATGGGCCTGAGGAGATCATCCTCTTGACCCCCTTGAGCATTTCTCGAACTTGAACTCGTTTGGTGTTTTCAAAAAAAACCCATCAAGTAGCTCACAAATTTTACCTTTGTCTTATTATTAGTTATTCTGCATTTTACTAATTTTCTAAAAATTTTTAACTTCAAGAATTTTTCCTTTCATAATTTAGTTTGTAAGTATGAAAATATGTTTTAAATAATCATAATATTATAGTAAATTTGTTAAATTTTTGGCTATATTATTCTTTATCATTAGTACTAATGTTAAAATTTCGATGTAATACAGGAGGTCTAATGGCAAAATTACGGTTTAGCTAAAAATTGCGGGAAAGACCTTTCGGCTACCTCTGCGCCTATAAAACAGGGAGGGGGTTACCCCACACACACCTCATATTCTCCTCCCAACAAGTGGCCCCGAGCCCCGCCGTGCCCCGGTTCCCCACCGTCCCGTCTCGCCGCAGCACCCGTGCTCGCCCCGACCGAGCCCCTCCCTAGCCTCACTGCCGTGACCGCAGTCACTTTTCAGACACCGAGCCGAGCGTGAGCGAGCCTCCACGGGCCATCCCGGCCGAGCCGTGAGTGAGCCCCCACTCACTACATCGCAGCTCCTCACTCCGCCCACCACACCTCCGTGTGCTCCCTGGCTCAGCTTGCAGGAGCCCGCACCAGTGTTTGGATCATATTTCAGCCTCCGCCATCAACCCAGGTCTATTTGGGCCTCGCCGGCGAGCCCTGCTTCGATAGTTTGGTTCAGGTGATTCAACAGTTCGTGGAGTCGGGCTCGTACATACTGTGCCCCAGCCGCCACATATTCAGCACCCTTTCAGCTTTATTTTTATATATCGATATGGTCCCGCACGAGGGTGGGTCTGGTAGCTCTGGCCGGTGATTTAGCACACCCGAGCTGGTCGCAAAGACCGCACTTTCAAGACCAGAGCTATCACTGCCCCCGAGGCCGCACTGACGGTTTCCTGGGATTCAGGACGTTACGACACTGACGGGACCCCTGCCCCATCCCCGCACTGTGAGGAGAGCTAGGAGAGCTCCTGCCTCTCCAAGCGGGCCCGCACTCAGCCCAGCGAAATATCATCTTCTCGACCGCCATCACACCTGTCAGATCGCCAATGAGATCGACACCTCACTCAGTCACCTGGCCGTGGATCGAGGCTCATGTCGGCGGACACCCCATCTCGAATGCAGATATACGTAATGCACCATTTCGCAGGAGTCATTCTACGACGTTCGATTGATGTCGACTTTATACCGTGAGTCGGCGAGATTGATCGAGGTATTCATTCCTCCCATTTATGACTCGAGACAATCTTACTACCCGAAATTGTCCCAGTTTCACTCACCCATGACATCTCTGACGCAGACGGTCCCCGAGATTCATTTCAGATACGACCGCCGAGGTGTACTCACCACGGCTATTTCCTCGCAGCCTCTGAGATTGCGCCTACCAATCGCAATGCCGGTGGTTATGTAGATCGCCCACCCTCCGCCCGCAGCGATGAAAGCCAGAGCCCCGCCGTGTGGATGTTACAACCGGCCCGCCTTATCTGAGGCGCTCCGCCATGCCGCTCTCATCACCATCCGTCTACAAGACTACTTATTCCCCTCCGCAGCATTATGTGCGCAGGAGGGGCCTATTCGGGAGGGGCATTGTACCTGGATCTCTGGGTATTTCTGTCACCCCATCCAGCCGGGTATTTGACATTTTCGCTTACTACTGAGGAGAAGGTCCACCAGAGACCTCATACGAAAGTGTGAGAGACATACTCACTACTTATTCGAGGCTCCTTTCCTATGTTCCTGAAAGTGATGGGATTTCTGAGGAGCCCGATGTGATGCGAGACAAGCTGCTCACTGCAGCGCTGAACCTGGATATGACTATGCCCGTCCATTTCCATATAATACACCAGCGAGACCTGTGGATTAGGTACCTGGGTGAGGAGGCTGAGATGCAACTACGTAGACGATCCACCCGCCTCCGCACCGCAGGCACAGAGGAGTCCCACTCATATTTCAGATCGCTCACCACCTGCTCTTCCCCCACCTACTACTTGCACTTCCACAGATACTCCCTGGCCCTCATTCAGCACACCTGGGCCACCGTGAGTATACATAGCTCGAGAGATGGCCGGGAGGATGGATGCGATTCCCGCACACTAGCAACACTGTGCAGCCAAGATAAAAGACATGACCGAGATCGCTCGAGCCGAGGCCACTTTGGGACAAGGCCATTCCATAGCCATCGATCATGACCCATCTCGGGGTCTTCCTCATGATCCCCGGCCAGGAGCCCGCCACCGATGCACCTCATTGGATATCCCCCGGCAAGAATAGCATTTCACCACCACCACGCCAGTGAGGTGGTTAGGCTTTTTTGGTTTATGTATAGTTTCACTTATCAACTCGCTACCACTTTTGATTATGATTTTCAGATAGCCACAAGTAGTGTAAAGTGATATGTTTCTTTTAGCAGTAGCCTCTATGCATGTATTAAGCCATTTTGGCTATATCATCAAAAGCTACTGCATTATATATATATATATTCACTGTATATTGTGTTTCATCAGGTCCCCTATGTATAAGTATATATGTGTTTTCTTTCAAACTACATATCAAATTGTTTCAAATTGAACAATAGAATTGTTTCAAATCAACAAATTGAATTTGCTTGCTTCTGATGATCGAATCATCATTTTGTCACTTCATGCTAGAACAAACTCCATGCTTGAAACAATGTGTCTCGCCACCGCCCAACATGCTCAACTCGAAATTTCCCCTTTATGCTATGTCACACACTGCACTCTAGATTGCTTCAATAGGTTGTAAAATTTGTATGCCTTCCACTTGCAAAGCCTGCTTAGTACTGTTGACAACCCGTGATAGATTTGAGTTACCAACAATTAATCAATGTTGTCTTCCAAAAGGAAAAGAAAAGAAAAAAGAAAAGAAGAAAAGAAAATAAAATCGTGGAGTTTTGCTTTAAACCCGAGCACTGGCCCGCGGGTGTATGGCTTAAAAGCCTTTGAAACCCGATGTTTCCTAAGCCCCATCACTGGGAGTCATCGATTTCAGGTTCGCTATACGGGTGGATAGGTAGACTGGGGTTTAATTGTGTGCTTGATTTCAAGTCAATTGAAGTCCCAGAAGCCTGTGAGTTACCGGGTTCGATCCTTTTACTTGACGCTCTAAACCTTAATTGGCTGGACATCTGCGGACCCGCTACACCTGACTGTGAAGTCGGATTTAAGCATTGCACCCTACGATGTAGATGAATAAAGAAAGCAAAGTAACTAGTCCCATTCATTGTTCAACAACTTAAGGCTATGTCAATGCCGTCAGGTGGAAAACAATTTTGTGACGATCACTCAATCTGTGATACAAATGAACCATTAGGACTTAGGTGGAAATCCAAGTTGAAAATCATGGCAAAGGTTGTTCTAAAAATTGTTCTCTTATGGATTTTATCTGTATATAGGTTTTCAAATAAAGGATTTCAATTGTTCAATTTAAAGTAATGTAGTTTGTATATAAGTACAATAACCTTTTTGGTAACACAACCTTTGAAAATCACCACATGCACTTACCCTATTTTTGTATCAAGCAAGGACTAGCAACGCTGGTTGGGGTGTGATTAGTGCTCAAAGTAATTTCAACCCTATGTAGATAGGTTTCAGTGCTTTTTGATCATTAATCATGTCATTTATCCCAATTGGCGGTTCATGTCACCTTAGTAACACTTATGCCACTCGAGGGTGTTTTGCTGTTTTGTAGACTTATACATTATTTGAACTTCAACCTCAATGCAAATGATCGACAAGAGGTTGGAATTTTTTAGTCTCACCATCAACAAGCCCAAAAACGGAAAAACAAAGGAAAAGCGAAGAAATGAGACGCAGTCAAGATGACGGAGGAAACGCAGAACAAAGAAAACAGTAAACTTCAATTGCTATGCAACCGCCGCGAACCTCGCGCGAATTCAAGAACCTGTTTCGCAGAACAATCATAATTCAAGACACATTGCGTAAATTCGCTAGCCACCTGCAGACAGGTAATCATAAATTCGCTTCTCACTCGAAAAATTGCTTATTAGCGGTATTTCTGCAAGAACCTCACAAATCACTGCTAATTAACTACTACTACATCACAATTTCCCTCAGAGTAAATTCAGAGGCCTCGCCATGCTTTGTACTAATGCAACCGCCTAAACTTGGTGAATTACTCTCCATCCTATAACTTAGCTTAGCTTATTGGTTTTTCGTGTTTTCATACTGAGGAGTCCTAACAATCCCTCATGTTTTGTAATAGAGAAGGAGAGGAGGAGAGGAGGAGAGGAAGAAAGACAAGTTTTTGGTGATTTGTAAGTTTTCATTTACTCTGCCAGAATAAAGTTTGTTTTATTTTAAGTTTTGCTTTTCTTTCTTCTCTCTTCTTTCTCTCTTCTTTCTTTCACTTTCCCTGTCGCAAGCACACCCTTGAAGATGACAATTCAAGAGATGTTGATAAGCCTCCTTCCTTTGAAGAGGTGAAGGAAATAGCTTGGCAATAGGGTTAAGCATGTTGTCCTCATGTACTAAAAGTTACAGTAGTGTATTTAGCTGCCCTTATCTTCAAAAAATCACAAGATAACATAGGATGTTATTGTTCAATAGCCAATACTCTCCATGCTTCTTTAGATCCAAAGGTTTATGACGTAGGTACGTGGCTCTTTAGATGGTCCTTACTTGCTCAAGTGAGGTAATATTCACATGTTGGTTCTTCAAATTAGGTTAAATAACATTCGCCTATTGTTTCGGCTACCCATGCTGTAGGTTCAGCATGTTTCAGCAGATGCACCGTGATTCTTAGATGGTCTTACTAGCCTAGGTCATTTCCATGCTTTAGGTCTGTCGGTGAGATGCACCGTGATTCTTAGATCTTTACTGAGCTCAAAAAATGATAAAAGAATGTTAGGGTTTTAAACAAAAAGGGGCCATAACTACATCTCCGTGTTGACTCATAGAGGATAAAACCTTGAGGACATGTGTTTGCCCTCAGCTTGCCAAGTTAGTGACCTAAATCTTCAAAGTAAATTTTCATTGTTAATTTCAGCTTTTAACTTTTTAGTTTTTACAATTCTCCGTTTTTCAAAACCATTCCCCTGTTTTGAACAAATTCCAAAGAGTCCAAATAGAAAGCCTACCTTCATGCCCTAATGCAACCATTTTTATGAAGAAAACCCATCCCCGTGTTCGAATTCTAGATCAATTATACACTGGCAAAGAGCGCTTGACTACTAAGTAGCCAGGTGAGCTAGTATATAAATATTGTTGATTTTAACAGCCTACTGCGGCACGAAATCAGAGCCTTGAAATGGAACATCAGAGGTTGTCACTGCTCCATTCACTTTGAAGCCCATCATCAATCTCTTGTGTTCACATTGTTTTCCATAGTGTTAATTTTCTGACATAATTGAGCATTGATTGTCTTCTACTCTTCCACAAAGTCACCCACTAAATACAGTGAGGTTCGGGGATGGTTTGTCCATTGGAGAGGTTGGCTTGTAGTGGTTGAGGCGAGGAGTTGAAGCATAGATGGAGCCGGGAGGTGCATGCGTGGAGGATTACGGTCCCAGTAGAGGTTTAAGTGGTTCCTCCAACTAGGTTTGTAAGAATTTCCATATGGTACGTTTGTTGGAGGCACCATGCATGATGGCACATTCATCCATGGAGAGTTTCTATAGTCCCTCATGGACCTATGGGCTCTAAGGTTTCCCTCTTACTGACTATGTTGCTCTCTCTCTAGGTGTTCCATTTGGTCTATGTTTGAGATCAACTGCGACTACGGCTTACCCGCTGAAACATGCACTCTGTGAAAAACGAAGCGAAACGCGACTACGAAATCCTACCTAACGAGGTTAGGGTTACTTAAAAAAATATAAGCGTGAACTAAAATCAAAGAAGACTAACGATAAAATATATACATGAAAAAAATTCACCGAGGACTTGTGATGAGGATCCTGAAGTGTTCATCAGTCATCGAATGCACTTAGGCGCCATCCCGAAACAACGGCGCCATTTAGGTTAAGCGTGTAGAGAACTTGTTGATTGTGTCGATTGGGAACCATCGAGTGTCTCAAATCAACAAAATTTATAAAACCTAATACCTTATACTATCGTAGCATAGCTAATGCAATATAGTGGTTCTAGGATCGTCCACAGGGATGGGTTTTCTTCATGCAAATGACTAACAGTGAAGTGCTTAAACTGGTGAATTTAATTTGGATTTTGGGTGGTCATAAAAACAATGGAGTTTGTTGGTGGAAACTGAAAGTAAAATAAGTTAAAATGCAAAATAGAATTCCTTGAAGTATTAGGTCACTGGGCTTAGGTTCCTAGGGAAAACGAGGGTCTCTTGGGTTTTTTCCTCGTGTTGGGGAAGGCTGACTGTGATATCTCCCAGGAACCCAGATCTTGATTTAACTAGGCGGCCCGACATGGCTAGTCCTTGAAAATGGCATTCACTGAACATTAATGGTCCCGAGACCCGGTAAAAAGCATGCGTCTCTTGACTCTGTCTTACAGCAGATAATAAATGATAACTAACGAGACATCACTTGAATCACATGATAAACTCGATGACCTAAAGCTTGCAATGCGGCCATTCAAAGGGAATTGAGTGAAGGATCTAAACCACAAGTTAAAGGGGAAGAACACAAATAGCCCAGGTGAACCTATTTGTGAAAATAGTGAAACCTTAGGTATGCCACAGTCACCCTTACTCAGCACCTTCTACTTCAAGGAGAGGGAGGTTTAGTCGCTCATCCTTTGAGAAAACCTTCTCAAAGGGTGTTTGGCAGGAGAGAAAATGAAAAAGAAACAAGTTCGAGCCCAATTATTTGCCTAAACCTCCCTCTCCTTGAAGTAGAAGGTGCTGAGTAAGGGTGACTGTGGCATACCTAAGGTTTCAATTATTTTCACAGCAGGTATTTATGTCATTTGTGTTCTTCCCTTAACTTCTAGGTTTAGATCCCTTTGATTCACCTTGAATGGCGGTGCGGTAGCTTTTTAGGGCTCATTGAATGCTTATTTAACAGATCCGGTGATGTTAAGTTGAGATTTATCATTTATTATCAATTGTAAGATGAGTAAACCTTAGGTATGTCGTCTCTAACTTAAGTCCCTCTCCTTAAGTTAGTTATCAATTATTACCTGAGTAAACCTTAGGTATGCCCTCTCTAATTGGGAGCCCAATTACTCAACACCTTCTAAATAATCAGCAAACATGTTTCTCTCTTTCTCTCATTTTCTTTAAGCTTCCCAAAGCCAATATTTACAATAAAATGAAAAAAAGTCCTTTTCAAAGTCTTGGTTGGGTTGATTTATACCCAACCTCATTACAAATTACCAAAAAAAACTACAGGAATCCAACATTCTGAGTGGGAAGAAATACAAAAAGGAGAAGAAAAAGGTCAAGCGGGGCGGAGCAGTCGACCGGTGCGAGGACAAAATTGGGCGAGGCCATTTTGGGAGGAGTCGCAACCCGGAAATTTCGCAATGTTGCGAAATTCACAATCTTTGCGAGAGTGGCAACAAAGTGCAGAAATTGCCATTAACTACTTTATGTTATCTTGCTGCACTTCTTCTACTCATCCAATTTTCTGCTCCCGATGCTCTCATTTCAATTTGAATTCTTTTATGAATGAGATGGATTCAGAACTTCGGTGCAAATGGCACACCAAAAACAACAAAACTTGCCACAAAATTTGATTAGTAGTAATGCTAGGTCCTTAACATGTTAATTGGGTTAATTATGCTGATTACTACACAAAAAGTGCAAAATCCATGGAGAATTAAGGGCATAAAATAGCACTATTTGGGCAATAATCACAAATTTAAAATCGTAGATTAAGAAGTTTAAAACATCTTAAAGAGAGTTACAGTCAATAAAAACAATAAAAGCATAGAGGGATGGAAGAAGAAACTAGATAGAAATGAAGAAATCTTAAGGTTTTTTTTTTCTTGTCCCCTCTCTTGTATTTCAAGCTTCAAGGTATGCTCTTTCCCCTAAGAACACCTTTTTAGGAACCATAGGAGGTTTCTTTTATAGGCCAACCTCAAAATAGGGTAAAATTATGAGCTTTTAGCACTTTGGGCCTTGAAAATCAAACCTTAGTGTGAACAGACTAACGCCGTGGCATGAAAGATAACAAGACACACTATTGTAGGTAAGGCCAAGTGACTCTTTAGTGTGACAACTCATGCCTTAGTGTGAATAGACTCATGCCTCAACGTGAGATCTCCATGCTGCGACGTGAAAACTGTTCCTAGCTTCTAACTTCTTCTTTGAATTTGCTTCTTCCTTGTGTTATTCTCAATTCGTACTCGTTCATATGCATCCATAGGTTGACCTATAACACAAAGATAACAAAAAAAATGGTATTAGAACTCTTATTTATAAGAAAAACAACATAAAAAACATCTAAACACCTAGAGAAAAAATGAGTATGTAAGATATTCATCACAATGCTCCTCTATGGGATGCTTAATCATGCTCACTTCCTTTGGAGCCTCATCTTCAAGTTTTTCTAGCCCCTTTTCTAATTCATTGGAAGCTTCTGCCTTTGGCTCATCATAACAAGCTATCCCTTCTTGATGTTTTTATGATTTTTCAACATCTTCTTTTTCATGCAATGGAGAGGGAGTGGGCTGGTTGGTTTGCTCTTCATCCTCTAGTGTCATCATTTATTTATTTTTATGCATATTAGTTGAGTTCCCATCTTGTACCTCTACTTCATGTATGCTTCTAGGATTTTGTTGAGGTTGAGATGGAAAATTACCTTTCTCATGTGTAGAATGGGGACTAGTGGGTTGAGAGAGAGTGTGTTGGGTGTCATGCTCCTCTTGGACTAAGTCTTCATGCATCTCCTCCATATACTCCAACCCCTGGTCCTCTTATTTGAATGTTAAAAACATATTTTTCCTCCTCCATTAGATCATTTTTCTTGAGTAAAATAGTATTGGCTAGCCCTTAAAGTGTGTAATCCTTGTCTTTCATCCTTTGAGCCAATTCCTCTTGTGATTTCTCTAAGTGATCCATCCTTTTGGAAAGTTGCTCATTGACTACCTTTTGTTCATCCATGAAGTCGTCAATGGAATTGGTCAATCTAAGTATTGCTTGTCTAAGTGCATTGCTTAGAGGTGGAGTAGATGCTTGGTGATTTGGACTCCACTTCCAAATCCTTCCTCCAAATCTTCAAACCCATGGGAATCCTCAAAGGTGTATGCTACCTCATCATCCAGCCCATAATTCCCTTGCACATTCTTTTTTCGAGTGTTGTAAGGGGATTCAAATATGCCCATATTGCCAAAGTGGGGTTCCTCCCACCCATAATTAGGTTCAGCCATGTAATTGAAGTGATTCATAGTGTCAAAACACAAAGCAAAAAAAAAACAAAAACTAAAAGAGACAAAAGACAGATGAAAAATCTATTATTAGGGTTAGTCCAAAAGATAATTAAAAAAGTCAGAATAAATAAAAAATAGAAAATATTAATCAAATTAATAAAAAATAAAAAAAGAAACAAGAACTAAAAAGCCACTAATGGTTAGGCAACATCCCTGACAATGACACCATGTGATCCGTTTGGAATCTAGCTATTGATGGTTGCTTTGGTGTTCTAGTGACTCACAAAAATTTATAATCCTAAAGTAAACCTAGCTAGGGATAGCCCAAGCTATTGTAGATATAATGGTTTTTAGGGTCGTCCACGGGATGAGTATTCTTCCTAAAGCATGGCTCAGTTTAGTTCAAGTTAAAAGAAAAATTAATTGCAAAGAATTAAAAATCTAATATTTATGAGAAGATGGTGAAAATAATTGATTTTTATCAAATTAAAGAAGGCCTTGGGGATTAGGGTTTCACCAAGACATGGTCTCGGGTGATTTGAGAGATATGAAAACAGTCCCGGTCATCTAAAGAGGGGAATCAACACCAATTGATCCTCTTAATCCTGCCTAGGTGTCCTTAAAGAGATAGGAAAAATCCTAACTCTCTCAAGTATGGTAAATCCACTGATTAGCTTACTCCAACCCTAGGTTCCTAATCTCTTTCTGACCAGTCACAAAGAGATATCTGTTATACTACACTAGATGCAAGACAATTTGATGTGTTTCCTAAGCATATCAAGTCTCTATATTCTAGAAGGTAGGAACTCCAATGGGAATATGCCTACGTCCACCCAACTCTCTCCAGGGTGTCAACCTTATAGACTTATAAAACAACCTATTCGAGAGATCCTTATCAATCACCAAAATTACCTTTGGTATGAAGCGCGTTTCTCTTTAGATCACCCTTGACTTGTGTTTTGGATTCACCTTTTCCCTAAATAAAGGGGTTTACTCCTAAATGCTACTAGTCATAACCTCCATATATGAAGAATAACTCATGCAAAACATGAAAAAAATTAAAACTTTACTGACAACCGTACTAATAGATTTTACAACCTAAAATCAATCCAAAATTCAGAGATATATACTAGTATGTGTTTTTTTTTTTATCTCTTCTCCCTTTATACATGAAAACATGACCCTAAGGACTTAGAAGGCAAGGTACCAAGTTTCCATAAGCATTATAACTCTTTAGGAGTCCAAAAAATAGAAACAAATTAGAGAAGGGTCGAATCTGGGCCTGAAACTGTAGTTTCGTACTCACTTAGTGTGAGTGCGAAAATTTTCCCACTCACTTGATTGAGTGCGAATTTCTAAAAATAGTAGGTTCTAGATTTGGCATTGGCAGGTTCTCTCCTTTTAACTTCCCACTTCATTTAATCATGATTTTTGTCCTCTAATTCTTTTGAATTGATTCCCAAAGCTCTAAGATGTGACCTAAGACCTCATAAATGCCTCATTGCTTCACTCAATGGTCCCAAAACTTGTGTGAGATACCATTATATGTCTCGATTCTCCCCTCCCTTCCCAAATGAGTTGCAAAAGTACCTAAAAGGCTGCAATATGCACGAACTTCATGGAAATATTAATAACTTTGCTTTTAGGACCAACAATTCTCATAATTGGTTAATTAGACATAGTTACGATTCAAAAGGGCATGAAGATATATAAATTAAGCCCTTTAAAATGCCACTTTTGAGAAGTTATCATTTAATGAAAGAAAATACCATTCATAAAACTCCCTCCCCCAATGGTGTAGTTTTGTTAATAATCAACACAAGAACTTTCAAATGGTATGTGATTGAGTGAATTTTTTAAAAAAATATTATTTTAATTCTTATAAGTTGAATTCATGAAGTAATAGAATAGTAACAGACTTTGAGGGCACATGATTAAGTACAAAAGTGGCTATTGATAATGCATCACCCCAATAAGTGATAGATCCTCTTGATGAGTATTGTATATACTCATTTTATCTCCATGTTTTAATTTGTTTTTAGTAGTTTTATGATATAAATAAGTGTTCCAATGCCTCAAATGCTCATTTTGTGATTAGGTCAACTATTGGGTGAAGCGGAGAGAAAATGAAGTGAAAAAGTCCAAAAATCAGCAAACACCGGTACAACATACAACAGAAGCTATTGTATTTTGATATTTTTAGCAATAAGATGATAACAAATTGATCCTCTTATTCTATGGATGCAATATAGACTTTATAACTGAAAAGCCCTTATTCACTTAATTTGGACTTCGAATGATCAAGTTATGACTTTTAGAAGCAGGAAGAAGAGAAAAGTGCTCAAAAGCTGACCACTTGGCACACTTTGTTGATTCAGTCTTTACCATCACATCTAAAGTGTTCTCTCTAGCCATGGTCATAATCTAGACTTCTAGATATATCCATAGAGCCCAATATCACCCAATTTGGAAGCAAAGGAGGAAAAATAGGGCATGTTGTAAATAGTGCTCATGTTGTAGTGTGAGATGTACCGCGCTACAATGTGGATGTCATGGCCCAACACACATATTTGCTGATTATTTGCCTAGTTCGAGCCCAAACTTAAGAAGGACCATAAAAGGAACATTCTAGGGCATTAGAAACAAGTCCCTTTGGGTGGAAACACCCTAGGGCAAGGTTTTTTTTTTGAAGTAAATAAGGAAACTTTCTTGGATTAAAGAAGGAGAAGAAGGAAGAAGAGAAGGGCTTTCACTCAAATACGTTTATTCTCTTCCTCTCTCTATGTTTTTATTTCTAAGATGTAGTTTTCTTAGTGCTTAGATGTAGCCAAGACTTGAATGTATGGATTTTTCCTAATTTATATTGATTCTTGTGGGTATTTGACCAATATTTGCATGATTTGTGGCTTGATTTGAGATTGAGAAGTGATGATTGAGCTAGACCATGGATGAAATTCCATCTAATAAACATGAGATAGAGATATAAATGAGATTAGGTGTGGTATTGGATTTCTAGGGTTCATTGCACTCTTAGTTATGATGGTTTGAGGCAGAGATGCAGTAATCTTTTCTAAGGGTAGTGTGCAGATGCTTGAGAGAGATTCACATATACTTTAATGAAATAACCATCTTCATATGAAAATAATCATAGAATGATTGAGTTAGGAGGTTCATAAATGATTTTTTTTGGTGAAATCTTTACCCTAAGGCTTTTTAGGTTGTTAGTTTGGGACTTTGTATGCCAGATATCTTGGTTTTCTATTTTTAGTTTCAATCTTTCATTTATGTCGTCCAAATAGAGCATAAGCTAAAATAGATTTGGTAGTTAGTAGATCAATCCTCATGGGATGATACTCTTTCTTACAAATTATATTACTTGTACGCGACGCGTGCACTTGTGCATTTAGGCAATTCATTTTCATATACACGTTCGTGCCTATCAAGTTTTTGGTGCCATTGTCGGGGATTGTGTTTTTATTAATATTGATTCGAAATAGTTTGACTCTACTTTGGATATAGTTAGTCTTGTTTTATTTTCCTTTTCTATTTTACTTTGGAATTTTATTTTATTTTTGTAGGAGTTGATTCACAATGGAGGTTTTCATAAAATTGTCAACCCAATTGACTCTCCTAACTTAGAAACTGCTAATAAGGCAACAAGCCTATGGTAGGCATCAAAGGGTGGCAATTTTAGTTTGACATCTGAATATGCCTTTGATGGAAGTTCAGTATGTGGGTAACCCATACTTGAACACATACAATTCGAGATGGCCACATCACCCATACCTCTCATGGGAGACAAATGAAAATATTCCTCAACCTCCACAAGCGAAAGAGTCAAACCTTGAAAGAGTAATGGCTGAATTGACCAATTCAAGGACTGAAATGGAAAATTATCAAGCTCAGATGGCCACTTCTTATCTAGAAGAAGCCATGGTTGAAATGGCTAAGTATAAAATTGAATTGGCTACTTCTCAAGCTGAATTTTCCAACTCTCTAGCTCAATTCATGCATGAGACAAGGGCACATCTTCAAATTTAGTTAGAACAACTTAAAAGCTTGGAGGTGCAAGTGGGGCAAATGGCTTAGATACTTTCAGAAGAACAACAAATGAGTTTTCCTACACTTGAGGAACCTAGAAGAGTAGAGGTAGATGCTATGGAGCTACATGAGTTAGTTGCAAAAGAAGAGGGATAACTTCTCTGGAAATGGAAGAAAAGAGAAAAGAAGTTAAGACAACTTTGGAGATGATCCTTGATGAGTGTGAAACTCATCTAGTTTTAAGCCCATTTTTCATTCATAATTGAGAGCTTGTTGCTTATTTTAATGCAAAATTATGGAGTCTTCACCAAATTTGTTGTTTTGCATGAACCAAGATCAAAAGAAACAAAAAGAGCAAGAAAAGCAGCTGAAAATACCAAGCTAAGAAGAAAATTTGTCACGACATTAAAACAATTGATGCGACAAAAGCTGAGAAGAGCTCCTGAAGAAACTCTTAAAAATTGTCTTGACAATCTAAAAATTTGTCGCGACAATCTAAAAATTTGTCGCGACAATCAGTCAAAAGAGAACAATAACATAAAAAGAAGAAGTTGATGCGACAACCCGACGACAAAGCTGAAGACAAATATGGTGATAATTTGTCATGACATTTTACCAATTGTCACGATAATTTATCTAGTGGGCTTGCATTGAAGTCCACAAAACCTACCTAGAATTCCGGTCCAGCAACAATTAGACTATAAATAGAAAGAGATAGGGCTCAGTGAAAATGGGGGAAGATATATAGAATCAAAGGAGGAAATATAGAGGGAGAGAAACAAAAAGAGAAAGAAGGCTTTGTACATATTTTTTTTATTGTTCTTTTCTTCTTTGATTTTCATTTTTAGAATTAGAGTAGTTGATTTGAGCTGTAATATTGAGTTGTGATTGTGACGCTAAACCAGGGGTCGTGATGCACAATCCATCAACTCGCGGAAAAGCTTATGTAACCCGTTGAGTGCCTCCAATGCCTGAAAATGAAAGTGTCTCTACTTGAAGACTGACAAAGTAAAAATGGTCACGTCGGGCCCATACATCCATACTCACCAACTATATTACAATAGTTTCAAGAGTTAACTACACTCTTATACAACATGTGTCAATCAGAATGTTTCATACATGGTTTACAAAAACATATAACCAAAGCCACATGTCGGCTTTCTTCTCAAAAGTGGCCTCTAGTGAGCGTCGTCTTCCTGAATACTCCCTGTACTTGAAAGGGGGATCCCACGACAGGGTGAGCAATGCCCAGTAGTTGAATTTTCCTACATTGGGTTACTCCCCACTAATTAGTGCTCAAAAAGTTCTAATCAGTGTAATTAACCCAATTGGCACACTAAGGTCCTTGATATTCTACTGATCGCATTTTGTGGCTAATTTTGTAGATTTTGCAAGCTATTTACACCAAGAGTACAACGTTGATCAAGCACGAAGAACTGAGTCAGGCTTCGAAATGCAGATCATAAAATAGAAGAAAAGAAGAGAAGAAAATGCATGGAAAATGGAGCACTGCAGGAAATTTGGCAAGCTGCAAAAATTTCACAACATGCAAAAATTTTGCAACCTGCGAAATTTCACTTGCAAAAATTTCGCAGTGTTGCGAAGTTACCTTCCCCCTGCGCACTATTCAAGTTTCAAGCACTGTTCCTGCTGCTCATTTGACTCTTTCACTTTTTGTTCTCTTTTTGGTTTTCTTCCTACTTTCTCCTTGTAATAGTGTTTGGTAATTTGTAAAGGGGCTTTGGCTATAAAAGCCCCAGACAAGCACTGTATGAAGGATCTCTCTCTTTTTGCTCATTAATAAAGTGGTGGGAAGCTTTCAACTCTTCCCGCTCTTTTCCAGTTTCTCTCATTTTCTCTCATTTTCTCTCATTTTCTCTCACTTTCTGAGCAGCCAAACACCCTTCGAGGATGAAAACTCGGAGGATGAGTGGCTAAACCCCCTTCATCCTTGAAGATGAAGGCTACTGGAGGAGGGTTCTAAGGGTTCCGGGGGTTTCTCACAGTTTCAACACAGATGATTGTTGTCGTTTTTTTGTTTCCTCTTAACCCTAGGTTCAAATCCTTTCGATGCATATTGAATGACACATTAGCAGCAATATTTTAGGGTTCGGTGGATGCTTATTTAACTAAATCGAAAATTCATTAGTTTTCATTTTATTAGTCAGCATAAGATGGGTCGAGGAGATGGGTTTCATATTGAAGGCCATTAACGTTCAATAAATGCCATCTTTCAAAAGGAAATTTATTAGGGTTCAGTTTTTATAGCCACATGAAGATCCGGTTCGGGAAATGACTATAGGTCATCTCCCCAACATGAGGAAATGGACATGAGAACCCTTAGTGACCTCTAGAACCCAAATCCAGCAGTATGACACTTCAAGGATACTTCTTTTACATTTTATTTTATTTAAATTTCAGTTTTCCAAACAATACCCCTCACTGTTTTTATCACTACCTTAAAATCCAAACCAAATTCACCATTTTGGCCTCCACTGTAAATAATTTGTGCGAAGAAAACCCATTCCTAAGTTCGACCCTAGAGCCACCGATTAGTACCCAAATAGTTCTATTTTGAGCCCTGTTTATTACAGGTTTTAAGCACTTTTTGTGTACTAATCAACTTATGTAGCCCAACTGATACATTGAGGTCCGGCTTTGATACTGATCACATTTTGTAGCTTTATTGTTGTAGTTTTGCAGGCCAAATACCTCATTATCTTCAATCCGATTCAAACATGATGAACCTAAGCCGAATTCGAAGATGCATGATCAAATCAGAGGAGATTTGGAGCAAATATTGCAAAAGAAAAGAAATGGGTGGAATTTTGCAGGGTTGCAAAAAATTGTAACTTTGCGAATTGTGAGGTTGCGAAATTTTCGCAACTCTTACCCCACTTTTCTTGTTGGCTTTTGGCTAGCAACTTTTTGTGGTTTTATACAAGTTTTCTCTTGATGTAATTTTGGTTCATTTGCACATTTTTGTAATTTCCTTGACAGCGAGCACTATGTAAGCTCGGTCGACTTGCGTAACATGAATCGGCTTTTCACTCCATCAATGTCCGGTCGATAAAATTTGGAGCAGCTTCACTCATCCTTCATTTGGTTGGTGATTTTCTCTCCCTTTCCTTCATTTTCTTGCTTTTTCTTGGTAGCCAAACATCCCTTGATGATGACAAATCCAGGGATGTTCGGCTCAAACTCCCCTAAATCCTTGAAGGAGGGCGTGGGGGTGTTGGTTTTGAGGCAAGCTGTATGTTCTCATGCTTTTCTTGTATGCATTTAAGGGTATTTGTATTCCTGCTTCTCACATTAGGTTAAATCTCTTAGGCATGCTCTCCCTAACATGTATTTGGCAATCTTTTTGGGTTCAGTAGATACTTATCACTAGATCTACTGATGCCCAATTAGTTGTCTCCTATTAGTCACTATAGGGTAGGTTTAGGAGGTGTGTTCATACCGTCTGGGAGTATTTATGCTCATTAAATGCTATCTTTCAAGAGGAAAACTTTTAGGGTTTAGGTTTTAAAGCTAAATGAAGAGATGGAGTTCGGAAATGACTATATGTCCATTCTCCCCATGTGAGAAAAAAGGCCAAGGACATGTCGGTTAACCCAGAACCACTAAGCCCAGGTGGCAGAGACCGGAGTTCTCTCTGCTTTTATTTCAATTTGTTTCTCGAGTTTTCAACCATTCACCCACAACGTTTTCCTGAGACCACACAAATCAATGAGAAAACACCCTTTTCAATACACGCAACTCTTCTCTCTGAAGAAAACCCATCCACAGTAGTTCGACCACCCCAGAGCATTTATCTTTACTTGATGAATTTGCTACGTCGATGGGAGGAATTTAGGTTTATAAATATTGTTGATTAAAGTAACAACCTGCTTGGCACTAAGCGAATCAAATGGCGTTTAGTGAGATGGTGCCCTAGTGAAAGAGAAACTATGAACTTGTAGATTCACATCACAAGTATTGGTGAATTCTCATTTCTTTTTATTTACCATTTTTCCCAGCAGAGTTGCTGCGGGAGTTTGAAAAGAATTTTTGCAGGTCGCGGCTATTTTTCCCTATTTTGACCATAGCTAACCCAACCCTTTTGGTAGCCTTGTTTTGTCGGTTTCTTTTTTGTGTTGTGTTGTAACGTATCTGCAGTGGGACCAAAAACCTGTGGCTTGAATTAGGAAAGACTTAGTGATCCGTGGAGCGAGTACGAAGTTAACCTTCACGTGTCGGATGGAGACCCCACGAGGAAGCGGCGAGCGACGGGGGGGTTGAGAACCCCGATGCCTACGAATTCGATAGAGGGATCACATACACCCACCAAGGGTGAGTGCACCCTCATGCATTATACCCCATGCTGAGGATGTGGCAGTGAGGCCTTATTTTTATTTATAAAAATAAAAATTTAAAAAAAAAAATCGCATGTATGGGGTTGCGAATTTTCGCAACCTGGGATACCCCCATTTTGTTTCGTCCATAACTTCTCATCCGAACTCTGTTTTAGGCGTTCTTGGTACCATTGGAAAGATTAGAGAGTGAAGAATCTAAATATAACCAGAAAAAATACTTTTGAAATTTTTATAAAGGAGAAATCTTCAAAATGCTCCAATTGGTTACTTTTTTTTCTTTCTTTTCTTCTTCTAACTTGTTCATTTGAAGCCCAAACGGAGTGAATAAGGTCTCGATGGAAAGCTTGCAAAGTCTCCTATCCAAAAACGGGTACATCTCATCAAGGAGGTAACACTTCCTTCCCTAAATTTCCAATCCAAGCCCCATTGCGGACAAAGAGACATTTGGTTGGGGGGAGAGTTAGCGAAGGAAGTGGCATTTATTTTGTGTTTGATTCCATTTTAAGCAAGCCTTTTTTGTTAAGTTTAATGACTTGCTATTTAGTTTCCTTTTGTATAGTTGTTTGTTTTGTTTGTGAAGCTGTTAGTTTGTTTTTGAAAAGATGAAAATATAGTCATTTTTTTAATATATATAATACACACTTTACAGCTTGCACTTGCAGTTTTTAAAAATTACACCCATTTTTTTTGTGTTTTTCCGAGCCTGCAGTTTGAAAAATTGAAACTTTGTCCAATTCTGTTGATGTTAGATTGATTTCATGCTTAATTAAGTGGATGATCAGTTGAATTCTTGTTGCTTTCAACCTTTTTCTTCCACCTCTAGCTAACTCATACACGAAGTACATTAGGTTTTGATAATAAATTTGAAGAATTGCCTAACCTCTAAACTTTTGCAAAACCTACCCTGAGTTTTTCATTGACTACCTTGATCGGTTAGGGAACCCCATGAAAAGAAGACGAGTGAGTCTTCCCGAAAATAAAGGAAAAGAGAAAAAGAAAAAGAAAAAGAAAAAGAAGAAAAGAAAAGATGAAAATTGCAGCTTTGCCTTGAAACCTAAGCACGATTAAATTCATATGGCTAAAAAGTCAGCTGAAGCAGATGCCACTAAGCGGTTGGGAGTCCTTGGAGCTTTTGTGCTGCGCCACATGGGTGGATGGGTGAGGGTTTAGCAAGTTGTAGGTCCTGGAGTCTCTAAATCATTCGAGTCCCGGGGTGAGAAGCACGAAGAGTTAGTGGTTGAAAGATCCTTATGACTTGGTGCCTAGGCCTTAGTGGTTGGGAGTCATCGGTAGATCCCATTACATGGACTTTGGTAAAGGTGGTCCTCAGCATTGCACCTACAGCCTAAAGAGTTGTGGAATAAAGGAGTGGGTCACTGATCTGTTAGGTTGGTTAATGTCCTGGGTGGAGCGATGCTTGTTGGGAGAGTGCGGTTTAACGGTTGTGTTCGATCAAACAAACACTTAGGTTTTGGTGGAAGTCTCTGGTTGGTGATTCACAAGGGGAGGCTCTTTTGATACTTAATTCTATATGACATTCATTCTCTCGAGATAGTTATTGGGCACGGGTTTCAGTGATTCTCATCGAGGGTTAGGCATTACTCATTCACACCCTTTTTGTAAACAAAATTTTGATATTGTTTTGCATGCTCTTTCTTTCTTTCTTTCATTGTTAAAGGACTAGCAATGTAATTAGTGCTCAAAAAGTGATATTTTGAGCCTTGTTTATTGCGGGTATTGAGCACTTTTTGTGTACTAATTAGCGTAATTAACCCAATTGGCACACTAAGGCCCTTGCTATTCTACTGATCGCATTTTGTGGCTAATTTTGTAGATTTTGCAAGCTATTTACACCAAAATTGTTGAGTCGATCCAAGCACGAAGAATTCAAGTCAAACTCAGCAATGCAGATCAGAAACTAGAAGAAAGGAAGAGCAGAAAATGCATGGAAAATGAACTGAGAAAATTTTGTAAGTTTGAAAAATTTTGCGACTATGAAAATTTCATGACACAACGAAATTTTGCGGTGTTCTTGGCCTTGCCTTCCCCCTATGCATTGTTCAAGTTTCTAGCACTGTTCTTGCTGCCCGTTTAACTCTTTCACTTTTTGGTTTTCTTCCTACTCTTTCCTTGTAATAATGTTTGGATTTGTAGGTTTTGGTAATTTGTAAAGGGGCTTTGGCTATAAAAGCCCCAGACAAGCATTGTATGAAGGATCTCTCTCTTTTTTCTCATTAATAAAGTGGCGGGAAGCTTTCAGCTCTTCAAGCTCTTTTCCATTTTCTCTCATTTTCTCTCACTTTCTGGGCAGTCAAACACCCTCCGAGGATGACAACTTGGAGGATGAGTGGCTAAACCCCCTTCATCCTTGAAGACGAAGGCTATTGGAGGATGGTTCCAAGGGTTCTGGGGGTTTCTCACAGTTTCAACGCAGGTGATTGTTGTCGTTTTTGTGTTTCCTCTCAACCATAGGTTCAGATCCCTTTGATGCATCTTGAATGACCTGTACTTGGCAATCTTTTAGGGTTCAGTGGATGCTTATTGCTAGATCCACTGAGATTCATTAGTTGCCATTTATTAGTCACTATAAGATGAATTCGAGGAATGGGATTTCAACCGGCGAGGCCATTAACGTTCAATAAATGCCATCTTTCAAAAGGAAATTTATTAGGGTTCAGCTTTTATAGCCACATGAAGATCCAGTTCGGGAAATGACTATAGGTCATCCTCTCCAACGTGATGAAATGGACCTGAAACCCCTCAGTGACCTCTAGAACCCAAATCCAGCAGTCTGACACTTCAAGGATACTTATTTTACATTTTATTTTATTTAAATTTCAGTTTTCCAAACAATACCCCTCACTATTTTTATCACCACCTTAAAATCCAAACCATATTCACCATTTTGGCCTTGATGTAAATCGCATTAACGGCCCGTCGAGGTTCGGCCTAGGCGGCCCATGCTGCGTTGGCTGAAATTTACGGCGATGGAGGTATAGGTTTAAAAATTTTGTTGGTTCGGAGCTGCCTAGCTACACGTTTGCATACGAATCACCCACCTAAGTGCTCATGCAATAGAAAACATACACATTCAAGTGAATTCATGATTCCTACTTTCCGAATATTACACATGCGATCCGTACCTCGAGTCTGGCTTGACTCTCACACATGCTTGTGCCATGTATGAAAATTGTTTCCAATCAAATCTATTTGTTTACTTTATGGACAACCCTCCGACACATATATAGTGGACATACTCCGATAATTAATTTTGTGGACAACCCTCCGACTCATATGTAATTGGACATACTCCGATAATTAATTTTGGCCTACCCTCCGACATATTTTTCCAAAATATGTCATGCACTTACACCTAGTACTCTATGGTGTCCCCGTGCATATGAAATGCATTATGCCATTTTCATACAATACATGTTAACATATCAAGCACGCATATATTAACAACACTTTACACATAGCAACATGTTATTCAATCATAGAAAAAACACAGCAACACATAAAGCCACACAAACAGTCCTCGGTTAGTTTTGGGACTGTCCAAAAGGAACTCTAGGGATTTCACCACCTAGTCTAAATTGTTGGAACTGAATGAACGACCACTTAAGCCCCCGAACATCCCTAACCATTAAAATGGCTCTTAGCCAAAGATTAACTCAAGTAGGATAAAGATCTCTACCTCCCGGAATTGCAAAAACTTCATAATACCAGTACCGTCGGGATCAACTTTTCCTCTTGTCTCGTCGGGATTTGACGGACCGATCTTCAAAAAATCTAGAGAGAAGTGAGAGCTTCCCACTCTAAATGCTCTCGTTCTCCCTCTCTCTTTTGGTTTCCTCTTCCCTCTCTCCTTCTCTTCTCCCAACCAATTTGGTCAAGATGGGTCAAGACTCTCACTTGCCACATGTCACATTCTAAGTGGCCACCTTGGATTACACCTTATCCCTTATCCATCTACCATAGATTTCCACCCAATCACATGTTTCCACATGTCTCTCATGGGTCCCACTTGAGCCTTTTGTTTGACTCATCCTACACTTGACACGTGGCACATTGTGAGCCACTCATCTCATGCCAAGTGTCTCGAACTACTCTCAGTGCCTCGAAAAATGTGAAATTCCGACTGTCTCGGAATTCGATGAAATTCGACGTGGCAGCTAGATTAAATATCAAGCTCTATTACTATCCGAACTTGAAGAAAGGCTAGAAAAATTGCTAGAAATCATTTTCTTCAATTTTTGATTACATTTTCAAAGAATTTGTTTAAAAAACTAGTCATTGTTCTGTGTAATCTAGTTATGGAAGGCTAAGCTCCCTCTGGGAAGGTATTAGTGATTTGATTATTATGTTTATGTTTTCTTAATGTAAGATGTGAATTTGAAGATTGAATTTATCTGATTGGTATTATTCTGGTAATGATTTGTTCTAAGTATTAGTGGAATATACCCAAAAAGAGTTGTATCTATGCTCTGTTTTCAAGCATGCCTCTGAGTGACACAGAAGGATGTTCATGAGAGCAAAGAGCAGTAACATAGGGGTATGCTAAGTTGATACTCTTAGAACTAATAAAATCCAAATATTACTATGATAAATCATAGGTGTTGTTCTAACCTCTGACTTCAAGGTTCCCTTTTGAGTGACAACATAAGTGTGTTCCCGAGGCATGAAGACAACTTGATGAAGTATCAGTTTAATATTTAGAGGTTTCATCTCATTTTGGTAGAATAATCCTGGTTCTATCTTGGAAGAGATCATTTTGATTAGAGAGGCTTGTATTACCCTGTTTATGGGGGTAAGTGAGCTTCAGTCCTAAGAATTGGTTGATTAGTATTGGTTTACGAAAAACAACCAAATCTTAGAGGGAATAAGATCCTAAAAGTAGTTGTTTAGACATATGTTGTCCTGGTTAAGGAATATGTATGCCTAAATGGTGAAATGTATAGTGGTTGAAGGTATTTCAAGACTATATTAATATGCCCTTGGACAAATTCAGGATTCAAGCCCATAACTATGTTGTATTTGAACATTATGCAAATTGATGATCATACCATTGATTCCATTCCTAGTTTTTATTAACTGTAATAGAAACCTTTAATTCCTTTAGATTTAAATATTCTTCAATTAAAGAAAAACCTACAAAAATACTGTTATTTCAGTTTTATTAGTTAATTTACAATATTTGAAAATTGAAGTTCAAATATTGATGTTCTTGAGTAGTTGGGGTACTTGATCTTTAAATTTTCTTATCAATCTTTGTGGGAACGATATTTGGACTTGAGAATCCACTTTGTACTTTTGACACATTACGCTGCGATTGATGCATATAAGTGAGTACATAAGTAAGGTCAAAGGAAAAAGTAAAAACTCTAGTTTGAACAACAAGTTTTTGGGTGCAGTTGCGGGAGATTTTAGCTTAGTCTCTTGTAGCAGTATCACAATACTTGATCCATCCAAGGCATCAACAAGTTTTGGCATCATTTCCGGGGATTGAAGCAAGAAGTTTTTAGATCAATATTCCAACCAAAAAGGAAATTGCTAATTTGGACATTTTTATTTTTATCAATTTTTTAGAAAAATTGAAAAATGGTTCTAACTAAAAATAGTTGACTCAGTTTGCATATCGGTCCATTTTGTTTTTAACTGAGATTGTGATCAAATTTATCTAGTGATCTCACTTTGATTTTAGGGTGCTATAATTACAAGTACCTATTACATGCATAGGAGGCCGGAAAGGCGAATTTTGCCACTAGACAACGAAATAGAAAATGGCGAGGAACTTGTAGCGAGAGACGGTAGGGAAAAGCTACAGTGAGAAAGAAAAGGTAATCAAAATATTCCTGTAGTAGCAACAGATAGACCTCAACAAAGGCAGAGAACCATGAAGGATTTCTGGAGACCAGTAATCAAAGAAGAGTATTCAACAATAAGACAACCACCCATTGAAGCCAACAATTTTGAACACAAACTTGCCTTAACCACTATGGTACAATAAAACAGTTCATAGGGCATCCAAGTGAGGACCCTAATGAACATTTAGGTAGATTTTTGAGGAAGGAAAATACTATAAAGCTTAATGGTGTGAACCTTGATGTGATCAAGCTACAGTTGTTTCCCTTTTCCTTAAGAGATATTGCAGCCATCTAGTTTGAATCACTACCTTATGGTTTAGTGAGAAACTGGGAAGAGCTTGTGGAGGCCTATCTCAGTAGATTTTTCCCTCATACTCTAACTTCTGAGAGAAGAGGAGAGATCATTGCCTTCAAGCAAAGGGAAGATGAATCTCTTTACAATGCCTGGGAAAGATAAAAGCAATTGTTGAGTAGATGTCTGTTGAAGCCAAATGATGTGTATATATGAAAATATGGTCAAAGGAAGTGAATGTGGTAAATATTCAAAAAATAAATATACTAAAAAAAAATTAAATGAAAAGTATTACCAACACTCAATCCCTTTCTGTTGGAATCCAGTGATAAGAAAATGCAGCGGAAATAAAAAAATTTAACGCTGAACTGCATCAGGATCCAAGCGGTTTGATGAATCTAAACAATGAATCAAGAAAATCTAGATCTTACCTCTTGTAGACCGAATCCTTTTCGACTAGTGCAGATTTTCTTGATCACACACACACTGAAACACAAATAGAACTCCAACAAGCCAAGATGATGCAGTGTGACACCCCAAATTTTGGGGGGTCTTTTTTTTTTTTTCCTAGTAATTAGTGCACTTAGTGCAATGATAAATTTTTTTGGAATTATGTGAGCACAAAATGTAATCCTCAGGCATATGGTTAGATTCTAGACTCAGAGATCTTTCCATAAAGTCCAAGAACGCGCAAAACAGACTTTGGACAAGGAAGTTATGGTCATCTGAAGTTGGCGTTGCCGAGCTCATTCCCTAGACGAGGTCAGCTCGGCCAAAGGATGTCAGCTCGGCCAGAAGAGGTCGGATCGGCTATATTTGAGCACTAAATGCCATCCAAAGGCATGTGGTCAGATTCTAGACTCAAGGAGCTTTCCATAGAGTCTAAGAACACTTGAAACGGACTTCGGACGAGGAAGTTATGGTCATCCGAAGTTGGCGCTTCATATGAGCAGCAACTGACGTGCAGAACCGACAGGTACCTACTGTCTTTCGTCTTTTTCGAACACCATATGAGCTCAGATTATATTGAGCCATATATCTATGAATTCTAGACTCAAAGGGAATAAAAGTAGAGTCTACTGACGTGAAAGCGGACTTCGGACGAAAGTTATGATTGTCGAAGTTGGCTATCTAGCTCATTCCTAGACGAGGTCGGCTCATTACGGCTCATGCGCTCATGCGGAAAATCATGCAGCTCATGCGAGAAGGCTCATGCAGCTCATGCAGAAGAGCTCCATGCAGCTCATGTAAGAAAGAAGCTCATGCGGGAGGAGGCTCGTCACGGCTTCGTGCGGAAGAGCTCATGCGCTATGCGGGAAGCTGTCTGCGGCTCATGCGGCGAGCTCCGACTCATCTTGAGAAAGAGCTCATGCGCGAGCTCATGCAGCTCATGCAGCAGACCTCATGCAGCTCATGCAGCAGAGCTCATGCAGCTCAGCTGTATGTCGGTTCCGGCTAGATGGGCTGCGTCCCACGGCTCATCCTCTCAGACTCTTCTGAGTAAAAAGGCCATAACTTATGCTGTAGAGGTCCGATTTGGGTGATTCGAAAGCCTACATCAAGCTTACTGATGGGGATACAATTTCTATCCAGGATGCTAGTCCAAATTCTCACTTTTCCTTGACCGAAATTCAGTCTCAAGACTAGATGTCTCATAGGCTCCAAAACAGAATGCTACTCGCACACAGCTCGTCACAAGTGAGCTCGGCCACACACACAGCTCATCCCAAATGAGCTTGGCCTGCAGAGGTCAGCCCGTCCTAGGAGAGCTCAGCCAGAAGAGGTCAGCTCATCCTAAGAGAGCTCAGCCAATAGAGCTCAGCCACACAGCTCATTCTCTCCGTTGAACTCGACCATACAGCTCGCCCTCTCAGACCCTTCCGAGTAAAAATGTCATAACTTGGGCTGTAAAGGTCCGATTTGGGTGATTCGAAAGCCCACGTCAAGCTCACTGACGAGGCTACGATATACCAGAGGGCCACAGGGCCAAATTCCTTTTCTTCCCAATGAAAAACAAATCTTAAAGTCCATTGAGAAATAACAAAGGTAAGAAAACCTTTACCAAATTGTATTAAACATATGAAGGCGAGTTTAGTACAATTTATCTCACAATATATCTACAAAAGCGGATACTTGATCCGAGTACATAACAAAAATCGGGTTTTACGCTCAGACTTTACAAAACACATAACAAGCCATGCTTGACCTTATTTCTTCTCAACTAAAGCCTCATGAAGTGCGCCGCTTTGTGCACTCCGATTGCACAGAAATGTTTTCCACGACGGGGTGGTATGCCCGGTAGAGAAAGTCTTCTCTGAGGGCTACTCCCCCACCTAAGTGCACATGCAATGACATAATCCCACATAAATCATTCACACACATTCATATAAAATATGCATATCTCTATATGAGATAATCTGCTAATGCATGTCACAGTTTCGAGTCCTCAGAGCTCCCTCACACCGCCATTTTCATGTATGAGAACTGTTTTCAAAACAAAAGCTTTTATTTTAAATCCACTAGACCACCTCCGGTATCAAACCATTAGGACATCTCTAAGAACTTTCTTTTTTTATTGGACAACCCTCGGAGTAGAGTTCATTGGACAAACCCTCCGATATAATTTATTGAATGACCCTCGGAGTATAATTTATTGGACAAACCTCCGTGTAATTTATTGAATGACCCTCGGAGTATGATTTTATTGGACAACCCTCCGATATAATTTATTGGACAACCCTCCGATATAATTTATTGGACAACCCTCCGAGTACCCATTTTATTTATGCACTCACACCCGATTTACGCGATGTACCCGTGCACATGCGATGATAATGTCCTTTGCATAAAATCTCGTGTTACATGCATCGCGAAAACTTCATTACCTTGAGTTATATTCATGCTTCATTTCAAGCATCATGTTAATATATCAAGCATGAGTGTATATCCAGCATCAATATTCACACAATCGCATGTTATTCAAACAAGCAATAACACAAACAAAGATCATCAATATCAATTCACGACCTTCATTGAGAAAAAATCGGTTCAAATTGTAGTGCGGAAACTACACCTAAAACACTGGACCGAGAAACCGGTCCCCACCAACAACAGTTTCTATCACTGTTCTTTGAACCAGCCCATCACCAGGGCTACACCTCATATGTCCACCCACACCCCCCCCCACACTTGCCGCAGTGAAGTGAAGATTAACCCAGTGGGAGAGAACCCCCTACCTCTCGGAAGTGCGAGATCCACTTTCGCCCTTGCAACTCTTCAGTTTGTTAAATCCTATAACTCTTTGTTCTCTTTTCCCTTTTTCCCTTTCTTTTCTCTTCCATACCACCCCACCGGTTTATCTTAGGTGGAGAAGACTTCCCTAGGTGTAGGACACCACATGCTTCTCTCCTCATGACACATAGCATCCCACATGTCATCATACCCACTTTTCTTTACTTAAATTCCTAAATCACCAGAAAGCCTATCAGGAACACCTAGCATCCACTAACATTTATCCTCATACAAGACCACTTTCTTTCATGCATGATTTAAACTTGACACTTGGCACACTTGGCCTCCACTAATGTGCCAAGTGTCCTGCCCTCAAGTGCCACACGACATGCAATCCTCATGCCACGTGTCACTTTCTCGTTCGTCCATTTACCTCGAAATACGTGCAAATCCCGACTGTCTCGGAATTCAACGAAATTCAACTGTGTACCTAGATTTCGCGAGACGAACTCAACGGTGTGTCCGGGTGTGGGTCATCGAGATCTAGAAAAATTCAGATTTTGATCGAAGTACCATTTACCCTTTTGGAGAGAAAATTATTTTAGGGGCTTCCACGTTCTCCCACCCCTTAAAAGAATTTCGTCCCAAAATTCACACACACATATACATACAATCACATGCATATGCTTAACAGTCATTTACCATTCAATGACTAATCCGCGTGCCTTAGATCTGAAAGAGGAAAGGATATCTGGTACGCATCGTGTCCTCATGCTCCCATGTTGCCTCTTCCACTCCTCGGTGCTTCCACAACACCTTTACTAGCCTCACAGTTTTGCGTCGCAAAACCTGCTCTCGGCTATCCATAATACGCACAGGTCCCTCTTCGAAGGTCCCATCTGCATCAATAACAAGCTCGCCCCAGTCCACTACATGAGCTGGATCTGGAGTGTACTTCCGGAGCATAGAGACATGGAATACCTCATGGACACTTGATAAACTCGGTGGTAATGCTAATCGATATGCAACTGCCCCCACCCTCTCGAGTACCTCGAAGGGCCCAATAAACCTCGGCGATAGTTTCCCTCGCTTTCCGAATCTGACCACTCCTCTTTTAGGCATCACCTTTAAGAAGACATGATCACCCGCCTCAAACTCCAGTCGTCGGTAACCCCATCGATAACTCTTTTGTCGGCTGGCTAGTGAGGAAGGCGTTCCGTATCAGACCCACTTTCTCTGTGGTGTCTCGAATCAAGTCAAGACCCGTGGTGGAGCTCTCTCCCACCTCCGTCTAACAAATCGGTGATCGACATGGCCTCCCATACAAGGCCTCATAGGGTGCCATTTGTATGCTTGCCTGATAACTGTTGTTGTAGGAAAATTCTACCAACGGCAAATGCTCTTCCCAGCTACCATTGAAATCTAGGACACATGCTCGCAGCATGTCCTCTAAAACCTGTATGATCCTCTTCGACTGACCATCTGTCTATGGATGAAAAGCGGTGCTCATCATCAACTGTGTCCCCATGGCCTTCTGGAAACTTTTCCAAAAGTGTGTACGTGAACACGGGATCTCTGTGTCCGTCTGATGGATACCGGCACTCCATGTAACCTAACAATCTCGTGTCTCTGACCTGCAGAATTCCTCTAGTGTAAAAGGTCATCCACACGAATTTAGGAAATGTGTGACTTAGTGAGTCGGTCAGTATGAGCCACACGCGTCATGTCCTCTGGCGATGTTCGTGGTAAGTGAGTCATAAGGTCCGCCGTGACATGCTCCCACTTCCACTCCGCTACCTCAATGGGTGGAGTAGTCCGGTAGGCCTCACAGTGCTGACCTTTGCTGCTTTGACATGTGAGACAGGTCGAGCAAAATCTGGCGATGTCTCTTCATCCGCTCGATAATCTTGGCGGCGAAGATCTCAATACATCTTGGTCCCTTTTGGATGCCGCCTGCGAAAGCGAGCAATGGAACTCCACGAGGATCTCCTCTCTCAACTCAATCAAGTGGGAACCAGCTACGAGTCCTCTATCTTAGGCTGGCTACCATCTGCGTGGGCGGTCGACCCTCGTCACACAGTACTGTATTTGTGCGGTCCACGATGGACACTATCTGCAAAATGCGCCACGGGACTCGATCACCACATTCGTTAGGGAAGGCGTAGCCCCTTAAACTTCCATAACACCACGAGGCACCTTTCCATTTGTCTTGCCCTAAAAGCGTCCCACAGTCTCGAGCATCCGCCACTCAGGAAGCTATACTAGCCAAATGCTTCCACAGTGACTTCGGCCGAGTGCATCGTACACATTACCTTACCGGGATGGTAGTAAAAGTGAAGTCATAATCCTCAAGGAACTCCGTCCATCTGGTGCCCTCATATTGAGGTCCGTGTAAAATGCGGGACTTTGTGGTGCAGGTACACCTCGAACTCTCGTTAGTATAAGTAGTGGCGCCAAATCTTGAGGCGAAGACAATGGCCGTAACTCCATTGTCATGCGTGGGAGTAGTGCACAAGTGATTCTTCAGGCGTAGAGAACCATAAGCCACTCCTCTTAGGATGCATCAAAACACATCGATCCTTCCTTTGGAAGCATCCACACGATTACAGTACTCATGTCCCCTTTTCAGGGACTACGAGAATAAGGCTGAGTAAGCCTCGTTTCAATTCTTGGAATGCCCTCTCACACGAGTCATTCCACTCGAACTTGACCTCCTTAGAGATTGACTTAGTCATAGGTCTTCATGGCCAGGAGAAATTCTCAATGAACCTCCTGTAATATCCAGCCAATCCCAAGAAACTGCGTATCTCGAAGGCTGACTTCGGCCTCTCCCAACTCATAATAGCCTCAACCTTCTCGGGGGTCTCTTGACACACTGAAGCGAGCACGGCGTGTCTAGAAATCTCACCTCTCTGTAAGCGAAATTCACACTTGCTGAATTTGGCATACAACTGATGGTCTCTCAAGATCTGGAGAACGACCCTCAAGTGATCCTCATGATCCTCCTCTGTCTCGAGTAGTGAAATATCTCCCACGAAAACTACCTAAGCCCAGATCTAAGTAGGGTGGAAGACCCTATGCATAGAATCCATGGATCTTTGCTGGTGCATTAGGTAATCCGAAGAGGCATCACTTTGTGACTCGAAATGCCCATACAGCTTCTTGAGCATGTCTTAGGGATATCGCCTCCCTAACTCTCAATTGGTGGTACCGGTGCGAGGAGATCTGTAGAGTACACCCGCGTCCCTCTCAGTGATCAAACAAATCAGTGATGTGTGGTAAGGATCTGGAGTTCTTGATCGATCACCACCATTCAGCCTTCAGGTGAGTCAATGCACAGTCGAAGGGGTCTTATCCTTTTCTTAGCAAGCGAGCGGAGCGCCCACGGTGAAGTGTTACGTCTAATGAGCCCTTGTCCAATAATCCACGTATCTAGACCTTGAGTTCCGCAGCTCAGCGGCGCCAAATCCTATGCTGGAGTCATAGAAATGGGCGGCGATACCAAGGTCAGCTCAATGACAAAGTCTACATCCTGCAGGAGTAATCCGAGTAACTCGTGCGGAAAAACATCCTCAAACTCATACCACGAAATTGGAGCTCAAACCACATCACGCCTCGTCCTCCAGGAGTAAGGCTTATAATGACTATTAGCTATGCAGTGCCATCTAGAGTCATACACGACCCGAGGTAAAGCATCATGCTTATCCCCCTGAAATGTAATACGAATACCACCCTCTGTGTAGGCAGTAACCCTCCTACGATCATAATCGATAGCGACCAGGTGTCTGATCGGTAATCCATGCCAGAATGACATCAAAGTCTGATATGTCCATCACCCGAAGATCCATCGTGAGTAGAATCGGACTCTAACTCACAATTCGAACATATCGATCAATCCTCACCGCAACTCTGGGAGGGCACTCACATGTAGCGGCTTTTCGAGGATTCAACCTTTAAGCCCAAAACATTTCACACAAGATCTTGTGATAAAAGAATGAGATGCACGAGTCAAAGCGATACTCTTGCCATGAAGCACAGTGAAACACCTGCACAATATAGCGCGGATCTGTGGGCTCGATGCACGTGGTCATTAACGATGTAAACACTCCCTGGGTCCACTGAAGTCACGGCACCGTGGCCTGCCCTCGACCTCGACCCATGATCTGGCCTCTTTGGCCTATCTGGCTCTTGGTGCCCTTGTCGCACCACAGATTTGATATCTGTTCCCCATTATGCTAGGGTAGAAGGAACATGCGTGTGCAGGTGTGTCCCATTGATGTTGGGATGAGGTGTCCCATGATACAGGATCCTTGCCTCTGTGGGCAATTAAGTCTCACATGTCGGTGATGTAATGATAACATGTCCTTGGGTCTGATGGTGAGAACCACGATTTGGCTTTATTGCGAAAGCCACGATACGTGGAAAACCCTCGTGGAACGAAGTCCTTTGCTTTCTTTTCAGAGCTCGAAGAAAGTGACCCTCCTTGGCTTATCACCGGCGCCGTATCTCGAATGCTCGGGGCATCATCTATTTCTCTCACATGGCCCAGAAGGCGTCACGACCATAGAATCCATGTCTTTGCGGGAGAAGTCCCACGATCTTGCCCACGGGATGGACAACTTGAAACCATCCTCGAACTTTTTCACCTTGGCCGTATGCGAGGCCACGTAATCATCGAGCTTGGCGCTAACTCTATAAGCTTAGCCCGCGTACTCAGTCTTGTCATTGTCCCACTGTTTCAACTCGGAACTCCTAGGGCTTTTGCATGTCTAGCAGTCTGGGAAAAACTTGCCATGAAGAGCTCTCTAAGCTCACTCCACGTCATTGCCTCCAAATTTCTCGTGGCTTTAACCCAGGTCCACCATGCACGAGACTCTCCCTCTGTTGATAGCTAGCTGATCTTTGTAACATTGGAGGTAATCATAGCCTCTAAAACTCTCGACACATTGGAACCAATGGTCATACCATCGGGTCCCCTCCTCCCTAAATGCTGGAGAGGGATGATGTCATAAACCCCGAAGGTTGTTCGGTCCTCTGTCCCCTAGCGCACCAGCTGTGCAATGGCGGCAGCTGTAGCACCATGGCCTCTCTGAGGCTGTGATCAAAAGCAGTGGGTGTGCCTCGTGGGCGACCTAGATCCTTTCTTGACTTGCCATCTACATATATCAATAGCAATTTATTTATTTATTTATTTTTTTCGAACCCCTAAGGTTAACTTCTCACCCTAGTGTTCAATACTCCCTGTATACTATTCACCAAGCATACAATTCACAAAGTATATAGCATAATATCATATGACAATTCATCGGGAATGCACAATGGATGCATGATCTAAACCCATCTTATTGTGAGTAATCGTGTACCTAAATTTTTTTTTTTTTTTTTCCTGATACCTAACTATTATTGTTAGTATCAAGTGTTCAACACTAGGAATTTATAAACCTAGGCTCTGATACCAAGCTGTGACACCCCAAATTTCGGGGGGTCTTTTTTTTTTTTCATAGTAATTAGTGCACTTAGTGCAATGATAAATTTTTTTGGAATTATGTGAGCACTAAATGCCATCCTCAGGAATATGGTTATGTTAGACTCGAGATATTTCCATAGAGTCCGAATCATAAAAGCAGGACTGGGACAGGAAGTTATGGTCATCAGAAGTTGGCGTTCTTAGAGGCTCATTCCTAGACTAGGTCAGCTCGGCCAAGGATGTCGGCTCGGCCAGAAGAGGAACCCGGATCGGCTATATTTGAGCACTAAATGCCATCCACAGGAATTTGGTCAGATTCTAGACTCAAGGAGCTTTCCATAGAGTCTAAGAACACTTGAAACGGACTTCGGACGGGGAAGTTATGGTCATCCGAAGTTGGCGCTTCATATGAGCAGCAACTGACGTGCAGAACTGACAGACACCTACTGTCTTTCTTCTTTTTCAAACACCATATGAGCTCAGATTTATATTGGGCCCATATATAGCATGTGGATTGGAGCTCAAAGGGCTTTCAGAAGTAGAGTCTGAGCAGCAAACGGACTTGGACAGAGAAAGTTATGATTGTCGAAGTTGGCACGGGAGCAGGCTCATTCCTAGACAGGGTCGCTCATGCGGCTCATGCGGCTCATGCGGGAGAGCTCATGCAGCTCATGGGAAATACGCCGGCTCATGCGGAAGAACTCATGCGAAGGGCTCATGCGGCTCGTGCGAAGAGCTCATGCAGCTCATGCGGAAAGGCTCATTACGGCTCATGCGGGAAGAGCTCATGCGGAAGAGCTCATCACGGCTCTTCGCAGTGAGCTCAATCGGCTCATGCGGCGGGGCTCATGCGACTCAGGCACAATATCTAATGGATTCGACTAGATGAGCTCGTCCACATTCTGAGTAAGGCCATAACTTGTGCTATAGAGGAGTCTGATTTGGGTGAGTTCAGAAACTACATCAAGCAGCCAATGGAAGTACACAATTTCTATCAAGGATGATTGTCAAATTATCACTTTCATGAAGCCTAAAATTCAGTCTCAAGACTAGACGTCTCATAGGCTCAAAACAGAATGCACTACTCCCTTTATTTCGTCACAAGTGAGCTCGGCCACACACGGCTCATCCCAAATGAGCCGGCTGCCGAGAGGTCAGCCCGTACAGAGGAGCTCCGGCGGGAGAGAGGGTCAAGCTGTCTGAGAGCTCGGCCAATAGAGGCTCAGCCACAAAGCTCATTCTCTCAGTTGAACTAGGCCATACGGCTCGCCCTCTTGGGCCCTTGGGTAAAAATGTCATAACCAGGCTTAGGGATTAGTTTGGTGGAACAGAAAGCAGTCAAATAAAAAGCAGGCTACGATATATAAGAGGAACACAGACAGAATTGCTACCTTCAGCAGAAAACAGATCATGAGTCAGACTAAATAGCAGAAGTGAATTAGAACTACTTTTATGATTAATATTAACATATGAGCTACAGGGTTTACATTACAATTTATCTCATAGAGCATCTCTCAGAAAAACTGGATGCAGTCAGATTACATAACAAAATCGGGTTTTACGCGAGACTTTTACAAAACACATAACAGCCATCATAAACATGTGCTTCTCAATAAGCCTCATGAAGTGCCTTCCCTTGGGTGCACCTCCAGAGTACCTGAAATGTTTTTCCCACGGCCAGGGGTGAGCTATGCCCAGTGAAAGTCTCCCTACAAAGGGCTACTCCGCACAAGTCTGGCGTACGATGACGTAATGCATAAATCATTCACACATTCATATAAATGCCATATCTCTATATGAATGTCTATGTCATATCCTGGATTTAGAGTCCTCACCGGCTCCCTCACACACGCCCGTTTTCATGTATGAGAAGCTGTTTTCAAAACAAAGCTTTATTTTAAATCCTTTAGGACCACCTCAGAGTATCAAACCATTGGACCATCTCCGAGAACTCTTTTATTGGACAACCCTCCGATAGAGTTTCATTGGACAAACCTCCGATATAATTTATTGGACAACCCTCCGATATGATTTATTGGACAAACCTCCGATGTAATTTATTGGACAACCCTCCGATATGATTTATTGGACAACCATCCGATATAATTTATTGGACAACCCTCCGATATAATTTATCGGACAACCCTCCGAGTACCCATTTTATTTATGCACTCACACCCGATTTACGCGATGTACCCGTGCTCATGCGATGATAATGTCAGCACGCAAAATCTCATGTTACATACATCTTGAAAACTACATCACAGCCAGTTATATTCATGCTTCATTTCAAGCATCATGTTAATATATCGAGCATGAGTATATCAACATCAATATTCACACAATGCGCATGTTATTCAAACAAGCATGCCACCACTGACAAGATCGTCATCATGAGATTCATGTGCAGTGACAAAATCGGTTCGAATTGTAGTGCGGAAACTACACAAACACGGACCGGAGAAACCGGTCCCGCTGACATGATTCTATCGAATTGTTCTTTGAACCAGCCCATCACGAGGCTACACCTCATAGCCATGTCATGGCTCTGAAATGAAGATTAACCCAGTAGGAGAGAACCCTACCTCTCGAAGTGCGGATCTGTCACGCCCAGATTCCGGTCAGGCCGGGTTCCAGTCGAGCAGTTGGACATCAGACGAATGTGGGACTCTTTTCTTGATTTTATTTTATTTTTAAAAGCCAAGAAATTTAGTACACATGGGTATAGCCCACATCCTATCTCATCAAATATTATATCATATATTGAGTCCCATTTACAAATACAAAACTTTACTTTACATTTTCCGTCGGAGCATGAAACACATATAGTGAACCCTTCTGGTGTTGGCAGCCCCGGTATGTGCGGAAGTCTTGAGATGTCTTCTCATGCCTACGCAGTTAAAACTAGTGCTAAGCTTTCTGCTTAGTGGGAAACATGTGTCTTATCCATATCACACATTTAATGCATAAAACAATAACATATAATATAATTTTGTATTATATTATGAACTTATCTGTACTTTCTTATAACTGAGGCTTACTCTTATTGGATCTTAGTAGAAGATTCTGAATCTTATTCTTATGCAGAACTTATGCTTATAACAAACTTATGTTTATTCGGGACTCCAGTAGGAATTCTGAGAACTTATACATTTAAAAGCTTATACTTAACGGACTTATGAACATTAGGGACTCGAAGTAGGAATTCTGAACTTATATGATTATTTCGGTCAGGACTCCCGTAGGAGTTACAGAACTTATCTTATGCAGGACTTCTACTTATAACAGACTTACATTCATTCGGGACTCAGAAGTAGGAATTATAGAACTTATCCTTATACTCACGGGTTTACCACTTATTAGGGTACGTGGTGTCAGCGAAATTATGGACGATATCTTGTGCGGAACTTATTCTTATACGGAAATGTTGTAATCTTACCGAACTTATCTTGGTCTTACGGGACTTACGGTCTTCTGGAACTTGGACATGTATTTCCAGATCTTATACATGTCTTACAGAACTTATATACTTATCTTCTGGAACTTATCTGCGATCTTACGGGCATATACTTATCTTGCGGATCTTATCCTTATGCGAAGGTATCGTAAATTTACAATAGTAGAACTAATCATCATCGTATCACATACGAAATTGAGGATCAGACGTATCTGGGATACATATCAGGTATGGACATTAGTCCATGCTTGAGTGCAGATCATAAGCGGTCTGTACTTATTTTCTTAGTTGCAGTACGGGTGGTACTCACGGAACTTATACTTATTTGCGGATCACGAGAGTACCCTTAGGTACTACTGAACTTATACTCGTTTGTCGTGCGGGGTGCTCGTGAGTCTTGCGAGACTTATGCTTATTTTACAGAACTGTACTTTGCTTTGCCGATCTGAGAGTACCCATGGGTAATCTGAACTTATACTTGCATGTTATTCTTGTCACGAGAGTACGTGGGTACTCTGAGAACTATCAAATCTGGAGTACCAGTAGTGCCTGAGCAATCAAATCTGAAGGTACGAAGTAGGTACTACGAACTATCGGTCAGAGAGGTACCGTAGGTACTCACGAGGATAATCAGGAGAGACGGGGAGTTAATGAGAGACGCAGGTACCATAGGTACTCTGAGATTCATCGAGCGAGCGAACTTAATTAAATACGGGAGTACGTAGTTACTCAGAGCATTTGAATCTGGGAACACCAGTAGGCACTGAGCTTAATCAGACGGGACTTAATCGAAACGTAACTTGATGGGGATACGAGGGAGTGCCCATAGGTACTACGGGGGCTAAATCAGATGCAAGAGTACCGTGGGTGCCTCACGAGAACTTAAGCGAGTCAGAGTGCAGGCGAGTGCTGAGGGCTGTTGGAATGCGAGTGCCGGTAGGTACTACGGAACTTAATCTGAGGGTACTTGGAACACTACGGGACTTATTCGGATGCAAGAATTGCAGTGGGTACTACGGAGACTTATTCGAATCACGAGTACGAGTGAGTGCTACGAGATATCAGTCTGAGGTACCCTTAGGTACTACGGGACTTATTCGGATCTGAAGGGGAGTGCGAAGTAGGTACTCTGAGCTGTCAGAGACGGGACTTAATCGGCGTAAGCTTATTCAGATACGGAGCACGTAGGTACTACGAGAACTAAATCGGAGACGGGACTTAATTAGAAGCGGGAACTTATTCAGATACGAATTTGCCCATAGGTGCACTGCGGAGACTATTCGAGAGGCAGGGAGTACGTGGGTACTCACGAGAACAAATCTGGAGGTACATTCAGATCTTTATTCTTATTCTCTATTGAGTCTCATATATTGTTTGACTTCCTGAACCCGATGTCTACGGAATGAGTAGGACACAACACAATAAGTACTAGAAGATACTGTCTGATGCGGAAGTGCCGTAGCATTAGTCGGGACGAGGAGTCTTAGTGGCACTTGAGACCGAGTGTCGTAGCGCCTAATCGGAGCAGGAGTGCCGTGGCACGCTAATCATAACCCAGTCTTAGTAGCACTAATCGAGCAAGTCTTAGTGGCACTAATCGAGAAATCTTAGAAATTGCTAATCGGGACGAGTCTTGAGTAGCACTAGCGAGTCTTAAGTACTAATCGGGAGTCTTTGGAGCACTAACAGAATCTAGAGTACTAATCGGAACAGTAGTCTTTGTCTCATTTTAATAAGCGGTCTTAGGTGGTTTTACAATTATATGAGTTCAGTAACTTACTATCTTATAATAGGCATTCTTAACCACATTATGTGTTCATGACAGATCGTATTCCATATACTGGTAAGGTATGATGAGCATGTCCACGCACTTATTCATGTATTCTTATTCTTCTATGAATCCTACTTTACCAGTGGAATCAATCGCGATCGGATCGTCGGCTCGAGTTATGGCATTTTTCATGCCAACTAGTCGGTTCTGGAATTTTACGAGACAATTGAAATATTTATTTTCCAGTCGTATCTCCATTGTTAGCACCAACTCATCCTTTGTATTTCATTTAAATCTAAGGTGCTAAGGGTTACATTCAACTGGAATAGCTGGTCGAATGTAGGAGGCTGAGTTACGTCAGAAACGACCGGACTACTCCATGTTCAAACCTGGAATCATAATTTTTCTTGCACATGGCCCCACTTTGAGTGAATTTTTGGGCCACTTAGGATCAGATTTTGGCGATGCCTTCTCTTTACGTTTGGTTCTACTCGAAGTCTATTTTACGTAGCCACTCGAATCACTCAAATCGGATAAGAAATGAGGAAGTTATGGCCAAAATACGAAAGCTGGTTGAAGCGGGAATGAGCCGGGGTGTGCGGTACATGTCTAACATGTACGGTACATCTATTGGCCAAAATGACCAGAACCTAACATCTTTGGTACATGTTCAAGGTCAATACCGGTAATCACGAAAAGTGCCCAGAATGTGTGTTTTTCTCACATTTTTCCATACTTTGCTACCCAATTTAACTCTATACTTCAAACACACATCAAAACCATTCCATATTTCTCTTGTAACCTCTTTTCTACTCAATTTCTCTTTCAATACTTATCTTATTTCAAAAACATATCATGAATTACTCTCAATACCATTCTAATATGGGTCATAACCCATACAAACCAAACATGTGATTAGTTAGGGTTTATTCTACAAGCCCTAACTCCAGTACTCTCAATTAACCATAGATCCAACCTAAAAAAGGAGGATTCTATAATCATCTTATTGCCTTTTTGAGTTTTGCAACCTAATTTCAATACATCTTTGGTTATGGATGAAATCCTAACAAACCCTAGGTTTGAGGCAAGATAATAACCATACAAAACCAAAGATCCATACCAAATCTCATAGAATCCATAATCAAGGTTAGTTTCCAAACCTTTTTGGCTTGGCTCTCCTCTTCTCTTCTCTTCTTCTTCTCTTCCTCTTCCTCTTCTTCTTTCCTTCTCCCATCCGGTTCCCTCTTTTTGGAGACCAATTTGGTCGCCCAAATCAGATTTTCTTAGGCCTTGTTTGGCCCTCAAAAACCATTTTGGGTTAAGTTTCATTAATTGCTTTTGGCCCTCAACTCTTGGCCATTTGTATTTCAATTTCGCTGTTTCATTTTGGCCTCCAATCTTTAGCAATCCATCTTTTGGCCTTTTTGGACAAATTACAATTTTGTCCTTAAGTTTGTAGTAACTTTCGGGTCTCTTGTTTCCATGTTTCGCATTTAACTCACGAAACTGTCAATTTATGCTTACAAAATACCCTAAACATGTCAAAAATGACTAGGGTATATTTCGGGGTGTTACAGATCCCTTCACTGCTTTCAACTCTTCCGTTTGTTAAATCCTAGAACTCTTTGTTCTCTTTTCCCTTTTTCCCTTTCTTTTCTCTTCCATACCACCCCACCGATTTATCTTAGGTGGAGAAGACTTCCCTAGGTGTAGGACACCACATGCTTCTCTCCTCATGACACATAGCATCCCACATGTCATCATACCCACTTTTCTTCCCACTAAATTCCTCATGCAAAGCCTATCCAAGACACCTAGCATCCACTAACATTTATCCTCATACAAGACCACTTTCTTTCATGCATGATTTAACCTTGACACTTGGCACACTTGGCCTCCACTAATGTGCCAAGTGTCCTGCCCTCAAGTGCCACACGGCATGCAATCCTCATGCCACGTGTCACTTTGTTCTCCATTGCCTCGAAATACGTGCAAATCCCAGGCGTCTCGGAATTCGAGGTCGTGTACCTAGATTTGTGAGGCGAACTCAGCGGTGTGATTGATTAGTACCCCGAAAGTGCTATTTTGGGCCTATTTCAGATAGGTTTTGAGTGCTTTTTGCGCACTAATCATGTCAATAATGCCAATTGAGGTGTTCAGGTCTTCTTAGTATCACTTATGCCGTTTAGAGGTTCTTTTTGGTTGTTTTGCAGGTTTTTGCGTACCTTGAGAGTTCAATATCGAGATGTTGCTTAACCATGAGATTGACCCATTTATCGGCCTTCAAACATACCAAATTCAATGAAGGAATGAAGGCAAAGTGATGAAAATGGATGCGATGGGAATAGTAGGCAATGCAGTGAAGAATATGCAAACCCAGGAAATTTCGCTATGATTGCGAAAATTTAGTGATTCTAGAAAAATTTCGCATTCATAGCGAAAATTTCGCAATCCTAAACGAATTGAGAAACTACCTGAGCTTCAAAATTTAGACAATCAGCATTTCACTTGAAGTATACGAGTTTCGTTATCTGCAAAGACATTGTAGAGCTATGAAATTTCACACAGCTAAAGTGGCAATGCATAAGCGAAATTCTCTGATTATTATCTACGTACGAATTTAAGCTACCTAGCGAAATTTTTAAGCTAACTAAGCGAGAATTTTTGCTACCTAGCGAAATTGTTCGCCTGCGAAATCTACGCGTGTAAATCTTTGTGTAAGTGTACCATGAGCCTCATTTTGGTGTATTACTTCTTTGTCCCTTGTTTTTGCCAAAATGTTAGGCTTTCTTGTATTTTCATACATTGGGTGGTCTATATAAACCCCCATAGTTTTTGTAACCCTAAGCAACTTGGGGAGCACACTTGAAGTAATTTTGGCATTTTTGAATAAAGCGCGACTTTCATTTAGGGTTTGGTTTTCTCTCTTCTCTCTTCTTTCCCTTATTTTCTAGATTTGCAGACACCTCTTGAGGATGACAACTCAAGAGATGCTTGGCTAAGCCCCTTTTCTTTGAAGAGGAAGGTAGGTAGCTTGGTTGTGGGGCAGTTGCAGGTTGTCCTTATGTGTTAAATGCTACAGGTACTGTATTTATGGCCCCCATCTTCTCAAACCAAGGGTTGAATATCATTTAATGTCATTACCTTGGCCAATACTTACCATGCTTTAGGATACAGTGCATACTTATTACTAGATGTACTATTGTTCTTTAGATGGCCTTTACGAGCCACTGAAATGATGTTGAATGTTAGGGTTTCAAACTAAAAGGGGTTGTAAGTGCATGTTACCTGTCTTGACTCAAATAGGAGTGACTCTAGGGTTAGGTTTGCTAGTTAAACAAAGATCCGGTTATGGCTTGGACTATAGGTTGCTTGTCATAATGGGAGGATGAAACCCGAGGACACTTGTTTGCCCTATGTTATCAAGTTAGTGACCTAAATCTTCAAAGTTACCTTTTCACACTCCACTTTCAGTTTTTACAATTGATCGATGATCAAAGCAAGCTCACATTGTTTTTGAAGCAATCAATCCAAATAAAAGCCTCGCCCCATTTTTAACACTATTTTGCAAGTCATTCCTAGGATGAAAACCCATCCCGTGTTCGACCCTAGACCACTATCTTTGCGAGTAGCTTGACTGACAGTAGGAGAATATAGGAAACAAATTTTGTTGATTGGCTCACCCTCTAGTGTACGAATCAAATGGCGGCCCGGATTGGGATGGTGCGACTCACGAATGATAGAAGTTGGAAATTGTACTTGTGATCAACATCACAAGTGAAGTGACCTTTTTAATCCTTTGACACTCGATTCTAACGTAGCGCAGAAGTATTCATCACTTTGCGATAAGCGCCTTGTTTTTCTGTTTTCATACGATCAGTTTATTTTAGCTAACCTAATCTTTTGCGAGTTTTGTTGTGCTCTTTGTTGTCTACGAAATTGTGTAGCGGTGTTTATGCACCACTGGGATAAAGACACTTCAGGTAGACTACAGAGAATCAGTACACAAATTGACCAAAGACGATCAAGTCGGTGTACCTGTGATACCATGGATCACCTACTGAGGAACAAACGAGTCGGCCGAGGTACCCGATGAATCCAACGACTATGGATCGATGAGGACCATCCACCCTCACAGAGTTAGTGCCCGCTTCACGCATCATACCTCCACGCTAAAGATGTAGCGGTGAGGCCCCTGTTGGTACTACTCCCACATATCATGGTATGGAGAATGAAAATCCATACACACACATAAGGATTTTGAGGAGGTTTGCTACAAGGAAGGTATGATTGACATGGATTTGCCTAATTTGAGCATTTCCATTGACCTTCAAAAGGACAAGGCCAAGGTGGCTCAACTCACGGGACGGAACCATCGAGAGCGGGGAGGCTGCGGGCAGAATTTTTGAAGGGTTCTTCGGTGCTCATAAGACCAGCAATGCGAAGAGAGACAAATTTACCCCTTTGCGACTCAGATGGTGAGAAGGTTCTACGATCTTGGGAGAGATTCATGGAGACTATCAATGCATGCCCTCATCATGGCTTTGATACCTGGATGCTAGTGAACCATTTCTACGATGGTATGTCCCCACCTATGAAACAGTTGCTAGAAACTATGTGCGGGGGTGACTTTTTGAATAAACACCCAGATGCGGCTATGGACTTTTTGAACTATGTAGCTGAAACCTCTAAAGCATGGGATGTGAGCAGGAGTCGAGGGAAGCCCAGAAAGGCGTGGCCCTCGAGCCATCAAAAGGGAGTGATGTATGCACTACCTGAAGACACAGAGATGAAAGCAAAACTGTCCATTTTAACTCAAAGATTCGATGAGCTGGAGATGAAAAATCAGCATGAAAGCAAGCGTGCAAGTGGGTTATGCGCATCGACCTTCTTGCTTGATTGTCGGTCGAATAGTCATCACGAGGAGCAACGCCTAGAACATGCTCCGCGTCTGAACCAAAATAACTAAACATAAATGCTCTCTATAGCAACACCTACAATACGATTGGAAAAACTATTCAAATACGCCATGGAAGCGAGACTCGGCGCCATGTTCCTCGAGAACTGCAATACAGATTTAGCTCCTCTTGATACAACAACGATCACCTCCACACTTTCTTCTCCTGTTGAGCAAGCGATCCTGAATTTAAGTAAAGTGGTAGGCACATTTGTAGAAGAACAGCAGATGTTGAATGTTCAAACTAATCAGAAAATTGAAATAGTCGACTCGCTCGGGGAAAGCGCGGACCCGGTATACGTGAGATGTCAAAGTTGTCGACCAACGGCAACATCGAGAAGGAAATGCATGAAATAGAGTTTGACCAATGACTTAAGTGTAAATTGATGAAGCCAAGGCAATGGTGACTCCTAAGAAGTGGTAAGGGCGAGTCAGGCGGTCCGACTGATGATGGGCTCCCGAAATTTGAACCACCTGAAGAGCAGTCGGCAACTAGGAAGGAATTGAAGATTAAGTGATACCCCACCTCCATTTCCACGGGCTCTCGAAAAAGAAAGAGTTCCATTAATAAGCGAATACTAGATGTTTTACGGCAAGTAAAAGTTAACATTCCTCTCATGACATGATGAACAAGTCCCCACCTATGCAAAATTTTTTGAAGGACTTATGCCTTTGTAAAGGGTCTCGATGTGAACAAAAGGCCTTTTTGGTAGACAGTAGAGTGCCATCATAGAATGCAAGACTCAGGTGAAATATAAAGATCCGGGGTGTCAACGATATCGGTTAATATTAGGCATTAGTGTGGAAAGCCTTTATTAGACTTGGGAGCTAGGCGTGAACCTGCTGGAAATTTACTCCGTATACATCTGTTGGGTTTGGGAGGAAAGTGAAACCCACTTCCATCCTGCTTGTCACTAAGCCAGATAGATCTTTTAAGATACCAAGGACCATTAGGGATGTCTTAATACAAGTGGACAGATTTTACTACCCGTGGAGCTTTTTAGGTACTTGACGAGGCTAGGTTCTTGATGGGAGCGATCATGTGCCCATCATTTTGGGAAGGCCATTCTTAGCTACTTCAAATGCCATAATAAACTGCCGGAATGGGGTTATGCAACTCACATTTGGGAATATGACCTTAGAACTCAATATTTTTCATTTGGGTAAAAGGCATATGCACTCGGAAGAGGATGACTTTGAAGAAGTCTGTATAATAGATGCAATTTTGGAAGAAACAGGGCTAATGAACGAAATGCAAGATTTATTAACCCCGGAGTTATCTAAGTGCCTAGGAGAGCAACAAGAATCCCCGAGGCATGAGTTTAGTGCAAAGAATGCTTGGGGAGAAGAATGGAAATCCTACCTCTATTGGCCGTGACGAACGAAGGAACCCAATGGCTAGAGCTCAAACCACTCCCGAGTTAGTTTGAAGTATGCATTCACTGGAAAGAAAATGAGCGATTACTTGATTTAGTTTCATCCTGTTGACCATTTCACAAGGGTTGACTGTTGAGCCTCCTCAAAAGGAACAGTAAGCATTGAGAGTGAAAATTTGATCTAAAAGGTATAAACCCAACAATGCCTCATCACATTGCACGGAAGAAAGTCTAAGGCTGTTAGGCGGCCATGAGAGGATTGAATCCCTGCGGGGAAGTAGTTAGCATTGGAAGTCTGAAATTGCTTCAAGCCGGTATCATTTGCATTTCCGATAGCACTTGGGTAAGCCCCACCCAGGTGGTGCCCCAGTTAGGGGTGACAAGCGTGAAATGAGGGGTGTCTACGGAGCTTACTCTGGGATTGGAGAGTGTTGCATAGATTATAGAGAGGCTCAATGAAGTAACCGAGAAAGATCACTTCCGGGTACCATTCATCGACCCGACTCCTAGAGAGAGAGTTTTTGGACACCCATTCTACTGCTTTTTGGATGGGTATTCAGGGTATTTCCAGATAGAGATTGCACCAGAGGACCAGGAAAAGACCACTTTCACTTGTCCATTTGGCACATATGCTTATAGGAGGATGCCTTTTGGTCTTTGCAACGCCCGGCCACATTTCCCGGAGGTGCATGTAGTATGTTCGAGTGATATGGTGGGCGCATAATGGGGTATACATGGATGACATCCGCGGTATATGGAGGCAATTTTGAAGAGATGTCGACTAATCTGGAAGCCGTGCAACGGAGGGATATAGAGAAGAATCACGGTGCTCAAGCTGGGAGAAGTGCCATTTTATGGTCAACCAAGATTGTCTTGGGGCACATCATCTCAGTAGGGAATAGAAGTTGACAAGGCAAAAAATTGAACTTATTTCCCATTTGCCATCCCAGCGAATGTAAGACGGTTAGAGCGATTCCTTGGTCAAATGCGGGCTTACGAGGAGATTCATTAGGACTTCTCCAAAATTGCTAAAACCATGTACAAACTCTTAGAAAGATGCTAGATTTGGCAAAATAGATACCATGAGAGTTTGAAGTAAAATCCCATTTGACAAGCGCCGTTGTGCGAGCACCTAATTGGCGATTCTGGATTTAGTGATGTGTGATACCGTGATCCTGCTTGTTCAGGCAGTACTTGGCCAAAGAGAGGATGGAAAACCTCATGTAGTCTACTATGCAAGCAAAACCTTGAATGAAGCACAGAGGAACTATACCACTACAGAGAAGGAATTATTGGCAGTGGTCTATGCTTTAGACAAGTTCCGAGCTTACTTGGTCGGGTCAGATATAGTCATTTTTACGGACCATTCCGCTTTGAAATATCTCCTGACCAAACAAAATGCCAAAGCAAGGAAACATCGATCGGTTCTTCTACTTCAGAAGTTGCTTTAGTCAAGAACAAAGGGGGTGAGGAATGTGGTAGCGGATCATCTCTCAAGATTATAATAGTGTGACTTTTCATGGCCCGCAGTGTGATGAATTTCCTGAAGAATCCCTAATGCAGCTAGAAAAAGCTCCTTGGTATGCTCACATCGCCAATTTTCTCACCACAGGAGAAATCCCAGCTGAGTGGAAAGGACATGATAGGAAGTATTTCTTCGCTAAGATCCATTCCTATTATTGGGAAGAACCCTTCTTGTTCAAGTACTGTGCAGATCAAATAGTAAGTGTGTGCACGAGGAGGGAGCAATGAGGAATTCTAAACCAGTGCCATGAAAGTGCTTGTGGTGGTCACTTTGCTTCCCATAAGACAACAATGAAGGTGTTGAGTGGTTCTTGGCCTTCCTTGTTCAAGGAAGCACACGGAAATGTCGTGTATGTGACGGATGCGGGCTTCGGGGAGATTATCTACGCCGTCATATGATGCCATTGAACTGATTTTAGTGGTGAAATATTCGATGTAATGGGGCATGGAATTTCATGGACCTTTCCCACCGTCATGGTCATACATACATATTGGTGGGAGTGGACTATGTGTCGAGTGGGTTGAAGCAATCCACGCAAGACCCGATGACCATAGGGTTTGTGCTTAAATTCTTGAGCCCGATATCTTTTCCAGTTTGGAAGTGCAGAAAGCCATTATTATTAGCGATGGAGGTTCACATTGCAGCATGCTGTGGGTTGAGAACCTCAGCTAAATATGGTGTGAAACACAAAGTGGCCCACCTTACTGCATCCTCAAACAAGTGGCGAGTGGAAATTGCCCAGCGGGGAGATTAAGACCATTATGATGAAGGTGAGTCGTCTGAAACGGGAAAGATTGGTCCATCGAGCTTACGGATTATTTGTGGGCCCTGCAGACGACTTTCAAGACAATCTTGGGAATGTCCCCTTATCGGTTGGTCTATGGTAGGGCATGTCACCTTCCAGTGGAGATCGAGTACAAAGCGTGGTGGGCGATTAAGAAACTGAACATGGACCTAAGTAGGGCCGAAGTTAAGAGATTCCTTGATCTTAATGAATTGGAAGAAATACGAAATAATGCCTACTTGAATTCAAAGATTGTAAAGGAAAGATCAAAGAAATGGCATGACCAAATGATAGCAGGAAGAATTTCAATGAGAGATCAAGTCCTCTGTATGACTCGAGCTCCATTTATTTCGAGGCTGACTCAAGTCACGATGGGCGGGTCCATTCATTGTCAGTAAGCATACCCCCGATAGTTACGTGGACCTCTGATCAAGCGATGACGGGGTGTTCAAAGTCAATGGACGGTGAAACCATATGAAAAGTGCGGCCAGGTCATCAGGAAAATTCTCTGATGGACCCTCCCACTAAATCCATAGGTCTACATATTTAAGGTTGGCTACTGCTTGGTTTTAGCAGCCATTGTTCTCATTATTTAGTCAATTAGAATTTTCTTTTGTTAAGAATGGTGATATGATGAAGTCGGCTTGATTGGTTTCTTTTTGTGTGGGCGACGGTGCGCGTATCAGATAAGCATGCTCCTTATTTAGCCATCACGACTTGATATTGCGGTAATGTAGATCCTACGAGTATGCGACCGTTTCTTTTATACGGGTGTGAAGTACTTTTTGCATATCACTTTTTGTGCCCCACTTTGTGTATCCAATTTTTGTTTTCAATTGGACAATTGAATTGCTTCAATTGGACAATTGAATTGCTGTTAGACGGTGGATGCCTTTAAATGGAAATTTGAAACCACTGTTTGTCACCTTTATGTTAAACAAAATTCCATATTTGATATAATTTTGAGTCAGTTGAGTTCGATGCTCAACTTGAACATTTCTCCTTAAGCTAATTCACACTTTGCACACGGATTGTACTAATGAGGTACATCCAAATTGATTTGCCTCCTTTCATACACTGCTTAGGCCTTAGGCATGTTGGCAACCTAGGATAGGTTTGTGTTACCCACATTTGAAGACCAATGTAGTTTTCCAAAAAGGAAAAGAAAAAGAAAAAGCAAAAAGGAAAAGAAAACTAAAGTCGTGACACTTTGCCTTGAAACCCAAGCACGGTCCGAGGGATGTATGGCGAAAGCCTTTGATGTAACACCGGAGTCACGAGAGGGTGTGCAATTTATGTGTATGATATGTGCACGAGGGCTTCCTTAATTAATTTAGTGCCATAATAGAATTTTTGAAAGTTGTTTTAAGGGTGAAATTTTAAAGTTTTGGAATTGTGGCACTTTGTAATTAAGGAAAGTGGAGGAGTGAAAGTATAATTAATGGAGTTTAAATAGTAAAGCAGTAATAATAAATTGCGAAATAGTACGAAGTCTCGAAAATTCTCTAGATCTCGGATATTGAAACGGACTGTCTTAGTATGCAAAGATTAGCACTATGAGACTCAATGAGGACACCTGGATTAAACTAGATATTAGGATCATTAGGGATTCTAGCAGGGATTCAGATGAAACATAAACAGGGACACAGAAAGAATAAGATAACAAATATTTAAAGAATATTCAATTAGGATAAATAAAATTTTTAGGGACAAAAAATGAACATAGACTGAGGTAATAGAAATTATTGTCCAAATAATAATTAAAGAAAAGAATAATAATAATAATAATAATAATAAATAAATAAAAAGATAAAAAAATCAAAATCGCGGGGACCGGACGGTGGACGCGAGGGAGAGGCGTGAGGAGGCGATTTATTTTTATTTCTTCTCTTGAGTTTTTCTCGGATCACGAAGGCCCGGACGTAGGCGTTCGCATCGAGACGAAGGTAAAGTGGTATCTGTGAGAGCTCGCATGGGTACCCGATATCTTAGCCTTTTGTCAAACTTTAAAAGGTAGAATTTGCCTAATTGTGTTATTTCAAGCCTAAATGTTATGTAATGAGGCTGGAAATTTTCTTAAAGGCAAGTAAAGGTCGTAAACCGATCGAAATTTTAGACTGAGTTTAGGAATTTTAGGAATTTTTGGAAGCTGTGTTCGGACGGTCGGGGCTAGTTCGGAATTTGTTCAGGACAAATGAAGTTTGGGTTGAAATTTCAGAAGTGTAGTCGGACAAGTCGGACGAAATTTTGAAATGTTTCGAATTATTTTAGACTATATGGAAAGTCCCTTAAGTCAAAAGTTGACTAAAACAGATAGTTTTTATAAGGCATTTAATGTGTATGGACATTTTGGTCAATTTCACATCATATTATCGATGTCCATATCGAATAGGACTAGCACGTAAAATTTTGTTAAAATCGAAGTTCGTTCGATATAGTCACTTTGAAAGCCCTGTGTATGTTTATGGTTAAAACGTTAAAGCGAGGGCATTTCGTAATTTGAATGAATTGTGTGGCGATTTGAGCATCAGAGCGAATATAGAGTGTTTGACAAGATTTGAAAGAAATTAGTCGAGAAAAAGGTGAGTACTCAAAATCATTTTCTAAAACGAAAATGTTTAAATTACAAGTTTGTAAAGTGATTTGAAAATATAGATTTATAAAGCATTTTTTTTACCTCCCAATTGTTATACTTAGTAGAAAAGTTTGATTCGTGTTAAGAAGCAGTTTGGCTGGTTTTATGAAAACCCACTAGATGTCACAACTCAGTTTCCGGTCATATGTATTTCGGATTGTGCATGGCAATGTTATGGGATATTATGACTAGCTATATTGCACGGTGACCAATTAGGGGTTAGATATAGTATATTTATATAGTGAGTTGCCTTACGCACATTCGGGTATATAGTTGGCTGTGACTTAATATAGCGATGAGGTGTTGGTTCAGGTTCCGTCAAGGCATTTGGTCTGAGGTTCGAATTTATGCTATATAGATCCGTAGTGTTCACGGACCATCTTAGCTGGGTAGTGTTCAGGAGTTCACTACCGATGCGGGTTAGGGTTAGAGGCATCACTTCTCTAAATTATTTGTTTCGAATGGGCCACGATGGATTTGGTACCCGATTTACGAGTATAGTACTTTCGAGATATTAACCACCAGCGTCTGATTTTGGCGGCATAAATAGTTTTGAGCAGTTTATTGTGAAATTAGTTTTGAACGGTTTTGTGGCAGTTTCAACGGCGAGAAATGATTTTGAGATCAGTTTTTCGAAATGGTTTCATAGAAAAACTTCAGTTTTCTCATAAAGCGAGTTTTACTACCATTTCTATCTGATTTTCATATTGGGAGAGTACCAACGTGAGGCCGGCTTGTATTTAGAACTTATAGTACTCACTGAGCCCGTTTGGCTCACAGTTTTCTGTTTTAAAATAATTTTTCAGGTGCGAGTGTTTGTAGCTAGAAAGACCTTTCCAGGATCCTCAGTCCTAGACGCTGTGTTGTGATTACATATAAGATAAGGTGTAAATTAAAACTAGTAAAACTTAAAATGTGACATTTTGTATATGTAAATATCTTTTGTAAAATATGCATGCATGTTTTGAGAAAAACAGGTTGCGATAAACTTATATTTGATTGATTCTTATCATATTTGATAGTAAGGTCCTTTATTATAGTTGGACATTTGGAAAACATTAGGGTATATATTGTTTTATCACGGGTGATTTTGTATTTTGGGCTTGACCAGATGCGGTCGTTATGCTGCTTGGATTTTATTAAATCTAAAGGTGTGATTTTGATAGAAAAGTGAAAAATTTATAACCAGCGTTTTCCAGGCTCACGTTTCAGTTTTGCGAAGCAGCTTCCATGGTGGCTTGTCGGTCGACGAGCTTGGGTGGGAGGTTACTGTGGAGTTGCCGACAGATTTCCTGTCACTAGGAAGGGGATCTGTCAACTTGATTATCGAGGCTTGATTTTTAAGCGATAGTTTGCACATTTTTATACGTTTTCCACAGTATTTCCTATAGAACTGTTTTTATAATAATGATTTTCCTATTACCTATATTGTTTTGCTAAACCCTTGCATGCATCAAAATGTTGAAAATTAATCACTTTGAATCTTTTAACTTTGAAATTCATAGCATTATGCGGGCGGAGTCATAGAGGAATTCGATCTAGGACTTATGGGCTTCACAGGAGAGATATGTCGAGCACACCCTTAGATCGAAGATGCTTGATGAATCAGCCCCAGCTGTAGGAACCATCGAGTGCGAGACCAGTGGCGGTACCTTGACGATGGATCGGGTTATCTTGATTGTTCTGGCGACTGCAGATTAGGTATGGGAGCCTCAGGAAGAGCGGAGGGGCATGATAGAATGCTCCCCAAATTATAGGCTCGACATGATGAGTGCAGGCGACACAGGCGGGTACTTACGGTTAGATAGGGTTAGTGTTCTAGCTATTATATGGTGAAGTAGACATGAGGTCTTTCCACCATAATTACCGGAAAAAGGTGACATGGACACGAGGTTCTTCCAACGGCACGGTAGAGACACAGGTTTCCCGTGTTTATTAGAATACAACAAAAGCAAACAAATAGTTTATGAAAAGTTTTTAGAAACTTTTAAAATAAAAATAATGACAATTTTATAAAAGTTGAGGCTGCCCAAAAGGTAGAAAGGGCGAGTTTTAGTTCCTAACTCGGGGCGAACGGATAATAGTAAGAAAGGTGCTGCGGTCTTAGTCGACGAGCGATAGTCGGTCTAGTAGAAGAAGGAAGAAATGGACTAGCGGTAGAGGCTCAGGACGAGGAGTAGCATTCTTGTCAGGGATCCGTTCAATCACCAGCAGCCACGGGAGGTGGTGATCACCCGGGATCATGCTTTTCCATTGTGCCACATGTCGGAAGAGGCATCTCGGAGAGTGCAGTTGGAATATGACGGGATGTTTCCATTGCGGGTAGGAAGGAGTCCCACTTTATCAGGGTGTCCTGAGTTAGTAGGCGCGAGACCTACGAGGTAGGTACGGTAACATCTACCAGGCTGGCGATTGATCCAAGGTAGTAGGGGTGGTTGACGGAGGTGGCGATCACGATTACCTGGTAGAGTCGTGGTAGAGTGCGGGATGTAGAGCAATACCCGTTAGCAGTTAGTGGTACTCGTGCTCGAGGCTCGGGTATTCTGATCCTAAGCGAGAGCGGATGCATCACGGAGCGTGATTACGGTATGATTTCGGTTCTGATCATGATGCATATGCATTAGTACCGAGAACCCTCATTCATTTATTTCGGTACACTTTCAGAGGCACGAGATAGAGTCGGCCTATAGATGGTTGTATGGTCAGTTTCGCGTGCAATGTGGATACTGTGACATCACGAAGGATAGTTCCGAATTAGTAGATTGGTGATCCCGGAATAAGGATTTTGACGGACTTGATGGGTGCTGGGTATCCATGATTTCGATATAATCTTGGATATGGGTAGTTATCGGCATAAGACCTGTAGATTGCTATAAGAAAGAAGTAAGATTGGTATGACAGAGGAACCAAGCGTGATATTTCGGGGAATCGGAAGAGAGATCACTAGTCTCATTAATGCCACAATGCCTCGAAAATGCTTGGAAGGTTGCCGGGTTGTTGGCATTTGTAATGGATAGGAGACGAGAGGGGACACGGTGGAAGACATCCCCATAGTCAAAGAGTTCCCGGATGTCTTTCGGATGATATTTCGGGTTACCGGATAGAAATTGAGTTCGTTATTAGCAGGCGGATTCAGGCCAAGACGATGCCTCATTCCTCATGGAATGTGGCAGAGTTGAAAGAATTGAAGTGATTGGAGGAATTGCTAACGAGCTTCATCCGACCTAGTACCTGCAGGTAGGAGCTCAGTTCTCTGCGTAAAGAAGAAAGATGGAAGCTTATGGTTGTGTATAGGTATAGGCGGTTGGTCCCGGGCGACAATGCATAGCCAATATCCGCTTCCTCGTATAGATGAGCTATTTAACCAATTGCATGGATCTCGGGTATATTCTAAGATTGACCTAAGGTCAGGCTACCATCAATTGAGGGTCCGGGAGAATGATGTTTCTAAGACTGCCTTCAGGACGAGATACGGTCACTACGAGTTCCTAGTGATGCCATTCGGATTGACTAATGCCCCAGCTGCGTTCATGGATTTGATGAACAGGGTGTTCAGTCAGTATTTAGATAAGTTTGTGATCGTATTCATTGATGACATTCTAGTGTACTCGGGCGGTTCGAACATACGAGCATCTTGGGCTGATGTGCGAGATTCTTAGAGCGCCAGTTATACGCTAAGTTTAGTAAATGCCAGTTTTGGTTAGACAAAGTAGCTTTCTTGGGTCATGTAATTTCGGTATTGAGAACGGATCCTCGGAGAGATCGAAAGCTATAGTGAGAGGCCCAGGCGGGGCCACGAATGTTTACGGGATCGCGGAGTTTCCTTGGATTGGCGAGTTATTATAGGAAATTTGTTGGGGATTTTCGAAGATAGCAACACCGTTGACAATCTATTGAAAAGGATCGAGAAATTGAGTGGTCGGTCACCTACCCGGCATAGTTTTGAGGAGGCGGGACGGAGATTGGCGGCTGACTCCGGTGTGCCTCTGGTCGAAGGGCGGTTATGTGGTATATAGTGATGCCTCAGACCGAGGTTAGGGTGTGTTTGATGCGGGATGGTAGAGTGATAGCTTATGCTTCCGTCTGATTAAAGCCTGTGACGAGAACTACGAGCCCATGATTTAGAACTAACGGCTGATGGTTTTTGCTCTAAAGATCAGGAGACATTATACATCACGATTGTTCCCACTGTCGAGGATATTCCACTTGGGTCGTAAGAACTGTAGTATATCTTGCCGCTTGAGAAGAGCTTAACTTAAGGCAGCCTTGGAATTGGTTTGGAGTTGATTAAGGATTATGATTGCACAATAGAGTACCATCCAGGGAAGGCCAATGTAGTGGCCGATGCCTTAAGTCGAAGTAGGAGGGTTCCTATGTATCTATGGGCAATTATATCTCCCATTGTTGATAGAGTTGAGATCTTTGGGAGTTCGGAGTTGCGGGTAGGCGTCTGAGGGACACTGGTAGCATCATTTATGTTCGTCCTCTTAGTGGATCGGATAAAAGGAAGGTCGAAGCGGTTTGAGAGATGATTAAGTTGAGGCGAGGTGAGGGTGGTAGGAAACGGGTTCCCGAGATCGACGATGGCGTAATGGATTGAAGTGAATGTGTACCTAACATGGGTGAACTAAAGGAAATCATGGAAGAGGCTCACTCTTGACATATACCATGCACCACAGTAACGCAGATGTATCATACTCGAGGGAGCATTATTGGTGGAGGGCATTAAAGGAAATTGCGATTTCGTATCCGGATGCCTAACACGTCGTGAGGGGTAAAGGCGAGCACCAAGCCCGCAGGGAAGATACAACCTTGGAGTTCTGTATGGAAGTGGGACCAAGATTACTATGGATTTTGTTCAGGGCTTAGGAAGCGCGGAGACAACATGATGCCATATGGGTGATAGTGGATGAATAACGAAATCGTATTTTCTCGATTAGCAATGATGACCCATTGAATGATTGGCTTGATTATATGTGGAGAGATAGTTAGATTACATGGTATTCCTTTATCGATAATCTCGAGGCCAAAGACCCAGTTCACATCAGTTTTGGTCTAGTTTACGAGATGCCATGGGGACTCAATTGCACTTTAACCTGACTTTCATCCTCGGGTGATGGTCGGTTAGAGAGAGTGGGGCTGCTTAAGGATATACTTAGGCATGCGTGATAGGGCCCAGGGAAGGCGGATGCGCGTTTATCTCGATGGGTTGCCTAGCAACGATTATCAATCCCGGTATAGGCATGAATCCATTTGAAGCGTGTATGGCGAAAGTGTTGTACTCCACGATATCTTTGCGGGATGAAGTAGAGAGGAGGCGATAGGCCCGGAGTTAATCTGAATTACCTTAGATAAGATCTAGATTGTCGAGGCAGGACTCAAGATAGCCGGGGGACGGACCGGAAAAGTTATGCGGACAAGCGCCGTAGGGATCTACGGTTAAGGAAAGTGGGCGATGGGGTCTTATCAAAGTTTCCCCTTGGGAAAGGTATCCTCTTTATATTAGTTTGTTCATTTCGAGAATGAAATGTTCTTAAGGAGGGAGGATTTGTAACACCGAATCCCAGGAGGGTGTACGGTATGTGTGTAGTATGTGCACAGGGCTTCCTTAATTAATTTAGTGCTATAATAAATTTTTGAAAGTTGTTTTAAAGGTGAAATTTTAAAGTTTTCAAGAATTGTGGCACTTTGTATTAGAAAGTGGAAGTGAAAGTATAATTAATGGAAGTTTAAATGGTAAAGCAATCGTAATAAATTGCCAAAATAGTGCAGGGAAGTCTCGAAAATTCTCTAGATCTCCCGGATGACGAAGCGGTGTGCGGATTATAAGTTCGTCTCACGAAATCCTAGTAACCAAGGAAAAGTTTCGTTGAAATTAGGGAGATGGTCGAATATTTTGCAATTTAAGCTGACAGGTTTAGAGTGAAACTGAAAACGGGATTTTAGAAAATCTCGAAAAATGCAAATATTTGAATATTTAATTAGGATAAATAAAATTTTCGGGACAAATGAACTGAATGAGAGGTAATAGAAATTATTTATCCAAATAATTAAAGAAAAGAATAATAATAATAATAATAATAAAAAAAAAAAAAGATAAAAAAATCAAAATGAGGTGGACCGGTGGACGCGGGAGAGGGGCGTGAGAGCGATTTTTATTTTATTACTGCTTCTCTTCGTTTTTTACACGGATCTACGAAAATCGGATGAGTGGCGTTCATGTGGACGAAGGTAAAATTAATTATCTTGTGAGAAGGCTACGCATAGGTACCAATATCTTAGCCTTTTTGTCAGAGCTTTAAAGGTAGAAAAATTTTGCCCTAATTGTGTTATTTCAAGCCTAAATGTTATGTAATGGCTTGAAATTTTCTTAAGACAAGTAAAGGTCGTAAACTTCGAATCCCAAAATTTTTAGGCGAGTTTGGGAATTTTAGGAATTTTGGGGCTGTGTTCGATTGATCGGGGCTAGTCATCAGATTTGTTTTCGGACAAGTTTGGGTTGAAATTTCGAAGTGTAGTCGAGATGAGAGTCGGATGAAATTTTCAGAAATGTTTGAATTATTTTTAGACTATATGGAAAGTCCCTTAAGTCGAAGTTGGCTAAAGCAGGATAGTTTTATAGGCATTTAATGTATGGACACTTTGGTAAATTTCACATCATATTATCGATGTCCATATCGAATAGGACTATACGTAAAATTTTGTTAGAATGAAGTTGGTCGATATAGTCACTTTGAAAGCCTGTGTATGTTTATGGTTAAAGCGTTAAGGCGAGGGCATTTAAGTAATTTGAATGAATTATGTAGGCGATTTACAGACATCAGACGAGAATATAGAGTGTTTGACAAGATTTGAAAGAAATTAGTCGAGAAAGGAATTGAGTACTCAAAATCATTTTCTAAAGCGAAAATGTTTAAATTACAAGTTTGTAAAGTGATTTGAAAATATAGATTTATAAACATTTTTTACCTCCCAGATTGTTATACTTAGTAGAAAAGTTTGATTTGATGTTTGAAACGGTTGGCACAGTTATGAAGCCCTAGATGGCACGGCTCAGTTCAGTCGAGGATGTATTTCGGATTGTGCATGGCAATGTTATGGGATATTATGACTAACTATATTGCACGGTCGCAATTAGGGGTTAGATATAGTATATTTATATAGTGAGTCTTACGCACATCGAGGTATATAGTTAAGCGCTGACTTAGTACATAGCGATGAGGTCGTTGGTTGAGTTCCATCATAGAACATTTTAGTCCCTAGGTTCCGATATGCTATGGAATCCGCAGTGTTCAGGACCATCTTAAGTAGGGTAGTGTTTAGGGTTCTCTGGAGTGCCGGGTTAGGGTTCAGGGGCATCTTCTAGGGTATTTGGATATGGGCCACAGTGGTTGGTACTTGATTTACAGGTATAGTACTCTTTCAGATATTAACCACAGATACGAGTTTTGACATAAATAGTTTTGAGCAGTTTGGCCCGGCGAGGTGGTTTGAGCAGTTTTCGTGAAGCAGTTTCAACGTGAGAAATAGTTTCGGATCGGTTTTTTTTTTTTTTGAGAAATGGTTTTCATAGAAAAACTCAGTTTTTTCTGTAGAAATAGTTTACTACCATTTACGTATAGATTTACTTCGTGATAGGAGGTACCAACGGGACGACATTTAGAACTTATAGTACTCAGGCAGTTTGGCTCACGGTTTTGTTTTTAAAATAATTTTTCGGTGCGGAGTGTTGAAGCGAAAGACCTTTCGGGATCCTCGATCTGGGCGTGCTGTGTTGTGATGCCATATAAAGATAAGGTGTAAATTAAAACTAGTAAAACTTAAAATGTGACATTTGTATATGTAAATATCTTTTGTAAAATATGCATGTTTTGAGAAAAACAGGTTGCGATAAACTTATATTTGATTGATTCTTATCTTATATTTTGATGAGGACCAGAGGTCCTTTATTGTTATAGTTGGACATTTGGAAAACATTGGGAGTGTATATTGTTTTATACAGGTGATTTTGTATTTTGGGCTTGACCAGATGCGGTCGTTATCTTTGCTGGATTTTAACGCTAAATCTAAAGGTGTGATTTTGATAGAAAAGTGAAAAATTTATTTATAACCCGTTTTCCAAATACGGTTGTGGTTTTAACGGCTTAGCTTCATGGTAACTTGTTAGTCGGGCGAGCTTCTTTGGGAGGTTCTTATTAGGAGTTCTTAGGTAGATTTCACATCACTAGGAAGGGGATCTATCATTTGAAACCCGATGCCACTAAGCCTTAATTGGTTAAGTCCTTCGATTTAGTGTCGTTACATGGGTGAATAGGTAGAGAGTTTAACGGAGTGTAGGTAGCTTGATTTTCGAAGTCATTCGGTCAGGAATTGGCTTGTAGAGTTTGTGGTCAGTGAAACTTTTGTCTTGATGCCCTAAACCTTAATTGGTTGGGAGTCATCGGTGGACCCGTTACGGACTTTGGGTGAAGTCAGTTTAAGCGTACCCTACGAATGTAGTTGAATAAAAGAAAGGAGAGTGTAACTATCCTATCTAGGTGTTCAACAGCTTAAAGGCTAAATACGGTCTTTCGGTTGGGGAGGGACAATTTTGCAATTTATTGGCTCGTCACGGTTACATAAGAACCATTAGACTTTGGTGGAAATTCAAGTCGAGAATCATGGAACCAATATTGACACAAGAAATTGTTCTTATGGTTTGGCTCTTTCATGTCGGTTTAAACTTGGTGTCGATTTTTCGGTTTTAAAAGTGTCATTTGATAATGCCACCCTTTTGAATCATAAACTTTTGAAAATCGCTGCATGCCATCTCCTTTTGTTTTTGCATTGCTAAAGGGGCTAGCAGCGTTTCGGTTAGAGTATGATTAGTACCCGAAAAGTGCTATTTTGGGCCACTATTTCGGATAGGTTTTGAGTGCTTTTGGCACTAATCATGTCGATAATACCAATTGAGGTGTTCAGGTCTTCTTAGTATGCTTATGCCCCGTTTAGAGGTTATTTTTGGTTGTTTTTTGGGGTTTTTGCGTACCTTGAGAGTTCCAATATCGAGGATATGTGCTTAACCATGAAGATTGAACCCATTTATCAGCCTTGGGCTTTGCAAAATTCAATGAAGAATGAAGGCAAAGTGAAAATGGATACGATGGGGCAGTAGGCAATGCGTGAAAATGTGAAGCCCGAAATTTCGCTATGATTGCGAAAGTATTGGGATTCTTGAAAATTCGCATTCATAGAAGATTTATAATCTAACGAGAATGAGAAATTCGCTAGGCTTAATTTCTCTAATCCTTTGTGCCTAAGCAGAAAATATACGATTTGCTATCTCTGGAAATTTAAGCTGGAGGCTAGCGAAATTTCGCAAGCTAGCGAAATTGGCAGTGCATAGAGAAATTCTCTGATTTCGCTATCTCTGTGCAATTTCGCTACCTAGCGAAATTTGCATGCTAAGCGAAATTTTAGCTACTAGCGAAATTGTTACTGCTAGCGAAATCTCTGCATTGTAAATCTTTGTGTAATTAATGCAAACCGACCTCATTTTGGTGTATTACTTCTTTGTCCCTTGTTTTGGCCAAAATGTTAGGCTTTCTTGTATTTTCATACATTGGGTGGCCTATATAAACCCCATAGTTTTTGTAACCCTAAGCAACTTGGGGGGAGCACACTTGAAGTAATTTTAGCATTTTGAATAAAAGCCCGCAGCTTTCATTTAGGGTTTGGTTTTCTCTCTTCTCTCTCCTCTTTCCCTTATTTTCTAGGCTACTAAACACCCCTCTTGAGGATGACAACTCAAGAGATGCTTGGCTAAGCCCCTTTTCTTTGAAGAGGAAGGTAGGTAGCTTGGTTGTGGGGCAGTTGCAGGTTGTCCTTATGTGTTAAATGCTACAGGTACTGTATTTATGGCTCCCATCTTCTCAAACCAAGGGTTGAATATCATTTAATGTCATTACCTTGGCCAATACTTACCATGCTTTAGGATGCCGATTGCATACTTATTGATCTTGCTGTTGCTCTTTAGATGGCCTTTACGAGCCACTGAAATGATGTTGAATGTTAGGGTTTCAAACTAAAAGGGGTTGTAAGTGCATGTTACCTGTCTTGACTCAAATAGGAGTGACTCTAGGGTTAGGTTTGCTAGTTAAACAAAGATCCGGTTATGGCTTGGACTATAGGTTGCTTGTCATAATGGGAGGATGAAACAGAGGACACTTGTTGCCTGTGTTATCAAGTTAGTGACCTAAATCTTCAAAGTTACCTTTTCACACTCACTTCAGTTTTTACAATTGATCAGTCAAGCAAACTCACCTTGTTTTGAACAAATCCAAAAATCCAAATAAAAAGCCTCCACCATTTTCAACGATGCAAGTCATTCCCAGGATGAAAACCCATCCCGTATTCGACCACTAGACCACTATCTGCATTAGCTTGACTCTGTGATAGGAGAATATAGGGAAACAAATTTTGTTGATTCGCTCACCTCTTGAAGTGGCAGCAGATGGGTGATCAGGTCGTCATCGAATCTAGAAAATTCAGTTACAGTAAAAATTACCATTTACCCTTTTCGAAAATTGAATTTTCAGGGCTTCACATGCAGTGTTCAAACGCCCTCTAAAGGTATCCACATGAACAGGTAATGGATGGGATGGATGTGTTAGCACCTTATGATAGGTCTTTGTCCCACAAAACCAAAGACACCTTAGTGTCTCCCAAAACTCTAAAAAGATTTCTCTCTAAAAAATGCCCACTTCAAAATCACCACCTACTTTTAGATGATAAACCCCATATTTATATCAAGCCTCCCAAACCCTTTTATTAAAACCAATTTAAACCAAATTCCATTAACTATTAATGAGCTTGGAGGAAGCTAGGCTTAGGCTTGGAGCTTAATCATGAAATTTAAGAAACCTTTAACATCCCATTATAGCTCATTCTTGTGTGACCACACATGGGTTCACTGATGTTGGTAGTGGGCCTAAATCATATTCTAAGCCCACAAGTTATAATTGGTCTCTAGCAAGACATTATAACTACCCAAATCAAGTGAATTCGATGAATCGAAAAACCTTACCATAGTATGATATTAGTCATTTGTCACACGATGTCTCGATTAAGCACAAAACATGGATGAAGTCATCTTTATCCAACTTAATCGTTTCTTGATTCTTAAGTGGGCGACTAAACCAAATGATATTGATAACTCCTATCAATCTCATTCGAGCATGGCCATGCATTTCTCAGTTTCACTTATCAAGAGGCCAATAGACATCCCACTCAATTAAGAGTGAGACAAATTCCTTCACTATCACTCACATTCCTCCACATGATTTACTGCATACCCAACCATAGCCTGTATTACCACCCTATTAAAGACGTCATTGAGCTACGTCAAGATACGAAGTTCCTCATGTAGGAATCCATGGTGAATTTAGGTCGAAGGACTCAAATACCACTACTGCGATGAGAATTACTGATGACATAATCCATGTAGTATTTCTCATAGCGGGTCAGTCCAATAACATGAGCTTAACATGTATTTATGTTTTGAGTAACATCTTATGTTCATGACCAGCAAAACGTGGTATTTTCTTAGAAAACATAATAGTCTTACTTCATTATTATTTGACAATGATCGTATGAATTTATTTAGAATAGTGTTCTTATGCCTTAGGTTTTACTGTAGTCATATACTTAATTGGCCTTCAAGCGAGCTAACTATTCAAGGATATGATTTTATCAAGTTAAACCACAATTTAAATAACAAGGTAAAATGATAAATGACTCATGTATATAAACATATAATGACAATGTATATGCCACTGGGCTAGAGCATATCACTAACAATCTGCCACTTGCCCTAAGCCAAATCAGGCATAAATCAAATGCCTATCGATCTAGTATGACTATCATGCTTTGATTGTGGAAGAGGTTTAGTCAAAGGATCAACAACATTGTCATCAGTATGAACTCTACATATCTTAACTTCTCCTCTCTCAATGATCTCACGAATGAGGTGGAAACGCCTCAGTATGTGTTTGTATCACTTATGTGATATGGGCTCCTTGGCTTGAGCAATAGCCCCATTATTGTCACAATAGATGTCCACTGGGTTTGTAATGCTAGGAACAACACCCAGTCTAAAAATAAAATTTTTGATCCAAACTGCCTCCTTAGCTGCATCTGAGGCAGCTATGTACTTAGCCTCTGTAGTAGAATCGGCCGGTGTCTTGCTTGGAACCTCGGATCCACGGCACCTGTATTCAAACAAAACACAAAACCGGTGCGTCAAGTCATCTAGATCGGACTAGAAACCGACATCGATTATAACCACTTATAACTAGCTCGCCTTCTTGTCCACCATAGATAAAAAAAATATCCTTGGTTCTTCTCAAGTATTTAAGGATATTCTTGACTGCTATCTAGTGACATTCACCTGGATTTGACTAGAATCTACTTGTGCTTAAGGCATAGGAGACATCAGGTCGGGTGCAAAGCATGGCATACATGATAGAACCAATAGCCGAAGCATATGGGATTTTATCCATGCGCTCTCTCTCGTCCTTCATGGTTGGACATTGAGACTACTTGGAAAGCAATGCCATGAGACATTGGCAGAAACCTCTCTTGGAATCTTGCATGCTAAACCTCTTTAGTACTTTGTCGATGTACCCGCTGACTCGAGCTTAGTAACCGTTGAGATCTATCTCTATAAATCTTTATGCCTAGGATGTAGGCGGCTTCGCCTAAGTCTTTCATTGAAAAACATTTCCCAACCAAGACTTGACACTCTGCAAGGTAGGGATCTCATTTCCAATGAGTAAGATGTCATCCACATACAGTATTAAGAAGACAATTGCACTCCCACTAACCTTCTTGTATACACAAGGCTCATCTTCATTTTCATAAAGCCAAACTCTTTGAGCCTCATCAAATAAGATTTTCAAGCAGTGAGCCTGCTTTAATCCATAAATGGATCTTTGAATCTTACACACCCTATTAGGATACTTAGGATCGATAAAACCCTCAAGTTGTGTCATGTACACATCCCGAGTAAGTTTCCATTAAGAAACGTTGTTTTGACATCCATTTTCTAAATCTCGTAATAATAGTACACATCAATAGCAAGAAGAATCCTAATAGACTTAAGCATAACAAGGTGTGGAAAAGGTCTCATCATACTAATACCAAGGAGCTCGTTTTGAACTTTGCAATGCCTGAGACTCCAGTTGTCAGTGATTTGCGTTTAATCCATGAACCATTACAAACCAATGACCCTTATAATCTCAGTGGATTCAACCAAATTCCAAACCTAGTTACGACATTGATTTCTATTTCGATTTATGGTTTTAGCTTCATTTTCGTAATCCAGGTCATCATTGCCTAATGATAGGTTGCAGCCCATCTTTATCCATGTTTCGGTGGTTTGTTGTCGTGCTACGAACCATATCTCTTGGGCTCATGATGAATCCTACTAGACCTTCATGGGCCTTGTGTAGAAGATGCTCACTCACAACTGTTGTGAGTCTGTAGAATTTCCATGGAAGGTCTGTGGTAATTGTGGTTCTTAAACTTTTTTCTAAGAGATGTCTCATTCCCACCGACTCCTTTTGAAATGAACCTCTTCCAAAAAGACTCCATTGGCTTGGAGCAAATAAACCTTTGTTTCTTCGATACCCCACAACAGCACTTATCGATTTGGGATGTTAGCTTTATCGAAGCCCGACGCTTATATAATCTTTCATAACCCCAAATCTTAAGAAAAGACAAACCCGACGCTTCCAACCTATATGGTGTTTTCAACCGCATGGAATTCCTATCTGGGCAGAATGTAGCAGCTTCTAATGGCGAATATTCTCAAAGGATATTGGAAGATCTCTGTCTGATCATCATAACCGAACTATATCTATAATAAAGTTCGATGATTTTTCAGACACAATTTTATCTATCAGGTGTTCCAGAGTGAGCTGTGAGACTATCCCACAAATCCTTAAAGATGATCTATCAAAATTTGGCTACCTCATCATTCAAGTGTTTTGATATTCTTTCAAGCTTATTCTATATCATTTTGGAATAATTTGAACTTTTCAAATGATTCAAATCTTTATGCTTGGCTAAGCAGAGTGTAAACTATATCTACTAAAGTCATCGGTAAAAGTAATGAAGTAATGATAACTCTCTAGCAATTGCTTTACGGTCCACAAACATCCGTATGTATAAGGCCTACTGAAGTCATTAGCCTCCACGTGTTCAAGAAAAGGTTTCGGTCATTTTTGCCTAGTAAACAAGATTCACAAGTCAAAAATGACTCTAAGCCAAATGAATGTATTTAGCCATCTCTGATAGCTTCAAGATGCGTTTCTACTTCATACATGGCCCAAATGACAATGCCAAAGTAGGTTTGATTCAAGTCATTGGACTTGAAACCCCAGTACCCATACTATAGATGGTTTAGTTGTTCAAGTTTAAAACGAGAATATTAGATAAATGAGCATTCCCATAAAAACAAAAGCATTATGATGAGAAATGAATATTCTTAATAATAGCGTGAAACCATCCATCAACTAAGAAATCAAATAATGTTTCTACCATATAAGTATTGGTAATAAAATTTTTAATGGAAAACAAGGCCACTAGTGTCAAATCATAACCTATATCATACAATCTTTGGCTCCATTCCTCACTGTGGTTCATTTATTTTAGCCAATGATCTGGATTGTTTCAGCAGTTCTATATTTACACAATGATTCATTCAATATTTAATAATCATGTTTTACAGATGTATTTGACTTTCAATATAACATCCAGGGTAGCCTCGCCAATTTTCTTTTTTCTTTCGATTTTCCAAGTAGTTTACAATTTCTTTCTAATGACTTTGTTGCCATGTATAGCTAAACTCCTCCTTTGGGCGTAAGCTGGGCTTTTCGGTTTTAGGTTGACTGGTTCTTTTCTTTTCGCTTTATTGCCTTCTCTCCTTCTTTCCTTTTCATGCCTTCCCTTTCCTAATCATAAGCACTAGATTTGTCTTTGAATGTCTATTCCCCAACATTCTTTAACATTCCAAGGTAACTCCACCAATAGATGTTCCATATGGTGCATATTGTAAGTTCATAAATAAATTGATCTAAGATTCGTAATGAACTCTAGAACCAGATCGGGTGAAATGTAACCCATGATCACTGTGAGCACTGCTTTATATCAAGATGATCATGAGACCCTTCATCATTAGCACATGTGCATCTATCAAGTGTAAGTCATCTACATGCATTCAATGCTTTGGTTGTAAAACCCTTTCGACGTGCTGCTCTTTAACATTCCCTTGAGATGTACCATCATATCAAATGCCCCAATTTCCTAAATTTGCTTCTAAAGCTCAGAGTTCATGGGTTAGCATAAGACAAAGTACATCCACAGAGTCATCTAAATGCTTACTATAAGCATCCCTTCTTGCCTGTAAAACTACAAGTGAGGTTCATTAGGGATTTCATTATCAAGAACATAAGACATTCCTCTTGTTTGAGGACAATCCTCAAATTTGAATCAATCGAGGCTTTGTCCCCATTGCTTTTCCTCAAGGACACTTGGTAAATGTTGATGTGTTTGCTTCGACTAATAGTCTACGACAAAATATGCAAAGTTTTTAATAAATATAGTCTTATACTTTACCAAAAATTAATAACTCTTTAATTTAAATAGCCGTAAACAATCTTATAGTTTTTAGTGGGTGAAATCCACGTTTTGACTTAATTCCAGTTTTACTGGCATACACTTTAAATTTAAGCCAACTAGGTAGAAAACTCTTCCTTTACGCCCTAGGCCCAAACCGTTATGGATAGCCTAGTTAAGTCTAACCATATTCAATCTTAGTATACATCACCATTATCCATCATCATCATGTCTTCCTTAAGATGGTTCAAATGTTAATCTACTTTGCTAAAAACTATATTAAGACGATTTAAATATTATAAGTGTTAAATTATGGAAGGCATTTATACTTAATATTTAGGATGAAATTTGATCAAGTTGTTAGGCAAACTTTGTAAACATATACATGCACTCACATACATATATTTATATAGATAAATGTAAACGTGATAAGGTCGTGGCCCATTTCTAAGGTGATCTCCATAAGCCATCATGGAGATGCAGGATTACCTTTACCAATACCTTAGCTTTAGTGGGTTTATCTCAGAACGAGCGTAGGCCTCTATTATTCTGCTCTTTCTTCATTACACAAAAGCACAATTGTGGTGCTACTTGCTAAAAATAATAAAAAGAGGCACAATGTTGTATTAATAAAAACGACACGCAGTCGATGCTAAGAGTAATGAAAAAGAGACACATGTTAGTCAATAAAATTCACCCACACGTTAATTTATATTTAAAAATTACAAACCCAATTAATAACATGACCTCATATCAACTAAGGGTCATGACATGCACCATGCAAATTGAATATAAACACATTAAGCACATAATTAGATTATGAATATATCTTAATTAAAATAAGAATATCACATAAAACAAATTTATACAGCATGAGGAGTTACTACCGGAAATTTCTCCGATCATTAATCACACTAATAATTATGGTCATTCACTAAAGTCGATTACTTTAATCTAACAATCTATCATTAATTTGGAACAACTCACTGATGTAATAATCGTAACACTCAATCTTAATGTCTTAACATTAATGTGTAACAATCCTACCATAAGAATAATTCAGAAGAAATATCCTTTAATGTCTAACATTAACGTAGAATGTACTCTCAATTATTAAGAATAATATGTAAATAAATACCATTTTTAATGTCAAACAGTCCTACTGATTAATAAGAATTTGTAACAACCATACTTAATATGTAACAGTCCTACTAATTAATAAGAATCTATAATAGCCACACTTAATTTGTAATACCCTATTGATTTATTAAGTATTTAGAAGGCTATAATAACATAACAAATTTCTACTAATTAATCTTAAGTCAGAACAATCTTAACTTAGATAGAACACAAGAATTACTTAACTTAGAATTTTGATTTATGATCAACAAATTTTAATCCTATTAGGAGAATTTTCTAAACTCGAATCATTTTCAATCTCTTATATGATGCTGCAGATTTACATGTAAAAAAATATGACTCCGACATATCGACATAAAACGGATGAACTAATGACTGCATGCATATCACATATGGAAAACAAATACACTAAATTAGATTTACGTGCATATCACATATAAAACCGGGCTTAACAAACAACAAGTAACTCTAATAACACCGCTGAATCCAAATCATAAGAAAAATGCAATGAAATAAAAAATTTAACGTTGAACTCGCATCAAGATCCAAGCTGGGTTTGACAAACTAAACAATGAATCAAGGAACGGATTACCTCTTAGAATCGAATCCTTTTTTATCAGTGATTTGCTTGATCACACACACGCAAACACAAACAAAACTCTCGGAAACTGATCCAAGAGCAAACGGTGCCAAGACGTATGCAATATAAACGCCTCTAAAGGTATCCACATGAACGACTAATGGATGGGATGGATGTGCTAACACCTTATGATAGGTCTTTGTCCCACAAAACCAAAGACACCTTAGTGTCTTCCAAAACTCTAAAAAGAATTCTCATTAAAAAACGCTTACTTTAAAACACCACCTACTTTTAGATGATAAACCCCATATTTATATCAAGCCTCCCCAACCCTTTTATTAAAACTAATTTAAACAAAATTTCAGTAACTATTACTGGCTAGCTTAGGCTTAGGGCTAGCTTAATCATAAGCAAAGAGAGAGACTCTCAACATCCCATTATAGCTCATTCTTTATGTGACCCAAGTTCACTTGAAACGTCAGCAATGGGCCCAAACTATTCTTAAGCCCATAAGTTATAATTGGTCTCTAGCAAGACATTATAACTAACTAAATCATGAATTTAATAGACTCTAAAACCTTACTCATAAAGTATGATATTAGTCCGTCAAGTTACCATGTCCTCATTAAGCACGCTGTAATGATAAGTCATCTTTATACAACTTTAACTACTTGATCTCCTCAAGTGTAATTTAACTAAACAAATGATATTGATAACTCCTATCAATCCTTATTCAAGGACGGCCATGTACTTCTCTAGTCCTCAATCATCAAGAGGCCAATAGACATCTCACCTAATTAAGAGCAGACAAATTCCTTCACTATCACTGGAAGACTCCACATGATTTGCATCGACGCTAACCATAGTCCGTGACACGATCCCGCTAAAGACGTCATCAGCCACACATATGTCACTGAAGTTCCTATGTAGGAATCCATTATGGTAATTCAGGTCAAGGACCTGAATACTCACTACCGCGATGAGAATTCGCCATCATGATATAATCTATGTAGTATTTCATAGCGAGTCACCAATAAATATGAACTTAACATGTATTTGCCATATAAATATCTTATGTTCATGACCAGTAAAACATGGTATTTTCTAGAAAACATAATAGTCCTACTTCATTATTAATCTCTGCACACAATGTGACTCTCCCATTATGACTATTTAGAATAGTGTTTCTTGTACTTAAGGTTTTACTACTGCTTCACATACTTGATGACATAAAGGGAGCTAACTATTCATGATATGATTTTACTCAAGTTAAACCACAATTTAAACAGTAAGATAAAATGATAAATGCCCTCATGTATATAAACATATACTGACAATGTATATGCAACTGGGCTAGAGTATATCACTAACACTTTCCCTCAAGTGCACAAATATACACAAGTGACTTAGGAGTCCTGGAGTATTTGCATCACAAGGATTAGAAATTCTTCTAATTTTGAATTTAAGCACCTCAAAGTAATAAGGGCTTCACTATCTATGTGACCAATATAGGAGAATTAAAATCATCTCTTCTAACTAAAGTAAAACCGATTTAAAACTAATCAAATAATTTAAAATCATCATAAACAACTACAAAGTCTAAAATGTATAAACATTATCACATCAGGAGTGGAATAATTCATTAGTCAATCAGTCTGTATTTCCTTTAAAGCATAAACATTTATGGTGCTGAATGTGCTGGATTTGTTCCTAAGAGTTAAGTAGTATAGCTTGAAATACCATGATAATATACATTTCACTATTTAGATAACCATATTCCTAAACTAAATAACGGGTCTAAATAGGCTACTTTTAGATTTGATAATTTTTAAGATTTGCTGTTTTTCCTCCTAAACCTGTATCCAACCATTTCTTAAGACTGAAGACAAACTTTAAGTTCCCCAAACACCGCGTCGATGGTCACTATGTTATCGTCGCTCATTCCAACAGACATTTTTTATTAGAATTTCACAACGGATCGTTAATCTACCAGTCCGATGATCCTTCGAAATCAAACGAATTGATAATTTTGCGTCATCGCACAAAGATCCTTGGTCCAACGAAGATCAAAGCCTTCCATCGCTTATCCGCCATTCAAAGAGGCGTTCCAGTGGTCACTATTAGTATTAAAGTCCTTCGCAATGATCATAACGCGCTCAGTAGAATTTGGTTTTGATTCCACGTGATAAAACGGCAAGGTTAAAATTAAACCAAGAAATGAATAAAACAGTTAGAACCCTCATTGAATATCGTCGTTCTATGTCCATGATCCAGTTAACCGAGAGGTCCCCGGTTAATTTCCTCGTGCTGGGGAGGCGACATATAGTCATCTGAACCGGATCTTCATTTGCAATAAAACCTAAACCCTAATAATTTTTGATAGAAAGCATTTATTTAACATTTGGTTCCTTACAAAAGGAAATTCCATTCGACTCATCCTACAATGATTCGTGAAGGGTAATCTAATGAGTCTCATTGATCTAAAAATACACAATCCAATGAACCCCAAAAAGATTACCAAGTATTGGATTAAAGGGATGAATTTGCGTAAGGAAAAATAGCCCTTAACCTACCTCATGTCGTGAATGGCAACTACACGGATACTAGTGTATCTAAAGCTAAGAATACACTGCAACCCTAAAGTTTCTGCCAAGTATTGGCCAAAGAAAGCACATCAAAGAGCTTTAAACTAGAAATGAAAATTTTGGGAACCAAATGACAAAACCCGCGTGAAAATAAACCACCACAGCCTCTAAGATCCACCCCCAAGAACCTTCCACTTCAAGGAGGAAAGGGTTTTAGCCCTTCATCCCCCAAGTTGTCATCCTGAGGTGAGCTCGGCACCCAAGAAAGGTGAGAGAGAAAGAGAGAGAGAAAAGAGGAAACTGAACAAAATAAAAGCCTGCTGAAAGATTTAAAGTTAGGGTTACAAAATCTATAAAGTGGCTTTATATGCCAACCAACCCAATGTGTGAAATGGCAAAAGACCCAAATATGAAATTACAATAGGGACAAAGCGGTAATTATATTGTGTACGAGGTCGCTTTGGAATCAAAAAACATCAAAATCACAGGCAGCCATTGCTTATGAATTTTCGCCAAGATAGCAAATTTCCTGCTTAGCTAGCTTAATTACAGTAAGCTAGCTTAAAATACAGCAGAGATAGCGAAATGGAAAAAATTTCTATCTATAGTAATTTTTGTTACTAGCGAATTCTGCTTAGCTCAAATAAAACCGTGCATAGCGAAATTTGCATTTTCGCTATAACACGCACTTTCGCTTATCATAGCTTAAAATTCCAACAGAGCGAATTTTGGCTTCCCCGTCATATCAATGACTCATCATTCCTCGCTCTGGCACACATCACGCATCCCGCAACCCGCTTGCCATTTTTCTTCAATCTTCTTCCCGCTTGAAATTCTTCATCTCCCGGGTTATTGAAATTGATGAAAAAGTGAGACTATATTAGAAATTGGTGAAAATCAACCCGACTCATATGATTGATTGACACGATAATTTGGCTCTAATTCGCAAACTACAAAAACAGCCTCTAATGCAATTAAGTGCAATAGGACCCGAACATGTCAATTGGGCCACTATAATATTAGTACACAAAAGCGCTCAAAACCTATTAAAAATAGGGTTCAAAATAGCACTTTTGGACACATAATCACAATTTCATACCTCTACACATTGCTAGTCCCTTAGCAACAGAAAGAAAGTAAAATACATACATAAACTATAAATAAAATAAATGTTTCACAAATGGTACTTCAAAAAGGTTGTGAATGAGTAATGCCCAACCAAGCAAGTAAAATCATCAAAGCCGTGTCCAATGACTATCAGTGAGAGAATGAATGCCATAAAAAAAATTGAGTATTAAAAGAGCCTCTTCTCGTGAATCAACCGTAAACTTCCACTGGGGTGTCTAAGTGTTTGCCTGATCGATCTCAACACAAACTCACAACCGCACTCTCCCCCCCAAACTTAGCTATTACACACAACCTAGCATGCTAACCAACTTCTTAAATGAGGATCAGACCCACCTTCTTATTCCACAAGTCTATTTTGGCGCTAGAAAAGTGGCAATGCCGAGGAATCCGACCTCACCAAAGTCCATGTAACTGGATCTACCGATGACTCCCAACCAATTAAGGCTTAGGCACCAAGTCATAAGGATCTTTCGACCACAAACTCTACAAAGTTTCACCCCTGACTCAATGATTTCGAGACTCCAAAGACCTACAACTGCTAACCCACCCATCCACCCATGATCAAGACTAAGCCTGCACCAACCGTGAAGGTATTTAGGCAACTCGCGAAGGTTTTCATTATATACCTCGCACCGTGTTCGGTCAGAAGGCAAAGTGTTGCAATTTTTATTCTTTTTCTTTTCTTTTTTCTTTTTTCTTTTTTTTTCTGCTTTTTCTTCTTTCTTTTTCTACTGTGTCCTTAACCCATTAAAGGCGGCTCAATGAAACTAGGTAGGTTATGCAAAGTAGCGGAGGTTGCGCAAATTTTTCAAATTTACTGAAACCATCATGCTCCGTGTGTGGTTAGCCAGCAGGAAGAAAATGTCGAAATCAATAAGAATTCAACTGACTATTCACCAACCAAGTATGGAATCAATCTAGCATCAATAGAATCGACAAAGTTTAAATTTTCCAACTCGCGTGTTAAAGTAAACCACAAAAATTTTGATTGGGAAAATTGGGTCCAGATTGAAAAGTAAGTCGTATGGCATAATTTATAAAGGTAACTCAAGAAGCTACTAAACATCAAGTAAATGGGCTTGGAACAAAATAATACAACAAAGATAAATACAAAAGCCACTTCCTTCGCTAACTCTCCCCCCAACCCAAACATCTCAGTGTCGAAAATGGGGCTTGGATTGGAAAATTAGAGAAGGAAGTGTTACCTCCTTGATGAGTTGTGATCATTGCTGGATAGGAGACTTCGCAAGCTTTCCATCGACACCCTTACACCTGTCAGCCTTCCAAATAAACAAGGCAGAAGAAAAGAGAGAAAAAGGTGACTAGCTGAGCATTTTTAAAATTACACTTTCATAATAATTGTAAAATGTTCTATTAGAAAAAGTTATGAGTAAATAAAATTGGGAGACAAAAGTGGGCCTTATAGCGAAAAAAATTTCACATATACAAGATTTTCGCTAGCCTAGCGAAATTTCGCTAGGCTAGCGAAAATTTGACATAGCGAAAATTTCGCTATATTTGCGAAATTTTCGCTATGTCTAATAGCGAAATTTTGAATTTTTTATTTTTATTTTTTTGAAAAATAGCACAAAATAAAAAAATAATATATATATATATATATATATATATATATATATATATATATATATATATATATATATATATATATATATATAGTATATAATAAATTTTTTTTTGAAATAAAATAATATATAAAGAAAACAAACGTTTTTTTTTTTTTTTTTTAAAATGAAAGCCGGAGATATTTACATAAATGAAAAGTTGCCAAAAGATCGTTTAGGGTTACAAAAAATTGATGGGTTTATATAGGCCACCCCAATATATGAAAATACAAGAAAACCTAAAATATTACTAATATTAAGGACACAGGTATTAAACCAAACGCCGCTTGGCATTAATTACACAAAATCAATAGTGATTTCGCTTATGCAGAAGGATTTCGCTAGGTAGCAAATTTCATTAGCCTAATAAATTGCACCGAGATAGTTTAAATCACAAATTTTCGCTTATGCACAATGAATTCGCATAGCGAAATTTCGCTAGCCTAGCTTAAAATTTTGAGAGATAAATAAATGGAGAATTTCAAGAGGCAATGCTGATTTTCGCTACATACGGGGTTCTCATAGCCTAGCTAAATCTCCCAATTTCGCTTAGATTGCTTTGGGGTTCTCGCTATGATTGCTAAATTTTCAATCCCAATAAATTAATCATGGCGAAATCTCCCGGGTTGCCCGTTTCACTCCAAGGCTTTCCGCACACTGCACCTCCACTGCATCCATTTTTCATCACCTTGTCATCATTCCTTCATTGAATTTCGATATGTTTGATGGCTGATAAATGGGTTCAATCTTCATGGTTCAGCACATATCTCGATATTGAACTCCCAAGGTATGCAAAAACCCGCAAAATACCAAAAATAACCTCGAACATAAGTGATACTAAGTAGACCTAACACCTCAATTGGCGACCGATTCGATTAGCGCAAAGCACTCAAAACCTGCTCCTCGAATAGGGCTCAAAATAGCACTATTCAGGGGCACTAATCACACCCCCAACCGACACGTTGCTAGTCCCTTAGCAATGCTAAAACAAAAAGGAAATGCATGGAGTGATTTCTCAAAAAGTTTATGGTTCAAAAAGGTGTATGAACAATTAGACATTACCTTTAATATGAAAAATTGATAACCTGATAGAAAACCGACATGAGAGAACAAAAACCATAAAAGAACAAATTTAAGATCAAAATCGGATCCATGGCAATCAACCTGAATTTCCACAAAGATCTAATGGTTCTTAATATAACCAGATTGAGCCAATAAAGTGCAAAATCATTTCCTCCCCCCAACCTAGCTACTGGCATGGCCTTAAGCTGTTGAACAACATAGATAGGAATAGCTACACTCTTCTTTTCTTTATTTGACTACATTGTAGGGTGCAATGCTCAAAACTTGACTTCACCAAAGTCCGTGTAACGGGGGTCCACCGATGACCCAACCACTCCGTTTAGGCATCGTCAAAAGGATCAATCGACCACAAACTCTACACTGTGTTTCACCTGACTAATGACTTCGAGAATTGAGCACCTACAACACGTTAAACTCTACCCATTCACCCTGTAACGAAATACTGCCGATGACTTCAACCAATTAAGGCTTAGGGTATCAGCGTTTGCTACATATACCCTCGGACTGCTGGTTTCATGAAAAGTGTCACAACTTTATTTTTCTTTTTCTTTCTTTTCTTTCTTTTGCTTTTTCTTTCTTTTCCTTTTGGAAGACTACATTGGTCTTCAAATGTGGGTAACACAAACCTATCCTAGGTTGCCAAATGCCTAAGGCCTAGCTTATGCAAAGTGAAAGGAGGCAACAATTTGACAGCCTATTGGGTATAATCTGGTGTGTAGTGTGTGAATTAGCTCAAAGGGGAAATATTCAAGGTTGAGCATGATGGAACTTCAACTGACCAAAAAATTTCTTCAAACATGGAATTTTTCTAGCATTAAGGTGATAAACAAGGTTTCAATTTTCCAATTAAAGTAATTCAATCTGTCCAATCATAATTCAATTGTCCACTGAAGTAAATTCAATTGTCCAATTGAAAACAAAACGATTACATAAGGTGGAGGCACAAAAAGAATAATGTAAAGGTATAGAAACTAAATATATATATATATATATATATATATATATATATATATATATATATATATATATAATCGGGGAGAAGCTTTGATATAGCCAAAATGGCTAGTACATTCTATACCAAAGTTAAACATTAAAAATAGCTTATCACCTACTATGGCTGTACTACGAATCCTACGCAGTAAAATTAGTAGGCAATGATAAAGCCGGTAACTATACAAAACATAAAAAGAAACCTAACCACTTACCCGCGTGGTGGTGGTGGGTCTCAGACTCATGCCGGCCGCCAACACATCCAAAGAGGCTGTTGCGGCAGTGGGCTCATCCCTCTGAACACGAGCACGTGGAAGACCTAGGTGAGTCATGATCTGCTGGAGCATGGAGCGACAATCCTCTAGAGTGGCTCGCCGATCCAACCTTCCCGGGTCCTCGTGGCCGCTCGAGTAGCCGCAATGAACATATAGCATCCATCACACTCCGCTACCCTCGCGAGCCGCATGAACGCATTCTGAATGTCGGATGTAAATGATGGCTGTAGACGCCGCGGGCCGCGAAGTAGTATGTGGAGGAGGAGATGGAGGGGACATATGCGGAGCTCGACTCCTCTCCACCTCGGGCCTGTGGCCTCGACCGTCCTGGTCCCGGTGGGAGTCCTCGCCACTCATCCTGCAGACGAGACTTCCCAGTCCCGCTGGCCGGAGGAGAAAGATATGTGCATGACCATCTGCCTCTCCATCGACAGACCCGAGGGAAATGGTCCTCCTCTCTCTATCCCGGGGCTCTAGGAAGCCCAAGTGCTCTCTGAGGACATGGCTCAGAGTCGTGGCACGCCAGTGGAAGACTCCTCGGGCCGAACCAGCCCTGCATTTCGTGGACCTTATCCTCGAAGTGTAATAGGGAGGTCATCACCAGCTCAGAGGGACTAAACCAATATCCCTCTGAGATCCGATAAAGCGCCTCTAAGATGTCCCCCACTGCACAAAGGCAAAGGGAAAAGGCCGTCCTGAATAGGTGATCGATCAGAGCATATGAGGCCGAGCCGCTCCCGAAGAGCAATCGGGTCTTGCCGTGGTGTCCCGAGCCAGGCCGCGACCATCTCTCGAGCCTGGATGGCGCTCGCCCCTATAACTCCGACCGCCCGCGACCGCCGCAGCCCAACGTCGCCAAATGTCTGCTGCTCTCAACACTTCGGGGCGATCGTCGATACTAAACCGATGCTCGAGCGGACTAGCTGCTCCTCGGGAAGTCATCGAATGATAAAACTGCAACACCACCCGGGGGTAATAATACTCGCTCTCGAGTCGCGAATGGCAACAGAGTGCTCGACAGCCGCATCGAAGTCCCTGACCAGGATCAGCCATCACGCCTGACGTCAGAGAATGACTCCCATGGAAGCCCTCGAGTGAAGCGACGCCCCCGAATAGATGCCCGACGAATAACGGCCTCCGATCCCGGGAGGTCAGATAACCGAGGCGTGAAGAGTCGCCCTCACCGCTGATGTGCTTAGAGACGGCTGAGGTCCGATGAGGATAACTCACCCCGGCCCGGGCACGGCCCGCTGAGGGCCGGGCCCTCTCGATCTGCCGGCACCGGTGAAGGCCCGGTCCCATCTCGCCCGTACCTCCCGAACCCCGAGGCTCTCGAATCGCTCGTGGACTGAGCCGGCCGTGGTCTGGAACCCGAGCCGGAACCCGGTCGCCTTCTCGCCTGGGTACTGAATTCGACCCGAGGCCGGCGCGGACCCACTCTTGTGCGAACCATAACCGAGGGAAAAGAACACCGGCGTAAGGTGGCCGACCAAATGTAACTAGAAAGCACCGCAAGGCCGGGACCGGGGCTCACTGCCGACGATCGAAATCACACCGCAAGATGACACGTATTACAAACCGTGGCTCGCCGGGCAAAGGGACCAGGCATCGGATGCGCGGCGGAGGTGGGCAACGGCTCAACTAATCGACATCAATTTGTACCCGGTGCGCTGCAGCGGGGGCGAGCTCACCGGTGGCCGCGGCGCAGCGCTCGTGCAATGGCAAACGAGCGCAGCCAACGACCGCGGTGGTAAAGTGGCAAAGGGACTCGGCTCGCTACAGATGGCTGTGGTGGTGGCGGTCAAGCGCAGCGTGGCATTGGCCACGAACGGCGCAAGGCAGCGCAGTTGAATGACCGTGGCTGCGCGCGCAGTGGTTAGGGCTCGCACGCAATAAGCCGAACGCATAATGGCTCGAAAGGTCTGGGCTGGTAGTAGATCGGAGGAGAATATGAAATGATCTTGAAATAGCCCTCCCATCCCTTTATAAAGGCTTGGAGCAAATCAAGAGCCATTTCCACCTAATTTCACTGTTATAGCGAATTTGAGCCAAGCCTCGTATCACAAAAAATAGAATTTTCGTGATTTAATTATTAATAATATTAGAAAAAATTATAATAAAAATTATCATATTAAACTATAATTAAAAGTTAATATAAGGTAATATAATATAATTACAAAGTTACTAATAATGGGAAAATCGTTAAATTAGGAAACTTTTCTAAAAATAACCGAAATTATTAAATTGACTAAATTAAAATACAAAGCAAAAATTGTTGAACTCGCAATTTGGTTTTTAGAACACTAAACCAGCTTCAATATCCCAAATTACTCATGAGGGTCAAGGAGGATGATCTCTCAACCGGCAAAGGGCCCCGAGCCGATTTCTCGGGTGTCGATGTCCCATTATTGACTTGTCTCTCACCGATGAACTTCGAATCGAGCAATTGCCCTATGTTGGCTACCGATGGCAAAACCAAAACATCTCGCTTCACCTTGGTTGGCCATTTCGCAATTCCCGGACATTTAGCTCTTCTGCGCCCCGACTCAACCGAGCATGTTTCACTAGGCACTTGATTTTCGCTTCCATCTTGTAAGCCAGGGTTCAAGTGGAATATGTTCAGCCCCAATGTCATGTTGCCAAATGTAAGTTGTAATTTATCTATCTCTAAGTAATTAATAATTGCATTGGCTGTGGCCAAATGGTCTTCCGTGATGATTGGCACATGATTGGGTTCATTCTATTGGCCTGGTGGTCGAAAGCACTACAAAATCTACCGGTAGTAGAATTTGGTCTATTTTCACTAAGACATCCTCAACTATCCCCTTAGTGGATCTTCACCGACGACGCCAATGATAGTGTGATATTGGTAGGCTTAAGTTCACCCAAACCTAGCTGCTTGTACACAGAATACGGCAGTAGGTTCACACTGGCTCCTAGATCAAGTAATGACTTGTCTATACAAGTCCCACCAATATTAACTGAAATTGTGGGAGATCCTCGATCCTTGTATTTAACTGGGTTCTCGCGGATTAGCGGCACCGACTGCCTCGCTAAAAATGCCTTTTTCTCAATGCCCAATCCCTTTGATCGCGCAAAGATCCTTCAAAATCTTTGCATAAGCAGACTTGTTTAATGATGTCCAAAGAGGTATGTTAACCTTCACCCGCCTTAGACTTCTAGATGCCCGCTTTGTCGAGATGCCTTTCGTTTCTAAGTGCCCCGTGGAAATGGAGGTGGCATGCTATGTTTCATTGAGTCCTCTTTCAGAAAAATGTGTTATGGCTCCATTTCTACTTCTTTCCTGGTTTCCCCAACAGGTTTTGGCATTGGTTGATCAACCTCTTTTCCACTCCTGAGAGTGATTATAGCCTTCACCTCATCCATTCCTAAATTACTGGATGATTCTACCTCATGGACTCCTTTCGGGTTTGGCAATGTTTGGGAGGGGAACCTTCCTCTCTCCTGTACCTCCAGAATTTTGTTGATCTTTGTGATTGAATACTGCAGGTTGTCTATTTTCTGATTAAGATTGATCTCAAGCCCATCTATTCTCTTGTTCAAGAAAGCCTCTACAAGATCAATCCTTTTGTGCCACACATTGATCCCTTTTTGCTCTTCAATGTAAAGTCATTTCACCACTCGCTTCAAATTTAATATGGCTCGGTTCTAATCGGAGATGAGGATGGTGGTGGTTGTGGTTGAGATTGGGAACCAAATTGTTGTTTGGCACCTGGGGGCACATAGGCAGGGGGATTGGGTTTCTAGGAGAGGTTAGGGTGATTCCTCCAATTGGAATTGTAGGTATTACCATATTGCACAGTTTCGTGGTGGCTTGTATCGACCTACAACATTTGCTTGCTCGACATCAAATCCTTCATTGATGGAACACTCGCATCATGTTCTCCCGATTACCGATGGGTTGGAAACTGTGAATGGGTTGGCCTACAGTTGCTTTCAGCCACCGTGATGCACTTCATGGAGCCTTTTTCCTTCAAGCCTCCACTTTCTAGCCGTGGTCGAGATTTTTGCCTTCACTTATGTCCTCCTCGAGCGTAAAAATTCTCCCTTTTGGTGTGCCGAGGGCCTCATTTTTTCCAGACATTCCTCTCAAAGTTTGGCTCATCCTAACCCTTTGAAGCTGCCCACATAATTTAAAATCCATGGCTTCATCAGATGCTTGCTCGAAAATCTCCCCACACATGGTTTCCACAATCAAGCTTACAAGTGTGGAGAGACATACCACCATAGAAGTGGTTTACCAAAGATCCATGTATCAAAACCCATGGTGTGGGCATGCACCGATAGTCTCCATGAATCTCTCCCAAAGATCGGTAGGAACCTCTCACCTTCTTGAGTCGCAAAGGTAAATTTGTTCCCTTCAAATTGTTGGTCTTACGAGCACCAAGAATCTCTTCAAAAACCCTGCCCGCAAATTCTCCCTCAGCCTATGGTTCCTCGGGCCTCGTGAGTTGAGCCAAATCTTGGCCTCATTCTTAGGGTCAATGGAAATGCTTTCAGCTTTAGCAAATCCATGTCAATCATACCTTCCTTAAAGGTAGTGCAAACCTCCTCAAAATCCCTTATATGTGTATGGATTTTCATTCTCCATACCATGATACGTGGGGAGTAGGGTACTAACAGTGGCCTCACCGCCACATCTTTAGCAGAGGTATGATGCAGAAGGGGCACTAACTCTAGAGGGTGTATGATCCTCATGGATCCAGAGGGCTACCGGATTCACCGGGCACCGTCACCGTTGCTCGTAGGTGCTCCATGCAGGTCGTATAATCGACCGTGTACGATCCTTTGTAATCTACTCGCTATTCCTCTCGTCCCAAGACGCATACACACACTCATACACAACCGAGACACAACAAAGAGCACAAACCAACTTGCAAAAGGGTTATTGTTAGCTAAAATAAAACTGACTGTATGAAAAACAAAAATGCGGCAAAGCATCGGCGAAAGTGATGAAAACTTCTGCAAGGCATAAAGAATCGGGATACAAAAAGGGATTGTGGCAGTCACCTTCACTTGTAATGAGGATTACAAGTACACTTCAACTCATCAAACTTAGCTTGGCACCATCCCCTAACGACGCCATTTGGATTCGTACTACGCAGGGGGTGATCCTAATCAACAAAATTTATATCCTAAGTTCCTCCTACTCCGCCGTAGTCAAGCTAATGCAAAGATAGCGGTCTAACTTGGGTAAAGGAAAACCCAGCTCCTTAACCTACCTCGGCTCGTAAATTGGCAACTAATGGATATTATGTATCTAAAGCCAAGAATACACTAAACTCCCAAAAGCTTGCCAAGTATTGGCCAAAGAAAGCACATCAAAGAGCTTTTTAAACCTAGAAATGAAAATTGGGAACCAAAATGACAAACCTCGTCGCGTGAAAACAGGGAACCACCAGCCAAATTTTAAGATCCCACCCCCAACAACCTTCCACTTCAAGGAGGAAAGGGTTTTAGCCCCTCATCCCCCAAGTTGTCATCCTTGGAGGGTGTTTGGCACCCAAGAAAGGGAGAGAAAGAGGAGAGAAGAGAGGAACCGAACAAATAAAAGCCGCGTGTCAAAGATTAAAGTTGTGGTTACAAATCTATGTTGGCTTTTTATAGCCAACCCAATGTGTGAAATGACAAAGACCTAAAATATGAAATTACAATAGTGGACAAAGTGGTACTATACAAAAACGAGGTCGCTTGGAATCAAAAATATCAAAATCACGTATGTACCATTTTCGTATGTAGGAATTTTCGTTAGCTAGCGACTGCTTGCCAAACAAAGAAGAGATAGCGAAAATGGAAAATTTCGCTATCTACAGTAATATTCGCTAGCTAGCGAAATTTCGCTAGCCTAGCGAAAAACACTGTGTATAGCGAAAATTTGCATTTTCGCTATGCACAGTAATTTTCGCTATCATAGCGAAAATTCCAAACAGAGCGAATTCGCTTCCCGTTCATCACCGCTCCATCGATTCCGCTCATACGCTGCTCCATCGCATCCCGCAACCGCTTGGCCATTTTTCTCTTCAATTTTCTTTCCGCTTTGAAATTCTTCATTCCCGCTTGTCAAATTGATATGAGACCATATGAAATTGGTGAAAATCAACCCAACTTTGGTTATGATTGATTGACACGCATAATTTGGCCTCCACCTCGCAAAACTACAAAACAAATTTCTCGAATGCAATTAGAAGTGCAATAGGGACGAACATGTCAATTGGGTTAATTATAACAATTAGTACACAAAAAGCGCTCAAAACCTATTAAAAATAGGGAACAAAATAGCACTTTTGGACATCAATCAATGCCTCAAAACACTTCTTCTGGGCTTTCACTCATATGAACCTTGAAGTCAAAGGTTAGAATACCTATGATTCACCACAGCTTGATAGAGGTTTAGAGTGTATTAGTTCTAAAATATTAGTTTATCATACCTGCCATCGCTTCGTCTTAGGTCCTGGTCTTCTCGTGTCACCGAGGCCTCTCGAAATTGTAGAGCAATGTGATACAAAATTTTTTGCACCTTACTAATACTTAGAACAATTCATTACAAGAACAGTATTGATTATATAAATTCAGTTTTCAAACCCTTAAAATAAACTATAAATTTGCAAATCTGACTGTTAAACAATTAATCCCCACCCTTAGAGGGTGTTTAATGTTTAATTATTGGATTCAAATAATCACCAATCAAGCAACAAGAAAAAAAAATTAGATAAGGAGTGAGAGAACAAATTGTGATTTGAGCTTCAATCTTCGTCTCAAGAGTAATGAAATTTGGATCTCTGAGCACAGTACTGAAATCTCTTCAATACAAATAAAAATCCATTCTAAAACTACTCTAAGATTTACTAAAAATCAAAACCCTAAGCTAAACTAAAAAATGAGAAGGTTTTAGAGAGAGAAACTCTCATGAGAGGTGTTCTCCCATCTCATTTCTTGCCCTAAAAATCTAAAAAACAAGTATTTATAGTCCTAGGGTGTAATGAGCTTGAAAACAGTCCAAAACAACAATTTTCAAGGCTTTCTAGTTAGGCCTAGTGTTGGAGTCGCGACATCAGCATTCTAGAGTCGTGACATCACTTCAATGTCGCAACATTGCTTCAATGTTGCGACATTCTCTTCTCCTCAGTAGCTTGTTTTATTCTCCAACTTGTCGAGCCATAACTTCTTCATTTTAACTTGGATTTGGGCGTGTGAGGTGTTGTTGGAAAGATCTTTGAGTGTAGAATGCAACCATGGGTGAATTTGAACCATTTGATATTCCAGATGGTACAGAAAAATTCATCTTCCCAGTGACACGCAATGAGACACTCGGTTGACTCTCCTTTTGGAAATATATTGCTCATTTCTTGCCAAACCACTTGCTTTTCATTAAGAATCCTACAAAACCAAGTTTAGAGGAAATGATATAAATAACATGTGAAATGAACTCAAAACATAGATGAGTTTTACACTTATCAATGTCCCATGCATTGAATTGATCATATGACTCAAATGGACATTTTCTATCATGTTATGAACTATTCTTCAAAGGGAATAGTAGATGCAGCCTTTGGAGGTACATTAAGAAGAAAGAGTGCTAAAGAAGCAACTCAACTGATTGAAGAACTAGATAAGAGAAACTACAGAGCTCCATCTGAAGCTTCGGGGAGCACTAGCAGATATAAGACAGGAGGGGTTATTAAGTTGAACAAAATGATTATTATTGAGGCAAAACTTGATGCCATCATGAACAAAATGAACAACCAAGTGAAAAGAATTCAGTTAGTAAATGAAGTGGGAATTATGAATAGGACTGAGTAAAACAATGTTGCTGATTAAGGATTAGCTCATGAAGGTGCATATTAGGTTGAAGAAGCCCAATACTTGAATGGGAATAGGAGTTACAACTTCAAACCCAATAACAACCTACCAACCCACTACACACCATCTCTAAGGAACCATGAGAATCTTTCTTTTGGAGGTGGAATGCAGCAGAGTCTAAGACCAGCTCAACACTATCAACAAAACTATGCTGCACCTGGATTCCAAGGTCAGAATCAAGGAATTCAAAGAGCAGACAATCAAGGACAAAAGAGATCTTAATCCTTTGAAGATCAAATGCTGAATTATATGGCTGAAAATAAAAGAATACTCAACCTGCATGAACATAAATTTGCTGAACTTGCTGTATTTCAAGCAAACACAACTGTTTTTCATACCAATACAAATGCTTATTTGAAAAACTTGGAGACTCAAGTAGGGCAGCTAGCCCAAACTTTGCAAAACCAGTCTAGAGATTCTTTCCCTAGTGATACAAAGAAGAATTCAAAGGACTGTATGACCATCACTATGAGAAGTGGCAAAGAGTTACAAGGTAGAAAAGAAGTTGAGAAAAATCAGACTAGTGGTGAAACTGAAAAAGTAGATAAAAATGAAACAGGTAGTGAGAAAAAACAATACATTAATGAGTTAACAGATGAAAGTGAGTAGTTGAAAGTGCAGAATGAGTAGAAAATTGAAGAGGCAGTGCAAAAGAAAAACGAGGAAGTGAGTTTATCATCCTCCTATTCCATTTCCTCAAAGACTAAATCAGTCAAAACTTGATGATTAGTTTGCCAAGTTTTTTAATTAGTTTAGAAAGCTAGAAATGAACATCCATTTTGCTGAGGCATTAGCTCAAATGCCACATTATGCCAAGTTCATGAAAGACTTAACCAGCAAAAAGAGGAAGTTGGATGAAAAAGGAGTAGTGAGCTTATCAGCAAACTACAGTGCAATTATTTATAAGAAGCTTCCATAGAAAATGCAAGATCCTGGAAGCTTTACCATACCTTGCACAAATGGAAATCATGAATTTAGGAAGGCACTATGTGACTCTAGTCCTAGTATAAACCTGATGCCTCTTTCAGTGGTCAAAAGACTAAATTTGGGGGAGTTAACTCCCACAACATTATCTCTTCAAATGGCAGACAGGTCAATGACTAAACCAGAAGGAATTATGGAGGATGTGCTAGTCAAGGTGGGGAAGTTTATTTTTCGAGTAGACTTTGTGGTAATTGATATGGAAGAAGACAAACAAGTACCATTATTATTTGGAAGGCCCATTTCTAGCTATATACGCAACCTTGATAGATGTAAAGAACGAAGAACTTACTTTAAGAGTTGGCATAAAGAAGTACATTTCAATTTGAATCAAAGTTTGAAACAACCTGATTTTGAAAAAGCTCAGTGTATGATAATTAACAGTGCGATTCCTGACAAACATGAGATGTAACATAAATTTGTAAATCATGATCTATTAGAAGAATGCATGATAAACTTCGTGCAGAATGAAGTCTTAGATAGGGAAGTATTGAATGAAAATGCTGAATTAATTGAATTGTGTTAAGCCTGAGTGAAGGGAGTAATGATGCAAGTTCAAGTAGTAGTGAAGTGAGAGTGCAGGATGTAGAAAAGAGCTTTGAAGGGTTAATCCTAAAGGAATTGCCTAAGCACTTGAAATATGCATTCTTGGGGGATGAAAGGTCTAAAACCAAATGATCATGTGACATGAACAGAGCGTAAAGTGGTGGAAATTTCACAAAAGCACAAGGAAGCTTCATAGCTAGGTCGCTGGAAGACGAAGGAATCAACCCATCTATTTGTATGCATAAAATCCTAATGGAGAAGAATGCAAGACTTCCATTGAACACCAAAGGAGACTAAATCTAGTAATGAAGGAAGTGGTATGGACGGAGGTCCTCAAATGGTTAAATGTAGGATTCATATATGCCATATCAGACAACCCTTGGGTGAGTCCAATGATGAGTCCAAAACTCATATATTTTTAAGTCAATTTTTATTGCATTTTTGAGAGCTTATTGTTCAATTTAATGCATAATTATGGAATCTTCACACAGATTTGTGTTTTGCAAGGTTTTAATGAAAAATGAAGCAAAACCAGCAAGAAAAGAAGCAAAAATGGCTAAATCAGGAAATGCACATATGTCGCAACATAATTCCTTAGTGTTACGACAAAAGTTCAAAGCAACCATCAGGAAAATGCCGCAACAAAAATGTGTTGTCATGACAATTTTAGAGTAGACCAACTAAGGGAGCAGTAGAATAATGTCGTGACATTTGAAAATTATATCATGACATAGTTAGTGTAGAAGGAATGAACAATTGTCGTGACATTTCAAGCCATATAGCAACACAATGAAGGTCAGAAGGCAGAAACATTGTCGCGACAAAGATCAAGCAAATGATAGAAAAACTTTGTTAAGACATGGAAAGCTCTATCGCAACAAATGAAGAGAGAAATCAATGAAGACATGCTTCAACAATGTCGGGACATAAAAATTTAATGTCGCGACATAACGAAGTACAGAAGAAAGAAATTCTGTTGTGACACAAGCTAACTTAGTCTCGGCAAAAAACTGGCAAATCAAGAAGGCAAGTCATGTTGAGTTTGTCAGAACAAAGATTTGTATGCTGTGACAAACAATTCAGAGAGTTACATGTTCAAGGGATGAAATATGTCGCAACATTTAAAAATAATGTCGCGACATTAAGTTCAAAAGCTATCACTACAAGGTAAGGAAAGTGTCTCGTGACAACAACAGATTGTGTTGCGATAATCAGAACATCAAGTTAGTTGAATTATGTCTTGATAAGAATGTTTATGTCGCAACATAAAGTTTAGAGGCTAGCATTGTAAGGCAAGAGAAGTATGTTGCGACATTTCGAAACTTTGTCGCAACAATGACTTAAGAAGAGCACAAGGTAGGAATGTTGCGACAAACTCACAACAAGGAATTGGGATATAATGTCGCAACATTTATTAACTTTGTTGCGACAAACTTTACAACAGCTCAAAAAAGAGAACAAGACTGGAATGTTGCGACAAAGCCATGGCAAGGCTTGAAGACACACCAACAAGCATTTATGTCGCGACATTCATAAACTTTGTCTCGATAAACTTGACCAAAAGGCAAAAATTGAAGACATGGAAGAAATTTTGAGACAAAAGTGACACAGAGCCTAAAGATGCACCAGCAAGCAGTAATGTCGCGACAAAGACAAAAATTGGGCTTATTTTGAAATCCACAAATTCAGCCTAGAATTCAGGCCCAACATTTATTGAACCTATAAATAGAAAAGCTGAAGGTACCCTATGTAGCTTTTCAACGAACCTTGAGCAGTCTTGGGAGGAACTGAGGTCTACTGCATATTTTTTTAATTTTTAATTTTTTACTAGGAGTTTGATTTGAGTTGAATTATGAAGCTGAGATTATTGCATATTTGGTTTTCAATTCTGTCTGAACTTGATTGGATTTAGAAACTTTTCTCGAATCCATTTCTCATTCAGTTGATCACAATTTCAATGAATTTGTTTGACAAACTAGTCATTGTGATTTGTGATTCAGATTTGAAAGACTAAGCCTTTCAGGAAGGAATCGCTGATCTACTATCAATTGCGCATTATCGGGGTTTGTGTATGAGATCTGGGTTTATCTAATTGATATTGTTTGTGTATGGAGTTGTTATGAATACCAGTGATCTGTACCCAAAAGGACTTGTATCTTTGTTATGATTTCCAGGATCCCTCTGAGTGACACAAACAAGGATTACCTAAGAACAGAGAGTGGCCACCTAAGGGTTTATTTTACCAATATTCAGTGAACTAATGCACTCTAAGTGTAGTTTTGATTCTTTAGGCATTTTGTTCCTACCAGTGTTAGGGCAATATGTTGATAGATAATTTCTCACTCTCAGGCATTTTGTTCCTACCAGTGTTAGGGCAATATGTTGATATATAATTTCTCACTCTTAGAGGTTTCATCTCAATTTTGCGGAATAACCTTGATCCAGTATTAGCTTAGATTCTAATCAAGGAGATGGAGCATTCTAATGAATTGTAGATTGAGGTATCAATTGAATTGGGAAAGGCTTGTATTATCCTGTTGATTAGTGCCCAAAAAGTGCTATTTTGAGCCCTATTTAAGATAGGTTTTGAGTGCTTTTTGCGCACTAATCATATGAGTTGAGCCAATTGACATGTGCATGTCCACTTAGTGCTACTGATTTGGTTTCGAGGTTGTTTTTGGTAATTTTGCAGGTTTTTGCGAGCCTCAACCAATAATTTCAAGTTTGATGTCTAGTTGAAGTAAATGCCGAGAATTCACGTGATTTCACTGGTCCAAAAATGAAGAAATGCCGTCAAGTGAAGCTGATGAAAAGGAGATGCAAGAGGCGTGCAGAGGCAAAGCAGAGGCAAACCGGGATTTTCACTATGCATCGCGAAATAAGAACCATAGCTTAAAATTTCGCAATCCTAGCGAAATTTTCATGAGGCACAGCCTCGCTAAGCTAACTAAATTCTCCATCATAGTGAAACATCGCATACGAAAAATTCGAATTCTCGCTTATGCCTTGCCTTTTTCGCTATGATAGCGAAATTTCGCTATCATAGTGAAATTCACTGCATAGCGAAAATCATGCCCCTGTGTTTTTTATGTTTTTGATTCCAAACGACCTCGTTTTGATTAATTACCATTTTGTCCCTATTGTAATTACATATTTTAGGCATTTTTGGTATTTCACATAATTGGGTTGGCTATATAAGCCACCTTATGACTTTTGTAACCCTAATTCCTAACTTTCATTTTTATGCAAACTTTCCCGCAGCTTTAGTTTTTAGGTTATATTTTGCTCGCTTCTCTCTCCTCTTTCTCTCATTTTCTTGGCGTTGAACGCACCTTGGAGGATGACAACTCAAGGGATGCTCGCTAAGCCTCAAAGCTTTGAAGAGGAGGGTTACTAGCCTGCTCGGGTGGTGGCTCGCAAAGGTCCTCATCTTTAATGCCACAAAAATCGCATTTATGGTTCCAGATTTTCCAAACTAGGGTTTAATACTATTTAATGTCTTTCCTTTGGTCAATACTTGTCATGCTTTAGGGTTCAGTGCATTCTTAATGGTAGATGCACTGACATTCTTTAGATGTCATTTACGAGCCATTGAAATGAGGTTAAATGCTAGGTTTTCAACTGATTGGAACACTGAATGCTCAGTATTTGGTTGGACTCAAATAGGAGTGTTTTTAGGGTTAAGTTTAATAGCTAAACAAAGATTCGGTTTTGGCTTTGACTATATGTCATTTGCCCTAATGCGAGGAAATAACCCGAGGACACCTTAATAACCCCATTGTATCAAGCTTTAGTGACCCAGTTCTTCAAGGTTACCATTTCACACCTTAATTTAAGCCATTCGCTTAACCAAAGGAACAACCAACTCTTGCTTAAAATGCAATCCAAAATCCAAATAAAAGTCTCACCCATTTTCAAACATAATGCGAATCATTCGTGGGATGAAACCCATCCTCAGTTAACCTAGACCGCTATACTACAGTAGCTTGACTACGGCAGTAGGAGGAACATAGGAAACAAATTTTTGTTGATTCCGGATCACCCTACCGTGGCACGAATCACCTGTCTATGGGTATAAACAGTTTCCAATCATAAAAAATGGTTGTGAAGTACTGGAAAGGAAAAACTAACCAAATATGTAAGATGATCAATTCAAAAGTATCTAATTAGACCCATTGACCTGGTTTAGGAATGTGGTTATCTAATTGTTGAAATGTATAGTGTCAGGAGGTTTTCTAGGACTATACTACTATGTTCTTGGACAAAGCCAGAATTCAAAACCATAACTAACTTGTTATTTTGAACCAAATGCATATTAATGATCAGAAAACTGGTTTATTTTTCATTGTTAATTCAACTCAGTGAAAACCCTGATTTCCTTTTGTTTTTTATTTTGTTTTAATTAGAGAAATATTGGATAAAGAGTTATTTACATTTCAACTGTTAGTCACTCTAAAAATCCTTTGAAATTATAAGTTCAAAAAGTTGATTTCTTGAGTAATAGGGGTAATTGACCTTTAGATTTTATAACCAATCCTCATGAGAATGATATCTGGACTTTAAATCCACTTTTATTACTTTATGACCTGTGCACTTGCAGTGATTTAGACCAGAACAAATTTTCATTATTACGTACACATAAAAAAACATTTTCTTATAATTTTTAGTCAAACAACAAGTTTTGGCATTCTTGCTGAGGATTGAATTGTCCTTGGTAGTTATGTTGGAAATTAGTTGCAGTTTTTGGTCTATATTAAAAATTAGTGAATTCAAGTTTATGGCGCCATTGCCGAGGATTGAAATGAAATCTAAAGATCAATATTCTTACCAAAAAGAAAATAGTTAGTTTGGACAATTATTTTTCTTTTAATTAAAACAAAAAAATTCAAAAATTCAAAAATAGTTTGAACTGTAGGAGCTGACTTAGCTATTGATTTCTTATATGAGCTTATCATAATATATTACTGTTGTCTACTGATCTTATTTGATCTGAATGTAATTCCCTTTCAGGTAGTAAATACATGCATAGAAAACCATAAGTAGAATTGCTGCCACTGGATATTAAATTGGAAAGAACATTGAGAAATTTGAAGAAAGTCAGATTTGCTGAAGCAATAGTTTTGGTAGAGTAGAGGGAGATATAGTAGAACATTCCAGTTTTGGTAGTTGACAGACCTTAAGGACAAAGAACTATGGAAGATTTTTGGAGGCTTGTTATTAGAGATGATTATTTTATAGTCATACAGCCTGCAATTAAAGCAAACAATTTTGAGCTTAAGCCTACTATAATCACCATGGTCCAACAGAATCGGTTTACTGGGCATCCTAGTGAAGACCTCAATGAGCATATGGGTAGGTTTCTTAGAATGGCTAATACTGTGAAATTGAATGGGGTGAGACCTGATGAGATTAAGTTGCAGCTATTCCCTTTTTCCTTAAGGGATACAATAGCAAGTTGGTTTGAATCACTTCCTTATGGATCAGTGAACAACCCGGGGAGAAATTGTCAAGATTTGAAAGTAGATTTTTCCTCATGTTCTCACTTCAGCAAGAGGAGAAATCATCAGATCTGCCAAAGGCGAATATGAGAGTCTCTACAATGCCTGGGAAAGGCATAAGAAGCTGCTTAAGAGTTGTCCAATGCATGGGATTGATCAGATCACACAGATGGACATTTTCTACCATGCCATGAACTACACATCCAAAGGGATCATAGATGCAGCCTGTTGTGGAGCATTTAAGGGAAAGAGTGTTGAAGAGGCAAACCAGTTAATAGAAGTTCTAGAAAAGAGCAACTACAGAGCTCCATATGAGACTTCAGGGAGCAGTAGCAAGCTGACAAGAATTGGTGTGATAGAGTTGAACAAAATGCCAGCTATAGAGGCAAAATTGGATGCACTAATGAACAAAGTTAGCATGCAGGAAAGAAGAAACCAGTCTACCCATCTAGTGGGAACAATAGAAGATGAACAAAGAGTTTTGAATGATGAAGGACTTACTAATGATGGTCCTTATCATGTGGAGGAAGTTCAGTTTGTTAATGGAAATAGGAGTTACAACTTTAAGCCCAACACAAATCTTCGAACCCACTACACACCAGCTTTGAGGAACAATGAAAATTTCTCATATGGACTTACAGTACAGTAAGGACAGAGACCTGTGTAGAATTATCAGCAGTAGTATGGTCAACATGGCTTCCAAGAACAACAACCAGAGAATTAATAATCATGACCCAAGAAGGTCCTAGTCTTTTGAAGAATAAATGTTGAGCTTCATGGGAGAAAACAAGAGACTACTGAACATTCATGAACAAAAATTTGTTGAACTAGCAACATCTTAGGCAAACACAAATGTGTTTCAAGCCAATACAAACACAAAAATTTGTTGAACTAGCAACATTTCAGGCAAACACAGGTAGTTAGCCCTAGCTAATTAGAACCAGTCTAAGGATGCCTTCCTAAGTGATACAAAGAAGAATCATAAAGACTATATGGAAATTTCCTTTAGGAGTGGCAGAGAACTGAAAGAAAGAGACGAAAATGAGAAGAAGATGGCTGAGATAGAAAAACATGTAGAAATTGGAGAAGAGATAAAGTAGTACAATTTAGACTTTACTGAAGAGGAAAAAATAGTAAAGGTGTAATAAGAGCAGCTAGTTGAAGAGGGTGATATGAGAAAGAAAGAAGAGGTGCAAGCTTACAAGCCTCCAGTCCCATTCCCTCAGAGACTGCAAATAGCTAAGCTGGAAGAGAAATTCTCTAAATTCTTGAACATGTTCAAGAAAATAAAAATAAATATCCTTTTTTTCTAAGGCATTGACTCAAATGCCTCACTATGCTAAGTTCATGAAGGATATACTGAGCAGAAAAGGGAAATTTGATGAAGAAGGAGTAGTGAGCCTGACAACAACCTCCAGTGTAGTTATTCAGGGGACTTTACCAATGAAAATACAGGATCCAGTCAGCTTCACCATTCCTTGCACCATAGGGAATTCTGAAATGGGAAAAGCATTGTGTGATTCTAGAGCTAGCATTAACTTGATGCCCTAATATGTTGTCAAAAGACTAAGTTTGGGGGAGCTTACTCCCACAACCATGACCCTGTAGATGGCAGACATAACCTTAGCTCAATTAGAGGGTATCCTTGAGGATATGCTTATCAAAGTGGGAAAGTTCATTTTTCCAATAGACTTTATGGTTATTGATATTGAAGAAGATAAATAAGTCCCACTACTGCTAGGAAGGCCTTTCCTTGCTACAAGAGCAGCTTTGATAGATGTAAAGAAATGAGAACTTACTCTCAGGGTTGGAGATGAAGCAGTGCACTTTAATCTCAATCAGAGTTTGAAATAACCTGAATTTGACAATGTTGATTGTAAGATTGTAAAAACAAAAGTTCCCATCAGTTCTGAACTGAAAAATGATTGTAAGATTTAGAGTTCAATGAATGAAAATGAGATGAATTTATAGTATATTGAATGTCTTGGTGTTGAATTTCTAAATTCCAATTTTGAATTTAAAGTTAGTTATGACTAACTGAACAAAGAAGAGTAAAATCAAGTAGTTATGAAAGGAAAGTTTCAGAAGTAAAAACAAGCTCAAAGGGTTTAATTATGAAAGAATTGCCCAAACATTTGAAGTATGCCTTCCTTGAAGTTGGAAAATCTAAACCATTAATTATATCAGTTGACTCGACAGAGCACAAATAACAAAAACTACTGGAAATTCTTAAGAAGTATAAGGGAGCCATTGCTTGGTCAATAGATGATGTAAAAGGAATAAATCCTTCCATTTGTATGCATAAAATCTTCTTGGAGGAAAATGCAAAGACTTCAATAGAACATCAAAGAAGGTTGAATCTAGTTATGAAAGAAGTTGTCAGAAAAGAAGTATTGAATGGTCAATGCAGTTTCATTCATGTAATATCGTAGCCTCAAGTGTAGCCTAGTTCATGTGGTTCCCAAGAAAGGTGAATTCACTTTCATCATAAATGAGAAGAATGAATTAATACCAATAAGAACTGTGACAGGATGGAGGGTGTGTATAGACTACAGAAAATTGAATACTGCTACAAGAAATAATCATTATCCTCTACCTTTCATTGACCAAATGTTGGACAGGTTAGTAGGACACCCACATTTATGTTTTCTTAATGGATACTCTGGTTATAATCAAATTTCCATAGCCCCTGAGGATCAAGAGAAGACCACTTTTACTTGTCCTTATGGTACCTTTGCCTTTATAAGGATGTCATTTGGATTATGTAATGTTCCTTCCACCTTTCAAAGGTGTATGATGTCTATATTTTTGATTCGTGAAGAGGCTGCGGAAATCTTCATGATGACTTCCTTTATATCCAGCTTTTTGAACATTGTTTACATAATTTGAAAACTGTACTTCAAAGATGGCAAGACAAAAATTTAGCTCCTAACTGGGCCATTTCATGGTAATAGAAGGCATTGTCTTGGGTCACAAAATTTCTGCAGCTGGATTAGAAGTTGACCAAGCTAAAGTTTCCATCATTGAAAATATTTTGCCACCTACCATAGTAAAAGGGATTAGAAGTTTTTTAGGATATGCTGGATTCTATAGAAGATTCATAAAAGACTACTCAAAAAAATCAAGGCCATTATGCAAATTGCTTGAAAAAGAAACAAAATTTGAATTTGATGAAAAATGTAAATGTACTTTTGAAGAAATCAAGGACAGATTGATCAGAGTTCCTATCATGGCAACACCAGACTGGACCAAAGAATTTGAGATCATGTGTGATGCCAATGATTATGCCATAGGAGTTATGCTGGGACAAAGACTTGACAGGACCTTTAGAGCTATATATTATGCTAGCAAGACTTTTAATGAAGCACAAGAGAATTATTCAACAACTGAAAAAGAAATGCTAGCAATGGTCTTTGTTTGTGAGAAGTTCAAGCCACATATATTGGGGTCTCGTGTAATAGTGCACACTGATCATGCAGCAATTAAATACCTGATGACAAAGAAAGATGCAAAGCCAAGACTAATCAGATGGGTTTTACTGCTACAGGAATTTGATTTGGAAATCAAGGATAAGAAAGACAACGATAATGTGATAGTTGATCACTTATCAAGACTAGAGAAGCCTATGGAAGATGAAAGAGGGAATGAAATTGAAGAAAATTTCCCTTATGAGCATATTTTTCAAGTATTAGTTAAAATACCATTGTATGTTGATATAGTGAACTTTCTGGCTTGTGGAATTATGCCACCAGAATTCAGCTACCAGCAGAAAAGAAAGCCGAGCAATCGATGCTAGGGCTTTATATATGGACGCAATCTTATCGATTTTTAGAATTGAGCAGACAGGGATTATTAAAAGATGTTTACCAGAAGCAGAACAAGATGGAATTATGGATAAATGCCATTCATCACCATATGGAGTGACACGTGTCTCCCTCTCTCCTCTCTCCTCCCCAGCCACAAGGCAAGGCAGCAAGGCAAGGCTGCCAGAGGCTTAAGAGCCTAAAATTCTAAGTCGGGGTTTTTATTAGCCAACTTTATTCAAAGACTGTTTTGAATGGGTTAAACATTGTGACAGATGTCAGAGAATGAGCAACATCAACAAAAGAAATGAGATGCTTCTGCAAAGAATTATGGTGGTGTCGATTTTTTATGTATGGGGGATAGACTTCATGGGGCCTTTTCCACCTTCATTTGGAAACTTATACATTCTCCGAGCTATGAATTATGTATCCAAATGGGTAGAAGCCATAGCTTGCCCCAAAAATGATGCCACTTGTGGGGTTTATTCAAAGGAATATCTTGAGTAGATTTGGAGCCCCTATAACTATTATAAGTGATGAGGGAAGCCATTTTGAAAACAAGATGTTTGCAAAACTTATGAGTTGTGTATGAGTCGACATGTTAAGGGTTTGGCCATCACCTCAATCAAATGGGAAAACTCGAGATATCCAATAGAGAAATCAATATTCAGAAGATACCAATGCAAGTCAAAAGATCATCAACAAAGTTAGATGATGCATTGTGGGTTTATAGAACCTCTTATAAGTCCCTTATTGGAATGTTCCCATACAAAATTGTTTATGGTAAGCAATGTCATCTACCTCTGGAACTTGAGTATAAAGCAATGTGGGCAATAAGAAAAGTTGAACTGTGATTTCCAAGCTATGAAAGAAAAGAGATTTATCCAATTGAATGAATTAGAAGAGCTGGGGAATAAAGCTTATGACAATGTAAGAATTTACAAGGAAAAGACTAAGAAATGGCATGACCAGAGGATATTGAGGAAAGAATTCAAAATAGGAGAATCAATCCTCTTGTACAATTCATGGCTTAGATTATTTCCTGGGAAGCTTAAATCAAGGTAGAGTGGTCCTTACATAGTCATTGAAGTTACACTCTTTGGAGCAGTTACATTGAAGTCAAATTCAGGAAATGAGTTTAAAGTTAATGGCTAAAGATTGAAGCACTATTTAGGAGGCAATTTGAATGAAGAATAGTTCCAGATTTGAAGAGAAAGGAAGAAATTGCTGAAAAGAGAAAATATTGTGGAAAAGTCTAGCCAAAGACTTAAAAAGAAGCAGCTTCTTAGGAGGCAACCTATGCAAAAATTTTAATTTCCATTTAAAATTTTTTTTATTGCATTTTGAGTGTTTGAAGTTTAGTTTAAATTAGTGAAAGTTTTATGTTAGTCATTTTTTTTTTTTTGTTTTTCAGGTCATGAAAGCTAATCATTAACTGAGGTTACTCTCAAGGAGCAGTTGTAATGCAAGGAAGGAGATAAAGCATATTAAAAGAGAAAATCATGCACGACAATCTTGTGAGAAATTTCCTAATTAGCTTTTTTGAATAGGTATTGATACTGTAGAACTGAGAAATTGGGTTGAAAATTGATCATGCTTGAATTGAGATGCTTTGTTGTATTAAAATGGGTATTCACAAGCATGATTTGAGTGTTATGGATGAATTGCATATTGTTTGTTTGTTAATGGGTTGAAAATGGTTAAAATGGTATTTTGGATAATAAGGCATACTTTGTCGCGACATTATTTTACCCAAAATGTCATGTCGCAACATTGTTTTTAGCATTTCAGGACATTAATATGTCTTGACATAAAAAAATTTTGTTGTGACAATTGCAGATTTGCAACCCAAGGTGTTGTGTCTCAATGTGAATTTTCTTTGTTGCAACATGCTTTTTAAACCTCAAGGCTTATTCTTTGTCGCGACAAGGAAAATTTATTTTGCAACATTATAGTGTTGTAACTTAAAGTAATATGTCGCGACAAACTTTTAAACTTCTAGGCTAAAATTATGTTGCAACATTAAATTTTTGGTTGCACACGTCTCTTGTAATCCAAGGCTTTCTTTTTGTCGCGACAAAGAATAGTTATATCTCGACATAATCTATGAGACTTAAAACTGGGTAATTGTTGAAACATAAAAATTATTTGTCATAACAATTCAATTATCGCAACATTAATTAGGCATATAAAAGAGAATTTAGAACAATTGGAGTCTAAAAATTTGAAAATTCCTTTTTCCTCCAAAAATCATTAAAACCATCCCCTACATTTACCAAATCCTTTACCTATTCTCTTCGAAAACCCTAAATCCCATTCCAGTTAGCTAAAATGTCTGAAACACTAAACCTGAATGAGATGATGGAAGAATATGTGGGAAATGAAGTGGAAGTTACTTAAGAACCTCTGACAATAGTTACTCATGGAGAAAGATTAGAAGCAAGAATAGAGACTGAACAACCAACTGAAGAAAGAAGAAAAAGAAAGCGGGGCGTTGAAGAAACTGAAATTGAGCAGAGGCAAGAAACCTAATTGAGTGATTTCGTTTCAGAGCGTGCTTATTTCTCCTAGAAGGAAAAATTGCAATATAGAGATTTCATTGGCCAAAGAGGGTTCAACAAGCTCATTTCACCCTTTTTAGAAACGATGAGAAGAAAGGGTGGCATTTGTTTTGTGAGCACAAAGCTCTTGGTTTTGTGGATGTGGTCAAGGAGTTTTATTCAAACATGGTGGGATTACTTGTTATGTCATAAGGAAGTGGATATCCTTTAGCAGGGAGAAAATAAATGAAACTTTCAATATGAAGAAGCTGAAGGATGGTTCCAAGTTCAAGAAATTGCTAAAAAAGCCAGATTACCATAATATAGTTGAGTTGCTCACATATGGAAAAGGGAAATGGGATTCTACAAGGAAGAACCCCTATGAACCTATTACAAGAGGCTCATTGACAAAAGAAGCCAAGGTATAGTTCTACTTTGTTGGTTCAAACGTCTTACCCTCCAAGCATCTCAGTACAGTGAGAAAGAATGAAGCACTACTCTTATATGCAATCTTAAAGGGATATAAATTGAGCGTGGGGAAGATAATAGAGAACTCGATTTTGAATTACTTTAGAAGTAAATATAGAGGTTTATTGCCACATCTAACACTAATCACCAGACTGTGTATCTTAAGAGGTGCAGAAGGAGATTGGGAAGAAGAAGAAACATGTCCTAAGACATCTCCCTTGCATTAAATGGCATAACAAAGCCTTAAACAAAAAAGGGCAAGAAGAAGGTTTAGGAAATTGAGGAAGAATAAAGGGATGACAGAGAAAATAGGCAAGCCATTGTGGTGAGCTCAATAAAGGAAGGAGAAGAGAGACCAAGAAATTTGAGCCCTATCTGGAATCTACCCCCATGTGACAGAGACTACAACCAGGAACCTACTGAAGGTTCTGAACAACAAGGAAATGGAAAAGAAATCATGGAAATGCTAAGAGAAATGAGGCAAGAGATGCAAGAAAGAGATAAACAGTTGAAACTGCAATTGCAGTTGAGAGATGAATATATGGATGCTTAGTTGAGAAAGAGAGATCAATACTTTAATGAAGTGATAAGACAGAGACTCGGAATGGAGGGAAGAATTGGAAAAGAGAGAGACAGAGTGGAGAGAAGTAATAAGAGCTAGAGATATGGCCTTCTGGGAAGAGACAAGCATACATGAGTCCAATCTATTGAAAATGTTGGAGGACAGAGACAAACTCCTAAAGGCAACTCCGGAGTTAAGGGAAAGAGATTGGTTGAATAGTCTTGATCATTGCAAACAAAGGTATAGATTGATGACTTATGAGCAGATCAACAACAGGATGGCATTGGAATCCATAGGCAAAAGGCAGTGTGAATTGGTAAAAAGTAATGTAGAGATTTTGGATTGGGCAATGAAGAGAATATCTGGCAAAAAGAAAGTGTCACTGCCAAACATCCAAAATTTTTATTATGTGCCTTATACCATAGTGCCCTTAGGTGTTGACAAACCTGATATACGTTTTAATAATCCTAATAAACCTGAAGAAGCACCTCCTACAAAAAATTCCAAAGCCTGTTTAAAATTCTCTTAACTCTCCAGTCAAATCTCCTCAAGACCTAAAACAAAAGTGAATCTCTTGTTTGATTGTCTTTCTTGTTTGTATTTGTTGCAATCATCACATGAGTTCAATGAAATATCTTTGTTAAATCTACAGCTTATGTTTTTGGTTTATTTGTGCATTCTGGTTATATCTTAAGAATAAGCACCTGTGTATCAAATGTTTAGATGAATTGAATTGTTGAGTGGTTGAATTGCTTATGCTGCAATAATTTTGTTGAACTAAATGGTTAATCAAATAAGATTTCTAATTGATAGCAACATGTTTAGAAATCAACCAAAAAAATTTAATACATGAAATGTGGGGTAGGATGAGCTTAACTGAAGACTGGGAATTGTAATGTCATGAAGGAATAAGTGAACTTCAAGATTGAAGAAGATTTAAACAAATGATGGAAAAAATAAGACTTTTAATTCAGTTTTTGTAAACAATTTAGTTATTATAAACTCTGAAAACATGCACCTGGTAAAAATACCTTTGAAACCAATTGTGCTGGGTTTAGAGACATCTTCTGAGATCCATCACATTATTAAACATTCTCAAGAGTCTTAGAACTTGTTAGATTATTATTCGAGGCAAAATCCTAGGCAATATAATTAACAAGAAATGATATAGGCCATCCTTGGAAGTTTAAACCTTTCAAAGCCTACCCATGTAATATGCTTATGCATACATGCTAGTTCCTACATTTGAGCCTAATTCCAATTTCTTTATTAATAAGAAAATGAAAAGCCAAAATCCTCTCTTAAATCTAATCATGCAGAAAAAACCATGTAGTTTGGCCAAATTGCATCTAAAGTGCAAAAAGAAGAAGACAAGGAGCAAATTTGGGTGAGTAAGAATTTTGTAATATGAAGAAGGATAGATTATAAAGATGGGAAATCAATGGAGATAAAGAAAAAGAAAAGAAATGAACAAAAAGAGGTTGTAGAAATGTCAATTATCAAGGTGGAATGAGTTTTGTCTTGTAGCCTTCCTCCCTTGAGTAATTAAGTTCTTAAGGGTGTTTCCTAGTACCCTAATGCCAACTGGTATGGGAGTTGCTAACCCAAAGCTCTCTAAGGGTGGTAGAAAGCTTAAAGGGACAAATCATTGCACCATTTCAATAAACCTTGAAGTGAAATGAAAAAGAAGAAAGAAAATCTTTAGTGAGGAAATGAATGTGAAACATGAATGAGTTCAAGAGAATCGCCACAGTGAAAAATATGCAAAATGAAATACCAAACCAAGTTTGGGGGTATTTGAATGTTAATGATAACAGAATGAGGAAGGATGAAGAGTGAAGGCAAAGATGTTGAGTTGTATATGCAAATAGGGCAAACTTGAACCTAAAATGTCCATTTATCCAACCAAATGCCCAGCCACACATTACAAGCCTAAAAGACCTAAATGATCTTGAAGGTTGTATCTACCTACATTAGTGGAGAATAATATGACCATCAGTTTCCATGAGACTTCATGAAAACCAAGGAGAAGCTCGTTATCCGAATAGTATCTCAAAGATTAATTAAACTACCAATTTGATAAAAGAAGACCATCATTCTCACTTCATTCAAAGGGAAAATAATAGAATCATTTACATAATCTAAATTATTAGTTTGTTTAGTGAATTTAATTGAAAATCTTCTTCATTCTGGATGAAAAACTTATTCAAAAGTAATATTGCAATTATCATGTTTTTAGGCTAATTTGTGGATATAATAAGGAAAAGATGTCTGATGCGGAAAAATGTCCTTAAAAATAAAGTTTAATTGTTTGAGGAGAAACAAAATTTATTTTCTTTGCTTGGGGACAGGCAAAACTTTAAGTTTGGGGGAGTTTGATTATTGCAATTATCATATATTTTAAAGTCTATTTTTATTGCATTTTTGAGAGCTTATTGATCAATTTAATGCATAATTATGAAATCTTCACCCAGATTTGTGTTTTGTAGGGTTTTAATAAAAAAAGAAGCAAAACTAGCAAGAATAGAAGCAAAAATTGATAAATCAGGAAATGCACATATGTCGCAACATAATTCGTTATTGTTGTGACAAAAGCTCAAAGTAGCCAATAGGAAAATGTCACAACAAAAGTGTGTTGTCGTGACAATTTTAGAGCAAACCAACTAAGGTAGCAATAGAATAATGTCGCGACATTTACAAATTATATCGCGACATAGTTAGTGCAGAAGGAATGAACAATTGTCGTGACATTCTAGGCTATGTTGCAACACAGTGAAGGTCAAAAGGCAGAAACATTGTCGTGGCATTATCTCACTTTGTCACAACAAAGATCAAGCAAATGGTAGAAAAACTTTGTTAAGACATGGAAAGCCGTGTCGCAACAAATGAAGAGAGAAATCTATGAAGACATGCTTAAAAAATGTTGACATAAAAATTTAATGTAGCGACATAACAAAGTGCAGAAGGAAGAAATTATGTCGTGACATAAGCTAACTTAGTCGCGATAAAAGGCTGGCAGATCAAGAAGGCAAGTCATGTTGAGTTTGTCACAACAAAGAATTATATATTGTGATAAACAATTCAGAGAGTTACACGTTCAAGGGATGAAATATGTCGTGACATTTAAAAACAATGTCGCGACATTAAGTTCAAAAGCTAGCACTGTAAGGCAAGGAAAGTGTGTCGCGACAACAGAAAATTGTGTTACGATAATCAGAACATGAAGTTAATTGAATTATGTCTTGACAAGAATGTTTATGTTGCAACATAAAGTTCAGAGGCTAGCATTGTAAGGCCAGAGAAGTATGTCGTGACATTTCGAAACTTTGTCACGATAACGACTTAAGAAGAGCACAAGGCAGGAATGTTGTGACAAACTCACATCAAGGAATGGAAATATAATGTCGCGACATTTATTAAATTTGTCGCGACAAACTTTACAACATATTAGAAGAGATAACAAGACTAGAATGTTACAATAAAGCCACGATAAGGCTTGAAGACACACTAACAAGCATTTATGTCGCGACATTCATAAACTTTGTCAGACAACCGACTCGTGCCGCGTAAAATTGAAGACATGGAAGAAATGTTGCAACAAAAATGATACAAAGCCTAAAGATGCACCAGCAAGCTATAATGTCGCGACATAGACAATTAATGTCGCGATAAAGATAATAATTGGGCTTATTTTGAAATTTTAAGACCCGAGAAAATTCCAATTTTTTGAAAAAGGGTAAAATGGTCATTTCAGTAAAAACCTGAAATTTTCTAGATCTCAGATGATGAAACAGATTTCACTGTTGGAATTGTCTCGCGAAATCTAGCTACCACGTCGAATTTCGTCGAATTTTGAGACAGTTGGAATTTCACATTTTTTGAGGCGCTGGGTGCCATAAAAAGCCTCGTGAAATACATGTGATGTGACAAGAGTCACCTACTACATGTACTCATGTGATACATGTTGCATGATTAGTGAGAGGATGAAATGGATGGCCTGGGGACAGCTAAGTGTCAAAATCAAGACAAAAGGGACACATTGGGAATTAATGAAATGTTAATGAGAATAAGACAAAAGTTACCAGTCATCTTCTTCTGGCCTTGAAGAACAAATGGGCAAAGGACGGCAAAGAGCTGGGTTTTTGTGGGATTTAGAGAATGAGCTCCTTCTCTCTAGATTTTCGGCCGTTCGGACCTTCGGTTCTCGACGGAGCAAGAAGCAAAGTCGATCTACACGATGAGGCCTACGTGTGGACACCGATTTGGTAGAGTTCCAACAACTCCAAGAGGTAGGGATCTTTTCCTACTTGTGTTATTCTTTGGCTAAGAGCCATGTAAATGGTTGGGGATGTTCTGAGGCTTGGATTAGTCGTGTTTTCGGCCTCAAAACATTTGAACCGAGTGGAGAAAATCCCCATTGTTGTGGCCTTGAACAGTGCCAACCCGAGGGTTTCACTGTTCATGTGAATAGTGATGTGATTTTTGGTGTGAATTTTTAAGATGTTGAGTGATTCAAAATGAATTGATTTTACTTGTTAATTAGCCCATGTGAGCTAATTTTGGTGTTATTGATGTGAATTTAATAACATGATTTATGTGGATTAATTATGTTAGTATATACATGTTTTATATATTGAAGATGAGTTGTCAGATTTGCATAATGCATTCCATATGCACTGGGGCACCCTAGAATATTAGGAGTGAGTGCATGACATGAAATTGAAAGAAAAAAGAAAAATGTTTGTGAAAGGAATTACAACGGAAGATTTTTTGAAGAATTGCCTTGGAGAGTCGTCCAACAGATCACTTCGGATGAGGACCATGATTGTTTTGGAGCGTTATCCAACAATTCGCCTCGGAGGGTAGTCTAATATATTTACCGAAACTCGGTAAGTTTCGAACAAAGCTTTGTTTTGAAATTGTGATCTTACTCGCATTTGGCTTAGGCATGTGTGAGGGAGTCGATGAGGACTCGGGACATGGGATTGGGCATGTACACATTCGAGTTGGTTCATATAATTGCTTGGATGTGATTGTTTGCCATGACATGTACACTTAGGTAGGGAGTAACCCATGTAGGAAATTTTCACTATCGAGCTTTGCTCACCTGTCGAGGATCACTATCTGTGTACAGGAGTGTACAGGAGGATCTATCGCTACGAGGCCAGATTTAGAACAAAGCCTAAAGTTGCGGCTTTGGTAGAGAATTTTGTATAACATGTATTAGAAATTTTACATTTTAATATATGTTGAATAAAGAGTCATTTATTAACTCTTGAACTATTGTATATAGTTGATGTATTTTGTGAGTATTGATGCAGGGGACCAAGTGGCCATTATTATACTCGCATGTGGACCTTGTGTGGTCATTGTTAATTGTTGGGATAGGTTTTATACCTTGGGTAGAGATCTCCGTACAAATGAGACTCTGACCGATTCAGACAAATGGGCACCCACATCCAATGCAGTATTTCTGCAGTTGACGGGTTATCAACGGACCCCGGGAATAGGGGCGTCACAACTTGGTATCAGAGCTTAGGTATACGAATACCTATGGCTTTGGGGATCAGCTTAGGCATGGTCAGAAGTTGCGGAGAACACCACACCTGGGTGTGGCTCGACAGCCAAAGCTTATATGTGATTACCTAGGCAAGCCATGGGACGTGATTGTGAACACTTACATGCATTGTGTTTTATGTGATTGTTGTACATAACAGCTACACGTGTGTTATGAATTGTGCATTTGTGTGCTTGGTGAATAGCACATAGGAAAAAAACAAGCCGAACATTGTGTGGTTAGTGTGAGAACAAGCTGCTTGAGAAATTTCGATAAAGGATCCATAATTAAATCAAAAAAGAAAAAAAGGAAAAAGTGTAGAGGACATTTTTCTAGGTTTTACAGTGTGTAAAACTGGAAAAAATAAATAAATAAAATAAATTTTAATAAATTTTTTGGTGGTTTTCCAGTAGCTGGAATGAGGAAAAAAAATGAAAAAAAAAAAAAAAGAAGTTAGAATCGGAACGGGCTCACGTCTATTTCAGGTTAAGCCACGATACATCGTGGTCAGATCATGACGTGCATGGCTCGAAGGTGGCAAGCCACACGCATATTGGGCCTAACTGTGGCCAATGAGAGGCCAAGCAGAGGTCGCGACACGGCCGCCCCACACACGCACGCGCAGCGGCGAGCACGCAGGGTCACAAGGAAATCGCTTAAAACAAAGTTTCAGATCATGACAGATGCCGAGGGCCTGCACCCACGCGCGATACGCCTGCATCGTGATAGGCAGGTGGTCTAGTTAGCGAGGCGTGTCACGATACAAACGATTGTATCCTGACAAGAGGGCGGCTTGGCTGCTGGGTGTGTCGCGAGACAGGTCACGACACGGCGCCTGATACGGCCAAGGAAGCCACAACATAGCCAGCCCAGCGCGCGCGTGCGAGCAGCGACACAACCACGATACGGTCGAGGGGGCCTGCGACACGACCGGTGCTGGGCTTGCGATACGGTACCCTGCACGCCACGACACGGGGCAGTGCGCGCGCAGCCTGGGCTCACCGTGCGAGTAGCCAGGGTCCGTTGGGTGTGCACCCAACCCAGTTTTGACTCAGTGCACTATTATGAGTCACTGTTTTGGACACTGTTCATGAGCACTATTCACGAGGTTTTCAAAAAAAAAAAAAATTTTTTTTAAAATAAAATAAAATAAAATTTTTTTTTGGTTAAAAATGATTTAATATTTTGAATTATTGTCTTGCATTACCTATGAATGCATAGACATTGGTATGGAATGTTTTCTGTATGTGAATAGTGTCTTAGGGCTATGTTTACGCCTTAGAGACACTGCATTGAATATTAACTTGCCATTTGACATGTGTAGATGACTAGTCGAGGGCAAGGACTTAGAGGTCGTCCACGGGGTACTGGTTAGGCACCACCAATATTTGACCAGCAGGCCTTTGTTGAAGCTGTAGGGATTTGCTGCTATTGCACAGGCCAGTGCACCAAGTAGCCAGGGAGGTCCGAGTAACCTCTAGAGGTTTAGGGCACATCATCCTCTACCATTCACAGGGAGAGGAGATCCGATGGTGGCAAACCATTGGTTCATGTAGATTGAGAAAGTGCTGGGAGTTGCGGAGATTACCTCCGACACGACTAAAGATCGACTAGCCGCATTCCGCCTAGAGGGTGAGGCCCAAGCATGGCGGAACTGGGCAAAGACCTCAGAGACCTGTAGAGGCAATGACACGGGGCGCAGTTCCGGTGAGCCTACGGGTAAGTATTTTCCTGATAATCGCCAGCCACCAAGGCTGCAGAGTTCCTAGAGGTGAAGCAAGGGACGATGACTGTGATGGATTATGTGGCTAGATTCATGGAGCTAGCCCGTTTTGCTGATGACTACGTGACCATGGATATGGCCAAAGTCAGGAGATTCAAGAATGGGCTGAAGTTGTCCATTCAGCGTGATAGCAGACTTCACAGACACGGACTCCATTATCGGACACCACCATAGAGAGAGAGAGATCGAGGATACTCACAAGACTGATGCAGGTGTTATTAGCAAGAGGAAGGAGAGTCGCCTTCTTCTAGTTCGGTTGTAGCGTAGGGCTTCTAGGTCACGAGGGTTCGCGGCCACGCTATCCGGGCGTACGTATCGTTGCCGGCCAGTCAAGTGCGTATGGTGTGCTACCATTGCCAACAGCCTGGACATATCAGGAGGGATTGCCCCTAAAGACAGGGATCCCATGGTTTTGGGACAACGCAATCCAGTCAGCGATAGGACAAGAGAGGATACAATATATTTCTCCACAGATCGTACAGCCGTAGAGCTAAGCCTCAGCCAGTGAGCCGCACCCGGCACCTCCCCATACTGGGCAGCTGCAGAGGCCGACTATAGGCCGAGGCAGATGACGAGGCCCATATGCAAGGACGTCAGGGGTTCAAGGGCGTGTCTACGCCACACCACCTACCGAGCCGCAGATCGCCCTATAGGGCACGGTTTCATCTCGCCTACGGGCAAGAGTGTTATTTGATTCTGGGCCAAGGTCGCATTCATTCACACGTATCGCTAGATAAAGTTAGGCTTAGAGGTTGAGGCCTTAGAGAGCCTTGTATGTGAGTTCTCCTCAAGGATTAGGCAAAGGATAGATGATATGTCGCATAAAGTTAGAGATCTCGTGGACTCTAATTAATAAGTGGACCTAAGGGTCAGTGGACACAGAGTTCAATGGCCATCCGGGGATGGATCAGTCGACAAACCACAAGAGTCGCCATCGACAGAGCGTAGGAGGGTTACCGCCTCACACGCAGACAAGATTCTCAAGTGTGTTTTAGGGGACAAGCATGATATTTTGCCCCAAACAGTGTACGAGTCCAAGTGTCGTGGATGTGGCGGTTGGCTAGTGCCTTACACCCTGAGGACGAGGTGAGACCTGACTTAGATCTACCTTGGAGCAAGTCCGTGAGCATGAGGATGTTTTCAGATGAGCTATCGATTGCTCCCGCGTAGGGTTGTAGACTTCGGCATCGAAGTTACACTCCTCTGGGTATTTCGACCATCTCTATGACTCGCATAGGATGACACCAAATAGAGCTGCGTGAACTCGCATTCCAACTACGTGAGCTAATGGACAAGGGGGGTTCATTAGACCGAGCACTTACCACAAGCTCCGGTTCTATTTGTGAAAAAGAAGGACAAGACCCTTCGACCGTGGCATTGATTACAAAAGTGCTTGAACAGGTTACGATCAAGAATTGGTACCCATTGCCGAAGATTGACGATTTGTTTGATCGCTGGTAGGAGCGAGTGTACTCCAAGATAGACCTCGCACCGGTTACCATCAATTCAGGTTGGGAGACAGATATCCTCGAGACAAATATTTAAGACGCGCTTATGGGCACTTTGAGTTTATAAAGTGATGCCCTCTTTTGATCGACGAATGCACTGGGCCGGCGGCCATGGATCATGCATAAGGTATTCCAACCCTATTTAGACTGCCAGCTTTTTCGTAGTCTTTGTGGATGACATTTTGATCTACCCTTGGGCCAGAGGGCATGAGGGATCATTTCGAGGATTGTGTTACGCTGTTGAGAGACCATCGCTGTACGCCTGCTCAAGAAGTGCGATTTTGGCGATCGAGGTGAGATTTTTGGACACGTGGTGTTAGCATCGCGGCCGTTGACCCATGTAAGGTCGAGACTGATGAGTCGAGAGGTCGAAGTCAATTTCTTCAAGATAATGAAGCTTTAGGATTATGGTACTATAGGAGATTCATTGGAGGATTTCTCCATTAGCGTACTTATGACGTAGATTGACCCTAAGGAGGTCAAGTTTGATTGGGATGACCACATAGGAGGCACCTGGGTGAGTTGAAGAGGAGGCTTACTACTGCTCTTATCTTGATAGTCCAAGACAGGGACAAGGGGTACACGTTGTATCGTGGATGCCTCAAGGCCTGGACTCCGAGATGTGTTTTGATGCAGTCCGAGAGGGTAGTAGCTTATGATTCTTGTCAGTTGAAGAATCATGAGCAGGATTACCCCACACATGACATGGAGTTGGAGGCCATAGTCTTCGCATTGAAGATTTGGCGCCACTATTTATATGGCAAACAACTCGAGGTATACTCAGAAAACAAAAGTCTGAAATATATTTTCATGCAGCGGGACCTCAACATGAGACAACGCAGATGGATGGAGTTCCTAGAGGATTATGACTTCACTTTGCATTACCACCCTGGTAAGGAAAATGTGGTGGCTGATGCACTTAGTCAAGTCACTGAGTATCGCTAGTATAGCTCGAGAGGCGAATGCTCGAGACCGTGGAACAGCTTTGGGCTACAAGATCGCGAGCAAGCCTGTGGTATGTTGGGGGAGTTTAGTGGCTACACCGGCTCAAGGAGCGCGAGTGATCGAGTCCTGGCGCGTGATGCGAGATAGTGTCCATCAGTGGATCTGGCACAACAGTATAGGTGACAAGGGTCGATCACACCACGCTGCATGGTAGTCTTCGGTATGGAGGATGGATAGTGGTTCCCCAGTTGACCGATTTGAGAGAGGAGATTCTCAAGGAGTTTCACTACTCTTGATTTGCCGTGCATCCAGGTGGCACGAAGCATGTACTTAGATCTTCGCTTCGCCGAGACATCGGGGCTTTAACAAGAGACACGTAGGGGGCTTTGTTCGACGATGTCTCATGTGTCAGCAAGTTAAGGCGGAGCACCAGAGGCCAACAAGGCTACTTCAGCCATTGGAGGTGGCTGAGTGGATGTGGGAGCATGTCACGATGGATTTTGTGACCCACTCTGCCACGACAATCGTAGACATGATGCGGTAGTGATAGTAGACTCCGCCACGAAGCTCCAAGCATTACCTCTAGCCCTGCGAATGACCTTCACATTGGAGAGATTCTGCCGGTTGTACATTCGAGAGATAGTCCGGCTACATGGAGTACCAGTATCCATAGTATCAGATAGAGACTCGAGGTTTACGACGCACCTTTGGAAGAGTTTCCAAAAGGCTATGGGCACACGACTGACCATGAGTACAACTTTCCACCTTTACCGCATTGCACGGTCACGAGAGGACCATATTGTGTTATGACATGCTGCGAGCATGCATTCTGGATCATAAGGGTAGCTAGGAAGAGCATTTTCCCTTAGTGGAATTCGCCTACAACAACTAAGTATCGTGCGAGCATGATGGCACCATATGAGGCATTGTATGGGAGGCCATGCAAAGTCACCGTTATGTTGACCGAGGTGGGAGAGAGTCTGCATCACGTCCCGATTTGATTAGGAGACACCTCTGAGAAGGAGAGCTTGATACGATAACGTCTTCTCACACCTTAGAGCTTCTGTGACAAGAGCTATACTTTATGGGTCACGACGCCGAATTTCTTAGGAGTTCGAGGTTGGTGATCACGCCTTCAAGGTGATGTCTAAGAGAGGAGTGGTCAGTTCGATGCTGTGGAAGCTATCACCGAGGTTTATTGGGCCCCTTCGAGATACTCGAGAGGGCAAAAATCAGAGCGGCATCAGCTTGGTTTATCGCCTGAAGATGTCAGGAAAATCACGAGGTATTTCACGCCTCCATGCTCCGGAGGTACACCTGCATCCCGTACCATGTAGTGGATTGGGGAGAGATTAAGGTTGACACTGATGGGACCTTCGAGGAGGGACCAGTGTGCATTATGGATAGTCGATCAGGTTTTGCGACGCAAGACCGTGAGGCTAGTGAGGGTGCTATGGCGGAACCGTGGAGTGGAGGAGTCAACGTGGGAGAGCGAGGACACGATGCGGGCCACCTATCCCTTCTTGTTTAGGGATGAAGGTACGTGGTTTAGTCGTTTAATACTTAAATGACTAGTTTACATGCATGGGGTAGTTCACGTTGCATATGCATGTTAATGGTTGTGATTTTCCAGAATTTCGGGACGAAATTCCTTTTAAGGAGGGGAGAATGTAAGACCCGAGATGTCACGCCCGATTCCCTGGCCCGACCCGACGCTTATCCGAACCGGCTTTCGGTGCCAAACCATATACCGACTTCTTACTTTTTTTTTCAGAGTCAACTTATATCTGGTGTACAAATGATTTTAGTAACCAACAATCATTTACATTTACAAATGAACTACCACCGGAATGGTATCCATTAAAAATTTATACATATTTACTTCAAGTCCCATTTCGATACAAATACACCTATACATATCTAATACAAACATCGAGATTGCGTAACAAAGGCTAGTGAGCACCTGTCTCGAGATGCGCCCGCACCGCTGGTGTGGAATGTCCTCGCCCTCTTTATCTCCTCTTTCGCACTCTACACGGATTGAACAATCTGCATAAGCTTTGTCGCTTAGTGGAACATATAGACAAGAACGACCAAATAACAATAATCGTCACTATCTTTTTTACATTTACTAATACTTATGCATATAACGAAGTCTAATCTTATGTGACTTCTAACTCATATCATATTATACATGTAGATTTTATCCTTTTCAGATTCCATATCTTTTTCTTGTTCATATTACTTCCCTGTGTCATGTATTTTATGTGTGTTGTAACCTTCATATCTACTACATGTATGATAGATCAATCATATTCAAAGTAAACTTATACGTATACAATGGCAATTCAGAACAAATCAAACTAATACCAATACATATTAGACTCTTATCGTTATCACGGCCGAAGCCATTAATCAACTCCCTTTAGAAATTACATTTCATGATCTGGGATGCCCGCGGTCCTTTTGTTTTCGCTTTATTATATTTTCATTTTCCAAAGTGTCGCACCCGAACTCACTTGACCCGGCTGATGATCCAAGCCGAGTCTCTGCTTACCCGACATTTTCAATCAAAACATTTGTTTCATTTTATTAAATTTTGTTTTGTGCAAGTGCAATTCGAACCCTCGACTCTCAATTCGGACAAGTGGATCCAAGCCGGAGCCCTAAGCATCTCGACATTTTCAATTATCTTTCCAAAACATGTTGTTTATGTTATTCTATTTCAGACCTTTTAATTAAGCCGAAAAGCACTTTTCGGGCAACTTCATGACCATTTACAATTTCCCCAAGACCTATAACCTTTCACACTTAATAACATGCATTTGCAACAATGCCATGTTATCTCACATAAACTCATGCTATTAATTCTCGCATGCTTTCAATATACAAATCATTTACCATATCATATCATGCATTCTCAATGCAACAATTCATTTCACAATCGAATTTATGAGATTTAAGCATACACATAAAAATCCCATTTACACTCGTCATTATTGGTTATTTCACTTTGACTATTTAATTCATATTTCTGACGGATTCCGTTTAATGAATCCCACTCTTATCATCATTCGTAATGCCTACACATTTTACAATTCGGCCCCCATCAAGACGGATGCTGTTTGGTGCACCCCACATGTGGTCACTTATTCCGGTTCTCCCATCACACGGATGCCAGAGCATCCCGACACGCGTATCAATTATTCTAAGCCCCATCACGCACGATGCCGCTTGCGCACCCCATTACGTGGTATTACTTATTCGGCTTCTCCCATCATGACAGATGCCGCTTGCGCATCCCGACACGTGGTATCACTATTCGGTTCTCCCATCATGACGGATGCTGTTTGGTGCACCTCGACATGTGGTATTACTTATTCGGTTCTCCCATCATGACGGATGCCGTTTGGTGCATCCCGACACGTGGTATCAATTATTCGGTTCTCCCATCATGACGGATGCCGTTTGGTGCATCCCGACACGTGGTATCAATTATTCGGTTCTCCCATCACGACGTGACGCCGCCTGTGCACCCCGATTACGTGGTATTACTTATTCTGTCGCCCCATCACGGGCGATGCCGTTTAGTGCACTCGACATGTGGTATCAATTAAATGTCATATCGCCATCATGACGGATCCAAGTTTGGTGAATCCCGCCGCGGGACATTTCTTCAATGCCATACGCCATCATGACGCACGCCGATTGCGCATCCCGCCAAGTGGGACATTGGGAAAATTTCGGTGCTCTCGCGACTGAGCGCCGACGTGCATCCCGTCAGCGGTCTATCTGATATATCAATTCATTCCACATTTATGACGGATTCCGTTTAATGAATCCCGTCTTTATCATCATTCATATTCATTCGGTTTTTCAAATATCCCATTTCAATTTCATAATCACTTTCGTATTATCTTTTCAAAGATATACTCATTCTATGTACATTATTTTATAAACTCATTCGTGCTTTTCATTCACGATACTCATTCATGTATACTCATTCATAAATACTCATTCACGTGTTCATTCACGATACTCATTCATATATACTCATTCATAAATAATACCATTCACGTGTTCATTCACGTATACCATTCATGTATACTCATTCATAAATACTATTCACATATTCATTCACGTATACTCATTCACGATACTCATTCATAAATACTCATTCACGTGTCTATCTTTTTCACGTATACTCATTCATGTATACTCATTCATAAATACTCATTCATAAATACTCATTCACGTGTTCATTCACGTATACTCATTCATGTATACTCATTCATAAATACTCATTCACATATTCATTCACGTATACTCATTCATAAATACTCCTATCATTTGTTATCATTTTCTGGTTATAGGTGATAATAATCATATATACTCAACCACATTATGTGTTCACAATTTTATTGTCTTTCATGTTCACGCTCAGGTTTCATTTCGCTTTTCATTTCATTTTCCATAATCATTTTCTTATGTTTCATGAACACCCTATACATTTTTTCATTTTCATATTTTCTTTGTTTCATGCTGCCTATTACATATGGCATCATATTCTTGTGAAGTATGATGTCAATGGAATCACACCTCATTCATATATTCTTATTCCTCTATGAATCTACTTACTTAGGAAGTGGAATCAAATCTTAATCGGATCATCCAAATCCAAAGCGTGCATTTTCGCGCCAACCAGTCGGTTTACCCGGGATTACAATAGAACAGTTTGTATTACTAATTTTTCCGGGGTTCTAACTTTTATATTTGACACAAGGTCTTTTTGTACTCTACTTAGCTAAGGTGCTAAGGGTTCTATTCCAACTGGAATCACCCAATTCGGAGCACCGGAACTCAAGTTACGTCCGAAACAACCCGGACTTCTCTATGTTCAAAGCTGGAACCAGAATTTGGCTTGCACATGGCCCCAATTTGAGTGAATTTTTAGGCCACTTAGGATCAGAATTTGGCAATGCCTACTCTTTAAGTTTTGTTCTCCTTGAAGTCTATTTTACGTAGCCACTTGAATCACTCAAATCGGATAAGAAATGAGGAAGTTATGGCCAAAATACGAAAACTGGTCGAAACTGGGAAAGCAGAACAAGTTGTACCGGTAGAACTTAACTTCTACCGTAATCCTACAAAAATGACCAGAATCAAAGTTGTACCGGTACAAGTTCAACTTGTACCGGTAGAACTCCGAAAAGTGCCCAGAATGTGTGTTTTCTCACATTTTTCCATACTTTTGATACTCAAATCAATTCTATACATCCAACACACATCTAATCCTTTTCCAATCCACCTTGGAATCACTTTTCTATTCAATTTCTCTTTCATTTCTTATCTTCTTTCAAAATATTTCTGAATTTCTCCCAAAAATCATTCCATCATGGGTTAAGTGATCCATCCTCAAACCAACCATGATGATTAGTTAGGCTTATTCTAAACCCTAACTCAATTGTTTAAATTAACCATGAATCCAACCCAAAAGGGAGAGGATTCCTGGTTTACCTTGTTCCATATGGCGTTTACCAACCCTAAATTCAAGAGATCCAAGGTTAGAATGAATTCTAACAAAAACCCTAGCTTTTGGAGACAAGCTTATTAACTAAACCAAGCCTAGAATTCCATAAATCCATACTTAATTCATACTCAAAGTAGTTTCCATACTAAAGGTCATATAGTTCCATACCTTTTGAGCTTCGGGCTTCTCTTTCTTCCTCTCTTCTCTTCTTCCTCTTCCTCTCCTTTTGCTCTTCCTCTCTCTCTACGTTTTCTTCTCCCCAATTTGAGACCAATTTGGTCTTAAATCAATTGTCTAGTTAAGGCCATGTTTGGCCCAAAAACAAAACTCATTTTGACTTTAACTTTTCATAATTGCATTTAAGCCCTTTATTCTCTTATATTTCTATTTCATCTTTCTCTATTTCCATAATGGCATATAACTTATTGATTTATGCCATTTATGTCCTCAAGTGGTAAAAGACCACTTTACCCTTGTCTCTAATATTTATTCCGGGTCTTTGTTTTATTTTCCGAAAATTCATATTTAGCTTTTAATATACCCTAAACAAGTCCGAAAACTGCTAGGGTATATTTCGGGATGTTACAAGAGAAAATTCCAATTTTCTGAAAAAAGTAAAATGGTCATTTATGTAAAAACCCAAAATTTTCTAGATCTCGGATAACGAAACGGTTTTCACCGTTGGAATTGTCTTGCAAATAAGCGCTACCACGCCGAATTTCGTCGACTCCGAGATACCGGGACTTCACGCTTTAAGGCACCTGCGCCGTAAAACGGCTCATGAAAGACATGTGACATGACAAGAGTCACCTACTACATGTACTCATGTGACACATGTTGCATGATTAGTGAGAGGATGAAATGGATGGCCTAGATTGTGCCAAGTGTCAAAAATCAAGACAAAAGGGACACATTGGGAATTAATGAAATGTTAATGAGAATAAGACAAAAGTTAAATAGTCATCTTCTTCATTTTGAAGAACAAATGGGCAATGGACGTGCAGTAGCTGGGTTTTTGTGATTTTAGAGAGAGAAAGAGCTCCTTCTCTCTAGATTTCCGGTCGTTCGGACCTTCGGTTCTTGATGGAGTAAGAAGGAAAGTCGATCTATGCGGCGAGGGCTACGCGTGGACACCGTTTTGGTGGAGTTCCAACGACTCCAAGAGGTAGGGATTTTTTCCTACTTGTGTTATTCTTTGGCTAAGAGCCATGTAAATGGTTGGGGATGTTCTAGGGCTTGGATTAGCCGTGTTTTCGGCCTCAAAACATTTGAACCGAGTAGAGAAAATCCCCATTGTTGTGGCCTTAAACAGTGCCAACCCAATGGTTTCACTGTTCATGTGAATAGTGACGTGATTTTTGGTGTGAATTTTTATGATGTTTAGTGATTCAAAATGAATTTCTTGTGCTTGTTAATTAGCCTATGTGAGCTAATTTTGGTGTTATTGATGTGAATTTAATAACATGATTTTGTGGACACTATAAGTATATACATGTTTTATATATTAGTATGAGAAGTTGGATTGACATAACGACCTATATTACGCACTAGTGGCACCCTGTCATTGCAGCTGAGCTGCAGGAGGACATGAAATCGAAAAGAAAACGAAAAATGGTGGTGAAAGGAATTTCACGGGAAGATGTTCGGCACCAAGGCTCTGAGAGTCAGCCCAACGTGATCACTGACGAGGACCATGACTGCTTTCGTAGCGTTATCCGAAGAATTCGCCGAGGGTAGTCCAACATATTTACTCGAATTCGTAGTAAGTTTTCTATAGAACAAAAGCTTTTGTTTTGAAAACTATGATTTTACTCGCATTTGGCTTGTGCAAAGCGTAGGAGCTCATGAGACCGATACGGGATCGGGGTACGTAGACATTCGAGTAGGTTCATGTAATTGCTTGGATGTGATTGTTTTCCATGACATGTGCACTTAAGTTGGGAGTAACCCATGTAGGAAATTTTCACTACTAGGCTTTGCTCACCCTGTCGAGTGATCACTATTTCAGGTACAGGGAGTGTACAGGAGGACAACGCTCACTAGAGGCCGCATTTAGAAGAAAGTCGGGTTGTGGCTTTGGTAGAGAATTTTGTATAACATGTATTAGAAATTGTACATTTTAATACATGTTGAATAAAGAGTCATTTATTAACTCTTGAACTATTGTATATAGTTGATGTATTTTGTGAGTATTGATGTAGGGGCCCAAGTGGCCATTATTTTACTCGCATGTGGACCCTGTCTGGTCATTGTTAATTGTCAGGGACAGGTTTCAGACTCGGGCAGAGCTCTGTACAAAGGAGACTCGCCCACTTTTCGAATGCGCAAGTTAGTTACCCGACATCCACGAGTATTCCGCGGGTTAACGGGTTGTCAACGGGACCCCCGGGAATGGGCCGTCACAGAAATCCACAAATTAAGTCTAAAATCATTTATTGAACCTAGAAATAGAAAAGCTAAAGGTACCCTACGTAGATGTTCAGCAAACCTTGAGCAGTCTTGGGAAGAATTGAAGTCTATTGTATATATTTTATTTTTTATATTTTTTTACTAGGAGTTTGATTTGAGTTGAATTATGAAGTTGAGATTATTGTATATCTGGTTTTCAATTCTGTTTGAACTTGATTGGATTTATAAATTTTTCTCTAATCCATTTCTCATTCAGTTGATCATGTTTTAATGAATTTGTTTAACAAACTAGTCATTGTGATTTATGATTCAGATTTGAAAGACTAAGCTTCCTCTGGGAAGGAATTGGTTGATCTGACTATTGATTATAGCAATATTATTGAAGTTGTGGGTATGAGATCTGGGTTTATCTAATTGATATTGTTCGTGTATGGAGTTGTTCTGAATAACAGTGATTTATACCTTGAAGGAATTATATCTTTGTTTTGATTTCTAGGATCCCTATGAGTGACATAGAGAAGGATTACCTAAGAACAAAGAGTGGTCACCTAGGGGTATATGACTTTGAGATTCAATGTGAAATACACTTGTGGGTTTTGATCTTAGGCATTTTGTTCCTACCAGTGTTAGGACAATTTGCTGATAGACAATTTTTCACTCTTAGAGGTTTCATCTCAATTTTGCAGAATACTCTTGATCTTGTGTTAGCTTAGATTCTAATCAAGGAGATGGAGGATTCTAATGAATTGTATATTGATGTATCAATTGAATTCAAAGACTCAGACATCCTCGTCTATGGGCATAAGCAGCTTCTAGTCAATTTAAATGGTTGTAAAGTATTGAAAGGTACAACCTGCATCTGTAAGATGATAAATTCAAAAGTATCTAATTAGACCCAATGATCTGGTTTAGGAATGTGGTTATCTAATTGGTGAAATGCATAGTGTCAAGAGGTTTTCCGAGACTATACTACTATGTTCTTAGACAAATGCAGAATTCAAAGCCATAACTAACTTGTTATTTTGAACCAAATGCATATTGATGATCATAAAATTGGTTTATTTCTCATTGCTAATTCAACTTAGTGAAAACCCTGATTTTCTTTTATTTTTTATTTTTTTAATTAGAGAAAAATTGGATAAAGAGTTATTTACATTTCAACTAACAGTCACTCTAAAAATCCTTTGAAATTATAAGTTCAAATAGTTTATTTTTTTAGTAGTAAGGGTAACTGACCTTTAAGATTATATAACCAATCCTCGTGGGAATGATATATAGACTTTAAATCCACTTTTATTACTTGTATGATCTGTGCATTTGCAGTGATTTAGACCAATACCAATTTTCATTATTACATACACATTAGAAAACATTTTCTTATAATTTTTAGTCAAACAAGTTTTTGGCATTCTTGTTGAGGATTGAATTGTCCCTGGTAGTTATGTTAGAAATTAATTGCAGTTTTTGGTTTATATTAAAATCAGTCAGTTCATCAAGAGTTCCTAAGAAAGGTGGATTTACAATGATTAAGAAAGAGAAGAATAAGCTGATACCTACCAGAACTATAATAGGGTGGATAGTCTGCATAGATTACAGGAAGTTGAATACTGCCACAAGAAAGAATCACTATCCTTTACCATTAATTGATCAGATGTTGGACAGATTGGCAAGACATCCTCATTACTGTTTTCTGGATGGTTATTCTGGGTACAATCAGATAGCTATAGCCCATGAGGACCAGGAGAATACTACTTTTACATGTCCCTATGACACCTTTTCTTTTAGAAGGATGCCATTTGGACTATGCAATGCTCCTGCCACTTTTCGGAGATGCATGATGTCTATGTTCTCAGACTTGGTAGAAGATGTTATGGAGATATTCATGGATGACTTCTCTGTTTATGGTTCCAGTTTTGAGAATTGATTGGAGAATTTGGCAATTGTACTTCAGAGGTGCAAAGACAAGAACCTGACTCTTAATTGGGAAAAATGCCATTTCATTGTAACAGAGGGAATTGTATTAGGACTTAAAAATTTCTGATGGGGTTGGAAGTCAGCAGGCAAATTTTATGATTAGACTCATTATCCAGTATAGTAAGTGGAGTAAGAAGTTTTCACAGGGCATGCGGGGACTCTATCCGTAAGTTTATCAAGATTTCTATAATAGAAAAACCAACACAACTAACGATTGCTCGAGAAAGATGCAAAGTTTGAATTTGATGTGGCATGCAAGTCTGCATTTGAATAGATAAAAGCTAGATTGGTAATAGCTCAAATCATGGCAACACCAAGCTGGAGCAAGAATTTTGAAATTATATGTGATGCTAGTGATTATGCAATGGGAGCGGTTTTGGGGCAAAGGACAGAAAAGATCTTCAAAGCTATATATTATGATTGCAAGACCTTCAATGCGGCTAAAGAAAATTACTCAACAATAGAGAAGGAAATGTTAGCAATGGTCTTTGACCGTGAGAAATTCAGACCATATATCTTGGGATCTCATGTCATAGTGTACACAGATCATGCATGATTAAGTACCTAGCTGGCGAAGAAAAGATGGCAGACTAGTTAATCGGATGGGTCTTGTTGTTGTGGAAGGAATTTGACTTAGGATCAAAGGGCGAGAAGGGTAGTGCTAATGTAATATGAATTTACTTATCCGGAATCTGAAACTTGTTACAGAGATAGAAGAGAGGAGGGGACTGAAATTGAAGAAAACTTCCTTGATGAGCAGTAGTTTTAGGTAAAAGTTTAATTACCTTAGTATCTTGATCCTGGTTCAGAACTACTTGGCTTGTGGTATTATGCCCTGGAACTCATTTAGCGAAAGAGTTGAGAACTGAAGCTAGATTATATATATGGGATGACCCACTTCTATTTAGAAGAGGTGCATATCAAATTATTAGAAGGTGTGTAACTGAGATTGAACAAGCTAAGATTCTAGACAAATGTCATGCATCACAGTATGGAGGTCACTTTATAGGGGATAGAATAGCTCAGAAGATTCTCCAATTTGAATTTTATTGACCAACATTATTCAGAGACAGTTCTAAATGGGTCAAGCATTGTATCAAATGTAAGAGAATGGGCAATATCAATAGAAGATGAGATGCCTATGCAAGGAATCCTAGTGGTGCAAAGTTTTGATGTATGGGGTATAGACTTCATCAGGAGGACTTCCTTTCAATTTAAAAATTTTGCAGTTCTCCTTGGATGTGGATTGTATCAGACAGTTGGACTTCATTGTTTATCAAGAATGACCCAGTATATTGAGTTTGGTTATTAGAAAATATGGATGAGCAGGACACGAGGAGTGATTATGAAGTGTCAGAGTGTTTATAACAAACTATTTGAAAAAATCTTGAGCAGATATGGAGTAAGACATGCTATGGTTGGGCTTACTGATTAGACCAAAATTCAAAACCCATTCAATGCCTAGATTTTTATCATTGCTATCCAAGACTACTTTCATAATCTAAGGGAAACGACGCCAAAAACTTGATTAATGATTTTTCTATAGACCAAATTGATGTAAAGATTATTGAATCATTATTGTTAACCAAATTTCTGACACTGCTGCCAAAGATTAATTCAGCCCCTAGCGGCAATGCCAAAAACTTGTTGATTAGTACCCAAATAGTGCAATATTGAGCCTTGTTTATAGCAGGTTTTATGCGCTTTTTGTGTATATCGACCGATCTTCGGTGTTACATTGGGATCGGCTTTGCTCTTGATCACATTTTGTAGCGAAGCGGATTTTACAGGTCAAATGCCTCATAATTCCTCAATTCGATTCAAACACGATGATCCCGAGCCGAATTCGATGACCATGATCAAACCAAAGGAAATTTGCAGCATATACTGAAGAGAAGGAGCCTAGAAATTTTGCAGGGTTGCAAAAGTTTGTAACCCGCCAAATTTTATGGTTCTGTAAATTCGCGGTGCCGATTTCGCAACACGCGAACACTATACGACTGCTTTTGATCCCACTTGTTGGTGGTTTTATATAGGATTTACTTATATAGCAATTTTTGGTTCTTTAACACACTTTTGTAATTTCCTTTTACAGGGCACCTATATAAGCTTAGTACTACTTGTAATCAAATCAACTTTTTGTCACTCAATCAATCAGTCATGAACAAAGCTTCCTCCTCTCTGCTGTTGGTGATTTTCTCTTCTTCTCTCTTCACTTTCTTGCACTTTCTTGGTAGCCGCTTACCCCTTGATGATGAATCAAGGATGCTTGGCTAACTCTTTGATCCTTGAAGGGGAGACCCACTGGAGGTTTTGTTTTTAGACTTAGGCTGCGTGTTCTCATGCTGTTCATGTTGTGTTTAAGGGTATTTGTGCCTGCTTCTCACCATAGAGTTAAAATCTCTTAAGCATGCTCTCTTTGTGTATTTGGCAAGCTTTTTTCAGGTTGGTGGAATCTTTTCCACTTTCAGATCCCTTTGAGGCCCATTAGATATCTCTATTAGTTATACGTAGAATAGTGTTTGAGATGTGTTTTCTTTGCACAAAGGGACATTTATGCCTAATAAAATGCCATCTTTCAAAAGGAAAACTCTTGGGTTGAATTTAAAGTTAAATGAAGTCAGGTTCGAAATGACTATATGTCGTGCTTCTGGCTTGATGAGGATAAAGGCAGGAGTACATGTTAGTTAACTCAAAAAACCCTAAGCCCGAGTGATTTGAGACTTCAAGGATTTTTCTCTCAACTTTTGACTTCAATTATTTCAGTTTTCAACCATTCACACACACTTTTTCCCACAAACCCTTTGAATCCAACGAAAAAACACCATTTTCAATGCACTGTAACTCTTCTCTCACGAAGAAAACCCTTTCCTGTGTTCGACCCTGGAAGCCGCTATAAGCGTAGCTTTGCTGCGTCAGTAGTAGAATCTGAGCTATAAGTTTGTTGATTCGAACACTGCTTGGCGAGCTGAATCAAATGGCGACGTTGCCGGGGATGGTGCCCTAGTGAGAAAGAAAGGCAGTGAACTTATGATTCACATCATAAGTTTTGGTGCAATCTTATTTCTTTTGATTTTATCCTTTTTCCCCACTTGCGATTATTCGGGGGATGAGATTTCCTTGTAAGGAGTTTGGAAACTTCCTTCAATGCGGTATTACCATTGTTTTGATTTTTAGCGAACTGCATAACCTTTTTTGTTTCTAGTTTTTATTGGTTTGCTTTGGTGGCGATCGCGCAGCTTATGCGGGTGGGAATGAGAAACGCTGCGACGGATGGGAAGGCTAGGTCTTGATTGAAGAGGGTTGTGAAGTTAGCACGCACACCAATCGGATGAGACCCACCAGAAGCCAGTAGAGCCCGGCGGGGTTCATCGGGAACCCGATGCATACGAGATCGATGGGGATCCACATTCACCCACCAAGGGTGAGTGCACCCTCATGCATTATATACCTAGCGAGAGGATGTGGCGGTGAGACCTTATTTAGTGCCTGCTCCAAAACTTTTCATGGTATGGAAAATGAAAATCCATACACACATAGTCGGGATTTTGAGGAAGTTTGCATCTACTTTCAAGGAAGGTGCATTCGATATGGACTTGCTTTCGAGTTAGAGGCTTTCCTTTGACCACCAAAATCGAAACTTGAGGTGGCTTAACTCATAAGACTAGGACATCGAGGCGAAATTTGAGTTGCGACGGAATTTTTGAAGGGGATTCTTGATTGCCAGTAGATTATCTTTGAAGAGGAAAATCTACACCTTTGCGACTCATAATGATTGAAAGATTTTATCAATCTTCAGGAAGAATATCTTGAGACCATCAGTGCATGCCTCACCATGGTATGATACATGGATGTTAGTGAACCATTTTATGATGGAATATTCCCTTCTAGCAAACTTAGTGTGGAAACCATGTATGGGGACTTCACCGACAACATCAGATGCGATTATCGTTTCGCAACTATATTCTTCCGAGACCTCAAAAGCTTGGGATAGACAAATCGGGAAAACCTGATAGACGCAGAGCCCCCGTTAGACAAAAGAGGCATTTTCACCTCGAGATATGGAAATAAGCAGTATCTTCTTTATTAGAAAATTGGAAAGCTAAATTGAGAAAGTGGCATGGAAGTACGACGTGCGAGCGCTGTGCCTCTCGATCTGTTTTAATTGCGATCCACTGTCATCAGGAGATCAATGTCCAGTGCTCCCTCGGATTAGAGATTTGATGCGAGAGCAAGCAAACATAGTGGATCAGTAGGCGCAGTAAGTGCTCCATATAGGAATACTCTGATCGGAATGGAGGAACCATCTAATTTATCATGAAGCCAAACCCCGAAGCCACCCTCCCATGTTCCACGGCTGACAACAAACCTCACCATCGTCACATGGAGCAAGCCATTGTGAATTTGAGCAAGGCTGGTGGGTCGCCGTTGAAGAACGGAGGCGGTGATCTTTCGGACCACCGCAAGAAAATGGCTTGGTTGCGGAAGGCACTCAGCAGATTAGATGACCTGCCGATACTCAGTCTCCGAGTTGACTAGCCCGGCCGGATCTGAGAAAAGGGAAAATTTCCCTCTCAAAAACAACCAAACCCCAGCGGATTACATGAAGAGAGCTCCTCAGTGACCTGAATTCCAAATTGAATGAGGTCAAGGCAATCATCACGTGAGGTGGCAAAGAGCACAAAACCATCACAAAGCGATAGACCGGAAACGGGAAGCTATTGATCTTGAGACAGGAGGTGGTGACGAGCAAACTAATGAGGGAATGTAATCCATCTCACTTTCCTCGATCACTTTAAAAAGCCCAAAGAGAAGGCCATAAACAATTTGAAATTTTCAGAAGTGTTGAGAAGGCAGTAAAGTCGACAGTGCATGACATGATTGAAGCAGTCCTTAGCTAAAATTTCTAAAGGATTATGCACGGTCGAAAGGGGGTTGAAACATTTACTGACAAGAAAAGCTTTCTAACTAACAAGTGATTACAGTATTCAATGCAGACTCAGGTGAAATAAAGAATCCGAGGTTCTAAGGCCATCTCGATTGATATATGGGGCATTTGCTTAGAAATAACTGACCCAGATGCAGGAGCAGTGTGAATCTCATCCACATTCAATGTCCTGACCAGGCAGCTCAGGTTGGGGGAGCTAAAGCCCACCTCTATCACACTTTCTCTTCAGCGATAGGTCGATCAAATACGAAGGGCGGGTGGAGAGATGTCTTTGAATTAAGTGGACAAATTTTACTATCACTGTAGATTTTGGCAAAATTTTCTAAACCATGAACCAGCAGCGGCGGACCAATTATGTATCTATCATCTTGGAAGGCCTTTCTTAGCCACCTCCAATGCAATAATCAAGCGCAGGAATGGTGTCCATGCAAGCTCGCAGCCGAACATGACACGGAAACGACATCTTGCCTAGAGTAAAAGCACATCTGGCTGGGAAGAAGATGTCTCGGAAGAAGCGTATCATTGAAACCATCACGGAGGAACAAGGCGATCAGCGAGGTATGTAGATATACTGGGCTGAAGAGTTGGTGAAGGTGTGCGAGAAGCGGGAGAGTTGACAGAAATCGTGCGAAAGTTTTGGAAGAAGAAAGCGAATTTTGCCATTGGTGATCGGAGGAAATCGGTAGACGGAAAATAGATCTTCAAGCACATTACTGCGGGCCCGAAGTATGCTTACTTGGAAGGCCGCCAGACAATGTCGATTGGTGCATTTCAGCCTTGCTCGACTAGCGCACGGGGAGGGTAGCATGGCTGCGAGTCCTCAAGCGAACAAGAAAGCCCTTGGGTGGAGAATTCCGTTTAAGGGCACTGGCCCGGCAGGTTTGCACCACCAGAGGAGGAGGCAAAGTTGATGAGCAACCGAGAAGGTGAACCCATGTAAGAAGTGGTTGAAGCGAAGTCTTAAGCTTTCACGGTACGGCATCATATACCACTATGTCGGGCGACTTGCACAGGTGAGTCCGAGCCCGGGTGAGTACCTAGAAATTAGGGATAACCATAGTGCATAATGAAAAAAAGGAGAGGAATATATGCCTCCGACACTCGAGTGGACATGAAATGGTTATCAGGTTCAAGTAAACGTGGAGGATCAACTATGGATTTATGGATCAAGCCTTGAGGAAGGATTTATGGCCACCCTTTTTATTGTTTTTTACGGATGGTTATTCGGGGATATTTCAAATCGAGATCTTCTGGAGGATCGAGGAAAAGACAACTTTCACTGTCCATTTGTGCGTGTGCGCTTCAGAGGATGCCCTTGGCCTTTATAATGCCCACGCCACATTTCAACGATGTATGCTCTGCATTTTCCGATTGATGAGCATTATGGGTTGCATGGAAGATATTCACAGATCACAGCGGTGAATTTTAAAGTGCACAGTCAACTTGAAACCATCTGCTGCGGGTGCATAGAAGAGAAAAACCTTGTGTGTTGAATTGGGAAGAAATGCCATTTATGGTCAGCGAGCATTGTATTAGGGCATATCATTTCGAGAGAAAGAGGATTGAGAGTTGATAAGGAAAAGTTGACTTGATTTCCCAGCTACCTCCACCCCTGATGTAAGCGTTGAGCGATTTTTGGGCATGTAGGTTTCTATAGGAGGTTTATACAAGACTTCTCAAAAAGTGCCAAGCCACTTTATAAGATTCTTGAAAAAGATGCTACATTTGAATGGGATTCGAGATAAATGAGGTTTGAAGAACTGAGGCTTATTTAACCTTTGCCTTAATAGTGAGGCCCACCCCAACTAGCGATTACCTTCCCGAGTTATATCTGATGCAAGTGACCTCCTTTGTCGTGCCGATCCTTGGACAAAAGAATGAAGAAGGCAGAGTATGTAGTTTATGCTAGCAAAACAACGAATGAAGCTCGAGAGGAATTACACCGAGAAAGAGTGCTTCGCGGTGGTTTTATGCCTGGACAAGTTTAGGTAACTATTTGTTGAGAGCGAAATATTATCTTCACAGGCCATTCAGCTTTGAAATGCTCTACTCACTAAATGAAATGCAAAGGCTAGGCTTATCGGGTGGGTCCTCTTACTACAAGAATTCAGCTGCGGTCGGGATAAAAGGGGGTAGAAAATGTAGGTCTTTGATCACCTCCTGTACTAACCATAGCTCACAACGCACTAGCTGATCTTTGATGAATTCGGAGGAGTCTTTACTCCCACTTTGTGGACGATTACTCGCCGATTCTCCCACATTGCCCGACTTTTGATAACGGGAGTTTCAATGAAATGGAAAGCATGGGCAGTTCTTCATGTAAAAATCCACTCCTACTATTGGGAGGAACCCTATTTGTTCAAATATTATGTTGATCAGATAATCAGAAGGTGTGTGCCGGAAGAAGAACAACCAAGGATTCTCAGCCACTGCCATGGCGATTGCTGTGGAGTCATTTGGCTGACCCGGAATGAAGGTCAACTGCGGAGCATGTTTCTATTGGCCCATCTTTGTTTAAGGATGCCTGCCATATGCAAACAATGCGACAAATGCCAAAGGTTGGGAAAAATCTCTACTTCAATCACATGTAGTGCCACTGAATCCTATTATGGTTTATTGAGTTATTTGGCGTTTGGGGCATCGACTTCATGGGACCATTTTCCCACTTGCCGGGTATACGCCATCCTGGCAGAGTCGACTATGTGTCAAAGTGGGTGGAAAGCGATGCAGTGTAGAGCATCGGGACCTGGGCATTAGTGAAGTTCTTGAAGGAGACAATTTTCTCAGTTCGGAGTTCGAGGCCACTGTCGGTGATGGAGGTTCATATTTTGCAACAAACCTTTTGAGAATCTCCTATCGAGTATGGTGTCAAAGCACAAAGTGGCCACCCTTACCATCAGACAATTGGCCAAGTAAGGCTAGCCAATAGGGAAACCCAAGACTATATTGATGAAAGTGGTGAACTCAAACAGGAAGGATTGGTCTCTCGAGCTTCTAGATTCCTTGTGGGCATACAGAACAACATACAAGACCATCCTTGTAATGTCCCCCTATCGCCTAGTTTATGGGAAGGCCTGCCACCTACCAATGGAAATTGAATATAAGGCATGGTGGGTAATTAAAAAATTGAATCTGGACATGGGAAGAAGTGGCCTTAGGGAGCTCTTGGTCTCGATGGAGTTAGAGGAGCCAAAATGGCGCCTACTTCAATTCAAAATTAGGAAGACAGAATTAAAGAGTGGCGATGGCTCATAACCGGAAGAGCTTTAACCCGAGGACCAAGGTGCTACATGACTCGAACTCCACCTTTTTAAAGGGCAAGCTGAATCAAGATGGATTGGACCATTCATGGATTCAGCAAGCATCACGTGGTTCAGTAGACCTACTCAATCAAATGATAATAGGTGTTTAAGGTCGATGGACGGGGTAAACCACATGTTGTGCGGCGGTGCGAGACGGGAGAAATTCTCATTCTGGACCCTTCTTGAGACCCTCAGGCTATACATTTAGGAGCGCTCTGCGGTATCTCAGGAAGCACTAATTTAAATCTGCTTAGTCTTGTTGCGGTTTCTATTATTTTTGTGCATCAATCTTGTTGTGTCCAGTTAGTGACTTGTTTTTTCTTTTACTTGGCGTTTGCCGGCCAGCACTCCCGGCCACTTCACCGCCAAACACCTCAGCGCCCGGTGAGATGATCCGGCCTATGTTGGTGAGAGAGTATCACTTCCTCACTAACTCTCATGCTGCTTTGGGACGGTTAGTGTTGGAAGTGATATTCCACACTGATTGTAGTTTTACTTGTCTTACATGCCCAGTAGCCATTTTTTTGTTTATATAGAGGCTTGCTAGCTGCTGCCGGGTTGCAAAATTAGAAAATTTTGTAAATTGACATAAATATATATAATACAAATCTATTTTTCTACACTTTTTTGCATTTCATTTTTAGCCTATGTTCTTGTGACTATGCACTTTCTATAAGTTACCCAAAGTTGAAGCTGCTTTGTGTGATACCAAATCTTTAGAATGGTTCCATCTTGATTCTGAGTTTTTAATTAGGTTGAAGACCCCTTGGAAATAACCCCTTTCTTCCACCTGTTCTCTAGCCTACACAAGGTGCGACCAGGTTTTCATCATTAGAAATTTGAGAGGCATACTCCCCCTTCCTTTGCAAATCTGACCTTAAGCTTAGGGTGTGACCATAATAGGTTAGAGTTCCCGAGAATGAAGGCCCGATGTGTCTTCGAAAGAAAAAGAAAAGACAAAAGAAAAAGAAAGAGATAAGTAAGTATGACGGCTTACACCTTGCGAAACGCGACACGGTCAGGGGTATGTGGCGCTCAGCGCTACTTTGGTGCTAAACCGGTGGTTGGAGTCCCGCGGAGCTTTGTGCTTTCGCTACATGGGTGGATGGGTGGAGTTTAGCGAGTTGGCAGGTGCTTTAGATTTTCAAAATCGTTGGTCGAGAATTGAAACACCTTGGGGAGTTTGTGGTTAAGAGATCTTTGACTTGATGCCCTAAACCTTGGTTGGTTAAGGAGTTGCTCCGGTGAATCCAGATTGCAAACGTTGGTGATGGTGTCAGTATTACCTGTGATACAATTGAAGTATGAAATAAATTTACCAGGCGAATCTGTTTAGGTTGGTCGACGATCCAAAGTATGCCGATGATTTTGTTATGGGGGGGTAACAGCAGCTTATTGGTGCAAACTGAGTCACCAAAAACATGGGTTTTGTGGTGCGGAAGTCAGGATTCATTTCCTTGGAATAATTCTTTGCCACTGAAACTTGATCTGTATGGCATTTGTTCTCCCAAGTGAGATGCTTTTATAAATTAATTATCATCTTGTAGTTTGTGCATTCACTTGCACATACTTTTAGAGCGAAGCAGTCCATTTTGAAAAATATCTGTGGTGAGATCTTCCTTTTTATCATTGCTAAAGGGGTAGCAATGTCTGGGTTAGGGGAGTGATTAGTACCCAATAGTGCAATATTGAGCCTTGTTTATATTAGGTTTTTAGCAAAAACTTTGTGTACTAATAGGAGCTTCAATAACTCCAATTGTTTACATTGGATAAAACACTCACGATCACATTTGTAGCTATTTGTAATAAAGACTGTGATCGGAATTCCTCATAATTCTCAATTAGTTTAAACCGATAATCTAATTTTGAATTAGAAGACCATGATCAAACAGGGAGAAATTTGGGCATATCTTTTGAAGGAGCACGAAAATTTTGGGGTTGCAAAAGTTTGCAACCTGCACCTGCAAATTTCAAATGAGTTTTCCATTTTCATGACACAGAACTCTTTGCTCACTGGCCTTTTTGATCCACTTGTTGGTGGTTTTATACAAGTTTGCCCTTATGTAATTTTGGTTCTTTAACACACTTTGTGTTTCCTTTTCTTTGGGCACCTCTATAGCTGATCTTGCCTTAATGCGTCAGCTTTTTGTCAGCTCAATCGTCCAATCAGACACGAAGCTTCTCCTCTCTGCATTGAAGTGGTTTTTCTCTTCCTTCCCCCTCTTCACTTTCTTACACTTTCTTGGTAGCCAAACACCCATTGATGACAAATCAAAGAGATGCTTGGCTATCTACCTGATCCTTGAAGAAGCCATCTGGAGTGTTTTTAGCTTATTTTTATGTTCTCATCTTTGTTCATGTTGTTTAAGATGTTTTATTGCCACCTTCTCCACCTATAGTTAAAATCTCTTAAGCATGCTCTCTTTAATGTGCATCGGCAAGCTTTTTGGAGTTCGTGGATACTTTACTAGATCCTGAGGCCCGATTAGTTGTCTCTGATAGTTATCGTAGGGTAGTGTTTTGAGATGTGTTTTTCAATCTTCCAGGGACATTTATGCTGGCAAAATGCCATCTTTCAAAAGGAAAACTCTTAGGGTTTAGTTTTTTTTTTAAGTTGAATGAATATTCGAGTTAGGAAATGACTATAATAATCAGTGCTTCCCAAATGCAGGACGGGCAGTACATGTTGGTTAACTGGGAACCCTAAGCCCGGAGGTGGCTTAGAGACTTCACGGATTTTCTCTCAACTTTTCACTTGGAGTTATTTAAGTTTTCAACCATTGCACCTGCTTGTTTTCTAAGCCACTGAATCCAATGAGAAAAACACCATTTCAATGTATTGTAACTATTCTCTCCGCAGAGAAAACCCATCCACAATGTTCGACCACCAGAGCAACATATTTAAAATGTTTTTGCTAAATCGATGATAGGAATCTGAGCTATAAATTTTGTTGATTCCAAACACCTACTTGGCCAGAACAAATCACTTGTTAGACCAGTAATATTGTTTTTCTGTTGTTAGCTTATTATAATGTACTAAAAATTTAATTTGGTCTAAAACATTACAGAATTGCACAGGTCGCCTGAAGTAATAAGGTGGATTATAAATTCAAAATATCTGTTCCCACAGATTAATGAGAAAGTTTAAAGATCAAGTTGATGGAAATAAAATCAAAACGCAGCGAAATTAGGTTTTAAATTTTTGAAGTACTTATTTTCGCGGGAACCCATGCAAACACATATTAATATCAAAGGTGAAGATCAAATCTATATTCTTGTTATGGAGATTGTTAGTTAGTAGGGTTAAACGACTCCTATGGGGTCTTGATTCGCCTCTTCCTTGAGGTGTGTGGAGCGCAAGCGTTCAGATGCAAGAGCAATGATACACTCTAGGTTTTTACTGGAATCTACCTTGCGTGCTCAACACATGAAGCGAGGATCTACAAGGGGAAGAGACTCTACAGGAAACTAGGGTTTGAAAAAAGCTCCTTTTTCCTTTTTGCTTTGGTTTCTCTTTCTCGAGACGACCACCACGGAAATACCTCTTGCTCGAGGTTTTATAGGCGTTTCAAATCTATATGAATCAAGAGAAGCCAATTAATTATATTAATATTAATGAAATTCAAATCCTTATCGAGATAAGAAACGGAAATAATAATATTTAATATTCTTAAATTGAAATCCTTATCGAATAAAGCTTAATTAATTATATTTAAAATTTAAATTAAATGTATAGATGAAGCAGAAAATTAATTATATAATAACAATTCAAATATTATTTGCCTTTACAGTTATTTCCTTATTCAATGAGCAAACGAATTAAATTCGAATTTAAATAACAATAATTGTTATTTGTAATTTAAAAAATAATCTCATCATTTAAATTACTACAGAGAGTACAAATTTATTCAAATCATGAATCGTTCATTGTAGTAATATAGGAGGTGGAATTGGGACCCATGGACACTGTGTTCAGCTCCGATAAATTCGATAATTAGTATTCAAACTCTTTGACCGTTATTTTAATTTGTTAATTTCGAGTTATTCACTAGCAGAAATTTGAACTCTTGTCCTTACGATGCCCGTTTTTCGAAAATTTGAGTGTCCATTGATTTAATCATTACATATGATTCATACGAAGTAGTTCCATAACTGAAGTCGGTGAAATTACCGTTTTACCCTCTAATTATATCTTGATCCTTAAGTTCCATTTATCCACTAGTGATTAATTATTAAAAAGTGCTGGCACGGGCCTATTGAGAATGAGTTTTATGGTGCTTTTCTTGCCTTAATCATGGTGAACCAATTACCATGTGCATGTCATGAGTACTCTCTGATTTGGTTTGAGGTGTTTTGTGTAGTTTGCAGGTCTTGGAAACTTTAGTCGGCAAGCTTGGCCTCGTATTGAAAGTCAGCCGAATGTCATGAGAATTCTTAGTGATTTCACCAAAGTGAGGCGATGAAATGTAGGTGAATTGAAGAATTGAAGACGAAAATGAGATGTAGAAACGATGGAGACAAAAGCGGAGGAATAATTGGAATGCAGAATTTTAAGCTATGCATTGCGAAAATTCCATAAGGGTGCGAACAAGCGAAAGATTTATGGCTCCTCTTGGTAATCTGAGAATTTTAAGCTGTCTTTATTATTAAAATTGTGAAATTTAGTAACAAGCGAAATTTCTCTATGCCCGACAAAAATTCACATGCATAAGCGAAAATTTAATTTCGCTTTATGCCTTGTTTTTCGCTATGATAAGCGAAATTTAGCTATCATAGCGAATTTACAAGCTATACTAGCCAATTTCCTGCATAACAAAAATGGTATACTGTGTTTTTTGGTGTTTTTTGATTCAACGACGCGTTTGATTAATTACCATTTTGTCCTATTGTAATCTCATATTTTAGGCATTTTGCCATTTCACACATTAAGGGTTGGCTATATAAGCTCCCTACAACTTTTGTAACCTAATTTCCACTTTATGGCTTTCCATGACTTTGGTTTTTAGGTTTTATTTTTCTCTACTACTCTCCTCTCTTTCTCTCATTTTCTCGCTGCCAAACACACCTTGAGGATGACAACTCAAGGGATGCTTAGCTAAGCCTCAAAACTGAAAGAGGAGGTTGCTAGCTTGGTTGTTGGTGGTTTGGCAGGTGTCCTGTGCTTTTAAGCGTCTGGTACTGCATTTTATGGTTCCAAACTTTCCAAACTAGGGTTTTAATGCCGTTTAATGTCTTTCCTTTGGTCAATACTTGTCTGTAAGCAGGGTTCGATTGCATTCTTAATATGGTGAATCTGCTGATATCCTTTAGATATCATTCACGAGCCATTGAAATGGGGTTCGTGCTAGGGTTTCAAAGCCCGTGGGGATGACACAATAAAATCTTAGCCCAGACAGACTCAAATAGTAGTAGTTCTGAGGTGGGACCGTAGCTAAACAAAGATCCGGTTTTGCCAGCTTTGACTATAATCATTTACTTACTAATCACGAGGAAATAGCAGGGACACCTTATGTGTTTATCAAGCTATTGATATTCAAAGTTTACCATTTCACACTTTCATTTAAACCATTTCAGGTTATCAATGAATAAATAACCTCACATTTGTTAACCAGTCAAAAATCGAGCAATTATACCATTTCCAAACACATAAATCTACTGAATCATTCGTAGGATAAAGCAAAGTGTTAGGCCCTGAACCGCTATAAGTGGCTTGACTCTTATGATGGGAAGGAGGCTATAGAAACAAATTTTGTTGATTTGGATCACCACCGCTGCTTGCAGATCAACTAGTAGACAGTTAATTTATAGGCACATTGCAAATTAGAAGCTCAAAGCTGACCGGTTCGAGAACCAAACGCAAAGAACCAACTGTCAACTTCATAGGAAGGGTTGGATTCCATGTCCATAAGTTCACATTCCCAATTTGCGCGCCATCAATGGGCCTCCAGAAGACACAAGTATTTGAGGCCCATTTCATAACGAGCTTCCCAGCATGACTCGAGGTGATTGACATAAATAGGAGTCTATGACTACTCGGGATTAAAAATGATCACTTTTTATATAGGTCATCCTAACCTGGCGCTTTGTTTACGAATTCTTGAGACCAAACGGTATTTAAAAAGAATTGTTTGTGATCACTAATCGCATATATCTCTTGTGCTCATATGGGCCTCACTTTAATTTAAGCACATTAGTGACTGGTCCGAGAGTCACTTCATTCTCAATGATGAGTAACCCAGGTAATGTTTATTTGAAGATCTGACTGAAGTGTTTATGATAGAAGATACCAATTCTCAAATCACCTTCGTTATCGTGTATAGTATTACCTAGCTGGGGGTTATAGTTGCATTATCAAATCTAGGATTTAAACATTTTCATTATGAGTACCACAAAGAATTCAATCATAACCAGCCAGCCTTTTATTAATTATGACACTTTATTAATTTCATAAAACATCAATAAATTCAATATTTCACAGGACACTATCCACAGAATCTGTTTATCTAAAGCATCATGGACATGTCTTTTAAACCATCGGGATAGGAGAAGTGACCTGAAGCGATTTTGCAGGAATTAACGTCTTTGGTAGAGGCGGATCAGCAAGGTTGTCTTCTGAGTGCTATCTTCTGCTGACCCATCACCCCGGTGTGATCTCTGTCGGATGATGCTTTACTCTACATATGTTTCCTCTCTTTGCGGCTCATGGTTCAGCTGGAGTTGCGGCTGCGCTATCATGATAATGCCGGGTTTATCGCCATTTGAATAACTGGAATCCAGCAATGAACTTTGCCCAAACTGAAGACCGCTTCTTTGTGCTTCTATTTTTCATATATTGACTTACCATGGTAGGTGTGATGATTGTTGACCTTCTCCGCCACCGACTCCACCCCGTAAGGTGAATCTGTTGACGTCGACTCGGCGTCAGCATCGACATGAAGTCGAATCGGTATATCTATAGGATTAGGTGCAGCCACCCCGAGACAAATCCGCTCTCATAGTTTCGTTCAGGTGCGAGGAATGTGCTTTCCACGCAAATCAGTGATTGCGCCGAGCCCGAACGGATTGAGAAGCGCACGGTGACATTTCTGTGCGCCAGCGGTCTTCACGGTCTTGCCTGCTTTGCATGTGTTTGCCATTGGCGGCGTGAGGCGGATCTCATGTCTCGCCCCACTGCAGTGTGGCGGACGCTGCTCATGGGGAATGATTCCATGCCGGTGGGTAGTTGACCATGCGGTCTGCGTAGCGACCGGCTTTGCTATCAATATAAGATGCCGAGGCGATGCCGTGAGTATATTGCGATCGCCATGATTGGATCGACGCCAACTATTTATCTGAATCTTTCATTTGAAACTTTTATTAGCTATTTCTTCCGTGGATAGCGAAATATTATATCGTTTCCCAATGGTAAGATGTCATCTATCGGCACCAAAAGAACTAATTGGTTTATCAATTATATTTATGAGCCAGGTTCATAAACATTACATGGCAGAAGGTTTGATGATCTCAATCAGTAGTGGAGTTTCAGAGACCAAGCTTGTGAAGCCGCAATTAGTTTCAAGAAGCTTGGACTTTTCTTGAAGCGCCATTTATGAGCCTCGGGATGTGGATGGTTCAACGTATCTGGGGAGAAGAGATGCTATTCATATTCAGGCTCCTCACTTACTGTGTTTTGTGCGCAGCTTACTAGCCTTGCCGTGCTTTAGTCCGCTTTCCCATCCACACCTCTCTTTTTCTTATAGATCCATTTGCACCCGATGAGCTTTGGCCCGACTCGGGAAGATCTACAGAAGTTCCAGGAGACATAATTGGAATACCTTGATTAATTTCTTGTTCCATGGCTGTTAGCCACTTGTCATATCGAGGATCATCCATCGCATGCTTGTATGACAATGGATCGTCATCATTAGTATAAACCTATGACATTTGCTTCAGAAGCCTGTGTGGCCAGTTGGTTGTTTAGAAACCCTCTCAACGTCGGGTCGCGATGACATCACAGTGTGGATCACGTAGTCCTCTTTGTTTATGTTTCCCCGATAGCGATTCTTTGGTATTAGTCGATCAGTCTCATTGTGTTCTCTAATGCTGAGCCCTTATGAAGTTTCAGTTTTATATAAATCATTTTAAGAAGAACAGTGGCATTTATTGGTACAAATGCTTTCTTCATCTTGGGTATCAAGATCAAACTTCCTCGTTTGGAGTAGCTGAGCAAGCGGTTCTCATTGCGGTTCAACCAGTCACCAACATTTCAGCTGCGTACCTCGCGTATGCGTACCATCTGCCAGATCTGGCGTAAGCTGGTTCTGACCACCTGTGTTCAGAGATCTTATTAAGATGACCCGGGATTTCCATTAAAATCTTTCAGATATGGTTTTTTGTTGTTTTTCTCTAAAACCAGATATTGAACGATGAGATTTCGTGTTTTTGGGCTTCTTGCCATATAACATTATTAAATTTTCTTATTCTTATTCTTCTGCCACGTTGGTTCTAAGATCTTGTGAAGGTACGGGACCAATTCGCAACCGGTGATGATCGGCTGGGCATCTGTAGAATGCATTACTCACGATTAGATGGAGGATACAGAAATGAGCGGTTTTACTGGGTGTCTTCCCGACACGCTGGGAATTCTTTTAAACTTTCCAAAGTTTAGATTTCCCTTTGCATTGTGAAACATGCTTTCGTACCTTTGCGCGAATAGTCGTCGATAAGAAAGTGACAGTATTGACCATCTTTGCCCCTAGCTTGGACATTCGAGAGGTCCACAGACATCACGAATGTACAAGTTCAGTGGATCTTTCCACTAGAGCCCTTTCTTTGCGAAAGATCTCTTGATCGTTGTGCCTTGGGACGGGATTCCTGGGAAATTGGAAGATTACTGGCTAGCACTTTTAAAGGACCATCCTTTACGATGCAATTAATCCTATCGAGCTTATATGTCCTAACCTTAGGTTTGCCATAAGTCACGATGTCATCATTATCTGAAATCTTTGCTTCTTAGGCTTGAGGATGTTCTACTCTAAATGGCTTTCGATGTTAAGGAAGCGTTAAGATTTGTAACACTTAAAATGTAAAGCCGTTTCATTGTTGCATGACAAATGTTTAAACCATTTATGAAACCATAATCTGATTATTATCAAATAAACGATGAAGCAATTGTTCATCTGACACTTAGAAGGCCCGAAAATCAAATTTCTCTGAATCCGAGGAATCTGATAAACATTGTTAAAAAGCGAAATTTATTCCACTAATTCTAAGCGGAATAGCTCCCAGCTGCATTTGCTGACAATCAGCCTATTTTCGACTACCATCGAGCACTCCCCATCAGCAAGCTCTCTGGAAGAACTAAGCATCTGGAAAGAAGAACAAATATGGTTAGTGGACCACAGATCAATTATCGGGATTAAACTATCAACACGCTAAGTGGCTTCTAAAACCCAGTGGGCAAATTTACCTTTCTTTTTGTATGATTCGGGAGAGATACTTGTTATAGTTTCTCTTCCAATGCCCATCGACTCCGCAGTGGAAACATTTTCCTTTAGGTTTCTTTTCTTTGGAGCATGTTCTTATCGCTTGCTTGAGACGGCTTTGCTTCTTCTTGATCTTCTGTAGGCACCTGTTATTCTTCTCTCTTCTTCTTATTGTTGAAGAGGATGAGGCCATAGTTTCAACAACATTTTGCTTCAGCCTTTTTAGTCCTTGTCTTGAGGATGGCCTCGAGAAGGTTTGCAATTGATCAGCCCGGTGGGTTACATTGGCAGTCAGCTTGTTAAGCCTGGATCTTTGGTGAATTGGGAGGAAATCGAGAGTGGTGAATCAGTGTGCCTCACTTGAATTAAATCATCTATTGTATTTAGTGCAGTGCTGCCTCATTTATACTGGTAGCCATGTTCAGAACATGGTGCAGGCAGATACCTTTACTCATCTTAGCATTCATGTACTCTGGCAACCGTGGCCAGCATTTGTTCGGATTGTTTCGAACATGTTTTGGAGGAATCCATAATCTCAATGGCAGTTTCCGTATCTCATGTTTTAACCCCTAACACATCGACATCACGGCTGGCATATGGCTTACGAAACTTTATTTATTGGCTTGGAATCGGCGTTCATATGGTTCTCGTACCTCACAGTGGCATTGTTGCGGTTTCTCGAGGACACAAAGTGGTTTCAAATCTGTTCATGGTTGACCGCGATATTAACATTGCCACTTTACAAGTATGATCGGTTAAAGTTACGTTATGATAAAGCAATTATGGGGTTTGAGGAAGAAATTATTCTTTGAAATTAATTAAATAAAGCATTATTTATTACATGTGAAGAAACATCAAATATATTTTGGAATAGTAAGCATGATGCATGAATGCATAGAAATTAAAACACTAAAAACAAAAATACAATCAGAGTAGTTAACCTACTGAATTAATATCTTGTAGTAAGGTAGGTCATACTAATTATAAATTAAATTTGAGACTATCATAATTAATTGATGAACTCAAAATATCTCATGTTTCCTGTTTATTAACTACCTTTATTTGAATTGAGATCTGATTAGTTTAATTGTATCTTCTTAAGATGTGATCCATAGTTTGGTTCTAACACCGCTTAGCTTGGTGCCCTTTGTGAGTGAGTCAATCACCGGAGACACATCATCAGCCCTATACGCCAGGAAATTGCTTGTGATATTAGCCAGTGGACACCCTCGTAGGGAGGGGCATGTCAGCGTCATGAGGCGCCACCTAAAACCTCACGGTGTTGGACTACTTGATGGGGCCGTAGGGCACATTGTCACATGCCCTTCTCGGCTCAATATTTTAAGCTTATGTGTTTTCTGGTCATAAACATCATATGTTATAATCCCAACAAATTATTATCTATATAATTAACCAGCTGAGTGATGAAGAATCTAATTCTATTAAATTAAATGGCGTATAGAGTTCAATCCTAATTGGGCCTAGGTTTATTAGTTAAAAACTAATCCAGCTCTCTAATTGGAGCCTAACAGTTTAGAGTAAACCTAGCTTTATAATAGTGAAAGGGCCTAATTAACTAACTTTAAGTCGAGCTTATTTGGGCTTTATTGTTTTATTTACCATCTTTTTAACAAAATCAATCATTTTATTAAAATTGGGTAATCTAGGTTAAACGGACCTAACTATTAGCGCAAGCCCAAATTAATATTAAATTGGAAATTACCAAGGTTCGCTATTAAACTATATCCATTATTTAATTTATTATTCAGCGGAAAATAAACAAACATTCCCTAAAAAACATGTTTTTAAGGATGAGTATGCATAAGTACAATATGGTGAGCATTCATGTAAGCATATTATATGCATGGGCATATTATTAAGATTGCATCTCATACATTTGATAACATAAAGTAAATAAACAAATAAGGCGGGCCGGGTGTTTTGGGTATTTTTTAATAATTACAACCTTTGGAAAAAATAATTGAAAACAAATATTTAAATACAATGGGCTTCTTGAAATTACATAATCTGTTGTTCAATTCATGTCCAAGCCCGTTGTGTACTCTCCGGTCCACCAATAATACAAAAAAATTACAAAAACCCATGCCATCGGCTTACACAAGATCTAGAAAACCTAACCCAAAAACACTATATAATTAACTGACTTCATCCATCCATACACAAACACAAATAATCACATTAAAATATAAGAACATCATGTATGAATCAAGAAAACAATTTTCTTAAACACAATAAAAAAATATATTAATATGCATTTACATGGACCGCCCGATACCAATCGATGGAAATAAAATCAAACGCTAGCCGGGAATTAGGTTTTAAAATTTTTCCGTAAAATCTTATTTTCAGAACCCATGCAAACACATATTAATATCAAAAAGGTGAAGATCAGATCATACCTCGCATCGTTATAGGAGATTTGTTGGTTAGTGGGTTGAAACAACTCCCCCCGCACCCGTGGTCTTCTAATCCCGCCCCTCCTTCCTCAGGTGCGGGTACCAACGTTCAGACTGAACAATACACTCTAGGTTTACTGCTAGATCTACCTTGCATACTCAACACATGAAGCGAGGATCTCTAAGGGAAGAGACTCTCTAGGAAACTAGGGTTTGAAAAAAAACTCCTTTTTCCCTTTTTCTTTTGGTTTCTCTTCTCTCAAAGACGACCACCACGGAAATATACCTCTGCTCGAGTTTTTATAGACGTTTCAAATCCTTATCGGATAAGGAAGCAAATTAATTATATTTAATATTCTTAAATTCAAATCCTTATCAGATAAGGAAACGAATTAATAATATTTAATATTCTTAAATTCAAATCCTTATCAGATAAGGAAACGAATTAATTATATAATAACAATTCAAATATTATTACCCTTCTGATTATTTCCTTATTCAATGGCAAACGAATTAAATTGAATTTAAATAACAACTGAGTATTGTTGTAATTTAAAATAATCTCATCATTTTAAATTACTACAGAGAGTGCAATTTGTTCAGTGTGAATCGTTCATTGTGGTAATATAGGAGGTGAATTGGGACCCATGGACTGTGTTCAAGCTCAAATAAATTCAATAATTAATTAAACTCTTTAATCAATTATTTTAATTTATTAATTTAAAGGAGTTATTCCCACTAAAAACTTGAAGTGAACTCTTGTCTACAGTATCGATTTTACTCGGAAATTTAAGAGTGTCATTGATTTAATCATTACATACGGTTCCTATCCTCAGTGGTTCATAACTAGAGTGCGTGAAATTAGTTTTGCCTCTAATTATATCTTGATCCTTAAAAATTCCATTAATCCACTAGCGAGCAGTTAATTTATAAACCTGTTATAAATTAAGCGCTCAAAGCTGATCGATTAAGAACCAACATAAGGGAACCAGCTGTCGGCTTCCATAGGAAGGGTTGGATTCCATGTCCATAGTTCACATTCATTTTGCATACATCAATGGGCCTCCCGAACTGTGTGGGCCCATTTCATATGAGCTTTAACCCTGTGACTCAAAGGCCAGTTGACGCAAACAGGAGTCTATGACTACTGGGATTGAGGCCCGATACGCATATGATCGTCTAATTAACATTTGAATTCTTGAGACAAGCGGTATTTAAAAGAATTCAGGCGCCTTGGTCACATCACCTATAATCTTATTATATATGGAGCCTCCACTTTAATGTCGCCACATTAGTGACACGGATTAAAGGTCACTTCATTCTCAATGATAGCGGACCGCCCGGTAATATTGTTTGAAGTCCCCGAGCTTCAATTAATTTATTACGGACAATATGATTATAATCCATAACCTCGATCCTCGTGTATAAGCGTTATACACTAGGGTTATGGTTATTAATAAATCTGGGATTTTAAACGTTCATTCATACATTATGCACAAAATAGCTAAATGTAATAAATACGACACTTTTATTAATTACGACACTTTTATTAATTTCATAAAACATAAATACAAATTCATGCTTTACAGGGCACTATCCCTAACACAAGTACCCCTACTACTCAAGATCATCACTATTTGAACCTCTAACTTGAAGATTGGACTAACTATCATAAATAGAATGAAACATTTTTGTATTTTTTCTTTTTATGAAAGAATAATTTAATCTAAATGGATTAGAGGTTTCACTGAGTTGAAATAACACTGGGAATGGGATAAGTGTTATGATCATAAAATCGCATGAGGTTAAAAAACAATATAGTCGTGGACTTGAATTATGGATTTGTCTAAGAATAGAGTAGTATGGCCTTGGAATACCTCATGACACTATACATTTCACTCTTTAGAACACCATATTCCTAAACAAGTTCAATGGGTCTAAATAGTTACTTTTAGAATTTGATCATCTTTATAAGATCTGGCTATTTTTCCTAAACTAGTACTTCATAACCATTTCTCAAGACCGAAGTCTGCTTGCCCCCATAGACAGGATAACACAAGCCTCCTTCAATTTACTTGACATCTCAATCTTTAGTTTGGTTAGATTAACATTTCTGAAACCTGAGCATTCTCCCCCAAGCGAGATGAACTCTCACGAATATTAAAATGATTACTCATCAGATGGTCGCATGCCTCGGGAGACACATTCTGTATCACCCATAAAGTTGGTCGAGGTTAGAACATCACCCATGATTCATCACAGTGATAATTAGAGTGCATTAGTTCTAAAGATATCAACCCTATGGTATACCCTTAGAGTTTCTTTTTGCTCTTGCTCTCGGGTAGTCCGTCTACTATTGTCCTCGGAGGATTCTGGAAATCATAACAAAGATACAACTCTTTTTGGGTATGATCTATGGATACTTAGAACCGTTCTTTTAAAGAATAGTGTCAATTAAATCAATCCAATACTAAAACCCACAACATTCATTTAAATATGACAAAATGATAATAAAAACAATCAATCCCTTCCTAGAGGGAGCTTAGCCTTCCATAATTGAATCACAATTAACAATGACTAGTTGATCAAACAAATTCATTGAAAATTTCATAAAAAATGAATAAAATGGATTCCAGAAATAACTCCAAATTCCACTCAAGTTCTGACATAAATGAAGCTCGATTTACAACGATCCATCTTGATATTTTGGCTCAGATCTATTATATATATATATAGGCCTTTCAGATTTCAAAATTCTCTATTTATAGGCTAAATGATTTTTTGTATTTTTCTAATCTTCGCAACATTAAAAATTTATGTTGCAACATAAACTTTAGGTTTTTAGGCTTAAGTTATGTTGTGACATAAAAATAATTATTGCGACAAACCATTAACCTAGTGTTATTGGAACTTATGTCGCAAAAAAGAAGAAGCATGTCGTGACATAGTTCATTCAGCTCAAGTAAAATAATGTCACGACATAAAAAGTATGTTGTGATAATCCAATGAATTTTCCTCAAAATTGCATAATTTACATTTTTCAACCAATTGACACGCCAAGCGATGTACATTTACATTAAATACCACTCAAAACATACTTTTGAAGGCATTATCTAACATCAAAAGAACCTCTGATTCAAGTATGAGCAACATCTCATTTCTTCACTTGAATATAATTCAACATGATGGTCAAAATATTCCAAGGACTAGGTCTGACAAAACTCTTATTCATTTTATGCTTTATAAGGCCTCCCAAACTTCAACTATGCATTATCATTAAAGAACAAGTTAGGGAAAAAGAAAAACTACCCCTTGTAGCGCTTTCTACATAATGAGTTTGAGAAGGAATGCTTCCAAATAAAATCCATCTCTAATACAACTTCATTGTCCTGAAAAATCAACAAAATCACAAAATAAAATTTCAAACAAAATTAAAACTAAATTTCAGACACACAAAATTTAACAAAATATGATTAACTATGAAAATTAAAAATTGCTTAGGTTGCCTCCCAAGAAGCTGCTCATGTTTAATGTCTTTAGTTAGATGTTTGCTGTAGAATTTTTCCTTTCAGCAAAGTTATTCCACCTCTTCCAAATCTAGAACTAATATTCATTTATGTTCCCTCCAAGATAATGCTTTAATCTCTTACCATTCACTTTAAACTCATTTCCAGAATCAGTTTTCAATGTTACTACTCCAAAAGGTGTACTTACTACTACTGTGTAAGAATCACTCCATCTTGATTTCAGTTTTCCTAGAAATAGAGCTTGGAATTGTACAGAAGGACTAGCTCTCCTGCTTTGAATTATCTCCTAAGGATTTTTTTTATCATGCCACTTCTTTGTCTTATCCTTGTAGATTCTAGCATTATCATAAGCTTCATTCCTCCACTCTTCCAATTCATTCATTTGGAGTAATATCTTTCTAAATGACGAAAATCATAATTCCAGTTTCTTGATGGCCACGCATAGGTTTTATATTCAAGTTCAAGAGGGAGATGACAAGGTTTCACAAATACAATCCTGTATAGGGACATTCCAATAGGTGTTTTGTAAGCAGTTCTATAAGCCCACAATGCATCATCTAACTTTATAGACCAATCTTTTTTTCTTGAGTTCACTGTTTTCTCTAAGATTTTCTTTATCTTCCTATTGGAAATCTCAACTTGCCCATTTGACTAAGGGTGATAAGCCAATCCCATTACATGTCTGATTCCATATCTGCTCATGAGTTTTGCAAAAACCTTGTTTGCAAAATGGCTTCCCTCATCACTAATGATTGTTCTAGGTGCTCCAAATATGCTCAAAATTTGAATAAACTCAACCACTGTACTAGCATCATTTATGGGAAAAGTTATTGCTTCCACCCATTTGGATACATAATCTACAACTAGGAGAATGTATAGATTTCCAAATGAGGATGAGAAAGGTCCCATGAAGTCTATCCTCCATACATAAAAAATCTATACCACCAGGATTCCTTATAGGGGCATCTCATTTCTTCTGCTTATGTTGCCATTTCTCTGACATTTATCACAATGTTTTACCCATTGAAAATAGTCTTTGAATAGAGTAGGTCAATAAAAACCTGATTAGAGAATTTTATGGGTTGTTCTATCTCTTGCAAAGTGTCCTCCATATGGTGTGATGCATGACATTTATCAAGAATTTTACCTTGTTCTGTTTTTGGTACACATCTCCTGATGATCATATCTGCTCCTATTCTGAAAAGTAGTGGGTCATCCCAAATATAAAATCTGCTATCAGTTCTCAACTTTCTATTCTATTGGTGGCTAAACTCAAGTGGCATAATTCCATAGGCTAAGTAATTCACAATATCAGTATCAGCATACTAAGGTACTTAGACTGATAACAAAAACAGCTGCTCATCAGGAAAGTGTTCTGCTATTTCAATTTCCTTTTCCTCTTCAGTAGTCTTTTTCAGTCTAGATAAGTGATCAACTATCACATTGTCACTACCCTTTTTGTCTTTGATTTCTAAATCAAACACTTGCAGTAGTAATACCCATCTGACTAGTCTTGGTTTGGCATCTTTCTTTGCCATTAGATATTTAATTATAGCATGATCAGTGTGTATTATAACATGGGACCCCAATATGTAAGGCCTGAGTTTTTCACAAGCAAACACCATTGCCAACATCTCATTTTCTGTGGTAGAGTAGTTCTCTTATGCCTCATTGAAGGTTTTGTTGCTTTTGGCCTGCTATGGCCTTGAATATCTTCTCAGTTCTTTGTCCTAATACTGCTCCCATTGCATAGTCACTAGCATCACACATTATTTCAAACTCCTTGTTCTAGTCAGGTGTTACTATGATGGGAATTGTAACCAATATGGACTTAATTTCTTCAAAGGCAGCTTTGCATGATTCATTAAAATCAAATTTTGTATATTTTTCCAACAATTTGTATAATGGTCTAGAGATTTTTGAGAAATCCCTTATAAATCTTCTATAAAACCTATCATGTCCTAGGAATCTTCTTATTCCTTTAATTGTTGTAGGTGGCAAGAGAGTTTTTATGAAATAAACTTTTACTTAGTCTACTTCTAACCTAGCTGCAAAAATTTTGTGCCCTAAGACTATACCATCTGTTACCATGAAATGACATTTTTCCCAATTCAAAGCTAACTTCTTGTCTTGGTACCTTTAAAGTATTGTTTCCAAATTTTCTAAGCATTTCTCAAAACTAGATCCGCATACTAAGAAGTCATCCATGAAGATTTCATTCGCCTCTTCCACCAAATCTAAAAACATAAACATCATACATCTTTGAAAAGTGGCAGGAGCATTACGTAATCCAAATGGTATCATTCTAAAAGCAAAGGTGCCATAAGGACATGTGAATGTAGTCTTCTCCTAATCCTCGGGGGCTATGACAATCTGGTTACATCCAGAATATCCATCAAGAAAACAGTAATGAGGGTGTCCTGCTAACTTGTCCAAAATTTGGTCAATGAAACGTAGAGGATAGTGATCCTTTCCAATAGCAGTATTAAGTTTTTTGTAGTCTATACATACCCTCCATCCTGTCACAGTTTTTGTAGAAATCAATTCATTCTTCTCATTTCTGATCACAGTGAATCCACCCTTTTTGGGAACCACATGAACTGGGCTCACTTAAGGGCTATCTGAGATTGCAAATATGAAGCCTGCATTCATCCATTTCAGTGCTTCTTTTCTGACAACTTCTTTCATTTCTGGATTCAGTCTTCTTTGATGTTTAATGGAGGTCTTTGCATTATCCTCCCAAAGGATTTTATGCATGTAGATAGAAGGACTGATTCATTTCAGATCTTTTATTGACTAAGAAATTGCTTCCTTGTATTTTTTGAGAATCTCTAGTAGTTGATGTTCTTCAAGCTCAATTAATGTAGCTGATATAATAACAGGTTTTTTTTTTTTTTTTGGTTATAAGAAAGCAACTGTCTTGGTAATTCCTTCAAGGTTAACCCTTCTGAACTTGTTTTTGTTTCTTTTGCCTTCTCTTCATTACTGCTTGATTTTTCTATGTTGTTATGTTTCAAACTTAAGACTGTTTCCTTTAAATCAAAACTGTAATTCAGAAATCCAAAATCAAGATCATCAAGATATTGGAAATTCATCTCATTTTCATTGATTGAATTCTGATAATTACAACCAAAAGTGAGTTCAAGATTGATGGAAACTATTGTTTCTACAGTCTTACAATCTGTACTTTCACATTCAGACTGTTTCAGGCTTTTGTTGAAGTTGAAGTGTATCACTTCTTCTCCCACCCTGAGAGTGAGTTCTCCCTTTTTAACATCCATTAAGGCAGCTCTAGTTACTAGGAAAAGTCTTCCAAGCAGTAGTGGAACTTGTGTGTCTTCCTCCATATCCGTAACTGCAAAGTCCATAAGGAAAATGAATTTTCCCACCTTGATGAGTACATCTTCAAGGACTTCCTCTGGCTATGCCATTATTCTATCTGTCATTTGCAAAATTATAGCAGTGGGAGTAGGCTCCCCTAAACTAAGTCTCTTTACCACTGATAATGGCATCAAGTTGATGCTAGCTCCTAAGTCACATAAAGCCTTCTTGAATTCAAAATTCCTAATGGTGTAGGGAATGGTGAAGCTGCTAGGATCGTGCATCTTCTCTAGTAAGCTGCTCTAGATCCTTTGCCTTGCATGTGGGTACATCCAAATTCACCACTCATTTTGATGGGAATTTTCTTTCTTACCAGAATGTCGCCAAAAACTTAGCATAGTTAGGCATCAGAGTCAATGCCTCTACAAAGGGTAGATTAATCTTTATCTTCTTGAAGACATCCAAGAATATAAAGAATTGCTCCTCAGTTTTTGCTTTCTGAAGCCTTTGAGAAAGAACGATGAGTATAAGCTTGTCTTCCTTTTTCTTTTCAGATTCTCCTTTCTCCCTTTCTTTGGTAGTGCACCTCTTGCTCTGAAATATCTTGACCCAATTGAACTGCTAAACTTGGTATATTTTCCAGTTTCTTCTTTCTCTACTTTTTCAGTCTTTTTCTTTTCCTCTTATTTTCTGCTTTCTATCTCTTTGCTACTCCTTAGAGTCACCACAATACAATCCTTAGTATTCTTCTTTGTATCACTTAGGAAGGCATCCTTGGACTGATTCTGCATTGATAGGGCAAGCGACCCTACTTATGCCTCCAGATTTTTAAGAGAGGCATTTGTGTTGGCCTGAAACACATTCGTGTTTGTTTGAAATGCTACTAGCTTAGCAAATTTCTGCTCATGAATATTCATCAGCCTCTTATTTTCTCCCATGCATGTCAGCATTTTGTCTTTAAAGGATTGAGATCTCCTTTGTCCCTGATTTTCTGCTCTTTGACTCCTTTCTTGTTGTTGTCCTTGTAATTCAAGGTTGGGACCATGATGGATGATCCTGAAGTTCAAATAAGTCAAAATATGGGTTTGGGGTAGTTTTCTAGGGCCAAAATAGGTTATGGACGAATTTTGGAGATTTTCTAAGTTAGGGACGGTGTATTTATGGTATATAAGGAAAAAGAGGGTATTTAGAAAGGTTTTAGTAATATGAAACAAGATTTGGAAAGTTTTGGGTTGAGGTTGAAAATTTGGTTATGGAAAGTTTAAAGAAAATATGAGATGGTAAGGAGAGTAGAGTTTGCATTAGAGTAGTTACTTACTAGGTTACTGAAAAGATCCACACAAGATAGATGATGGAGTGAAGACGTCATAATTAACTATAGACAGGTTGATTGATAAGCCAGATAAAGACTTCGACACCAAGGAATCCACCTAGGTATAAGAAGCCACGAACTTGCCCAAATGGAATCCACCTAAGAGATAAGAGAGAACTCTTAAAAGAGAATTATGAAACTTTATTAAAACTTGAATGAATGAAAAAAACACAACTAAAGGGGTATTTATAGGCCCCTTACTTTCTAAAGAAAATAAAGCAACTTCTACTTTAACTAGAAAGAAACTTTCTAAATTACATAAAGCAACTCCTAAAAGCAAACTTTCTAAAATAAATAGAGCAAATCTTCCTAAAAGGGATAGAATAAAATCTTGGAGTAAATCTCCCAGCAAATATTTCTAAAAGAAATACAGTAGAATCCTAAAGCAAATCCTTTAGAAGATCCTGCGGCAAATCTTTCTAAAATCAATATTGGGGCTCTACATTAGGGATTTGCCCAAGTTTGACCACGTTTTTTTGCCTTCCAAGGCCCAATGAGGTCCAAAAAGGGAGTTTTCACATGTGTTCAATGCTTTTTGACCTCCCCAATCTAATTCTTTAATAATTAGGGCTGAACTCCCAATGTATGGCGTGTTTATAGAAGCTCCAACATCAATCCCCCATAGTTGGGAAAAAAGACTTGCCCTCAAGTCTTCGCCGTGATAAGCCCTAAAGTCCTTCTCGTTGAACATTGGAGAAATTTCATATTCATCTGGAAACTGCAACTTGTAGGCATTCTCTCTAATTTTCTCTATAATCTTGAAAGGGCCATCTACCCTTGGCTTGAGCTTTCCAAACTTTCTTGATGGAAACCTTTCCTTGCGAAGGTGTACCTAAACCAAGTCGCCAACCTCAAACTCAACATACTTGCAACATCTATTTGCTTGTTCCACATATTTGTCATTATGCTTCTCAATCTTCAAGCGAACTTCTTCATGTAGCTTCTTGATCTCTTTAGCTCTAACTTCAGCATCTCCACTAAATTGTTTAATAGTAGCATGGGGTGCTAATTCCATGGGTCCAATCGGTTGTAGTCCATATACTACCTCAAATGGACTTTTCCCAATAGTTTTATGCATGGACCTATTGTAGGCAAACTCAATTTGGGGCAAAATCAAATCCCATTATTTCACGTTCTTTTCTACATAGCTCTATAGCAAATTTCCCAAGCTTCTATTAGTAACTTTGGTTTGACCATCAATGCGAGAGCGTGTTGTGAGAAGTGATAAGAAATGCGAAACGATAAAAAAGTCTAAGTTTCCTCCTGAGTTCTCCAAAAGTGACTGAGAATTTTAGAGTCTCGATCTGAAACCATAGTCTTGGGAATACCATGTAAGCACACAATCTCTTTGAAGTATAAGTTAGCAACATGCGAAGCATCATTAGACTTGTGGCATAGTACAAAGTGGGCCATCTTTGAAAACCTGTCAACGATTACCATAATTGAATCTTTGTTTCTTTGTGTTCTAGGTAATCCCAACACAAAATCCAAGCTAACCTCCTCCCATGGCATATTTGGAATTGGCAATAGTGTATATAGTCCTGCATTGTTTCCATGAGTTTGTGCCATTACTAACACTCTTCTTGACAAATCTGGCAATGTCTCTCTAGCTTAGGCGAAGAAACGCCATTTAGAGCTAAGGTTTTTACTTCTGAGTGTCCTTCTAATGCTCCACCATGCAACTCATCGAGAATACTCAATCTTAAAGACAGACGGGATGCACTTAAGTGTTTCCTTTAAAGAAGAACCATCACCTTACAAAGCCGCCAGAAAATCTTGTCATTGCATACCTTCCAGATTTCACCAAAATCCGCATCCTCCTCATATAGTTCCTTTAATGCATCGAATCCAACTACTTGGACTTGCATGGAAGTCACTAAGGCATGTTTCCTACTCAAGGCATTTGCGACAACGTTATAAACACCTTCTTTATGCTTGATTGTGAAGTTGTACGCTTGTAAGAATTCAACCCATGTTATATATCTTCGGTTCAACTTGTGTTGGTGGTTGATGAATTTTAGTGCTTCATGATCTGAGAAGAGCACAAATGGTTTGCCAAGCAAGTATTGACTCCAATGGAATAAAGCTCTATAGATAGCATAGAACTCCTTGTCATAGGTGGAGTACTTCCTTTTTGTTTCATTTAACTTCCCACTAAAGAAAGCAATGGGTCTTCCTTCGTGACTAAGGACAACACTAATCCAAACTTTAGATGCATCACACTCTACTTCAAAGACTTTGTTGAAATCAGGTAAAGCCAAACATGGGGCTTCAGTTACTTTCTTCTTAATCAACTCGAAGCTTCCTTTTCTGACACTAGTCATGAATTTTCTCCTTTAAAAGCATTCCAAGTGCAGAAAGGAGCCATTATAGAGCTGAATCCACAAATAAATCTTCTATAAAAAAAGACTAGGCTATGAAAACTTCTCACATCATGGATTGAACTAGGTGTTGGCCAATTCATGATCAGCTCTATCTTGCTTTGGTCCATCTCAATTCCATATTTAGTAACCACATAACTAAGAAATATGATTTTATCGGCATAGAAGTCACACTTCTTCAAGTTGGCAAATAATCATTGCTCTCTTAGAATAGAGAACAATTGCCTCAGATCCTCCAAGTGCTCCATCAAAATCTTGCTATACATCAAAATATCATCGAAGTATACCACCACAAAATTTCCAATGCATGGCTTAAGGATATGATTCATAAGCCTCATAAAAGTGCTAGGGGCATTGGACAACCCAAATGGCATTACCATCTACTCATAGAGACCATCTCGAGTTTTAAAGGTCCTCTTCCATTCATCTCCTTCCCTCATACGAATTTGATGGTATCCACTCCTTAAATCAATCTTCGAAAAGATGAATGCACCATAGAGTTGATCCACTAAATCATCGAGTCTTGGAATAGGAAATCGATATTCAATAGTAATTTTGTTGACTGCTCTACTATCAACACACATTCTCCAATATCCATCCTTCTTTGGTACTAATAGGGCAGGAACCGCACAAGGACTCTTACTCTCTTGAATAAGCCCTTTGTCAAGCAACTCATCAACATGCCTTGTAAGCTCTTCATGTTCTTTAAGACTCATCTTATAAGCCGATTTGGTAAAAGTAACGAGAACTGGTACAAAGATACATTTGATGTTGAATATCTCGTAGAGGTAACCCATGTGAAATATCCTCAAGTACTACATCAACAAATTCTTTTAGAATTGGCTCTACTTTTTTTGGGATCTCCTTCTCATTTTCGGTTTCTTCAATAGCAACCAAGGCCATCACATCTGAACCAACTCTGTTTTCTTTCTCTAACTTAGATTTTGACATCAAAGAATCCTTCTCCTCAGGTTTAGATGCTGGAGCAATTGCTGGTTTCAAAGGTGCCAAGACAATTTTGTACCCATCCTTGCGAAATGTGTAAGTGTTCTTGAAGCTATTATAAATGACCTTCCTATCATATTGCCATGGCCTCCCAAGTAGTAAGTGACAAACATCCATTGGAACAACATCACACCATACTCAGTCCTAGTAGTGCTTTCCAATTGTAAAAGAGACAAGGCATTGATGCTTTACCTTGATATCACTACCCTCTTAAAGCCAGCTAAGTTTATATGGTTTCGGGTGTGGATCCATCTTGAAATCTAGCTTTTGCAGCATCTCCAGGGAAACACAATTCTCGAAGCTCCTACTATCAATAATAACCAAGCAAACCTTGTCCTTAGATGAGCACTTTGTGTGAAAGACATTAGACCTCAACCAATTATCCTCACTAGGAGTTGCCCCAATCTTAAGACTCCTTTGAACAAGTAAGGAAGTCCCATGGTCGGGCATAGTAACCTCATCCTTATCTCCATGGTCAAATTCATGGAGATTCATCATAACTCATCACTTCTCGTCTTATTCCTCGGCTTCATCTTCTTGACTGAGGCAACCACTGGATCGGTGGGACGTTCAAAACCTATGCCAAATCCATGGCACTTAAAGTACGGTCTTGACTTAGAAGTAGACTCTTGCTGTGGTTTGTGCACTTCACTTGTTACTTGACATTTAAGGGTGGTTTTAGCACCACTAAGGCTCCTTGAATTCGAATTCTTGATAAATCCTTCTTTAACCCGATTTGTTGTAAAACCCCCATACTTGTTTAGAGCCTCAACTTTTTAAGGCAGAACATCATCTTGAAGGGTGTTATATGGCTGCAATTGAATAGTTTTAGAAATTTCGAACCTCAAACCAGCAAGGTAGCGAGCTATGGACTGCTCCTCACCCTCTTGCAAGTCTCCTTTAATCATTAGATTTCAAACTCAATCGAATACTCCTCCACAATCATATTATGCTGCTTCAAATTCTGAATTTTGAGGAAGATATCTTAGCGATTGTGGAAGGGAAGATACTTCCTTTTTAGTTCTTTCTTCATATTTTACCAATTTTCAATCTTCTTCTTGCCATCTCTTTGATGCTGCCTCTTTAAATTTTCCCACCAAAAAGAAGCATCCTTGCTCATCTTGATAGCCACCAACTTCACCATTTACCGCTAGGGGGGATCACAATACTCAAAGACACGTTCGATGGTATTAAGCCAATCTAAGAAGTCATCAGCATGCATTCTTCCTTCCAATTTTAGAATATCAAACTTTGGATTGAATCTGGAACCTTCATCATTATTACATTTCTCATAGTAATCATCATCTCGGTATTGATCTTCATACCTTCCTCCATGATCATAATCTCTTGAATGCTTGTCTTTAGGCTTCTTGCTCCTTAAGTAATTTTGAACTTGGCTAGGCGGCATAGTTCCCTCGTCAAAACATTCATCACCTTCACCTTCCATGAAGGTCTTTGATGCCATAGGATCATCATTGATAGTCATTGATTAGTGCCCAAGAAGTGCTATTTTGAACCCTATTTTAGATAGGTTTTGAGTGCTTTTTGCGCGCTAATCATGTCATTTATGCCAATTGAAGTGTTCAAGTCTTCTTAGTACTCGCTTATGCGTTTAAGAGGGTATTTTTGGTTTGTTTTGCGGTTTTGCGCGTGCTTTGGGAGTTCAATATGACATGATGAATCATGAAGATTGAACTCAATTGTCCTTCATCGAACAGACGAATCAACGAAAGAATGAAAGCGAAGTGATGGAAATCGATCACGATGAAGGGCGGGAAGCAATGCGTGATGAATCGGCAAATCGGGAATTTCGAGATTCGCGAAAATTTATTTGGGATTGCGAAAATTTATGACATAGCGAAAAAATTCGCAATCTTATAATGCAATTTTAAATAGACACGAAATTTATTTGAAACCTTTGTTCTAAGCGAAAATTTTCTACCCATTTCTCTCACATAAATTTAAGCTAAGCTAGCGAAATTTCGTATATGAAATCACCCTTTACTTCGCGAGGAAATTTTGCATTTCGCTATCTCTTGGTGATTTAGTAGCTAGCTGAGGTACCGTAACTAATGAATTTTATTTTACTGCTTGAAATTTTGAACATGTAAATTCTTGCTGTCGTACTTTTATATTAATCTGTCCGACTTCAATTTTGGTGTATTACTCTCTTGTCCCTAAAATTAGCCAAGTGTTAGGCTTTTGTGGTATTTTCATACATTAAGATTGGCCTATATAAAGCCCCTCCATTTTGTAACCAAAAGCAACAAATTAGAAAAGCAATTTTTGTGTTAAGTTTTATTTGTTTTGTCTCATAGTTTAGTTAGGGTTTGCTTTTCTCTCTTCTCTCTCCCCTCTTTCCCTTATTTTCTTGTACTTAAACACCCCTCTTGAGGATGACAACTCAAGAGATGTAGCTAAGCCTCTTTCTTGAAGAGAGGAAGCTAGCTTGGTGGTGGGGCATATGGGTTGTCCTCTTGTATTAAAGCTACGGTACCGTGTTTATATTTTATCTTCTCAAAAATGGTTGAATAGCATTGAATGTTGACTAATTTGGCCAATACTTACCGTAGCGGGATACGGTGCATACTTATTGCTAGATGCAGCATTGGTTCATTAGATAGTCTTCTGAGCCTCGAGATGATATTTAATGTTAGGGTTCAAGCGAAAGACCGTAGATGCATGTTACATGTGTTAACTCAAATAGGAGTTGTTTTTAGGGTGAGGTTTGCTAGTTAAACATAGATCCGGTTGTGGCTTGGACTATAGGTTGCTTGTCATAACGCGAGGATAAAACCCGAGGACACTTGTTGCCCTAAGTTACCAAGTTAGTGACCTAAATCTTCAGAGTTAACTTTTCACACTTCATTTCAGTTTTTTACGAGTTAATCAATTTTCAAACTCATCCTGCTTGTTTTGAAAAATTAAAAGAATCCCGAATAGAAAGTCTTACCTTCGTGCACTTATGCCGAATCATTCCTAGGATGAAAACCATCCCCGATGTTCGACCTGAACCACTATCTTTGCGGTAGCTTGACTACGGCGTGTAGTAGGGGCTTAGTCTCTCAATTTTGTTGATTTTAGCTCAGCCTATTGTGGCACGAATCAGTCATATGCCTTTGTAGACGTTGAACCATAGATTTAAGATCAACATCGCATTTTTTCAATGGGGGTTGAGAACCACTTGAACCATGATTAGGACTCTAGTCTCCGGAACCAAGAACACCCTTTTTCTTATGATCAGCCATCAATCACCTGGTTTTGATACCACTTTGATGCAAGGTTAGGACCGTGATAGATGATCTTCAAGTTTAGATAAGTGAAAATATGGGTTTAGGGTAGTTTTCTAGGGCCAAAATAGGTTATGGACGAATTTTGGAGATTTTCTAAGTTAGGGACGGTGTATTTATGGTATATAAGGAAAAAGAGGGTATTTAGGATTAGTAGTATGGAACAAGATTTGGAAAGTTTTGGGTTAAGGTTGAAAATTTGGTTATGGAAAGTTTAAAGAAAAAATGAGATGGTGAGGAGAGTAGAGTTTGCACAAGAGTAGTTACTTATTGGGTTACTAAAAAGATCCACACAAGATAGATGATGGGTAGGCGCCATAATCAACTGTGACGAGGTTGATTGATAAGCCGGGACAAAACATGCAAGGAATCCACCTAGGTATAAGAAGCCTGAAACTAGCCTAAGGAATCCACACAGAATGAAGAACTCTTAAAGAAATTTGAAACTTTATTAAAAAACTTGAATAAGATGAAACAAACACAACTAAAGGGTATTTATAGGCCCCTTACTTTCTAAATCAAATAAAGCAACTTCTACTTTAACTAGGAAAAGAAACTTTCTAAATTACATAAAGTAACTCCTAAAAGAAAACTTTCTAAAATAAATAAAACAAATCTTCCTAAAAGAGATAGAATAAAATCTGGGAGTAAATCTCCTAGCAAATCTTTCTAAAAGAAATACAACTGAATCCTTAAGAAAATCCTCTAGAAGATCCTGTGGCTTTACATAAGGGATTTGCCTAAGTTTGACCACTTTTTTTTGCCTTCCAAGTCCCAAATGAGGTCCAAAAAGGGAGTTTTCACATGTGTTAAATGCTTTTTTACCTCCCCAATCCAATTCTTCAATAATTAAGGCTGAACTCCTAATGTTTGGCGTGTTTATAGAAGCTCTTGCATCACCTTGAAACCCATGTGGAGCATATTATTGTTGAAAATTTTACTTGGACGTTGTTGTGCTCTACCTCCATATGAGAAATTTTCATGGTTCCTGAGTGCTAGTGTGTAGTGAGTTGGCAAGTTAAGGTTTGGATTACAGTTTTAGCTTTTATTAGCATTGAGAAAATGTGCCTTCTCAACTTGATAAGGATCCTCATGGGCTAGTCCCTCATCAGCACTACTCTTCTGCTAATTTCCATCAACTGTTCCCACTTCATGTGCTGAGTGCATTCTTCTATCTTTGCTTCCCATCTTGTTCATCAATGCATCAAGTTTTGCTTCTATGGTAGTCGTGCATTCGACTCTATCACCGCTTCCTTTGTTCTGTTGTTGCTCCTGAGGGCTTCAGATGGAGCTCTATAGTTGCATTTGGCAAGATCTTCAATCAACTGTTTTGCCTCTTCAGCACTCTTCCTCTTGAATGCTCCATAACAGGCTATATCAATTATACCTTTGGAGGTGTAGTTCCTAGAGTGATAAAAGATGTCCATTTAGGTGGTAAAATCTATTCCATGCATTGGGCATCTTTTCAACAATCTCTTATATCTGTCCCATGCATTATAAAGACTTTCATCATCTCTTTGTTTAAACACTATGATTTCCCTTCTCCTTTCTAAAGTGAGGGTAGGAGGGAAGAATCTGCTTATGTAAGCCTCCACTAACTCTCCCCAATTGTTCATTGATCCATAAGGCAGTTATTCAAACTAATTGGCTGCCACATCTCTTAGTGAAAAAGGGAAAAGTTGCAGCTTTATCACCTTAGGTTTCACCCCATTCAGCTTTACTGTTTTTTCCATCCACAAAAATCTTCCCATATGCTCATTGGGGTATTCACTAGGATGTCTAGTATATTGATGTTGCCGCACCATTGTGATCAAAGTCGGCTTTAACTCAAAATTTTTGCCTCTATAGCAGGTTGTCTCACAATAGAGTATTCATCTTGAACTGGCCTCAAAAAATCCTCCATAGTCATTTGCCTCTGAGGTCTCTGTTTGCCTTTTTCTATATAGACTAAAACCCCTCAAATTAACATAGCTACAAGAGCCTTACACTTCTCTTGCATCCATGTTACTTTGGATAAATTTGTTTGATAAAATAATTTTCTCTTAATGTTCATGATTTAAATGTACAGAGGGTTCAATCTATGACTTTGCAAGTGCCGCAGTCCTCTGATAGTAATCTGAATGTAAGTCCGAGGTATCATTCCCACGAGATTGATAAAGCGATACATATCAACTACCCCAACTACTAAAATTCCATACTATTTGGACTCAAAACTCATAGTGAAGGTTTATCTACATGACACGAATTAAAAATCACATACTATTGTATAATATTTCAAACTAAACTAAAACAAAAATAAATGAATGAAATAAGAAATTGTATATAAAAGAATGGATTGAATCGATTTCTAACGTAGGAAGCTTGAAACCATCGGTGAAATATGGAGCAGTCAATTCGGCACTAAATCCATTTGCTTTGTTCTATGTATGAATATGGTTATTGTCAGATTTCCTAATTGTGGAATTGGATCTCTCCATATTCATTGATTGGATATCCTTCTCCTCGAAGACAAGATCAAACCGACTACACAGTATTCAAAACTCTCTTGAATCTGGGTATTTATCTTTCTCAATACTTCACACCCATTTCACATTGTGGTAGAACTTTTGCTTTACCTTCTCGGGATTTTCGCAGAGAGTTTCTACTACTTAATTGGTATTTCGACCTCCGGATCTATGGGTTTATCCCTTTCCCTTGATTAGTCTAAGCTAACACGGGGATTGGAACTTACCTATAGATTAAGGTGAACTCTCACGATTATTTATGTTATTAAATACACCCCTTTAAAAATTTAATTATGAGCGAATGGGGGATTTATCAAAATGAACTTCGAGCTCAGCGGTTGTCAATGGTAGTCGAACATACCTAGAAAAGAATGCCCTCAACTCACCGAGGAATCTCGTCTACGTATCCCACTTGCGAGAGGGCATCACGGATATCGGGAAGTAAGATACATTCCCTCCAAGGTATTAGAGTACTACCATTGAACTATCCATTCAAAATGACATCGATTAAGTAAAGCAGACCAATTAATTCTCCCATTATTGTGCGGGAAGCGTAGCTAAATGTAAATCAAATCCAGTGAGCTACATTACGATTGCATTGCGAATTAGAAATGGGCACGATCCGCGCACAACCACTGTAATTGCAATAAAACTGAGAAAAATGAATTCCAGAAATTCGTCTAGATTTCATAAATTTTCAGCCAGTAATACTTAAGAAAAATAATAGAACTAAAGATCCAGCTCTACTCGTCTCTGCACAGTTCGCAGATTCAAAAAAAAAAAATTAAAAATAAATAAAAAAATAAAAATCTACTCTAAAATATACACTGAGTTCCTCTTATTCTACTCCGCTGCAGGTAGTGAAGACGAAACTTACTTTACTCTTCAACATCTATATCTGTTTATACTACAAAGAATCTTAGGCGAGATCCCCAAAAATACTCAGTGGAAAATCCAAAGAAAAGCCCATTCCTTTGTTCTATGTCGACCTCAAGTTGATGTGGCGTGCCATGGAGACCATGAATTACTTTCGTGATAAATTATGACTGCACTATAAGATTACAACAGTTTATCTTGCAAATTCCTTTGATCGATGGTGTGACGTTCAACCTCTTTGCTCATCATTCCTTCCGTGTTGATGTCGCGACCTCAGTTACATGTTGCGACATCATCGTCTTCCTATTCTTCCAGAACTGGTTTGCGACATATGATTTTAGGTTCCATTCACTTTCTTCTGATATATGATGACTTCCATGTGATGACTTTAGTTCTTAATTACTTAATCTATGTTGGTGGTCTTCTTGCTTTCATATCTTCCAGAATTTTGCATGTGCGATCTCAGCTGGTGATGCTCGCGACATCTATTCATTACAATTTCTTTCTTCTGGTTGCAACCTCAGTTCTACGTTGCAACCAATTTCCTCCTTCTCACCTGTTTGGGGTGAGGCCTGGATCATCTTAGACATCAATTTCTTCACGCTCATTTTCTTGGTCGCGACCTTGGCGAGGTGAAATTTTAAGACATCATTCCCCGATCCATAGAAAAACGTGAAAGGTAAGCGAGTTCGGTTCTAGCAGTCTTATTGGCTACGGGGTTGCGACCTCCTTTCAAACTCTATTTTTGGTTGCACCTTCAGTCATTGTTTATAATAATCGCGACATCAGAATGATGTCGTGACTGGAGCCTTTGTTCATGGTTGCAACCTTTCTTTTTTTAAAACCTCTCTTGGTGGCTTCATAGAGGGATCCTTGTCGCGACCAGGGGTGAGTCAGCCAGCAGCATCATTTCTTTTCGGTTGGTGTGCGACATCGAGAGTGGTGTAGTGACATGAATTTCTTCCATGATTATTTTCTTTTGATGCTAAACCATTTTTCTTTGTGCTAACCTCTATTCTTGAGTCACGACTACTTCTTTAAAGTTCTCTGTTCTTAACTGCCCGACTTTGTTGATGTCGTGACTTGGGGTGCTTTATTAATAAGCATTCACTGTGAACAATTTTCAGTTGTGACCTCAATTATCTTCTTGTTTGGTTTCTTCGATTTTGCTAGATTTGAGTTTATTTGTATTTTCTGTAATGAAATTTGAGTTAATCATCCACTTTTCTGCAATTAAATCACATTTATCTCGTAACATACTCAGAAAAATGGATTAAAAATCTAATGAGTTTAGACTGCATCAAATTCCAAACTTAAAATTTTGCTTGTCCTCAGAACTGAGAAAAGAAAGAATTGTTTGTCCTCGAACAAATGAGCTTAGAATTTTAAGGACATTTTTAAATTCACACCACAGTCTTTCTCATTCCACCCTTATGATGCGGAATTAAGAGACTCTGACATTATTTTAAATTTCAGTTTTGATTCAAGAATAAGACATAGTATACTTCTATCACAAAATTTCTTAATGAAGTAATGTATTTAAATAGTTTATTCAACAAGTCTTGTTACGTATTGTGTGTGAATTATTCAATCCTTTTCATCTTCAAGTTGAATTTAGTTAATCTTAAGGAGTTTTCTTGGATCGATTGTCAAGTCCCATGAAGCTTGTTTTCATATTAATCTCTCATTTAATGTTGCAGAGTAAATTCAACCTTCAAAATCAATGAGGTCTTTCAGGCTTGTAATGTTGGGCTTAGGTAATTGGGTAGATAATGGAAAAATTTAAGTTGTAAATCACCCAGTTTCCACCCTTTTCTATCCTCGTTGCCTTCAACTTTCACCCTTTTTCTTCTTTGTACTTGCTGATTCTCCTCACTCTTGGCCTGATTCATCTTCATGTTGAATTCTTTTTAGGGAATTTCAATTTTCATATACTCTTTATTCAGGTCAGTTCCTTTGTTTCTTGACTCTTTTACTTTTGTTTTTCTAGGATTGGGAATAGTGCAATGTTTTGTCTTCTTAGGCTTTCTATTACTCTTAGAGAACTTTGAAATTGCTTGACTCCGTACCAGTTGGTATTAGGGTACTAGGTGTTAAAACACCCCCTCATGAGCTTAATTGTTCGAGGAAATAGGCCCGCAAGACAAAACTTATTCCCTTTTTTTTCACTAGCTTACCTTCTTTACTTCTTCGCCTCCCTTCATTTGTAAAAATTTGAAGCTCTATTTTTCCCCCCAAACTTGTTTCTTCCTTTATAATAAACTTTTTCTGGCCCGAAGCCCCGGATAATTTGGGCTCTTTGTTTGCGAGGTTTATTGCAAGGAAGGGAATTTAGGTTTTAGATTTGTTGTTTAGTGAAGAAATAAGGCTTATTTGGCTAAAATCAGGGCTTCCAGAGAATATGCTTAAGCATATATTGAGGGTAGGCTTAGAAAGCTCAAACTACCAGGGATGGCCTCTATCATTTCTTGTTGTTTGTTTCACCTAAGATTTCGCCTCAATCAATAATCGAACAGGATTAGGACTGCAGACTCTCAATTCTGAATTTCAAGAAGATGTTCCTAATTCTGTCAAAGTTTCATAAGTTTTGTTGACCCAAGTGTATTATTTCTTCAAGACTACGTATTTATTTACTGTCTCTGCTTACATTATTTCATCAGTATTTTGTTCCATCCAAGTGATAACCAATTTTCCAATTTTTGCAAATGCGAATTTAAACAATGCAGTCAATATTCCTAATTTCCAGTTTAATCATTCACGCCCTGATTCTTCCTGAAATTGTTGTTCTTGGGAAAGAACAGAATTATTTATTTGATTCATGCACAAAAAGGAAAAATGACACAAAAATAAAATTTCATATATCTCATTCGTAATCGGAGACATCTACTTATCCACAATCAAATTCTCATTCAACAAGTAAAAAGCAATCCAACAAGCAAACAAAAGTAACCATAAAATGAAAATTCAATCAAACAAGGGATAGGTAGGATAAACCCAATGGATTTTCATTAGAATTTGTTTTGGGAATGCATATATTGACAACATGCTAAAAAGAAACAAACTTTCAGTTTCCCTTTCTTCTTTTGTAGGCCTTTTTAGGTATTATGTTGGGAGGATCTACATCAAAACTGGCCTCGCTAGGATTAAACTTAGGGAATTTTATTTCAACTTTTTGTCTTTCTAAGGCAGGGGAAATTCCATTGCCTTTTGCGAGATGTTCATTGCTTAGTTGCACTTTTCTGAATGAGCTTGTCTTTATCCCCACGATTAACTATTCAGTACCACCTCGGAAATTCATTCAAACGGCTTGGATAAGTTACGATTGATTAAGTCCATACTTTCCAACCATGCTTTCCTTACATACTCGTAAGTCATCTTCCCATTCTTGATCTTTCTTTCATTATCTTTTCCAAACTCTTTGAGCAGTTCCTTATAGATATCTTGAACCCATCAATCTTCTAAGCATGTTATTCTCCATTGTTATCTCTCCTTCTCCTTTATTAAGTTCGACATTTGACATCGCACCCCGAATTGATTATTGTAAAAGCATGGCATGTTTATTCTTTCCATCATCTTCTCTTCTTGTTTCTTGACTCCTCCTTGTGTTCTTCTTCTACGATTCTCCGAGTTTCTTCCCATATTTGCTCCTTTCTTAGTTTGTAGCCTCCATAGATTCTTCTTTGATGTTGTTGTCTCTCCCATTTAAGTTCTCTCTCCTCCATTTCCTTTTCATCGAACTTCGGCATTTCCATGATTCGTATTTCCTTCTGCTCCCGGATGCTTACGCAGGCGGGCACACATTCACTGTACTTGGAAATAAGGATATGTTGGGCTTGTCCTCGGAAGGTTCTTCTTTGTTTCCGGAAGAGCGACATGCGCTTTTCCTCGAACATTCTGCTCCCGGTTTGTATCTATCTCGCCACCTGTTTACGCATCTAGCCTTGTCGCTTCTTTTGCTTACTTCCTTTTGGTCCCCTTGTCCTCCTGTAAGAGGTGGAGGCAGGACATCTTCATGCACCTCCCAATTTCCTTTCTGTGCCACACGAAGCAAGAATCTAGTAATAGTGGCGGGTGAGAATAATCCTCTTTTATTGCTATGATGGTATCCCTCGATTACAGTTGCTTGATTAGCATTCCCATGTTTATTTTGTATCCTTTCAAAAAGGCATACAACAGGATAGCTTCCTGCTCTCTGACTGTACAAAGGTGTTTGGTAGGTACTATTACAGAACATATAAAATAAAACCAAACCTTTGCCTCTTCTGTGAGAGCTCCCCTTTTTATGGAATGATGGGGATTCTTCTTCGTCACTTCCCACTTTCCTTCTCCTCTAGTCATCCGGTTCACTATTTTTTCATAATTTGGGTTTTCCAACAATTTCTTGTACTTCGACCCATGCTTGAAATCTCTCAGTTTAAACACTTCATTTATGCTTCTATCATCGAAGGGCACCCAAACACCTCTCACGTAAACAGAATCATCCTTCATTCCTACCATGTTTGCATAGAATTCCCTTGGAAGAGCTGAAAATCCTGGTGCTTTGTGCTCCACAAAGAGATGCTGACCCTCTTTTTCTGTGCCGAAAATAAGTGGTTGCGAAACCTCTTTCGTAGATAAATTCTTTGTCACACATCACCTTGTTCCACAATTCTTTAGCTTCTTCTGAAATGAAGTCTTTTTCTTCTTCTATGACCTCTCTCTCGGGTAGCTCACCCTCCTTCGGTTGGTTTCCTTTTTCAGCAGTTACTTCTTCTTCAGGTTGCGTTCAGTGAACTTCTTCCTCTTTGCCGACGTTTCGCGCATGATTTCGTCAATCAATTTGTTGAGATTAGCCATTTCATCTTGGTTTGCTGCCATGATTGAAGGATTCCGAGGGTATGGTTGAGCTTTTTGGTTCGAGGGTTTCAAGACTCAAAACGATGGATGCGGAAATGGAAAGGTTGGGTTGAATTGCAATTTAATGGAATTTTGAGTGGAACAAACGCTGGATTCAATGTGATGATTGCACTACGGGAGTCGCGACCTTAAATGTTGAGCCTCTAAATTAATGATCTTTAATGAATTTATTTTTTTAACTGCTGGGACGCCAAAAATGAGAGGTTTTAAAATTCACTTTTATTGACTTTTAAACTATTTTGGTCGCAACTTCAAAATTTTTGGTTGTGACCTGAAATGTGGTCATGACAGGGACTTTGGTGTTGCAACATAAAAATGTTCTTTCCCTTCTTTATTTCAGTCGTGACCTCAGTTTCATTATTTTGACTTTCTTTCCCACTTTTTATTTTTCACATCTAGCATTCTTGGTTGCAACTTTTGGATTAATGTTGTGACCAAAACATAAACACTCAAATTCACAGCAATTTCAATCTATTCAATTCCAATCAAAACAACTGCAACTAAATTCATCTTCATCATGCAAAAATTTCAACAAACTATGCATCACATTCAAAATTTAAGCATCAAAACAAGATAAAAATTCCCCCAAACTTTCAATCATGGTATATCAAAGATAAATTTTAAAATCAAATCAAGAAGAATAAGATACTGCCCCTTTTTTGTCTCTTATGCTGATTGAAGTTTGAATGCAGATGCTCTCCATTTTGCACAATCTTCATTATCCTGTAAAACTAAAAAAAAATATTTACCTACTCTTCAATTAATAATGAATAAAACCACCATAAGCTATTAGAAATTTAAACACATAAATTTTAAACTATAGCAAGAAAAATTAAAAACAAAGCGGTGTGGATTGCGGCATACAAAGCTACTCAAATTTTTGCAGATCTTATTTTGGACTTCTGCGCCATTGTTTTGTTTCTTCGAACTCCCTTGTTCGGAAACGAAGGAGTTACTCTTCCAGTGCTTTCTCCGGGAGTAGTGCTTTAATATCTTACCATTAACTTTGAACTCCTCATGATTCGCGGTTCTAAGTGTCACTTCCCTAAAGCGTAGTGCTTGATACCGTAAATGGTCCGCTCCCATTTGGATTTGACACTGAAAGAGTCTTAGTACGGAGTTGAATAACGAGGGCACGATACCTGCATGAATTCCCTCCTCAAAATTAGATTGATCATGCCATTTTTGTTTCATCCTTGTAGATCTGGCGCTATCATAAAACCATTCCTCAAACTCTTCAATTCATTTATTTGGAGTAGCCTATCTTCACGAAGAGCTTCAAAATCAAAATTAAGTTTCTTGATGGCCCACATAGCTTTATATTCTAACTTTCGAGGTAGGTGACAGGTTTTCAAAGACAAGAATACGTATGGGGACATTCAATGGGAGTTTTAAAGGCGATTCTGGCCCAGTGCGAGTGCATCATCCAAGCTTCAAAGACCCGATCTTTTACTGGCTGGAACTCGGTCTTTTCGAGAATTCTCTTTATCTCCCTGTTTGGAAATTTCGGCTGCCCATTTGTTTAGTAAAGGATGATAAGCCAAACTCATAATGTGTTTGATACCATATACGCTCATGAGTTTGTCAAACACCTTATTTGCAAATGGCTCCCTCCATCACTAATTATAGTTAAGGTGTCCCAGGCTTCTTGAGAATATTTCTTTGTAAAATCCTGTGGCTTGTATTAGTATCATTCTTTGGACAAGGCTGTTGCCTCGACCCATTTTGATACATAATCACAACTAGGGTATGTATATATTTCCAAATGGCGGAAAAGGCCCCATAAAATCCATTCCCCATACATCAAACAATTGAACCACCCGGGATACCTTGCGGGGGCATCTCTCATGCCCCTTTTCTTGATATTTCCCATTCTTTGGCATTGATCACATAGCTTTACCCATTCAAAAGCAGTCCTTCAAAATAGTAGGCGGTAAAATCTGTTTGGAATTTTTGTGTTATTTTTATCTCTGCAAAAATGTCTCCATATGGTGATGCATGACATTTTGTAAAATCTTGTTTGCTCACCTTAAGGTACATTTCCTTATGTCGAATCGGCTCCTCTTTTAAACAATGGGTCATCCCGGATGGCCCTGTATGCAGTCCTTAGCTTCTTTCTACGTTGGTAGCGGCAGATGCAGGGTGGCATAATTCCATAAACTAAGAAGTTCACAATATCGACATACGGGGTGATTGGGTGACGGCCCCGGAATACTTCTCATCACGGAAAGAATTTTATGCTATTTCTCTTTCTTCCTCTTGTACAGTGGGTTTCTCTACTCTTGACAAGTGATCAGCTATCACATTGTCACTACCCTTCTTGTCTTTTATTTCTAAATCAAATTCCTGCAATAATAGTACCCACCTGATCAATCTTGGCTTTGCTTCTTTCTTTGCCATTAGATATTTAATTGCTGCATGATCAGTGTGTATAACAACATGGGACCCCAAAATGTATTGCCTAAATTTTTCACATGCAAACACTATTGCTAGCATCTCCTTTTCAGTGGTAGAGTAATTTTCTTGAGCTTCATTAAAGGTTTTTCTAGCATAGTAGATGGCGCGAAAACTTTATCTTTACGTCCCCAATCTGACTCCCATTGCAAAATCAATGGCATCACACATGATTTCAAATTCTCTGTTCCAATCTGGTTTTGCCATGATGGGAGCTTCAACTAGTATGGATTTGATTTCTTCAAAAGCTTTATGGCAGGATTCATCAAAATAGAACTTAGTATCTTTTTCCAGCAATCTGCATAGTGGTCTAGCAATTTTTGAGAAATCTCTGATAAATCTTCTATAAAACCAAGCATGTCCTAAGAAACTTCTAATTCCCTTTACTGTAGTGGGTGGCATTAGATTTCTTATAATTGAAAACTTTGCTTGGTTTTTACTGCAAAGCCACAGCTGCGAAAATCATGTGCCCAAAGGCAATTCACGTAACCATAAAATGGCATTTCTCCCAATTTAGAGCTAGATTCTTGTGCTTTTGCACCTTTTGATCTTGTCCCGGAGTTATGCGAGGCCAATTCAAAGCTGAGATCCATACAGCGTAAAATCATCACAGAGATCTCCATAACTTCTTCCTGCTAGATCGGAAAATATAGATTTATCATGCATGCTTTGGAAGGTACCGGGGAGCATTACACAAACCAAATGGCATTCTCTAAAAGCAAAGTACCAAATGGGCATGTAAAGTAGTTTTTCTCTTGATCTTGGTCGCGATAGAAATTTGGTTATATCAGTATCCATCGAAAACAAAAATGAGGTGTCTGCTTGACCTATCGTCCCGATCAATGAAGGCGAGGGGAAAATGATCGCTACGGTTGCGGTATTCAATTTTACGTAGTCAATACACACCCTCCATCACATCCCACGAGTTCTTGTAGGAATCGGTTCATTCTTTCATTTCGATCCACGGTGAATCCACCTTTCTTGGGAACCACATGTACTGGGCTTACCCAAGAACTATCTGATATAACATATATAAAACCTGCATTTAACCATTTGAACTTCTTTTACGACAACTGCTCATCCGCGGAGTTCGGCCTCCTTTGATGCTCAATAGAGATTTTTACGCATTATCCTCAGGCAATATTTTGTGCATGCAAATGGAGGTGAGCAGCATATCAGATCTTTAATTGACCATGCAATTGCTTCCTTGTATTTTCTCATGAGTACGACAGCCACGTTTCTTGACTTGAGTCCAATGCGGGCGATATGATACTTGGTTTCTCTTTTAAGTTCTAAAACTCATATTTCAAATGGCCCGGGCAATTCTTTCAATGTTAGCCCATACTTAGCTGGTTTCTTGCTCATGAGTTTACTGTTTTTGGCTGCTTACTTCATCTTGACTATTTTCATTTATACTCGAGACTGTTTCCTTGTTAAACAGCTTTGAAGGCAGTACTTCACAATTAAGGCTCTCAAGATACTGAAAATTCATCTCAATTTCATTGATAGAGTGTTGAAGGATACAATCGAATTGATTCAAAGCATTGAGAAGACTATTGTTCCTACAACCATACCTGGCTGTCTGCATCTACATCGGGATGTTCCTGAGACTCCCTATTAATATTAAAATGCCTTGCTTCATTTCCAACCACGAGTGTCGGTTCACCATTACGTACATCTATCCAAAGGCGGCTCCGGTTGCTAAAGAAAGGTCTTCCGGCAACAAAGGAACTTGGGTATCTTCCTCCATCTGCACGCTGATAACAAATCCAATGGGAAGATGAATTTCCAAACCTTACAATCACGTCTTCAGAATGCCTTCTGGTTGTGCCATTGATCTATCGTCCATCTGCAATGTAATTTACATTGAGTAAGTTCCCCAAATTAGAATGATCTCTGCTGGCCCGATAGGAGCATCAAATTTATACTAGTGCGAATCATAAAGCTTTCTTGAATTCATATTTCCCTATGGAGCAGGGGAATGGTGGCGCCGGTCTTTCATGCTTTTATTTGGGAGCTTTTTCTTTGGATAATAGCCCTTTCAGATCTTGATCAAGTTCACTGTTCCCTCCTCGGCTATCTTCTTTTCTTTCATAGGTATCTCCTTCGAGAGAGAATTTTGCATAAAGAGCATTTATTGATGCCTCGCAAATGGATATTTATTTCTATCTTCTTGAAAATGTCGAGAGTTTAGAAAATTGTTCTTCTTGCGACTTAAGTCTGCGTGGAAATGGCTTGAAGGTTATGGTAGTACTCCTTCCGTGCTACCGGTCATTTACTTCCCTTTCAATTTGTTCAATCACAAAATTTGTTCTTCTCTCCTTCTTTTAGATCTCTTCTTTTACGCCTCGATCTCTTCTTTCCTTTGTCCATACCATTCTTTGCTTTCAAATCCTTCATTGCCAATTTAGTTGCCATGCGGAGTCCTTTGGTTTCTTCAGTATCACTAGAGATATTGTACCCTTTGCTTTCCGATTTGGCATATTCGGGGCTAGCAGATTGCCCTGTCTCAAAATTTTTCGTGAGGCACTAACATTTCATACGAAACATTTGAGACTTGCAAAGCTTTTCCGACGAGATAATTTCTGTTCATGGAATTGTAATAGCCTCTTGTTTGTCCCCATGAGCTACGACATTTGTTCTTCAAATGGTTGAGTCCTCCCTCGACCACGATATTCATTTAACTTTCACCTCGCTAGCTAACACTTCATTTATCCTTACTAAGGGTTAATCCATGCCTTGGGCCTTGTGTTGCCCCTCGCTATATGGTTCCTCAGTCTTTGGGTTGTAGTGTGTGGGCAAGTTAAGTTGGCTTGAAATGATAACTTCTTGGCTCGTTCATGTACTTAACCTCCTCGACCACCATAGAATCTTCTTCTGTTGGCTTTGTCGAAGCACTTCTTCTCATAAGTTCTCTTTCCACTACTCCTATTTCATGAGCAGTGTGCATCTTTCTCTCTTGTTTGTCCATCCTATGCATTATGGCATCCAACTTTGCCTCCATGGCTGTCATCTTGCTCAGCTCCATGACCCCTTTTCCTCCGCTATTTCCTCTTGAAAACTCAGATGGAGCTTTCATATTGCATTTTTCCAGGTCTTCTATAAGATCTCTCACCTCTTCAGCACTTTTAGTTTGGATATCGTGTGGAACGTGTAACACTGGATAATATCTATTTGAGTAGATACACTGTAGTCATCTGGGATCATAAATCTAATTGTGACCTCTGACGTTATGATCTGAGACGTGTGAATCTCTTATCTTCCTTTGTTGGAATACTATTATCTCCTTCATTCTCTCTGAGTGAGAAATGGAAGAATACGCCCAGTAGGCTTCTGACTCTTCGAGTATCAACCGGACATGATGTGATTAGCACATGGTGACCATATCAATGGAAGAGATTGTAACATACTCAGACCTGCATTTATTGACCAGCATGGCTGTAAGCGGGATCTTCCACGTTTTTCGTTTGGGTCCTTGATTGGGATGACCCGGTAAAGCGATGTTCTTGAACCATTGTAATCAAAGTGGCTTTTGTTCAAAATTATTTGCATATACGATGGGCTGTTGATTGCGAGAATCTCTTCTGGAATAATAGGCCTCGAGAAATCCTCCATTGTGTCGGTAATGGGAGGCCTTTTTGGTTAATGTCCTACGTTTATACTAATACGGTCATGTCTCTCGTCGCAGGCTGCGTTTTCTGCTCTTTCGTCTTTCTTGACTCTCCCCGAGTGTTCTCTCAATTCGATATCGGGTGAGAAGCCAGTCGAATCTGTTTCCTATGCATTAAAGGTTTTCTGAAATCAAAACACTCATGTTATGGATTAAGTCAAACTAAACAAAATATTTTCAACATGGCTTGTTGAATTAGTGGTGATGTAGCCATAGCATAAAACTATTTTTGTTCTTTCAAAAGGTCAAATTAGTATTCCTTCTTTGTCGAATATTGATCTATTTAATTCTTTCAATCCCAGCAACGGCACCATAAAAACACAATTTGCCTTGCCATATAGACTAAACTCAGGTGTTCAGCTAAGAAAGCCTTACACTTCTGCATCCATATTTACTTTGGATAAATTTGTTTGATAAAATAATTTCTCTTAATGTTCATGATTTAAATGTAAGGGTTAGGTCTATGACAACTTTTAGTACAGATAATAAGTAGTAAATCTGAATGTAAGTCAGGTATCATTTCCATAGAGATTGATAGCGAATTACAGAATCCTTTACCGACACTAAAATTTTCATACTATTTGGACTCAAAACTCATAGTGAAGGTTTTATCTACACGACACAAATTAAAAATCTATACTATTGTGTATGTTTCAAAGGCTAAACTAAAACAAAAATAAATGAATGAAAATAAATTGTATGTAAAGTGAGTTAAGATCGGTTCTTGTGGCTTGAAAACCGTCGATGAAATACAATGGAGCGTCAGTTCGACACTAAATCCATTGCTCTATTCTATGTATGGATCTGGTTATTGTCCAAGATTTCCTAATTATTGGAATTGGATCTCTTCATATTCGCTGATTGGATATCCTTGTTTCTCTCGAAGACAATATCAAACCAGCTACCTGTATTCCAAACTCTCTTGCAAGATCTGGGTATTTTTCTTTCTCAATACTTCACACCCGTTTCTGTTGTGACCATAACTTTGCTTTACCTTCGGGATTTTCGAAAAGTTTCTACTACTTAATTGGGTATGGCTCAACCTCCAGATCTATGGGTTTATCCCTTTCCCTTGATTAGATCTAAGCTAACACGGGAATTGGAACTTACCTATAGATTAAGGTGAACTCTCTGATTATTTATATTGTTAAATACACCCCTCCGACTTCAATTATGAGCGAATGGGGGATTTATCAAAATGAACTTTAGAGCTCGACGGTTGTCAATGGTAGTGAGACATACCCAAGAAAGAATGCCCTCCAACTCACTGGGAATCTCCGTGTCATTGTCACGTGGGGGTATCACGGATATCGAGTAAGATACATTCCCTCGAAATTTGGTGGTAGAGTGCTTAACGGTAGGAACTTCATTGAGAACGACACCGATTAAGTAAGCAGAATGATAATTCTCCATTATTGTGCGGGAAAGACTATAACTAAATGTAAAAGTAAAATCCAGCGACTGCATTCGGTCTTGCATTGCGAATTAAATGGAGCAGATCCTTACATACAGTACTGTAATTGCAATAAGGCGAGAAAAAATGAATTCCCGAAATTAGTCTAGATTTCATAAATTTTCAGGCGGTAATACTTAAGAAAAAATAATAGAATAAGATCGGCTCTACTCGTCTACTTGCCACAGTTCACAGAGGAGTTCAAAACAAAAATAAAAAAAAAAAAATAAAGAAATAAAAGCTGCTCTAAAATATACAGGTTCTCTTCTTTCCCTTTTTCTGAATGATGGCAGGAAGCTTACCTCTCATAAGGCTATCTATAAAAAAGCTCAGGGCGATCTAAGTAACCAGGTGGAGGCTCAAGAAAAGCGACAATTTGTTCCTATGCGACCTCAAGAGTTGATGTCGTGACATGGATAATCTTGGTGCTCGTGATCGGTGCGACTTCTTTTCTAAGTTGCAACGGTTGTCTTACAAATGCCTTTGATTGGTAGTAGCGACATCGTTTGTGAAATTGTGACCTCTTTTGCTCATCATTCGCCGGTGATGATGTCGACCTCGGTTATGTCGCGACATCATTGTCTTCCTATTCTTCCGACTTGAGTTGCGACATCGGTTTAGGTTGCGACCACTTTCTTCATTTGTATGATGACTTCAATGTGATGACTTTGATTCTTTGGTGCAATCGTGTTGGTAGGTCTCTTGCTTTCATATCTTTCAATTTTATCGCGACCTCATGGTGATGATTAGTTGCACAAGTGCTATTTTGAAACCCTAATCGAGATAGGTTTTGAGTGCTTTTTTTACAACACTAATCTCATCTGCGGTCGCCAAGTGAAAATTGTTTAGGTCCACTTGGTATCACTTATGCCATTTCGAGGTTATTTTTGGTTATTTGCAGGTTTTTGTGTACCTCGTCCATTAAAGTCGAATTTGATATCGAGATGTGTTGAACCATGAAGATTGAAACTATTTTCGGCCATTAAACATATCAAAATTCAGTGAAGAAACGAAGGCAAAGTGATAAAGAAAGGATGCAGTGGCATAGCAGTGAAGAACAGGCAACCCAGGAAATTTCGCTATGATTGCGAAAATTTAGTAAGGGATTAGAAAAATTTGATCGTGGCAAATTGTAGTCTGGCAGAAATCAGAGGAGCTAGTGGAGCTAGCGGGGAATTTAGGCTATATGTGAAAATCACGTGCCTGGCGGGTTCTCCAGTTTTGAGTTATCTCTCCAAGGTGCTGCAGCTGGAGCTGTGAGGGTTCGCGTAGCTAAGCGGAAGTGTGCATAATGAGATTCCCATTTTCATGCTCTGTATTTTGTTTGGCTAGGCTGATGCACTGGTTCTTGAGTGCCCATCTTCCAGCCAGTGCTGCCTGGCAGAAGTTCCTGCACTGTTAATTTGTGTAGTGTCTTAGTTTGATTATTATTACCTCCTTGTCCTTGTATGAGCCAATATCATTAGGCTTTCTTGTGGTTTCACATTGGGTGGCTATGCAAGCCCCCATTTTGCCAACCACTAGCTTAATCTTTTGGCAATTTTTCATTTTATGTAAATATCTCCCGCAGCTTTCATTTTAGGGTTTGCTTTTCTCTCTTCTCTCTCCTCTTTCTTTCATTTTCTAGGCTGCCAAACACCCCTCTTGAGGATGACAACTCAAGAGATGCTTGGCTAAGCCTCGCAGCTGAGGGGTTGCTAGCTTGGTTTTGGGGTTCTTTGCGAGGTTGTCTTCATGTTTTTTTGAATGCTACGAGGTATTGTATTTATGGCTCCGAAGCACTGACCGGGTTTAATATCATTTAATGTCATTACTTTGGCTGGCCGCACCATGCTTTGAAGTGCAGTGCATACTTATTGTTAGATGCCTTTGTTATTCTTTAGATAGCCTTTACGAACCGAAATGAGGTTGAGTGCTAGGGTTTTAACTAAAAGGAATTTGTGAATGCATGTTACGTGGGCTCGAATAGGAGTGGTTTAAGGGTTAAGGTTTTCTAGTTAAACAAAGATCCGGTTATGGCTTGGACTATAGGTTGCCATAGTGAGGATAAAAACCCGAGGACACTTGTTACCCCGTGTTTTCAAGCTAGTGACCTAAACCTTCAAAGTTACCTTTCCACACTTCACTTTCGGTTTTACGATTAATCGACAACGAGCAACTCTCATGTTTTTTTTTTTGAACAAAAATCCAAAAATCCAAACTAAAAAGCCTCACCATTTTCAACAACGTCACGAATCATTTCTAGGATGAAAACCATCCCGTGTTCGACCCCAGACGTATGCTACGATGGCTTGATACGGCGATGGGAGGAATATAGGAATATAATTTTGTTGATTAAGAGCCACTTTAATGGCGCGATAAAATGGCGTTGGGGATGGTGCCAAACTCACGAATGATAAGTTGAAGTGTACTTGTAATCGTCATTCAAGTGAAGGTGACCTTGCAATGCGCCTCCCGATTACGATGCTTTGCCTTTGTTTTGTTTTTTATATACGGTCGATTTTAGCTAACCTTAACCACTTTTTACTTGAGATTGTTTGTGTGCTCTTTGTTGTGTCTCGGTTATTGTAACGGGTGTTTATACTGCTTGGGAAGAGAGAGACATCAATTAGTGCAAGAATCGATTACACCAGTACAAGGTTGTGAGTAAGGTGGCACGCGGTGACACCATGGAGCTGTGAGGAGCAGTGAGTCGGCCAGTACCCAGTGAATCCGACCTCTGGATCCATGAGGGATCACCTTTTCCTAGGTTAGTGCCCCTTCACCGTCATACCTCTCTGAAGATGTAGCGGTGAGGCCCTAGCAATTTTCTCCCACATATCATGGTATGGAAAATGAAAATCCATACACATATAAGAGGATTTTGAGAGATTTGCACAGCCTTTAAGGAAGGGTATGATGGACATGGATTTGCCGCTTGGCACAAGCATTTCCATTAACCCTAAGGACAAGGCCAAGATTTGGCTTAACTCACGAGGCCTAGAACCATAAGAAATTGGGCTGGCTGCGGCGGGAATTCTTAAAATTCTTCGGTGCCTGAAGACCAACAATTTGAAGAGACAAATTTATACCTTTGCGGCTCAAGATGGTGAGGTTTCTGAGTGATGGGACCCAGATTTATGGAGACAATCGATTACATGCCGCACCATGGGTTTTGACCATGGATGTTGGTAAACCATTTTATGATGGTATGTCCCCACCCGTGAAACAATTCTTTGAAAACAATGTGGGAGTAACTTTAAGCAAACACCGGATGAGGCCATGGACTTTTGAGCTATGTAACGAAACCTCTAAGGCATGGGATGAGGTGAGAGTCGAGGGATGGGAGGAATTCAGAGGCCTTCGAACACTTGAGGGGTATGTATGCACTTTCAGAGAGATCTGAGGAGGTAAAAGAAAAGCGACCACTTTAACTCGAAGATTGGACCCAGCTTTGGAAATGAGAATCGGCATGATGCAGCGTGAATGAGTTATCTGCATCCCAACCTTCTTGTTTCAATTATCAGTCAAATAGTCACCCTGGGGAGCACTGTCAAGAGCATGCCCATGTACTGAATTAGAATAGACCACCCATAAATGCTCCATATGGCAACTCCTATGACCTTAATTCGAGAAACCATCCAAACCAACCATAGGCTTAAAACCCACACGCCATGTCCCTTGAACTGCGGTTGGCTCCTCTTCAGCACAACAACAGTCGCCTCCACTTTCTTCTTCTGTTGAGCAAGCGATCCTGAATTTAAGTAAAGTGGTAGGCACATTTGTAGAAGAACATAAGATGTTGAATGTTCAAACTAATTAGAAAATTGAAATAGTCGAAAGCTCACTCAACGGGAAACTGGACAGTATGCACTCTGAGATAAAAAAGTTGTCCAACCAACAACAGCAGGGTTCAGAAAAAGGGAGGGTTCCCTCCCAGTCACAGCAACATCAGATAGAAGTGCATGAAATAGGTTCGACCAATGATCCAAATGTAAGAATTGATGAAGCCAAGGCAGTGGTGACTCTAAGTGGTAGGAAGCGAGTCAGTAGGGTCGGCTCTAATCAAGTCAGCTCCCACAGAGGCTGACCCACCACAAGAAGAACAGTAAGCAACTAGGGAAGAGGTGAAGATTAGAGTACCCCCTCCATTCCCACAGGCTCTCCGAAAAAAGAAAAGTTCCGTTAACCAAACGGAAATACTAGATGTTTTACGACAAGTAAGTTAACATTCCCTCTCCTTGACATGATCGAACAAGTCCCCACCTATGCAAGAATTTTGAAGGACTTGTACTTAGCGTAAGAGGTCTGATGTGAACAAAGGCCTTTTGATGAGCAATTGAGTGCCATCATTGAGTGCAGACTCCGTGAAATATAAAGATCGGGGTGTCAAGCAATATCGGTTAATATTGGAGGCATTAGGTGTGGAGAAAGCAACTATTAGACTTGGGAGCTAGCGTGAACTGCTGCTTAGTATTCAATAATATACGCAAGATTGGGTTTGGGAGAAATTTGAAACCCACTTCCATCCTGCTTGTCCTTAGTAGATAGATCTATTAAGATGCAGAGGACCGTTGAGGATGTCTTAGCCACAAGTGGGCCGAGTTTTTACTACCCATTAGACTTTTGTCGTACTTGACCGCAGTCGGTTGCAGTGGGGGCCAATCGTATTGCCCATCATATTGGGAAGGCCATTCTTGGCTACTTGAATGCTATAATAAAGCTAGCAGAGATAGGGTTATGCAGCTCACATTTGGGAATATGACCTTAGAACTCAATATTTTCATTTGAGTAAAGGCATATGCACTCGGAGGAAGATAAGTATGAGAAGTGCGTATAATAGATGCAATTCTGGAAGAACAGGCTAATGAGCAGCAAGTGCAAGATTTATTAACTTGAGTTATCTAGGAATTGCCTAGGAGATCAACAAGAATCCCCGAGGCATGAGTTTAGTGCAAAGTGCGGAAGGAGGGAAGGCAAAATCCTACCTCTATTGACGGTGAACAAAGGAACCCCCAAGCGGCTAGAGCTCAAACCACTCCCGAGTTGAGGTTGAAGTATGCATTCTGGAAGAAAATGGCGGTGCCCGGTTGTGGTTTCATACTGCGACCACTTCACAAAGTAGGCCTGTTGAGCCTCCTGGGAAGCAGTAGCATTGGGGTGGAAAATTTCTGATCTAAAAGGCATCAACCCAACAATCTGCACTCATCACATTTACCTGGAAGAAGAGTCTAAGGCTGTTAGGCTATCACAACGGAGGTTGAATCCCCATTTGCAGGAAGTAGTTCGCGTTGAAGTCCTAAAATTGCTCAATGGTATCATTTACCATTCCAGATAGCACTTGGGTATAAGCCCGCAGTGGTGCCCAAAAAGTCAGGGGTGACAACTGTAAGAAATGAAAAGGGGGAGGAATTGTCTACCCGACTTACTATCGGTTGGAGAGTGTGCATAGATTATAGAAGGCTCAATGAAGTAACCAGAAAGATCCCTTCGGAATTACCATTCATCGACGATTTCATGAGAGTTTCGGAGGACACCTATTCTCTTGCTTTTTGGATGGGGTATTCAGGGTATTTCCAAATAGGATTTTGAGAGACCGGGAAAAGACCACTCACTTGTCCATTTGGCACATATGCTTATAGGAGGATGCCTTTTGGTCTTTGCAACGCCCTAACCACATTTCAGAGGTGTATGCTTAGTATGTTCAGCGATATGGTGGAGCGCATAATGGAGGTATACATGGATGACATCACGGTATAGGGGCGGAGTTTTTTGAGGAGAATGTCGACTAATCGGAAGCCAATCTAGCGAGTGCATAGAAGAATATGGTGCTCAACTGGGAGAAGTGCCATTTTATTGTCAATCAAGGAATTGTACTAGGGCACATTATCTCTAGCAGGGGAATAGAAGTTGACAAGGCAAAAATTGAACTTACTTATTTCCATGCCATCCCGACAAATGTAAAAAGCAGGTTAAACGATTCCTTGGTCATACGAGGGCTTCCTGGGAAATTCATTAAGGACTTCTCTAAAATTGCTAAACCCTGTATAAACTCTTAGAGAAAGATGCGATTTGTTTGGGAAGGCGTAAGATACTGGGAGAGCTTTGAAGAGCTAAAATCTCATTTGACAATTGCCCCGATTGTGCGAGCACCTAATTGGCAGCTACCGTTTGAAGTGATGTGTGATGCAAGTGATCTTGTCCAGACAGTACTTGGCCAAAGAGAGAGGATGGAAAGCCTCGTGTAGTCTACTATGCAAAGCAAAACACTTGAATGAAGCACGGAAGGAACCCCCATACCTCTACAGAGAAGGAATTGTTGGCAGTGGTGTATGCTTTAGACAAGTTCCGAGCTTACTTAGTCGGGTCAGATATAGTTATTTTTACGGACCATTCCGCTTTGAAATATCTTCTGACCAAACAAAATGCCAAAGCAAGGCTTATCAGATGAGTTTTACCTTGAAGTTTAACTTGCAAATTAAAGACAAGAAAGGGGTAGAAATATGGTAGCAGATCATCTCTCAAGGTTAACGATAGCCCATGACACTCATAGCCCACCCATCAATGATGAATTTCCCGAAGAATCCCTAATGCAGCTGGAAAAAGCTCCCTGGTATGCTCACATTGCCAATTTCCTGCAGCGGAGAAATCGAGGCGAGTGGAAAGAACGAGGATGGTATTTCTTTGCTAAGATCCATTCTTATTATTGGGAAAGAGCCCTTCTTGTTTCAAATCTTTGTGCCCGGATCAAATAATCGGGAAGTGTGTGCGAGGAGGGCGGCCAGGGAATTTTAGGCCCATACCATGAGGCGCTGTGGTGGTCATTTTGCTTCGAGAGGCAGCCAATGAAGGTCTTTGCGGTCACGGTTTCTCTTGGCCTTCCTTATTCAAAGGGAAGCACACCAAATGTGCCGTGTGTGTGATAGATGCAAAAACTTCGGGAAATTGTCTCGTGAGTCATGATGCCATTGAACCGATTTTAGTAGTCGGGCTTTTTGATGTTTGGGGCATCAGAATTTGGGACACTTCCCACGTCCTATGGTCACACGTACATATTGGTAGGAGTGGACTATGTGTCCAAATGGGTTGAAGCAATCCCCTGCAAGACCAATGACCACAGGGTGGTACTTAAATTCTTGAAGCGACATATTTTCCGGGTTCGAGATGCAAGAAAGCCATTATTAGTGATGGGGGTTCACATTTTTGTAACAAACCATTTGAAAACCTCATGGCTAAATATGGTGTGAAACACAAAGTGGCCACCCCTTACCATCCTCAAACAAGTGGTCAGGTAGAACTTGCCAACAGGGAGATCAAGAGCATTCTAATGAAGGTGGTAAAGCAGCGGGAAAGATTGGTCCATCAAAGCGCTGATTATTTGTGGGCCCCTACGGGGCCCGACTTTCAAGACAATCTGGGAATGTCCCTTATCGGTGATTGTGGTCTATGGTAAGGCATGTCACCTTCCAGTGGAGATCGAGTACAAGGCATGGTGGTCAATCAAGAAGCTGAACATGGACACAAGTAGAGGTACGGTCGAAGGTTCCTTGATCTCAATGAGTTGGAAGAAATACGGAATAATGCCCTGCTTGAATTGAGAAGATTGCAAAGAAAATAAAAAAGATGGCATGATCAAATGATACTTGAGGAAGAATTTCAACGAGGGGAGACCAAGTTCTTCTTTTTATATGACTCCAAACTCCATCTATTTCGAGGCTGACTGAGTCACGATGGAGCGGGGTGTTCGTGTCAACAGGCATACCCCAATGGTTGATGGAGTCTAATCAATCGAGATGATATGGGGTGTTCAAAGTCAATGGGCCAGGTGAAACCCTATGCTTAGTCGCGACGAGCCATCGGGGAGGAAATCCTCTGCTTCGGACCCTCCACACAGTCCCTGATCCATAAGTCTAAGGGTGCTCTTTGCTTGGTTCAGTGATCCTTGTTCTCAACGTTTAGTTTTGATTAAAATTCCTTTTTGTTCAAAATTTGTGGTAGCAATCTGCGTTTGGGCATTTGATTTCACTTTGTGTTGACAACTGCAGTAACACTAACAAATGAAAATGTTTTTTTTTTTTTTTCGGCTACCATATTTGAGGAGGTACAGTTCTATCCCTTAGTTTTTGCATTTTCGTGACAAGCCAGTTAAAGGTAATTATTATGCTCTGCATGTCCTGGTTGTTCAAATTTTGTTTTCCTTTACTTTTGTGCCCCACTTCGTGTATCTGATTTTTCTTTTCAATTGGACAATTGAATTGCTTTTAATTGGACAATTGAATTGCTTTTAATTGGACAATTGAATTGCCTTTAATTGAAAAATTGAAACCTTGCATGTTACCTTAATGCTAGAACAATTCCATGTTTGGAAAAATTTTTAATTAGGTTGAGTTCCATCATGCTCAACCTTGAACATTCCACCTTTAGCTAATTCACACCTTTATTGTCGGATTTGCCTGATAAATTTGTCAAATTATTTCTCCTTTCTTTGCATGGCGGAGTCCTTAGGCTGTTGGCAACCCCTAAGATAGGTTTATTGTTACCCACATTTGAAGACCAGTAAATTATTCCAAAAGAAAAAGCAAAAAAGAAAAAGAAAAAAGACAGAAGAAAAAGAAAAATAAATGTCGTGACACTTTGCCTTTGAAACCCCAGCAGATGGAGGTATATGGCGAAAGCCTTTGGAAGCCGATGCCTAGCCTTATTGGTTGGGAGTCATCGACTTAGTGTTTGTTACGGGTGAATGGGTAGAAGTTTAGCGGAATTGTAGGTGCTTGATTCTCGAGATCATTAGTCCGAGGTGAAGCACAGCGTAGAGTTTGTAATTGATGATCCTTTTGGCTTGATGCCCCAAACCTTAATTGAAGTTTGGGAGTCATCGGTGGACCCCGTTACCACGGACTTTGGGTGAAGTCGAGTTTTGAGCATTGCACCCTACAAGGTAGTTGAATAAAGAAAGAAGAGTGTAGCTTTTCCTATATAGGTTGTTCAACTACTTAAGGCCATGCCAGTAGCTAGGTTGGGGGGAGGGAACAATTCTACACTTTATTGGTTCAACCTGGTTATATTAAGAACCATTAGATCTTTGTGGAAATTTAGGTTGATTACCATGGATCAGAGGTTGACCTAAAAATTGTTCTTATATGGTTTTTGCTCTCTCATGTTGGTTTGCAAGCTTGGTATCAATTGTTCATTTTAAAGGTAATGTCTATATGTATATACCCCTTTTTGAATCATAAACTTTTTGAGAAAATCACTGCATGCATGCCCTTATTATTTTTGCATTGCTAAGGGACTAGCAACGCGTCGGTTGGGGGTGTGATTAGTGCCCAAAAAGTGCTATTTTGAGCCCTATTCGAGATAGGTTTTGAGGTGCTGCGCACTAATCGTATAATTAAACGATTGGGACATTTAGGTCCACTTGGTATCAGCCGAGGTTATTTTTACTTATTTTTGCGAGGTTTGTGTACCTCGTCCATTAAAAGTCGAATTTGATATCGAGGATGTGTTGAACCATGAAGATTGAAACTATTTTAAGTCCATTATATCAAAATTCGATTGAAGAAGCGAAGGCAAAGTGATAAGAAAAGGATGATAGAATGCGGTGGCATAGCGGTGAAGAACAGGCAACCCAGGAAATTTCACTATGATTGCGAAAATTTCACTAAGGATTCGCGAATTTACGCAATCATAGCAAAGACTAGCGATCTAAAAAAGCCGGAGTGAGGAATTTTGCTGGGCTAGCGAAATTTCGCTATATGGCAAAATCCACGTGCCTCAGCGAGGGAGATTCTCCATTTTAAATTATCTCTCAAAATTTTTCGCTAGGCCCCAGCGAAATTTAAGCTAACTAAAGCGAAATTCATGTATAGCGAAAATTCCCATTCATATCTTTTGTGCAATTTAAGCTAGGCTAGCGAAATTTTAAGCTACTAAGCGCGAAATTTTCCACCATGTGAAATTCTACTACAAATTTGTGTAATTAATGCCAAATGACCTCGTTTTGGTGTGTGTACACTCTTGTCCCTTGTATGAGCCAATATATTAGGCTTTCTTGTAGTTTCACACATTGGGTGGCCTACTTAGCCCCATTTTGTAACCTAAGCAATCTTTTGGCAATTTTCATTTTATGTAAATATCTCCCGCGACTTTCATTTAGGGTTTGCTTTTCTCTCTTCTCTCCTCTTTGCTTTCATTTCCAAAATTTTGCGAACACCCCTGCGGGGATGTGGCTTCAAAGAGATGCCAGCTAAACCTGTAACTTTGAAGAGGAGGGTTGCTGAAAACAGTTTTGGGGTTCTTTGCGAGGTTGTCTTCATGTTTTGAATGCTACAGGTATTGAATTTATGGCTCCCAGCTTGCCAAACTAGGGTTTAATATCATTTAATGTCATTACTTTGGCCAATACTTACCATGCTTTAGGGTACAGTGCATACTTATTGTTAGATGCACTGTTATTCTTTAGATGACCTTTACGAGCCACTGAAATGAGGTTGAGTGCTAAGGTTTTTAACTAAAAGGGACTGTGAATGCATGTTACTTGTGTAGACTCAAATAGGAGTGGTTTTAGGGTTAGGTTTTCTAGTTATACAAAGATCCGGTTATGGCTTGGACTATAGGTTGCTTGCCATGATGCGAGGATAAAACCCGAGGACACTTGTTACCCCCATGTTGTCAAGCTAGTGACCTAAACCTTGAAGTTACCTTTTCACACTTCACTTCAGTTTTTACAGTGTCGACAACCAAACAACTCTCCTTTGTTTTGAACAAAATCAAAATCCAAACTAAAAGCCTCGCCATTTCCTTGGTGCGAATCATTTTTCTAGGATGAGAAACCCATCCCGTGTTAGGCCTAGACCGCTATGCTGCGGTAGCTTGACTACGGCCGGTAGGAGGAAGCTATAGGAATACTCAATTTTGTTGATTCCGCTCACCCTCTTGTGGCACGGAATCATGATATTGGCGGCCATCGTTTGCTTTCATTTCTTTCTTACGGTTGCAACCTCGGTTCTCACGTTGAGCCAATTTCCTCCTTCTCACCTATTTTTCCAAATTCGTGACCTCGGTCACACGTCGCGACATCAATTTCTTCACCTTTCGGCTTTTCTTCGAGGTGAGCCTTAATGAGTGGTCGAGCACATCATTTACGATCCTTGACTTGTGAAAATTACTTAATTCGATTCACAGCAAGTGCTTCTATTTGACTCTGAGTTGCGACCTCCTTTCAAACTCTATCATTGGTAGCACCTTAAATCTTCCTGTTTGTATGTCGCGACATCAGAATGATGTCGTGACCTGAAATGGAGCCTATTATTGAAAAACTGGTTGCAACCCCTTTCTTTACAAAACCTCTGGTAGCTATGGGCGGATCGCGTGCGACCTCAGTGGTGTCAGCGACATCATTTCTTTTCGGTTGGTGTCGCGACATCGAAATCGCGACATGAATTCTTTCCCTTGATTATTTCTTTAGTCTCGACCCACGTTTTCTTTGCCTGCCTCCTTCTTCAAGTCACGACTTCACTTGTTCAAGTTTTCTACTTCTTCTTCAGAACCGAATCTGTTGATGCCATGACTTGGAATTTGCTGGCAACTGAGCATTCCTGTCGTGACTTAAATTTTCAGTTGTGACCTCAATTATGCTGCAGGCTGATTTCTTTTGATTTTTGCTAAGATTTGATTTTCTGCTGTATTTTCCTGCAAAATGAAATTTGAGTTAATCATCTATTTTTCTGCAATTAAATCACATTTATCTCGTAACATACTCATAAAAATGGATTAAAAATCTAATGAGTTTTTGGACTCATCAGTCTCTCTGCTATTGCTTTTTCTGGAATAGGTTGTAGTATCTCCCTCTACTCCACCATAATTGTTGACTCAAGACTTTTTACTTTCCTTGGATTTCTCAATGTTCTTTCTAGTTTTGTGTCCAAAGGCAGCAATTATGCTTCTAGTTTTCTATGCATGTAAGATCTTCCTGAAATATAAACAAACTAAGATCAAATGAAATATGTGGAAAACAGCTATATCAATTTAAGCTCATAAAATATTTTCAGTAGCTTACTCAGCTGCTGTAGTTAAAACTATTTTTTTTTTATAAATTTTCTGAATTTTTGATAAAACAGAGAAAAATGTCCAAATTAGCAATTCCCGGCAACGGGGCTAAAAACTTGATTAGACCTTTTTCTATTTACACCTAAATTTCTGTCACCACTGCCACATAACTATTCAGTCCCCGACAATGACACCATAACTTGTAAAGACTAAAGATATTAAATATGTTTTCTGCCTTGTATGAGAATACTTCATTTAAAAATGTGTTTTGGTTTATATCACTGCAAGTGCACAGGTCATACAAGTAATAAAAGTGGATTTAAGTCCAGATATCATTCTCACGAGGATTTATGAGAAATCTAAAGATTAATTCCCCCATCTACTCAAGATCCTTACTATTTGAACTCCAAAGTTTAAAAGTGATTTGTTTAAACTACAAGAAAGTAAGATTAATTAAAATTTTATAACTATACATAAAGAATTCAAAATAATTGGATTGAAAAATTCATTAAGTGAAGTTAACATTAGGAAACAGATAAGTGTACAATTATCAATTTATGCAACATTTGATAACATAGTTCAGCCATTAGTTTGAAATTTGAACTTGTCAAAGATGCAAGGTAGTATAGTTTGGATTCCTCCATACACCATACATTTAACTGGTTAGAGATCCATGTTCCTTCTAGATACATGAGGCTAACTAGTTACTTGTAGGATATAACCCTCTTTCTAAGATCTGGGTATTTTTTCCTTTCCAGTTCTTCACACCCAATTCTTAGGATTGAAGAATTTTTGCCCCCATAGATAGGATAATGCATACCTTCTTCAATCTAATTGGTATCTCATCCTTCGAATATGATAAAATTATTTGTCTCCTTGATTAGATCTCTGCTAACATGGGATCAAGATCCTTTCATTAGAAAGAGGAGAAAGCTCTGATCGACTAAATTGATACATTATCCAAATAATCCTCACACCATGAGTAAATTAGTGATCTATCGAAGTAATATTTCAGAGTTCATTAGTTCCATAATATTAGTCTAACATACCCCAAGTAGCGCATACTTCTCTGAGAATCCATCTTTGTGTCACTTAGAGGGCCTCTTGGAAATCAAAGCAAGATACAGTCCTTTTATGGGTACACACTACTAATATTCGGAACAATGAAATTCAATAACATCACCAATTAAATAAATTCAAGATTTCTAACTATGACATTCTTTCAAATTGTGAAGAAAACAATAATTAACATCGATCCATTCCCAAAGGGAGGCTCGTGTTGGCGGATTACGAGGTCTTAGTGACTAAGCGATCGGAAAAATTCACTAAAATTGCAATCGAACTGAAATAAATGAACCCCATAACATTTCCAAATTCCATTGAAATCATACAATAATGAAAACTAAAATAACTTCTTACTAGATTACTGCTCAATTCTAAGAAAAATTAACTAAAAAGATAAAAAATAACTAAATTGACGGAAAAGAAATAAAAGTAAAATAAAATAAAAAAATTAATATACAAAGGAGTCTCCAACTACCTAGAAGTTCCAGGTTCGACAAAAGCTGCACACAATGCCATAGGTGCTTCTATTTATATATTTTCAAATGATGGACCACACTTCGAGGTTGAAATTGTGGATCCCCAATAATTGGCCCAGTTGGTGGCTTTGTCATGACATAGAAAAATTATGTTTTGACATAGTTGCCATCTTTGTCCTCCGACTTTGTCGTGGCTTGCAGTGTTCTGTCGCGGCATAGTTTCGTGCCTTTTTCATTAATTATGTCACGACATACTTTGAAAATGTAGCGACAGACTTCTACTGAATTTCTCTTGTAATTGTCGTGACATGAGTGTCTTGTGTCGCGACATTTCTTTAGTGCTTTGCAGCTTGAATACTTGAATGGTATGTCGCAACATAAAATCTTTGTTGCGACAAAGTTCCCTTCTTGCTGCTCTTGATTATGTTGCAACATAAAATTTCTATGTCGCGATAGAGTTTCTCACTATTAAGCTTGTTTTATGTCGCGACATAATTTTGAAATGTCGTGACATAAATTAACTCTTTTGCTTAGATTGTGTTGCGACAATCTTTTATTCTCTTATAGGCGCTTCTCTTCAATTTATAACATTGTTTTCGATTGTCGAGACAAATATCTCTGCCTTCAGCTCTTCATTATGTTGTGACAATTACTATGCCGCAACATTCTTTTTGTAGTTCTTCTCAACCTTTGTCGCGACAATAACTTCCCATGTCACGACAGAGTTTCATCTCAGCCTTATGTTGTAGTTGTCGCGACATAAAACTTTTCTATAGTAACTTCCCATGTTGTGACAGAGTTTCATCTCAGCCTTATATTGTAGTTGTCACGACATAAAACTTCTCTAACGCGACATAGTCTTTTTACCTTCCGATATTGTCTCTGAACTTTATGTTGCAACATACTTTGAAAATGTTGCGACATATTTCCTGCCTTGATATTGTCATTTTCTGAAATATTTGTCACAACATAAAAACCTATGTCGCGACCAACTTGTCTTAACTTGTTTCATTACTCTTGCCATTTTTTGTCGCAACATAGTTTTGTTTTGTCACGACATTTTTTCTTCCCTTTTTAGCTCTATATGTCACAACAAAGTTATGTCTTTTGATTTCCATTATGTCGCAACATTCATTTCTTTGTTGCAACATTTATCATTCAATCCCACTCATACTATGTCACAACCAAGTTGTGAAATGTCCGACAATCTTCACTTTTAAGTTAAGTTTAGCTTATCTTTTTTGCAACATATTATTGCTTTTTGCGACACAGCTCTACTGGTTACCTTGAGATTGTGTCGCGACATTATGAAATTATGTCGTGTCATTTATGCCTTAGCCAATTTTCTTTTTTTCTTGCTGGAATTGTTTTTGTTTTTTTTCATTCAAAACATGCAAAACACAAAGTTGGTGAATATTCCATAATTCAGCATTAAAATGATTCATAAATTTCTAAAAATATGCCATAAAAATGGACTAAAAATATATGAATTTAGGACTAATCAATGTATTCTCAAACTCTCCTTGAGCATTGTACATGTTCCTCAGGTTGGAGTTGCAGAGATCCAAACTTTTAGTCCTTAGCTTCTCCCAATAGTTTAAGGAGGCTTCCATCTCCTCATATCTTCTTTGAATTGTGGCCCTGATCTCTTTTTGATGCTCCTTGTACAGGTACCTAAAGGCATCAACCTTCTACAGTAGGTTCTACTCCATGTACTTCTCCCTCACCTAAAGTTTCTTCAATAAGTCTTGATCCCTTTTCAACTGCTCATTAACAAAAGCCTTCTCTCTCCCCTTTAGTTCAGCCCTCAAAATTCTATCTCTATTAGCCAACTCCTCTCTCCATTCTTCATCTGTTTACTGAATGGCTACTGCTAAGTTGTTTTCACTCTTCTTTATTTGATCCTCCAAGTGGTTATCTCTCAACCTTAGCTCCTCTCTAATATGCTCATCCCTTTCCCTGATCTCGTCCTTCATTTCTTTTAGTAGGGCTAGCAGATCAGAGTTTCTACTTTGTTCAGTTATAGCTTTTTTTTTTTCCTTTACCCTTTTGCCTCAATGTAGGTAGCTACTCTATACTTGAGCTCTCTTCATTTTCTCTTTCTTCTCCTCTTTCCTCGGCTCCGGTTGAGCTGGTGCCCCATGTTCAACAATAGGGGGAGCACTGACTATTTTGAATTTGCTTCAAATACACCCCTTTCACTACTCTCACCCTTACCAAAAGCAACTGTAGGGGCTTGGTCTCTATTTTTTGTTTCAGTTTCTGTCCTCTTCCTTTTCTTGGTGGGCTTCACTCACCTCTCTCCTTCCTCACTCTCCACTAGAGCTTTGAGGATTCCAACAAGAGTGAGAGGTGAGGTCTTAGGGCACCTCTCCTCTTCCTCTTCATTGAATTTCACACCCCCCCCCCCCTTAATGCACAAAAGTGTGATCAAGGAAGGGTGGGGGATATTTACAACGAAATTCTCTTTTGCATAATCTAGAATAGATTCTTTAACAATATTTCCCACATTCACCTCAAAGGCCTTGACCAGTGCATAAAGAAGTATTGCGTGGTCCTGTCTCACAATGGAGACATGCTTGGAGGGCTTCAACACAGAGTTGATGAAGTAAAACAATACTTTACCTATTTCAGTGAGGTCCCTTCTGTTGATGTAAACATGGGAGATGGTCCTTGTGCTTTGCCACTCTCCTTGGCTAGTTGTGAGTTCCTTGGCTATCTCCTCAAAGTGAGGGTTCTTTTAGAGATTCTTAAATTCGGATTAGTTTACTCCTTCCTTGAGCTTGAACAGTTGGGAGAGGACCCTTTCTCCCAGCGCCGGCTCCCACGACATAGCACGTCGGGTTCTTCCTGTCTCCGAGGTTAACGCAGAGACTCTTTCACGCTGAACTGTACGCTCGACTCACAGATCTTTGAAAATCATCTCATCCTCTTCTCTTGATTTATTCTTTGAAGGTGCTGGTGTGAACCTCTCTCCTCGATAGATCCTTTCTTGAAGTTTTCTTAAATCTCTAACCCCTTATCGATAATGAACACCTTAAGCTATCTGCCTCAACCATCTCTCTCTATTCTTCTCTTACTCCCGATGGTAAAACTCATTTGATTTTTAATCCATTTTTCTGAGTTTATTATAAGATAATTGTTGATTCATATGCAGAAACCTGGGTAATTTGCTCAAATTTAATTTTACAGAAAAATATAGCAAAAGCGAAATTCTGACAAAAAGCCAGGAAGAAATCCTTTGAGAACATAAAGGAGGTCATGTGACTGAAAATGAAAGTCATGACGAGAGCCCCCCGTTTGTTGAGTTATTTCTAGTCCTGACATCGCCAAAGACCATTAATAAAGGTTGCGACCAGAAAATGGTTGAGCGAAAGAAATTGTCAGGCAATAGCTAGGTCGCGGCCTTAATGCGAGATCCCAAGCGTTGATCGTTGATGAAGCCACAAATGAGGTCTGCAAGAAAATGTGAGGTTGCAACCAGTTCTTAAATGAAGGACTCAATTTGAGGTCCACGACATCAAATCTCGGGGTCACGACATGGGCGGGTGGGAGTCCGTGACAAGGAGATTTGAGGTTTACCTCTGAGAGTTGGAAAATCAGAAAATAGGTTGCAACCTAATATCGAGGTCGCGATAGGAGCACAGTGAGGCGAGTGAAGTCTAATTAGGGAAATTGAGTTCTGACCACTTTATTTATTCCAAGGACCCCAAGGAAGGTCATGATAATCAGCGGTCGCGACTTTGAATACAGAGCATCGACATCAGGGTTACGCGGTGTAATTTCGCAGCGAGACAACCTGCAGCCGAGAAGGTAACTTGGTCGCAGCGTCATGTGAGGTCGGCCGGTTTAAAGGCAGGGCTATCAAGCCGTGGGAGCAATGTAGTGCCAACTGAAACTAACATCAATGCGGGGTTGCGACTGAAGACAGTAATATGGGCTTTTTCTTCTGGAAATTCTACCTGGATCTTTATGCATTCGGCCCATTTCCTTTGACAGTTATAAATAGACAGTGTTATAATAATAAAGTAACCTCCTAACTTTCCTCTCGACACAGGCGGGAGAGAAGAAGGGTTCATTGTATAGTTTAGAATAGATTTTCTTTTCTTTTCATTATTTTCTTTTTCTTTTGGATGCAGGCAAGCCAGGCGTAGAACTATTGAGGCTAGATTTTTATTTTTGTTATTTTCTTCTTAAAATTCTTGCGAAAATTGTAATCTAGACAAATTTGCAGAATTCATTTCTTCTCGGTTGTCGTGGTATTGGATGTACTTGATCGATGCTCCATTGTTAATTGTGATGCGGTAATTAGAGCGCAGCTCAGCTGGATCCCGATTCTGGGTGAAATTACAGTCTTTTCTACAAAATTTTGGAGAGAATTATTTGGGTTGTGATTTATTTCCTTTGTGTTGTTTTTGAATCTTTAAGTTCCCAATGGTAGTACCGAATACCTGTTTAAGGAGTGTATCTTGCTCACACGATTTCGGGATGCCTTTATTGTGACACGAATGGAATTCTGAGTGAGGCATTCACTTATGGGTATGTTAGACTCACATTAATGAAGTATGAGCTCACGAAGTTCATTTTGATGGAAATCCCCCGTTCGCTCATAATTGAAGTTGGAGGGGAGTATTTAACAATATAAATAATCAGAGAGTTCACCTCAATCTAAAGGGAAGATCCCCGACCCTATGTTAGCTGAGATCTAATCAAGGGAAAGGAAGAACCAATAGATCTGAAGGATGCGCCACTAATTAAGTGGTAGAACCTTTGCAAAAAATCCTGAGAAGGAAAGCAAAAGATCTACAGTCATCAAAAGTAGTGTAGTAGTGAGAATGAAAAATACTTAGATCTTGCAGAAGATCCTTAAATACAAATGCTTGGTTCGATCTTGACTTGAGAAAAGAAAGGGCTTCTAACTTTTTGTGAATATGAAAATCTTGAAATACGACATTTAAGCGTCTTGAACAAATCCGAGATCCATCAATAAGCAGGCAATGTGCTTTCGTGTAGGAATTGTTGTTTCATTGTGGTCGTTGATAGTTTCGTTTCTCACGAGAGCAGATTCAGTCCAGTATTTTGTTCTTTAAGTTCTTTGTTGTTTTCATGTTATTTCAGTTTATATTTTTTAGTTAATAGTTTAGGGTCTTTATTTTTCTAGATAAAACTTTCACTTTCAGTTTTTAGTCCAAATAGTATAGAACTTCAGTAGTTGGGGTAGTTGATTTCAAACTCTTGTCAATCTCTGTGGGAATGATAACTAGACTTACATTCAGATTTTACTACTTGTATGACCATTGCACTTGCGAGTGTCATAGACTAGACCCGTTTAAAATCCACGAACACTAGAAATGTTTATTTAATCAAGCAAGTTTATCCAAAGTGACATAGTTGCAAGAGAAGTGCTCCAAACTCTTAGCAACTACGTGAATGAGGGTTTAGTCTATATAGAAAAAAGGCAAACAAGTTTTTATGGGCGCCGTTGCAGGCGGTTGAAAAGGAGTTTAATAGATCAATATTCTAACAAAGAAATGCTAATTTGGGCGTTTTCTAGAATTTTATAAAAAGAAAAGACCAAAAACAACTTTACAGCGGTCATTTGGCCATAACCCGCGATCTTTAACAAACCATATTTGAATTTTTTTTTTTAGTTCTACTAATCCTATTAATCTGAGTGTGTTTCAATTTCGGGAGATCCTTTAGCATACAGGCGAGTTTATACATTGCGAACTCTTGAATTGGAAGAACACTTTCAACTTAAGAAAATAAAAAGAAATGAAGAAACGTAGCCATGGATGAAAGACATGACAGACGAGAGGAGCAAGGACAACGACCGAGGCCTCTGTGTTGACATAATGGAGAAGTTCAGGCCCATCATTCAGGAAGAATATTCTACAATTAGACAGTCTACTATGGATGCAAACAATTTGGAGTAGAGCTGAAACTTGATAACAATGTGTTTATGACATCGATTCACTTTAGCCACGAAGACCCCAACGGCTTTGGGTAGATTTCTCAAGATGCTTAAATCTGGTGGAAAATTTGAATGGAGTGGGCGGAGGTGATAAAGGCTGCGTCTCTTCCCATTTTCGTAAGAACATAGCAGCCACATGGTATGAGTCATTTACCATGGTTCGAGTTGATACCCTAGGAAAAATTTGGTGAAGGAAACATACTTAGGCGAGTTCTTTCCCCATCTCTCACCTGCGAGAGAAGAAGAGATCATGATATTCAACGGGGAAAGATGAGGCACATACATAGCTTAGGAGAGATTCAGAGCTGTCTTGAAGAAGTGCGCGATGCATGGAACTGATTTAAAAACTCAGATGGATATGGTATATCATGCCTTAAATGATACATCTAAGGGCATCGTGATGCTTCATCTTGTGAGAGAAGCATTCCAAAGAAAAGTCTTTGAAAGAGGCTAGGGATACGATAGAGCCTGGCCAAGTGCAATATGAAGGCTCCATCTGAGTTTTCAAGGGGTAACAACAGAGGAAAAGGGGTCATGGAGCTGAGTAAAATGACAACTATGGAAGCAAAGTTAGATGCCATCATGCACAGGATGTACAAACAGGAAAGAAAATTGCACTCTGCTCATGAAATTGGAGCAGTGGAAAGAGAAGCAATGAGAAGAAGTGTTGAAGTACCAACAGAAGAAGACTCTTATGGGGTTGAGGAGGCTAAGTACGTGAATAAACCTAGAAGTTACAATTTCAAGCCTAATCCTAACCTGCCCACACACTACAATCCAGCACTGAGGAACCATGAGAATTTCTCATATGGTGGAGGGGCAGCACAAGGCCTAATTGATTAGTGCCCAAAAAGTGCTATTTTGAACCCTATCTATTATAGGTTTTGAGTGCTTTTTGTGTACTAATCATTCTAATTAACAATTGCACATTAAGGATCTTATTATCCTACTGATCGCATTTTGTGGCAAATTTTACAATTCTTGCAAGCTAATTATGCCGAAATTGTTGAGTCGATCCAGCACAGAAGAATTGGGTCAGCTCAGCCATTCTTGGTCGAGGCAGAGGAAGAAGACGAAAATGCAAGAAAAATGAAGCATTACGAATTTTGGTTCTGAAACCTTGCATCTTGCGAAACCTTTGTTCCTCCCGACTGTTCTCTTGCATTTCACGCCTCTCGATTTTGTTACATTTTTGTTTCTTCCTATTTTAACCCTTGTAATAGCTTTTAGTTTGAGTTTTTGTAATTCCCACTTATACAAAGCGTATATAAGCTAAGTCAAGGTTGTAACAATCAATCACTTCGCAATAAATTTTGGAGCTTTCAGCTCTCCCGTTTTCCGCTTCTTCTCTGCTTCATTTTCTTTCCCTTTCTTTTCCATTTCTCGACTGCAAACACTCCTTTGGGGATGACAACTCAAAGGATGGTTAATTCAGACCTCTTCACCATGAAGGAGGGAGACTCTTGCTTTAGGATTTGAGGTAAGCAGACCGGTCCTCTTGTTTTTAACGCAGCCATTTATGGGTATTTATGTTCTATTTCTCACCTTAGGTTAAAATCTCCCTAGGCACCCTCACTTGCTAACATGTATTTAGCAAGCTTTTTTGGTTACGAGGGATGCTTATCACTAGATCCTGTATCCGATTCAGTTGTTCCTATTAGTTGCGTAGGGTAGGTTTTGAGATATGATATCCTTTGTTAGGAACATTTGTGCCGAGTTAAAACATGTTTCAAGGGAAAATCATAGGGTTTAGTTTTAAAGCTAAATGAAAGATCCAGGTCGGGAAATGACTATATGTCGTCCTCCCAATGAGGAAAGGCAGAGAGTTTATGTTGGTTGCCTTAAAACCCAAAACCGGTGTGAGCACTTCAGGGGTTCTATTTTACATTTTCCTTTACTTATTTTTATTTTTAATCTGCACAATCAACTCCTGTTTTTACCAAAACCCAAAATTCAAATTAAATTCACGGTTAAGCACTTCCTTGTTAGTATTATTGAAGAAAACCCATCCCCCGAGTTGATACTGAACCACTATCTGCCATTAGCTTTGCTATGTGATGGGAGAAATTTAGGATACAAATATTGTTGATTTCGGATCACCTCTTTGTGTACAAAGAATCAAATATGGCTGGCAGATTCTTAGGGATGGTGCCTAAGTGCGAATGATGACCTATTGAACACTTGTGATCCTCATCCTGGATTACGAGTCAATTTTCTTGTATATATATCTTTTTAGTGTTCCCGGTGTGTTTAATTTTGTTTAATTTTATTTTGTTTTTTAACTAACTTTACCCCTTTTTTAGTAGAGTTGTTTTTCTTGTTTGGTGTTTGCTTTGTTCTTCTTTGCGAAGTCGAGTTCAGTGGGTTGGTGTAAATCAAGGTTGAATTTGAACCAGTGGAAGAGACGGGGCGGTCGGCATGTGGCGAGGTAACCCTAGTGCATATATATGTCCGCGAGGGATTCGCAGGGAACCTTCAAGGCGTGGCGGCAACTGTGAGAGGAATCCAAATGAATATATGGAGTCACGTGAGGACTAAAACGATGGATGGAGTTCACCGTATGGAAATTCTTGAGCCTAGTTGGAGGAACCACCTATAAACTCCTCATAGAACCAAGACCTCCCCTGATATCTCCTCCACGAACCTCCATATTATGCTTCAACTCCTTAGTCACCTCAGCCACCACAGTCAATCCCTCCATTTGAACAAGCCATTTTGGACCTTACCCGGATAGTGGATGACTTTGTGGCAGAGCAGAAGGGGATTAATGCCCATTCGAATCAGAGAATTGTCACCGTGGAGAACAAATTTGAACCAAAAATTAGATGGGCTGAAAAATGACTTGGTATAAATGGGACAACTTTTGCAAGACTCCATTGAGAACCTGTCGATCTGGCGTGATATCCGGAGGAAGAGTGCCAAGTGACACCATGGCGGAGAGGCGTGTCAGCAGACCACACGAGGGCTTATAGAGGATTTGTTGGTGTCGAAGGATTATTAGAATCCTCATATATGTGTGATGTTTTCCAAGGGGAGAACTAAGAAATCCTTCCTTTAAAACTGAGGGAGGGTAGTGAAATGAAGTAATGGAAGAGCCCCGAGAAGCATTTGAGAGCCATTTGCCCACAGGTGAACCTGCATTGCCCTTTGCCCGAGCCACAGCCCGTGCGGGTAGCCCCTCCACGACCAAGTGTATGTGCGCCTGCACGAAACACGACTAACCTGAAGCACCCTAGCTTCAGGCGGCCCATCAGCTATCTGAAAATGTCGAAGTTAGTGGCCACTATTGATTTGCCACTTCATAAAGACACGAAGCTACCCTTGCATGGCATAGTGGATGGTTGGTGCGATTCAGATTTAGACACCGAACCGAAACATTTTAAGCTCCACCAGTTCCAATAGCCTCCAAAGGCCTAAAAAACTGGTTTGGGGAGCACAGTCTCCCCACTTTTTGTTTTGATTTTTCTTGTTTTATTTCATTTATTTATTTTATTTGGATTTCTATAAGTTTTCTTTTAGATTTTCCCCTAATTTTAAGTTAATCTTTGTTCCGACTTGTTTTCACTTTTGCCAATTTTTCTTAATTTTTCTTGTATTAATTTTTGGGTTTGTGTGAAAAATTTTGGCGAATGAAGATCGGGTCTTGACGAATTTTGCAGTATATGCAAAATTTTCGCAATTATAGCGTTCGTTATATGCAGAAATTTCGCTACATAGCGAAAATTCGCTATGTAGCGAAAATTATGTACGGTTGTCCCCCAACATAAGACAAAATAGGGAACAGTGAGGTAAGTAAAAAAAGTTTTTATTTTTATTTTTAGTATTTATTATTATTAATATTTTTTTTATTAATTATTTTATTTTATTTTTCAAAAATAAAAAATAAAATTCGCTATGTGTATAGCGAAAATTTTGCAAACATAGCGAAATTTCGTTATGGTAGCGAAAATTTCGCTATGGTAGCGAAAATTTCGCTATGGTAGCGAAATTTTTTCGCTACTCCCTACTATTTTGCCTCCTGATTTTGTTTCGCTCATAACTTTTTCATCCGAACTCCGTTTTAGGCGTTTTTGGTACCGTTGGAAATATTAGAGAGTGTAGAATCCAAAAATAGCCTAAAAACACTCACAGAAATTTTGTAAGGTGAAAGTTTCAAAATGTAGCCGAATCACTTTTCCTCTCTTTCTTCTTCTAACTTGTTCATTTGAAGCCCAAACGGAGTGAATAAGGTGTCGATGGAAAGCTTGCGAAGTCTCCTATCCAACAACGATCACATCTCATCAAGGAGAGTATACTTCCTTCACAACTAAATCCGAGCCCATTACGAGAGACGTGAGATATTTGGTTAGGGAGAGTTAGTGAGAAATTGGCTTTGCACTTATATTTTTGTTACTATTTGAGCAAGCCCATTTTGTGATGTTCAGTGGCTTCTTTAGTTTCTTTTTGTGAAATTTGTTATGCTATTCTAACTATTTTGTTCAGCTACCCTTTTTTTTTGTGTTTTGTAACCTGTGGTTTGAAAAAGAGTGAAACTTTGTCCAATCCTGTTGATGTTAGAGTGGTTCCATGCCTAATTGAGTGGATGATCTGTTGAACTCTTGTTGCTTTCGACCCTTTTTCTTCCACCTTTAGCTAACCACACACTGTGCACATCAGGTTTATTCAATAACCTAAAAAACTGCCTAGCCTCCTAAGCCTTGCAATAACCTACCCTAGTTTGGTTAATGCACCTTTAATAGGTTAAGGACCCCCATGAATAGAAAGGCCAATGTGTCTTCCAGTAAAAAGAAAGAAAAAAGAAAAGAAAAAGAAGAAAAATTACAATAGCTTTTTGTGAAGCAGAAACACGGTCGAGAATTATTTAGAAAACCTTGATTCGGTGCCCTAAGCCAGGCGGTTGAGGAGCCACCGACTTAGTGCTAGCTGCGGGTGGATGGGTAGAGTTTAGCAAGTTGTAGGTGTTGGAGTCTCGAAATCATTCGAGTGCAAATTGAAACACGAAGAGTTTGTGGTCAAAAAGATCCTTATATTGGGTGCCCTAAGCTAGCCAATTAGTTAGGAGTCCTTCGGTGAATCCCGTTCATGGACTTTGGTGAATTCGAACCCTCAGCATTGCACCCTACAATGCAAAAGAGTTGTGGAATAAGTGTGGGTCCTGATCTATTTAGGTTGGTTAGCATGCTAAGTGTGGCAGTAGCTAGGTTGAGGGAGAGTGCGGGTTTGGCGGTTATTGTTGAAGCTGATCAAACAAACACTTGGGCCACAGTGGAAGTCTCTGGTTGATTCAGCGAGAAGGAGACTCTTTTGATACTCAATTTTGTATGGCATTCATTCTCTAAAGATAGTTATTGGACAAGGGTTTGATGATTCTTACTTAGGGTTAGGCATTACTCATTCACAACCTTTTTGAAATATCATTTTGTTATTGCTGCATGCTCTCTATTTCTTTCTCTATTTCATTGCTAAGGGACTGACAATGTGTGGATTAAGTGTGATTGAGTGCCCAAAAGTGCTATTTGAACCCTATCTATTATAGGTTTTGGAGTGCTTTTATTGTACTAATCATTCCTAATTAACCCGATTTACACATTAAGGTCCTATTATCTTGTCGCATTTTTGGCAAATTTGCGATTTTGCAAGCTAATAGTGCCAAAATTGTTGAGTCGATCAAGCACGAAGAATTCGAGTCAGCTCAACATTACCGTCGAGAGACCGAAGGAAGAAGAGCGAGGAAAATGCGAAAAATGGTGCGTGCGAATTTTTAGTTTCTACGAGCCTTTGTTCCTCAACGGCTGTTCTCTTTGCATTTCACGCCTCAGTTTTTTTGTTACATTTTTTTGTTTCTTCCTATTTTAATCCTTGTAATAACTTTTAGTTTCAGTTTTTTTTGTAATTTCCCTTGCTTAAAGCCGTATATAAGCTAGAGTCAAGGTTTGTAACAATCAATCACTTCTGCAATAAATTTTTGGAGAAGCTTTCAGCTCTCCCGTTCCCCGCTTCTTCTCTGCTTCATTTTCTTTCCCTTTCTTTTTCATTTTCTCTGCTACCAAACACTCCTTTGAGGATGAAAACTCAAAGGATGGTTGGCTAGACCTCTTCCTCCTTGAAGAGGAGGGTTCTTCAGCTGGATTTGAGATGAGGCGACGGTCCTCTTTTTTAACGCAGCATTTATGGGTATTTATATTCCTATTTCTCACCTTGATTTAAAAATCTCCTAGGCACCCTCACTAACGTGTATTTAGCAAGATTTTTTGGTTACGGGATGCTTATCACTAGATCCCTTGTTATCGGTGGTTGTTTCCTATTAGTTCGTGGTAGGTTTTGAGATATGATATCCTTTGTTAGGAACATTTTATGCCCGATTAAATGTAATTTCAAAGGGAAAATCATAGGGTTTAGTTTTTAAAGCTAAATGAAGATGCAGTTGGGAAATGACTATCGTCATCACCACGGCGTGAGGAAAAGCGAGGACATGTTGGTTGCTGCCAAACCTAAACCGGTGGCGAACACTTCAAGGAGTTCTGTGCATTTTCCTTTACTTATTTTATTTTTAATCTGCACCAATCAACTCCCTTGTTTTTACCAAAACTCAATCAAAATTAAATTCACCGAGTTTAAGCGCTCAGCATTTAGTCATTTGCATGAAGAAAACCCATCCACGAGTTTGACCGAACCACTATCACTGCGTGCTTTATACGGTAGTAAGAGGAATTTAGGATACAGAAATATTGATTTGGATCACCCTCTTTGTGGCACGAATCTCATTAAGGCATGGACGCAATCCTCGACGGGGATGCTCGTGACCACGAGTTCAGCGGCGGCATCAAGGGGTGAAGCGGGAATGACTATCGGGGTCGGAGGAGGACCCAACCATTTAAAGAAAAAATGCTGCACTTCATGGGGGACAACAAGAGGCTGCTACACTTCCATAGTGAAATTGTCTGACTTGGAGAGCTTTCAAGTCGATACTCAGTGTTCAGAAGAATACAAGTGCCTCGGTGAAGAACTTGGAGGAACCTAGTAGAATGGTGGCCCATAGTATGCCATCGAGCAAGGGTACATTCCACTAGTGACACCGAAGAATCAAAGAATTTGCATGGCCAGTTAGGTTAAGAAGTGGTAAAGTGGGCAACAACATCAAGAAAGAAAGGAAGAAGAGGCGATGCGAGAGCAGAAGAAAGCGAGGAAAGAAGAGAGTGCACGAAAAGAATACGAAGCAAAAGAAGAAGATATAAATGAACAACACAGGGGAAGGAAGTGTGACGAAACAGAAGGAGAAGGTACTAGCTTACACACCTACAATGGCATTCTCCTGGGGCTTCGAGGAAAGCAAAAAGGGAAGAAGCGGTTTTCTGGGTATTGGACATCTTCAAGAAGATAGAAATCCAACATCCCCTTTGCGGTAATCGACCAAATGCCTAACTATGCAAAATTTCTGAAGGAGATACGAGCAAGAAAAGGAAAATAGGCGAGAAGAATAGTGAACACACCTGCTTCTGGCCAGTGTAGTTATCCGACCAAAGCTCGGCGAAAATGAAAGACCGGTTTTACCATTCCTTGCTCCATGGGAAGCTATGAATTCAAGAAGACCTTGTGTGATTACGGGTGCTAATTATAAATTTGATGCCTGCAATCGGTGGTGCAAGAGGCGAGTTTGGGGAGACTTACTCCAACAACAATCACGTTGCAAATGGTGAAGGATCATGTACTGACCGAAGGTGTTCTTGAAGATGTGCTTGTCAAAGAAGTGGAAAAATTCATCTTCCACCTTGGATTTTGTTATTATGAAGATGGAGGAGACACCCGAGTTCTTCTTTGCTACAAGACCCTTCTTAACAACTGGAGCTGCCTTGATAGATGTGCAGAAAGGTGAATTGACTCTAAGGGTAGGGAATGAAGCAGTACACTTTAAACTTAATAGGATTTTGGAACACCTTGATGTAGATGCAGAAAGTTGTATGGCTGTAGAAAACAATAGTCTTCTCAGTGTTGAATTGAATTCTAACTGTACTCTTCAACATTCTATCAGCGTGAATGAATTTTCAGTATCTTAGAAGTGATTGTGAAATGTGCCTTCAGTTTGCATAACAAGAAACAATCTCGTAGATGAAAGCAGTCAAGATGATGTAATGCAGCCAGGACGAAAGCTGCGGAGTAGGAAACTAGTGCGAAGAGGTTAATATTAAAGGAGATTACTTGATCATTTTGAAATATGCTTTCTTAGAACAAGAAAAGAAAACCGAGTTATCATATCATTTGCATTGGTGAATCGAACAAAGCTGGAAATTAGAGAAAGTACCGAGGAAGCTGTTGCAGTCGAGATTGAGGATCTGAAGGGTATCAGTCCCTCCATTTGCATGCACAAAATATTACTGAATGATAATGCAAAAACTTCTATTGAGCATCAAAGGAGGATGAACCCTGTGATGAAAGAAGTTGTCAAAAAAGAAGTTTTGAAATGGTTGAATGAAGGTTTATATATGCTATATCAGATAGTTCTTGGGTGAGCCAATACATGGTTCGAAAGGTGGATTCTTTGTGATCGAAATGAAAGAATGAACTGATTTCTAAGAGCGCACGGGATGGAGGGTGTGTATTGACTACAGAAAACTAAACACTACAACCAGAAAGGATCATTTTCCCCTGTCTTTCATTGATAAGATGTTGGATAGGTTGGCAGGACACCCTCACTTCTGTTTTCTTGATGGATACTCTAGATATAATCAAATTGCCATTACACCTGAGGACCAGGAGAAAACCACTTTTACATGCCCATTTGGTACTTTTTCTTTTAGAAGAATGCCATTTGGTTTGTGTAATGCTCCTGGTACATTCCAAAGGTGCATGGTGTCTATATTTTCTGATTTGGCAGAAGAAGTTATGGAGATCTTCATGGATGATTTCACAATGTATGGATCCAGTTTCGAACAGTGCCTGCATAACTTAGGGACAGTACTTCAAAGGTGCCAAGACAAGAATCTAGCTCTGAATTGGGAAAAATGCCAATTTATGGTAACAGAAGGGATTGTCTTAGGGCATATGATTTTACTGCTGTGTAAAGGCATTTGAAGTGGATCAACCAGTTTCAATTATAAATTTGATGCCACCTGTGATCGAGGAATTAGAAGTTTATTAGGACATGCTGGATTTTACAGAAGATTTATTAGAGATTTCTTAAAAATTGCTAGACAACTATGCAGATTGTTGGAAAAAGATACTAAATTCAATTTTGATGAATCCTGCCAGAATTCTTTTGAAGAAATCAAATCTAGACTAGTTGAAGCTCCCATCATGGCAAAACCATATTGGAACAGAGAATTTGAAATCATGTGTGATGATAATAGTGATTTTTTGCGATGGGGCGTATTAGGCGAAGAAAGGCGAAAAGGTGTTCAAGGCCATATACTATGCCAGCAAAATTACTCTACTACTAAAAAGGAGATGCTGGCAATAGTATTTGCATGTGAAAAATTTAGGCCATACATTTTGGGGTCCCATGTTATTATACACACAGATCATCGCGGCAATTAAAATATAATGGCAAGAAAGAAATAAAGTAAGGCCCGATCAGTTGAATTGTGTTGTTACATGAATTTGATCTAGAAAATAAAGACAAGAAGATTTAGTGACAATGTGATATATCCCATGTCAAAATTAAACACTTTGCTTGAAGAGGAATGGGAAATAGCATAAAATTTTCCGGATAGACGGTTATTCATTGTCTGAATCACCGCGGTATGCTGATATTGTGAACTTCTTGTGGAATTATGCACGGGGTAGCTATCGTGAGAAAAAGCTAGGGCCTGACATGGTGCACCCATCTGGGATGACCATTCTTGTTTAGAAGAGGGCTGATCGATCATTAGAAAGATGTGTACGAAGGTGGCAAAGCAAGATTTTACATGAATGTCATTATAGCCCATATGGAACATACAGAACAAAAACTTGACCCACAAAATTCTCGATCTGGATTTTATTAGCTACTATTTTCAGAATTTGTTTTGAATGGGTGAAGTTGTGTAATCATGCAAGAATGGGAAATATCGACCAAAGGCAGCTAAATACCCCTACAGTATCTGGTGGTGTGACTATTTGATGTATGGGGAATAGATTTTATGGGGCCTTTTCCAGCTTCATTTGGAAATATATACATACTCCTAGCTGTAGATTATGTATCCACATGGGTTGAGGCAACAACTTGTCCAAAAAATGATGCTAACACAGTTGTGTGATTTTTACAAAGGAATATTCTCAGCAGATTTGGGACACCTAGAACTATAATTAGTGATGGAGGAAGCCACTTTGCAAATAAGGTGTTTGACAAACTCATGGGTAGATATGGTATCAAGCACATTATTAGCTTGGCTTATAATCCTCAAACAAATAGATGGCTGAAATTCCAACAGGAGATAAAATTCTTGAAAAGACTGTAAGCTCTAGTAGAAGAGATTGGTCTCTGAAACTTGATGATGCACTATGGGTATCTGGAATTTGCCTTTTTAAAACTCCCATTGGAATCTATACAAACTTGTCTTTGGAAAAACCTTGTCACCTACCTCTTGAGCTAAGAATATAAAGCTATGTAAGGCCCATCGAGAAGTTAAATTTTGATTTCAAAGATAAAGAAAGCTACTCAGCTAATGGTGGAAGAAAGTTGAGAATAGAAGCCTAGTAATGGGTGTAAAATCTACAAGGATAAAATGAAGAAATGGCATGATCAAAGGATTTTGAGGAGAGAATTCAAAGCAGGAGATCAAATCTTGTTATTCAATTCTAGACTAAGACTCTTTCCAGGGATGCTTAAATCAAAATGGAGTGGACCATATACAGTAGTATCAAGTACAACCTTTGGGGTAGTGACACTTAGAACCAGCAATCATGAGAATTCCAAAGTTGTGAATTAGAATTAAAAGCACTACATGGAGGAGTGCAAATGGAAGAATGACTCCGAGTTCGAATGAAAATTTGAAAGCAAATATAGTAGCGTGAGTCGATAAAGACTAAAAATTAGAAGCTTTGTGGAAGGCAATCCACATCGGTTTGTTTTAAAAGTTTTCCCTTATTCTCTTTGTGTGAGGGTTTTTAATAAAGCTTTGTGTAATTTTATTCATTCTTTGCTTGAAGATTAAGTAATTTTTTTAGTTTTGCGGGATAATAAGAGACGAAAGGAGGAACATCTACAGTCAAACTTCGATTTGCAAAAGAGACAAAAGAGGCGATTACACTATTCATGAATTTATTTAAATTTTGTCTCAGTCTCAACATGATTAGAAAGTTTGAAATTTTTTATATTTTATTTTTGTGCTAAAATTTTGAATCTTATGCATAGTGAATAGATTCGTTGAATATTTGAATGATGAAGATGAATTGAATTGTATTTGTTTTGATTGGATTTGGTGGTGAAATTTTGTAAATTAATTGTTCATGGAGACACGGAAATTTTCTTGGTACTTAACAATCAATTCATAGATTTGCGACCAAAGCTAATTGATGAAGCAATAAGTTAGAAAAGCAGTCATGACAGTGAGATTAGAGTTTGTTGACCATTGAATCAGCGACAAAACTTTTGAGTTGCAGCGATTATCCAAATCTTAATAAATTAGGTTTTAAATCTTTCATTTTGGAAGTCGCGACCATTCAAAACAACATTTGTGAAAATCATTAATTAAGAGGTTCAAAATTGTCGCCATTAACAATATCGCAATCTGACATTGAGCCAATTCCGTTCCTTCCATTAATACTTCAATTCATTCCAACTCTTTCCACTTCTACATCATTGTTTGAACCCTTTACCTAAGCGTTGGCAACAGGAACGAAGCCCAGCACAGATTAAAGGAATCGGTTTAGGTCAGCGTGGTTTTGAAGAATTCAAGGAAATTCAATGCCTCTCAGAGAGAAACGATCAAACTTCCTTGAAGTTTTCCTCATTCTCCTGTTGGAAATAGCCAGGGCGCTTGGATCCGAAAAATTTCATTTAATTCATTCATTGGAAATTTTAAAAAGAGAATTAAGAGCTTCTTCGTTCCCAAGAGGATCAAGGTCACTATAAATGGATGGGAAAACACAGAACGAATAAACAATGAGAATGAAGGAAAAGGAGAATAAGGGGAAAAGAAGCCAGAGTTCCAAGAGATTGCAAATGCAGCGTATGGAATACAAACCGATCGAAGCTCGGCGAAATTCAGTCATGATTCCACAACGCTCGTAATCCTCTTGAATGGATGATGGGAAGGGAATTGTAAGAAAATTAACCAAAACCCCATCATCGGAAGAGAACTTCAGAGACAGAGGAGAGGCAAAGAAAAGGCTCGCCTTGTTGAGCGCTCATTGCCAAACCCCTTCCTTCAGCCTTAAATTCGTGACAAGAGGCGATAAGCAGAACTCAGTCTTAGAGAGGGAAGGCATAGGGTTTTAGATCAAGGAATAGAGAATTTTCCTCTTGATTAGATACAGTCCTATTTTTAATTTTTGCATTAGTTTTTGTATAGATAGAGAAAACAGATTGTACATCATTGAGATGTTTGATATTTGAATAAATAAAATTCTAGTTTCTTAACAAATTGATTGTTTTTGGGTTCTGACGTATGCTAAGTGTGTGTTTGTGTCATTTCACCATTAAATGTACTTAATCCTTAGAACCTTGTCGGAACAATGACTAAATATTGATGCATTTTATCCGAAACAAAAATCTTGGGAAAAATAAGGCGCAAACTAGTAAATTGGAATCAGGAGTAGCAGCCTTATTTAAAATCCAGTTTAGATTTCAGAATTGAAAAAAGGGTTAATGCTGAAATAACAAATAAATGAGTTTAGAGAGTGTGTATAAAACAATGATATTTCAAGTCTTGGAAGAAACAATACACTTGGTGACAAAACTCATGGAACTTTAGAAGAATTGAGACACTCTTGCAGGAAATTCACTTGGGGAATTAAAGAGTTCATAGTCTAGGAACTTGTTTAGATTGTTGATTGAGGCGAAATCTTAGGTAAAAACAGCCAACAAGAAGTGATAGAGGCCATCTTGGCAGTTTGAGCTTTTCCAAGTCTATCCTCAATATATGCTAAGGCATACCCTCTAGTTCCATGCTTTGAGCCAAACAAGCCTTAGTTCTTCAAATGACAGCAATTGAAAACCTAAATCCCCTTCCTTGCAATAATCCTACAGCAAAGAACCCAAACTATCCAGTTTCAAGCACAGAAAGGTCGACTGTAAAGGAAGAAACAAGTTTGGGGGAAAAATATTTCCATATATTACAAGGTAGGAGGAGAAATAACTTGAAAGATTAGGGAAAAAGAAGCAGAAATTGAGAAAAAGGGGAATAAGTTTTGTCTTGTGGCCTATCTCCTTTGAACAATAAAGCTCATAGGGGTGTTTTAACACCTAGTACCCTAATGCCAACTTGGTATGGGAGTTGCTAGCCCAAAGTTCTCTAAGGGTGATAGAAAGCCTAAGAAGACAAAACATTGCACTATTCCCATACTTCAAAAAATAGAAGCAAAAAAGTTATAGAACAAGGGAACTGGCCTGATAAGGTGCAAGTGGCAATCAAAATGCCATAAAAAGATTTCAAAAAGATGCACCAGGCCAAGATTAAGAAGAATCTACAATACAAAGAAGGAAAATGATGAAAGTTGAAGGCAATCAGGTAGAAGAAAGAGTGGAAACTGGGTAATTTGCAACTTAAATTTTCCCATTATCTACCCAATCACCTAAGCCTAACATTACAAGCCTAAAAGACCTCTTTGATCTTGAAAGTTGAATTTGCCGTAGTGAGTCAATATGAAAAACAAGCCTGTTGGACAGCGAACGGTTTTCTAAAGGAGACTCTCGGAAGATTAACTAAATTCAACATGAAGAGGAAAAGGATTGAAGACCTACACACACACACAGAACAAGACTTGTTGAATAAACTGTTTAAATATATTATTTCATCAAGGAATTTGTGATGAAGTGGAAACCATTTCTTTTTCTTAAATCAGCGAAATTTAAAATGATGTTGCTATCTCTATTTCAAGTTAGAAGGTGGAATAAGAAAGACTGTGGTTTGAATCAGAAAAATGTCCTTAAAATTTAAGCTTAATTGCTTGAGGACAAACAATTCTTTCTTTTCTTTGTTGGGGGCAAACAAAATTTTAAGTTTGGGGGAATTTGATGAGTCTAAAAACTCATTTGATTTTTAATCCATTTTTATGATTTTATTACAAGATAATTGTTGATTCATATGCAGAAACCTAGGTAATTTGCTCAAATTTAATTTTGCAGAAAAATACGTGAAGCGAGAAATTCCTGCCAGAAACTAAGAAGAAATTCAGCTTTGAGAACGGAAAGGAAGTGTGACTAGAAATGAAAGTTGCTCTGAGGAGCTGGATTTATTCAGTTATTTCCAGGTCACAACATCACCAAGACCAGTTAATGAGGTTGTGACCAAGAAAATGTGGTTGAGACGAAAGAAATTATTCAAGGCAATAGCTGAGGTCGTGACGCTAATCTGAGGTCACGACGTTGATTTGTTGATGAAGCCACAAATGAGGTCTCTACAAGAAAATGTGAAGTTGCAACCAGTTCTTAAATGAAGGACTCAATTTGAGGTCACGACATCATCTCAAGGTCACGACATGGAGACAGATTGGGTCACAAGGAAGTTTGAGGTTGCAACTACAGAAAGTTGGAAAATCGAAATGAGGTTGCAACCTAATATCGAGGCCATGACGAAGCACAGTGAGCCAAGCGAGTTCAGTTAAGGGTGAAGTTGCAATCACTTTGTTATTCAAGGACCCCAAGGGAGGTCGCGACCAATCACCGAGGTCGCGACCTGAATAAACACTGAGCATCAACATCCAGGTCACAATTATGTTTAAAGAAATTGAGACAACCTACAACCAGAAAAGAGTAACTTGAGGTCGCGACGTCATATTGAGGTCACGACCGGTTCAAATGCAAGGGGCTATCAAAAGCAGTCGTGACCAATTATTGAGGTCACAACCTAAAAAAGAAAGTCACGACCTGAGGTGAGGCAGTAGGAACAGAAATGTGGTCACAACCTAAAGCGAAATTCGCGACATGGTCTGACAAAGGAATGGAAGTCACGACTTAGAACTAAAATGGTGACGACTAAAGGAGATTTGCAACCTAAAATTGACTTCGAGTGCGATGAAGGCAATAGTGAGGTTCGACGATGTGACTAAGGTCGCGACGTCAAGTCTTGAAATGGCCCGAGCGAAGAGGTGTGACCACAGATTGAGTCGCAACCAACCACTAATCAACGGCTTCTACAAAAGACACAAATCGCAACTAATTGGGCATATAAGGAATCCGTCTGACATCAATCCCGGGTTCACGATACAGAGACGATGTCTGAAGCTTTTCTTGGAAATTCTACGGATCTTTGTACATTAGGCCCCATTTCCTTTTTGTGGGTTATAAATAAACGGGTGTTAGAATAGTAAAGTAACCTCTAACTTTTAACTCTGACGAAGGCCCCGGGAGAAAGAAGGGTTCATTGTATAGTTTAGAGTAGATTTTCTTTCTTTTCTTTATTTATTTATTTTTCTTTTCTAGATGCGAATAGCAAAATGTTAAAAATGATTGTGTGGATTTTTATTTATGTTATTTTCTTCTTAAAGTACCACGAAGAATTGTGAAATCTAGACAAATTCCCGGAATTCTTTTCTTCTCTGGTTTAATCGCGATTACAATGGATGTACTGATCGATGCTCCGCTGTTAATTATGATGCGATGTTAGAGCGCGATTTCGATTCGTTCGATTATCGTTAGAGTACATTCTTTTGTAAAATTTTGGAAAATTATTCAGAGGTTGTGATTTATTTACTTTGTGTTGTTTTTGAATCTTTAAGATCCCAATGGTAGTACCGAATACCAGTTTAAGAAGTGTATCTTGCTCTGATTTCCAGGATGCCCTCTGCGTAACACAGAGATGGAGATTCCTATGTGTTGAGAGCATTCACTTATGGGTATGTTAGTCTACCATTGATGAACTGCTGAGCTCTGAAAGTTCATTTTGATAAATCCCCCATTCGCTCATAATTGAAGTTGGAGGGGACTATTTAACAATATAAATAATTAGAGAGTTCACCTCAATCTAAAGAGCTCGACCTGTGTTGGCGAGATATCGAGAAGGAAGAAGCAATAGATCTGAGGATGAAGCCACCAATTAATTATTATTTTCAACTTTTTTGCAAATCCACAGAAGGAAGCCAAAAAGATCTCTGATCCTTGAAAATGGGTGTGAAGTATTGAAAAGAAAAATACTTGAATCTTGCAGAAGATGAAATACAATGGCGGTTCAATCTTGACTTGAGAAAGCAAAGGGCTTCTTTGTGAATATGGAGAAATCCAAATGCACCTTATTTAGGCAATCTTGGACGATCAAATCCATCGATAAAAGCAGGCAATGCCTTTCGTGTAAGGCTAGTGACATTGTAATTGTTAAATGGTTTGTTTCTCACGAGGAGCAGTTCGGTCAGGTATTTTGTTCTTTGTTGTTTTTCATATTTATTTCAGTTTATATTTTTAGTTAATAGTTTAGGATCTTTATTTTTCTAGATAAAACTTTCACTATCAGTTTTTAGTCCAAATAGCATAGAACTTCAGTAGTTGGGGTAGTTGATTTCAAATTCTTGTCAATCTCTTTGGGAATGATACCTGGACTTACATTCAGATTTTACTACTTGTATAACCTGTGAACTTGCAGTGTCATAGACTAGACCCATTTTAAAATGCGAACACACGAGAAATGTTTATTTAATCAAGCAAGTTTATCAAGCCCATGTTTGCAAGAAGTTTAAGGCTCTTGTAACTATGTGAATTTGAGGGATTTTTATTCTATATAAAAAAAGGCAAACACTCCCCCATCAAGAATAGTTTCCTGGTTCTCGGGTTGTTCGACCCTCTCTCTTTACACATTTTTCATAATGTTCTCAATCACTGCTTCTAGAGTGGGAGAGCTAGGGCTAGACACTCTTGAGTTTCAAAAATGGATGGTAGGAAGGAATTAGGGCTCAAATGCTTGAGGAATTTGAATTTTCAAATTTTCACTAAGTCTTCTTTTAAATAGGGATGTTACCCTAAGTGCGATGTCGTGACTCTGAGGAATTGTCGCGACATTGTAACTGCAATGTTGCGACTTAAAGTGTCGATGTCGCAACTCTGATTAACATTTTTAAGTGACTTGTCCCAATGTCGCGACTCTATGGAAGCGATGTCACAACTCTAAGAGAATGTCTCAACATTAAAAACATTATGTCTCGAATCTGAATGTCGATGTCGCAACTTCGCTATGATGTCACTATTGGAGTCGCGACTCTATAGATGTGATGTCGTGACTTTGCAAAGAATGTCGTGCAATTGAAAACAAAATCTCGGGACTTTGAAGGGAATGTCGATACTCTAATCATTGTGTCACGACTTTAGGAAATTTTTCTAGAGCTGATGTCGCGACATTGAAATGATGTCGCGACTTAGAGATGGCATTTTCACCTTCCTGATTCTTACTTTTTTTTTCCTTAATCTTATTCATTCAAGCATACTCAATTCAAGAAATTTTCAGCAAATCATTCAAAGATATATCAAGGAAACACAAATTATTATCTCATAAATTTATAGCAATTCAACTAATTAAATCTAACTAAACTAAACTAAGAAACATCAAAGAACTTCAATCAATCAAACAAAATTCAAACACATAAAATTTAAACTTGAAATGAAAAGAAATAACATTAAATAAAATTTAAAAGAAGAAAGCAATTGGAAAATTCTCATAGAGATTTCATTGAAGCTCAATTAAAATTCATCCTTCTTTGACTAGCCTTTCCTCATATTGAAGAATATTCTAAGGCATTCTGGCAATAACCAAAAATCTGGGTTGCCTCCCAGCAGCTACTCAATTTAATGTCCTTGGCTAGACATTGCTGTCATGTGTAACCTTTTCAGCAAATTCTTCAACATTTTTGCTCTAAGACTGTTCTTCATTAAAATTCCTCCCACATAATGTTTCAGTTTTTGGCCATTCACTTTAAACTCATTTCCTGAATCTGTTCTCAATGTAACTGCTCCAAAGGTTGTAACTGCAATCATTGTGTATAGACCACTTCACCTTGATTTAAGTTTCCTTGGGAATAGTCTGAGCCTAGAGTTATATAGTAGGACTAGCTCTCCTACTTTGAACTCTTTCCTCAGAATTCTCTAATCTTGCCATTTCTTAGTCTTTTCCTTGTAGATCCAGGCATTATCATAAGCTTTATTTCTCAGCTCTTCCAGTTCATTTAATTGAAGTAATCTCTTCTCCTTATCAGCTGAAAAATCACAGTTAAGCTTCTTGATTGCCCACATAGCTTTATATTCAAGCTTAAGAGGGAGATGACAAGGCTTTTAAAATACAATCTTGTATGTGGACATTCCAATAGGAGTCTTATAAGCAGTCCCATAAGCAACCAATTCATTATCTAGCTTTACGGACTAGTCTTTTCTACTTGTGTTCACTGTTTTCTCTAATATGTTCTTGATCTCCCTATTGGATATCTCTGCTTGCCCATTTAACTGAGGGTGATAAGCCAATCCCATAGCATGTATTACTTCATATTTGCTCAAGAGTTTTGCAAACAGATTGTTTGCAAAATGGATTTCCTCATCACTAATGATTGTCCTTTGGGCCCCATATCTACTTAAGATGTTTCTTTGAATAAACCCCACAACTGTGTTGGCATAATTTATGGGACAAGTTATGGCTTCAACCCACTTGGTTACATAATCCACAGCTAGGAGAATGTATAGATTTCCAAATGAAGGTGGGAAGGGTCCCATGAAGTCTATGCCCTACACATAAAATATTTGCACCACTAGGATCCCTTGTAAAGGCATCTCATTTATTTTGTTTATATTGCCCATTATTTGACATCTGCCACAGTTCTTGACCTATTCAGCACTGTCTCTAAATAGAGTTAGCTAGTAGAATCTTGATTGGAGAATTTTGTGAGCTGTCCTATCCCCTGCAAAGTGTACTCCATATGGTGATGCATGACATTTGTCTAATATCTCAACTTGTTCAGCCTCTAGTACACATCCCTTGATAATTTGACCAGCTCCTATTCTAAACAGTATTGGATCATCCCATATATAGAATCTGGCATATATTCTCAACTTTCTCTTCTATTGATTGGTTAGTTCTTGTGGCATGATTCCACAAGCTAAATAGTTCACTATGTCAGCATACCATGGCACTTGCACTGTCATATGAAATAGCTGCTCATCAGGGAACTTTTCTACAATTTCAGTCTCTCTTCCTTCTTCAGTGGACTTCTCAATTTTGGATAAGTGATCAGCTATAACATTACCACTACCCTTTTTGTCCTTGATCTTAATGTCAAATTCCTACAACATTAACACCCATATGATCAATCTTGGTTTGACATCCTTCTTTGCCATCAAGTATTTGATTGCTGCATGATTTGTTTGTATGATGACATGAGATCCTAATATGTATGGCCTGAACTTCTCACAAGAAAAGACCATTGCTAACATTTCCTTCTCTATGGTTGAATAATTCTCTTGAGCCTCGTTGAAGGTCTTGCTAGCATAGTATATTGCTCTAAAGATATTCTCTGTTCTTTGTCCCAAAACAGATCCCATTGCATTGTCATTGGAATCACACATTATTTCAAAATCTTTGCTCTAGTCTGGTGTAGCCATGATGGGAGTTATGACCAATTTAGCTTTGATCTCCTCAAATGCGAGCTAGCATTGCTTTTATCAAATTCAGGCATGCTATAAGCATTTCATTTAATGGTGCTTTGAATTTTTAGAAAATCCTTGATAACATACATGTCTGCATGTGAAAACTCTTCATACTTTTCACTATAGTTGATGGCATTAGATTTTTCATCAGAGAAATCTTAGCCTGGTCTACTTCTAAGCCAGCTGCAAAAATTTTATGACCTAGGACAATACCTTCAATTACCATGCAGTGGCACTTCTCCCAATTTAGAGCTAGGTTATTTTCCTTGCACCTTTTAAGTACAGTTTCCAAATTCTCTGAACATTTTTCAAAACTGGATCCATACACAAAGAAATAATCCATAAATATTTCCATAACTTCCTCTACCAAATCTGAGAAGATGGACATCATGAACATTTGAAAAGTAGCAGGAGCATTACACAGTCCAAATGGCATCCTTTTGAAAGCATAGGCACCATATGGACATGTGAATGTAGTTTTTTTCTTGATCCTCAGGAGCTATGGCTATTTGGTTGTAGCCAGAATAGCCATCCAGAAAACAATAATAAGGATTCCCTGCTAGCCTATCCAACATATGATCAATGAATGTGAGATAATGGGTCTCTTTTTCATGATATGGTATAAAGGTTTACATGTCAATCTGATCCTCCTCCATCAATCATTGTGCTTGGCGGAATAAAGCTCATTCTTTTCATTTCGATCTTGTGGCTTTCCTTCTTTGGAACTACATGGATTGGTGTAACACCCTTTCTCGGTCTGACCTTATTGGTGGGTCCGAACCTGATCCGGGATGCTCTGATACCACTCATGTGTATCACCCCTTTTCGGTCTAACCCAAATGGTACATCCAAACTAGTTCTGGGATGCTCGTTTAATTATTTTTATTTACTTTTTATTTTTTATTTTAATTTTTTTTCAAAAGTATCACGACCTAAATCTCTGGCCCAACCCAAATGGCGGATTCAAAACGGAGCCCATTTTACTCCGACCGTTTTCATTTATCTTATCAAAACATTTTATTTATGTCATTTCATTTTAGAGTTTTCAATTACGCGGAAGTTGTTTCAATTGGTAGGCCTATAAACATTTACTTTTATATAATATGTTTACAAAATGGTGTATCATGCCTTTACAAAATGATATATAAAACAATAGTTCAGAGATTAACTCTTTTGTTCACAAAATGTCACACGTTCAAAAATAATGGTATGCATATGACAGGGTATATACTTATACGCCTCAACTTTCTCTATGACTCTACACTTCTTGATCTTGCCTTTTTTCCTGTTTACTCGAAATTTTTATATAGATAAAAACTACACGCTAAGTATTTTCATGCTTGGTAGTTCTCTGATTCTATTAAATTTTTAGTTTAACAAACATGCATTTATCCACAAAACCATACCTTTTATCCGTATACTTTTGCTTTTCTACATAATATAAAAACAATACTCGTGCTTATTCATTTTTACATGCTTTCACTTTACAAATTATTGATCATATCAAAATATGTATTTCACATGCAACAAATCATTTAACTCAAACATATACTCTTAAGGACGTATTTAGTTTACAAATCTCATTTTCACTCATCAAAGTTTGTTATTTCACCTTGTCTATACAATTCACATTCATGATAGATTCTGTTCAATGAATCCCATTCTTTTTGTCATTCGGTATTGTGCTTACACATTTAACAATTTTGGTCTCCTATCATGACGGATGCCGATTGGTGCACCCCGCCATGTGGTCATTTAAAAATTCCATATGCCATCATGACGGAAGTCGATTGGTGCATCCCGCTAAGTGGGACATTTTAACAATGCCATACACCATCGGCAGATACCGATTGGTGCATCTGCCATGTCGGTTATTAGACAATTCGGTTTTGCCTTCATGGATATGATGCGTTGTCCATGTTGAGTCGACCGGTATATCGATTGATTGAGATGTTAAATTGACCAGATCGTTTAATTCAATTAATCACTCACATGCATTTAGTTGTCAAACATTTCAATATCATTTTCAAATCCATATGCTTTATTAATATGTTTAAAGATATACTCATTCCATATACTCATTTTAGGTCTATTTAGTAAACTACCAAACACTTGAAATATGAATATAATTACAGTGAACAAAGAACTAACCAAAGTTGTTGGCTCTCGTTTCTCTTTCTTTGATCTCGGTCCTAGGTTAGGTGATCTTCACCAGTCCCTAATCAAACATAAATACACCACTTTTAGTGGGTAAACAATTATCACACTTAATGAATCTCGCCGAGGCACAGTGTGTTTTTCACTTGGTTTCATTCTTATTTGAACTCCCATTAGTCATTTATTAGGGTTCACATCACTACTCCGGTGTAAAGCAGACTTCGGAACAACAATCAAAAATTGCTATTGTGAGCAGTAGCTATGCAGCGACATTACCCGATGGGTGCCATTTGGCACCTCGACACGGCAGTGGTGAGGTATCCACTCCTTGGCGTAGAGTGCACGTGGTGGCGTGGGTTCACTGTTGCGGCGTGAACTATTTGCCCAGATTTTCAAGTTTTCCTCCTTTTTGAGATTTCCTCCAAAAATCCTCAAAATCCTAAAACAAAACAAGAGAATCACTCCTAATAACATCCTAATATCATCCTAAACCAACCATAAGTAGAACCTATGGATGGTTTAGGGTTTTTCCAACCCAAACATCAATAAAAGAAATCCTAGGGTTTGCTCACATACCTTGAAATCTCTTTACACTTGAAGCCCTAGCCTTTTTCCTTCTTCCTTCTTGCAAGATCTTGAACAAATGGAAGGATTTACACAACATTCCCTCTTCTTCTCTAAAAACCCTAGCTTTTCTCCTCTCCCACTCTCTCAAAAACTTTTTTTGCTCAAATGAGCCCTTAGACCAATTTTTGGTCTTTAAGTTCATTTTCTCCTAATGCCATGTTTGGGTCTTTCCTTTCTTGGCTCTTAACCCATTTTTCATTTAAGTCTCCTATTATTCCACTTTGCTCATTCATTTCTCATAATTTCTTGAATATTTACATTGTAGCATTTAATCTTATTCTATTTTTTACTGTTAGGTCCTCATTTTACCAATTCCAAATTTTCCCTTTTTACACTTGGGTTTATTTTCGGGTTTAATCAATTTCTCATTTTAGCATATAAAATTTAATCATATGCTCGCATATTCATTTCACATTTCACAATTTATCAGTTTTCTTGTAAAAACCCAAGTTTGGCTCAATTCATACCCGGAATATATAATAAAATTATTATAAAAATTCTAGGGTATTTTTGGGGCGTTATAACTCTCCCTCACCCAAGGGTTTTTTTATATGGCATATATAAATCCTGCATTTAACCATTTCAGAACCTATTTCTTCGTCACTTCTTTCATCACTGGATTCAATTTTCTCTGGTGCTCAATAGAAGTCTTGGCATTCTCCTTTATTAGGATTTTGTGCATACAAATGGATGGGCTGATCCCTTTCAGATCTTCTACTGACAAAGCAATATCCTCCTTATGCTTTCTCAAAATCTCTACCACCTTTTGCTCTTCTTCTACAGTCAAATTTTCTGCTATTATCATAGGTTTAGATCTTTCTTCTCCTATAAATACATATTTAAGATGCTTTGGCAACTCTTTTAGTAAAAGATCCTTATAGCTTTTTTCTTCCATTTGGACTTTTTCTTCTCTGTTTAGATTATCTGTGCTTATTTCATTTAAGCTTAGAACTGTTTCTGCAACCAACTCTTTCTTCTTAAATTCATCATTATAAAATGAAGAAAAGATGTAGTCATCAAATGAGTTCTCTTTCATCAAATCATAATGTTGCTCTTTACAACCAAGAGTTACACTGTCAATTCTCATACATTTAGCTTGTTCAACATCATGTTGCTTCATACTTTTGCTAAGGTTGAAGTGGACTTCTTTTGTCCCAACTCTAAAGGTAAGCTCCCCTTTCTTCAGATCTATCAGAACACTCCTGCAGCTAGGAATGATGCGCGAAGAGAAGTGGAGTTTGCTTGTCTCTCTATGTCCATCCACCCAACCAAAGTCAGCTTGGGAAAATAAGCTTCACCTTGACTACTTACATCTTCGGGGATGCATTCGGGTTGGACCATTGATGCAGTCTACCATCGTAGGGACATTGTAGTGGGGGTTAATACTGACCCAATCTTTATACCATTGATAGAGGCGTAAGGTTGAGAGTAAGCACACCAGATTACATAGAGACTGCAAACATATAGTTCCCAATGGTGCATGGTATTGTGAAGCTCTCTAGATCTTGCATTTTCTGAGGTAGATTCTTTTGAATTATAGCATTGCAATTGGCAGATAAGCTCACCACTCCCCCTTCATCTAACTTTCTCTATTTATTGATGACGTCCTTCATAAATTTTTCATACTGTGGCATTTTCGCTAATGCCTTAGCAAAAGGGATGTTGATTTCCAGCTTCTTGAACATAGTTAAGAACTTTACAAATTGGCTCTCCAACTTAGCCTGTTTCAGTCTTTAAGGGAATGGAATAGGAGGTTGATAATATCTCACTTCCTCCTTCTGCACTTTCTTCTATTTGGCCACTTCACCTTGCTCTTTCATCAGATAGCCCAGTTATGCTTTTCTTGTTCTCACAGCTTGTTGAATTCTGATATGCTTTCTTAGTTTCAACCTCATTCTGTTTCTTCTCAGCTTCTTTGCTGCCTTTTGACTCTCTACCACTTCTTAGTGTAATAGTCATGCAGTCCTTTAGATTCTTCTTTGTATCACTAGGGAAAGAGTCTCTTGACTGATTTTGCATAGCAAGGGGCCAATTGCCCTACTTGAGTTTTCAGATTCTTCAGGGAAGCATTTGTATTGGCCTAAAACATAGTTGTGTTTGCCTGAAACACTGTCAACTCAGCAAAAATTTTCTTATGCAGGTTCAAGATCCTCTTGTTCTTATACATATAATTCAACATTAGATCTTCAAAGAACTGAGATCTCCTTTGTTCTTGATTTTCTGCTCTCTGAACACCTTCATGTTGTCCTTGGAAACTAAGTGGAGCATAGTTATGTTAGAAATTATGAGCTGGTCTTGGACCTTGTTGCATTCCACCTCCGTAAGAAAAGTTCTCATGGTTCCTCAAGGCTAGGGTGTAGTGGGTTGGAAGGTTGTTGTTCGGCTTGAAGTTATAGCTCCTATTCCCATTAATGTACAAAGCTTCCTTAACATGATAGGGACCTTCATGAGCAAGTCCCTCATCAACAACACATTTCTGCTCAGCACCTTCCACAGTCCCCACTTTATTACAAGATTGACCTCTTATTTCTTGGTTATTCATATTGTTCATGATTGTATCTATCTTAACCTCAATGGTTGATATTTTGTTCAGCTCAATTACTCCACCTCTTCTCAGCCTGCTACTGCTCCCTAAGCTTCAGATGGAGCTCTGTAGTTGCTATTTTCTAGTTCCTCTGACAAGCTGGTAGCTTCCTCAGCACTTTTCATGTGAGATTCCTCCCTCGAGGTTTACATCCATGGTTGCTTTAAAAGTGTGGTTCATGGCATGGTAGAAAGATATCCTTCAGTCATCTACTAAATACCATGCATTGAACATCTCATTGTATATCTATCAGGTATTGTACAAGGATTCATCCTCCTTCTATTTGATAGTAATGATTTCTCCTCTCATTCAGAAGTGAGAGTGATGAGTGCCCAAAATGCTCATGATATACACATGTTTTATCATGTTTTCATTTCATTTCCTTATGGTAATAAATTAACAGTTTATCACTCCTCTTCGATACTCAACTTCTTGTGCACTTCAGGTGAAAAAGGCGGCATTTGGAGGCTGTATGGAGACTTGAAGAAGGAGAATGGGGCCCGAAACTCCAGCGTCGCAGCGTCTCACGTCGCTGACGTTGAGGCTTGAGGCGTGCTAGTCATATGACCCTAACGTTTGGCTGTCAGCGACCGCCAAGACTTAATCAGCGAGATTTTTGAGATAAAGCCTAGGGGCGACGAGTTTTGAGTCGTTTCGGAGTCCAGGGTTGATGAAAAGATGCAATACAACCTATTAGAGAGATATGTGAATATACCTCGAGAGACAATATCTTGTAGGCACGATCAACCTACTAGTGAGAATCTGTTAATGTACTAAATGAACAATTTATCTAGGTTATAATCCATTGAGTGTGGCAAGGGGAGGCAAAACCTTACTCTCCATCAATTGAGTTACCAAATATTTTAGGGTTAGTTTTTCTTTACACTAGTCATAATTCACTTGAATTCTAAGTCCAGATAATATTCTAAACCCATTCAATATTCGACACACTTCTCCTTATGGGATCGGCACTTGACGAGCCACTATACTATGTAAACTCAACGCGTATACTTGCATGTACGAACCTACATTTTCACACCAATTTTACACACCTACCTCGAGCTCGTCAAGTTTTTGGCGTCGTTGTCGAGGAGAATTTTTTGTGTTGATATTGACAATAACGACATTATATATACTTTGGATCAATTTTGTTATTTATTTATTTATTTATTTATTATTATGTTTACACAAGTGCTTGTAACTTGGTCTCTTCGATTTTTGTGTGTGGTTAAAGTAAAGGTTGATTTGCATGCATGCGAAGACAAGGCAGGGTGAACTACTTCCAATTGATCCTAAAACAGAGAGAACTGCAATCCGATTAAGCATAGAGCAAAGAGAAGCAGACCATAGAAATCTAGTAGTCATGCAGAACCAGGAAGAGCAAGATCAAGGCCAAGAGAGGAATGAACCGCAAGGGGGATTGAATGGGAATAATGGTAGGAATTATGCTCCTAGGCCATTTATACAGCTATATGATCCTTATTTGCTACTAGAAGAGTTTGCTTTATAAACTCTGATTGTGGTGCTATCACGAGACTACCTATACAAGTAGACAACCGAGTTGAAAGCAGGTAACCACTGGATCTTCGCAACATCTAGTTCCGCTGGGCTTCCAAGTGAGAATCGATTTGCAGCATCGACTAAACTTCATTGAAGTATACAACAAGGTCAAATACAATGGAGTAACAGAAGAAGCGCTTAGACTGAGATTGTTCCTGCTCTTACTGGGTGATAGAGCTAAACATTGGTTAACGAGCCAACCACCAAATTCCATTACCTCATGGAATGATTTGGTGTAGAAACTCCTGACCAAGTTTTTCCCACCCTCAAAGATCGCACAACTAGTGTAGAAGATTAACACTTTTAGACAGTTGGAGGGGGAGAACTTGGCAAAGCATGGGAGAGATTCCATGAACTATTAAGGAGGTGTCCACATCATAAGCTGACTAGATGGATGCAAGTCCACACCTTTTACAATGATCTGAGTGATCCTACCAGAACAGTTATAGATGCTCAGTAGGGGACGCTTTGATAAAGAAGACTACGAACCAAGCATATGGAATCTTAGAGGATATGGCTAGTAATAGTAACTAGTGGCCTAGGGATAGGCTAATACTGAGAAAGGTTATGGGAGGCGCAGACATAGAGGTCCTTAGCAATTTGGTAAATCATGTAGCACAACTCACCAAAAACGACTACAAAGGCAACAAAGGTCTTTTGTAAAGATTCTAATGAATAACCCCTTGGGGAATATCTGAATCATGGAAGACTGACAAAATTCTACAGAATGCTAGTAGGGACAAACGATAGTAGGCGCTGATGTGTCAAGATTTAATCATTCATAATAATAGAGTGCGATGCTAAATTGCCACCTATCGAGAATCAGGAACTTGGAGAACTAGGGCGAGGCTTGAGTAATAATAAAAATAATCATAACTATGGATGGAGGAATAATTAGAACAATATGCCACTACCCCAAGTGAGAAAACCACCATCAAAGAAAAAAGTTGATTTAGAAGAAGCACTAGCTCAAATGCTCACTTCCCATACAACCTTTATGAATGAAACAAAGGCGAATATGCAGAATCAGTCAACCCAACTGAATAACCAAGCAGCACAGTTGAGAAACTTGGAGGTGCAAATGGGCGGAAATAAGCCACTTGTTGACTAAGGAGCGATAAGGTTCTTTACGAAACAATTCGGAAATGGCAGAGGAGAAGGAAAAGAACATCTTAAGTCTATCACTTTAGAGACGTAGAATTAGCAATACGGGACAACTTACCTGGTGGTGAAGTTGGAAATTGAGAAGGTGAGCAAGGCTAGCTCGAAAGATCATACAAGGGAGTGGCCCCCAGAGAAGGAGTCGATTAGAGATCAAATGAAAGGAAGAGTGAAACGAGGCAGGTACAGATGAACCCACTATACCAGTCCTGCATCCTCATTGTTTAAAGAAGAATAAATTAGACAAGCGGTTTACCAAATTCGTGTTTAAGCGCATATCAGCATTTCCAGTTTGCGAGATGCATTGGAACATAACCATCAAATTTATGAAAGATATACTGTCAAGGAAAAGAAGGTTATCAAATTTTGAGACAGTGAACCTTATTGAGGAATGCAATGCTATTCTTCAAAGCAAACTACCACAGAAGGTAAAAGATCCAGGAAGTTTTACAATCCCATGTAAGATAGGGAACTTGGTCTTTGAGAGAGCCTTATGCGACTTGGGAGCCAATATTAACCTCAAGCCTTTATCTATTTTTAGATGGTTGGGGTTAGGTGAAGCTAGACCTATGATTGTCACTCTACAATTGGCGGATAGATCATTGAAACATCCATGGGGAGTGATAGAAGATGTGCTAGTGTCCTGATATTTCAAGGTACCTCATTCCATATTTTAATCTATTTTATTTGCAGTTTTAACCATTAAAACCAACCCTTTTTTTTATCACAATCCCAATATCCAAAGAGAAACCACCAGTATAAGCCTCACTATAAGTCCTTTCCACAAAGAAAACCCATCTCTATGGACGATCCCTAGAACCACTATGCTATAGTAGCTATGCTACGCTAGTATGAGGTATTAGGTTATCAATTTTGTTGATTAATACCCTACTGAGGCATGAATCAAATGGCTTCTTTGTCGAGGATGGTGCCTTAGTGCAAGTGACTATCTTTGTTGAACACTTGTGATCCTCATCACAAGCTCTGGTGAATTTCTTTTCTCTTATCATTATTTCTAGTAGTTTACTACTAGGTTACTTAATTTCATTTCATTGTTTATATATTTGTTATTTTTTTAAATAACATTAATCCTTTTGGTAGAATTGTTTTTGTTTCTTTTTGGTGTTGTCATGTTTTTCATGTAAGAGTTTATGTTCCAATGGTTTAGGGATTCAGAAGGTAGATTAGTCAAAGTTAGTATTCCATAGGGATCATATTCTGAATCGGGCCTGAATTTAAACCCAATGGAACCTCCACCTGAAGAATAATAGAGTCAGTAGGGAGTGGAAAGGAATCCCAATGCATTTAGATCCATGAGGGACCACATACACCCTCCTCGGATGAGTGCACCCTCCTGGATAGTACCTCCAACCGAGCAGATGGTCATTAGGCCTCATGTGCCACTTCTTTACCTTCCATGGCATGGAGAGTGAGAACCCCTATTTTACATCAGGAGTTTGAAAGTCTACAACACATTCAAGAGGAGGCGCCCTTTGGTGATTTATTAGGAGTTAAGCTTTTCCTCTAGAGGGATGAAGCAAAGTATGGCTAAACTCCCTAAGGCTAAGGAGCATTTGAAACTGGGCTGAGATGCAGGCTAGATTTTTTAAGAAATTCTTCCACACTCATAGAACAAATAGCTTGAAGAGGCAGATTTCCAACTTCTCAGCCAATGAAAATGAAAAAATTTATGCATGTTGGGAAAGATATATGGAAGCACTCAATGCTTGCCCTTATCATGGGTTTGACACATGGCTTTTGGTCAACTATTTTTATGATGGAATTTCTCTGGCTATGAAGCAACGGCTGGAGACTATGTGTGGAGGAGACTTCATGAGCAAAATCTAGAGAGCTTTGGTTCACAGGTTATGTGGCTGAGCGTCAAAAGCAGGATGAGCCCCAACCCAGGGATGGAGAGAATGAGACCTCAATCCAGTACAAGGGGTAGCATGTATTCTCTCGCCGGAAGACATGGACATGATAGCTAAAGTTTCAACCTTAGGTAGAAGGTTGGAAGAACTAGAAAGCGAGCGCGTGAGGTGCGGTGTGAGATTCCACCATGCCAAACGAAGCCATGTTTCATTTGTCGGTCGAGCATGCGGAGAACAATGTCCAAACTATTCCGACGAGGAGATGTTAGTGGAACAAGGAAATGTTGTTGGTCAATTAAAACCATCAACTAATGAACCATATGGGAACACTTACAACCCAAGTTGGAGGAATCACCCAAATCTCTCCTGAAAGCCAAAACCTCCACAGTCTGCCTCTCCATAGTATGCATTGATTAGTGCCCAAATAGTGTCATTTTGAACCCTATTTATTGGAGGTTTCAGCACTTTTTGTGTACTAATCAACAATTAACTTGATTTGCATTAAGGTCGGCTATACTCTTTGATCGCATTTTTGTGGCTATTTTGCGCGAATTTTTGGAAGCGAAACTAACCCGAGTATTAGTCGGCTTCAAACAGTCTGAGTTAAACTCGTGCCAATGCGGTCAGAAAACAAGGAAAGAGGAGTAGAAAACAGAAAATGGGCAATGCGCAGAATTTTGCGGGGTTGAAAAATTTACAACACAGAATTTCGCGAGATACGAAATTTTCGCGGCTGTGAGGTTTCTAGGGTTGCAAATTTTATGACTTGCTCTCGGCTTTGACTGATAGTCCCCCGTTTGACCATTTTTGTAACTTTTCCTAAAATACCCTTCATGTAATAGTGGTATTCCATGTATTTTGGTAATTTTTCTTTATTTAGGGGCTATATAAGCCCATTTGTACCCACTATAAAGAGATAATCTTCATTCTGCATTTAATACAGAGCATTGGGCAGGAGTTTTCCCGCTAATTTTCTTTTTTATCATTTTCTCTCATTTTCTTCCACTTTCTTGGCACCAACACCTTGCAAATAGCATAGAGGTGGATTGCTAAACCCTCTTCTCCGTGAAGTAGACTCTTAGGCTAGGATGCAAGGTATTGTTGTTCTCTTGTTTTAACTTAAACATTTATTGTCATTTTATGTTTCCTATCTCTCATTTCTAGTTTAAAATCCCTTAGATCATACCTTGATTGACTAGTGTTGCAATAAATCTTTTAGAGGTTTAGTGGATGTATTTATAGATCCACTAAAGTTCAATTAGTTGCCATCTGTTGTTGAGTGTAGGGATCAGGGAGATAAGATTTAAGCGTAATCTGGAAGCATTTATGTCATCAAATGCTATATCTCAAAAATTATTAGGGTTGATTTTTATTGTCACATGAAGATCGGTTTGGGAATGACTGGGTCATCCTCCCAAACTCTAGGAAAGGGACCCGAGGACCTCTCGGTTACCTTAGGATTCTAAACTCGGTGGCCGATGTGAGGAGTTCTTTTATATTTTTAACACCTTATTTTTCGGTTCAGACATTAAACCCCATTGTTTTTACCAAAACCACAGATAAATTAGTTACCATTTGGCCTTAGCACCAAGTCATTTATGCAGAAGAAAACCCATCACGTATTCGACCTAGAACCATTATATCTGATAACTATTTGTAGCCAGTGGGGGTTTAGGTTTATAAATTTTGTTGATTCTGGACCAACCTACTTGCACGCAAATAAATGGTGTCGTTGCCGGGGATGGTGCCTTAGTCCAAGTGATGAGTTGTTGAACTTGTGACCCACATCACAAGTATTGGTGAACTTTCAACCCTTTTTATCTTTATTTTTATTTCTCCTAGAAGTTCACTGTTAGGTTGATTTAATTTTATACTGTCCATATACAATTTCTTTTTCTTTTTTTATTATTATCTTAATATGATAACCTTTATGGTAGCTGGTTTATCTCTTGTGTGTTTTGTCTTTGTTTTTCATAGGAGTTTATACTGGGATAGGAAGCTTGATTAGGAGTTCATGAGGATCGAGCTGCGACTTTGCCTTTTTATATATAGACTAAAAACCCCTCAAATTCACATAGCTACAAGAGCCTTACACTTCTCTTGCACCCATGTCACTTTGGATAAATTTTCATGATTAAATAACTGTGGTTTTTTTTAAGTTTTAAAATTGGGTTTAGTGCATGTGCTATGAGTGCCGCAGTCATCTAGTAGTAAAATCTGAATGTAAGTCCAGGTATCATTCCCATAGAGATTGACAAGAATTAGAGATCAACTACCCCAACTACTGAATTTCTATACTATTTGGACTAAAAAGAATTTATAGTGAAAGTTTATCTAAAAGATAATAGATCATAGACTATTAACTAAAACTAGAAACTGAAATAATATGAAATGACAAAAATATAAAGAAACGAAATAAAGGATCATCGACCTTATGAAAGCAGAAAACTATCAGTAAATTACAATGAAATAGTCAATTCCTACATGAAAATAAATTGCTCTATTGTTTTGATGGATACGGTTGTCAGATTGCCTAAATATTAATTGGATTTCTACATTATTTGAGTAGAAGCTCTTGACCTCTCGAAATCAAGATCTAACCGATTACTTCAACGCTACCTTTTCTTGAAAGATTTAGGTATTTTCTTTCTCAATACTTCACACATTTCTTGATAGCTGCTGATTCTTTGCATTTCCTTTCCAGTGATTTTATAGTTTCTATAGCAATTGGTGGCTCGTCCTCCGGATCGATTGGTTGATCCCTTTCGCTATCGATCTCATTAACGGGGTTGGGAACTTCCCTTTAGATTAAGGTGAACTCTACGATTATTTTATATTAAAATACTCCCGTCCAACTTCAATTATGACGGGCAGTTTATAAGAACCAACTTTCAAAAGCTCGGTTCATCAATGGTAGTCTAGCATACCAGAAAAAAGAATGCTCGGCTCTCGGGGAATCTCATCTCTATGTGCAGAGGGCATCCTGGAAATCAGAGCAAGATACATTCCCTCAAAATGGTATTCGGTACTACCAGTGGGAACTTATCGATTAAAAACAACACCCGAGCAAGTAAATCACTACCCCGAATAATTCTCAGTTTTTGCGAAAATTTGTAACCAACTATAATTCCAAATCAATGAAGCTAACGTTCCAATTCTGCGATCATGGATTTCCCTTGTTTCTGCTCTTGTTCGATCATTGACCTTGTTGCTTCATTGCGACCGGGTTCCTTGCGGCTATTTTGATTAGTGGTCGTGACATCGATGCGCTCGGTGCTTCTCGGGGAAGTTGATGTCGCGACCAGCGGTTTTTCAACGTCAGCGACCTCGTTGACTTTCCTTCTCTTTGCGTGATCATAACCTCAGTTCTTTGTCAGGACTTCTCTGCTTTGTTGCGCTGCACGTCGCGACCTCAGTTTTAGGTTGCGCGTGACATTTACATTTCTCACGCCTCGTTTTGAGTTTGACTTCGCTTTTAAATCCCGACCTTGTTTGTAGTCTTGCCTTCCGCGGGTTTAATTTAAGTGGCGACTTAAGTTGATGTCGCCCGACCTCTTTTGATATTCATTTCCCTTCTTACAGCGTTCACAACCTCAATTGCTTTGTTGCAACCGGTTTCTTCTTTCCAGCCTCTTATGCCGGGTTGAGCCTCAGGTGATGCGACCTCATATTGCTCTTACGGTTGCATGGTGATTTCACCGAAAATGGTTGCGAAATTGGATTTCTTTCTGCTCAGTTCTTCTTCAGGTCGCGACATCGTTTGTGGTCCTTGATTAATGATAATTATGACAGTTTCTTGGTAAGGACCGTTTGGCCGCCGAGGTTACAACCTCCCTTTTGGTACATTGACTCTTAAATTTGGTTGCAACTTGATCTTTTACATTTGAGACTCGATTTCCGTTTTCATGTCGCGACCTCAATGTACGTCATGACCTCAGATGGGGCCTTCATTTTAAAAACTAGTTACAACTTCATTTTTCTTTCGAGGCCTCCTTGTGGATTTATTCACGATCCATGTAGCGACCTAGGACCAGCGTGCAACCTCGATTCATATTCAGTGTTGGCGTCAGCGACATAAGTGGTGTCGCGACCGAAGATTCTACTTTGAATATTTCCTTTAGTCTCAACCACACTTCCTTTGTCGCAACCTCTTTCACTTGTTGCTTTGGTAATTCTGGTCGCAAGCTTAACTTCAAGTCACGACTTTGTTTGAATAAGCCTTCTATTTCTTCCTCAAAGGCTGTAGTCTCTTGATGTCGTAACACGGAATTTAAGCTGAACAAGCAGAAAGCAACAATCGCGACTCTGACTTTCAATTGCGACTTCATTTCTGCTTATAAGCTGATCTCTTATGGTTTTTGCTAAGATTTTCGCTTCTGCTGCATTTTTCTACAAAATTAAATTTGAGTAAAATATCCACATTTCTGCATATGAATCAACATTTATCTTGTAATATGCTCAGAAAATAGTTAAAAAATCAAATGAGTTTTGGACTCAATCAATTCCCCCCGAACTTAAAATTTTGCTTGTCCCCAAGCGAAAGAAAAGAAAATTGTTTGTCCTCAAATGATTAAACTGGGTTTGGGACATTTCAAATTCACACAGTCTTTCCTATTCCACCTTCTAACTTGAAATAGGAGATAGCAGCATCATTTTAAATTTCAGTTTTGATTTAAGAAAAAGAAATGGTCTCTACTTCTATCACAAATTTCTTGATGAAATAATGTATTTAAATAGTTTATTCAACAAGTCTTGTTCTGTGTATGTGTGCAGGTCTTCAATCCTTTTCATCTTCATGTTGAAATTAGTTAATCTTCTGGGAGTTTCCTTGGACCGTTGGTCAAAAAGTCCCATGACTTGTTTTTTGCCAGTATTCTCATAATGTAGGTAAATTCAATCTTCAAGATCAATGAGGTCTTTTCAGGCTTGTAGTGTTAGACTTAGGTAATTGGGTAGACAAAGGAAAATTTAAGTTGCAAATCACCGGTTCCTTTTCTTTGTACTTATTACCTTCGGCTTTCACCGCTTTTCTTCTTTGTACTTGTTGATTCTCCTCGATCTTGGCACGATTCATCTTTTGAATTCTTTTTTATGGCATTTGATTTCACTTACACACTTTATTCAGGCTAGTTCCTTTAATTTCTAGAACTCTTTTGCTTTGTTTTTCTAGGTTAGAATAGTGCAATGTTTGTCTTCTTAGGTTTATATCACCCTTAGAACTTTGTTGTAACCATACCGGTTGGTATTAGGGTGCTAGGTGTTAAAACACCCCTCTGAGCTTAATTATTTCAAGGAAATAGGCCACAAGACAAAACTAATTCTTTTTCATTAATTTGCCTTCTTTGCTTCTCCTCCTACCTTGTAATGTTGCAAATATTTTTCCGCGAGACTTGTTTCTTATTTACAATAGACCTTTTATGTGCTAGGCTGGATAATTTGGGCTCTTTGCTGTAGGATTATTGCAAGGAAGGGAATTCAGGTTTTCAGTTGCTGTTTATTGAAAAATTAAGGCTTGTTTGGCTTAAGTCATGGAACTAGAGGGTATGCTTTAGCATATATTGAGGGTAGGCTTGGAAAAGCTCAAACTGCCAAGGATGGCCTCTATCACTTCTTGTTGGCTCTATTTTTACCTAGATTTCCTTGTAATCAATAATCCTAACAAGTTCTAGGACCATGGACTGTTAATCATGAATTTCAGTGTTTAATTCTCTCAAAGTTTCATGAGTTTTGTTGACCAGTGTATTCTTTCTTCAAGACTTGTACTTATTCCTGTTTAATTTATCTTTCAATCAAGTTATTTATTCAACCCTATAATATCCATTTTCCATTTTTGCAATCTAAAGCTGGTTTTAAACATTTCAATTTGCCAAACTCCCAATTCAGTTTATTAAATTGTTCTTCTTATTTTTTTCATATTTTGCTCTTAGGAAGAAGCAAATTCAGATCCATTGATCTTGTGCATAAAGAATTTGAACATTCAGCATACAAACAAGTAATGACTCAAACACATAATTCATCCAGTCATATTCATCCATCAATATACACCCAATTCACAAATCTAATTCTAATTCAACAATTCAAACATAAAAATGAATTAAAAGTAAATTATCTGCAGAATCACAACACCAGGACAAGCGATGAGACACAATGGTTCTCTTTATAATTTTGGGAATGTACAGATTTAAGTTATGCTAGGAAAATTTTCAGGTTCCTTTCTTCTTTGTAGGCTTTTGGGTATAATGTTAGGAGAGTCTACATCCAAGCGCCTCGCTGGATCAGGCTTGCAGAATTTCATCTCAGATTTTTGTCTCTCGAATGCAGGGGGAATCTATTTGCCCTTTGAATATATTTCACTGTTTAGCTGCACTGCACTGATGAGTGTGTCTTGCCTTTTCCCCACCTGGTTCACTGTTCCTTCTAACTCAAAAATACACTCTAGCAGTTTAGACAAATTTTAATTGATCAAGTCCAAGCTCTCCAACTAGATTTTTATTCTATACTCATCATTGTCCTCTAACTGCTGATCTCTATCCTTAATTAATTTCTCAAATTCTTTGAACTGTTCTCTATAGAGATATTTGAAACCTTCAATCTTCTTGAGCATTTGGCCTCATTTTTACACTTCCTTCATACAAATTGCGGCTTCTAAAAATCTTCTACGATCATTTATTTTGTCTTTCGATTAGTACCCAAAAAGGGCTGTTTTAGTCATATTTAAGATGGGTTTTGAGGTGCTTTTGCGTACTAATCATATTATTAAATCAGTTGACATGTGAGTCCGTTTAGTACATCTTGATTTTGTTTTAGTCTGTTTTTATGTTAATTTCTGCAGTTTGTGAGCCTCAACCATCATTTCAAGCTTGGCTTCGAGTTGGTACCGATTTATGCCATGATACATATGAATTCTCGGCGATTTCATCAAGGCGAGTTGAAGAAATGTCAAGTGGAATTGAAGAAATGGAGGAATGCAGGAGGATGTAGGAGATTGCAAGATTTTCGCTATGCATTGCGAAAATTTCGCAAGGATTGCGAAAATTTCTCAACCATAGCAAAAATTTCGCAATCCATGCGAAATTTCGCTATGCACAGTTGTAATCAAAAATTCTTGGTATTTTTGGTATTTCACATCTTAACAACTATATTACATATGACTTTTGTAGCCTATGCTTTCATTTCAAGCTTTCATTCTGTGACTTTTGTTTTTAAGGTTTACAGTTTTCTCTCTTCTCTCTCTTCTTTCTCTCATTTTATTGGCTACCAAACACCCTCTTTGAGGATGACAACTCAAGGGATGTTTGGCTAAGCCTCAAACAACAAAGTAGGGTTGCTAGGTTGGTTAATGGTGGTTTTCTGAATTGGTCCTCAGTTTTAAATGAAGCAATTCTTGCATTTATTGTTCAGCTTTTCAAACTAGGGTTTAAATACTTATCTGTTCTTTGAGTGTACTTGTCATGCTTTAAGTTTAATGCATTCTTAAGGGTAGATGCAGCGGCGTTCTTTAGATGTCATTTACGAGCCATTGAAATGAGGTTAAATGTATATTTTCTATTCTTTAGACATTAAATGCACCAGTACATGTTTTGACTTTCATCGGAGTGTTTTTTTTGAGGTTAGTTTTAAAGCCAAACAAAGATCCGGTTTGGCTATGACTATAAGTCATTTACTTACAATCGGCTCTTGAGGACAACTATAACCATTTTATCGAAGCTAGTAATGACCTTCAAGGTCACCATTTCACACTTTAATTTAAACTGTTTCAGTTACCCAGTGAACAACAAATCTCCCCTGCTTTTACCCAAATCAAAATCAAAATGAAAGCCTCCTTATTTTGAATGTGTCTATGTGTTTATTGGGATGAAAACTCCGTCCCGTGTTCGACCCTAGACCGCTATCTGCGTGGCTTATTTCACCTGTGATGGGAAAATAGGAAACAAATTTTGTTGATCGGGATCCTGCCTACCGTGTACGAGTCAAATGGCGTCGTTGCGGGGATGGTCATAAACTTCACGAATGATGAGTTGATATGAACTTGTAATCCACATTACAAAGTATTGGTGACACAACCCTTATTGAATTTAGTTTGTAAAAAAGAATTTCAAGTTTTTACTTTCAGTGATCCTGTACGAGCATTTTCTGATCCAGGTTTTATTTAGCTATATGATCCTTTTTTGTAAACCCTTTTGTATTCTTTGTTTTTTGTCTCTATTTGTATTACAGGTGTTTATGCGGCAACTGGGATACAAAGATATCAGAGTAGATTGCAAAGTGCAGCCATAATGATCAGATTCTTGTGAAGTTAGTGTGCCTGGTGAAAACATGGATCCTCTACGAGGAACAAACGAGTCGACAAGCAGCCCTATGAATCCAACGATGGATCAATGAGGACCTTTTATACCCTCTAGAGTGAGTGCTCCTTCTACCGTCTATTACCACTGTTGAGGATGTAACGGTGAGACCTTCTTTGGTGCCTAGCACCACATTTCATGGTATGGAGATAGAAATCCATACTCACACATTTGGGATTTTTGAGTGGCAACTTTTGGGAAGGTATACTTGATATGGAATTGTTTAAGTTGAAGTCATTCAGATTTAACCCTCGGGAATGAAAGCCCAATGAAACTCAATTCATGGGCGCAGAACGTTAGAAATTGGGCCGATCTTCAAGCCGGTGCTGAAATTGCTTGGTACCTGAGACCAACGAGTTTGAAAAGGCATATTTCACTTACTCGGCCTATGACAATGAAAATTTTCATGAGTGTGGGATGCAGGTTCTTGGAGACCATCATGCATGCCCACCATGGTTTTGATAAGTGGATGCTAGTGAATCATTTTTATGATGGTATGGTCTCCTGCCATGAAGCAAGCACACTAGAAACCATGTGTGGAGCGACATGAGCAAAAGCTGAAGAAAGATCAAATAGGACTGTAGAATTATGTGGTTGAAACTTCCAGGCTTGGGATGAACGAATCGAAGTGAAAAGAATGAGTGGAGGCCACATCAAGGGAGCATTTGTACTTTTAAAGACATGGAGATGAAAGCAAGATGTAACCTTAACTGGGAGGTGGAAGAGCTAGAGGAAAAAAATTTACATGAGTGCAGTGGTGGCCCGAAAATCCACACTTGCAGCCAACCATTCCATGTTCTGATCACGCCTGAAGAACATTGTCAAATGCTCCGTCGGTGAAGTTGATGTCGAGCATGTATCTGTGGGCCAATACAAGCCACAAAACAATGCCCCATATGGTAATACATACAATTCCAATTGGAGAAATCATCCAAATCTCTCTTGGAAACCTAATCCCCCAGCTTATGTGCCTCCTGGTGCCAAACAACAATTTGGTTCTAAGTCTGACCCGCGACCTCACCATCCTCTTCCTGTTCTTAAGCTATATTAAGTTTTGAGCAAGGTGGTAGGCAATTTGTGGAGGAGCAAGGAATCAATGTACAAGCGAACAAAAGAATAGATCTTGGAAGCACGAGAGCAAGAGAAAATGGATGAGCTTGAAAGCAACCTTAATTAGATTGATAACCTACAATACTCATCACAGTGTGTATTTATTGGATCTCAGGAGAAAGGAAGATTCCCTTCCCAAACAACGCCAAATCAAAGGGAGCGTGAAATAGGTTCTTCGGCAACTCGAGGATGGATGAAGTAAGGCCATCGTACTTTGAAGTGGTAAAGGGTGAGCAACCGGTGCCCATATTCTTTGAAGAAGCGAGAAGAAAGAGAAGGAAGTTGAGCACGAGAGGATAATAATCAGTGAAGATTCGAGTGAAGAAAACCTTTCCATTTCACTCATCACTAAAACGAAAAAAATCCAAACCAAGCTGAAATTTGGGAGGTGCTAAGGCAAGTGGTCAAATATCCTTTAGCAGCGTAGATTAGCTGAGTCGAGCATATGCAAAATTCTTGAAGGACTGTGCACAATCAAAGAAGGGTTGGGCATTGAAAGAAAGCCTTCCCTAACGAGCAAGTCGATTACAACTATTGAGCAGACCGGTGAAATGCAAGGATCAAGGGATCCCCACAATATGATCTTGTGGAGGCTTTTTCGACAAAGCTCTTGTTGGACTTTGTCACGCCGAATCAGTCCGGCCCGATCAGCGGATCAAATTACGGTCCGGGCCTTGAGACCGAATCTTGGACTCTTCTGATTTTTTTAAAACCGGCCCGAATTTTTGTGGGTATGGCCCACATCTTATAACGCAATGACAGTAATGGCTTTATACATTTCTGAGTCCCGATTACAAACTCTGAGAAACTTTACTTTTACATTCCTAGTCGAGCCGCGGAACTACATGTAGTGAACTTCTTCACAGTGTGTTGGCCCCGACCAATATGCGGAAGTCTTGAGATGTCTTCTCCTGCATGCCTACGGATTAAAACCCGTGCTAAGATTCCCAGCTTAGTGAAACATTTGCCTCTGAAACACCATCTGAGATACTTGATGCTGAGTATCGAGAATATTGAGCATTCACTGGGAACTTATATAATTAATTAGGCTTATACAAACTTATGCTTATTCAAGCTTATACTTATCACATTCGATCTTATCTTATTCGATCTCCCGTGGAGTTGAGCTTATGCTTATACAGGAGGTCCTTGTATGCACGTCTTGGTACTTAGCCACATCTCGGACCTCAGTAGGATTTTCTGAGGAACTTATACTTATACCACTTGAGTTTACACTTATTCGAGGGATACCCGTGGAGTATCTGAGAAATTAAGACATATCTTGGTGTTAACGTAACATCCTTATCACGGAAATTACTTGTGAAGTCTTGCAAAGCTTATTACGGTGCCATTATCTTAAACTTGGCACTCTGAAGCATATCTACGGCGTGGAACTTATACTTGTATTCTTGAACATTCTTGTATTTAAAGATCTTATGCTCGTCTTCTGAGCATATATACTTGTCTTCTGGGACTTTATCTTGGTCTTACATAACTTATCTTTGGTGATACAGACTTATCTTTGGTATTCACGGAACTTAAACATGTATTTTAGATCTTATACATAATCTTCTGAGTATACTTATCTTCTGAATCTTATCTGAAATGGAACTTGGACATGTTGGAATGCATACATGTCTTCTGGAGCGTATACTTATCTTACGGATCTTACTATTGGTATTGAGCTTAGACATGTATTTCGATCTGCCATATGTACAGGCTGTGCTCTTATCTTCTGGATCTTATACGGTATTCTGGAGCATATATACATGTATTTTGGATTTTTATACATGTATTACAAAACTTATACATGTATTTCGGATCTTACATATATATCTGGAGCTTTATTATTGTGCTAAGGTACCAGTAGGTCACGATAAGTGAACTTAATCGACGGGGGTGATGCAGTAGGTACGACGAGGCTGTGATCAGGGGAGTTATTCGGATCTGAGGGTATTCGGATCTGAAGTTGTTGGTCTCGGACATGAGGATACGAGGACCTGCTTGTCGGATCACAGGAGTACCCGTAGGTACTACGGAACTAAATCAGAGACAGGACAGAACTTAATCAAATACGGGAGTACCGTGGGGTACTCTGAGCGATTTTCAAATGCAGGGTACCCGCCGTCTTCTGGCTTAATCGAACGGGAGTACCTGAAATGGGGTGCTCACGGAACTGATAGAGGCAGTACCGTAGGTACTGGAGGCAATCTGAAGGTACATTCGGATCTTTATTCTTATTCTCTATTGAGTCTTATCCTTGTATTTGACTAGTATCACGAGATAGGTAGGACCTGACACCTAAAGTACCCGAAGATCTTATCTGATCTTGAAGTCTTAGTAGCATTAGTCGGGACGAGAATTAATGCATTGGCACTTAACGGGACGGGAGTGCGGTGGCGGTCGAAGCAGGAGGGCGTAGCGCGGGGCGAAGTGGCTGGCACTAATCAGAGCAGTGTCGTAGCCTTGTCGAATGCCAGAAATCTTGTCGAGTCTTGGGAGCACTAATCGGAAACGGAGTGCCGTGGCACTAATCGAAGTACCGAAGTACTAATCGGAGTGCGAGACACTAATCGAGAATGCGAAGTACTAGTCAGGACATGAGTGCAGAAGCACTAACAGGAGTACCGAAGTACTATTCAGGACAGTAGTGCTGTGTCATTTAATAACTGGTCTTAGGTGGTTTTACAATTATATGAGGTCAGTAACTTACTATCTTATAATAGGGCATTCTTAGCCCCTTAGGTGTTCATGACAGATCGTCCTTCATATCTTGGTAGATTATGATGCGTATGTAATCACACCTTCACAGTTCTTATTCTTCTATGAATCACTTTGCAGAGTTGAAATCACTCCCGTCGGATCATCACATTTGAAGTTCTATGTTTCATGCCAACTAGTCATTTACGATTTTACCGAGGGACAGTTTGAATACTCCCTTTTCCGGGGTCTTAACTTCATATTTGGCGCTACTCTGAACTCTTTTAAAGCTAAGGTGCTAAGGTTCCTTCAACTGGAATCCCACTGGTCGAACCTTTGAAGGCTTTGATTCGTCGAGAGAACAGCCCATTACTACTCTATGTTCAAGTGGAAACAAATTTGGACCACACATGGCCCCACTTTGAGTGAATTTTAGGACACTTAGGATCAGGGTGGCAATGCCTATTCTTTAAGTTTTATCTCCTTGGAGTCTATTTTACGTAGCCACTTGAATCCCTCCGTCGGATATGCGTAGGCAAGTTATGGCCAAAATACCACTTTGGTCGAAATAGGAAGCTGAGGAACGAAGTGTACCGGTACACATATCTATGTACCGGTACATGTTGGCCAAAAATGACCAGAACCTAACATGTACCAGTACATGTTCAAGGTGTACCGGTACATGTAACCGAAAAGTGCCCAGAATGTGTGTTTTTCTCACATTTTTCCATACTTTGCTACCCAATTCAACTTTATACTTCAAACACACATCAAAACCATTTCAAATTCATCTTGACATCTCTTTTCTACTCAATTCCTCTTTCAATACTTATCTAATTTCAAAAACATATCATGAAATCCTTCCATAACAATTCTAATATAGGTCTAGCCCATACATGATCAGAACATAGAGATTTATTTAGGGTTTGTTCCTAAACCCTAACTCAAATTACATCTAATTTAACCATGAATCCAACCTCAAAGGGAGGATTTTATAACCATCTTGTGCCCTTTTTAAATTTTACCATCTCTAATTTCAATACCTCTTTGGTTAGGATGAAATCCCAACAAACCCTAGGTTTAGGGACAACTAATAACCATCAATAGCATGAATTATACAACTTTAAATTCACTAAAGAAATCCATACCCAAAGTTAGATTCCATACCTTGTTGGCTTGATCTTGGCTTCTCTTCTTCTTCCTCTTCTCTTCTTCCTCTTTCTCCTTTCTTCTTCTCTCTTCATGATTTGTTCCCTTCCTCCAAATGAGACAAATTTTGGTCTTTAAATCCAGATTTTCTTAGGCCTTGTTTGGCCCTAAAAACCCATTTTTTGGGTTAAGTTGCTTTATTTGCTTTTAAGCCCTGCTCCCTTCTATTATGAATACACTTTCCTTTTATTGTATTTTGGCCTCTAGTCTTTTCACATTAGGACTTTTAAAGCCTTACTGGATAATTACAAGTGGCCTTAGTTTTGTAAGCTTTCCGGGTCTCGTTCCATGTTTCGCATTTAACTCACGAAACATTCCAAATTATCTCTGAAATACCTAAACATGTAACAAACTGGGTATATTCGGGAGTGTTACAATTCTCCCTCATATAAAATTTAGATCCTCGAAATTCATACTCTAACAAGGTGCATTTTAATGTCAGTCCTTTCTTTTCATGTCTTTTCTGAAGGTTTGGAGTGTGACTCTCTCTTGGGCTAATAAGCTCCATGAATTTACATCTCCTTTCTTAATCTTTCGGAGCTAGGTGGGACTTATTAGAACCTGAGTGATCCTCTCACGGGACAGGACATCCGCATTAGGCCAACACTTTACTGTGGGTACATCCAATAATCTGGACTTATCTAGAAGCCTAAACCTAGGCTCTATTTCAACTTGTCATGAATCAGGTGACCAGTGTGGATCAGAACCAGTAAGGACCGCGGAGACCGAATACTGGGACTCTTACTACACGATTTTTATTTTTTATTTTTAAAAACCAGCTAGTACACAATAGGTATAGCCCACATCTGCAACAGAATCAACTGACCTATACATTTACGAGTCAATTACAAATACAAAACTTTACTTTACATTTCATCGAGCCGCGGAACCATACCATGTAGTGAACCCTTTCAGTGTGTGAAGCGTGACCTCGCGGAGATCTTGAATGTCTTCTCCTGTACCTACAGTTCAAAAACCCGTTGCAAGCTTTAAAACAGTGGGAAACATTTCTTATACAGTAACAATCAGGATCTTGATGGTATCAGAATATTGGACGTTACATAAGGAACATATAATTAATTGACATGAAACTTAGCCTTTATTCAGACATAGCATCAGTTCTGATCTTTAATACTGTCGATCTCCGTAGGAGTTACAGACTTAGCTAGCCTGGAGGTCCTGACCATGTTGCTTCTCTTCATCTCGGACCTCCAGTAGGAGTTTACAGAACTTATGCCTTTTGCTGAGTTTACAACGATTAGGGGATACAGTCAGAATCGATAGGCTTAAAGTCATCTATTTTTAGTCATTTTTCTGTTTTGAGTTTTCTTGTAAAGAATAAGTGGGATACATTAATATTAGAAACTCTTACCAAATTTGTTATTTGCGAGAACAAAAGAAAGAAAATACGGTGGAAGGATCTGTGTGGCGGGATTAAAATCTGAAAATGGGCAGAATGAAGCAGCCGGTTGAAATTAATATTTCGCGATTTTAAGTTTGCCTGATCCGAAGTATGAAATTGACATGGGAAATGAAGGGGATTTAATGCAGTGCGGCAGGATCACAAGATAAGCCGGTTGAAGATTGAAGCGAACACAAGTTGATGTGCTTCCATCTGAACGTAGTTAGAAACGCGGATAAACTGGCGGCCCGAATTAGCGACGCAAGGAACACGGTCAAAGGCGCGATCCATGGTTGTTGCGACGAGATTGATGCCGACGCCGAGCTGCCAGTTACATGCCAGGTATCGACGTTATCGGCGACAAAGGCGATCTGCGACGCGAAACCATCAAGTGAAACTCGGAAGACCGCCGGCGATGTTGTGAGATTAACGCGCGCGCAGACTGTCGATGGAAGCTTGATTATTAGTGGTGTGCGACAAAATTATCTTCAGCGACAACCGGCGACTGATTGAAGACTGCGGATCATAAGCTGATCTTCGACAAAGGAATGGCGTGTGACCAACGTGGTTGACCTCGAAGAGAACTAAGTCGATGTCAAACGAGACCGATCTCGACGAGACCGCCGGGATGGCTGCGAAATGACCTTTGTCCGACAAAGATTGAGGTGGGGACATCATGACGATCGTTAACTGAAGAGTGAGCTGATGTCACGACAGACATCCGATATGCGACGCCATGCGGAGAACCCCAAACCGAAGCCTGAGGTATATAGATGTTGTCGCGACAAGGGGCCGAAATTCGCGACACTTCGGTTCGTGCGAAGAAATGGCGATGTCGCGGCGTGGTCGATGTATGACGTCGGTTGATCGTCTCGCGACGAGGATTTGAAATCGCGACCTGATAACGTAGGCCCGTCCGCTTGGAAATCCACAAGGCTGCATTGAGATTGAGCTATTGAAGAAACCACTATAAATACGCGATAAACTCATACCATGTTGGCTTGACCTGTTTGAGAGTGCGGGCATTGAAAACTCATTTCTTTATTTTCTTGGTTTTCTTTTCTTTTCTTTTCTTCCAATGTTGATAGTTAGAGATTAGATTAGATTTATGCGTTGTAGTTTTAGTTTTATTTTTAAAGGCGGGATCATTATCACTTTGACGGAAGTGAATGCGATTAATTCTTTTCAAATTACTACTGGAATGTTTGAAGTTGGACAAAATTTCAGATGAACCTCAGTTCATAAATCAGTTATTCTGTGATCGGAGAATCTTTGTGGTGTGAATTCGATGAAATGAAACTTCCATTAGTGAATGCTGTGTCTAAATTATCTCTGTAGTTGTTTCAAGCCAGTGGAATTCAGTTTTGTGAATTACTACAGTTGGGTTTAGTATTTTTGATCTGAATATCAGTTTGCCTGCAGTATTAAATTTAACTTCATTGCTCAAGTTCAAGGAGGTCCTCTGGTGACCACGAGAGATGACAATCTGGGAGTTACATGAACATTTCTTTGAAGGTATATTAACTGCTATTAGAGATCTAATGAACTTTAATGAGTTTGCGATAAATCCTCTTCTCTTGGAAATCAAGAATGAGTTGAGATGAGTTCTCCCAGTTTAAACAATGAGTTTCACCTCGATTCGAATATGAGAAGCCAAATCCCGTGTTAGAGGTCCGTCAGGAGAGGGTGATCTATTCAGTGCAGAGGAGAGAATAACTTTGGAAGTTGTATATCCTTGTGACCGATAACTTGGGGAGCTAAGGTTCTGATCCATAAATCGTTATAAGTATTACAAAAATAAAACTCTTGAAATTAAAAGTCCTGGTAAAAGTAGTTATCTCATTCCCTGTATTAGAAGGATCAGTCAAAATTAGATAATGAAATGTGAAGTGTGGAGAGATCCAGTATACTAGCCTTGAATGGATTTTAAGGCTTTGAAATAAACAAGTCGCGGTGTTAACAGGAATTGATGCTTCACGTAGCATTGATCTTAATGTGTACTCTAACGATAATTACTCAGTTTCCATTTGTTTTCTTAACTATTAGTTATTCATTATTTTAGATTCAGTTTATTAGATTTCGTTCTTTATTATATACTTGCCACATGTATTTGACTGTATTTGAACTGATCATATTTATAGTCCAAATAGTATGGAGCAGTAGTGATAGAGTGCTAACCACTGTCTTTTCAGCGTCGGTTCGTCATTTTCACATTTATTTTATAATAATTTGATAGTTTTTGTGGCTAGATCCCTGATTTGTTAGTGCAATTTAGTAGTTCTCGAGGTTCGATGGACGAAAAGAACATTTTGAGCTGATTTTGGAACAATGAGGAGCAGGCGAGGAAGTGATTGTCACGTCGCGACGTCGCCACGTCATGACGTCAGATCAATAATCGAAGTCAGCGACGTCCCGTCAGCGGCGATCCCAAATCATGACGTCGACTCAATCTGCGCAAATATCATTTAAAAATCGCGGGATGGCTCTGAGTGGAGTATCTGGGCGTCTGACGAGAGGCGGGGTTTCAGGCCAGTGACAACGTCTTCGAGTGCGGGATTTGTACCGCTTTTCAGTTTTTTGATATTTTGGGATAGTAGAACAATGTTTTATGTGATAAGTTATCTTTTCTTTTATTATGTTCTAGATATTTTTCTAGGGTTACGTGAACCACACGTCATGATATGGATTAAGCTTGATCTTTTATATTCAATTGTTTTATAAATTGTCGAATCTACTCTATACCTGCATTTTGTTATATGATAAATATCGGCCAATGTGCTATGTCCTTGCTTTGGAGATGAGATTCGAGATGAGAGATTCGAGGGATGCGGGTAGAGTAGCCTTTGCTTGATTCGGTTAATAGAGATAGTGACACGGAAGGTGGCATTTGGGGTTAGAACATTTAAGCATTTCGAATCTTAGAATTCGATATAGATATACTCGATTCTATTCAGAGATAGGCGGATATACCTCGAGAGAGGATATCTCGTAGGCAAGATCACCTTCGCCCGTTGACATATTACAAATATATTGAATAACAATATCTTTAGGCATTAATCCATTGAGACAGATGTGATAGGGAGATTTAACCTAGCGCCAACACCATTAATTCACATAGATCAATAAACAGTTGCATTTTTCTTTACTTAAATTTTACCTAGAATCATTTATTCGAGATATTTGTAAAGCGGAGACCTACGATCAGTTCACCTTTCCACGTGGATCGATGTCGTCACGTTAAGTACATATATTGCCGAACTCGCGTGCACTTGCGCTATGACAATCATTTACACGCATTTTGAGCGCGCTCAAGTTTTGGGCGCGTTGCGGGGAAAGGTTTAAATTGATATAGAAGTGAGCACATAGATAGTATTACGAATTTTAGTTACTTTTGTTATTTTTTTTTACAAGTCGAGTAATTTTGGTTTGTTAGTTCGTGTTGCTACGATCTGAGGTTTCGGTAGTACATGCGGCCAATGGCTCGAATTAATCAACACTGTGTGATCTGAGCAGAAGGGCTTACGCAGTTAGTAGAAACGAAGGATGAGCGATTGCAGAACAATAGTCATGGAAAACCTTTGAAGAACAAGATTTTGGCGTTGAACAAGGCCCGAACCACGGAAGTAGAAATCGGGAATCATGGAAGAATCAAGCGCCCGGGCCATTTATCGACGGTGATCACCCATGCTATTAGATCGGACCGTCACCACCAGTTGTTGACGGCGATCGACGGCCACACATCAAGCAAGCGATTTCGAGATTGCGGTCGATCCACGATCTGGATGCTTAAAATATCTTGTTCCATGGGCTACCCGTGAGAACCGAACATGCATTTGGCCAACTTCCTCGAAGTTTGCGATACCATCAAGTACAAGGAGTTCTTGAAGAAGCTCACAGATTCACGGTTGTTCCCACTTTCACTCGGGGATAAGTGAACATTGGCTAACCCGATCCGACCACAGTTCCATCACTACATGAAGCGATTTGGGTACAAAGTTTGACCAAGTTCTTTCCACCTTGAAAATTGCACAACTTGTGCAGAGATGTCGTTTGGTCAAGCTAAGAGGGAGGAACGGCGGCATGGGGCGGGTTTACGCGAATTCATTGCCGAGTATACGCCACCAGGCTAACAGGATGGATGCAAGTCCATACCTTCTGATAGTGCGAAATGCAAGCCGAACAATGATAGATGCCTCATTTGGAGGATCCTTGATGAAGAAAACCACGAGACCGGTGACCATGAGATATTGGAAGATCTTTGTGACCAACAATAATCGGTGGCACAGAAGGCTACACTAAATCAAATACGATTGGGTGGCCTGAGCGATGCGGTCTCAACTGTCGGTAAATCATGGCTCGGTGATTCGCGGCTAAATAGACGCGAGAGACAGCACATGCCATGCAGACCCTCCATGGGAGTTGTGGTAATTATGTGGAGAACTGACATAGTAGTGTGGAATATCGGTGAAGCCCTAAGTCGTGGCCGAGTATGTCGAGGTTGATCGAGTCGACCTGGCGTAAAGGACCGTATGGGGAAACAACTATAAATCAAATCAAGGCCCCGAGATGGCGTACTAATCGAATCTGACCGGTCGGAACAATCAAGGAGTATGGATGGAGGAACAATCGAGAAACAATATGCCCATCTAATCGAGTTAGTGAGCCACCACGAGAAAAAATTGGACTTAGGAGCAAGCCCTTGCCGGATGCTCACCTCACACCGCCTTGGATAGGACCAAGGCGAATATGCAGCAGGGCAACTCAGTCTTGAACAATCAAAGCCCAGTAGTTGAAATTTGGGAGTCTGGATGGGTGAGATAAGCCCAATTTATTGTTGAAAGATGGGTTCTATGAAGCAATTAGAGGCAAACCCTAGAGGAGGAAGAGAATCGCAGGTATCTGCTCTGGGTGGAGGGAGTGGGCAGGACTACAACCGGGCAATCTGAGAACTAGAAAATAAGGAGCCAGACAAAGCAATCCCGGACTTGGATCTGAATGAAGCGTTTCCACGAGATACGGGGCTTGAGTCAAAGATAATAAAGTGGGGAAGGGATTCTTAAGCAGACAAAAAGCGATGAATTTTATCATACAATTCCGTATCACTTGGAGGTTGAAGAAGGCCAAGTTAAGCAATTTGCAAAGTTTCTTGGCATCCCCGAGAAAACTACATGTCTAATGCCATTTTGGAAGCATTGGAGAACCTGCCTAGTAATTCATGAAAATTCATGAAAAGATCTTAGCCCAGTAAGAAGAAGTTGGAGGAATATGGGACTATTGCCTTAGCTCAGGAATGCAGTGCCATCCTGCAAAAGAAGCTTCCCCCAAAACTACAAGATCCGGGAAGCTTTGCTATACCGTTCTCTATAGGGAACCGGGTATCTGGAAAAGCCCTGTGTGACTTGGGAGCCAGCATCAACTTGATGCCACTGTCGATGTTTAAAAGGCTAAAGCTGGGAGAACCGAAATCGACCAAAATCAGTCTACAACTTGCGGATAGGTCATACCAACACCCTCGAGGTATAGTCGAAAATGTGCTAGTAAAAGTTGGTAAGTTCGTCCTTCGGCGAGACTTTGTCATTACGGACATGGGAGGAGACTGACTCGGTCCCCATCATACTTGGTAGACTTCCTAGCCACGGGAAAAGCTCGGATCAATGTGCAGAAGAGTGAACTCAGACTAAAGTCCAAGGAGACGAGATCACTTTCCATGTCTTCCAACCCACAGAAGCACCCCGGATAGCGATCTAAATGAAGATATCACCATGACTTCATTACAGAGGTTCCCAGGCGATCACGAAAAACTTCGGGGATCGCCTATGGCGCACAAAAGACAGAGAGGGCAAGGGGTGTGAGCGGAAGATAGCTCATCCACCTTGAACATGGAGTGTGAGCATTATAGGGGGATGCATAAGCATTTCCCAGTTCCTTCTATTCATGTCACAAAGTGAGATTAGGTCGTCATTGCGACATTGGCTTATAGCTTCTTGGGAAGCTGACGAGTGTTCTTAAACTTTCCCTTTTGTTTGGCTCCAAGTTCTATTGTTTATTTTCTGCGATTTTAGGTTGCTGGCTTTATTTGTGATTGGTATTTCGGTTTGTTGTTTACTTTCAGGATGCGCGGATGCAGGTCAGGGGGAGGATTCGTTCCAACTACGCATTACAAGCTAATAGGAGTCAAGTCTGAGAGGGGTTCATGTTCGGGAAAGTTTCAGCATGCTGAATTTTCGTCGCGTCGCGAGCGTGGTTCCACGTCGCGACGTCAAATTAACATCCTACATGCGTGCGATGTATTTCTGTCATGACGATCAAAATAATAACCCTCATCCACGTCGGCGTGTGTTTCCATCACGACGTCAAATTAATACACCCCTCTGTCACGTCGCGGCGTGTCTTTCAAATCAGCGGTGGATTTACCTGTAAGCCTGCAATCACGTCGCGCGTCATTCTCCACGTCAGCGACGTCGATACGTCGTGTTCGTCAGTGTAGCGTGAACTTAACTTGTCGCGGCGTGGATCAATCCACTCTACGTCGCGTCGTGGCGATGACTGTTTTCTTGAGTAGTTCATTTTGAAATAACTTCACCTCACACACCTTCACTCCGTGAAACCAAGCTCCCTGTCATTGTACCGGACACAGCAGACTCCATCCCACCGGTCGGAGACCCTCCACTGCTCACCGACCACCAGTGTTCCTCTTTGAGTCGCCCTCTTCAACCGGTTTTAGGTCATAGCATTTCCCTGCTTGTGTACTCGACTCGCAGCATAGTAGTCGAGTTTCTTTGTTGCTTTTCGTTTGAATCCTAGAAGGCCTTGTAGGTCCTCATTTGAATTCATTCAGGTTCCTTCAGGATCTTTGAGTCCCCATCTCTTGGGTTTTAGTCATTAGGTAGTATTTAGTTCGATTTTTTTTTTTTTTGTAGTGCATTAGTGTTTTGTCTAGGTGAGTTGTGCCCATTAGTTAGTTTTTTATCGACACCTGGTGATGTCGGCAGAGCGAAGTTACTGCCATGGGTCGGCCCGGCGAGGACGACTCCACATTCGATGCCTCGCGGTTTGCAAATATGAGTGCCGCCCGGCCAGGTTGCAGCTCATTGCAAAAGCCAGCTCGTTCATTAAAGAGGGTTTCATCTACCCCAGATGATTTCTTTAGAAAGACTATCGAGGCTAAGGGTGGCGTGCTTTTATGCCAACCCCCTCGTCTAGCGGCGGTGAGTGTAGTCTGAATTTTCGCCAACCTCGCTTCCCATGTCCTGGTCGAGTGCGAGGTGTGATGGTCGACAGTCTTGAGTCGATCCAATAGTTTCTATGGCCTGAAGCATGTCCACCGTTTCCTTTGATCAGCTCATGACACCCCAACTACCATGAGGTCATTGGCGTATTGACCAAAGGCACGGGGTGAGTGGAAGATCAGCGATCGCGAGCCCGTCACGGTCAATTTCAAAATAAAGCATTTGGCTACATTCTGAGTTTGGCATCATTTAAATCCTTCCCACGTCTTATCAGACTGACGAATGTGTGGTGGCGGCCCGGCGTTCCTTGCTCCAACCGCCATCATCGGGGATATCCCCATTCGATGTTGACAGGTTATCGGATGCCATTCTCCATAGCGGGATGCAAAGATGAACTTGCAGGGCACCCTTTCGATGTTGGCTTCTGAAAACCATGGGGAGTGCCCTTGGCGACAATGAGGCTGGCTTCATCAGAGTCAAAACCGCCTCGGTCAAGCGGGTTACACACGGTATCCCGCAGCCTGAGGTTCGACTGGATCGAGGCCCTCAGGCGAGGGCGAGCTTCCGGACCATGGCGGACTCGCTTTGGATTCTGGGTGACACGAGAGGACAGTGGCGAGTCCTCGTCTCGCACCCCTCCACCACCACACCTCGTCGACCACCTCCACCACCCACCCCAGTGACCTCGAGCCCGTTTGTTCCCCCGATCCTTCGGATGTGAGGACTTGGTGCTATCCTCTCGGCTCTTTGGCGTGCAGGATGAGACCAGAACCTAGAGTCTCGTATTTTCGGGATATGGGCGGCTGCGTCTTGACATCGGGCAGTTCGGCGATCAGGCCCATCATTACAGCGGCGGCGGTCTATACGAGCCCGGCTTCGGCTCAACCACGGCTTTTTCACCATCCACCACCACCTTCACATGATGATATTCGGGGGAGTTCCATACCTCTATGTTTTATGCACTTCCGGTGGGGACCTTTGGATATTTTGTTAGAGGAGGGATTTGGTGATCGATTACTATGTTTTGTGTTTTGTTTATTGTGTTTTGGTTTAGTAGTGTGTAGTATTTTTAGTGTGTTCCGCATATTAGTGTGTTTTGTTTTCAGTTTATTTTACATCGCACTTTCATGTTCATGAGTCATTTGTTAGTTGTTTGATTATATTTTAGGACATTCTTCTTTGATTATATTTTAGGACATTCTTGCATGTAGTAATTGCATACATATGCATGTTGAAATTGAGGATCAATTTTGGATTGAGTTCACTATAAACTTGTTCCAAATGCATACATTTGTTTGATGTAACAAGGTAATTAGGTTGAATAGTTAAAAGGGCTGTTGAATCAATTCGGTGTCAGAAACGTTCACCGAAAACCTTTATCACACTCACACACTAGTGACTTCGAGTATATAAGTGCGGGCAACTACTAAGTTGATCAACCTAGGGAGGTCGAATACCATTTAGTGATAGGACACCTAATCAAAAAGTTGCCATCGAGCTAACCAAGAAAATACAAAACAATGAAAAGAAAAGAAAAGAAATATGACAAAAATAGGTATATGCATAGGAATAAGCGGGATCATCCAATTGGAATCCCGGGCACAGTCTGAGGGGCCTATCAAAGCCTAATGCCCTGAGCCAACTGGCCGAGAGTCATTGACTTCTTTACCGTTACATGGGACGAAGATGGATCGTTCACGCAACTAGGGCCATCCGAGTTTGGTTGAGTGTTAGGTGAGATTTGAAGGAATTTAATGCACAGTGCCCTTAACGACTGGTGAGGGAGTCACTGCCAATGGATCAAGCTACGAGACACTTAACTAGATATTCTTCCATTTTTGTTTTGGTACACCGGACATTTCTAGGTATGTGGACATAAATAAATGGGTGCGTTCCTATCCTTGTCTAGTTCGCTTCTTCCTAATAGGTGGGTTGAGCTTAAGTTTGGGGGTATCGGAACCTAGGCATATTTTGGAGGTCATCCACTATAAGCACATAGGGGTTTTGGGAAAGGCCATTGAACACCGTGGGATTTGATGCACTAGTCAGTTTCACCTATCTCAATCGAATTTACCGAAAGTCAAATATCTGTATGCCTTCCTTTGAACATCGAGAGCAAAACAATGGGTATGTGGAAATTAGATCAATTGATCCCATTTTTTCAGTATGTGCCCCACTGTCTTAGTGTTAGTTACATGGTGTCGGGTGTGTGTCCTGTCTAGAGTCGGTTCTTGCTTGAGGACAATCAAGAAACTAAGTTCAGAGGGTGTGATGATTACCTAAAGCATCATCTTACACTCGCGTCGGTTAAATCATTTTCACATTATTTTATAATTTGATAGTTTTGGCTAGATCCTGATTTTATTAATGCAGGGTGTGATTCTGGAGTTCGATGGGCCAGAAAGAACAACTTTTGGAAACAGTTTGGAACAATGAGACGTGGGCGAGGGCGGCGTCGCAGCGTCCCCATGTAGCGTCAGCTCAATCTGCACCTCATCATTTAAAGTACGGATGGCTCTGAAATTAGAGATTGTCGGAACGTCTGGCAGGCGGGGTTTCAGGCGGAGTGACCAACGTCTTGAGTGCCAAGGTTGTACCATTTTCATGTTTTGATATTTTGGGATAGTAGAGACAATGTTTATGTATTCACTTGATTTCATCTTTTCTTTATTATGTTACAGATATTTTCTAAGTTCACGTCGAACCCTGTCATATGATATGGATTAAAGCTTGATCTTTTATGTTATTCAATTGTTTATAAATTGTCGAATCTACTCTATACCTACATTTCAATTATATGATAATGTCTGGCCAATGTTAGCATAATCCTTGCAGATAGAGATTCGAGATGAGGTATTCGAGGGATGGGTGAGTAGCCTTTATATTAGGTTAATAGAGATATTCCGAACTTGAAGGTGGCATCTGGGGTTAGAACATTTAAGCATTTGAATACCGGTCGAGATAGAGACCTCTTTCGATTCTATTTGCAGATAAAAGCGGGATTATACCTCGAGAGGATATCGTGAAGCAGATCACCTCGCCATTGACATAGCCACCGATATATTGAATAACAATATCTTTGACGGTGTCCATTGGGCGTGATAGGGGAGATTTAACCACAAGCGCGACACCGACCAATTCACGTAGATCGTAAGCTTAGTTGCATTTTCTTTACTTAAATTTGCCATAGAATCATTTATTCGGTTGTATGCGGCGAACCTCTATAGTCAGTTCTGCTTTTCACGTGGATCGATATCCGTGCGTTAAGTACCTTTATGTGCCCAGAGACTCGCGTGCACTTGCGCTATAGGCATTCATTTTACACACGTTTCGGCTGTCAAGTGGTCGGGTAGTTGATCTAGAATTCTTGAGATCTGTGGGATCGATATGCAGACTTAAATCCAATTTATTACTTGTGGAGCTGTGCACTTAAGGTATATTAGCCCAGAAAACCCGATATTGAAAATGATTTACTCTAGGAGATGTTTTGGTCTGGTGATAATTAATCACGAAGTGCGGGCGATATCTTTTGGTATTGCGCAACTTATCCTTATCACGAGGAAGTACTTGTAGGACCACCTAAACTTATTAAGTACCGGTATCTTAAACTTAGCGCTGAAACGTATCACCTTTAAACTATAAGCATTGCGAGACTTATTCTTGTATTTAGATCTTATGCTCGTCTTACAGGCATATAAGCATCTCACAGGACTTTATCTTTGGTCTTATAACTTATTGGTATTGGGACTTATCACGTATTCTGAACTACGACATGTATTTTAGATCTTATACATGTCTTCTGGGTATACTTATCTTGAATCTTATCTTGAACTTATTCTGAGAACTTGGACATGTATTTCAAATCTTATACACATGTCTTCTGAATGTATCTTATCTTACGGATCTTATCTCATTATTCTGAGAACTTAGACATGTATTTCAAATCTTATACATGTCTTACAGAGCGTATACTTATCTTACGGATCTTATACTGGTAGTACGGAGCATATACATGTATTTTGGATTTTTATACATGTATTACAAAACTTATACATGTATTGGATCTTACATGTATATACAGACTTATTATTGTGCAAGGTACAGTAGATACGATAAGTCGGAACTTAATCGAGGCAGAGGGTGCAGTAGATGCGACAAAACTTAAGCGAATCACGAGGTTATTCGGATCACAGGGAGTTATTCGGATACAAGAGTTATGGATCTGGGACTTATCGGATCTGATTACATAACTTATTCGGATCTGGGAGTACCCGTAGGTACTGCGAGCGTTCGGATACGGGAGTACCCGTGGGTACTTTCTGAGCTGAATCAGGCGGGAGGTACCCGTGGGTACTCTGAACTTATTCAGAGGCAGGAATTGCGAGTAGGTCTCTGGGCAGATCGAGAAGATACATTAAGATACTTTATTCTTATTCTCTGATGAGTCTTTATCCTTCCTCGTGTTTGACTTCCTGAGCCAATTAGAAACGGAATGAGTGGACATCCGCACTAAATTACCGAAGATCTTATCTGATGCGGAAGTGCCGTAGCATTAGTGTTCGGAGCGAAGTCTTAGTAGCACTTAGCAGACGGGAGTGCTTTGGCGCGGTCGAAACGAGGAGGGCGTAGCATAGCAGCGGGACGATTATTAAATTGCGCCAATCACTCGCGAGGTACCGTGTCGAAGTACCGAAGTGCGAAATCGAGTCTGAACCTGTATCAGTGCAGAAGCTGTCGGGACATGATGCAAAAGCCTGCAGGAGTACGTACTAGCCGGGACGGTGGTGTTGTGTCATTTAATAACTGGTCTTAGGTGGTTTTTACAAAGTGTGTAACACCAAAATATACCTAGCAGTTTGAGGACTTGTTTAGGAACATATTAAAGCCTAAATATGAATTTCGGAAATAAAACGATAGACCGAGTGAATCCCATAAAAACCAAGAAAGATGAGTAGTCATTTTACCCACTTGAGGATATGAAAACCTCAAACCATAAATTTATATGCCAATATGGAATTTGAGAAAAATAAATGTAAATAGAGAATTATGGGATTTAAGGCAATTAGAAAGATGGAATAAAAATAAGAAGTGGGGGGGGGACCAGATGCAATTAGAGAGAAACTTAAAAGCAAAAAATGAGTTTGACTTGGCCAAACATGGCCTTAACTTAAGGGATTTAAGACCAATTTGGTCACAATTTTTGGAGAACAAAAGCAGAGATAGAAGAGAGGAGAAGGGAAAGGAGAAGAAGAGGAAGAGGAAGAGAGGAAGAAGAGAAGAGGAGGAGCTCAAGCAAAAAGGTATGGAACTACTAACCTTGAGTATGGAACTTGGATTTTTTTTTTTTGTATGGATCCTTGGTTTTGTTTGGTTAATGGTTATTTGTTGTACCCAAACCTAGGGTTTGTTAGGATTTCATCATAACCAAAGATGTATTGGAATTAGGGTTAGCAAACCTCTAAATAGCCTGAGAAAAATAGGGAAATCCCTTCCTTTGAGAAGAGGATTCATGGGTTAAAATTGTAAGTAAATGAGTTAGGGTTAGAACCAACCCTAACTAACCCTTTATGATTGGGTTGTGTATGGATCATAAACCATATTAGGTGGGTTTGGGAAGTAATTCATGAAGGATTTTTGAAATAAGAGAAGTATTGAGAAAGAAGAATCAGCAAAATTGAGGTTATAAGATGGAATGGTTTGAGGTGTATATGAGTATATAATTGAATTAGGTATCAAAATATGGAAAAATGGGAGAAAATGCACATTCTGGGCACTTTTAGGAACTATGCGGTACATTTTGAACTTTTGCAGTGCAAACATTACAGTCGTTTTTGACGTATGGAATACATGTTGAGGCATGTACCGGGCTCTGGCTGTTCTGTTCCGAGTTTTGACGACCCAGTTTTTGTATTTTTTATTTCACTTCCTTTCTTATCCGATTTGAGTGATTCAAGCAGTCCTAGATTAAAATAGACTTCAAGGGAAAACCATCATATAAAATAGACATATCAAATTATGAATCTAACTGGCCCGAAATCACTTTAAGTGGGACCATTGCAAACCAAATTCTGGTTTCGATGTTGAACATAGAGAAGTCAAGGTTGTTTTCAGGACGTATGGCAATTTCGGTGCTCCGAATTGGGTGATTCGGTTGTAATAGAACCCTTAGCACCTTAGTTTTAAATGATTATAAGGACATAGTGTCAAAATATGAAGTTAAGACCCCGGAAAAATTAGTAATACAAACTGTCACTAGAAAAATCGGTAAAATGACTAGTTGGCATGAAAATGCCATAAATGTAGTTTGGATGATCCGATTAAGTTGATTCCAATTCTAAGTAAAATAGATTTATAGAGGAATAAGAATATATGAATGAGGTGTGATCTCACTTAGACACATCATACTTCATAAGTATATGAAGTACTATATGTAATAGTCATGAAACAAGAAAATGTAGAAAATGAAAAATGTAAAGATGTGTTCATGAAACATGAAAATGATTATGGAAAATCGTGGCAGGTGGAAACATGATTGTGAACATGCGAGGCAATATGTCATGAACACATAATGTGGTTAAGTGATATATGATTATTATCACATATAACCAGAATATGATAACAATGATAGGAATATATGAATGAGTATACATGAATGAGTGTATGTGAAGGAGTATACGTAAATGAGTACACATGAATGAGTATACGTGAATGAATATATGAATAAGTATACAGATAGGTATGTGAAATAAGTATAGAGATTGAGTATATCTTTGAAAAGGAATATCTGAGAGTGAAATTGGAATTGAAATGTGATTGTGATCGGTTATATGAATCTTTATTTGCGAAATATATATAAAAGTATATATATATGATGATTTAGAATCATTGTTGTCGAAATGTTTGTTATACATACTCATGTATGCGTGTATTTGCACTACAAGTGAAATTACTGCATAAAAGTAAACTGATTTGAAATGTGATATTGAATGACCAACATGACGGGATTCACCAACTGAATTCGTCATGAAGGTAACCATAATTGTTAAATGCGAAATCACATTGCTATTGAATGACAAACAGACAGGATTCAGCAACTGAATCTGTCATGAATGTCGAATTCTATAGCCAAATGTGAGACGGTGATATTGAATGTGAGATCACATTGCTCTTGATGACAAAGCGAGGCGAGGTCGACAGCGAATCTGTCATAGATATCAATTCTATAGTTAAAGTGAATCATCTTGTAAAATGCGAAATCACATTGCTCTTGGCAGACTGACAAGCGAATGAGTTAAACAAGCTGAATCTGCATCGCTGAATGTCGAACTACTCTGGCAAATGTAAGGGCGGTGATATTGAATGTGAGATCCGCATTGCTCTTGAATGACAAGCAGGGCCGAGATTCAACCGTGAATGCATCATGAATGTCAATTCTATAGTTAAAGTGAATCCATACTATAAAATGCGAAATCATTGCCTGCGAATGACAAACGGGCGAGGATTCAACAGCGAGATTTATCGTGAATGTCGAAAATTCTATAGCCAAATGTGAATGGTATGGTGAATGCGAGAAATCACATTGCTCTTGAATGACAAAGCTGGAGCGGGGATTCCCCAAAGTGAATCGTCATGAATGTCGGCTTCTATAGCCATATGTGAGACGGTAATAATTGAATGTGAAATCACCTGCTTGCTCTTGAATGACAAAGCAGGCCGGGGATTCCCACAGTGAATGCGTAAGTGAATGTCGGCCTATAACTATATGTGAAATCCTGAAACCCGATAGCGAAATTGACATTAAAAATTGTATTGTTTAAGTATTCTTTGCATTACGGACATAGTAAAAGGCATCATTTTATCATCTTTGTTGAATGTAAATGTTAAGGGTCTTTTGAAATTATAAGTGTTTATAGGATTGCTAGAAAGAAGTGCTTCTAGCGTAATTAAAAGTCTAAAATGGAATAACATAAACAAATGTTTTGGAAGATAGTGAAAATGTCAGGTAAACCGGGCTCCGGCTTGGATCCATGCTTAAGGTCGAATCCCGGGGATTCGGGTCGCGACACTGAAAATAAAAATTTAATAAGGCGAAATAATCATTTTGATTGGCTTGTCCAGATAAACCGGGCTCCGGCTTGATCCTGCCGAGATCAAGTAAGGATTGATTGACACTTTTAGAAAATGAAAATTAATAAAACTAAAACTAAAAGTTTACTTGGGCATCCCGGATCATGAAATGTAATTTCTAAAGGGAGTTTGATTAATGGCTTAGTCGTGATAGTGATAAAGAGTCTAATATGTATTGGTATTAGTCGATTAGACACAGCTATAAATTAGATATGATTTGATTTGTTCTGAATTGCCATTGTATACGTATAAGTTTACTTTGAATATGATTTGATCTATCATACATGTAGTATATATGAGTTACAACCTGTAAAATACATGACACAGGAAAGTAATATGAACAAGATAATGATAAAGGAATCTGAAAAGAATAAAATCTACATGTATAATATGAGATGAAGTTAGAAGTCACATAAAGAATAAAAGCCGTATATGCATAAGTAAATGTAAAAGATAGTGGCAGCGATTATTGTTATTGGTAAATTCTTGTCTATATGTTCCAGCTAAGCGTAAAGCAAATGCGGGTGTTCAATCCGTGTAAGGTGCGAAGAGGAGATAAAGGGCGGGACATTCACACGGTATGCGGGCCATCTCGAGATAGGTGCTCCACAGCCAACTGTTCCGCTGATCCCGATGTTGTATTAGATATGTATATGTATTTGTATAAGTGAATGGGACTTAGTATATGTGTATAAATTTTAATGGATACCATTCCGGTGGTAGTTCATTTGTAAATGTAAATGATTGTTGGTTATTACAAAACTTGTTTGTATACCACAGATATAAGTGCAACTCTGAAAAAAAAAAAAGGTAAGAAGTCCCAGTATATGGTTTCGCACCCCGAAACCGGTTCGGATTACATGTCGGGTCGGATAAAGGATCGGGAATGTGACAAATTATATGGTCGATAACTTACTATCTTATAATAGGGCATTCTTAGCCTCTTAGGTGTTCATGACAGATCGTCCTTCATATACTGGTAAGGTATGATGCGTATGTAATCACACCTTATTCACGGATTCTTATTCTTCTATGAATCTACTTTACCCAAGAGTTGAAATCACTCGATCGGATCAGCCTGGCCCGAAGTTATGGCATTTTCATGCCAACTGAGTCATTCACCCAGGTTTTACGGGACCGGTTGAGATACTCCCTTTTTCCAGAGTCTTAACTTCATATTTGCTTTATCTCCTTTTGGAACTCTTTTAAAGCTAAGGTTAAGGGTTCTATTCAACTGGAATCACTTGATTCGAGACATCGAAACTCAATTACGTCCGAAACAACCCGTACTACTCTATGTTCAAAGCTGGAAACAGAATTTGGCTTGCACATGGTCCCACTTTTAGTGAATTTTTAGGCCACTTAGGATCAGAATTTGGCAATACCTATTCTTTAAGTTTTTATCTCCTTGAAGTCTATTTTACGTAGCCACTTGAATCACTCAAATCGGATAATAAATGAGCAAGTTATGGCCCAAGCATCAGCTGTTGAAGCAGAAAACGAGCAGGGTGTGCAATTTACATGTCTAACATGCAGGTATATTCTTAATGACCAGAACCTAACTGTGCCATTGTATTCAAAGTGTACCAGTATATAACCAGAAAAGTGCCCAGAATGTGTGTTTCTCCACATTTTCCATACTTTACTACCCAATTCAACTTTATATTCAAACACACATCAAAACCATTTCAAATTCATCTTGATATCTTTACTCAATTCCTCTTTCAGTACTTATCATTTCAAACATATCATGAAATCCTTCCACTAACAATTCTAATGGCAGTTGACCCATACGCAGTCCGAACATAGAGATTTGTTAGGGTTGTTCTAACCTAACTCCATTACATACAGATTTAACCATGAATCCAACTGAGGAGATTCTATAACCATCTTATTGCCCTTTTGAATTTTACCATCTCTCATTCAACCACCTCTTTTGGTTAGGATGAAATCCCATTAAACCTAGGTTTAGGGACAACTAATAACCATCGATAGCATGGAAATTCATACAAACTTTAGAATTCCATAAAGAAATCCATGCCAGTTGATTCACTTACTTGTTGGCTTGATCATGGCTTCTCTTCTTCTTCCTCTTCTCTTTCTCTTCCTCCTTTCTTCTTCTCTCTTCACGAGTTGTTCCTTCCTCGAGAATGAGACCAATTTTGGTCTTTAAATCCAGTTTTCTTAGGCCTTGTTTGGCCCTAAAACCCATTTTTTAGGTTAAGTTGCTTTATTGCTTTTAAGCCCCATAACTCCTTCTATTTATGAATACACTTTCCTTTTATTGTATTTTTGGCCTCTAGTCTTTTCACATTAGGACTTTTAAGCCCCTTTTTGGACCAATTACAAAATTGTCCTTAAGTTTTGTAACTTTCCAGGTCTCTCGTTTCCATGTTTCGCATTTAACTCACGAAACATTCAAGTCTCACCTCTTAAAATCACCGAGAAACATGTCAAAAGCGACTAGAGTATATTTAGGGGTGTTACACTGGGGAGCGGTCTTAAACCTACCTGTTAGTGTATATAAGAGGTTGGGTTTAGGAGAGCTTAAGCACATGACATCGCTCATCATTTGGTGATCGTTCGGTAAAAATTCCTAAGGGAATAGTTGAGGATGTGTTGTTAAAGGTGGACAATTCTACGAGTGGACTTTAGCGAGTGCGATCACCAAGACGATCGCGAGTGGACCCAGTCTTGCTGCCAGGTATCTGGAAATCGTTTGTGCTAATGATAATCAATTGCCGGGAATGGAGTCATGCAGCTCACATTTGGCAACATTACATTCTGGGCTCAATATTTTCATGATATGACTTCGTATGAAGATGACGAGGCAAAGGATCAGGAAATGCTCTAGAAATAAATTAGTGTAGAGACCAAGCTCACTTATTATGATGAAGTGGTATAGAAATGAAGCAGTGATGGGGCGATTTGCGTAGTCACTCTGCGGGAGCGATGATCAACGTCGCGGTAGAGAGAGTGCGAAACAAGGGCTGGCATGAAGGTTGCAGTACACATCACTGCAGGGGTCAAGGAGCTCCTCTTCCTTGACCCTCCATGAATGAACCGGTGAACATGAGCTGGTTTTTGGCTCCATTGAGACGGCTGCAGCTCAGTTTTGGTTTTAGTTTAATTTGATCAATTTTAGTTTACTTTATTTTTATTAACTTTGCTTATCTTACTTTTAGCTAAATATAAAAAAATTTTGGTTTCTAGTATTTTTACTTTTATTTTATTTCTTTTATCCCTCTTTTTATTTTTATGTTTATTTTTAAATTTTTTTTTATTTTTATTTTATTTTTAATTTTTATCTTATTTTAATCTACCTAAATCAAAATTTTATTTTTAATCTATAGATGGAATTTGGTTCAAGCAAGAATTTCGCTATAATGGCGAAATTAAACACTCATTGGCTCTTCGACTTCCAGGGACCTTGGTAACTGGCTCAGTTTTGCAAAAGGGCCCCAGCTCATTTCAATTTCACGCCTTCCACATTCCTGCGGGGCCTAGTCATTGAGAACCGCCGACCGCAGAGCACCAGTGCCTGGGTTGAACTCACGTGCCACCGGCAATAGCCGGACCTGCGAGGCCTGGTGAGCCGTTTGGTGATGCGGCGCGCTCCGTGCCGTGCTCTTCACCACGCCCGACTCTCAGTGATCGGCCTCTGGCGTGTCAGGTGTGACGGTACGTACCGGTGCTGATTGCGGCGACTGCGCCGTTCTTTGCTGTAAACGCTAAATGCAGCGTGAGCCTGTTTTGCATCATAACGTTTCAACATCATTGCCATCAACGACCACGCTACTTTTAAGCGACTGAACCGGAACGTGATCATTGTGGTGATTATATGAACCGGGATGGTTCGAATACCAAGAAGATGAACAACTGTTCGGTTTGCCAGATGGCACGCCATTGACTGCCGAGACTGGCTGAGCGCCGTCCGTCTCGGAACGAGGTGGACTCCGGGCCTATCAATGCCGAAACGACGCGGAGGCGACCACCTGGCGTTGAACATGGCGGAGGTCGTCGAGATCTGACCGGTGTGCCTCTCGTGATGAGTTCATCTTTCAGTTATCTGTTTCAGGATGAGCGTGTTACCATGAATAAGTTCAGAATGAATAGTTCGTGCCGGAAGAAAACGCGACCGCCTGATCTACCAGTGTTGACGTTATTCCGCATTGAACCGATGCGCGGCTGATCCGCGATATTCACTGCGCTATCAGCGCGAGACGGTTCTCTGTCCGGTTGTGCCAGTTCCATGGCGCGCTCGATGGATCGTGAACTCGGTTGATCAGTGGCGACGTTCAGATTGCTCGGGCGTGATGGCCCCGGCGCCGTTTTGCCGATAGTTGTGGTCTGGGGTTCAGTTATTTGACGTCAGAGAAGATGATCACGCTCTTCGAGATATCGCGGACCTTCTCCTCTATTGCGACGCCGCCGGACGCTCTGATGAACCATGCGCCGGCGGGATTATTCGTTCAAACCATGCGTCTGTGAGAATGCTGCTAGGCTCTCGGGATCTGGAGGTTGGTTGATCTCCGGAAGCATCGCGGCTTCACTCGTACGCGTTTGGGAGAAGGTCCGCGCGAAGGCGACGACCAGGTTTGCATTATTGATCGGGATTTCGACGAATCACGTTACACTGAGTTCGCTGAAGGCCTGTTGGCGAAGATCGATTACTCGGTCTCGGAGCGAATCTCTTTGCATCGATCTCATCATTCTCGTAGCGAGATGGAGAGCTGGACCGATGTCGCGAAGATTACGGGGGGGATCTTGACTGCGGGATGGAGTGGAGGCGGAGAAGGCGGTTCAGGATCTCTCATCGCTCCATCTTGTTATTAACATGGCCTTCTGCCGGCGCTGATGGTCGACATATTATCCATGGTTCAGACTGTTTGTTATGATCTTCTCTTCCGTTCCGACAATGGGCGGCGGATTGGCGACCAGATCTGCTTTGGCGATCCTTACCGTAACTCTTGGATCTTGTTTACCTGGTCTCGTGAATGATAATTAATACCTGGACTACTAGACGGTCGCAGCGGTGACTCTTGGACGCGCCGCTGGCGACGCGACGGCGACACCGGATCACCGACGTCTTTTTTGACGAAGTGGGGCCCGATTACCACTCACTTTCTCTTTTCCCTACTGGTATTGAGTATCTTTATCATAGTTTGGAGAAGAGATTGGGGTTGGGATATAACTATTATATTTTTGTGTTTTTTATTTTCTCAATACTATCATTTATCAGTCTATAGTTATCTTAACGATAATGTGATAATCATTTTGTCATTGTTAAACTTATATTAACCAATAAACTGCTTTGGTTATCAGAAACTTTCTTAACCTTTCCACTTTACGATCATATCATTATATCTTTAACGTTTCTCTTGATTTGAAAGATTAAATATGTCTTTATAATATTAAGATAATTCCATGTGATTCGATTTTTGAATGATGGGTTCTGTTCGACTTTGGTGTTCACTTTATTTAATCACTGATGCTGGTTTATCAAATAGGTTGAAATATCTTACTTTTCATACAGTGACATGAATCTGTGTGATATATGGTTTGTATTATTAAAGAGATATTGATCTTCGATGAAGCGAAAAGAAGAAAAGAGCTTTAGATATGTGTTTGCTGCGCCAGCGAACCAAATTAGCGAATATATCAGAAAGCGCTAAACTTGGTACCTCAAACATACTCAGCCAGTTGGAATCATCTGATTGGCTCTTCTGCTCTCTGGGTGGATTGGTGAGTTTAACGATTGCGGGTGCTAAACCGGTGTTTAAGTCAGTATTTGTAGGAGTTGTGATTGAATCTTTTTGGGCGATCTGCTGGCTTTGGTGGTTGGGAGTCATCGGGGTGGACCCCGTTACGGACTTTGGTGAAGTCGAGTTTTCAGCGCACCTACAATACAATCAAGAAGAAATAAAGTGTAGCGAGTCTATTTAGGTTGGTGAATGAGTTTAGAATTAGGCCGGTAGCTTGGTTGGGAGGGAATGGCTTTGCGGCTTATTGGTTAATGGTTTCATAGAACATGAATTTTGGTATGGATGTTTAGGTTGACTTCTTTGGAATTGATGTTGCCTATTGTTCTTATATGGCATTTGTTCTCTCATGATGGTATGCATGCGAGTGCAAATTTGTTCATCTTTGAAGAGTCGGCGTTACTTGTACACACTTTTGGACGACATACATTTTTGCAGCAAGCGTATGCCCTTGATTGTTTTAGCATTGCTAAAGGACTAGCAGCGATGTCGGTTAGGGGGGTGATTAGTACCCCAGTTCTATTTTGAGTCCTGTTAAAGATAGGTTTTGAGTGTTTTGCGTACTAATCATATTAATTAAACGATTAACATGTGCAGGTCCGTTTTGATACTCGCGATTTTGTTTCGGTGTGTTTTGGTAATTTTACACAGGTTTTGCGAGCTGAAATACATCATTTCAAGCAGCCGAGTTAGATGCCGTTATGCCATGATACATATAGATTCTCGGCGATTTCATCAAGGCGAGTTGAAGAAATGTCAAGTGGAATTGAAGAAATGGAGGAATGCAGGAGGATGCAGGAGAGTGCAGGATTTTTGCTATGCATTGCGAAAATTTCGCAAGGATTGCGAAAATTTCACAACCATAGAGAAAATTTCGATCTGTGAAATTTATCTAATACCCAGTTTTTCGTATCATAGCGAGAAAGTTGCGTACGCCGAAAATTGAATTTTAAGTATGCCTTATTTTATTATGACAGCGAATTCACTATGCATAGCGAAATTTGTCCCCCTCTTGTTTTAACCCCGAACGACACAGTTTGTGTAATTCCCGTTTGTCCCCATTGTAATCATATATTCTTGGTATTTTGGTATTTCACACATCTTGTATGGCTATAAGCCACCTTATGACTTTGTAACCTAACTCATTCCAAGCTTTCATTCACGCAGCTTTTGTTTTTAAGGTTACAAATTTTTCTCTTCTCTCTCTTCCTTTCTCTCATTTCTTGGCTGCGAACACCCGCTGGGATGACAACTCCAAGGGATGTTTGGCTAAACCTCAAAACCTTGAAGGGTTTCTAGGTTGATTATGGTGGTTTGCGAATTGGTCCTCGGTTTAAATGGCAGTCTGCATTTATTATTCCAAACTTTTCAAACTAGGGTTTAAATCCATTTAATGTATTTCTTTTGGTGATACTTGTCATGCTTTAGGGTTCAATGCATTCTTAAGGGTGGAGTACAGCGGCATTCTTTGGATGTCATTTACGAGCCCATGAAATGGGGTTCATGCTATGTTTTCAGCTGCTGGAACGTCTTGCTCAATACATGTTTTGACTCAAACTAGGAGTGTTTTAAGGGTTGGTTTTAAGCTGAGCAAAGATCCGGTTTTAGCTATGACTACCGAAGTCATTTGCCCACTGTCTCGAGAAATAACCCGAGGACACCTTTATAACCCATTTTATCCAAGCTAGTAGCCCCGAGCCTTCAAGGTCCACCATTTCACCTTAATTTAAAGCTGTTTGATTACCCGAGTGAGCAGCAAATCTCCCCTGTTTTTACCCGAATCCAAGAAATCCGAAATAAGCCTCACTTATTTTGAATCATGATACGAATCATTTGTGGGATGAAAACCACGTCGATGTTCGACCTAGACCGCTATCTTTGCGGTAGCTTGACTACGGCGGTAGGAGAAAAAATAGGAAACAAATTTTGTTGATTCAGGATCACTCCCTCTGAGTAATACGAATCACTTTCCCACTTCTTCTGCTCTTAGCATCCCACTCTTCATTGGTCGAAGCATTTATAATTTCTATGTTATCTTCTCTACTTCTTGAGTCATACGCTTGCGAATGATTTACTCTTGTCCCTCAGGGGATAAGGGAATGGCTCAGAAAGGGTCCATCTGAAATGTGCTTCCTCTGCTATTCTTTGGATGGATATCTTAGTATTTCCTCCGTCTCTTTATCTCATTTTCCTCAGTGCCTTGTTTACGCCCATCCATCTATTATTTCTTTCTACCGTTTTCCTTTGGGTCCCTTGTCACTCTGTTAGGGTAAGAGGGAGACAGGAGCATTTGCTTCTTCCTCCGCGATTTCTCTTTTGCTGAGGCAAAGTCACAGTGATGGTGGTGGGGTGAGGGATCAGCCCTCTCTTGTTACTGTGGTGGTATCCTCTAATGGACTCTTCTATCAGGATGCCTATGTTCATTTCTGTCTTTCAAAAGGCATATAAAATGATGGCTTTGTTCCTGACTGACGAGATTTTGTAGAAACTATCACGAGCGGATGAAGTAAAAACCCCGAACTGCTTAACCCGATTGAGGGCTCCCTTTTGATGGCGTGGTGGGGGTTCTTCTTCGTGACCTCCCATTTTCCTTCTCCTCCAGTCAACCGATTCAGTATCTTTTCATAGTTTGGATTTTCTACCAACTTCTTATACTTCGACCTGTGCTTAAAATCTCTCAATTTAAACATTTCATTATCATATCCTGGAAGGCACGAACACCTCTCACATAATGGTCTCCTTCATTCCCATATATTTCATTAAAACTCCTGGCGGAAAGTGAAAATCCTAGCACCTTGTTGCTTGAAGAATCCCAACCTCTTTTCTCTGTGCCCGGCGGAAATGGAGTTTCCCAGAAAACCCCTTTCGCACAAATTCCTTGTCAAACGATTACGCTTGTTCCACAATTCTTGATCTTCTTTTGAAACGAAGTCTTTCTCATCTTCTGTTGCTTCTTTCTCTGTGTGCTCATCTTCCTCTGGCTGGGATACTTGTTTGATCTTGATTTCTTCCCCAGGTTGAGAGGTTCGACTGAACCTCTTCCAGTTCGACACATTTTCCACGCATGATTTAAATCGATCGGTTTATTAAGATTTAGATGTCATCTTGTTTTGTTGCGTGAAATTGAAGATTGTGATTTCGGCTTGGTTCGCTTTCTGGTTTTAGGGTTTTAAGATTCAAAACGATGGATGCATAAGTGGAAAGGTTGGGATGAATTAAAGTTGAATGGAAATTTGAATGGAAGTTAGGCTCGATGTCATGATTGCGATATGGGAAGTCACGACATTAAATTTCGAGCCTCTTAATTAATGATTTTCAATGAATCCACATTTTTAATCTTTGGGCAGCCCAGAATAAAAGGTTGAAACCTATTTTTATTTAGAATTGGACAGTTCTAGTCGCGACCCAAAGATTTTTTGTTGCAACCTGAATGTGGTCACAACTTCAATTTCATTGTTGCGACCTGTTTCTCTACTTTATTGTTTAAATTTCCAGCATTCTTGGTCGCGACTTATGAAGTGATGTTGTGACCAGAAAAGTTTTTAGGTCTCCATGAACAATCAAATTCACAGCAATTTCAATTCACCATATCCAGTCTAAGCGGACATGATTCAATTCATCTGCTAAATATTCAGCAATCCATTTACTATCGTCGATTCAAAAATTTAAGCACAAAACTAAAATAAAATTCCCCGAACTTTCAATCATGTCTTATCATGATAAATTAAATAAATTCAAGTAATCTTGCCCTTTTTGTCTTTCCTTGGAAGTTTGATTGTAGATCTCCACATATTTTATTGTCCCTCTGAGCTAAAAAATATATTTACCTACTCTTCAATCAATAATGAATAAAATTATAGCTGTAGAAATTTAAACCTGAAAAATATAGCAGGGAAAACTTAAAACAAGCGATGTGGATTGCTTACAAGCTATAATTTTTAGTCTTTAGCTGGACTTGTTGCTACCATATTTCTGTTTTTTTATTTTGTTTTTTATTTTTTATTTTTTCTCATTCAAAACTAAGAGTCACTATTCCACTTGCATTCTCCCAAGGTACTTTGTCTACACCATTAACTGGTCCTCATGATTGCTTTGGTTCAAGTGTCACTCCCCCAAAAATGTGTACACTTGATACTCTGTGTATGGTCCCTCCATTTTGATTTAAGCTTCCTGAAGAGTCTTACTGCGGAGATTGAATAACGGGGCGCGATCTCTGCATGAATTCCCTCCTCAAAATTCTTTGATCATGCCATTTTGTTTTTATCTTTATGGGATTAAAGCCTTATCAAACCATTCTCGCTATTCCAATTCATTTAATTTGGAGTAGCCTCTCTTCTTTAGCAGCCTTGAAATCAAAGTTTAGCTTCTTGATGGCCCACATGGCTTTATATTCTAGCTCCAAGAGGTAGGTGACAAGGTTTTCAAAGATAAGTGCGTATGGGGACATTCGATGGGTTTAAAGCAATCCTATATGCCCAGGGATTCGTCATCAGGATTTGAGACCAGTCTTTTCTGTTTAGACTTACGATTATTTTCAAGAATTTTCTTTATCTCCCTATTGGAAATTTCAGCTTGCCCATTTATTTGAGGATGATAAGCCAAGCTCATAATGTGTTTGATTCTATATCTGCCCATGAGTTTTTCAAACACCTTATTAGCAAAGTGGCTTCCTCCATCGATTAGTTCTGGTGTCCCCGAATCTGCGAGAATATTTCTTTGTAAAAAATCCTGGCTTGTGTTAAGCGTCATTCTTAGAGACAGTTGCTGCCTCAACCCATTTTGATACATAATCCACAACTAGGGTATGTATATATTTCCAAATGGCGGAAAAGGCCCCGTATTATTCCCCATACATCAAATAATTTTCCCACGGGATACCTTCTGGGGCATTTCATGCCTGCATTTGATATTTCCCATTCTTTGGCATTGATCGGTCCTTAAAAATATTAGGCGATAAAATCTGTGGGAGAATTTTGTGGGTTGTTTTATCTCTATGAATGTCCCTCCATATGGTGATGCATGACATTCTTGTAAAATCTTGCTTTGCTCACCTTCTGGTACACATCTTCTTATGATTAGATCAGCTTCTCTTTTGAACAGTAGTGGGTCATCCTAGATGTAGTACTCTTTATCGGTCATAACTTTTTCTCCATTTGGTAGGCGAATTACAGTGGCATAATTCCACAAGCTAAGAAGTTCACAATATGACATACCAGGTGATTAGGCTGGAATAATTGCTCATCTGGAAATTTTTCTGCTATTTCTCTTTCTTCTACTTGTACAGTTGGTTTCTCCACTCTTGACAAGTGATCAGCTATCACATTGTCACAACCCTTTTTGTCTTTTATTTCTAAATCAAATTCCTGTAATAACAATACCCACCTGATCAATCTTGGCTTTGCTTCTTTCTTTTCCATTAGATATTTAATTGCTGCATGATCAGTGTGTATAATAACATGGGACCCCAAAATGTATGGCCTAAATTTTGCACATGCAAATACTATTTCCAGCATCTCCTTTTCAATAGTAGAGTAATTTTCCTGAGCTTCATTGGAAGGTTTCTTTGGCATAGTATATGGCCTTGAATACTACAGTTTCTATCAATCGGCTCCTATTGTAAAATCACGGCATCACACATGATTTCAAATTCTGTTCAATCTGGTTTTGCTATGATGGGAGCTTCAACTAGTGATTTGATTTCTTGAAAATTACATGGATTCTTCAAAAATTGAACTTGTATCTTTTTTCGACCCAATCTTCATAGTGGTCTAGCAATTTTGAAATCTCACGATAAATCTTCGCCAAATCCGGCATATACAAGAAACTTCTAATTCCCTTTCTTGTAGCGAATTGGTATCGATTTCTTATAATTGACTTTTCTTAATCTACTTCTAACCACTCTTTATAAATCATGTATATAGGACAATTCATACCTTAACCATAAATGACATTTTCCCAATTGATAGATTCTTGTCCTTGCACCTTTGAAGTCACGTCCCCGAGTTATCACGAGCCTTTGTTCAAAAGCCCCGGATCCATACACTTTGTGAAATCATCCATGAACATCTCCATAACTTCTTACGCTAAATCAGAAAATATAGACATCATGTGCATCTTTGGAAGGTACCCGGGGCATTACACAAACCAAATGGCATTCTTCTAAAAGCAAAAGTACGAATGGGCATGTAAAGTGGTTTCTCGATCCTCAAGTGCAATGGGGAGATTTGGTTATATCAGTATCATCGAAAACGAGGTAAGTGTCTACCCGACCTATCGGCGCTCACGATCAATGAAAGGCAGGGGAAAATGATCCTTTCTTGTTGCAGTGTTTAGTTTTTTGTAGTCAATACACACCCTCCATCCTATCACAGTTCTTGTAGGACTCAGTTCATTCTTTTCATTTAGATCACGATGAATCCACCTTTCTTAAAGACCATGTACTAGGCTCACCCAAGAGCATATGATGATATAGCATATATAAAACGCATTCAGCCATTTGAACTTCTTTTGACTTCTTTCATCACGAGGTTCGACCTCCTTTGATGCTGTAATTTGTGTATTCCAACAATATTTTGTGCCTACAAGTGGAGGGGCGTACGCTCGGATCTCAATTTATTAAGCAAATACTTCCTTGTATTTTCTCGAATTTTAGTAACAACCCAGTTAGGTCAATCGGCTGATATGATGATTGGTTTTTCTCTTTACGGATTCTAGGCTCATATTTCAAATGACTAGGAAATTCTTTCAATATTAACCATACGCACTAGTTTCACCTTTCGGTAATTTTGTGTCATAGTACGCATACATCATCTTATTTGTTTTCATTTTATACTCGAAACTGTTCTTTGTGCCACAATTGAAGGCAACATTTCACAATCAATACTCTCGAATCTTGAAAATTCATCTCAATTTCATTGATAGAATGTTGTGAGTACAGTCAAAATTCAACTCGACAGAAGACTATTATCTTCTACATCCATACAACTTCTGCATCTACATGGGATGTTCCAAACTCTATTAAGATTAAAGTGCAACTGCTTCATTCCCACTGTAGTGTCAGTTCACCTTTCTGCACATCTATCAAGGCTACTCCAGTTGCTAAGAAAGGTCTTCCTAGCAGCAAAGGAACTTGGGTGTCTTCCTCCATCTTTATAACAAAATCCATAGGAAGATTAGATTTTCCCACCTTGACAATACGTCTTGAGAACACCTTACGGTTGTGCCATTGATCCTATCAACCATTTGCAATGTAATTCTTTGTTGGGAATGGATTCCCTCGAGCTTCAGTCTTTGCACCTTGTTGAGAGCGCTCCAAATTTATCTTAGCACGAGAATCCATGACCTTCTTGAATTCATATTTTCTATGGAGCAAGGGATGGTGAAGTACAGGTCCTTCATTTTTCTTGGGAACTTTTCTTTGGATTATTACCTTTGCGGGTAGCGATGAGTTCACTATTCCTTCCTCGGCTATTTTTTTCCTTTTCTTGTTCGGTATCTCATCGTAAGAATTTTTGCATAGTTAGGCGTTTGGTTGATTACCTGCGCAATGGGATGTGTTTTCTACTTCTTAGAAGATGTCCCAGAATCTAGAAAGCACTCTTCCCTTTTGCCTTATGAAGCCTCTATGGAAATGACATTGTGAGTGTATAAATTTGGTACTCTCTCCTTGACTTTCTGCTCACTACTTCCTTCGGGTTGTTCGATTCTGTATCTTTCTTCTCTCCCTTCGCTCGGTTTCTTCTTGTTACGCATCAGTCTCTTTGCTTTCTTTTCTTTCTTGCTATTGTTGCCCACTTTTTCCCTTCTTAGGTGCCATGCGGTCCTTTGGATTCTTTTGAGTGTCACTAGGAAATGTACCCTTCCTACGATTTAGCATATTAGAGACCTTCTACTTATGTCTCCAGGTTTTCAATGAGGCACTTGTATTCTTAAATACTTAAGTACTCCGGACTTGAAAGCTTCCAGTCGGCCGAGTTAATTCGTGGAGTGCCTAAGCCTCTTGTTGTCCCCGTGAGCTGCGACATTTGTTCTTCAAATGGTTGAGTCCTCCTATGAACCTGATAGTCATTCCACACCTTCGCCCCACTTGATCTTTGTTCTTTGGAACCTTGGTGTTTGCTAATATCGTTGAGGATTACATCCATCCCTTGGGCCTTGTAATGCCTGCACCATATGAGAAATTCATGGTTCCTCGATCTTCAATTTATGTGTAATAGACGAGGTTAAGTTTGGTTTGAAATATTAACTTCTTGGTTCATTCATGTGCCAACCTCCTCGAGCCTCATAAGCGTCTTCTTATGTTGGTATTTCAGCACTTCTTCTCATTGCTTCTCTTTCCATTGCTCATCTATGAAGCGGTGCACATTTCTTTCTTTGTTTGCCATCATGCATGATGGCATCTAACTGCCTCCATGGCTGTCATTTACTCATCTCCATGACCCCTTCTCTGGCATTGCCGCCGAAAACTCATATGGAGCTTTCATATTACACTTAGGCCCCAGGTCTTGTCGGATCCTAAGCTTCTTATTTTCCTACTTGAATGCTCCACATCATGAAGCATCGATAATGCCTTTAGATGTATCATTTAAGGCATGATACACTATATCCATCTGGGTTTTTAAATCAATTCCATGCATAGGGCACCTCTTCAACAACCTCTTGAATATCTCCCAAGCTGTATATAGGCTCTCATCTTCCCCTTGTTGGAACACTATTATCTCTCTTCTTCTCTCCGAGGTGAGAGATAGGGGAAAGAACCTACCCAAGTATGCTTCCACCAGCTCTTCCCAAGTATCAACTGAACCATATGAGCGTAGCTCATACCATGGCTGTTATATCTTAGGAAAATAGGAAGGTCGGCTATCACCTACGGCCTCACACCCATTCAACTTCATTGTATTTTCCATCCTGAGAAATCTACCCAGGTGCTTGTTGGGGTCTTCAATGGGGTGGCCGGTGAACTATCTTCCGGCACCATTGTTATCAAAGCTGGCTTTGGATTCGAAGTTATTTGCATCCACCATTAGGCTATCACAGTCACGAATATTCTTCTTATGTTGAGCCTCTAGAAATCCTCCATTGTGTCGATAATAGGAGGCCTTAATTCTTGTCCTTTGCTCCTCTGTCACGGTCATGTCTCTCATACGCCAAATGTGTATTATGCTCTTTTAGTCTTTCTCAATCTTAAAGTGTTCTTTCAATTAAGTGTACGCTATGACAAATTACGAGAATCTGTTTCCTATAGTAAAGTTTCTAAAAATTGAAACACTTTCAATTAATAGGATAGTAGAACAAAAAATTATTTCAACATGGCTTGTTAAGATCGGTGGTTGGTGCATAACCCCTTTGCTTGTAAAGTACATTTAAGTCATTGATCTATTTAATCCTTTCAATCCCTAAACCACAGCGCCATAAAAACTTGTTTGCCTTTATCTATATAGACTAAAAACCCCTGAATTCACGCCTTTCTGAGGCCTTACACTTATCTTGCACCCATGTCACTTTGGATAAATTTGCATGATTAAATAACTCTGTCTTGATTTTTGTTTTAAGTTTTAAAATTGGGTTTTGATCTGTGACTACTTTGCAAGTGCACGAGGTCATCTAGTAGTAAAATCTGAATGTAAGTCAATTATTATCATTCCACAGTTAATGAGAATTAGATATCAACTACCCCCTGACCTCTTTTGAAGTTCTATCTTATTTCGACTAAAAATAATTTATAATGAAAAGTTTATCCCCAAGATAAACTAGATCTGAACTATTAACTAAAACTAGAAATTGAAATAATATGAAAACAACCAAAAATCTAAAGAACAAAATAATGGATCTAAATATGTTCCTTGTGAGAAACGAAAACTATCAGTGAATTACAATGAAATAGTCAATTCCTACACGAAAATAAATTGCTCTATTGTATTGATGGATTTGGATTTGTCTAAGATTGCCTAAATATTGCTGGTTAGTTCTCCACATTCGGCTGGGTAGAAACTCTTTGTTTCTCGAAATCAAGATCTAACCAGTTACTTGTATTTACTTGCTTTTCTTACGAATGCGGGTATTTTCTTTCTCGATACTTCACACCATTTCTTATTGACTACAAATTCTTTTGTTTCTTTCAGGTTTTGCAAGAAGTTCTGTCGGCTCGTCCTCCGGATATTGGTTCGTCCCTTCCGTTAGATCTCGGCTAACATAAGTTGAACTTCGCTAGATTAAGGTGAACTCTACGATTATTTATATTGTTAAATACTCTCAAACTGAAATTATGAGCGAATAGAGTTTATCCAAAATTAACTTTGAGCTCAACGAGTTCATGATGGTAGTCTAGCATACCCGAGAAAGAGCATCTCGGCTCTCGGGGAATCTCCATCTACATTGTCACGCAGAGGGCATACTGGAAATAAGAGCAAGATACATTCCCTCAAAATGGTATTCAGCACTTCCATTGGGAACTTATCGATTTAAAAACAACACCAAGCAAGTAAATCACTACCCAAATAATGTTCTCAGTTTTTTTGTAGAAAGGCGTAGCCTTTATAATTCAAATCCAGCGAGCTGCGTTCCAATTCTTGCATTGCTGTAAAGTAGACAATCACGTACAACCACTATAATCACAATGAAACTAAAAAAAAATGAACTCCGAGAGAATTTATGCAGATTTCATAAATTTTCGAATGTGTTTTAAGAAGAAAAAATAGCTGAAATAGAAATCCATTACACTCATTCTGCATTTATGAATTCAGATCCAGAAAGAATTCAAGAAGAAAAATAAAAATAAAGAGAAAATAAAATTCTACTCTAAACTATCACAGTGAGTTCCTCTCCGTTCCCACTTGCAGGTGAGTGAAGACGGAAGCTACTTTACTATTCTAACACTGTCTATTTATAACTGTAAAAAGAAATTGGGCCTAAATGCAAAAACCTCCAGGTGGAATTCCTAAAAGAAAAAGCTCAGTTTACTGTTCTAGGTCGCGACCTCGGGTTGATGTTGCGACATGGATTTCCCTTGTTTGCTCTTGTTCAGTCGTGACCTTGTTGCTTGTGTTGCGACCCGGGTTCATGCGGTTGTTTTGATTAGTAAATTGCGTGACAGCCGTTGGCTTAATGCTTCTCAAGAGTTGATGTCGCGACCATGGTTTCACGTCGCAACCTCGTTGTCTTTCCCTTCTACTGCATTCTGAGTCACGACCTCAATTCTTTGTCATGATTCCTCTTCTTTGTTGGACTACCGTCGACCTCCAGGTTGTGATAACATTACGTTTCTCGCCTCGTTCTGATTTACGCTTCCTTTTTCTGAGTGCGACCTTGTTTGTAGTCTTCCTTCCGCGAGGTTTAATTTAAGTCGCGACCTTAAGTTGATGTTCGAGCCTCTTTTTGATGTTTCATTTCCTTCTTAAGTCATGACCTGTTCTTTGTTGCAGCAGTTTCTTCTTTCGACCTACATGCGAGGTTGACCTCGAAGGTGATATCGCGACCTCATATTTGCTTTCTTTTACGGTTGCTTGTAGTCCAATTGCTCAAAGTAGTTTCGACCGATTTCTTCTGCTCCAATTCTTCTTGGTCACGACTGAATGAGTGAGTCAGCGACATCGTTTGTGGTCTTGATTAATAAATGGGCGCAGCCGGTTTCTTGGCAAAGGACCGTTTGGCTTAGCTTGAGGTTGCAACCTCCTTTTGTTCTTCAACTCTTAATTTGGTTACAGCAGTATTTATGTTGAGACTCGATTCAGGTTTCGTATCACGACCTCAGTAGCGCCATACCTTAAATGGAGCCCTTCATTTAAAAACTAGTTGTAACTTCATTTTCTTTTAGAGACCTCCCTTGTGGCTTTATTGACGGATCCACGTCGCGACATAATCATTTTCATTTAAAAACTAGTTGTAACTTCATTTTCATTTTCTTCATTTTCAACACCCCCAAACTTGAAGTTTTGCTTGTCCTCAAGCAAAGAAAAGAAAGAAGTTGCTTGTCCCAAGCTGTGAAGAGAAAGGATTCATTCACCCTTTTATTTAACGAATTGGTATTGGAGCTTTGCAAGGGGTATGTGATATACCTCTCAAGAATCACCCTTACAAGAATATGAAAATATGATCAAGATAATTTATTCATTTTAATAGTAGATTAAACTCTCATAATAGACAAATTTAGATCATAGTTCTCACTGGGTATTGTGTATTGGTCTTCCCTATCCAAACAATTACAAGCTAGATGAGTTTATGAGAATTGAGATAAGTACGTGGATCTCCTAAGATAATTTATTTAGGTTCCATAGGCTTGTTGTTCTTATCACTCTCCACTAATGTAGGCACACATAACTCTCAAGATCAAGTAGGTTTTTATAAGCTTGTAATCATAGGCTTGGGTGGGGTAGTTGAGTAGTCATTTAGAAATTTGAAACTTACCCCGAGCATACATATTTTTTAACGATACTTGACTCACTCCATCTGATTCTTTGCATCAGCATATTGGCCTCTCAAACACCCCAAATCTGTTTAGGTGCATCCTTCATACTCCTCACCATATCCTTTCTGCACAAATTCTGCATTCTTTCAACAAACACAAAGCCTTTTCTTTAAGACAAGGTTATTAGAGTAGTGCAATGTCAAAACCCCTTAAGCTTTCACACCAACCCTTGCGAGCTTTAAATCAATAGCTCCACAAACCAATTGGCCTTAGGGTATTAGGTGTTGAGACACCCTTAGGTTTACTTGCTCTAGGGAAGGAAACTACAAATTTAGACTCACTTCTTCCTTGATTTTCATTGTATTTGGCTTCTTTTACATGATATTTTTCTGTTTTTTTTTTTTTTTTGACAACTTCTTTTGATTTTCAGCAGCTCATTTCAACCAATTTAGGTTATTTTCCTATGGAAAAAGCCGCTCCCTACTTCTCTTCTGCATTTCTCAATTATGTTCAAATCCTCATGTTATGGTGAGTTTGGTTCTTTGTCTGAGGATAGTGGTGTATAGGAAGGTTGGCTGGCTAAACTTGGTTCTTTATAGCAAAATTTTGGCTCTTTAGGCTCGACATCTTGATACTAGAGGAATATGCATATGCATATTATTAATAGGGTTAACTTGAAGGCCTGATCTTTCGGATGGCTATATCATTTCTCAATTGTTGTGTTGCCTAGGATTTCGCCTCAAGCGATAATAGAACAAGTTCTAGAACCTATGGAATCAAATTGGTAGTTCTCATAAACCTTCTCTAACGAGCAAAAAACTGCTTTTTCAAGGGTGCCAGTGATACGTGCATGGATTTTGAAACCAGCCAGCTAAAATAGCCTAGTAAAGGGGTAACTCATTTAAGCATTAAGTCCTTATTATCTCTAATATTGTCCATATGCCAAGGGTTTCATTTATGGTCCTTATTGACATCACAAGCAACTCCGGTAAAACTCCAGTGCACCAAATAAACTCACAACTAAAAAATATACCAAACTAAGATGTAAGTTATGAAGCCAAACAAAGTCATTATCGAGAAAAGCAACAGAAAATTTCATCCTCAAAGTTGTCATTTGCAACATGTGGGGTGTGACATGATAAACTAACAAAAATAAACACCCCCAAACTTTGAGATGAACATTGTCCTAAATGTCTAGCAATGAGCAAAAGGAAGCAATAAAGTAAAAGAGTAATAAAGAGAGTTGGGAAAAGTGAACTCCCCTTTGTAGTCTTGGCCACTTTGAATAGGAACCTTGATGATTTTCAGACATTGACATTGGTGTACTACCCCTTGATATACTCTTTTGCTTCTTTGGAGCCATGAAAGTGGCTTTGACATTTTCTCAAACACTTGGTATTTTTCCTTCCTTCACCTCAAATGAGTGAGTTTGGAGTTCTTGAAAACCTCCTTGTCTAACCAAATCCTCCCTGATCAACAATGATCCCACAAAGAACCAAAAACAAGCAACCAAAGCACAAAATTTTCTTCATTGCTAACTCCTCTTTGATGCTTGGAATGATGGATGGAAAAATTGGGGTTCAACAAAGGTAAGTTTGTGGGTTTGTGATGGGTTTTGAAGCTTGAAGATGATGGAGATGGATTGGGGAGGAATGTGATTTAGGTTTGAGTGGATGGGAGATGAATTTGAAAGTGGTTTAGAAATTACAAGGTTGGGAAAGAAGTATGGCAAGATAGAGTATAAAGTAGGAAGAAGAAAAATGGGTTTTAAAGTTTAAAAGCCTCTGTTTTCCTTAGGCTTGTGCTGCTGGTACGTCAACAATTCTGCTCAGCACCCACATTTTTATCCAACTTGTTATACTCTTATCTCCTTCATTTTAGCTCGAATTTGATGTAAGGACTGTTTGAGCTCTTTCACTTTAGAATGTGCTCATGGGCTGAGGTGAACAGTGGGCTAAATCAATAGAAAAATCAGAATGTTCAATGCTGTCAGTGTGATGATTTCTTGACTCCTTAGGTTCTCCTTGCTTTGTCTCTTGCCCATATCACTTGCTATTCTTCAAAAGTCCTTCATGTTTATATATTCTCTCAAAATTCCTCCAAAGCAGCCCTTAATGCTTTCATTCAGCCCTTAAATCATCTCTTGTCTTCCAATTCCCCTCAAGCATGATCATGAACCTTCCCAACTTTATATTTCAGTTCAATTTGGTTCTTTTCATCTCAAAACACGAAATTTGATGAACATCTCCACTCATTTTTTTTCACACTTCCAAGCACTATGTTACATCAACCACTTTCCAACTTCTTGCCTTCGGCTCTTGCAAACTAGTCATGACAACATGTTGAGCTTCAAACTTATCTTGATACGAAAGCACTAACAACAAAGTTGAAACAACTATTTGGTGCCATCGAGCGGTAAAAAAAACGACAACAAATAAATAACTAAAAAATAGAAAAAGAAAGAGAGCGGATAGAATCCTTATTTAGCTTAGGTTGCCTCGAAGGCTGCTCAGTTTTTAGAGTCCAGCTAAGACTCATTTGGAAAAGTATTAGTGCTTCCATTTGACCCGATCATTCATCTTGAAGCACTTCCTCTTCATAACCATTCGACTCAAGGATGTTTTCTTTCTTATTTGAATAGGAGAAATAAACTCAAAAAATATACTTTATTATGGCTGGTGGTTCCCTTTGTTTCTTCCATGAGTCCCCTCTATGTGAAGTAGATGTAAACACGTTTATGTAGGGTTGTTCAAACATGTGCCTTTGATTGAAGCAAGGCTGCGAATTTTACGCACACAAACTCTTTCTTGCTAGTCAAAGGTAATGGTTAGTGAAGATTAGACTTTGCTTTCTCCTCACCCGTAAGCAAGGTGAGCTCCCACTGTTGATGTCAATCCATGCTTGGCTTGAGGAAAGAAGTGGTCTTCTTAGTATATGAGAATTTTGTAGATCCCCTTCAATGCCCCAAGTCACAAAATCAATGGGGAAAGTGAATGTGTCAATCTTCACCAAAATGTTTTCAATAGCCATTACTTGACTTTCCTCTTCAAATTTCAGTTTATCCATAATGGCTCTTCATCCTCCTAAAGTTGTTTTATGAGTGTCTTGTTCTCAATTTCCAGCTCATTTTCACCTTCTTCCACATATTTAAGTATATGAAATTTCTGCACATTGCTCAAATGAGCATCCATGCATTCAATGGGATTTTTCGAGTATTCTTAGGAGAGGGTTCTGAAATTGATGTAGATGTGGACTAAGTGTCAATTGACCTTGATTTTTTCAATCTAGCACTAGTGTTGACTTGGAAGGTATGCAAATGCAGGAATTTCTGCTCATGAAGACTACTCATCTTCTTGTTCTCATCCATGTCGGTAAGGAAGTGCCACCACCCCCTTTTGCTCATGTGAAACGACTCTTTTCTTTTGAAATGGGGTTGAGCTCCGCTTGATAAAGCTGATACTCCTTGTTCCATGAGTGGGTCATTCTGAATTCTTTGATTCAAATGATGAATAAGGAAGTCAAGCTTGGCTTCTATGGAGGCAATTCCATATTCACTTGAATATTCCTCCATGAGTACCTACAAATACGAAGAAAAACAAAAGAAAAGAAAGTACAAAAATACTAATAAAGTAAAAAAATAAAAAATAAAATAAAAATAAAAACCTAAAAACAACTCATGACCAAAAATAAAAAAATAAAAAAAAATTGCCTAAATTAGCAAATCTTAGTTCTTCAAAATGTGTAACTTCAATGAGGAGAAAGTGAACCGCAATCCCTGACAGCGGCAAAAACTGTTGATTGACCAAAAAGACATATATACAAATTTATGACGTTATTACCAAGGACTATTATCTAATCCCCGGCAACGGCGCCAAAAACTTGTTGATTGACCAAAAGACATATATACAAATTTATGACGTTATTACCAAGGACTATTATCTAATCCCCGGCAACGGCGCCAAAAACTTGTTAATAGACCAAAGAATGTAAATGTGAAAATATGGTCAAGGGAGTGAATGTGGTAAATACTCAAAAACTGATTTGAAACAAAAGTAAGTATACTCAAAAACTGAAATGATATTGCAACATAACCCCTTTCCGCAAGTGCACGGGTCATACAGTAATAAAGTGGACTCTAAGGTCGGGATATCGTACCGAGGATTGGAGGTTCTCACAATTTAGATTTGGTCGCCCCGATGGGTTCTTCAACATTTTAGGCGACCAAGTAGGATGTCGAATAAAATCAATTTAATTGAAACAAAAACTGATTTAAAACTAATCCTAAAAATCTACCAAATAAAAAACTACTTAATTCTAAAAGGTATGAAGAGAGTCACTAGGGATGGGGATAATTATTTACAAAACAGTTTGCATTTCCTTGAAAGCGCAACAATTGTAAGTTGAATGCTAGGTTGTCGAAGCAATGTAGTATAGCTTGGATTTCTCCATACACCATACAGAACATAGTTAGAATCCATATTCCTTTTCGGGACAAATGGGTCCTAAATAGCTACTTGTAAAATTTGGCACTCTTTAAGATTTGATTGTTTTCTTTTCATGCCACAGCATTTCTTAGGACTGAAGGAATTCTTTGCCCCATGCGACGGGATAATGCAAAGCGCCTCGATGTAATTGGTATCTCGTCCTTCAAATCTAATAAGAATTTCTATCTCCTTGATTAGATCTTTGCTAACAGGATCAAGATCCTTTCATCAGACTTAGGAGAAACCTCGATCCAACTAAATTGATACATCATCTGGTGATCTCACCATGAGTAAGTCAGTGATCTATCGAAGTAATTTTTCGAGTTCATTAGTTCAGATATTAGTCTAACATACCCTGAGATTACAACTCTTTGCTCTGGGAATCTCCATCTACGTATTGTCACTGGAGGGCCTCCTGGAAATCGAGCAAAGATCACATTTTTGGGTATAAGGCTACTAATATTCCAAACAATTCATTATATGAACGGTACGATTATATAAATTCGGTGATAAACCCACAAAATAAGCGAAAAACTGCAAATCGAGATATTTAACAATTAATCCCCCAGCCACAGAGGGTGTTTAATGTTCAAATGCCCCAGATTTCAATCATCGCTAATCAAATAAAAAGTAAGAAAATGAAGAGAAAGAAATCAAGAGAAAGAAGGAAAACCAGTTTGAGAACGATCTTCTCACTCAACAGTAAAGAAGTGAATATCTGGAGTACATCATAAAATCTCTTTCAATAGAAATAAAAATCTGCTCTAAGATCTATTAAAAATAAAAATGCGGTAAAACTAAGAAAATGGGCGGTTTAGAGAGAAAACCCATGAGAGAAAATCAGTTTTTAGCTTCAATCTTTAATGAACATAGTGAAATCTGAATCTCTATTATACGGCAAAAATATCTTGACGAAACAAAAATACGCTCTAAAACTGCTCTAAATCTAAAATAAATCAAAATCACGAAGAAAAAGCGGAAAAATGTGAATGAGTCTAGAGGAAAACCCCAAGAGAGAATATACTCGATCTTCACTCTGCCTCTTTCACTAAAAAAGCGAGTATATATATGGTCACTGAGGTGAAATGGGCTGATTGGGTCAAAACTTGGTACCGGCCTTTTGAGTTCTTGCGGCGTTTACGGTCACGTACGGTCGCGACATCGATTCTGTTCGCGACATGATTGTTCCCTGGTTGCTTCTTGTAGCGACATCGAGTTCGCGACATCAGTTGTTCCTTGGTTGCTTCTTATGTCGCGACATCAGTTCGCGACATCAGTTGTTCCTTTGGTTGCTTCTTATGTCGCGACATCAGTTCGCGACATCAGTTGTTCCTTTGGTTGCTTCTTATGTCGCGACATCAGTTCGCGACATCAGCTGATCCTTTGGTTGCTTCTTATGTCGCGACATAAGTTCGCGACATCAGTTGTTCCTTGTGCGCTTCCTATGTCGCGACACTGTTTCAGGACAGCAACTGTTTTTTTCTTCTCCAACTTGTCGGGGCCATAACTTCTTCGTTTTTAAACTTCGTTTGGGCGTGTGGTACTTTCGTTGGAAGCTCTTTGAATGTAGGAGTACAACCATGATGGAATTTGAACCATTTGTTGTTCCATATGGTGCAGAAAAATTAATCTTCCCAGGGCTGCTGAGACTCGGTTGACTCTTCTTTTGATATATTGCTCATTTCTTGCCGTCCACTTTACTTTTCATCAATCCTACAAAATAAGTTTAGAAATTTTATAGGGGTTTTACATGAATATGGATATAAGTGCACAAAATAACATGTGAAATGAACTCCATATAGATGAGTTTCGCTCGTAGTGACCTTAAATGGAGCCTTCATTTAAAAACTAGTTGTAACTGTTTTCTTTTTAGGAGCCTCCCTTGTGGCTTTGACGGATCACGTAAGCCTCGAATTGACGTCGCGACCTGATTATATTCAGTATTGACATAGAATGGTATGATGATCTGCTGAATATTTCTTTAGTCACGAAGCCACACTTCCTTTGTCGCGACCTCTTTCACGTATTGCTTTGGTAACTCAGCCATAAGCTTAACTTCAAGTCACGACCGTTTAGATGCCTTCTTCTTCCTCAAGGTTGTTCTGTGATGTCGTAACCTGGAATTTAGCTGAACATGACTCTTATAAACTCAGGCTTCAGTTACGACTGTTTAACTTATAAGGTGATCTCTTACAGTTTTTTGCTAGGATTTTACGCTTATGGCATATTTATACTTTTAAAATTAAATTTAGATAAAATATCCACATTTACGCATACAGTCAATTTATCTTGTAATATGCTGAAAATGGATTAAAAAAATCAAATGAGTTTTTGACTCATCAAGCTCCACGAGAACAGTGTGAAGTCGGCAGATAGTCGACGGATGGAGCCTCCACCCTGGGAATAGCGGAGCCCCAGCGAGGGGTACAGAGAAATCCCAATGCATATAGGACCATGAGGGACCATATACACCACAGTGGTACACCCTCATGCATTATTGCCTCCTCCAAGGACATAATTATCAAGCCTACATTTGTGTACCTCAGCTTTCCATGGTGTGGAGGTGAAAATTCCTATTCACACATCAGGTTCTATGAGTATGCAATACACCTTCAAAGAGGACATCTCCAATGTGGATACGATGAAATTTGAAGTTCTTTCTCTATCTGAAGAATGAAGACTAAAGATTTATTAAACTCTTTGAGGCCGAGGACCATTAGGAATTGGGTAGAGATGCAGGTTGAATTTTTGAAGAAATTCTTCAGCACCCATAGAACCAATAGTCTGAAGAGGTAGATTTACACCTTTGTAGGCCACGAAAATGAGAAATTCTACTAGTGCTGGGAAAGGTACCTGTAAACCATCAATGTCTGTCCTCACCATGGCTTTGATACTTGGATCTATTTAATCACTTCTATGATGGAATGTCCCCTGCTATGACGCAGTTGTTGGAAACTGTGTGGAGGGGACTTCATGAGTAAAAATCTAGAATAAGCCATGGACTTCCAGAATTATGTGTGAGACATCAAAGCATGGGATAGACCCGACCACTAGAGAGCGAAAGGATGAGACACATCAAATCAATGGGAGATATGTACTCACTTCCAGAGGACATGGAAGTAGAAGCGAAAACTATCCCTTCATTTAGAAGGTTGGAGGGCTAGAAATGAAATCAACACGGAGTGCGGCGTTAATTTGAGATTTTGTGCCCAACCATCCTTGCTTCATTTTTCAATTTGTTGAGCATCCATGAGAGCAATTCCCAATTATTCCTTCAATGAGGGAGATGATGGCTGAACAAGCCAATGTTGTAGGCGATACAAGCCGCAACTGATGCCACACGTCTGACCAACACATATAATCCCAATTGGAGGAACCATCATAACCTCTCCTGGAAACCAAAGGCTCTAGCATATATACCCCCAAGTGCACAATAGTAATATGGTTCTTCATCTTAACCATAGCCACCACAATCCTCATCTCCGGTTGAGCAAGCTCTATTGAATTTGAGCAAAGTGGTGGGAAATTTTGTAGAAGAACAGAAGGTAGTAAATACTCAAGCTAACCAGAGGATCGATACAGTAGAGAGTACACTGAACAAAAAAATTGAGAACACAACGGTCACGATCTTGCACTGAAAAGTTGACAATATGCAATATTCAGATTTCAGGTTTGACAAACCGATGCGAGTGCAAGAAAAAGGAAAGTTCCTACGAGACCACGGTGATCTAAGGGGTGCATGAATTGATCTCTTCTAGCGAGCCAAGTTCCAAGATAGATGAAGTAAAAGCAGTGATCATTTTGAGAAGTGGGAAGGAGGTTGAGTATTTAGTCCGCAAACCAGCAGAATCAGATAAAGAGGAAAAAGAGGTTTAACTAGAAAAGATTGTGATTAAAGAAGATGTAGTGAAGAAGAGCACACCTCAGCCTTTTCTGGCCTTAAAAGCGAAGAAGGACATCAATGCCGAGATTCTAGAGCTAAGGTAGGTGAGAAATCTGACATCCCACATGAACATGATCAACGAGTTCTAACTTATACGAAAAAATTTAAAGGACTTGTGCATAGTGAAAAGAGGGTTGAATGTTGACAATAAGGCCTTCCTGACATAACAAGTCGATTAATTATTCAATCACCAGTACTAGTGAAATACAAAGACCCGGGCTGTCTTACAATCTCGGTGAACACCGGGGGAACTTGTGTAGAAAAGGCACTGCTAGACTTGGGGGCCAGTGTCAACCTGCTCCCTTATTCAGTATACAAGCAGCTGAGTTTGGGAGAGCTTAATCCCACCACCATCACATTGTCCATAGTAAATAGATCCATAACAATTCCGAAGGGCACCGTGGAGGATATGTTGATACAAGTGGACAAATTCTACTATCCTGCAGATTTTGTTGTGCTTGATACAAAGCCAGTTGCAGTAGGAGCTAATTATGTGCCTATAGTCCTTGGAAGACCATTCTTAGCCACCTCTAATGCGATCATCAATTTCCGAAATGGGTTATGGCATTTGGGAACATGACTTTAGGAACTCAATATCTTCATGAAGCAAAAAGCTTGTCGCGACCATTGGAAGAGGGTGCGGAGGAGTTTACGATTGATACTATTCAAGAACAGCGACGGCGATAGTGCAGGATGTCTTTGACCAGGGTTATGCAGTTTAATACGAAAGTTACATGAAACCAGAGGGAAATGTGTGTTGTCGCATGGCCATGTAGAAAGAATGAAGAAATTATACCTTTGTTGATTGAGAAGAGCAGGTAGGCCTCGAAGTTGGATCTCAAACCTCTTGCTGTGGAATTAGGTATACATACTTGAAGAAAATAGGAACAAATGTCAGGTTAATTTATATCGTCCCTTCTAAATGCTTCAAAAGGAAAAATAGTCACAATTGGACATCCTTAGGAGAACAAAGCGGGGCTATTGGGTGGAAAATCTCTAATTTGAAGGGAATTAGCCCTTTGGGTTTGCACATACCACATCTATTTAAGAAGAAGAAGCGAGATCGGTCGAGGCGACCCGCAAGCGAAGATTGAATCGAAGTAGTAAGTGCGTAAGTTCAAATTGCTGCCGCATCATATACCCTGGTATCCGATAGCACCTGGGTAAGTCCAACTCATGTTGTGCCAAAACAATCTGGGGTGACTATTGTGCGCAATGAGAAAGGAGAAGAGGTGCCCACCCGCCTTACTACAGGCTGGAAGGTATACATTGATTACAGGAGGCTGAATGAAGTGACAAGGAAAGATCACTTCCCATTACCTTTTATGGATCGGCTTCTAGAGAGAATTTATGGACACCCCTTCTACTGCTTTTTAGATGGCTATTCAGGGTACTTCCAGATCGAAATTGCTACAGAGGTCCAAGAAAAGACCACTTTTACCTGTCCATTTGGGACTTATGCTTAAAGGAGGATGCCCTTCAGCCTATGTAATGCCCCTGCCACATTCTAGAGATGCATGGATAGTATTTTCAGTGATTTGGAAAAGCGCATTATGGAGGTCTACATGGATGACATTACAGTATATGGAGGGAGTTTTGAAGAATGCTTGGTTAACTTTGAAACTGTCCTGAACAGGTGCATCGAGAAAAATTTGGTGCTGAATTGGGAAAAGGGCCATTTTATGGTGAACCAAGGAATTGTGTTGGGACATATTATATCCAACAAGGGAGTTGAGGTTGACAAGGCAAAAATTTAGCTAATTTCTAAGTTCCCTTCTCCCATAAATGTGAAGATTGTGAGGCAATTCCTTGGGCATGCAGGCTTTTATAGGAGGTTCATCAAGGACTTCTCAAAAATTGGCAAGCCACTTTATATGCTGTTGGAAAAGGATGCTATATTTGCATAGGATGAAGATTGCCAAAGGAGCTTCAAGGAGCTCAAAGCCTACTTGAGCACTGCACCAATAGTGAGGGCCCCCAACTGGCAATTACCTTTTGAGGTTATGTGCGATGCGAGTGATCTTGCCATAGGAGCAGTTCTCGAGCAGAGAGACGATGGGAAACCTTATGTGGTCTACTATGCAAGCAAAACTTTAAATGAGGCACAGAGGAACTACACTACCACAAAGAAGGAGCTGCTGGCAGTGGTCTATGCCTTGGATAAATTTCGCGCATACTTGGTGGGGTCGGACATAGTTATCTTCATAGACCATTCGGATTTGAAGTACCTTCTCACCAAGCAAAATGCCAAGGCTAGGCTTATTATATGGGTCCTTCTGCTCTAAGAATTCAACCTGCGGATCAAAGATAAAAAAGGAGGGGAGAATGTTATGGCGGATCATCTTTCTAGACTAACTATAGCACACAACACCCACAACCCTGCAATTAATGATGAATTTCCTGAGGAGTCCCTGCTACTAGTGGAAAATGCCCCATGGTATGCTCACATTGCCAATTTCTTGGCAATAGAAGAAATACCAATTGATTGGAAGGCACAGGACAAGAAGTTCTTATTTGCAAAGATTCATTCCTATTATTGGGAAGAGCCATTCTTGTTCAAATATTGTGCTGATCAGATAATTAGAAGATGTGTGCTTGAGGAAGAACAGCAAGGAATACTCAGTCACTACCATGAGAGTGCATGTGGAGGTCATTTTGCTTCCCAGAAGACTGCCATGAAGGTGCTCCAATCTGGGTTCTATTGGCTTTTTCTTTTCAAGGATGTCCACAAAATGTGCCAAGAATGTGACAAATGACAAAGATTAGGGAAAATATCTCGTCGTCACATGATGCCTCTAAACCCAATTCTAGTAGTTGATTGTCTAAGTCTCGCATTGACTTTACGGGCCATTCCCTTCCTTTGGATATGTATATATTTTGGTGAGAGTCGACTATGTGTCAAAGTGGGTTAGCAAAGGTTTTTGCGTGAGTTGCACTACAGGAAGTTTCAAACTTTTGAAAGAAAATATTTTATCCAGATTTGGGGTCCTAAGGGCCATAATCAGTGACGGAGGTTCACACTTCTGGAACAAACCCTTTGAGAACCTCCTAACTAAATATGGTGTCAAGCATAAAGTGGCCACCCCATACCACCCTCAGACTAGTGGTCAAGTTGAGCTCGCCAATAGAGAAATCAAGACCATATTGATGAAAGTGGTGAACTCCAACAGAAAATACTGGTCTCTCAAGCTGCTAGATTCCTTGTGGGCATACAGAACGACCTTCAAGACCATTCTTGGAATGTCGCCGTATCGCCAAGTTTATGGCAAGGCATGCCACCTGCCTGTGGAGATTAAATATGAGGCATGGTGGGCTATCAAAAAGCTAAACCTGGATTTGGGAAGAGCTGGCCTAAAAAGGGTCCTCGACATTAATGAATTGGAAGAATTGCGAAACGATGCCTACTTGAACTCCAAAATTGAAAAATATAGATTGAAGAAATGGCATGATCAAATAATAGCCCGCAAAAATTTCAAGCAAGGGGACCAAGTATTGTTGTATGATTCGAAGCTCCACCTCTTCCTAGGAAAGCTCAAGTCAAGATGGACTGGTCCATTTATTCATCAAGTTCATCCTAATGGATCGGTGAACCTGCTCACTTCCAAGGATAGCAGGGTATTCAAGGTCAATGGGTAGAGGCTAAAGCCCTATGTAGTATAGTTCGCAACAGACAAGGAGGAGATCCCCCTCCTTGACCCTCCATAAATTCAACAGGCTACTCTAAGTTGGCTTGGTCTCCACTGAGACTGAAATGCCACTCCAATTTTTATTTTTTTTTTGAATTTTATTCGGTTTATTCCAAGTTTTATCTGTGTTTTTCCCTTAATTGTAGCTTAGTTTTGATTGCATTTTCTCACTCTCTTATGCACATTCTTATAATTTTTGGTATTCTATTTTGCATGTGTAGCAGAAGGTAGAGGCGTAGCTGCATGTTGAATTTTCCCAGCTTGCGAAATTTGCAGCTTCACTTCTTCGATATCCTGCCTCTTCGTCTCCCTACACCTCTTCGTTTGTTATGCCCTACCATAAATTTCCCCAGATTTTTTAACCTAGTTTTTAGTGCCAATTTATGGACATTAATTAACTAACCCTTTCACCTTCCCCAATCCCTCTCTATAAACCCCAACCCCTTTCTTAATTCATTTCATTCCCTTTCCTAAAGCAGAGAACCTCTCTACCCTCTCCATTTCTTCCCTAATCCAAGCATGGCTAAGAATCACGGAGGGCTTAACTCGTGCCCGGTGCGGCCTCTTCCTAGCCCCGCACCCGGCGGTCCCCCGCGATAAACAAGCCGCCTCGTTAGTGCCGTCGCCTACCAAGCCGGCACCCTCACCGTAGACAAGGCCTCGTTACTACAGCCGCTGGGCCGTCTCACACCCCCTGTTTCTCGTTCTGCCCCGCAGTATGATACACGGGTTGGGCCTACTCCACCATCTCCTTCTCATTCGCCACCATCCCGGAGGGCCCCACCTTCAAAAAGGGCCCAGGCTAGTCATCCAGTTTGAGGCCTTGGGAGCCCCATTATCCACTTGTTTAAGGACCAGCTAATGACTTCTCCTTGGATTTGTCGCCTGCTTCTATTATCTGGAGTCCCATATTCCATTGCGTCCCATTACTGTGCAATTCAAACTGGCAAAGACTGCTAAGGGCACATCAAAGCATATTATGATTCGCCGATCCCAGCCCGTAGATCCCATGAGGCTTGTGCAATAGTACTCCCTTGAGCTTTTTATGACCCCACGCTGGTTTTTCTACCCTTGGGTGGTCATTGAGTTCTACCATACTATGACATCCAAGTGAGTCCCCCATCCTATTGCCATCCACTTCTCCATTGATGGCCATGAGGGACACTTTGGGCCGCCAACATTGCAGCTACATTCAACTTCCCAATTGTCCTAGCCAACTCGGCTGACTACAGGCTATGGCCCCACCCCTCGTCTCGGGAGATGGTTCGCGTGTTATCTAGAGGTGACGACGCCAGGATCTATCCTTTTCTCCCGAGGCAAATTTCACCCCGAGTATGTTCCCGCATCGACCATATACTACGGTCTAACCTCTTCCTACTCCAACATATCGTACAGCGGAGAGGAGCTATTCCAGAGGCTCTATATCGCATATCTGAGGGTTTTTGGTTCAGCCCTGCTGAGCTTTTCATGACCACCTTGTTCCACTTTGAGGACAAGGTCCACCGCAGGAACCTGACCCGGGCTGAGTCCACACCCCTCCTATTCCCGGGGCTACTATGCCAGGTGTTAGAGTGTATGGGTTTTCTTGCTAAGCCTTGATTGGAGCGTCGCCGAGATTGCGAGGCCATTCCCATCGCTGACGTAGAGATGGTAGCTTTTGCCTGCGTTCTGGGTGACTCTCCACCTCAGACATAGCCAGGACATAGCAATTGACCATCACGCAGGATGTAGGAGCCCTCAGATACACCCATCTCAAGTAGCCCAACAATCAACGCCTCCATTACCTAGATAGTAGTCATCCTCTGCACCTCTAGTGCTTCCAGCTCCTACAGCTTCAGATGGACCTAGTACATCAACTCCATCACCGCGGCATATCTCCATATCCACTCAGGATTTTCTCACTATTATGGATGCAATCCACACCTTCTCAGCCACGTCAGCATCTTTTGCGACGCCTAATACGCGCAAATGAGAGGATGACACGCACAAGAGACTCCGCATTGCACAAAACCACACGCCCATCCCAGCAGATTCGTAGTCACCTGGGCCTACCTCCTATCTCTCCATCAGTACCTGCCCAAGCCTCTTCAGATCATCCTCTAACAGCACCAGCAACAACCACCCACCCGGCAGCCACTATAGCTTCATAGGACATGCTAGCAGTAGCAACAGTAGTAGATTCTCCTCCAACTTCATCAACAAATTCAACTTGCCTGTGGGCAGAGGACTATTATTCCACCAAATGCCACTCACCACTAATTCAGGCTACGCAGGTGATCCCGAATCAACAAAATTTATATCCTGTTTCCCATCGTCGTAGCAAAGCTACTCGCAAAGGTAGTGGTCTAGGGTCAAACACAAGGATGGGTTTTCTTCGTACAAATGATTTAAGTGAAGTAAAAAATGGTGAATTTGATTTGGATTTTAAGGCTTGGTAAAAACAGGGGAGTTGATGGTTTGCAAATTGAAAATAAAATGAACAAAAATAAGGAAAAGAACTCCTTGAAGCATTGGGCTACTGGTTTTAGGTCCTAAGGCAACTGAGAGGTCCCCGGGTTCATTTCCTCGCGTTGGGGAGGATGACATATAGTCATCTCCCGAACCGGATCTTCATTTAACTTTAAAAACTAAACCCTAATAATTTTCCTTTGATAAAGCATTTATTTAGCATTTATGGTTCACAAAGGAGGGTCTATCACCTTGACCCATCCTACAATGACTCGTAAAGGGTAACTAATGAATCTCAGTGGATCTAATAATAAGCATCCACTGAACCCTAAAACATTACCAAGTATTGATCAAAGAGGATGCATCAAAAGTGAAAATATAACCCCTTAACCTACCTCAGTGGCTCGTAAATGGCAACTAATGGATATCAGTGTATCTAAAGCTAAGAATACACTAAACCCTAAAAGCTTGGCAAGTATTGGCCAAATAAAGTACATCAAAAAGTTTAAACCTAGAGTTGAAAATTTGGGAACCAAAATGTCAAAACCTGCTACGTGAAAAACAGGAACCACCAAAGAAATTCTTCAGATCCCCAGAACTAAAGAACCTTCCACTTCCAAAGAGGAAAGGGCGAGTCAGCCATCCTCTAAGTTGTCATCCTTGAGTGGTGTTTGGAAACCAAGAAAATAGAAAAGAAAGGGAAAGAAAAATGAAGCAGAAAACTGAGAGTCGAAAGCTTCTCCAAAAATTTATCAAGGGGGCGATTGATTGTTACAAACCTCGACTCTAGCTTATATACGGCTCAAAGCAAGGGAAATTACAAAAACAAACCAAAACAAAAGCTATTACAAGGGTAGAAAGGAGAAAAACCAAAAACGGAGTCGTTTGGATCAAAAACAAGAGCAGACAATTTTCGATATGCATAGTGATTTTCGCTATCATAGCTATCATAGCGAAAATTCGCTATGATAGCGAAAATTCGCTATCATAGCGAAAATTCAGTCATAGAGAAAATTGAAATTTTCGCTATGCACAAAGAAATTCCTCGCCATGCTAGCTAAAATCCATGAAAGCAAATTTTGGCAATCGTCAAAGACTGCTCCATTGCTCCTCGTTGCTACTATTCCCTCTGCACTATTCCATCTCTTCTCGCTTTGATATTCTTCATTCCCGGCTTGTTGAAATTGATAAAACCATATGAAATTGATGGAAATCAACCCGACTTTGTTATGATTGCTGACACGGCGATTTGGCTTCCACCTCGTAAAACTACAAAACAACCCCCGAATGCGATCAAGGGCCAATAGGGACCCGAACATGTCAATTGGGTTAATTATAACAATTAGTACACAAAAAGCGCTCAAAACCTATTAAAAATAGGGCTCAAAATAGCACTTTTTGGGCACTAATCAACCATTGAGGAGGTAGCACTTCCTTCTCTAACTTTCCAATTCCAGCCCCATTGAGGACAATGTGACATTTGCTGGGGGGAGAGTTAGCGAAGGAAGTGGCTTTTACATTTATGTTTTTACTGCTTTTATGAGCAAGTCCATTTTGTTTTGTTCAATTGCTTGTTGTTTGTTTTGGTTGTGAAGCTGTTAGTTTCTTTTTGTAAAGTCGAAAATATAGTCATATCTCTTTTTATACATATCATACAGCTTACAATTACAGTTTCAAAATCACACCCATTTTTTTGTGTTTTGCCTACCTTGTAGTTTGAAAAGTTGAAACATTGTCTAATTCTATTGATGTTAGATTAGTTCCATGCCTAATTGACTGGATAATTAGTTGAATTCTTGTTGCTTTCGACCTTTTTCTTCCACCTTTAGCTAACCACACACTATGCACATCAAAGTTTCATAAAGCGGAAAACTGTCGTAGCCTCCCAAATCTACAAAAGCTCGACCTTAGCTTGCTCGACCACCTTTAATAGGTTAAGGACCCCCATGAAGAGAAGGCCATTGAGTCTTCTAAAATAAAAAGAAGTGAAATAGGAAAAACAAAAGAAAAGAAAATTTACAACGCTTTGCCTTGAAACCCGAGCACGGTTCGAGGGGTATACAACGAAAGTCTTTAAAGCCCGGTGCCCTAAGCCAACTGATTGGGAGCCACCGACTTAGTTCTCACTACACAGGTGAATAGGCGGAGTTTAGCAAGTTGTAGATACTGGAGTTTTAAAATCAATTGAACTCCGAGGTGAAACCTGAAGAGTTAGTGATTGAAAAATCCTTATGACTTGATGCCCTATGCCTTAAGTGGTCATCTATGGATCCCCTCGTTACATGGACTTCGTGAAGTCGATTCCCGCATTGCACCCCGCATCACAAAATGAACTATGGAATAAGAGTGGGTCCTGATCTATTTAGGTCGGTTAGTGTGCTAGGTTATGACAATAGCTTGTTTGGGCGGAGAGTGCAGCTTGGTATTTTTGTTGGAAGTTTTGTGTATTTTGGTGGAAGTTCTAGGTTGATTCTCTATAGAAGGAAACTCTTTTGATGCTAAATTATGTATGGCATTCACTCTCTCGAGATGGTTATTGGGCAGGGTTTTGGCGATTCTCATTGGGGGTTAGGCATTACTCATCCACATACATTTGGAAATACCATTTTTTTGAGAACACAATTTTGTTTTTGTTTTGTTGCTCTTTCTTTCTTTCATTGCTAAGGGACTAGCAATGTGTCGATTGGGGGGAGTGATTAGTGCCCAAATAGTGCTATTTTGAACCCTATTTATTAGAGGTTTTGAGCACTTTTTGTGTACTAATCAACTTAATTAACCCGATTTGCACATTAAGGTCCCGACTATGCTATAGATTGCATTTTGTGGCTATTTTTGTAGTTTTTGCAAGCAAAACTCACCAAAATTATTGAGTCAACTCACCTAAGAACTGAAGCAAACTCCGTATTGCAACCGGGAAATCAGAGGAAAGAGGAGCAGAAACAGAGAAATGGGTGAATCAAAATTTTAAGGTTGTGAAAATTTCGCAACCCGCAAATTTTCGCGTATGCTGCAAAATTTTACAGTCGGTGAAATTTCGCAGTTACAAATTCTACAACCTGCTCTCCACTAATTCTTAATTGTCCCCCTGCTGCTTGACCCATTTGTGACCTTCCAAAATACCCTTCATGTAATAGTGGTATTCCATGTATTTTGGTAATTTTGCTTTATTTGGGGGCTATATAAGCCCATTTGTACCCACTGTAAAGAGATCTTCTTCATTCTACATTTAATACAGAGCATTGGGCGGGAGTTTTCCCTCTCATTTTCTTTTCTCATTTTCTCTTATTTTCTTCCACTTTCTCGGCTACCAAACACCCCTTGCAGATGATAACTCAAGGGATGGTTGGCTAAATCCCTCTTCTCCTTGAAGAGTAGGGCTATTGGGCTAGGATTTCGAGGTAAACTGTTGTTTCTCTTGTTTTTAACGTAAACATTTATTGTCATTTATGTTTCTATCTCTCATTCTAGGTTTAAACCCCTTAGATCTACCTTGATTGACCAGTATTTGGAAATCTTTTAGGGTTCAGTAGATGCTTATTGCTAGATCCACTGAGATTCAGTTAGTTGCCATCTATTTGTTAGTGTAGGGTAGATCAAGGAGATAAGTTTTAACTTTCTGGAAGCATTTATATCCAATAAATGCTATATCTCAAAAGGAAAATTATTAGGGTTTAGTTTTTAATGTCACATGAAGATCCAGTTCGGGAAATGACTATAGGTCATCTTCCCCAACGCGAGGAAAGAAATCCAAGGACCTCTTAGTTACCTTAGGATTTCAAACCCAGTGGCCCGATGCTTCAAGGAGTTCTTCTTATATTTTCCTTCACCTTGTTTTTAGTTTTTGAACATTAAACCCCCACTGTTTTTACCAAAAACCCTAAATCCAAATTGAATTCACCGATTTGGCCTTAACTGCAAGTCATTTGTACGAAGAAAACTCATCCTTGTGTTCGAACCTAGAACCACTATACTGCAGTAGCTATGCTACGACAGTAGGAGGTTTAGGTTTATAATTTTTTTTTATTCTAGACCAATCTACTTGCAAGCGAATCATGCATCAACATCTCAGGCATCACAACCACAGTCAACTTCTCCATTTGAGCAAGCCATTCTATACCCGAGCAAAGTGGTGGGTGATTTTGTAGGAGAGTAGAAGACGATGAATGTGTAGTTAAATCAGAGGGTTGACACAGTGGAAAGCACTTTAAACAAGAGAATGGATGGGTTCTAAAGTGAAATTGCTCAGAAAATTGACAATTTGCAGTATTCCATCTCTAGGCTCACCAATCAACATCAAGTGCAAGAAAAAGGGAAGTTCCCCTCACAAACTCAAGAAACCCCACTCGAGTTCATGAACAGTCGACCCGTTGAAACTCGCTTCCTAAAATGGATGAAGAAAGTACTATCACCTTGAGAAGCGGTAAAAAATTGAGAAATCAATGCCTAAACCCCTTGATAATGCTAAAGAATAGTAAGATGAGGAGCCGAAATGGATAGTGATCAAGGAAGACATGATGAAGAAGAGAAGGCCTCCACCATTACTTAGAGGTAAAAAGGGGGTGAATAACCCATCTAAGATTTTAGAAGTGCTGAGGCAGGTGAAAGTCAACATTCCCCTTTTAGACATGATTAAGCAAGTTCCAATGTATGCCATGTTTTTAAAAGACTTGTGCACAATGAAAAGAGGGTTGAATGTGAAAAAAAAGGCTTTCTTGACAAAACAAATGAGTGCCATCATCCAGTGCAAGACCCCAGTGAAGTATAAGGACCTAGGGTGTCCCACCATTTCAGTGAACATTAGAGGAACTTGTGTGGAGAAGGCATCATTAGATTTGGGAGCTAGTGCCAACTTATTACCCTACTCAATTTATAAGCAACTGGGGCTAGGAGAATTGAAACCCACCACCATCACCTTGTCTTTAGTAGACGTCAAAATTAAATCTCCTCAAGGGCACCTGAAGTTGTTTTGCAAAGTGTGTGGACACCTCTACTACCTGCTGGACTTTGTCGTTTCGACATCGAGCCAATCGCTGCGGCCCATCATACTTGGAAGGCCATTCTTGGCTGCCTCAAATGCAATCATTAACTATAGGAATGGGGTTATGCAGCTTACATTTGGCAATATGACACTGGAACTCAACATATTTCATCTAAGCAAAAAGCATATTCACCCATGTGAAGAAGGTCCAGAAGAGGTGTGTTTGATTGACACCATTGTGGAAGAATAGTGTGAGTAGCTGCAACTACAAGAAAAATTGATAGAGGAATTGGTAGAGCTTCCTGAAAAATTGGATGAACCCTTAGATTTTTGTGTCGCTTTTTATCCTTGGAAAAAGGAAGAAATTCTCCCCTTGTTGACTGAGAAAGACAAGGAAAAGAAAGAAAATGAAGAGCCCCTAAAGCTTGATCTCAAACCCCTCGCCACATAATTGAAATATGCATACTAGAGGAGGGCGACCAATGCCTTATGGTTATTTCTTCATCTTTAAATTCCCCACTATAAGGAAATTTGCTTGGAATCCTCAAGAAGTGCAAACAAGCCATTGGATGGAAAATCTCTGATTTAAAAGGAATTAGCCCTTTGGTTTGCACCCATCACATTTACGTGGAGGAGGAAGCTAAACCAGGGCAACAACCATAGAGAAGATTGAATCCCCACATGCAAGAGGTAGTGCGCATTGAAGTTCTAAAATTGTTGCAGGCCGACATTATCTACCCCATTTCAAACAGTCCCTGGGTGATTCCTACTCAGGTTGTACCCAAAATTCGATGGTGCCTATTGTGCAAAACAAGAAGGGAAAAGATATGCTTAGACGCCTCACCACAAGTTGGAGGGTATGTATAGACTACAGGAGGCTAAATGCAGTGACAAGGAAGGACAATTTTCCTTTGCCCTTCATTGATCAACTTCCAAAGAGAGTTTTCGGGCACCCATTTTATTGTTTTCTAGATGGTTATTCCGAATATTTTCAAATGGAAATCATTGTGGAGGACTAGGAGAAGACCACCTTCACTTGCCCCTTTGGAACTTATGCCTACAGGAGAATGCCTTTTGGCCTCTATCATGCACCTACCACATTCCAAAGGTGTATGCTCAATATTTTCAGTGATATAGTGGAACAAATTATGGAAGTGTAGATGGATGACATCACCATATATGGAGGCACTTGGACATGTCATCTCCAACAAGGGCATTGAGGTTGATAAGGCCAAGGTTAAGCTTATTTCTAAGCTACCATCCCCCACAAATGTCAAGGTAGTGATATAATTCCTTGGCCATGCAGGTTTCTACATGAGGTTTATTAAAGATTTTTCAAAATTTGCAAAACCCCTTTGTGAGCTACTAGTGAAGGATACCAAAATTGTTTAGGATGAAAGGTGAAAAAAGAGCTTCCAAGAGCTCAAACTACACCTAACTACTACGCCTATAGTGAGAGCACCCAACTAGAAACTACCCTTTTAAGTGATGTGTGATGCAAGTGATTTTCCAATTGGGGCAGTTCGTAGGCAGAGAGAAGATGGAAATACCTATGTGGTTTATGATGAATACACATTTGAGTAATGAGTGGGGTGAGAATTTGTTATCTAAATACAAGTTACCCACAATTGGTATAAGGATAGGTATTTTTAATATCTTCTATGTTTTTGTGACTCTAGTGTGTCTTTTCGTGTCTAGAACGTAAGTGTACAAGGATATGTCCGGGAAGCTAAATATGAAGCATTAAGGATACTCGCGAACAATTGATGAAGTCTCTGAACTCCTAAGAATACAAGGAAAGCACTGCAGGACCAAGTGTACGGCAGACATCATTCATGTGTACCAGCATAACTTCAGATAAAAGTGGCAATGGTACATCAGACTCCAGACAACCCACATTGTACCGGCATGAACTTGCATAAAATTCATGGGTAACAAAATTCCAGATATCACTAATGTGTACCGGTACAACTGCATGGGAATTGCGAGATTGGGCCAGAAATTCGATCAGTACGCGAGGGCACTCCTGTCAATGAACCAAAATGGGAAAATCACATTGGAGGGGGGTATAAAAGCAAGAGGACACAAGTAATAGGCAGTTTTTGACTTCTAGGGTTTAGGTTTTGAAAGGAGAAGAGTTTTCTCTCCATTTTTAAGTTGGAACTTGTAGATCCAGATTTAAGATTTCTTTTCTATTGGAAGTTTTAGATTCAAGCTGCCAGAATCTTTCAAAGATAAATACTTATCTTCGCTTTAAACTAATAATTCTTATTCATCCTTCTCGCTTTACAAGTGAATTCTCGATTTCCAAAAGGTACCGCTTTTTATGATTAATCGCTTCTTAATTATAATTGTTCTTATAAGTTTTATGGAGTTCTAAACCCCTACCACTGGAATTCACTTGGGAAACTCACCCCTCGATTAAGGTATAGTCCTCAATTCCTCTTTTGACTAATGGATCAGGTAATATTAATCACTTGTGCGTAAGAGTTGTAAATCCTTAGTTAAGTATTCTGACAACGTGTTAACGAGATATCCCTAAGACACGTTGTGCTTGATCATGAATGCAAGCTAAGGGTTCGGGGACATTAATTGAGAACAAGTGTTTAGTATTACTCGACATCTTTATTTTCCAAAGAGCATGAAGATAAATCCTTAATCAAAGACCGCTTATCAATGGTCTTAGATGTGAGTTTATAAATGCAGGTGGACTCATGATCGGGAGTGAGTGGAACCCCTTTAAAATCCCAAAGAATTGTCTTTCTTTATTTTAAACATTCAAACCAATCAACCATTCACCAACCAACACACAACCTTACAATTCTCTTTTTTAAATCATACCCTTATTGGAGAATAGCTCCTATTGGTCGATAAAATTAGACCAATTCTCGTGAGATGACCCGTGGAGATGACTCAGATTCCCACAAGATACAATGCTAGACAACTGTAATTCCTACGCTTGGGAATAGAATTCGGCACACGAACAAGGACGAAGCATTTTTGGCGCCGTTGCCGGGGAGTGGCGACTAATCAAGTTGTTCTGAAGAGAGCTAGAGGTAATTTGCAATTGCATTGCAAATCCGGTACGTTCTCCACTTTTCTTTTTATTTTGTTTTGTTTTAGTTGGAAATCTCAAGGTGTTTCTAATGGTGCAAGCTGTGAGTGCATGTCGGTTTGCGCTCGCAACGAGCAACGCCGACTAGTAAGAATAGTGCCTCCTAGAAACTCAAGGATCCATAATGCCGTTTTTCCCGTAGATAACATTTTACCTCACCGGATCATCCTGGAATCAAGAACGGTATTTAATGAAAATACTCAACCCATTCCTCGCAACTCCACAAGGATTTCGCGAACTCCACAACACGGAGGTGATGTTGCAGCACTTCCAAAGAACACCGCGAGGGGGGAGGAAATGGTAACTTTCAGCAAAATCACCACATAGAGTTCCCCCCGCCCTTTGCCTAACGAAAGAACCCTTCGAGAAATCTCTACAACCTCAAAGGACCACAACCACTCTTGTATTCGCCTCCTAAGAGGCCAATCAATTTCGGGATGAAGTCTAAATGATCCGCCTTTCACTGTATATCAAGGGTCTGAACTGAGAACCCACTCATTCATGAGGGACTTTGAGGATGTCTGCAGTGCATTCCTCTCCACTGGTTCACGTCTCCACATAATCTGTTTGGTTTTATTTCCTATTGCTTTAAAGGAGAAGGCCAAAATCTGGTTCCATTCCCTTGCACCTAATTCAATCTTTACGTGGGAAAACATGCGGAACGAATTCCTCAATAAGTTTTTCCTCCCGTGACATACCAATGCCCTCATAACAATCTCGTAACTTTTCCGGTGCCAGTGAACCCTTCGGGCAATGGTATGGGAAAGATAAAAAGGACCTACTCCATGCTATCCCTCATCATGGGTTGATGTCGACAAATTTCCAGGCATACTCATCAAGGATTGTCTTTAAGTAATAAACAGTACATCCAAATAATGTGTGTCGGAGAATTTTATGAAAAGAGTGCTAGGGAAGCAATTCAACTTTTTGACACTATAGTAGAGAATGCTCGAACTTGGGAGACTAACACCTCTGTAGACACTGCTAAAGTGCATAGCACATCAGCGGGTGGCGGAATCCACCACCTAAGAGAGACGATGAGTCAGAAGTCAAAATTGCCAATTTAACAAGGGAAGCTGGGGAGGCCATAGAGAGATGAAAAGGTGAACGAGGTAACTAGTGTGCCTCAATTACCCTCAGTACCAAATGGACCTAGAGTAGAGGAGCCATGATTATATGCGATGACCCTACACACGTAACCATTAACTGCCTAAATCTTCCTCAAGTTAAGGGAGCCATTCAAATAGAGCAAGCCAATGCCCTTAACTACCAAAGGAAACCTTTCAATTCCCCATACTCTGAAACCTATAATCCTGGGTGGGGCAAGCATCCTAATTTTAGTTGGAGAAATGAGGGAGGCCCGCATAACCTGCCAAACAACCAAGGCCCCCATTATCAAAACCAAGGTTTTCCCAATTCAATTCCTCCATTTAATCAAGGCCCCTGTTGATTTCTGTGGAAACTCTAATCAAGGTCATCATCCACCGAACCAAGGGAATCAAAGCTCACAACCTTACCAACCTCCACATAAGAGAAGTCTAGAGGACATAGTAACACAGTTCGTACAAACCCAACAATCCACAAACACGTAACTGAATCGCTTCCGACGATGTGGAGATTCAGATAACTGCTAACTCGTCTATAGGTAGCCTTCAACAAGAAAAAGGGAAACTCTATCTCAACCCATTCAAAATCCACAAGGGCAAAATAGTTTAGGAAGTTCAGACCAATTGAGGGTAAATCTTTGAACACCAAGGTCAGTTTCACATCAAGTGGAAAGGTAGTTGACAAAACCATTCAAACTAAGGAACCAACTCAAGAGTCTCCAAGTGAATTTGTCAAAGAGGATGAGTTGGCAGAAAAATCTCATGTCCCTGATACGAATGATATTGATGATCAAATCCAAAGTGATCATTAAGTCTACCCATATCCCTCCATCTCCATACCCTCATAGACTGAGAGCATCGAAGAAAGTGAATAACCATTCTGAGATCACATTGCCTCAAACAAGTAAATCAACATTCCTCATAGACGCCATTAAGCAAATCCATCATATGCTAAATTTTAAAGGACTTATGCACGGTAAAAAGGAAATTAGGTGTCAACAAGGAGGCATTCATGACTGAACAATCTACTTCCCTAATTCGGAACAACTTGCCTCCAAAATACAAAGACCTAGGAAGTCCTACTATTTCTATAGTAGTGGGAAATTCAAAGTTGTGGCATGCTTTAGTGGACTTAGGGGCAAGTGTTAACTGTTGCCTTACTCAAGAGATATGTGGACCTAGGGTTAGGAGAATTAGAGCCAACCAATATCACCCTCCAATTGGCTGACCGTAGTGTCAAAATTCCTAGGGGAATAGTGAAGGGATGTTTTCTGGGTACAAGTGGACAACTTACTTCCTGCGTGTGGATTTTGTTGTGCTTCGACACTAACCTCCGTGGCGAATCAAGGAACTCAATTCCCGCGAATTTTGGTCGACCATTCTGGCAACCGCTAATGCCATTATACATTGTAGGGGAGGCCTAATGACACTATCGCTTAGTAACATGACTTAATCCGACATTTTCAATGTTATTAAAGGAATGGGAGATGAAGAAGATATTTGTGAAATTAACATGGTTGATTCCGTGGTACAAAAATACCTGGATAATGTCTCACATGATGATCCTCTCATGTCATGTTTGGTCAGCCCGAGTTGGGAGGAGGAAGTGACCACAATGGAGTCAGAGTTTCTAAACTCATTAATCGAGCATAAAGATGTATTGGAAGTTAATGGGTGGACACCTAAATTTGAACCTTTGCCACCAAATGAGGATAAGACATTGCCTTCTGAGGAGAGGCCACCTAAGCTTGAGCTAAAACCTTTACCAACACATCTCAAATATGCATTCTTAGGGGAGGAGGACACTTTTCCAGTAATCATATCTTCCTCCTTAGACTTGACTCAAGAAACTCAACTTTTGGAAATATTGAAAACCCACAGGACTGCTTTAGGCTGGACAATTGCAGATATTAAGGGAATTAGTCCCTTGATCTGCACACATAGAATTCACTTAGAAGAGGATGTTAAACCTTCTAGGCAACCACAGAGACGATTGAACCCAATAATGAAAGAAGTGGTGAAGAAGGAAGTTTTAAAACTCTTGGATGTAGGGGTTATTTACCCTATTGTAGATAGTAAGTGGGTTAGTCCAACACAGGTAGTTCCTAAGAAGTTGGGAGTCACGGTAGTTGCCAATGAAAATAATGAGCTCATTCCCACCGTGGTCACTTCGTGGATGGAGGTGTGCTGATTATAGGAAGCTTAATGTGGGTACCAGAGTATCTCATTTTCCTTCCGTTTGTCGATCAAATGCTAGAGAGTTATGGCATGAATTTTATTGTTTTCTTGATGGCACTGTGGTACAATCAAATTGAGATAGCTTTGGAAGATCAAGAAAAAACTACATTCACTTGCCCTTTTGGTACCTTCGCCTTTAGGAAAATTCCCTTTGGACTATGCAACGCACCTGGAACTTTCCAACGATGCATGATGGGAATCTTCAGTGATATGATAGAAATCATATTGGAGATTTTCATGGACGATTTCTCAGTTTTTGGTGACTCATTTGAGAACTGCTTAGAGAACTTACGTAAGGTTTTAGAGAGGTGTCAAGAGAAAAATCTTGTGTTAAATTGGGAAAAATGTCATTTCATGGTAACACAAGGAATTGTCTTAGGCCACATAGTATCAAAAGATGGAATTGAAGTTGATAAGGCCAAAGTTGAGCTGATTTCCAACCTACCTACTCCTACATGTGTTAGAGACATAAGGTCATTCCTTGGTCATATGCTGATTTATAGAAGGTTTATAAAAGATTTTAAAGGCTATATCCCGACCCTTATGTACTTCGTCACTAAGGATGTCCCTTTCATGGTCACAAGCTTGTGACACTGCTTTCACTAAGCTCAAAAACATGCTAGTGTCACCACCAATCATGCGGTCCCCTAATTGGGACCTTCCATTTGAGATCATGTGCGACGCTAGTGATTATGCCATAGGGTCGTGTTAAATGCAGGGAAGACATAGCTGCTTTTTTGTCATTTACTACGCCAGTAAGACACTAGACTCTGCCCAGGCCAACTACACGACCACAGAAAAGGAGTTTCTAGCTGTCATTTTTTCTCTAGAAAAATTTAGGTCATATATTGTTGGTTCTCCTGTGACCATCTTCGCATCATGCAGCCTCTCGAAGTACTTGCTCTCTAAGGTGATACGAAACCAAGGTTAACTAGGTGGATTTTACTATGTCAAGAATCAACTTGACCATTAAGGATAAAAAGGGGGTTGAGAATGTGGTCGCTGATCATTTATCTCGATTAGTTCCAGAATCCAACTCCCATGGCATACCCATAGGTGATAGCTTTCCTGATGAGCAACTCTTTGCTCTTGTTCATTACCCATGGTATGCTGACATTGTGAACTACCTCAGAATCGGCCGTATTCTACCCAATGGACTTCACTATAAAAGAAATTTTTGATGTATATTAAGAAATACTACTTTGATGATCCATATCTATTTAAATACTTTCCATATCAAATAATGAGAAGATGTGTACCCAATGACGAGCAGGTGAGGATTTTAACTTTTTGCCATTCTGAAGCCTGTGGAGGACATTTCTCTGCCCGAAAAACGGCAGACAAGATTTTGCAAGCTGGGTTTTATTGGCCCACCTTATTTAAAGATTGTTTTGATTTCTGCAAAACTTGTGCTCAATGCCAGCAACTAGGAGGGGTCACAAAACGAAACATGATGCCTCTTACCCCAATTTTAATTATTGAAATTTTTTATTGTTGGGGTATAGACTTCATGGGGCCTTTTCCCCCTTCTTGTGGGTATCTCTACATTTTATTATCTGTTGATTACGTGTCTAAGTGGGTTGAGGCGATTCCAACGAGAACCAATACCATATGTTGCTTTGAAATTATAAAGAATATATTTTTTCTCGGTTTGGAACTCCTCGCAATCATTAGTGATGGTGGACTCCATTTTTGCAATCGATCTCAGAAAATCATAAAAAATATGGAGTCACCCATAAAGTATCAACAACTATCACCCACGCACTAACGGTCAAGCCGAGCTCGCTTAATAGGAGATAAAACATATTTTGAAAACTAGCTGTCCCGACCGCAAAGATTGGTCACCCGCCTACCGATGCTCGGGGCCTACCGTATCGCCTTTAAACTGCTTCCTGGTATGTCTCCTTATAGGCTAGTTTATGGAAAGGCTTGCCATTTGCCAAAAGAGACGGAACACCGCTTATCGGGCTATTCAAACTTTTAATTTCGATCTAACTCAAGGTGTAAGCGTTTCTATTACGTAAATGAACTTGAAGAATCAAGGGCGAGAGTCGTATGAAAGTCCCGAATTTACGAGGAGCGCCCGCTATTCCATGACGCATCCATTGCCGTGAAAACTTTCGAACCCAATCGTAAGGTACCGCTATACGCCTCCCGACATTGCATCTATTCCTGAAAGCCCGCCCCGTTGGACTCCGCCCATTCGCTGCAGGTAGTTTATCCCTCCTGAGCCGTGGAGATCGAAAAATCCGTATTAATCGGAAAATCCTTTCAAAGTGAATGGCCACTAAACCATTCCTTGAGCATCTCAATACTCAAGAGCACAGCGAAGACGGTAGATCCGCCTACCAAGCCTCCTTCCAAGTAACCTCATTCTCCAATTTGTTGTATATAGTTTTGATTTTATTTTGTTCTTGCTTTCTATTTTTATTGTTTACTTCAATTGCTTTCTTTTCAATAAAATAGAAAATAAAAAAATCGTGGGGCTCTTATTTCTACTACCTCCAAATCAAGCAGAGGGCATTCTTAGTTTCTATGCATCATGGACAATGCTTGTTTCACAAGGTAGGTACACCGGTCAACGTAACTATGCGCCGTTATATGTTCAAAGGGTTCAAATTTTCGAATATGCCTCTTTGAGTATTATGTTTCACCTACAATGTACATACCCGCATGATTTCATTCACTTACATCATCTTATTGCACGCATATCTAACAAGCATACACAAATAAGCTTGCGGGTCTTCAGAATTGTCCCCTTGTGCATTCTACCTTACTGCCCACACAAACCACAGACTTATGGTCAAGTTTTTTTCGATCTAACCTATTATTGCTCCCAATTGTGCATCACTTTAACTGGTCATGTTAACTTCATGCATCCTAGTCTTTATGGAACATCTTGCATAATTGGAAAATGATTAGAGGCCATTATTTTTACATACTATGGATTCGTGAGTGTCTCATCCCTTGTACCCATTTTCAGCTTAAAGTTGTCAAGTTTATTCGAACCTTAGAATCCGATTGAACAAAGAAGTGGGATCTTACGAAGAGATTGAAGGTATCCTAAGAATGAATTACAGGAACTAAGTCTACGAATGCAATGTGGGCTGTGGAATTGAACAAGAGAAAAAGTGAACATAAAGAAAACCTCGGATGAAAGGCAGTTGAAAGGTCAAATGTATAAGTGCACCACTGCTCCAGCGAAAAAAATATATATATATATATATATATATATATATATATATTAAAAAAAATCATTGAATAAGTGTACTGGCATAACTTAACATGTACCTAAGACAACTCGCTTAAAAACTGCAAGAGCAAATTGTAACGGCATATTAAACTTGCAAATTCCAGACAACTTATTCAAAAAGTGGCAATAAGTGAAATTGCACTAAGACATCACTAACATGTACCCCAGACAACCGGGTCGGATTTGGGCGTAAAAGGTTTTTAAAACCCAAAACTTACGCTTCTTCACATTCCAAATGTTTGACACTCCATAGCTAAGCCTACCAAGCTGTTTTTCTCACACAAGCATCTCCGAAGCTCGATTGATTCGCCAGTTTTATCATTCAGCTCCGATTGTTTGTCTCGCAGCTAGTGTACAAAAGTGGTGTAAGCCCCATGCATCTTTACTAGCATTGTTGGTTTCCTCTGGTTACACATGGAGTTGTTTTATTGGATTTGGTCAGTATTGTTCTCGTGATTGGTGGTCGGAGTTTCTACTGGGCCAAGATGACAGGAGAATGTTTGCTCGGGATGTGCACAGGCCACCCGCGTCAGTTGAGATGTGCCTGGGATCCGGCGTTATATATCTCGGCTATCCGTCGTTATTGCTATCATCGCCATTTCTATGGCGCGTTCTAAGAATATCGGGAGAAGAAAGGCATCCAGTTCCTCTATGGAACAAGTTGTGAAGAAGCGGAAATCTGATGCCTCCCAGCCGGTCAAAAAGGGGAAGGGAAAACGAATTGCATCATCTTCGGAAAGTGAGGAATTATCTGACAGTGATGATGAAGAAATAGAGGCTACGCTTCGTTTCGAGATTCTGAGGGAGAGCACGAAAAATGGACCCGGTCAATTGCAAATAGGGGTTTCCACTGCGAGAGAGGTGTTAAATTGGAAACGTTTTTATATTCTCATCCCATTAGGGGGATTATCCAGGAACAGAGTATGCACTTCGTGCACACTGAGGTTCGCAGATACTTACCTTCAGTAGTTCGGGAGTTCTACACTAACTTGAAGGAAAATCAGCGGATTGAAACCGTATTGAGACTTTTATGAATGGAAAGCGCCGTGTCACCCTGATCTCGATAAACATGCATTACATTATATTCGCCCCGATGCTTCTCGGACCGGCCACATATCCACTCTCTGGGCTATTATCGACTTCGATGCCCAAAGCTTGTTTATCAGGCTATGTGCACCCTACCGCGCCTCATGAGTGGATTTGTGAAAAAAGATTTCATTCCTGGAAAGCTCAAACCGGAATACGCCCTGATGAACAAGATCATTCACAATCAAATTAGGCCGCAGGGTAATGAAAAGTCCCCCACCCAAGAATAAATTTAGTTTTTGTACGAGGTTATGACTGGGAAGCTAATTGACTATGCATTAGTCATATGGTGCACAATGAGGGACTTCTTGCAATATTCGCAAGCCTAAGATATTCGTCCCTTCACTTGTGACTAGTAATATGGAAGAAGCGGGATGAGGGGAACAGTTAAAGAAAAGAGGGTGTTACCTAGGTCAGCCGATCACAAATAAGACTCCGAGGCCAAAAGCAAGGCAAAGATCCACTAGACTCAAATTCTCTCAAATTCTCGCCTCTCAAATTACTCCCGGGATCACTTCCATCAACAGCCCCAGCACCATCGAGCACATCGCCATTGAAGAGGATGGAGCGGCAGATAAAGGGGTGGTTCAAGTGCATTATGGGCAAGCAGAAGCAGTTGGATCGACGTATCTCGAGGCTTGAGAGTCACATTTTTCAGGGAGAGCCGGCGATGGCAGATGCTACTTCTTCAGATTTAGAGGGAGATTCTGAAGAATTAGATGACTGTGTAGACGAGGACGCATTCTCTTCCACAGAGGACGAGGTTGACGCTGCATAGCTATATTTAGGCTAGACTAGGGGTGTTGGAAATCTGCAGTGTGACCTTAGCCATGCTACGCCAACACCCATTTCGACCATTTACCTTTTCTTTCGTTTAGCCCCACGGTCGTTACAAACTTTTAAGACCTCTTTGATTCTACTTATGTTGGTTGTTCCTTCTGACATTATGCATGATGGTTACGTGTTCCATGTTATATGATTGCTTACCTTATATCGATTGCCACAGTTCCATGTTTGCATGACTACCTTACATTTCTTAAAGTCCATAATCCTTATTTGAATAACCAATTTTGTGTTAGCCTGTTATAATGTTCATTGTGTAAGGATGTGGTTGGTTTAAATGAGTCATGCTGGTGCATACTAAAGCGGGTGACATATTGTATTCTATAATTGCTATTTTGAGATTCTTGCAAAGCTTGAATGTACCGAACGCTTTGTTGAGATTCATACCTAGTGGGTAGTTCTGATATAAATCTTGCTAGGGACTAGCAAGATACAGGTTGGGGGGTGTGATGAATACACATTTGAGTAATAATTATAGTAGAATTTAGCACATCTAAATCACAAGTTACCCACAATTGGCATAAGGATAGGTACTTTTAATATCTCTATGTTTTTAGACTTGTATGTGTCTTCAGTCTAGAACGTAAGTGTACAAGGATGTATGTCCGGGAAGCCAATATGAAGCATTAAGGATATGGGCAAACAATTGATGAAGTCTCGGGAACTCCGGCAATACAAGGAAAGCACCAGAGGACCAAGTGTACCGGTACATCATTCATGTGTACCGGTACAGCTGCACATAAAAGTGGCGGAGTGGGCACGTTGTACGGTACAACCCATTGTCTGGGTACAACTTGCATAAAAATTAGCCAGTGGCGAAATTATCAGGTACATCACTAATGGCCAATAGAGTAAAAGCTGCATGGGAGTGCGAAGTTGGGCGGAAATTCGATACGATCTGAGGTGTACTCCACATCCAATGAACCAAAATGGGAAAATCACATTGGAGGGGGGTATAAAAGCAAGAGGACATAAGTAATAGGAGTTTTTTGACTTCTAGGGTTTAGGTTTTGAAAGGAGAAGAGTTTTACTCCATTTTTGAGTGGAACTTGTAGATCCGGATTGAAGATTTCTTTTCTATTGGAAGTTTTTTAGATTCAAGCGTTTGTAATCTTTGACATAAATACTTATCTTGCTTTAAATCCTAATACCTCTTATTCATCCGCCCCTCGGTTCTAGTGAATTCGATTTCCAAAGTCTTGTTTTTATGATTAATTGCTCTTTAATTATAATTGTTCTTGTAAGTTTTATGGAGTTCTAAACCCCTACTGCTGGGAATTCACGGGGGAAACTCACCCTGATTAAGGTATAGTCCCTCAATTCCTCTTTTGATCTTCAATGGATTGTGTAATATTAATCACTTATCTTGAAGAGTTGTAAATCCTTAGTTGGGCATATTCTTGACAACGTGTTAACGGATATCCTCGGTACACGTTGTGCCGTCATGAATGCAAGCTAAGGGTTCGTATTAATTGAGAACAAGTGTTTAGTATTGCACTCGATCATCTTTATTTTCAAAGAGCATTTAAAAGATAAATCCTCCATGAGGCAGTTTATCAATGGTTCTAGATGAGTTTATAAAGTAAGAGTGGGACTTACATGATCGAGTAGGTGGAACCCTAAAAATCCCGGCAATTGTCTTTCTATTTTAAAACATTCAAACCAATCAACCATTCGATCAACCAACACAACCTTTGTTCTCTTTTAAATCATACCCTTATTGGAGAATAGCTCCTATTAATTCGATAAAATTAGACCACTCACATTGGAGATGACTGTAGTTCCACAGTATTACAATGCTAGACAAGCTTTGTGAATTCCTACGCAGGAGGAATAGAATTCGGCACACAGAACAAGGGCCCAGAGCGGGTTTATTATGCGAGCAAGACTCTGAATGAAGCGCAAAGAAATTACACAACCACAGAAAAGGAACTACTAGCGGTAGTCTATGCCTTACACAAATTCAGAGCATACTTGGTGGAGTCGTTCATTGTTATTTTTACAAACCACTATGCTTTGAAGTACCTGTTAACTAAACAAGATGCTAAGGCAAGACTTATCAGGTGGGTTCTCTTGCTCCAGGAATTTAATCTCCAAATCAATAACAAGAAAGGGGTGGAGAATGTATTGATAGATCACATCTCCAGACTGACCATAGCTCATGACTCCCACAGTCCCCCTATTAATGATGAATTTCCTAAGTCTCTACTGCTTGTAGATAATGCCCCATAGTATGCTCATATTGTTAAATATTTAGCAATAGGGGAGGTCTCAGTTGAATGGAAATCATAGGACAAGAAATAATTCTTCACCAAAATTCATTCCTATTATTGGGAGGAACCATTTTTTGTTCAAATATTGTGCAGATCAAATCATTAGAAGGTGTGTGCCTGAAAGGGATTCTCAGCCATTGCCATGAAAATGCTTGTGGAGGTCATTTTGCTTCACAAAAGACAGCTATGAAGGTCTTGAAATCCTGTTTCTACTAGCCATCCCTTTTCAAGGATGCTCATGCTATATGCCGATGTTGCGATCGATGGCAACGACTTGGGAAGCTTACTCTCCGTAATATGATGCCCTTGAACCCAATTCTAGTGGTAGATTTATTCGATGTTTGGGGCAGTGACTTCATAGGGCCATTCCCTACGTCTTTCGGTTACTCATACATCTTGGTGGGGGTTGATTAAGTGTTCAAGTGGGTTGAGGTCATTCCTTAAAAAACAAATGATCACAGGGTGGTGCTTAAATTTCTAAAGGAGAATGTCTTCTCCAGATTTGGAGTGCCCAAAGCCATAATTAGTGATGGAGGTACCCATTTATGCAACAAACCCTTTGCAACCCTTCTGGCCAAATATGGGGTGAAACATAAAGTGGCCACTCCTTACCATCCTCAAACTAGTGGACTAGTTGAGCTAGCTAATAGATAGATCAAGACCATCTTGATGAAGGTGGTGAATTCAAACAGAAAAGATTGGTCCCTCAAGCTGCTAAACTCACTATGGGCATAAAGAACATCTTTCAAGACCATTCTTAGGATGTCCCCATATCGGCTAGTCTATGGAAAAGCATGCCACCTCCTTGTGGAAATTGAATACAAGGCATGGTGGGCAATTAAAAAGCTGAATTTAGATTTGGGGAGAGCTGGCCTTAAGAGGTTTCTTGACCTAAATGAATTAGAGGAGATAAGGAACTATGCTTACCTAAATTCCAAAATTTCCAAAGAAAGATCGAAGAAATGGCACGATCAGATGGTGGCTCGAAAAAATTTCCAACAAGGAGATAAAGTCCTGCTCTATGATTCCAAGCTTCATATCTTTCTGGAAAACTCAAGTCGAGGTGGATTGGTCCCTTCACCATTCATCAAGTGTATCCCAATGGAGTAGTAGAACTCCTCAATTCAAAAGAGAGCCAAACTTTCAAAGTGAATGGCCATCGCCTCAAGCCTTATTTAGTCGCCTTTGGATCAGACAAAGAGGAGCTCACCCTCCTTAAACCTCACAATACTTGAAAAACTAGGTTGGCTTGACTCAATCTCCCTTGAGACTGTAGAGTGCATCTCGTTTTTGTTGTATTTTCATATTATTTTACATTATTAAAAAATTTCCTTAAATTCTCTCTCTTAATTTAATCTTAATTTTAGCTCATATTCCCTTTTCCTATTATTTATTTGGAATTTTGGTGTTCATTTTTGCTAGAAATTGCTATTTAAGACGGGAAGATTGTCTTTGGTCAAAACCTCTCAAACATCAATTGCACAAACCCGATGTTATTTTCCTTGAGGGTTGTGAAAATTTTATAATTTGCTTAACATTTTTGCAAGGGTTGCAAAATTTTGCATCCCTATTTCCAACCACCTGCAAACTTGTGCCAGCCTTTAAGCTAGTTCCATTTTTGACACCCCTGACTTACGTTCCCAAAGCCTATGAACTTGCACCCCCGTTTTTTATCCTCCACCTCCTGCACCCGTTGGCATCCCGACTCCACAAATACCCCCCCACCCACCTCCTTTGAAGCCATGGCCAAAACCTGAGGAGGGCATAGCTTTTCCTCTCAGCTCTATCGGAAACCCTCCTCCCCTCCCCAAACCACCCCGCTGTAGCCCAGCCCCTACCGACCCTACCCTATCTACTGCCTTCAGTTTCCCATAGTGCCCAGGTACACAACCAGGGGTGGACCCATGCCAACAGCTTCTCCTCACCCGCGACGGCCGTGACGGCCTCCGTCAGCGGGTAGGGACCTGCAGCTGCAGTGAATCCTCCCGGTATTAGCCTCGGGTGTCTCGGCAACCTTCGGCCGGAGTCGGCGGCTTATACCATTCCCGAGACAGAGTCTCTTGGCTCCGCTATCAGGGAGTTCCATGATGAGAAGTTCATGACATCATGGCCTTTGCGATCGGTCGAAGCTCTACGATTGATAGGGCTCATTCATCCAGTACTCCGAGCCATTTATGAATGCATGATTCTTCTGCGAGTAATGATCGATTTTACCAGGACCATGACATCCGAGTGAGCGCCACCCCTCTTGCTTTTCACTTCACCATTGATGATGGCGGAGTAGGGTATATTGAGGCTTGATATAGGTATCGAGTTTGACTTCTAGTAATACTTCCCGATTGACATATTTCGAGCGTGGCCGCGCCGCCCGAGATGGTATAGGTTCTCCCTGGAACACATCCACTAGTCCTATACTTTATCGGAGGTAGCTCCCTTTGAAAATGCTCTTTGTGGACCATGTGCTGCATTCCAATCTGTTTATGTTGCAACATTTTGTACAGAGGCGAGGCGCCATCCTTGAGGCATTATTCCGCATCTCGGAGGGCTTCTGGTTTGGTCCTCAGGATCTGATCATGTCAGCTTTGTTCCACTTCAAGGAGAAGTTCTATAGAAATAATCTTAGTAGGGCCGAGCGTTCCAGCATTATTCCTTGTTGGAGATCTGTGTTGGGCACTTAGGCTTTCCCTCTTGGCTTGACATCACTAGCGGTTGTCGTGTTTGCGAGGCCACCTTCATAGTCGAGAAGTGGAAGTTTATGGCCAGAGGTCCTCATCTTCCTGTCGTTCCTGCAACTGAGGAGGATCAGCAGGAAGTTCCCCTAGAGGTCCAGCAGCATCCTCCTACTCCTCTTGCCCCTGCCCAGGACTCTCATTGCCCAGTGTCATTAGCATCAGCACCTGCAGCCCCATCACCCCCTAGAGCCCATACTACTCAAGTTGGCCCTAATACATCTGCACCACCAGTGGAGTTTGTCCACATTTCTGCATAGCACTTCCTAGCTATTATGACCACTGTCCATAATTTCGCTACTACATCAAAAACCTTTGCTACTACCCATACTGTCATGGCACAACGGATGACTCGTACGGAAGCCATCCTTGCTTAGATTTAGGAGCACCTAGGCTTGCCGCCTATCCTGCCTCGTGAGGCTCTAGCATCACTAGCTCCACCGACGGCTACCGCGCTCAAGCATCTTTGTGGCGGGCCCAGTGAGACCGCGGTAAACGCTGTATCTTATAGTGATCATCCTTCACTTCCTACACCATCACAGGATGAGGATGAGGTTCTAACCCCTGCACCTACCTGAGGAGGTATCAGTTGCTCCTTTAAGTTTCCCTCCTGAGCCACATTGAGGACAATGCAACATTTGGTTGGGGGGAGAGTTAAAGAAGAAAGTGCAGTTTATGTTTTAAGCTAGTTTATTTTGTAATTGAATGGCTTATAGTTTTTGAACAAGTATACATGATTTTTTTTTTTTAGTTTCTAGTACATGTCTTTAGTTCATGTTTTTAGTCTCTCAGTTTCTTATTTTTCCATCGGATTTCTCAGATTTTTTATTTCTTTATTTTTATTTTTTGTGTAATTCTCAAATGGCAATGGGAGAAATTGAAACCTTGTCTCAGTACTCTTGATTTTAGAGTGGTGTTATGAGTATAAGAGTTAATAAATTGTTGAAGCTCTTATTGTCTTCAATCTCACTTCTTCCACTTTGATCTAACCACACATTGTGCACATTAGTTTTCAAATTATAGTGAAAAAGCGGCTTGCCTCCTCCTAAGCCTTATAAAGAAATCGGCTGTATCTTTGACCACCTTTAATAGGTTGGGATCCCTAAAAAGACCAATGATTCTAAAAAAAAAAGGGAAAAGACCATTGTGTCTAAAAAAAACAGAGAAAAAGAAAAAGCAAATTGTGTCACTTACCTTGAAACCCGAGCACGACTCAAGGGGTATATGGTTAAGTCTTTAAATCCCGGTGCCCTAAGCCAATTGGTTGGGAGTCGCCGACTTTGTTGCTCATTACATGGGTGAATAGGTGCAGTTTAGCAATTTGTAGGTGCTAGAGTATTGAACTTACTATAACTCCAGGGTGAAATCTGAAGAGTTAATGGTCGAAAGATCCTTATGACTTGATGCCCTAAACCTTGTTTGGTTGGGATCCATTTATGGACCCCTATTACATGGACAATTGTGAATTCGATACCCTTAGCATTGTACCCCTACAATGAACATGCTGTGAAATGAATGAGGCTCTTGGCCCACAGGCCGGGTTAGTCACAGGTGTAGAAAACAGCTAGGTTAGGGAGTAAGAGGATAGTTTGGCATACTCATTTTTGAAAACTAACTGCTAAATACTTAGGTTTCGTGGAAGGTTTCAAAGCTGGTTCCTTGCGAGTGGAAATTCTTTTGATACTTGAATTTGCATACAATATACTCCTCTTAAGATAGTTAGTTGAACATGATTTTGATGACTTTATCAAGGTTGGGTTTTATCATACTGCTCGTTTGGAAACCATTTTTTCAGGGATATATAGATCATCTTCGCTAGATCATTTCATTCTTCCTTCATTACTAAGGATTATATAACGCCCAAAATACCCTAGAATTTTATAAAAATTCTTATTATATATTCCTGATATGAATCGGGCGGACAAACTCTTGGGTTTTTCCGAAAATTGATAAATCGATAAATTATGAAATATAAATTGGGCGTGATACATGATTTAATATATGCCAAACAGGCACTGATCGAACCCCAGAATAACCCCTTAGGTGAAAAAAGGGCAAACGCGGATGTTTTGTAAAATAAGGACCTATGGCCAATGATAACTCAAATGTTAATGTGAAATAAATGTCTATGACGCGCTGACAGCGAATGAACGCAAAAGTTGAACGTCAAAATAACAGCGGTCAATTATGGGCCAAACAGTCTACGAACATTTCAAGATCAGAAGAGCAAAAAGGAAAACTGAGAAAATAGAATAAATGTAGTACAAACATGGCCTTACACTTAAGAGAGATTTAAAAGACCAAAATGTGGCCTTAGGGCTCATTATATGAGCAATCCCGTTTTTGGAGAAGAGGAGGAGAGAAAAAGGGAGAAGGAGCTAGGGCTTCCAAGAGATCAAGCTTTGGTGTGATTCCTTCCCACTTTTTGCTTCTAAGAGATCAAACAACATGGAAGAGGAGATTTGAAGAGATAAGGTAAGAAAAAAATCAAACCCACTTCCTCATTATGATTTTGATTTTGGGGAAAAGCCCTAAATATTGAGAAAATGGATTTTTATTGAGTCTTAAACCACTTTTGGAGTTGTTTCGGGGTAGACTAATGGTGGGATTTTTATTATGGGATGAATTGGAGAAGATTGGTAGATGAAAAATGAATGAAAATGCCAAAAATAGAACATTTCTAGGCAAACCCGTAGTGTATCTAAGATGTACCAACTGCACGGCATGTATGCAAAGGGTGGACCTGCACTAAGACAGTCAAGGTGTACCGCATGTGTTGTGAAGTGGGTAACCTGCACTGCATGCAAAGGGTGCATCAGATAGGTTGTTCCAAAGAAACTCGCTTTGACATGTTTTCGCCGTTAAGTCCCGTATTCGTATACCGATGTCTAGGGACCCTAAGAAATGAATAATAGGTTCAAATAAGGATAGAACTATGAAAACGATCGCATCACCTCACTTCGCTGCTTTGCTTCGCTTACGACCTGCCTTCTGGCAGAATTTTGTCTTAACCTCAAGACTTTTAATAAAATAAATTTGTAATTCACTAAAAATTGTTTCTTAATTGTTTATCCACTAAGAGTGGCGTGAATTGTTAATGATTAGGATTCGTGATGATCGCTAACCTAGACCGAGATCAAGAGAAGGAAGCTAGATCTGACAACTTTCGGTTTGTTCTTCGACTTCTATTCTTTGTTTCAAGTATTTTGCAGCATACCAAGTAATCCATGAAATGAGTACATAAATGAGTATATGAAATGAGTACATGATTGGGTATATGAAACGAGTTCATAAATGAGTACATGAAATAAGTACATAGATTGAGTATATCTTTGAAAAGATAATACGAAAGTGAATATGAAATTGAAATGTGATATTGGAAAACCGAATAAAAGTGAATGATGATAGGGACGGGATTCATCAAACGGAATCTGTCATAAATGTGAATTGAATGATATCGAATGAACCACTTGGCGGGATGCACCAATCAGCATCCATCACGAAGGCACCCCGAAATTATCCAATGTCCCACTTGGCGGGATACATTAATCGGCATCCGTCACGATGGCGTATGGCATTTGGCGATACTAAGTGTCGATGCACTAAACGGCATCGGGCCATGATGGGAGACTCAATAAGTGATACCATGGCCTGATGCACCAAATGGCATCCGCTATGATGGGAGATCAAATTGTTAAATGTATACACATTATCAATGATAATAATATGGCAATTCATCAAACGAATCCGCCAAATCGTGGAATTGAATATAGTCAAGGTGAAATAGCCAACATTGACGAGTGTAATGGGATTTTCATGTATATGCGTAAATCTCATAAATTGAATTGTGAATTGAATTATTGCATTGAAAATGTATGTTGTTATATGATAAATGACTTGAAAATGAAAGCATGCGCACTGATTAGCATGAGTATATGTTGATATAATAGACATGGTTTGATGTTAAATGCATGTCAAGTTAAATTTTGAATATTGAAATAGAACTATATAGAACCACTAAGCATGAAAATGCTTAGCGTATAGTTTTTATCTATGCTACAGACGAGTGCTAAAGAAAAAGAAGCCAAGACGCACAACGCAGAAGGTCATAGAGAGAGTACGCGTATAAGTATATACCCTCGTGAATTTTATATCATCTCTTTTGAACAAGTGGTATTTTTGTAAACAAAAGGTTAAACTCGAACCTTGATTTTTTAATATTTTGAAAAAGGCATGAATGCCTTTGTAAATGTATTTGTTAAATGTTTGCTGCCTACTGAATTGCATTGAAATTGTAAATGATTATGGCTTGCCCAAATCGAATCGTTTCGATTAATGCCCAAAAGTGCAATTTTGAAACCCTATATTAGATAGGTTTTGAGTGCTTTTTGCGATTAATCATGTCATTTATACCAATTGTAGTGTTCTAGTCTTCTTAGTAGCACTTATGCCTTTAGAGGGTATTTTGGGTTGTTTCATGGTGCTACAAGACTGAGTCCAATCGAGTCAAATGATGAATCATGAAGTTGGAATTCAAGCCCCACCATCAACCAATCCCAAGAATCAATGAGAAACCAAGGCAAAATGAAGAAAATGATGCGCTTGAAGGCAAAGATGAAAAGCAAGGAAGGATCAACGATGCAGAATTTTCGCAGCTTAAAATTTTCGCTAAGATCACGGTGCCTGTAACCTTAGCGAAAATTTCGCAACCTAAGCGAAAACACAAAATTTCGCTAGACTACTTGGGCTGATTTAGGCATCATTTTTACGTAAAATAATTGATTTCGCTTCACAAAAATTTTGTTGTTTAGCGAAATTCTCGCGAATAGCGAAATTGCTCACCCCATTTAGTTTTTTGTTTTCGCTATACCGCCGATTTCGCTTAGTTAGCGTAAATTCCTACCTAAATAAATTTGATGTGCCTCACATGCTTTGTACTAATGCCAAACCGCCTCCAAACTTGGTGTGTATTACTTAATTGTCCTATGTAACTTAGCCAATTTCATAGGTTTTTTTGTATTTTTCACCTTGAGGAGGCCTATATAAGCCCCTCCTTTGTTTTTGTAACCTAAGCAACAAATTGAGAGCAACAATCAGGAGAAGATATTGTAAGTTTTTATTTTTGTAAATAAAGCCTTTTATTTTAGGTTTTGTTTTTATTTCTTTCTCTCTTCTCTCCTCTTTCTCTCTCCTTTCTACACTAAACACCCTCTGAGGATGACAACTCAAGAGATGCTTGGCTGCTCTCCTTCTTTTGGAAGAGGAAGGAAGCTAGCTTGAGAAGGGGCATATGCATGTTGCTCCCTCTTGTACTAAAGCTACATGTAGTGTACGGCGGGCCCTTGTATCTTCAAAACATGGTTGCATAACATTGAATATCACACTGGGCTAATACTTCCATGCTTTAGAATCCAGAGCATATTCAAATAGTAGGTACTGTGATTCTTTAGATGGTCTTTGACGTAGCCTCTAAAATGATATTTATATGTTAGGTTTCTAAATTAGTGGTCAGATAGCATTTAATGTTATTGATTTGGCCAATACTTCCATGCTTTAGGACTATTGTTCTTTAGATGGTCTTTACGTAAGAGTTTCCGAGATGGATATTAAATGTTGGGGTTTTAAATAAGAAGGAGCTATAACTACATAATACTCGTGATTGACCAAATGTGAGTTGTTTCATGGGTGAGGTTTAAGTTAGTTAAACATAGATCCTGCTATGCCAGTGGACTAGGTTGCTTGTCATAACGCGAGGATAAAAACCCGAGGACACTTGTCTGGTCCTAATCCTGCCAAGTTGGTGACCTAATTCTTCAAAGTTAACTTTTCACCTTTACTTCGCTTACAATTCCCGCCAAACCATTCCCACTGTTTTTGAAACACAATTCCAAAGAGTCCAATAGAAAGCCTTACCTTCATGCACTAATGCAAACCATTTTTAGGATGAAAACCCATCCCCGTGTTCGACCCTAGACCACTATATCAAGTAGCAGAAATTGACTCATTTGCATGCAGTAGGAACCAGTGTATATAAATTTTGTTGATTTTAGCTCAGCCTACTGTGGCACGAATCACTTCCGCAATGAAATGACATAATAAAATGTTTTGTTAAGATAATTGAAAATGTCGGAGTAAACCGGACTCCGACTTGGATCCACCAATCGGGTCGAGTCGGGGATTCGGGTCACGACACTTTTGAAAAAGAAAATTTAATAACATGGAAAATAAAAGAAATAAATCGAGCGTCCCCGGGTTTCGGTTCGGACTTGCCATTTGGGTCGGACCGAGCTCGGGGGTCGCTACAGATTAGCAATGTGTCAATTGGAGGGAGTGATTACTAACCAAAAGGTGATATTTTATACCCTTAACACTGCAGTTTTTAAGCACTTTTGTAGTAATTCACCGACAACCCAGCTTGGCATGTTAAGGACCTACGGTTACTAATCAAATTTTGTGGCAAGTTTTGTTGTTTTCAAAGGCTATATATCTTGAAGAAAGGGATTCAGCTCAAGCATGAAGAAATCAATAGAAATTTAGAGCTTTATAGCAAATGAAGGCAAAACCAGAACCAAAAGAAGTGTAGTAACAACCTTGCCAAAATTCGCAAGGGTTGCGAATTTTTCACAACCCCTGCGAATTTTTCACAACCATATGGAAATTTTGCAAGGGTTGCAAAATTTTCGCAAGGGTTGCAAATTTGTCTGCCACATTTGACTTTTTTCTTTCTTCCCAACTTCTCCCCATGTAATAGTATTTATTTTGTATATTTTGGTAATTTGTATTGATGGTTGTGATAAATAATATCCCAAAAGAAGACTTGGAGATAACTTTTGATTATTGAAGTTTTGGAGGAAGCTTATTGGAGAAGCTCTCGTTTTTCTTTCATTTTTCTCTCATTTTCTTTATCTCTTTCTCACTGGCCAAACACCCTCTAAAGATGATTTCTCAGAGGATGATTGGCTAAATCTCCTCCCTCCTTGAAGTAGAAGGCCACTGAACAAAGGATCCTAAGGAAACCAAGGGTTTCCATGTTTTTCACATAGGTATTCACTGTCATTAATGTTCTTTCCTTCAACTCTTGGTTTTGATCCCTTCGAGTCACCTTGAATGGTTAATATTTGGTAAGCTTTCAAGCTCATTGGATACTTAATGCCAGATCCAGTGATGTTTGTTAGTTATCACGTATGAGCCATTGGAAGGTGAGTCAAGGAGACATATGCTTTTATTGGCTAAGAACATTAATGGGTAATGAATGCCATTTTCAAATATATTTAATGAGGGACAGTTTTTATAGCTAAATGAAGATCCGGTTTTGGAGATAACTATATGTTATCCTCCCCAATGCGAGAAAAAGACCCAGAAAACCCCTCATTTGCCTAAGGAACCTAAGCCTAGTGTCCTGATACTTCAAGGGACCTCTTTCCATACTTTAATCTATTTTATTTTCAGTTTTAACTATTAAAACCAACCCTTTTTTTTATCACTATCCCAATATACAAAGAGAAACCACTAGTATAAGCCTCATTGTAAGTCATTTCACGAAGAAAACCCATCTCTGTGGACGATCCTAGAATCACTATGCTATAGTAGCTATGCTACACTAGTATGAGAATTAGGTTATAAATTTTGTTGATTAATACCCTACTGGGGCATGAATCAGTGATCCTATCAGCATCTTTGACAGCAATAGAAGAAGAGAAGCTTTTGAGAGTACTTCGAGATCACAAAGATGCTATCGGATGGTCTTTAGCCGATTTGAAGGGGATCCGCCCCTCTATGTGTATGCACCAGATCTTATTAGAAGATGGTCACAAATCTTTAGTGGACGCTTAGAGAAGACTCAATTCGACAATGAAGGAAGTGGTAAGAAAATAAGTATTAAAGTGGTTATATTCAGGGGTGATCTACCCCAATTCAGATAGTTCATGGGTAAGTCTAGTACAGGCTGTTCCTAAAAAAGGAGGGACCATAGTGATAAAGATAAAATAACGTATTACTTCCCTCTCGAATAGTTACGGGGTAGAGAATCTGTATAGACTACTGGAAGTTGAATAAGGCAATTAGAAAATATCATTTCCACTCGCTTATGGATCGATGTTGGATGTTTCGGCGTGGCATGAGTATTATCAAGCTTCTGATGGGTATTCTGCCATAATCGATCACTATATCCTTAGAGGACCAAGAGAAAATGACATTCACATGCCCATATGGTACATTCGCATCAGGAGAATGCCATTTGGGTTATGTAATTCACCAAACACATTTCAGCGTTGCATGATGGCTATATTCTCAAACATGGTCGAGAAAATAATTGAAGTGTTCATGGATGATTTATAGGTGCTGGGGAAGTCTTTTGACAATTCTCTTGAAAACCCGAGACATGAACTAATAAGATATGAGGAAACTAACCTTGTGCTGAATTAGGAAAAGTGTCATTTCATGGGGAAGGAAGGCATTATATTGGGGCACCGGATTTCAGAAAGAGGAATAGAGGTAGATAAAGCCAAGATTGAAATAGTAGAAAAGCTACCTCCCCCATTGTCAGTGAAAGGAATAAGGAGCTTCTTGGGTCACGCAGGATTCTACAGGGAGATTCATAAAGGATTTTTCCAAAATAGCCAAACCTTTGTCCAATTTTCTAGTTCAAGGAGCCCCTTTCGAATTTGATGATCAGTGTATGCAAACGTTCTTGTTTTTGAAGGAGAAATTAGTGTCAACACCTATTATAGTAGCACCAAAATGGGACCTCCCTTTTGAACTAATATGTAATGCAAGCGACTACACAATAGGGGCAGTACTAGGTCAAAAGAGGGAAAGAACATTTCAGGTTATCTACTATGTGAGTCGGACCTTGAATGATGCTCAACTAAACTATGAAACAGATGAAAATGAGCTTTTGGAAATTGTAAAGTTTCTTTATGCTTTGATGTTCACCGCATTTGATTGGTAAATAAGGTATTAGTGCACACCGACCATTCTACCATAGCATCTAATGACTAAGTAGGATGCGAACTAAGATCATATAAAGTGGTGTTACCACCGCAAGAGTTTATGATATGGAAATCAAAGATAAGAAAGGGACTCGAAAATCAGAAAGGTGGCATCTCTCACGATTGAAGGGCCTTTGCAGTTAAGTTCAAATCAATGATGATTTTTTTATTACTACCCAAAAGTGTTACTTTATACCTTGACACTTATGGTTTCCTTTATAATTTTTTGCGGTAGTAATCGCCTCCACTTACCTGGGCTGGCATGTTAAGGACCTAGCAATGCTACTAATCAAATTTTGTGGCAAGTTTGGTTGTTTTTTGGGACTTTATATCTTCGGGACTAGGATTCAAGTCAAGGCATGAAAAATTCAGTTGCATTTCAAAGCTGAAAAGCATAGAAGAAGGCAAAAGCATAAGCAAAACATGTAGTGCAAACCTTGTCAAATTCGCAAGGTTTGCGAAATTTCGTAGCACTGCGAAATTTCGCAAGGGTTGCGAATTTTCACAACCCCTGCGAAATTCCCTGCAAAATTTCCTACGAACCTTCCCGCTTTGACTTTTATATTTTTGTGTTTTTCCCACTTTCTCCCTATGTAATCGTGTTTTATTTGTATCATTTGGTAAATCATGTGGAGGAATGTGAGTAATAGTGAAGGAATTTGTCCCGCTCTTATTTGAGTGAGATGTCTATTGGCCTCTTGATAAGTGAGACTGAGAAATGCATGGTCGTGCTTGAATGAGATGATAGGAGTTATCAATATCATTTGTTTAGTCAGTCTTCTTGAGAATCAAGAAATCATTAAGTTGTATAAAGATGACTTCATCCATGCTTTCAGGCTTAATCGAGACATCATGTGACAAAGGACTTATATCATACTATGGTAAAGGTTTTTCTAGTCATCGACCACTTTGATTCTGGGTAGTTATGATGTCTTGCCAGAGACCACTATAACTTGTGGGCTTAGAATATGTGATTTCAGTCTTCGCCGCCAACATTGAGTAAACCCATAGGTCACACATAAGAATAAGCCATACTTGGGATGTCGAAAGGCCTCTTTAGCCCATGATTACTACGCCCAAGCCCAAGCCTGCCCATTACTGGGGCTAATGACCTGGTTTAAATTTGTTTTAATAAAAGGGTTTAGGAGGCTTGATATAAATATGGGGTTTATCATCTAAAAGGAGGTGGTTCTTTTGAAGTGGGCGGTTTTTGAGAGAGAATTATTTTTAGAGTTTTGGAAGACACTAAGGTGTCTTTGGTTTTGTGGGACAAAGACCTATCATAAGGTGCTAGCACATCCATCCCATCCATTAGTCGTCAGGGATACCTTAGAGGGTGTTTGCACACATCGTCTTAGCTCGTTGTCGATTGCTCTCCCCAAAAGGAGTTTTGTTTGTGTTTTAATACGTTGCTCAGGGTCCATCAAATCATGACTACCGAAAAGGATTCTGGCCTTATAAGAGGGAAGATCCAGATTTCCTTTTGATTCATTGTTTAGTTTCATCAAACCGCTTGATCCCGATGCGCCTCAAATAAGTAATTATTGTTTTTATTTCGCATTTTCTTATCGCCGGATCTCCAAATGCTGGGTATCCGAAGTTACTTGCTATTCGTGAAACTAATTTTTATATGTGATATAACGTGATCCGCTTAGTTAGTATTTGTTTTTCCATATGTGATATGCCATGATCCATTGGGCTCATCCGCTTTATAATCAATATAATCTCGAAAGTCATGTTTTTTTTTTTTTCTCAGATGAAGTCTATAACATCGATCATAAATTGAAAAATTATTCACTTTTAGAAAGCTCTAATAGATTAGGATCGTTGGATGATCGTAATCAAATTTCGAAAGTGCGTAATTCTTGTGTTCTAATCTGATTAGACTGCATATTAAGTATGACATTATGCATTCTTATTAATCAGTAGTACTGTTATACATTAATGTTAGACATTAAGAATGGGATCATATGCATTATTCTTAATCAATGTATCGGGCACATTAATGTTAGACATTAAGAATGGACTGTTACAAATTATTCTTAATCAGTAGGACTGTTACGCATTAATGTTAGACATTAAGATTGGACTGTTATAGATTATTACACATTAAGTAGGATTGTTCCAAATTAATGATGGATTGTTAGATTAAGAGTACTCTTACTATCAGAATGACCATAATTATTAGTGTGATGGACCTGGAGCTATGGATTAATGTGTTTATATTCAATTTGCATGGTGCATGTCATGGCCCTTAGTTCAATGTGATTGGGTGTGTATTAATTACGGGTTTGTAATTTTTTAAATACGTGCTCACGATTGTTAATTTTTATTGACACAACATGTGTGTTCTCATTATATTAAAGTACACTCAAGGTGTCGTTGTTTTTATTGACACAAAGATGTGTGTCTTTTTATTATTTTAAAGATAAAATAAAGATACAATTATTACTGGTTAAAATGAAGAAGAACGAAGAACGGGAGGCCCGTTTCGTTTCCTTGGAGACAAGCCCATAAAGCTAAGGTATTGGTAAAAGGTAATCCTGCATCTCCATATTGGCTTATGAAGATCACCTTAGGAAATGGGCCATTACATGTCACGTTTACATTTATGCTTGTATGTGATGCATGTATATGTTTATAAAGTTTGCCTAACAACTTGATAATTCCATCACATAAAATATTAAGTCATAAAATGCCTTCCATAATTTAACACTTGTCAATACTTCGATCGTCTTAATATAGTTTATGCCAAAGCAGGGTGTATTAGGCCATTTTAGGAAGACATGATTTATAATGGTGATATCCATAAGATTGAATATGGTTAGACTTAACTAGGCTATCATAACGGTTTTGGGCCTAAGGGCATAAAAAGAAAGAGTTTTCTATCTAGTTAGCTTAAGTTTAGTGTTATGCCAAAGCTAAGCTTGAATTTAAGTCAAACGTGGATTTTCACCCACTAAGAAACTATAAGATTGTTTATGTGTTAATTAAAGAGTTATTAATTTTAGTGGGAGTATTAAAGACCTCATTTATTAAAAGCTTTGCATATTTTTGTATGTAGACTAATGGCATCAAACAACACATCAACATTTACCTCAAGGATCCTCGAAAAGGAAAAACTTAATGGGACAAACTTCCTCGATTGGTCTCGCAATTTGAGCATTGTCCTTAAACAAGAGAGGAAGATGTATGTTCTTGATAATGAAATCCCCAATGAACCTCCTGCTAACAATGCCTAATGAGACAAAAGGGATGCTTATAGTAAGCATTTAAATGACTCTGTAGATGTAACCTGTCTTATGCTTATAACCATGAACTCTGAGCTTCAGAAGCAATTTGAGGAAATTGAGGCATTTGATATGATGGTGCATCTTAAGGGAATGTTCCAAGAGCAAGCACGTCAAGAAAGATTTACAACCACCAAAGCATTGAATGCATGCAAGATGACTCCTGCATCAAGAAGTGCACGGTTAAAGATGAAGGGTCTCATCGATCAGCTTGATAAGCTTGGTGCTCCTATTAGTCATGAGTTAGCTACTGATCTGATTCTAGGTTTATTGCTTGAATCTTATGATCAATTTGTTATGAACTATATAATATGCACCATATGGAGAAATATATTGCTGAGTTACATGGAATGTTAAAGAATGTTGAGACGAACATTTAAAAGACAAATCCAATGCTTATGGTTCAGAAAGGGGAAGGCATGAAAGGAAAAGGAAAGGGCAAAGGCAATAAGGCTAAGAAAGGCAAAGGACAGTCTAAGCCTAAGGCCAAGAAGCCAAAGCCGCCCAAGGAGGGAGTTTGCTTCTTCTGTAATGAACAAGGTCATTGGAAGAGGAATTGTAAGCTTTACTTGGAAGCTATAAAGAAAAAGAAGAGTAGTGAGGTTACCACTTCAGGGATTTATGTTATAAGTCAACTGCCTACTTCGCTTTCACGGGTATTAGATAATCGGATGTGGATCTCACATTTTGTAAATGTCCAAGGCTCAAAGGGCGCGATCATCAAGCAAAGGCGGCTTTTGACCTACGAGCGAAATCGAGCAAGAGTCGCCAGACAACCGTAGGAGTTTATGATTTAACTTTTCCTAAGGACTTGTTTTCCACCAAAGAATTGTTATTACGTGCTCGGCGGCGAGCGTAAAACATTATTTCGCTTTCTTGTTTGCACGCGGGATGGATTTCACTTATTATTAAGAATAATATTTTCTCCATCTATAAGGCGCATTTTATGGAATGTTCATTTATCTAATGGTCTCTACGCTCTAAACTCGGGAACAACTCAAGCCCATCTATAACATCGATACTAAGAGGTTCAAGTCCAATGACTTGAATCCAACCTACTTCTGGCATTGTCATTTGGGCCATGTTAATGAGAACGATCTTGAAGCTCCATCAAGATGGGCTACATTCATTTGTCTTGCAGTCATTTGAAACATGTGAATCTTTCATTTACTAGGCAAAATGACCAAGGCCTGGCCGGGACATAGCGAGAGGGTTAGTGACTTATCAAGCCTTATATATACAGATGTTTGTGGACCAATAAGCCTAATTGCTAGAGGATATCAAGATTTCACATTTCTATCATGACTTTAGTAGATATGGTTACATCTACTTAATGAGGCATAAGTCTGAATCATTTGAAAAGTTCAAATTATTCAAGAATGAAGTACAAAATCAGCTTGGAAATAATATCAAAACACTTCGATCTGATCAAGGTGGTGAATATTTGAGCCAAAATTTCGATGATCATCTTAAGGATTGTGGGATAGTCTCACAACTCACTCCACTGAACACCACAATGGAATGGTGTATCTAAAAGGAGAAATCGAACTTTATTAGATATAGTTCGATCTATGATGAGTCGAACAGATCTTCCAATATCCTTATGGGGATATGCATTAGAGACTGTTGCATTCTTATTGAATAAAATTCCATCGAAAGTGGTTGAGAAAACACCATATGAGTTGTGGACAGGAAAGCGTCCTGGTTCGTCTTTTCTCAAGATTTGTGGTTATGAAGCTTATGTAAAGCGTCAGACTTTTGATAAGCTAGCATCCAAATCTGGTAAGTGCTTATTTATGGGGTGTCCAAAGGAAACAAAAGGGCACTACTTTTACATCCCATCAGAGAACAAAGTGTTTGTTGCTCGTAATGGAGTCTTTTTGGAAAGAGAGTTCATTTCCAAAAGAGTCAGTGGGAGTAGACATCTCTTGGAAAAGTTCAAGAACCACAAGCTGCCACCCCAGCCTTCCATGGAAATACTCAAGAAGACTCAGCAACCGCTTGTTGAGTCGACATCTTCTCGCACAAGGCCCACGGCTGGGCCAGTAAGATTCATCATGAGCCCAAGAGATATGAATTCTCATAATCGACTTAATAAACTAGAGGCTCAGGATCAAGACAGAGCTCCAGCCAACCCATCAATGAGGCAATGATGAGCCCAGATTCTGAAAAATGGCTTTAAGCCATGAAGTCTGAGATGCAATCAATGTACGATAACTAGGTTTGGAATTTGGTTAATCAATCTAAGGGTGCTAAGGTCATTGGTTGTAAATGGGTTCATAAGATCAAACATGATATGACCTTCAAATCTAGACTTGTTTCAAAAGGTATCAAACAAACTCATGGTATTGACTATGATGAGACCCCGTCACCGTCGCTATGCTTAAGTTCATTAGGATTTTCTTTCTGCCATCGCCGCTACACTCATGATTATGCGAGATTTGGAAAATGGATGTCAAAACAAAGGCTTAATGGAAACTTACTGATGATGTGTACATGACACAACCCGAGGGTGATTCAGGCTAATAAAGAGGTGGCCGCGGAATCAACAAAATTTATAACCTAAATTCCTACAACCGTAGCAAAGCTACTGCAGTATAATGGCTCTAGGGTCGAACACAGGGATGGGTTTTCTTCGCACAAATGATTTACAGTGAGGTTCAAAAATGGTGAATTTCAATTTGGATTATGGGATTTTGTAAAAACAGGGGAGTTAAATGGTTGGAAACTGAAAATAAACTGAAGAAAAATAAGAAAATAATAAAAGAGATCTCCTTGAAGTATCAGTATACTGGGCTTAGGATCCTAGGGCAACTGAGGGTTTCTAGGGTCATTTCCTCGCATTGGGGAGGATGACCTATAGTCATTTCCCAAACTAGATCTTCATTTAGCTATAAAACATAACCCAAAATAATTATCCTTGAAAATGGTGTATCGAAGCAAAGAAGGGTCAACGATAGTGAAAATAAGTCTCCTTGACTCACCTTCCAATGGGTCATAGAGGGTAACTGAATGAATCTCATGATCAAAGGGCAATAAGCATCCACCGAACCCTAAAGCTTACCAAATAATAGCCATTCAAGGAGATTCGGGCGATAAAACCGAAAGCGAGCGGAACACAAACCGCTGAGTACTGCGTTGAAGAACATAAATCTCCAGCCTTAAGATCCTCGATACTCAAGAGACCGGCCCACTTCAAGGACGGTAAAGGGTTTTAGTCGCTCATCCCGCGATTTGTCATCCCCTGAGGGTGTTTGCCCGCTTGTGGAAAATGGAAAGAAAATGAGAAAGCCGGCTGTAAGAAAAAAGATATGAGCGCCCGAAAGCTTCCTGCACCAAAAATTTATCGCACGGCGATTGATTTGTACAAAGCTCATCGAGGCTTATGTACCGCCGCATCAAGGGAAATTATAAAATAAAAAAAAACAAAACCAAAAGCTATTACAAGGGATAAAATGGGAAGAAACAAAAATTGAAACAAAAGGTCATCCAAGCACAAAAGTAGAGCGTGAATAAAGGAAAAATTGTGAACAAGGCATGATGGAAATTTCTCGTGATGATGAATAAAGGCAACCTCGCAAAAATTTCGCAGGGTGCGAAAATTTCGAAGGTTGTAAAATTTTTCCTGCAACTCCAATTTCTTGGCATTTTTTGCTCTTCTTTCTTTCTAGTCTATGATCTGCAATGCTGAGTTTGACTCGAATTCTTCGTGTTTGGATTGACTCAACAATTTTGGCATAAATAGCTTGTAAAAACTGAAAAATTTGCCATAAATGCGACAGTACAGCTGACCTTAATGTGCCAATTGGATTAATTATGCTAATTAGTACACAAAAAGTACTCAAAACCTGCTATAAACAGGGTTCAAAATAGCACTTTTTGAGCACTAATCAGAGGGTTTTGTCGATCCTAAGTATCCTAATAGGGTGTGTAAGCTGCAAAGATCCATTTATGAATTAAAGCAAAGCCATAGCCGAATCTCATTTTGATGAGGTCAAGCAAAGAGTTTGGCTTTATGAAAATGAAGATGAGCCTTAGCGTATACAATAAGGTTAGCTGAGTGCACTGCTCTTCTGCTGGTTGTGATGTGGACGACATCTTACTCATTGGAAATGACATCCCTACCTTGCAGAGTGTCAAGTCTTGGGTGGGGAAATGTTTTTCAATGAAAGACTTAGGCGAAGCCGCCTACATCCTAGGCATAAAGATTTATAGAGATAGATCTCAATGGTTACCGAGTCAAAGTGGGTACATAAACAAAGTGCTAAAGAGGTTTAGCATGCAAGATTCCAAGAAAGGTTTCTTGCCAATGTCTCATGGCATTAAGCTTAGTAAGTCTCAATGTCCAACCACGAAGGACAAGAGAGAGCGCATAGATAAAATCCCATATGCTTCGGCTATTGGTTCTATCATGTTTGCCATGCTTTGCACCCGACCTGATGTCTCCTATGCCTTAAGAATGACAAGTAGATTCCAGTCAGATCCAGGTGAATGTCACTGGATAGCAGTTAAGAATATCCTTAAGTACTTGAGAAGAACCAAGGATATTTTTTTTATCTATGGTAGACAAGAAGGCGAGCTAGTTATAAGTGGTTATACCGATGTTGGTTTTCAATCTGACTTAGATGACTTTGGGATTGGTAACCGGTTTTGTGTTTTGTTCAACGGAGGTGCCGTGAGCCAGAGAAGTTCCAAGCAAAAGACACCGTGGTCGATCTCTACTGGCAGAGGTCGAGCACATAGCCGCCGTATGCAAACCCATGAGTGCGCTTTGACTGTACACTTTGTTTTTAGACTGGGTGTTGTTCCTAGCATTGCAAACCCAGTGGACGTCTATTGTGACAATAATGGGGTTATTGCTCAAGCTAAGGAGCCCAGATCACATCAACAATCTAAACACATACTCAGGCGTTTCCACCTCATTCGTGAGATCATTGAGAGAGGAGATGTTAAGATATGTAGAGTTCATATTGATGACAATGTTGCTGATCCTTTGACTAAACCTCTTCCACAGTCAAAGCATGATAGTCAAGAATAGATCGATAGGCATCGATTTGGCGCCCGATTAGGCTTGGTGGCAAGTGGAAGATTGTTAGTGATATGCTCTAGCCCAGTGGCATATAGATTGTCATTATATGTTTATATACTTGAGGCATTTATCATTTTATCTTGTTATTTAAATTGTGTTTTAACTTGATAAAATCAGATCCTTGAATAGTTAGCTCTGCTTTATGTCGTCAAGTATCTACTTGATAGTAAAACCTTAAGGCATAAGAACACTATTCTAAATAGTCCATAGTCCATCATTATTGTAACAATAATGAAGTAAGACTATAATGTTTTTTTGAGAAAAAGACCATGTTTTGGCCAGGTCATGAACATAAGATGTTACCTGCAACATAAATACATGTTAAGTTCATGTTATTGACTGACCCGGGCCATGAGAAATACTACATGGATTATGTCATCGCACTCTCACCGTAGTAGTGGTATTTAAGTCCTTCGACCACCACCAAGCATTCCTACATGAGGAACTGTCTCGACGAGCTCAATGACGCCTTTACCAGGATGGTAATACGTGCTATGTCGGGTATGTGAAGTAAATCATGTGGAGGAATGCGAAAGGGATAGTGAATACGAATTTGTCCCATTCTTAATTGAGTGAGATGTCTATTGGCCTTTGATAAGTGAGACGAGAAATGCATGCTCGTGCCGAATGAGATTGATAGGAGTATCAATATCATTTGTTTAGTCGGCCTCTGAGAATCAAACCATTAAGTTGTATAAAGATGGCTTCATCCATGATTTATGCTTAATCTGAGACATTGTGTGACAAAGGACTAATATCATACTATGGTAAGGTTTTCGAGTCATCGACCACTTGATTTGCAGTTATACTGCCCTGCCAGAGACCAATTATAACTCTGTAGGCTTAGAATATGATTTGTTCGCCAACATCGGGAGTGAACCTATGTGGTCACACATAAGAATGAGCTATAATGGTATGTTAGAAAGGCTCTCTCTTTAGCCCATGATTAAGCCCAAGCTTAAGCCCAAGCCTATTAATAGTTAATGGAATTTGGTTTAAATTGCTAATAAAAGGTTTAGGAGGCTTGATATAACATAGGTTTATCATCTAAAAGGAGGTGGTTCTTTTGAAGGGTGGTTTTTGAGAGAGAATTTTTTAGGAGTTTTGAAGACACTAAGGTGTCTTTGGTTTTAGGGACAAAGACCTATCATAAGGTGCTAGCACATCCATCCCATCCATTAGCCGTCGTGGATACCTTTGGGAGGGCGTTTCAGACACCGCATCGCCTTGGCTCGTCGCTAGTCTTGCTTTCCGTATGAGTTTTGTTTGTGTTTCGCCGCGGTGTGTGATCAAGCAAATATGCACTAGTCGAAAAGGATCTCTCGCCTACAAGAGGTAAAAGATCTAGATTTCTGATTCATTGTTTAGTTTCATCAACCGCTTAGGATCCCGATGTAGTTCGCTGTTAAATTTTTTTTTATTCGCCGCGTTTTATCACGATCTAACATGAATGCTTACGCTAGATCCATTGACATTCGTTAGTTATCATCTATGGGTTATTGGAAGGCGATTCAAGGATGTTTTTATTTCAAATTTAGGGCATTTCGATTCATCTTAGATGGTTAGTATTTAGTAAGCTCTCAAGGCTCATTGGATACTTATCGCTAGATCTAGTGATGTTCGTCAGTTATCATTTATGGACCATTGGAAGATGAGTCAAGGAGATGTTCTTCACTGTCCAAGACCATTAATGGGAAGCAAATACCAATTTTCAAGGGTATTTATTTAGGGTCGGTTATTATAGCTAAACCAAGAACCGATTCGAGAGATAACTACATGTTATCCTCCCCAATGCGAGGAAAAGAGCTTTGAACCCTCCTTGCCTAAGGAACTCAAACCCACACCTCAAGGATCGGCAAGTGGGATTTGTTTTCATGTTTTAGTAAGTTTTTATTTTTAATTGTAATCACTAAAATCCCCTCTTTTTGTCACAACCCAAATATCCAAAATGAAATCACCAGTATAAGCTTCATTGTTAGTCATTTCCACGAAGAAAACCCATCCATGTGGACGATCCTAGAGCCGCTATACTATAGTAGTGATGCTACGGTAGTATGAGGTATTAGGTTATAAATTTTGTTGATTTAGAATACCCTACGGGCCCCCAATCAAATGGCGTCATTGTCGGGGATGGTGCCTTAGTGTTAATGACTTTCTTTGGTGGATACTTGTGATCCTCATCACAGGCTGGTGATTTTTCTCCTATCATTTTTCTTTTTAGCATTTTACTTTTAGTTTGCTTAATATCATTTTTTTTATATTTCTTTCAGCTAACCTTAACCCTGTTTGTAGAATTGTTTCTATTTTGTTTGATGTTTGTCCTGTATTTTGGTAGGAGTATATGTTCCAGTGGATTTGAGATTATGAAGGCAGATTATTAAAAGTTAACATTCTAGTGTAATCCAATCTTGAAGTGAGCTTGAATTTGAACACAATGGAACCCCTACCTAAAGAGTGATTCATGCCACAGTAGGGTTGCCGGAATCAACAAAATTTATACCTAAGTTGCTCCTACTTCCGTAGCCTAACTACTGCAGTATAGCGGCTCTAGGATCGAACACAGGGATGGGTTTTCGTCTTACAAATGACTTGTATAATGACTCAAAATGGTGAGGCTTTCATTTGGATTTTCGGATTTCAATAAATAGTGGGGTTGTTGTTGTCACTAAACTAGCTGAAAGCAGTTTAAAAATAAGATGTAAAAAGAAGACCTTGAAGTTTTAGGTCACCAGTTTGGTATGATGGGGTTATAGAGGTGTCCTCGAGTTATTTTCGCATTAGGGAAAACTATTACATGGTCATTTCCAAACCTGGATCTTTGTTTCACTTTAAAACCAACCCTAGTAACATTCCTATTTGAACCATAGCATTTATCGAGCATTTAATGTTCCTACGCTTGAAAATAAAGCATTTAACCTACTTTCAATAGGTTCGTAGAATGATCTAATGGATGCCGGGCTATATCTTAGCAATAAGAATACACCTAACCCTAAACCTAGTTTTGAAAGTCTGAAACACAAATACGTAGTACCTGCTTCATGAAAACAGAGGAACACCTACAAACCCACATCAACCAACCTAGCAACCCTCCTCTTTAAGGTTTTGTCATCATCAAAGGGGTGTGTTTCGCGGCCTAGAAAATGAGAGAAAGAGGAGAGAGAAGAGAGAAAATGGGAACCAAAACAGGGGCCGTAAATCAAACTGCGTGAAATGAATAGTTAGGTTACAAAATGTTCATAACATGGCTTATATAGCCACACAAACATGCGAAAATACCAAACTAACCTAAATAATATGATTGTTGAGGCAAAGAGGAATTAATCTAGCTGAGTGTTTGGATCTGCAAAAACACGATCTTTGAATTTTAAGCTATGCACAGTAATTTTAGCTACATAAGCGAAGACCCAGCTATGATGTAAATTTCGCTATAGCGAAAATTTCACTATGATAAGCGAAATTTAGCTATCTCTTGAATTACCCATTTGTAGCAAAAGTTGCCCAGCTATGGTGTAAAATTTATTTATCATTCTTGAAATTTTGGCTATCATTGTGAAAATTTAAGCTATGCCTGTAGTGCCAATCTTCCATGTCCTTCCCGACTTCTTTATTTCTTCGTCGAGCTTGATGAAATCGACGAAAATTCATCTGAACTACGGCATAAATCCAGCACAATTCGATGCAAGCTTGATATGATGGTAAGGTTTGAAGGCCTGAAAACTACAAACAACCTCGAAAACAAAATAAGTAGCACTAAAGGACCTACACATGTCAATCGGCTTAAATAATATGATTAGTACACAAAAAGCACTCAAAACCTATCTTAAATAGGACACAAAATAGCATTTTTTGGGTACTAATCACATAGCAAACATTGCTAGTCCCTTACCAATCTTAAGCAATAAGGGCGTCTGTTTAGGCTTTTTCGCGAAAAGAGTATTACATTCCAAAAAGTGTGTCTAGTAAGGCTTTACCTTCGGTATGAAAATTTTGGACTCATAGTATCATGAGAGAACAATTGCCATATAGGAACAAGTTTGAGGCAGCATCAATTTCAAAGGAGTTAACTGAACTTCCACGAAAATCTAAGTGTTTGTAGGTAACCGGTGCTTCGTCTGATTAGGTATTACCTAATTCTATTCTCAGCGTAGGAGTGTAGTGCGTCTAGCATTGTAATCTTGTGGGAAATCCACCGGAGTCATCTCCACAGGGGCGGTCTTGCTGTTGATCAATGGAACTATTCCCTTTCAAAGTATGATTTAAAGGAAGTGGAGATGATGTATTTGTTTGATTTAGATGGTTGATTGTTTTTAATGTTTTAACCTAGAAAGACAATTCTTTGGGATTTTAGGGTTCCACTCATATGATACGAGGTAAGTCCCACCTCTCGTTTATAAACTCATCTAGGAACCATTAATAAATGGTCTTCGATGGAGGATTTATCTTTAAATGCTTTTGGAAAATAAAGATGATCGAGTAATACTAAACACTTATTCTCAATTAAAACGAACCCTTAGTTGGCATTATGATCAAGCACAACGTTAATACTTAGGAATATCTCGTTAACACGTTTGAGGTATGACTAAGGATTCATGCACAAGTGATCAATATTACACGATCCATTGAGAAAATCGAGGAATTGAGGACTTTACCTTGATGGGATGAGACTCCCCCATATGATCCCAGCAGTAGGGGTTTAGAACTCCATAAAACTTGTATGAACAATTAAAGATGAAAAACTGATTAAACATAAAAGCAGTACACCTTGCGAATCGGAATTGACTTGTAAAGCGAGAATAGAAAATATGGAATGCTAAGATTTGAAATGAGAATAAATAATGTGATGAAAGATTACAAACTCTTGAATCTGAACTTCTAAAAGAATGGAAATACGAAAATCTGGATGCAAGGTACCACTAAAAAATGGACAAAACTCTTATTCCATCAAAACCTAAACCACACAGAAGTGAAAAGCTAAAAACTAAAGAGGCAGAGAGCCCCTATTACTTGTGTCCTCCTCCTTTTACCAGCCCCCTCGATGTGATTTTTCCCATTTTGGTTTGTTGGCGAAAGTGCCCTGCGTACGGATTGAATTCTTGGACAATTCATAGGTTCCATAAGTTCTGATAGGACTTAAAGTTCTCTGGGTGAAGATATTCAACGCCAATTTTCCGGCCAGGAATTCTAGGTAGGATTTTAAAAGTTCTCTGGGTGAAGATGTTCCTTGCCAATTTTCCGACAAGTTCTCTGGTGGGACTTGAGTTCTGCGATGAAGATGTCCACTTGGTGCTTTCCTAGCTTTCTTGGGGTTCCAGAGACTTAATTCAGTGCTCACCCACATCCACATTGCTTCATATTGGCTTCCGAGGCTTACATCCTTGTGCACTTACGTTTTAAACCTGAAAGACCTGCACAAATCTGAAAACACAGAAGAAATTAGAAGTACCTGTTCTTATGCCAAATGTGGGTAAATTGTGAGTTAAATGTGCTAGATTCCATTATAATTATCACTTTCAATGTGTATTAAATCACACTGACACCGCATCTTGCTAGTCCCCAGCAAGATTTGAATCGAACACCCACTAGGTATGAATCTAACTAGGTGCTCGATGCAGTCGAGCTTTCAAGAATCTCAAAATAGCACTTATGGAATGAACATTTCACCCACTTTAGTATGCACCAACGTATTTCAGTAGACCCGGCCACATCCTTACACAATGAACACGTATAACACTTGTTAACCTGAAATTGGTCATTCAAATAAGGATTTATGGATTTAAGAAATGTAAGGTAGTCATGCTTGCGATGAAAGCTGTAATGATAAGAAATAAGGTAAGCGTCATATAACATAGAACATGTAACCATCATGCATAATGTCAAAGGAGCGGAGAAAACATAAGTCGAATCAAAGGGTCTTAAGAGTTTGCTAATGGCCAAGTGGGTTAAAAGAAAGAAAAGGTAAAAGATCAAAGATTGTTGGCATAGCATGGCTACAAGGTCTCTTTGCACGATTGCCAGCACCACCCTAGTATAGCCTAACACGACTATGCGGTGTCGTCCTCATCCTCGTAGAGAAGAGAATGCGTCTGTCCATAGTCGTCTAATTCTTCGATTCTCCTGCAAATGCGGAAGTAGCATGTATCAGCTGGCTCCCCCTGAAAGATGTGGCTCTCAAGCCTGGAGAGACGTCGGTCCAGCTGCTTCTGCTTCCCAAGGATGCATTTGAACCACCCCTTGATCCGCCGCTCCATCCTCTTCAAAGGCGATGTGCTCTGGAGTGCTGGAGGCGTGGAAGAAGTGGTCAGGAAGGGGTGCGAGAGGCAGGGGCTGTGGTCCTAGTGGAGGTACGCTCGGCTCTTCGCCTCAGTCTTAGTTGTGATCTACTCCTGCCTAGGTATCACCCTCTTTTCTTTTCTTCAATTCCCCTCATCCCACTTCTTCTACAATACTAGTCATAAGTGAGGGACGGAATACTTCCAGGTTTGCACGAATATTGCAAGAACTCCCTCGTCGCACCATATGATAGTGCATAGTGTGCTTCAGTCATAACCTCGTGCAAACAAGCGGGACATCTGCTCTTAATTTGGGAGAATTTTCACAACCACCGGCCCGAATGCGATTGTGGATGATCTTGTTCATCAGGGCGTATTCCAGCTTTAACTTTCCAGGGACAAATTCTTGTTTCATAAATCCATTCATGGGTATAGGACGGGTGCACATAGCCTCGATTGAATAATTTTGGCGTCGAAATCGATGTACAGTGGATCTGAGGTCGATCCGAAACACATCAGGGGCAAATATAGTCTGAGGCATGTGCTGTTAGTCGGGGTGACACGAAGAGTGTGCTCCCGTCGAGTTTCGATCTGGTCCCGGCCGTGATTTTTCCTTGAATTGGTGTGAACTCGGGAACTGCGAAGGTAAGTATCGCGATCCAGGAGTGCACGAAGTGCATATTTTGCTCTGGATAATTACCCTGATGGGATGAGAATATAAGAATGTTTCCAAATTAACGCCCCTCTCGCATTGGAAACCCCTATTTGCCATTGCCCGGATCCATTTCTCGTGCTCACCCTCAGAGTCTTCGGAAAACATGGCCTCTATTTCTTCATCAACACTATCCGATAATTCCTCACTTTCTGAAGAGGATGCGACTTGTTTTCCTTTTTTCTTTTTCACTGGTTGAGAAGCATCAGGCTTTCTCTTTTTCACTGCTTGGTCCATAGAGGAACTGGATGCCTTCCCTTTCCCGGTGTTCTTAGTACGTGCCATGGAAATGGCAATGATAGCTATAACGGCCCAGACGGCCCAGAAATAAATCATCATGTCCCAAAAACCTGCCTCGAACAGCACTGGGCTGGCCCTGTGCACATCGGATCTTGATCTCTGCCCATGCGACGAGACACTCCCGACCGGCCAATCACAAAATAGCATCACGAATCCAGTCGAGAGATTGGGGACTTTACCTTGATCGGGGTGGGATTTCCCATTATGATCCAACGTTAGGGGTTTAGAACTCCATAAAACTTGTATGAACAATTAAAGATGAAGAAGCGATTAAACATAAAAGCGATTACCTTGCGGAAATCGAGAATTGACTTGTAAAGCGAGAATAGAAAATATGGAATGCTAAGATTTGAGCGAGAATAGAAATATTGATCTTTGAGAAAGATTACAAACTCTTGAATCTGAAACTTCTAAAAGAATGGAAATCTGAAATCTGGATCTACAAGGTACCACTAAAAAAATGGAGAAAAACTCTTATTCTATCAAAACCTAAACCCTAGAAGTGAAAAGCCTAAAAAACTAAAAAGAGACAGAGAGTCCCCTATTACTTGTGTCCTCCTCCTTTTATAGCCCCCCTCCAATGTGATTTTCCCATTTTGGTTTGTTGACGAAAGTGCCCTCGCGTACGGATTGAATTCTTGGACAATTCCCGCAAGTTCCATAAAGTTCTACCGGTAGGACTTAAAGTTCTCACAGGTAGAGAGATGTTTCCTTGCCCGATTTTCCCGACAAGTTCTCTTAGGTAGGACTTAAAGTTCTCTGGGTAGAAGATGTCAGTGCTTTCACAGCTTTCTTCAGGGTTCGAGACCGTCAATTGCTCACCCACATCCACATTGCTTCATATTGGCTTCCCAGAGCTTACATCCTTGTGCATAAGTTTTAAACTAAAAAAGACACCTGAAATGCGAAAACAATGAAGAAATTAGAAGTACCTGTTCTTATGCCAAATGTGGGTAAATTGTGAGTTAAATGTGCTAGATTCCATTATAATTATCACTCAAATGTGTATTCATCAACCAGTTTGGACAAATAAGCTGCTAAGCTATTCCCTCCCCCCAACCAAGCTATTGCCAGGACCTTAAACTGAAGACCAACCTAAATAGATTCATTTACACACTTATATCTTACTTCTATTGTATTGTAAGTGCAATCTTTGAAGCTTCGACTTCACGAAGTCCACGTAAGAGGGTCCACCGATGACTCCCGACAAATTAAGGTTTAGGGCATCAAGTCGAGGGATCTACATCGGCCACTAACTCTTTGCGCTTGACCTAGGACTTGAATGGTCGAGGAATCCAGCACACAACTGGCTAAACTCCACCCGTCCACCCATGTAGCGAACAACAAGTTGGTGACTCCTGACCTATTGACTTAGAGACACTTAGGGCTTCCAAAGGCTTTATGTGCCTCCCTCAGTTTTGTGTTCGGGTGTCAAGGTAAAGTGTCACGGCTTTCCATTCTCTTTTTCTTATATCTTTTTCTTTTTTCTTTTTCTTTTTCATTTGGAAGACTTCATTGGTCTTCTTTTGTGGGGAAAATAAACCTATTATGGAGTCGTCGAATCAAAGTAGTTTGCAAAGTTAAAGGGTATGCGGCTTCTCGACCTATTGATGGCGATCTTAGCGTGTGTGATTAGCTAAAGGCGGATGAATAAGGTTGAATACTTTGGAATATCAACCAACTAAAAACTTAATCATGCATGGAACTACATTTGATTCGTGCCACAGTAGGGTTGCCGGAATCAACAAAATTTATACCTAAGTAGCTCTGCTGCTTAGTAGCGTAACCTCTTGCGGTATAGAGGCCTCTAGGATCGAACACGATGATGGGTTTTTCGTCTTACAAATGACTTGTATAATGACTCAGAAATGGTGAGGCTTTCATTTTGGATTTTCGGTTGCATAAAAGTGTGGTTGTTGTTATTAAGCTAAACTAGGCTGAAACGAGTTTAAAAATAAGATGTAAAGACCTTGAGTTTTGGGTCACCGGAGTTTGGTATGATGGGGTTATAGAGGTGTCCTCGGGTTATTTCCTCGCATTAGGGCAAACGACATATAGTCATTTCCAAAAGCGGATCTTTGTTTAACTTTAAAAACCAACCCTTAGTAACATTCCTATTTGAACCATAGCATTTCTTGAGCATTTTAAAGTTCTGCGGTTGAAAATAAAGCAACCTACTTTCGGTGGCTCGTAAATGACATCTAATGGATGTCGAGTATATTTAGCAATAAGAATACCTTTGAACCACACAAGCATGCGAGTATTGACGAAGAAAATACATTAAATAGCATTTAAACCTAGTTTTGAAAGTTTGAAACACAAATACTCGATGCACATACGTAGCAGAGGAACACTTGCGAGCCCATCGACAAACCTAGCGACCTCCTCTTCCAGGTTTTGAGGAAGCAGCGAGCATCCTTTGAGTTGTCATCCTCAAAGGGTGTGTGTTTAACTTGGCTGAAAAAATGAGGAAGAGGAGAGATGAAAATGGGAACCAAAGCAGGGGGTGCGTAAATGGCTGCGTGAAATATGAATAGTTAGGTTACAAAATGTTCATAACATGGCTTATAGCCCCTGAGCAATGCGAAAATACCAAACTAACCTAAATAATGTGTACATTGAGACGAAGAGGAATCAATCAAAGCGGAGTCGTTTGGATCGCAAACACACGATGCAGAATTTTCGCTATGCACAGTAATTTTCGCTACATAGCGATAATTCTCTATGATAGCGAAAATTTTGCTATGATAGTGAAATTTCGCTATAATAGCGAATTTTCGCTATGTAGCGAAAATTTCGCTATCATTAATGAAAATTCGCTATGCTGCGAGAATTGCGAAATCTTCTGCATCCTCCGGCTACATTATGCATCTTCCCGACACTGTTCATCCCGGGGCTTGATGGGGAAATCGACGAGAATTCATACGAACTCGGCATAAATCAGCACAATTTTGATGCCAAGCGATAATGATGGTAAAAGGTTCTGAGCACATAAAACTACAAAAACGTCTCGAAACATAATCAGTAGCACTAAAGGACCTACACATGTCAATCGGCTTAAATAATATGATTAGTACACAAAAAGAACTCAAAACCTATCTTAAATAGGACTCAAAATAGCACTTTTTAGGTAATCACACGCCCCAATTGACACATTGCTAGTCCCTTACCAATGCTAAAAACAATAAAGGACATGCAGGATATTCTTTTACAAAAAGAGTATTCTGTTCAAAAAGAGTGTACAAGTGAGGCTTTACCTTCAGTATGAAAAATTTGGACTCTAAATAAAAACCATCATGAGAGAACAATTGCCATATAGGAACAAGTTTCAGGGCGACATCAATTCCAAGGAAGTCAACCTAAACTTCCACCAAAATCTAAGTGTTTGTAGGTAACCAGTTTGGACCAATAAGCTGCTAAGCTATTCCCTCCCAATTAGCTCTTGCGGGACCTTAAAAGCTGAAGACCCGGCTAAATAGATTCATTTACACACTTATTTCTTACTTCTATTGTATTGTAGGTGCTATCTTGGCTTCGACATCACCATAGTCCACGTAGCGGGGGTCCATAGGTGACTCTGACCCGATTAAGGTTTAGGGCATCGAGTCGAGATATGTCGACCACGCTAACTCTTGAGCTTCACCCGGACTTGAATGAATTCGAGAATCCAGCACCTACAGCTCGCTAATCTCCACCCATCCACCCATGTAGCGAGCACTAAGTCGGTGACTCCCAGCCGGTTGGCTTAGAGACACTTAGGGCTTGAAAAGGCTTCGCCGTATACCCCTCGGACTATGTTGGTGTCAAGGTAAAGTGTCGACTTTCCATTCTCTTTTCGTCTTTCTTTTTCTTTTTTGCTTTTCTTTTCATTTGGAAGACTTCATTGGTCTTCTTTTTGTGGAGTAACATAAACCTATTATGGGTGTCGACAAATCTAAGGCGGTTTTGCAAAGTTAAGCGAGGTATCTGACTTCTCGACCTATTGATGAAAGCGATCGCCTTGTGTGTGATTAGCTAAAGATAGATGAATAAGGTTGAATACTTTGGAATATCAACCAACCAAAAACTTAATCATGCATGGAACTACATTTGATTCGTGCCACAGTAGGGTTGCCGGAATCAACGAAATTTATAGCTAAGTAGCTCCTACTGCCGTAGCGTAACTACTGCAGTATAGAGGCTCTAGGATCGAACAAAGGGATGGGTTTTCATCTTACAAATGACTTGTATAATGATTCAAAATGGTTAGGCTTTCATTTGGATATTCGGATTTGCATAAAAATTGTGGTTGTTGTTGTCACTAAACTAGCTGAAAGCAGTTTAAAAATAAGATGTAAAAAGAAGACCTTGAAGTTTTGGGTCACCAGTTTGGTATGATGGGGTTATAGAGGTGTCCTCGGGTTATTTCCTCGCATTAGGGCAAACGACATATAGTCATTTCCAAAACCGGATCTTTGTTTAACTTTAAAAACCAACCCTTAGTAACATTCCTATTTGAACCATAGCATTTCTTGCAGGCATTTAATGTTCACGCATTTGAAAATAAAGCATTTAACTACTTCGGTGGCTCAAGTAAATGATATCTAATGGATGTCGGTATGTTGGCAATAAGAATACACGAACCTAAAGCATGCAAGTATTGACGAAAATACATTAAATAGCATTTAAACCTAGTTTTGAAAGTTTGAAACACAAATACCTTGGTACTGCTTTATAAAAGCAGGAGGAACATGAGCCCACATCAACTGACCTAGCAACCCTCCTCTTGAGGTTTGAGGCTTAGCCAGAGACATCCTTTGGGTTGCCGTCTCAAAGGGGTGTGTTTGGCAGCCTAGAAAATGAGGGAAAGAGGAGAGAGATGAGAGAAAATGGGAACCAAAACAGGGGTTGTAAATGAAACTGCGTGAAATGAATATTTAGGTGACAAAATGTTCATAACATAGTATATAGCCCCTGAGCATGTGAAAATGCAAAGACTAACTAAATAATATATTGATTACATTGTTGAGGCGAAAGAGAGTGTCAGCCCAGTCGTTTGGATAAGCACGATCACCGGAATTTTTAAGCTATGCACGGTAATTTTAAGCTACTTAGCGAGAATTAGGCTATGACTCTTTAATATGATAAGCGAAAATTCGCTATGATAGCTAAAATTTATTTATAGAAAATTAGAATTTATAGCGAAAATTTCGCTATGATTGCGAAAGCCCGGCCTACGAAATTGCCAATCTTCCTCGTATTATGCATTCTTCCACTCATATTTCTTCATCCCAAGACTTGATAAAATCGACGGTGTAATTCATACGAACTCTGCATAAATCAGCACAATTTCGATGCCAAGCTTGATATGACAGTAAAGGTTTACGAAACCTGCAAAACTACCAAAAACAACCTAAACAAAATCGCAGCACTAAAGCGATTCCACACATGTCAATCGGCTTAAATTATAAGGATTAAAGTAAAAGCACTCAAAACCTATCTTAAATAGGTCTCAAAATAGCACTTTTTGGGTACTAATCACACCCCCCAACCGACACATTGCTAGTCCCTTATTAATGCTAAAACAATAGCGACATTCAAAGTATAAGCCAAAGAGTATCTCCCTGCTCAAAAAATGTGTACAAGGGAGGTTTAATTTCAAAGAGAAAAATTCGACTCGAACAAAAAATTATCATGAGAGAACAATTGCCATATAGGAACAAGTTTCAGGGCAGCATCAATTCCAAGGAAGTCAACCTAAACTTCCACCAAAATCTAAGTGTTTTTAGGTAACCGCTTGGACCACGTTGTCATTCCCTCCCAATCCAAGCTAATGCCATGACCTTAAACCGAAGACCAACCTAAATAGATTCATTTTACACACTTATTTCTTTACTTCTATTGTATTGTAGGGTTCAATATCGAAACTCACTTCACCAAAGTCCATAACGGTCCACCGAAGGACTCCTAACCACTAAGGTTTAGTGAGACTTAAGCCAAAATGATCTCGTCGACCACTAACTCTTCAGCTTCACCTCGACCGAACGACCGAACTAACACCTACAACTCAAATTCCACCCATCCACCCACATGTAGAGAACACTGGGTCGATGACTCCCAACCGGCTGGCTTAGGCACCGCTTCGAAGGCTTTCACATATACCCCTGACCGTGCTCGGGTGTCAAGGTAAAGTGTCACGACTCTTCCATTCTTTTTTCTTCTTTCTTTTTGCTTTTTCTTTTCATCGGAAGACTCATTGGTCTTTGCAATATAAACTCATTATGGGTTGTCAACGAATCTAAGGTCGATTTTGCAAAGTAAAAAGAGGTATGTACCAACCTATTGATGAAAAATCGATGTGCACTCATGCAGATTAGTTAACGGCGATGAACAAGGTTGAATACTTGAATCTAACCAAAACTTAATCACAGAAACTATTCTGGCATTATGGTAAAGCATGGCTGAAAAGCCTAATTTTTTCAATTACAATAAGAGCATAAAAACACAAAAATATATAGGAGCAAAAATGGTTTAAGGTAAAAGTGTAGAAAATGTAAATACCTGGGCCATAAAGCTTTGATATAACCAAAGTTGCTAGTACAAGCTTAACATAGCTAAACATAATACATACTAATCACAACAAAAATATCACTGCCTACTATTGGCTAATACATAAATCCTAAACAATCTTATACAAAACAAGTAGGTAGTTGATAAAGCTAAAACAAAACAAAATATGATAGATAACACGTCCAACTCTAACTCCCCCCCCCAACCAAAGTATAACCGTGTCTCCGCTGGGTAGGGAACGGAAAGCTAGAGAAGGGAGTGCGACCACCTCACTCTCGTGGTGGTGTAGACGCCAGACTAAACCGCCGCAGCGCTGCCAACATATATGCGGCGAGGCTGCGGAAACGATACGCGCGGATCGATCACGAGTACCGTGGTCAGGTAGCTCGCTACGCCGATCGCGGGAGCATCGAGGTGGCTCAATCAAGAAGCATGGCGTGATTCGCGAGAGTGACTCGCTCGCCATCCGCCTTCACAACGATGCTCGGGAAAGTATCATGCATGACGCGATCCATACGCAGATAACTCCTATAACCGACAGGCTAAGGATATGCTCGTGATCAAGCAGATGCGGAGGATCAAATAACAAACAAAGGAGGGAGTCGGGGCGTGAGGGAGGTGGAACCGAGGAGATAAAATCAACCGAGATCCTCCACCACCTCTAGAACAGTTTTCTTCTGCCACCCTCAAAGAAAGTCCCTTCGCACATTTATCCGCGCCTTTCTCCCCGTAGGGCGAATGGAGAGGGTATATAAAGACCGCTCATAGATAAAAACCTATGACAACTCACCATTTATGCGTAAAGGTCTCCGGGAACCCTGTGATGGTCTAAGACTCCGCTCAAGAATCCTCCTGCAAGATCAATGGGGAAGCCTCCCGCCTGAGCCAGTCCTCCACAAGGACCTCTCCTAAGCAGCAACGCGTCATGAGGAGCCTGAGGGGATCAACCAGACCCTGACATCCCAGAGCAGAGCCTCGAGCATAGCTCCCCGCAGACCGCATATAATGCTGAAGTGGGAATAGGTCGGTCCCAAGTACTTGGTCCAGAGGAGCATTTAGGGGGAAAGCCGAAGATATATAGGCCCGACCGTGGTATCTCGGAAAGCGAGCGAATCATCTCTCTCTCGGTGGATGGCTTTTGAGGCCACCGCCGATATTCGTGGACTCGCTGTAATCCACCGGGTGCCCGAAAAGCAACACGTGGTAATATCTACAACTGGTACCCCGTGGCGCCGCCGACATGGAACCTGGACTCCATCCGACAGGCGCCCCGGATGTCATAGTATGATAAAACCTACACCACCCGGATAAAAAAAAAAAAATCGGGCGGAAAGTCATGAATGGCGCAAATATGAATATCGCCGATAAACCGCACAATCTCTCAATCGCGGGTCCGCGGTCAATGCCGTATGTCGAGTATGGTTTCCATGGAAGTCCTTAGCACTAAGATTGATGTTCTCGAATTTATCGCAATAACATCAACTGATCCTCAGGAGCATGGGGATAATCGGGGCGATTAACTCATCAGCGAAGAGATGACGCCAGCTGAGACCCCGCGATGACTCACCCTGCCTCATGTCCGGCCCGCTTGAAGGCGAGGCCCTCCAGATGTCCCCGGATGCACATGAGAAGGGGCCCGAGGTCCCACCCGGTCCCGGTATCGCCCGACGGGGCCCCGAAGCCAGCCTCATCCAAACAGGCCAATGCAAGAGGTGTCTCTATAACTCGGTCCGAGAGTGAGCAAACTTGTACTGATGTGCCAAAGACCATCTCTTAGGGGTACCGAACTAGACCCCAGGCCTATAATCACGCCCACGGCACAACCATGGCTGAAAGTCAATCAGGAACCGCAGTGACGCTCCGGGAGCGCACCGTGTTGCGGTCACGCAGAGCTAAGGAGACTCCGGCGGCGTGGCCGGGCAAAACGCAGGCACGTGAGAAGGCACTCGCCTCTAAAGCCCGCAGAGGCGATCCAAAGCAACCCAACGGAAAACAGGCGCGCGCACCGTATGCTGGTGGTCGCCGGGAGTCTGGCGAGACCCCGCGCAGGCCGGGCAAAAACGCAGTGTGGCACAGAGAAGGCACTCGCCTCAGAGGAAGACCCCAGAGAACCCAGCCGAAATGAGGGAGGTGGGGCCTTTACAAATTGCTTGCGCTGAAGGTCTCCCGTCATGACGTGAAGATGACAAATTTTGCCATGGTTGCAACATTTATTCCTTACACTAGCTTCCATCCGCAGTAAAATAAATAAATTTAACAATAAATAAAATAAAATAAATAAAAATAAAAATTTAACTGAACATACAAAAAAAGAGGTTTTTAATTAAAAACTAAAATAAAGAAAATTACTAAAAATAAAATAAACTGAAAATTGACCAAATTAAACTAAAATCAAAATTTTGTCGTAGTTTGGTCTCGTGGAGCACCAACCAAATTTGCTGGCTCCCAAGTTTCATTCATGGAGGATCACGAGGAAGAGCTCCTTCACGCTACGGGTGTGTGTCGTAGTTAACTCTTGCTCACCCAGGTTGAGTTTCTTTCACTTGCGAGCCAGAATCATTGCTCTACAGAGGATCACCGATGTAGTACCCTCCATCAATTGCTCCACTTTTCTTCATCAATTCTTCCTGCAGTTTGTGAGCATTTGGTTTCCCTGCACTTGGACCAATTAAGCAAACTTATCCGACCTTGCCTCTCATCTTCTCGTGGGATGGCTCTCAGGCTTCACAAGGCTCGTGAAAATGTCGAGCTCCAGTTGTCATGTTGCCAAATGTGAGCTGTGTATAGACCATTCCGGCACTGATTATCGCATCGGGAAGTGGCCAAAATGGCCTTCCTAAGATGATTGGCACATGATTAGCCCACTCACAGAACGTTTTTGGGCCTGATTAGTACCCAAAAAGTGCTATTTTGAACCCGATTATTATAGGTTTTGAGTGCTTTTGTATACTAATCATTCTAATTAACCCGATTTACACATTAAGGTCTCTCATCATTCTACCGGGACGCATTTTGTGGCAAATTTTGCAGGTTTTACGAGCTAATCATGCCAACATTGTTGAGTCGATCCAAGCACGAAGAATTCGAGTCAAACTCAACATCATAGATCAGAGACTAAGAGGAAAGAAGAGAAGAAAATAGAAGAAAAGTGAAGCAGGGAGCAAAATGCAGGATGCAGGATGTAAGCTGGAACAAGAGTCAAGTAGTGGAGATCCACAGAGAGAGTTAATGTGCTGTATTTGCTATATGGTACAGCTTAAAATTTCCACCTTGCTAGGATTGCGAATTAGAATTTTTACAGGTTAGCTTAAATCGCTTAGCAATAAATTTATCAGGTTTCAGTTTAAATTTCCCACTCGCTTATCTCACACATCATTTTCGCTAGCTTAGCGAAATTTCATGAAGAGCTAAATTTTCGCTTTATGCTAGCGAAAAATTCCCTCCATAGCGGCAAAATGGTCGCCTGTTTCGAAGTATATTTTGGTTCCAAACGACCTCGTTTTGTATAATTACCACTTTTGTCCCTATTGTAATAATGTATTTTAGGCATTGGTATTTCACACATTTGCTGGCTATATAAGTCACCTTATAAGTTTGTGTAACCCTAACTTAATCTTTTCTCAAGACATACGCGCAGCCTTTCTTTTTCTCAAGGTTCTCGTTTTCTCTCTTCTCTCCTCTTCTCCTCACTTTCTGGGTGCCAAACACCCTCCAAGGATGACAACTTGAGGATGAGCGGCCAAAACCCTTCCTCCTTGGAAGTGGAAGGTAGCCGGGGAAGGATTCAGCCGCCGGTGGTTCCCCGTTTCACGCGAAGTGTAAGTTTTGGTCATTTTGGTTCCCAAATTTTCAACCTGTGTTTAAAGCTGATGCACTTTCGCCAATACTTGGCAAGTTTTTAGGGTTCAAAGGTATTCTAGCATTAGAGTACACTATCATTAGCAGTTCTTTTTACTAGCCACCAGAGGTAGGTTAAGGGTTGGATTTCAACTCTTTTAGGTTAAAATCTCTTAAGCATGCTTTCCTAATGTATTTGGCAGCTTTTTTAGGTTCAATGGATACTTTCACTAGATTCACTCTGATGCCTAATTAGCTGTTTCCTATTAGTTATTGAAGGGTAGGTTTGAGACATGTTTTCACCGGGTTGAAACCATAAATGCTAAATAAATGCTTTCATCAAAAGGAAAATTATTAGGGTTTTAGTTTTCAAAGTTAAATGAAGATCCTTGTTCGATATGACTATATGTCATCCTCCCAACGCGAGGAAAAGATCCCGGGAACCCTCGCCATCCTAGGAACCCAACCCAGAGCCTAACAATTCAAGGAGTTCTATTTTACATTTTATTTTATTTAAATTCCCGCCTACAACCACCACTCCACTGTTATCACCACCTTAAAATCCAAATTTAATTCACCATTTTGACTTCACTCAAATCATTTGTACGAAGAAACCCATCCTCAGTTCTTACCCTTGGATTCGGCTATACTTGTAAGAGTTTGACTACGGCAAAGAGAGGGAGGAACTTAGGAACATAAATTTTGTTGATTCCGCATCACCCTATCAGGGCACTAATCACCGTCCCGAAGAGGGTGTACGGTATGTGTAACCGTATAGAATTCAAGAGCTTCCTTGAATTATTTTTAGCAAGCCGTATCAATTTTTGAAAATCATTTTAAGGGTGAAATTATAAAGTTTTCTAAAGAATTCGTGACACTTTGCAATAAGGAAAGTGGATGGGTAAATCTCAATTATGTAATTTTTAAAAGGATAATAATAATAATAATAATTGGTCACTAGTTCGTGAAGCCTAGAAAATTTCTCTAGATCTCGAATGATGAAACGACTGATTTACAAATTTGTCTCATAAATCTATGACTCAGAAAAATTTCTGCTGAATTTCGAGACAAATAAAATATTTTACGATTTTCTAAGTGATAAGTCACCAAAGATTGTGACTAGATTTTTACTAAAATCTCTTAAGTCGAAAATTACGGAGTTAAAAGTTCATTTAAAATAAGTGGAACTAAAAGAAATAAAAATTTCTGATGTAAAATCCATCCGACGGAGCAATATAAATTGTTTATCCAAATAATAATAATAATAATTAAAGAAAAAGAAAAAAAAAGGATAAAAATAAAAAAATATTGCGTGGGACTCGAGAGAAAGAGCCAAAGAAACGAATAGAGAGAGTTTTATAATTTTTATTTTTCTTCTCGCTTTTCTCAGATTTACGTGAAATCTGATCGTAGGTTTTCGCTTCTGAGTAGAAGGCAAAGTTGGTATATCGCGACGAGCTACACGATAGGTACCCAATATCTTAGCCTTTGTCAAACTTTAACATGTAAGAAATTTTCCTACTTGTGTTATTTCGAGCCTAAATGCTATATAATGGATTGAAATTTCAGAGGCCGGAAAGGTCAGAAACTTTAGTCCCAAAATTTAAACCGAAGCTTAGGAATTTTAGAAATCTCGTCTATGTTCGCATACCTGGCTGAATTTCCTTGACTGCTTTCTGGACAAGCTTTGATTGAAATTTCAGGATTTTAGTCGGACAAGTCGAACAGAATTTTCAGAAATGTTTCAGGTTTTTTTAGACTCTCTGGAAAGTCCCTTGAGTCAAAAGTTGACTAAAACAGATAGTTTTTATGGGGCATTTAATGTGTAGGGACATTTTGGTCAATTTCACATCATATTATCGATGTCCTTATCAATGGGACTAGCACGTGAAAGTTTTGTTATAATTGAAGTTCGTTTCGATATAGTCGCTTGATAAAGCCCCCGCAGGTATGTTTTATGGTTAAAACATTGAACCGAGGGGCATTTTCAGATTGAAGTGGATTGTGTAGGCGATTTGAGCATCCGACGAAAGATCTAGAGTGCTTGACAAGATTTGAAAGAAATTAGTCAAGAAAAAGGGCAGTACTCAAAACTTTTCTAAACGAAAGTTTTAAATTACAAGTTTAAAGTGCTTTGAAATATAAATTTATAAACATTTTTACCTTCCACTTGTTATGTACACAAACAGAAAGTTCGATTTCGTGATTTAAGAAACAAATAGCCTAGTTTAGCAAAAAACCTCTAGATGGTAGCGCCGCTTCCGTCATATGTATTCGGATTGTGCATGGTAAGGTTATGGATATTACTAACTATATCGCTCGGCTCTGAATCGGGGGTTACCTGAATATATGAGTCGCCTCTCGCATATCTGCCGCTGAGGTATATAGTTAGCGCTACGACTTAGTACATGGCGATGAGGTGTTGGTCTGCGTTCCACTCACTGTGCATTTTGGTTCCGGAGGTTCCATATGTTAATAGAGATCCGGCCGTGGTTCACCGGACTATCTTAGCCGGGTAGTGTTCCGGTGTCTACTACCGATGCCAAATACAGGTTCCGTGGTATCACGATAGGGTATTTCGTAAATGGGCCACAAAGTGGGTTGGTACTTGATTTCCAAGATAGCATTTTCGGGACATAACCACCACCTAAACAATTTTCAACAAATATAAAATAGTTTTCAAACAGTTTTCAATGCCAGTAAATAGTTTTCTGCACGCTTTTCAAGAATGTAAATAGTTTTCAAGAGGCAGCTTTTAGAATGGTTTTCATAGCAAACTCGCTTTCATATAAACAATTTACTTCACCATTTCGCAGACAAATCTTTCATATTGGGGAGGTACATATAGCAGCATAACAAATATTTAGAACTTATAGCACTCACGAGTCTGCTTTGCCTGCGTCTGCTTTTAAAATAATTTTTAGCAGTGTCAGTTCGCAGAAGACCTTTCCAAAGATCCTCATCCTATATTGTATGTTGTGATTATATATAAGATAAGGTGTAAATTAAAATTTGTAAAAGTTAAATGTGGCATTTTGTATATGTAAATATCTTTTGTAAAATATGCATGCAAGGTTCCTTTGAGAAAAACAAACATACAAAAATTATGTTGATCGATTCTTATCTTATATTGAAGGAGGACCAGAGGTCCTTATTGTTTGTTGTTGGACATTTAGAAAACATTAGAGTGTATATTTTTATACGTGATTTTATTTCGCTGACCACCGTGCGTCGTTATGTCGGATTTTCGTTAAATCTAAAGGTGTGATTTTTGATAGAAAAGTGAAAATTTTATAACTCACGCTTCAAATACGTCAGCGCTTAATGGCTTAGCTTCATGGTAACTTGTCGTACGAGCGAGCTTTATTGGAGGTTACTCGTGGAGTTGCCTGCAGATTCGCCTCTAGGAAGGGTCGCTGCTGGTATCATCAGAGCAAGCTTAGCGATAGTTCGCCTCGCTTTTTCACGCTTCCATAGTATTTCCGATAGAATTGTTTTTTATAATAACAGATTTTCTCTATCGCAACCTATATTGTTCACTAAACTTTACATGCATTAAATATTGTAAAGTGTCACCTAATCTTTAACCTTGAAATTACTGTAAAGATTATGTCCGGACGAGGTCATCATAGAGGTCGATCTAGACTTCCGCACTCCAGGAAAATTTCACCGCGTAGAGAGATATGTCGAGCACACCCCTACATCGGAAGATGCTTCAATGAATCAACCCTCAGCAGAACCATCGAGGGCCGCACTGTGGAGGCGGTACTTTGACCGATGGATCAAAAAGATACGTATTGTTACACAGCCACAATATCAAGAAAGAAAGGAAATAAGTGGGACCCACAGAGGCTCCAGACGAGGAGCAGCATTCAACAGTGGATCTGTTTGACACAAGACGCCTGTGGAGGTGGTGGTGATCTTTCGTGATCATCTTTTCCACACAGTCTCTACATGTCGTGAGAGACATCTTCGGAGAGTGCAGATGAATATGATGTGATGTTTCCATTGCGCGTGAAGGTCACTATCCCAGACTGCCCACAATAGTAGCTGCAGAGAACTGAGGTGTGCACAAAGAAGATCTACCCCAGTACCGATCCTACGCCGGTGTGGTTCAGCAGAGGTGGCAAAGACAACACCCGGTAGAGGTCGCGTAGGGGTGCGTGAAGGTGAGGTGACTCGATTAGCCGATTCGTAGTGGTACTGCATCAAAGCCAGCATTATAAATACACAACAAGAGGCGACATCACTGACGTGATTACTGTATACAGACAGATTTCAGTTTATGATCATGATGTGATATGCAGATTGAGGACCCAAGAGCCAATTATTCATTTATTTTAAAGTTAATTATTCAATTGAGAGGCACTAGATAGAGTCCCAATTTATGATGGCTGTCGTATGGTGGTTTCAGAACTAATGGTGGGGATACTATGACATATATCCAAAGATAGTTCCGTAAAGCGCATTGCGATCCGTAATAAGGATTTTCCAAAGAGACTTTGATAGTGTTAGGTATTCGTGATTTCGATATAGTCTGGTTATCCAGGCATAGAGCCACCTTAGATTGCTATAAGAAATAAGTGAGATTGGTTCACTGCAGGCACCAGCGTGATATTTCGGGAATCGTAAGAGAGATCGCCTCTATCCGCCACGCCATGACCGCCGAAAATGCTTCTAAAGGTTACTAGGTTATTTGGCATTTGTAGTGGATAAGAGACAAGAGGGGGATACTGCAGACATCCCCATAGTCAAAGAGTTCCCGCATGTCTTTCCGATGATATTTCGTGCTACCTCAGATGTAGAAATTGAGTTCGCGGTTGAATTGATTCCAGTGGATCGAGCTAAAATATCCATTCCTCCATATAGAATGGCGCCAAGAGAGTTGGAAAGAATTGAAGGCACAATCGAGGAATCTTGCTACAAGGGCTTCATCCCACCTATACCACCATAGGGAGCTCCAGCTCTTCAGTTAAGAAGCAGTGGAAGCTTACGGTTGTGTATAGACTATAGACAGTTGAATCGGGCGACAATACGCAACCAAGATCCGCCTCAGATAGATGAGCTAGCATATTCGACCACCGTAATGGATTCGCATATTCTAAGATCGACCCCAAGGTCGCTACCACGCCTGAGGGTCCGGCACGATGTTTCTAAGATCGCCAGACAGATACGGTCACTACGGTAGTCTTGCGCGATGCTATTCGATCGGACACGCCCCACTGGCTCATGGATTTGATGAACAGGTATTCAAATCGTATTTAGATAAGTTTGTGTGATCATATTCATTGATGACATTCTAGTGTACTGTGCGCTCGCAGGAACATGCAGCATTCCTGACAAGATTTCGCAGACTCCTAGAGAGCGCTATACGCTTAAGTTTAGTAAGTACCAGCTTATTGACAAAGTAGCTTGGGTCATGTCATTTTCGGCAGAAGGTATTAGTGTGGATCCTCGAGATCGGTTACAAGGAGTCCTGGAAGCCGCCCACAAATGTTTCTGAAGTCCGCAGTTTCTTGATCGTGTTATTACAGTGAAATTCTGTTGATGGATTTTCAAGATAGCAACCGGCTGACCACCCATTGAAAAGGATCGAATTGAGTGGTCCGACACTGCCAAAGATAGTTTTGAGGAGTCGAGACAGAGATTGACGACAGCCTCCAAAAGATAGCACTACCGCCGCAGCGACGGTTATGTGGGGCAGATATTGCCTCCAGATGCGGTTAGGTGTGTTTTGATGCGTGATGGTAAAGTGGATAGCTTATGCTTCCGCCGCTAAAGAAGGAAGCACGGTTAACTACCCACCATGATTTAGAACTGGGGCTAATAGTTGGTTTTCGCCTAAAGATCCGAGACATTATCTATACTAAGGTTCCTATCGATATTCACACCGAATCATAAGAGCCTACAATATATCTTCACTCAAAAAGAGCTTAACTTAAGGCAGCACTGATGGTTGGAGTTGATTAAGGATTATGATTGCAAGATAGAGTACCATCCGGGGAAGGCCAATGTAGTGGCCGATGCCTTAAGCCGGAAACCGGAGGGTTCCTATGCTTATCTCACAATATATCTCTATTGTTGATAGAGTTGAGATCTTTGGGAGTTCGGGGCCAGTGTGTAATTGATACGTGGACACCGCTAGCATCATTTTATGTCTGCCCTCCTTCGTGGATCGATCAAGGAAGGTCGTACAAGTTTAAGAGATGATTAGGCTCGAGGCAAAGATCGAGGGTGGTAGGAAACCGTGAGTTCCGTAGGACGAGACGATGGCGTAATAGTTAGAGGGAGTCGAATGTGTGTACCTGAAATAGGTGAACTAAAAAGGGAAATCATTGAAGAGGCTCACTCTTCAACATATGCCATGCACCCTGGTAGCACTAAGATGTATCATACTGAGGGGAGCTATCAGAAAGGCATGAAAAAGGAAATTGTGATTTCGTATCCGTATGCCTAACTCCGTCAAAGAAGGCAGAGCACTAGAAGGGAAGCAGAAAGATACGTTCCCTTCCGACTTCGTATGGAAGTGATAAGATTACTATGATTTTGTTATCTAAGCCCGAGAACCCTGAGACAACACGATGCCATATGGGTGATAAGTGGATAGACTAACGAACCATGATTTTCTCCCGCTATAATGATGACCCGTTGGACAAGTTGGCCCAATTATATGTGGAGGAGATAGTTAGATTACATGGTGTTCCTATATCGATAGTCTCAGACCGAGACCCCAGATTCACATCCAAATTTTGGTCCAGTTTACAGATGCCAGCGCTGGGACTCGACACTTTAGCACGCTCTTTCCATCCTCGTACCGGGATGGTCACGAGAGAACTATTCAGACACTAGAGGATATGCTTAGAGCATGCGTGATAGATTTTAAGGGAAGCTGGGATACGCATTTATCTCTGATGGAGTTCACCTACAACAACAGTTATCAATCCAATATAGGCTTGGCTCCATTTGAAGCATTGTATGGCTGGAAGTGTCGTACTCTCGTATGTTGGGATGAAGTAGGAGAGAGGAGACTGATAGGCCCAGAGTTAGTACACATTACCTTAGATAAGATCCAGATTGTCCGAGATAGACTTAATGCGGACAAACGCCGTAGGGATCTCCAGTTTAAAGTGGGCGATAGGGTCTTCCTCAAAGTTTCCCCTTGGAAAGGTGTGTCCTCGACGGAATATCGTGGAAAGTTTCGAGGCCCAGATACATAGGGCCATATGAGATTATTACCACAGCGGGACCAATAGCATATAGATTAGACCTTCCTCCAGAGTTTCGTTTAAGGTTCATAATGTGCCTTATGTATCCATGTTCAAGTACATTCAAGATCCCTCCCATGTACTCGAGATCACAGATAATCTAAAGGATAATTCTGACCCCATAAGGAGTGTTCAATGCGTATAGTAGAATGCAAAGAAAGCAGATTTTGTGAATAAGGTGGTCTGCTACTAAAGTTTTATTGGGAATCATGATTAAAGAGGCTAATGAGTCGAGGCTCAAATGCGTAGTCAATATCCTCAATTGTTTTCAGATTAAGGTATCCCCTCTTCTTTTATGTTATTTTGTTCATTTCGAGGACGCAATGTTCTGAAGGATGGAGGGTTTGTAACTTCGCCCCGAGAGGGTTTTACGGCAAAACCGTATGTGCACCAAGAGCTCTTAATTATTTTAGTGCCATAATAGAATTTTTGAAAGTCGCTTTAAGGTGAAATTATAAAAGTTTTCAAAGACCAGTGACACTTTGCAATTAAGGAAAGTGGATGGGTGAAATTTAATTATGTAATTTTAAAAGGATAATAATAATAATAAATTACCAAAATCTGTTCGTGGAAGCTTCAGGAAAATTTTCTAGATCTTGATGACGGGAACCGACCACATACTAAGTAAATTCGCCCTTCTGTGAAATCTAGTGACCTAAAAAAATTTCATTGAATTCTGAGACAGTCAGAATATTTTACGATTTTCTGGGTGATAAGTCGCCAAGGACTTCAGAGACGAGATTTTTACGAAAATCTCGGAAGTCAGAAAATGACGTGAGTTAAAGTTCATTTAAAATAAGTGAACTTAAAAGAAATAAAAATTTTCGGACTGAAACGACCTGAATTTTATAAATAGAAATTGTTTATCCAAATAATAATAATAATAATTAAAGAAAAAGAAAAAAAAACAAAAAGGATAAAAATAAAAAAAGTAGTGCGTGGGACGGAGAGAGCCAAAGAACGAATAGAGAGAGAGTTTTATAATTTTTATTTTTCTTTCGCTTCTTTCTTATATTTACGGAAATCGGACCATAGGTTTTCGTCGGAGTAGAAGGCAAAGTTGGTATACGCGACGAGAGCTACGCATAGGTACTAATATCTTAGCCTTTTGTCAAACTTTAAAATATAGGAAATTTTCCTACTTGTGTTATTTCGAGCCTAAATGCTATATAATGGCTTGAAATTTTCTTAGAGGCCATGAAAGGTCGTAAACTTCAGTCCCAAAATTTTTAAACTGAGTTTAGGAATTTTTAGGAATTTTTGGGACTGTGTTTAGACAGTCCGGCTGAATTCGACTGCTTCTGACGCTTTGATTGAAATTCAGGATTTTAGCCTGACAAGCTTCCAACAGACTTTTTAAATGTTTCAGTTTTTTTTTGTGACTCTCCGAAAGTTCTCGAAGTCAAAAGTTGTCCAAACAGATAGTTTTTATGGGGCATTTAATGTGTAGGGACATTTTGGTCAACTTCACATCATATTATCGATGTCCTTATCGAATGGGAATAGCACGTAAAGTTTTGTTATAATCGAAATTCATTCGATATAGTCGCTTTGAAAGCCCTGTGTATGTTTTATCATAAAACTGAATCAAGGCAAGTAAGGCATTTCGCATTCTTTGTATGGATTGTGTAGGCAATTTGAGCATCCGCCTATAATCTAGAGTGCTTTACCAAGATTTGAAAAGAAATTAATGAGAAAAAGGTGAGTACTCAAAATCCTTTTCTAAAACGAAAGTGTTTAAATTACAAGTTTATAAAATGCTTTGAAAATATAAATTTATAAAGCATTTTTTTTACCTTCCATTTGTTATACTCAGTAGAAAAGTTCGATTTCAGTATTTAAGAAACAGTTTGGCCTGGTTTAGCAAAACCTCTAGATGGCACAAATTTCGCTTCCGTCGATGTGTTTCTACTGTGCATGGCAAGGTTAGTGGGATATTATTACTGAATTATATTGTCTGGTCTGCACTGGGGGTTAGATCTAGAATATATAGTGAGCTCGCCCTCCGCACATCCGGGTATATAGTTAGCGCCACGACTTAGTACATGGCGCATGAGGTGTTGGTTCCGAGGTTCCATCACCCGCATTTTCGTTCCGAGGTTCCATTATGTTTATAGAGATCCGTCGTGTTCAATGAACATCTTAGCCGTAGTGTTCCTAGGTTCATTACTAACTACCAATGCCAGTTCCGAGGTTCCGTGGTATCGCTGCCTAGGTATTTCGTAAATGAGCCACGTTGGTTGGTACTCTGATCCAAGATAGCATTTTCGTGATATTAACCAATTAATCTAAATGGGCCAAAGAAAGGTAATAGTTTTTTAGAATGAAGCCAAAGAAAGAGTAAATAGTTTTCGCACGCTTTTCAACAAGATAAATAGTTTTTTAACAGTTTTCAAAGAACAAAAATAATTTTTAGCCTGGGCTTTCGTAGAATAGTTTTCATAAAGAAACCTCGGTTTTCTCATAAATGCTTTTACTACCATTGCATTATTTTCATATTGGGGAGGTACATACAGACAACAACATTTAGAACTTATAAGACTATTGAGCCCGCTTTGGCTCACGCTCGTTTTTAAAATAATTTTTCAGGTGCAGGTGTTGAAGCCAAAAGACCTTCAAGATCCCCACCCTGTGACGCTAGGCCGTGATTATATATAAGATGTAAATTAAAAATAGTAAAAGCAAATGCACTTTGTATATAAATATCTTTGTAAAAATATGCATGCATGGTTTTGAGAAAAATAGATTTTCATATCGAGTACATACAAAGCAGACAAAGAACATTTAGAACTTATAAGATCACCGAGCCCATTCGGGCTCACAATTCTTCGTTTTTAAAATAATTTTCAAGTGTGTGTTGAAGCCGAAAGACCTTTCCAGGATCCTCATCCTAGACGCCGTGTGTTGTGATTATATATAAGATAAGGTGTAAATTAAAATAGTAAAAGTTAAATGTGGCATTTGTATATGTAACATCTTTTTTGTAAAATATGCATGCATGGTTTCTCAGAAAAACAAAGTCATGACAAAAAATTATGTCGATCGATCCCCATTCATATTTCGGCGAGGACTAGAGGTCCTTATCGTCATGTTGGACATTTGGAAAACATCGGGAGTGTATATTTTTTTTATAATAAAAGGATTTTGTATTTGGCTTGACCACCGTAAGTGCAACAAGAGTGCTGCCGTGATTTAAATCTAAAGATGTGATTTTGATAGAAAAGTGAAAAATTTATAACCCACGTTTTCCAAATACGCCAAAGTAGCTTTTAACGGCTTAGCTTCATGGGAACTTGTCACCGAACAGCTAGCTCGGAGGTTACCGTGGAGTTGCCGCAGATTTCCTCACTAGGAAGCGGTCCACAACCGCGATCGGCGTTCGGTATCGAGCACTACAAAATCCATTGGATAGTAGAATTTGTCCACCTTTACCAATACATCCTCAACTATGCCCTTATGAATTTTAACTGATCAATCTGCTAAGGATAGAGTGATGTTGGTAGGCTTAAGCTCCCCCAAACCCAACTGTTTATATATTGAGTATGGCAGTAGGTTAACACTAGCCCCCAAGTCCAATAGTGCTTTATCTATGCAAGTCCCTCCAATGTTGACTGATATTGTGGGGGATCCTAGATCCTTGTATTTCACTGGGGTCTTGCTCTGAATGATGGCACTGACCTATTTTGTTAGGAAGTCTTTCTTTCAATGCCCAACCCTCTTTTGACCATGCACAGGTCCTTAAAATTTTTTGCATATGTTGGGACCTGCTTAATCATGTCAAGCAATGGGATATTTAATTACTCGCTTCTTAAGACTTGCAAATTTCAATACTTTGGTTTGTGATTTTTCTTTTGCATCTAAGTGCTTGAGGAAATGGAGGGGGCATGTTTTTCATTGAATCTTCTCTCGATTATTATTCTCTCAGTCACTTCCTTTTCTTTCCCCGGGGTTTCTTCGCTAATCTGGGCACTGTCGTCACTTCTTTTTCCACTCTCAAAGTGATGATAGCCTTTACTTCAACCTACAAGATTCTTGCATTGGGATCATCGATGCAGATCCTATGTCATGTATTCCCTAGGTTTTGCTGCGGTTCGGGAAGGGAATTTCCTTTTCAGACCGCCGTTAGACAACCCGGTAATGGAACTTTGCAACCGTAATGCATGCCGTCTAACTTCTTTGGCTGAGCGAGCTCTACTCTTCAATTTTCGATGGTTTGACATTGATAGCCGTCTCTACAGTACTTCCCACCACCTTGCTCAAATTCAAGATGCCTGGCTCAACAGGAGAAGAAGGTGGAGGCTATCATGGTCAAGTGGAGCCAAACTCGCTGCGGCTCCTTAGGCATATGCGGAGTTTCCTTGCTTCTCCATGATAGTTCGGATGATTCCCTCCATCAGGTTATAGGTGTTGCCATATGAGCATTTGTAGGTGGTTTATTTTGACCTACATGGGCATGCTCTTGCATTAAGTCCTCTTACTGGCTGAATCCATCGACAAAGGTTCTCAGGTGGCTATTTGATTGACAATTAAAACAAACTGGTTTAGATGCAAGCAACTCATTCACTGCTTGCATTTACGCCGATTTCATTTCCACTCCTCCAACCTTCTGGGTCAAAGTGGTCACGGCTTTCATCCTCCGTGTCTTCGAAAGTGCATAAATGCCTCCCTTTGGTGGGTCAAAGGCCCCATTCTTTCGCTCTCCTCAAGGTTTGGCTCATCCCATCCCTTGAAGTTTCACCACATAATTAAAAAGTCCATGGCTTCATCCGGTTCTGCCTTAAAGTCCCTCCACACATGGTTTCCAGTAGTTGCTTCATGGCCGGAGACATACCATCATAGAAATGATTCACTAGCATCCAAGTATCAAAACCATGGTGTGGACATGCACTGATAGTCTCCATGAATCTCTCCCAACACTGATAAAACTTCTCATTGTCATAGGCCGAGTAAGTGTAGACATTTGCTCTTCAAACTCGTGGTCTGGCGAACAACAAAAATTTCTTCAAAAATTCAGATTGAAGATCAGCCCAATTTCTAATTGTTCGCACAGTGAATTGATGAGCCAAATTCCGCCTCATTCTTCAAAGTTGTCAAAGGGAATGCTTTCACTAAGCTTGTCCATATCGTGCACACCTTTCTTTTAAAAGTTGTGCATACTTCCTCGACCCCGAATATGCGGTATGGATTTTCATTCTCCATTCCATGAAAAGTGGGAAGTAGGGGCACCAAATAGGTCTCACCGGGCACATCATCACAGGTATGACGAGGAAGCGTGCACTCACTCTAGAGGGGCGATGGCCTCTCATCGACTTATATGTCAGTAGGATCTCACCGGGCACCATGTCGACTTTGGTCGCTCTTAGGTGGAGGATCCATTTAGCCATCGCGCACACCGACTTCACAACCTTGTTCAATTGGTGTACTAACTCTTGCAATCTACCCGATATACTCCTATCCCAAATGATGCATAAATACCGTGACACAAAAAGAGACAAAACAAAGAGCAACAACAAGACTTGCTAAAAAAGGATCAAGAAGGCTAAAAAAATAAAATAAAATAAAATGATCAGAACAACAAATGTTTCAGCAGTGGATCACGAGTAAAAACTTGAAATTTAAAATGAAATTCAAAAGGTTTAAAGTAAGCGTCACTAATACCGTAATGAGGATTACAAGTACCATCAACTCATCATTTGTAGTTCGGGCACCATCCCCATAACGACGCCATTTGATTGCAAGCCACAAAGAGGGCTGGGATTTAAATCAACAAAATTTATACCTGTTGCTCCTACTACCGCAGCCTAACTACTACAAAGATAACAAATTTCCAGGATTGAACATGTGGGATGGCTTCGTCTACAAATGACTTCAGATAATGATTCAAAATGGTGAGGCTTTCATTTGGATTTCTGACGGTATAAAGTATGGTTGTTGTTGTCACAAACTAGCTAAAAGCAGCTTAAAAATAAGATGTAAAAAGAAGACTCAGTTTTGGGTCACTAGTTTGGTATGATGGGGTTATAGAGGTGTCCTCGTTATTTCCTGATTATGCAAACGATTATAAGCGGTCATTTCCAAAATCGATCTGTTTAACTTTTAAAACTAACCCTTAGTACATTCCTATTTGAACCATAGCATTTATCGAGCATTTAATGTTCCCAAGTAGCTTGGAATAAAGCATTTAACCTACTTTCGCTGGCTCAGAATGACATCTAATGGATGTCAAGATATCTAGCAATAAGAATATTAATCAACCCTAGAAGCATGACAAGTATTGACCAAAGAAAATACATTAAATAGCATTTAAACCTAGTTTTGAAAGTTTGAACACAAATACTAGCACTCGCTTCTTTCAAGGAAAATGTAGGAACACCCGCAAACCCACATCAACCAACAGGAGCAACCCTCCTTCAAGGTTTGAGAGGCTTAGCCAAACATCCTTTGAGTTGTCATCCTCAAAGGGGTGTGTGTGGCAGCCTAGAAAATGAGGGAAAGAGGAGAGAGAAGAGAGAAAATGGGAACCAAAACAGAAATCGAAATGAAACTCATGTGAAATAAATAGTTAGGTTACAAAATGTTCTATAATATGGCTTATATAGCCCCCACAAACATAGAAATACCAAACTAACCTAAATAATATGATTACATTGAGGGCAAAAGAGGAATTAATCAAAACGGAGTCGCTGAATCACAAAACACGATGCACTTTATGTATTAATTTTCGCTTAGCGAAAAATTTCTATGATAGCTGGGCCCCGCATCATAGCGAATTTTCGCTATGTAGCGGTGGGTCCAGCTATAGCGGTAATTTCGCTATGATTGCGAAAATTTTCGCTTATGATTGCGAAAATTTCGCCATGCCTCGCAAATTGCCAATCTTTCCCCGCATCCTCCAAATTGCATTATGCATCTACCATTTCTTCATCCCAAACTTGATGAAATCGACGTAGAATTCATACGAATCCCTAAGATAAATCAAAGACAATTGATGCCAAGCTTGATATGATGGTAAAGGTTTACTTAAACCCGCAAACTACCAAAAACAACCTCAACAAAATCAAGAGTAATCTAAAGGACCTACACATGTCAATCGGCTTAAATAATATGATTAGTACGCAAAAAGCACTCAAAACCTATCTTAAATAGGACTCAAAATAGCACTTTTGGGTACTAATCAAAGAGCAGTAGAGCCAGCAAGGAGATAAGATTAGGTTAGGTGTACCTAGTCTCCCCTAAGATTGCAGAGTCCATTTCTTTTTGTTTGATCTTTTATTTTACTTTATTTTGTTTTATTTTTATTTCTTTTTCTTTTTCTTTTTTTTTATTCAAAATTTTCCTTTACTTAACTTAATCTTAATTATAGCTTATTTTTCATTTTTCTACTATTTTTATGAAAGGATCTGGGTTCCGAAATAGCTGGGTATGAAGTATTGAAAAAGAAAAATGCCCAGATCTTATAAAGAGTGTTTTGATTACAAGTAACTGATTAGATCCCAATTTTTGAAAGAAGCAGGGACATTTAATTGGTGAAGTTAAGGATAAATCCAAGCTGCACTATTATGAATCTTTGACAAATCCAGAATCAGGAGAGAGTCACAGTGTATTATGATGTCGAAATTAGCAATTTCACAATAGTTCCTTGCCATTGTTCATTTCTAATAGAGAACTGATTCAGTCCAGTTTATTTTATTTGTTTTATTTCCAATTTTATCTTAATTATAGAAACATAATATATGATCATCTTGCTTTCCAACCTTAGTTTTAAAACTGTTACAAGGAAGTGCAAATAGTGTGGATCTTGAGTAGTTAGGGTAATTGATTTTAAAATTCTTGTCAATCTCTGAGGGAATGATATCTGGAGTTACATCTTTTTTTTACTACTAGGAGATATACGCACTTGCAAGTCTTAGACTAAACCCATTTTATACTTCAGCCAACATAAAACCATTTTTCGAATTTTTAACAACTTAACTCCAATTTGGTACAACTACGGGGAAATCTGTAAGGCCTCAAGAGGCGCATAAAATTGAAGGGTTTAGTTTACACATTCACAAACAAACAAGTTTCATGGTGTCGTTGCCGGGGATTGAAAGGATTTGACAAAATCAATATTCTGACAAAAAAGAGAAATGCTAATTTGGAATTTTTTTTTATTTTACAAAAGAAATTCACAAAAATAGTTTTGATAACAAATGTCGCAGGCATTAATCTTTTTAGAGAGCTTAAAGGATATATGATTGGCCACCACCATTCCATTTAATCTCAAGATATTTCTTTTCGTGAAGTTATTTCATGTAATAAAGAGTTTAATCGATCTATTTCCCTTAGATACTGATTTGGAAAGAACATTGAGGAACTTAAGAAAGGTCAGAAGTGTAGAAACAACAATTATGGAAGATGAAAGAATGGGTTAGACAATTAATCAAGAAACAAAAACAGAAAGGCCTCCGATGCAAGATACAATGGTGGATTTTGATGAGCTTAAAAGTCATCTATTTTCAGTCCATTTTTCTGATTGATTTTTATATAAAAAGACTGATTTATATGCAAGAATATGGAAAAATCACCAAATCACGTGGCAAAGAGGGAATTCAAAAGAAAGGTAATTTACAAGAAAGGAACAGTAATGTATTGAGCAAAGACTGGATATAATTGGCTTAAGGAAGCGCAGGAGAAGCGCAAAAGGATTAAAGAATTTGATGTCGTGGAGCTTTTACTGCAAATCAAATGGTCCAGTTGAAACCCTGTAAAGCTCCACGAAAATGAAGCGTATTGAAGACAAACGAGTCGGGCGTGAAAGAAACTCAAAGTCAAGGTAAACCGTAAATTACGAAGAAGAAGATACGATGTCGCCACATCCTTCGTGAACGCGCCGCATCAAACCCAAGATAAGGATAATGAGGTCGCGATACACTAACGAAGTCGGGATGCAAGATAAACAAATCTGATCATCAAGTATGTCGAGACAATCGACGCGGGTCGCTGGCATCGCGATCAATCGGCGAAGCTCGACATCGCCTGCAAGCGCGAAACTAAGGTCGCGACAACAGCGTATTTAAAGAGAGATATCACTACATCAACTACGTAAAGCGAAGTCGTGGATATCATTCGCTGATCGCTGGCTAAATAAACAGGTGGAAAGAAGGTCGATAACACCGGGTTGTCGCGACATCAATTGCAAGACTAGAGTAAGGTCGCGACGCTATTAAACAATAGCGACAAATGTGGTTAGGAAAAGAGGTCATACACCGGGCCCGTAAGTCATATCCACTACGTAGAGATTGGAGGTCGCGATAACATTTAGTTGTCGCTGATTATCAAATGCACAGCGCTAAGGTCGCGACGTCCTTAAGCTGTCGCGACATCAGCTACACCAAAGACACGTCGTGACCAAACAAAGGCTCCGTGACATGACTGAAGACAACAGAGGTCGCGAAAAGAATCTATGTCGCGACATCAACAACCAACTAGGCCAGTTAACTGCAGTCCAAAAAAAGAGGTGCATCGAATACCATGAGCCCAACCGTAACCCTATAAATACACAAATCTAATGGGTTAAAACGCAATGAGGCGACAAAAGAGAGATCTGGCGTCGGGCGCCCTGTGTATTTTAATTTTCTTTATTTTCTTAGTTTTTATTTTTAGATTAGTTTGTATTTCATTCAAATTTGGATCTCGAACGCTACTTTAAAGTTTAAGCCGAATGATTCATTTCTTCAAATTAATGCTCGTTGTTTGAATTTGACAATTTCGGAATTGCTTCAGCTGTTTCCATTTACAAGGCTTCATTGATCACAGTGCCAATGTATGGTAAATCTAGTGATTTAGAAACCCAATTTTCACTGGAATCGAAGACTTATCGTCGTAAATTATCTTCCTGCTGCACTCTTATTTAGTAGCTTCGATGAACTCCAGCCATGGCTTACTTAAGGTCTTGTGTATTTTATGTTACTCGATCCCCAATGTCGTTGTCTCATACACGTGAAATGGAATTGTCTCAAGCTCGATTTCCGTGAGAATTTCTCCGAGCGATTACGTAAGGAATTTCGAGAGCGATTTAACAATTTTTGAAAGGTATGAGAACCTAACAATGGTGATCTAATGTGCTCTGTGTAATTAAATCGATAAATCTCTTCTCACTTGGAGACGAGAACGATAGGAGCAATTTATCAATTTAGGCACACAAAGAGTTCACCTCGATTCGATTAGTAAATCCAATCCATTGTTAGCTGAGATCTAACAAGGAAAGATGAGTTATATTCTAATTCGAGGCAGGAACCAAAGATAGTGTAGATTCCGCGAATGACTATATCTTAGAGCTCGATTTACGCCCATGTCAGGTATGAAGCATCAAAAGAAAAATACCTGCAACAAGGCAATCCAGACAAAGTAGTTATCTAACACTGGCCTTCTCGAGAGAAATGTCGTTGGAAGTTTAGATAATGAATCGGGGTTTGGAGAAATCCAACTACACTATTATATTCCTTGGACTAGATTTAAATCGCGGTTCAATACAACATATCAAAGGCATCTCTCGCAGAATTGATGTTTCATGTAAAGAGTTACTTCTTTTAATGTCTTTGCGTAGAACCTGTTCAGTCTTAATTTGTTATTTTGCATTTCCATATTCAATTCATTCATTATTAATTCAATTTTCTTTAGGTTTTATTATTTAAGCTTTCAAAGCTGATTCCACTTAACAATGAGTCCTAAATAGTGTAGAGTTTGAGAGTTTGGGTATTTGATCGAGAATTCTGAAGGATCACGTGGGATCGGGAGCATCCGACTTAAACTAATTTACTATTTGTCCGACCTGCGGCACTTGCAAAGATAACGGATAAAAACCACTCAAAGAAACAATTTACCCTAATTGAAACAATCTTGAACTAATCAAATAGCTAAGGCATACAAATAACAAGTTTCAAGCAGATCGCTACGGGATTAGACAATAGCGTCTTTGGCAATAAGTGTTATAACTGCGGTATGTCTTTTCGTCCACACAAGTTTTATGGCGCCAAGTGCTGGACGAAAGAATTTAGTAGATCAATATTCTAACGAAATAAGGAAATGCTAATTTGGACATTTAAAAGAAAAATAACAAAAATAGTTTTTCAAAGCAGTGGTTATTTTTAGCCACCAACTTTTAACAAGCCATATTGAAAAATATTTGTCAGTCTCGACTAATCCTATTAATGTAAGTGTGTTTTGATTTGTGGAAAATTTTAATGCATATAAACGTAACATCGATCCGATTCCCAAAGATATACCGAACTAGAAAGAACACTCGGGCTTGAGAAAGGAGAAAAGGTCGAAAACTCGCCTATGGCGTATGAAAGACCGCACTGCATCGAAGGACAAGAGGAAGAGTCAAAAGACCTAATCACCGATATAATGGAGGACTTTGAGACCCATTATTCAGATGAATATCAGAATCAAAGAGCTCTAGCTGATGCAAATAATTTTGAACTGGCCAAGATCGATTACAATGGTTCAAGAATAACTTTATCAAGTCATCCCATTGTAAGACCTTGTTAAATGAGCATCCGGGGAAGGTTTCTCGAATGGCAAACACAAGAGTTGAATTAGTGAGACTGTGAGGTCATAAAATTGCATTTATACCCATTTTCTAAGAGATATTGAGCGTACCACATGGTATGAATCTCTACCATATGGTTCTCATGATACTTGGGAGGAGTCAGGGGTTTCACGCATTCTTCCCCATCACTCACCCAGAGAGAAGAAGGAGATAATTTGTGTTCCAAAGAGGGAAGACGAGAGCCTTTATGTAGTACGGGAGAGATTCAAAGGTTGTCGAAAAGATGTCCGATGTAATGGGATAGACTTGAAGACCTGAGATGGACATAGTGTATCATGCCTTGAATGATACATCTAAGGGCATTATTGATGCTTCATGCCGGAGCATTCAAACGTAAGAGGCCGGGCGAGGCAAGATCCGATTGATGACCAAGCAATGTAATATGAAAGCTCCATCGAAGCTTTTCCGCAGTAATTGGTGAGGAAGAGGAGTCATGGAGCTGAGCAAGATTATAGCCATGGAGGCAAAGCTAGATGCCATCATGCATAGAATGGACAAGCAAGAGAGGAAGATGCACACTGTTCATGAAATAGGAGCAATTGAAAGGGAACTATTGAGAGGAAGTGCCGAGGTACTCCACTCGAAGAACCTGCTTATGATGCCGAGGAGGTTAAGTACTTAGGAGAGCCAAGAAGTTGGTCACTTCAAACCAAATCCTAACTCCGCTACCAACACACTATCACTTCAAAGACCGAGGAACCATGAAAATTTTTCATATGGTGGAGGGGCTCATGGGGCGCCGTAAAGGCATGAACATCATCCTCAAGAAGGATATCGCTAGAATACCAAGGTTCCAATGAAGAACAGCAGAAGTGATGAGGAAGGTAAATGAATATCAGTGGTCTATAAGAGCTCCACCATTTAAAGATCAAATGCTAATTCATGGGGACAACAAGAAGTCAGAACCTCCATGAACAAAAAGTTTGCACTGGAAACAAATGCCAATTCCTCAAATTTTTAAGACCACTAATGCTTCTTCAAGAACCTCGGAGACACGTGGATAGGCAACCCGGCCCTACACCGCAAAACTGATGAAGATGCCTTTCTCAGTGACAAAGAAGAATCCAAAGATTGTATGGCGGTGTTCTTTAAGGAAAGACTTGGAGAAGAAGACAGAAAAAGATGAAAGAACTGAGAAATGAAGCCTATGACAATGCTAAGATCTACAAAGACAAGACAAAGAAATGGCATGATCAAAGGATTCTTAGGAAGAGCCCGTAGAAGGATCAAGTTCTCGTTTTTAACCCGCATTGAGATTGTTCCCAGAAAATTGAAATCAAGGTGGAGGACCATACATGCTGGTGTCAAGCACTACTTGAGCAAAGAATAATTTATGACCGATACCGGGAAGAATTCAAGGTTAATGGGCAAAGACTGAAACATTATCTCAGCAGGGGGAAAGAAAAAGAAGAACACCAACTGGTGAATTGAGGAAGAAAAGGCTTAAAATAGCAAGTCCAGCTAAGGTCTCAAAACTGAGCAGCTGATGGGAGGCAACCCATAGGGAATTCAGTTTTTTATTTTAGACTTAGATTTTTTTTTTTTTTAGAATTTACCTTGATTTTGTTTTCTTTAATTTTATGATATCAGGTTAGTACTTGAGAAGCTAATTTTGTTTAATTAAATCCTTTCTTGAAATGTTGCAGAATGATTATGCAGAATGGCTCAGGCAAGAAGGAATAAACTCCCGTATTAACCCAAAGAATCCTGCGTAAGAGAACGACAGAAAAGGGGAGCATTCCTTTCCCTATATAAATTCTATGAAAATTGAATAGAATACATTCTTCAATTACTGTGGAATTGGTTTGTTTTGACGATGAGAATCTGCAAATTGATAAATAGTGAAAAGTCATAAACATCAAATTTGAGGCAAAATTGTGACTAGGTTGCGACAAAACTTATGTCGTGATAGAACCGATGTCACAACAAAAGATGTCGTGACTTAGTAAATGTCAAGGAAGAACAAGGCGAGGTCAAAGAACCAAAAGTCTACAGAAAGAAATTGAGGTCGCGACATAACATTTGGGTCACGACAAGAGCAAGTCCTTCAAAAGGACAGTAGTCGCGACAACTTAGAAATGCACAATGACCTGAGATGCCTGATGTCGCAGCCTGAGGATAACTTGTCCTCCCACAGTTTGAGTATGTCGCGACAAACAATCATAGGTCACCACATGAGAAGAATGGTTTGCCAGTTGGGCAGCTTTTAATTTTGCCTCAAATTTAACAGACAAAGACACAATTTCGGGCCAAGAATATTGAGTCACAAGAAAAATAAATGCGTATCAAGGGTTGGTGACGACAGTAATTCTAATCTGAAACATAAATTGCGATTTAGTTTGAATTCGGGCCGATAAGTCCAGGATAAGGAAGGTTATACGATTGGAAGGAACAAAACAATTTTTCGGAAGCTCAGGGTTTGAATGCTGAGTCAAGGAACCCGTTGAAATAACATCATCTAAATTCTCATCCACCGATATGAGTCAAGAAATCCTCGTGGTTAGTCACGCTAATCAACCCAAATTCTAGAACTTGCTAGGATTGAAGCGATCAAGGCGAAATCCCAGGTGATACAATCACCAGAAATACGTGTGCCATCCTTGGAGAGTTTGAGCCATTCTAGCTTATCCCTGGTCTATATGCTAATGCATACACTTCCGGGGCCCGTAAATTGAGCCAAAACAAGCCCTATTTTCAAAATAAACCAATGGAGACCCTAACCCATCCTAAATAATCAATCCTCCAAAGAACCTGTGATTACCAAAGAATTCAAAGAGAGGGGAAGAAATGAAGTTTGGGGGAGTGTAAATTTTTGAGGAACTCAAGGAGAAAATACGTAAAAGGGAATGAAGAGAAAAGATCTACATCGAAAATATAATGTAAAAGAAAGCTTAAAGGAATAGTTTTGTCTTCAGGGCCTAACTTCGAACAATTAAGTTCTTAGGGGTGTTTCAACACCTAGTACCCTAATGCCATCTCGGGTATGGGAGTTACTAACCCAAAGTTCTAAGAGGTTAGAAAACCTAAAAAGACAAACATTACACTCATTCCCGAATTCGCATAAAAAAAAAAAAAGAAAATCCCCCAAATGAATTACAATGAGAAATGGGAACATACAGCCTGAATAGAAAAAAATCAATGTGGCATCTCAAACATGAAGCCTGGGGGAGTTTATTAAAGAAACTACAAGGAGAAAAAGGGCAAGATGTGGAGTAAAAAGGGAAAAGGAGTATTGATAATCTTAACCTAAATATCCCATCCATCCTACCCCTTACCCAAGCCTATGATTACAAGCCCAAAAGACCTGATTGATCCTGAAGGTTGTAATCACCTACATTAGTGGAGATCAATATGAACAACAAGCCTATGGAATTTGGAAAATCAGGAAAAGATCAAAACTGTGAACATCCTCTAAGGGTTAATTGACTCATTAAGAAATGAGAAAGAAAACCAACTTACATTTCAATGTAATCACTAACTATACCGTTTGTAAAACAAATTCAACAATTCTCGTTATGTACACTCATGATTGAGTAAAACCAACCTTTTATCTGACTTGAAGCTGAATACACTGAAACGAATGCAATTTTAGTCTTTCAATTAAATTGGTTACAACTTCAAAACAGAACAGAAAAATGTCCTTTTGTTTGAGGACAAACAAATCTTTCTTTTCTTTGCTTGGGGACAAGCAAAATTTTAAGTTTGGGGGAGTTTGATGAGCTTAAAAGTCATATATTTTCACCCATTTTTCCTAATGTTGATTTTTATATAAAAGATTCATTGATGATTATTAGTGCCCAAAAGTGCTATTTTGAACTTCTATATTAGATAGGTTTTGGAGTGCTTTTTGCGCACCAATCATGTCATTTATGCCACTGAAGTGTTCAAGTCTTTAGTTTCACTTATGCCGTTAGAGGTTATTTTTGGTTGTTTAAGAAGCCAAGGCATTGTGGAGTTCGACATCAGACATAAGATGAATCTGCGAAGATTGAACTCCAATTTTCAATGCCATCAATCATACTCAAAATCAAAGAGAGAATGAAGGCAAAGGAAGAAAATCAAATGGCAAGAGGGAGGAGCAGGAGGCATGCATAAGATCAAGAATTCTGAATTTCGCTAAGATTGTTAGTACTTTACTGGATTGCGAAAATTGCGTAATCATAGCTTAAAATTCCAACCTAGCGAAATTGTGAATTTTCGCAGACTCCGTGATTTTCGCTACACTATTCCCAGTTTAAATTTTGCATTTTCGCACCACAAGAATTCCTCACTGTTAGCGAAATTTCGCTAGCTAGCTTAAATTGCCACCCATTTAATAAAATTCCCCATTTCGTTATTTCTTGGTGATTTCATGATAATAAATTTTCGCTACCTAGCGAAATTGTTATGCTCAGAAATTCACTCGCTTTGTCATACTTTTTGTAATTAATGTAAACCGAATTTCAATTTTGTGGCTACTTTCTTGTCCCTGCAATTAGCCAAAATGTTAGGGCTTTATTGTACTTCACATAAATGGGTGGCCTATATAAACCCTCATAGTTTTGTAACCAAAAGGAGAAAAAAATTGAGAGAAATCTTTTTTGGCACATTTTTGCTATGTAAATATCTCGCAGCCTTTAGTTAAGGTTTGCTTTTTCTCTTCTCTCTCTCCTCTTTCCTTATTTTTCTTGGTTGCCAAACACCCTCTTGAGGATGACACCTCAAGAGATGCTTGGCAAGCTCCTTTTCTTTGAAGATATGAAGCTAGCTTCAGCAGTGGGCATGGTGTGCTGTCCTCTTGTGTTAAAAGCCATGTACCGTGGTTTATGACCCCTATCTTCTCAAAAAATATGGTTGGAATAGCATTGGAATGTTATTGATTTGGACAATACTTACCATGCTTTAGGATACAAAGGTGCATACTTATCGCTAGATGTGTACATCGGTGGTTCATTGGGGATGGTCTTTACGAGCCATTGAAATGATATTTAATGTTAGGGTTTCAAACTGTACAGGAGCCATAGATGCATGTTATCTGTGTTGACTCAAATAGGAGTTGATTTTAGGGTTAGGTTTGCTAGTTAAACATAGATCCGGTTGTGGCTTGGACTATAGGTTGCTTGTCATAACGCGAGGATAAAACCCGAGGACACTTGTTTGCCCTAAGTTACCAAGTTAGTGACCTAAATCTTCAAAGTTAATTTCACACTTCACTCAGTTTTTTTACAGCTTAATCAAGCTCAAACTCATCACACTCGTTTTGAAACAAAAACTAAAAAGTCCAAATAGAAAGCCTTACCTTCTGCACTTATGCAAGTCATTCTGGGGATGAAAACCCTATCCCCGTGTTCGAATCTCTAGATTCACTATACTGCAGTGAGTTGACTACGGCAAATAGGAGGAACTTAGGTATATAAATTTTGTTGATTTTAGCCTACCATCAGGGTACCTAATCATTTATATGCAAGAATATGGAATAACCACCAAACTGGTCAGGCAACAGTGGAATTCAAAAGAAAGTAGAATTTGCAAGAAACGAAAGGTAATGTGGCCGAAAGGCATCGAAATAATTATCAAGGAAGGCAAAGAGGAGCAGTTTAAAAGGGATTAAAGAATTTGATGTCGCGGAAGCTTTTGGCGTAAATCAAAATGCATATTCAGTTGAAACTACAAAGCTCCAAATGCAAATGAAGTTAATAGAAGACAAACGAGCCGGGCATGAAAGAAACTCAAAGTCAAGCAACAAGAACGGCGAAGAAGAAGACATGATGTCACATCCTTCAGAGGTCATGACAACAACCAAAGACAAGTTGATAATGAGGTCGCTACACCAACGAAGTCGCGGGATGTAAGATAAACAATGGATCAATAAGTATGTTTTAATATCCGATGTGGTCGCCATATCAAGATCGAATCGTAAGGCCGCGACATCGCCTTGCAAGGAAACTAAGATCGCGATAACAATGTTTAAAGCAGAGATGGTCACGACATCAACTACACAGAAAGGAAGTCGCGACATCATTCAGCGATCGCGACAACAGTTGTGGGAAAAGAAGGTCGCAACAACACCTAGTTGTCGCGACATCAATTGCAAAGACTAGAGGTCGCGACGTCATTAAATACCACGCATAAATGTATTATGTTGGAAAAGAGAGGTCATGACACCGCCTAGAAGTCGCACATCCACTACGTGAGATTGAAGTCGCTGGCTAACATTTAGTTGTCGCGACATCAAATGCAATAATACGCTAAGGTCGCTGACGTCTTGCCGCCGCGACATCAGCTACACCAAAGACACGTCGCGACCAAACAAAGGCTCTGCGACATGACTGAAGATTCAACAGAGGTCGCGACATGAATCTATGTCGCGACATCAACAACCAACCGGGCCATGAATCGCAGCCCAAAAAAAGAGGTGCATCAAATTAGACCTAACTGTAACTCCTATAAATACACAAATTAAGTATCAAGAAACGCAGCCTGGAGGCTTACTAAAAGAGAGATCTCGAGCGGTTTAAGGCCCGTATTTTAATTTTCTTTTTTTATTTTCTTAGTTTTATTTTTAGATTAGTTTGTATTTCATTCAAATTTGATCTGAACGCTATCGTTAAAGTTTAAGCCGACGTGCGCATTCATATTTCTTCAAATTATCGCTCAGTTGTTTGAATTCCGCATAATTTCTCTCGAATTGGTTTCAAGAGCCGATTTGCTAATATTACTTGATCGCCAGTTTCAATGTATGGTGTAATTCCAGTGATTTAGAAACCCACTTGTTGAATTCTGGCGCTATCGGCCAAAAATTATCTTCCGCAGAATTTTATTTAGTGGCCGATGAACTCGCCATGGCTACTTGTCGGTCTTGTATTTTATGTTACTGATCCCAATGTCAGTGTCTCATACCCGTAAATGGAATTGTCTCAAGCTCTGATTTCCAGGAGACCCTCTGAGTGACACAGAGAAGGAATTCCTGAGAGTGATGAACAATTTTTGAAAGGTATGAGAACCTAACAATGGTGATCTAATGTGCTCTGTGTAATTAAATCGGAGCAAATCTCTTTTCCTCACTTGAGACGAACGAGAGGAGCAATTTATCAATTTAGGCACAATACGTAGCTCCACCTCGAGTCTCTACTAGTAAATCCAACTCAGTGTTACGGAGATCTAATAAAGGAAAGGATGAGCTATTCTAATTTGGAGGAAGAGGAACTAAAGTAGTGTAGATTCACAAGTAATTGATCATGATCTCTCTTAGGAGCTCGTGATTATGTACCATGTCGTGGGTATGAAGTATTGAAAAGAAAAATACCCGTAACAAGGCAACCCGTATTAAAATTAGTTATCTAACACTCGTCTTCGAGAGAAACAGCAGTTTAGATAATGAATTGTGGGGCTTGGAGAAATCCAAATACACTATTATATTCTTTGGACTAGTTTTAAATCAAGGCTCAATAAGCAATAGATCAATGCATTCCGCCTAATTGGATGTTTCACAAGAGCATTCTTTAATGTTCCTTGCAAGAGAACTCGTCAGTCTTTAATTTGTTATTTTGTATTTCCATATTCAATTCATTCATTATTAATTCAATTTTCTTAGGTTTTATTATTTTAAGCTTTCTAAAAGCCGATTCCACTTGTCTATCGTAGTCCAAATAGTGTAGGAGCTTGGAAAGTAGTCGGGTATTTGATCGAGAAATTTCGAGGATCTACGTGTGGGATCGATATCTGACTTAAATCCAATTTACTACTTGTCCCGACCAGGCACTTGCAAAAGATAACGAATCAAACCACTCAAGAAACAATTTACCCCAATTGAAACAATCTTGAACTAATCAAACAGCTAAGGCATACAAATAACAAGTTTTATGCATCGTTGTCAGGATTAGACAATAGTCTGGGCACAAGTGGTTATAAATTTGTGCATGTCTGTCCGGTCAACAAGTTATGGCGCCTCAAGTGTCGGGATCGAAAGAATTTAGTAGATCAATATTCTGACGAAAGAAGGAAATGCTAATTTGGACATTTAAAAGAAAAAGAACAAAAATAGTTTTTCAAAGCAATGGTTATTTTTAGCCACCAACTTTTGACCAGTTATCCAAGAAGAATACTCAACAGTTAGACAACCTGCTATAGAGGCTAACAATTTTGAGCTAAAACCAACATTGATTTCCATGGTGCAATAGAATCAATTTACAGATCCTAATGAACACATGAGCATATTCCTTAGGATGGCTAACACAGTTAAACTAAATGGTGTGGAGACTGTGGCGATCAAGCCATAACTCTTTCCCTTTCTTTCGAGATATCAGAGCCACATGGTTTGAATCATTGCCATATGGCTCAGTTAACACATGGGAAGAGCTAGTGGAAGCTTACCTTGGCAGATTTTTCCCCCATCCCTCACATCTGAAAGAAGAAGGGAGATCATTGTGTTCAAACAAAGGGAGGATGAAAGCATGTATACTACTTGGGAGAGGTACAAAAGGCTGTTGAAGAGATGTCCTATGCATGCCATAGACCTGAAGACCCAGATGGATATTGTCTACCACTCCCTGAATGATACCTCTAAGGGTATAATAGATGCAGCTTGCTGTGGGGCATTTAAGCGAAAAAAGGCAGATGAGGTAAGGTAGTTGATAGAAGACCTGGCCAGATGCAACATGAAAGCTCCATCTGAATCTTCAAGGAACAATAGCAAAATAAAGGGGAGTGGGGTCATTGAGCTTAATAGAATGACTGCTATGGAAGCAAAACTTGATGCAATAATGCATAGGTTGGGGAATCAAGAGAAAAGAATGCATTCTCCTCATGAAATTGGATCAGTGGAAAGCGATGGAATCAGAAGAAGTGATGAGGATCCCTATCAAGTTAAGGAAGCCAAGTATTTGAATGAATAGAGAAGTTACCATTTCAAGCCTAACCCCAACTTGCTCTTTGCCACTATTTAAGGGAGCGATGGAGGAACTTCACATGGTGGAGGAGCATCACAGGCCCAAGACATGGGGCGCACTTTCAAGAAAGGTATAATCCACCAATAAAGAAGAAGGAAGAACAAAGAAGGAGAGAATAGAAATGAATATCAAAGTCAAAGAGGACTCGCCCTTGCGATAAAATGCTCTAGCTTCATGGGGATAAAATTACCTGTTAAACCTCCATGAACAGAGATTTGTTGAGTTAGAAACTTTTAAATCCAACACACAAATTTTTCAAGCAAACACTAATGCTTCACTCAAGAAATTGGAAACAAAGGTTGGTCAATTGGCTTAACTTAAAATCCAACTGTGATGCTTCCTAGTGACACCCGTAATCCAAGAGATTGTATATGTACCCAACCAGGAGGGCAAGGAAGTGAGTAGCAAACAGGCGTAAAAGAAAAGATAGGTTTGAGCAAGAAGAAGATCAAGAAACTGGAAAAGAAAATAGAAAGAACAGTTCATAGTGGACTGCATAAACTGAGAATAAAGTGCATACTGAGCAGCATGAAAAAAACTGTGAACAAAAATAGAAAAAGAAAGTTTAAGCCTACACGCATGCAGTTCCATTCCCGCAAAGACTTCAAAAGGCAAAAAAAGAAGAACAATTTTCTAAATTCTTGGAGATTTTCAAGAAAACAGAAATTAACATTCCTTTTGCAGATGTTATAACTCAAATGCCAAACTATAATTTTAAATGATACACTATAAAAGAAGAAAATTGTTTATAAAGGAGTGGTGAGCCTAATCCGCAACATGTAATAGAAGCTATCTCAAGAGTCTACCAACTAAGATGAAAAACCCTGGTAGCTTTACCATTCCCTGCATTATTGGGAAATATGAATTCAAGAAAGCTTTGTGTGACTCAAGTTCCAGCATCAACTTGATACCCTTATCAGTTGTACAAAGGTTGAGTTTGGGGGAACTTAATTCTAAACAAAGAATTACACCGCAAATGGTCGAGAGAATAAATGGCACAAACTGCATGGGAGTCTCAGGATGTAATCGGTCGGCAGGGGGCAATTAATTTTCCCTGTGGATTTTGTTATCATGAAAATGGAAGAGGACACACAAGTTCCTCTATTGTTAGGAATTTTACCAACTCGGAGTCGCTCCGATCAATGTACGTATGGGTGAGCTTTACCCCTGAGTAGGAAATGAAGCAAAGGAACTTCAACCTTCAACAAAAGCTAGCATTAATCATGTTGATGAGGAAAATTGTATGGTTGTAGATAACATTAGTCCTATCAGTCTTGAACTGAACTCTGATTGTAATATCCAACACTCTATCAATGAAAATGAGATGAATTTCCAGTATCTTAAGAGTGTTGATTATGAATTGTTGCATTTCGGTTTGCAATACATAGAAACAGTCTTGAGTTTGATTGAAAACAGTAAACAAAAATCATGTAGCAAGGAAAAGAAAGCAACTGAGCAAGAAACAAGTACAGAGGGGTTGATATTGAAAGAATTGCCTAGTTATCTGAAGTATGCTTTCTTAGAGCCAGAAAAGGTAAAACCAGTGTTATATTAGCTGCATTGATTGAGGATGAAGAACAAAAGCTGTTAAAGATTCTAAGGAAATACAAGGAAGCAATTGCTTGGTCAATTGAAGATCTCAAGGGCATCAGTCCTTCTGTTTGCATGCACAAAATCCTGCTAGATGATAATGCAAAAACTTCAATTGAACACCAAAGAAGGCTGAATCTAGTGATGAAGGATGTTGTAAGAAAGAAAGTGTTGAAATGGTTAAATGCAAGTTTTATTTATGCACATTTGATAACTTGGTGAGCCTAAACAGTGTGGTTCCTAAGAAGGGTGGATTCACTGATAAGAAAATGAAAGGAATGAACTCGATTCCTACAAGAATCGGGATGTGATGGAGGGTGTATAGATTATAGAAAATTAAATACTGAAACTAGGAAAGATCATTTTCCTCTACCTTTCATTGATCAGATGTTGGATAAACTAGCAAGACACCCTCACTTATGTTTTCTTGATGGATATTCTGGATATAACCAAATTGCTATTGCACCTAAGGACTAGGAGAAAACTACTTTCACATGCCCTTATGGTACCTTTGCTTTGTAATATTCTATTATGCAATTGCTCTCGCTAAGATTTAAAGATGGCATGTTTATGTTTCTAAATTTTGCAGAGAGGTTAAGAATATAGTCATGGAGGGGACTCTGTTAGCCATGGATCCAGTTTTGAGCATTGCCTGCAAAATTTGGGAATAGTACTTCAGAGGTGCCAAGACAAGAATTTAGCCTTGAATTGGGAAAAATGTCATTTTATGGTAACAGAAGGCATTGTCCTTGGGCATAGAATTTCTACAACAAGGTTGGAAGTCGACCAAGACAAAATTTCCATCATAAAGACTCTTTTGCCACCTACAATAGTCAAGGGAATAAGAAGTTTCTTGGGACATGTTGGTTTTTATAGAAGATTTATCAGGGACTTCTCAAAAATTTCTAGACCATTATGTAGACTATTGGAAAAGGATACCAAGTTTAATTTTGATGAATCCTGCCAATCTTCATTTGAAGAAATCAGATCCAGTTGTGAGTCTGTTTCTTGCTTGGGGACAATCAAGGAGCTAAGTTTGGGGGTGTGTTGAGTGCCCTAAACACTCATGATATACTTGCGTTTTATCATGTTTTCGTTTCATTTCATATAGTAATAAGTGTGGTTATCACTCTATATCTGATACTCGACTTCTTATGCACTTCAGGTGAAACAGGCGGCATTTGTAGGCTATATGGAGACTTGAAGAAGAAGAATGGAGAACCCAGCTCCAATGTAGTGACGTCCTCACATCACAACATTGAGGCCAGATGACGTGCTAGTCTTTAACAACCCAACGTCATGACGTCGCCAAGACTTAATCAGCGAGAGTTTTGAGATAAAGCCTAAGGGCGATGAGTTTTGAAAGGAGGGGGGGAGAGAAGGGACGAGATGGAAGGGCGATGGAGGCATGAATCGAGAGATCGTGAGCACTCCTATATTTTTATTTCTTCTCTCGAACACTTAATGATTCAAGAATTTATGGTTGCAATGAACATCAATATGTTATAGCTTTATTTCTAGGGTTTTGCTCTACCCTTGCTACATTCATATGGATTAATTATTAATGTCGTTCTATTTAGTATATTAATGGATCGTATATTGACTTGCTCTATTTTCTGTGATTTATTTACGTGGTGGTGTTTGGCCAACATTGACATGCTCTTGCTGGGAATATGAGATCGAGAGAAAGATTCTTAAGGATCTGAGTAGAGCGACACTTGGTAAATTGGAGAGTAGAGATCTCCCGGTTCCAACTGTGGCGATTAGGGTTTAATCATTTAAGCGTTTCGGAGTCCAGGGTTGATGCAGAGATGCAATACACCCTACTGGCGAGATATGCGAATATACCTCGATAGAGGATATCTTGTAGGGATGATCAACCTGCCAGTGAGAATCTGTTAATGTACTGAATGAACAATTTATCTAGGTTATAATCCATTGAGTGTGGCAGGGGGAGGCAAAACCCTAGTCTCCATCAATTGAGTTAGCAAATATTTTAGAGTTAGTTTTCCTTTACAATAGTCATAATTCACTTGAATTCTAGGTCCAGATAATATTCTAAGCAAATTTCAGTATTCGACACACTTCTCCTTGTGGGAACGATAATTGACGAGCAACAATACTACATAGACTCGACGCGTATACTTGCGCGTACGGGACTACGTTTTCAAACCAATTTTACACACCTACCTCGAGCCCTTCAAAGAGCAAAAGAGAAAAATATGCTTAAATATGCCTCTACTAGCTCCTCCTAATTTTTGACTGATCTATAAGGCAAGGACTCAAACCTACTAACTGTTATGTCCCTCAGAGAAAATGGAAATAGTTGCAATTTGATCACATCTAGATTAACTCCATTCAGATTCACTTTGTTATCCATTCTCAAGAATCTGCCCAGGTGCTCATTTGGATCTTCACTGGGATGTCCAATGAACTGATGTTGTTGTACCATAGTAATGAGAGCAGGTTTCAATTCAAAGTTGTTAGCTGATTCGTGCCACGGTAGGGTGATTCGGAATCAACAAAATTTGTATCCTATTCTCCTAATTATTGAGTCAAGCCATCGCAAGATAGTGTCTATAGGGTCGAACACAGGATGGGTTTTCGTACAAGTGATTTAAGTGAAGTCAAAAATGGTGAATTAAATTTGACTTTAAGGTGATGTAAAACAGCGGGGTCGGGTGGCTCGAAACTGAAAAGAAATAGCAAAATGTAAAATAGAACTCCTTAAAGCATTGGCTACCGGTTTAGGGTCTCTATGTCCAACATGTCCTCTAGTCTTTTCCCTCGCTGGGGAGGATGACATATAGTCATTTCCCCGAACCGGCCTCATTTAGCATTAAACCTAAACCCTAAAATCATTTCTTCTAATGTATAGCATTTATTACCCCTTTATGTTTCAAAACAAGCAAAAATCATCACCGGATCTAACCTCAGAGCTCATAAATGACAACTAAATGGGCATCGTGATCTAACAAGAAGCATCCACGAACCTTCAAAGCTTGTCAAGTAATCGCCACTCAGATGCATCACGTTGATTCAAACCTAAAAAGGAGATACGTAAATCAAGTAGAAAGTGGAGTAAATGCTTGCGTGAAAACATGAGGATAGTGTTTTTACCGTCAAACAATCATCAAAGGGCCCTCCTCTTCAAGGAGGAAGAGGTTCAGCTGCCATCCTCTGGAGTTGTCATCCCCAGAGGAGTGTTTGGCAGTCGAGAAAAAATGAGAGAAAGAGAAGAGATAAGAGAGCAAATGAAAGTCACAACAGATGTACCGAAAAGATTAAAGTGCTAGGGTTACAACTTATAAGGTGGCTTATATAGCCAACCCAAATGTGTGAAATGGACAAAAAATGCCTAAAAATATGTAGAATACAATAGGGACAAATGGTAATTGACCAAAACGCGGGTCGCTTTGGAACTCAAAAATATCAAAAACACAGGCTATACCATTTTCTATGCAGGGAATTTTCGCTAGCTAGCGAATTTCGCTAGCTAGCGAAATTTCGCTAGGCTAGAGAAAATCACAAGAGATAGCGAAAATGGAAAATTTCGCTAGGAACAGTAATTTTCGCTAGCTAGCGAAATTTCGCTAGCCTAGCGAAAATCACAAGAGATAGCGAAAATGGAAAATTTCGCTAGGAATAGTGAATTTCGCTAGCTAGCGAAATTTCGCTATGCTAGCGAAATTTTCGCTATGCCATAGCGAAATGCACTCCAGGCTCACTGATCCCCGCGGCTAGTCGCCCATTGGCCAATGCTTCCGCATCCCATCCTACAAATTTTTGCTATTTTTCTTCAATTTTCTTCCTGCTTTGAAATTCTTCATTCCTGGCTTACTGAAATGTATATAAGACCATATGAAATTGATGGAAATCAACCCGACTTTGGTTATGATTGGATTGACACGATAATTTGGCCTCCAATTCATGCAAAAACTACAAAAACAGCCTCGGAATGCAATTAGAAGTGCAATAGAGACCCGAACATGCCAATTGGGTTAATTATAATAATTAGTACACAAAAAGCGCTCAAAACCTATTAAAATAGGGTTCAAAATAGCACTATTTGGGCACTAATCACACACCCCAACCTACACATTGCTAGTCCCTTAGCAATGCAAGAAGAAAATAGAGAGAGAGCATACAAAATGATAACAAAAGCCGTGTAATGCCTAACCCTAAGTAAGAATCATCAAAGCCGTGTCCAATAACTATCATGGGAGAATGAATGCCATACAAAAATCGAAGTATTAAAGAGCCTCTTTGGGTGAATCAACCAAACTTCCACTGTAATTCAAGTGTCTATTTGATTAGCTCTCAACAATAAACCGTCAAACCGCACCTCCCAACCTAGCTACTACCACGACTCCAGCATGCTAACCAACCTAAACAGATCAGGACCCACCCCTTATTCCACAATTCCTCTTTGCATTAGGTGCAATGCCGCAGGAATTGACCTCACCAAAGTCCATGTAACGGGGATCGACCGATGACTCCCAACCAATTAAGGTTTAGGGCACCAAGTCATAAGGATCTTTCACCACAACCTCTAAGGTGTTTCACCCCGGGACTTCGAATGATTTCGAGACTCCAGCACCTACAACTTGCAACTCCACCCATCCACCCATGTAGCGATCAACAATAAGCTCAAGTGACTTCAACCGCTGAAGGTTTAAAGCACCGGGCTTTAAAGGCTACCATCTACCCCTGACCTGCTCTGGGTTTCAAGGCAAAGCATTGCAATTTTTTATTCTTTTTCTTTTCTTTTTCTTTTCTTTTCTCATTTTTTCGAAGACGATTGCTTTCTTTTCCACAGTGGGTCCTTAACCTATTAGAGGCTAGCCAATGAAACTAGGGTAGGTTATGCAAAGTAAAGGAGGTCATACTAGCTTTTTCAGCCTATCATTGAAACCTAATGTGCTCGTGTGTGGTTAGTTAAAGGTGGAAGAAAAAGGTTGAAAGCAGCAAGAATTCAACTAATCATCCACTCAATTAGGCATGGAACCGATCTAACATCAATAGAATTTGACAAAATTTCAATTTTTCAAACTATGAGCTAGGCAAAACACACAAAAATTTTGGTTGCAAAAAGGGGTCCGAATTTAAAAAGAAAGCCGCATGGTATACCAGCCTTTATAGGAAAGGAACCCAGCAAGCCACCAACATCACAAAATGGGCTTGCACAAAATAATAAAACATAAGCCACTTTGTTATCCTCCTCCAACCCAAACATCTCAAGTGTCCGAAATGGGGCCTGATCGAAAATTAAAGAAGGTGTTACCTCCCTTGATGAGATGTGATCATTTCTGGATAGGAAATCCTTTGCAAGCTTCCATCGACACTTTATTCAATTCGCTTGGGTTTCAAATAAACAAGTTAGGAGAAGAAAAGAGAGGAAAAAATGACCAGTTGGAGCATTTTTAAAATTACACTTTCATAATAATCTCAAAAATGTTCTTACTGGCCATATTTGGATTCTACACTCTAAGCTTTCCATCGGTATCAAGAACGCCAAAACGGAGTTCTAATGAAAAGTTTATTGAATAAAACAAAATTCGGCGCAAAAGTTTCGACCTATAGCGAAAATTTTCGCTAGGTCGACATATAAAGGAAAATTCTGGTTTTTTTTTGAAAATCAAATAAAAATAATTAATAAATAAAAATAAAAATAAAAATAATAAAATAATAAAATAAAAATAAAAAACAATTTTTTTAGAGACAAAAAATTTTTTTAATATATAATACAAAAATTAAAATAAAATAATTTTTTTTAAGAAATAAAATAATATATAAAGAAAAACTGCTTTTTTAATATATATAAATAAAATAAAATAAAAAATTGAAAACACTGCAAAGGTTTTGTCCTCAGAGCGGAAACTCCGCTTGAGCTCGCTTGAGCCGTGCATTTCGCTAAGCTACCGAAATGCATATCTGCTCCTAGCGAATTTCACTCAAGATCTCAATAAAAATTTCAAGAAGGTTAGCGTAAATGCATTTAGCTAAATTTCATCTATATTTAAATTCAAGCCGCTAGAATTGCGAAATTTTCGCTATAGTTGCGAAAATCCTCCGCTCACGCGCTTGCTAATTCTTCAATACAGCTTCAAAATTTGCACAAAACTGCAGTACTAATGCAAGAAAATTAGAAAAAATTGCGTAAAAGTAAAATTAATCTAAAACAAGAATTAACTAAAAAATTAGATAAATCTTAAGGAGAAAAAATTATAGAAATCAAAATAAAATACTTATAAAATAACATAAGACAAGAAAATTAAACCAAAAGGGAAGCTTAGAAATGCTTATAGGTTCGGGGTGCTCCAACCCGAATCAAAGACTAACTAACTCGTGCCATGCAATGTAGGCAACTGCTTGTGTTTTTGATGTAGTGGAAAAAGCTTGTATATTGGCCACTAATTTCTTGGATTTTTGAATGGCAGGCAGTGATGGGTTGGACTTAGCTTTGGGTATGTGTGCCGCAGGTTTTGAGTTTGTCACAGTGGTGGTAGTATGCACATCGGGCAAGGGTTATAGGTGGCCCTGCAGTGGCATAGGATTCAGCCATAAATCAGTTGAGGGTAAGCTGCGGGTTCTTTCCCGCTCTCTATCCCACGCCTCCTCGGCCAACAAGGCAATGATTTTTCCTCGGTTCTCCCCGTGAAAACAATGATCACATATCCGAGGATTCAGCCAATCCTTCCGTGATAATTCAATAAAATCCTCTATAAGCTCCTCAGACTGATGGTTCACACCAAGCCTCTGCCATTATGTCAATCAAGCACCATCCTTCTGGATTTTCTTCCTCTTGATGAACAAGCCGGGACAGTGAATCCTCGAAGATGGATTCCCCAGGATGTCTCAATTTTATCAATTTCACTTTGGAACCCATCCAATATCTTGTTTAGGGAGCTCTTACTCGTCAGCTTCCTCGATTAGCCTCGATACACTCAAGCCCTTTGCTCCTCTATGAAATTGTCCACTTGTTTGCTCAAGTTCAGGATGGCTTGTTCAACAGGGGATGGGGTTGGTGGTTGCTGTTGCTGAGAAATGGGGGCATAATAAAGAGGTTCAGGAGGTGCATATTGTGGAGGTTTTGGTTCACATGAGGAATTTGTGTGATTCCCCCAACTATGGTTGTAAGTACTACCATATGGTGAACTCATCCATTGGTCTCTGTAGTCCCTCATGGACCTATATTCACTTAGGTTCCTCTCCACAGGTTGCTGACTTTGCCATGACTGGTTTATGTAATTCCTCATAGACATATATGCACTAGGGTTACCCTCCATGGTGTATTGACTGTATTGTTTTCCCCATGTTCCATTTAATCACGCTCAATTTTCCCACGTAACTCGAACTGGCTTGCCTCTAATTTTTGATCCAATGAAAATTGATTCCTCGCAGCAAAGCAAAGTGATACCCAAAATAGTCCTCAGAATAACTTTTTTTTTTTTTTTATATAGTGAAATGTGTACAAAAAAGAAAAAACAAACCGACAAAGGAACAAAAAAAGGAAAAATTTTCAATTTAACTTGTGATGAAGATCACAAGTGTTCCATAGCTCGTCAAACGCACTTAGGCACCATCCTAAGAATCCAAGACCATTTGATTCGTGCTACCTGGGTAGGTGATTCTAATCAACAAAATTTGTATCCTTATATTCTTCCCATCACGTAGTCAAGCTAATGCAGCATAGTGGTCTAGGCCGAACACACGTGGATGAGTTTTCGTACAAGTGATTTGAGAAGTCAAAAATGGTGAATTAAATTTGGATTTAAGGTGGTGATAAAACAAAGGGGTCAGTGGTTTGCAACCGAAAAGAAATAAAGTAAAATGTAAATAGAACTCCTTGAAGCATTAGCCACCTGGTTTAGGTTCTAAGGCATTCAACATGTCCTGGCCTTTTCCTCGCTGGCTGGGAGGGATGATATAGTCATTTCCCGAACTCTACTTCATTTAGCATTAAAACCTAAACCCTAAAATCATTTCTTCTAATGTATAGCATTTATTACCCCTTTATGTTTCAAAAAACAAGAAACCATCATCGATCTAACCCAGGAGTCATAAATGATAACTTAATGGCACCATGATCTAACAAGAAGTATCCACTAACCAAAGCTTGTCAAGTACGCCACCAGATGCATCACAGCTGATTCAAACCTAAAAAGCGAGATACGTAAACAAGAAAGGGAGTAAATGCCGCGTGAAAATATGAGGATAGTGTTTTTACCTTCAAACACCACTCAAAGGGCCTCTTCAAGGGAGGAAGAGGTCTAGTTTACATCCTCTCGAGCTTCGTCATCCTCGAGAGAGCGCTCTGCAGCCGAGAAAATGAGAGAAAGAGGAGAGAGAAGAGAGCAAAATGAAAAGCTGCGCGTATGTACTGAAAGATTAAAGTTAGGGTTACAAACTTATAAGGTGGCTTATATAGCCAACCCAAATGTGTGAAAGCATGCAAAATGCCAAAATATGAGATTAGGGACAAATGGTAATTGATCAAAACGTGGTCGCTTGGAATCAAAATATCAAAACACAGTATAGCTCCATTTTCGCTATGCAGGGAATTTTCGCTAGGCTAGCAAAAATCACAAGATATAACGAAAATGGAAAATTTCGCTTAGGAACAAGTACTCTTGGATTTGGTCAAAATCTCCCGCCAGCCTAAATAAAATCACAAGAGATAGCGAAAATGGAAAATTTCGCTAGGAACAGTGAATTTCCCGCTAGTTAGCTTGGGGCCCTCGCTATGCTAGTTAAATTTTCACATGCCATAGCTAAATTTTCGCTATGCCATACGAACACCCCAGGTCACTGATCCTCGCACATCGCTCCATCACACCAAGCTCGTATCCTGCATCCCATCCTGCAGCTTGCTATTTTTCTTCAATTTTCTTCCTGCTTTGAAATTCTTCATTCCTGGCTTGCTGAAATGTATATAAGACCCTATGAAATTGATGGAAATCAACCCGACTTTGGTTATGATTGGATTGACACGATAATTTGGCCTCCAATTCCTGCAAAAACTACAAAACAACCTCTAATGCATCAAGGCACAGTGGACCCGAACATGCCAATTGGGTTAATTATAATAATTAGTACACAAAAAGCGCTCAAAACCTATTAAAAATAGGGTTCAAAATAGCACTATTTGAGCACTAATCATTAGCCTCTATAGCTAGCTGCCTTACTACAGAGTCTTCATCCATGAAGACTGGTCTCCAAAAGTCTTCCATTGTTCTCTATCTCTGCTGAGGTCTATCAACTCGCAAATAACCGGTATATCTAATTAGCTTCCTCGCTAGATCTCGCTATGACCGGCTTCTACTAATCGCTTATTTCTGCCTTGTGTTTCGACGCCTTTTCTTGTTTAGTGTCTAATGGCAATAAATTAGCTATTGTTCTTCTATGCATGTAAGAATCACCTGAAATTATAGCTCACTAAAATCAAAGTGAGTTCACTAGATAGACATCGATTATAACCTTGTTAGATTATAAGAAAGACATGCACCGAATCTACTACTTCAGTTAAAACTCTTTGTATTTTTTTTTCTAAATTTTTTTATAAAAATATAAAAATGTTAAAATTAGCAATTTTCTTTTTGGATAAAATATTAATCTTTAAACTTCTACTTCAATCCCCGACAACGGCGCCAAAATCTTGATTAGACCAAAATTCAAAACGAATTCAGTGCCCATATTTTTATCACTGCTACCCAAGACTACTTTCATAATCTAAGGGCAACGACGCCAAAAACTTGATTACTGACTTTTCTATAGACCAAATTACGATAAAGATTGTTGAATCATTGCTACTAGCCAAGTTTCTGACACTACTGCCAAAGATTGATTCAGTCCCCAGCAAAAATGCTAAAAACTTGTTATATCAATAATACTGTTTTTCTGTGGTTTGCTTATTATAATGTATTGAAAATTTAATTTGGTCTAAACCATTGCAAGTGCACAGGTCATAAAAGTAATAAAGTAGATTATAAGTCCATATATCATTCCCACAAGGATTGATGAGAAAATTTAAAGATCAAGTAACCCTACTACGTAAGATCATCACTATTTGAACCTATAACTTGAAGATTAGACTAACTAGCATAAATGGAATGAAAGTATTTTTGTATATTTTTATTTTTATGAAAGAATAATTTAAGCTAAATGGATTAGAGGTTTCACTGAGTTGAAATAACAATGGGAATGTGATCAGTGTTATGATCATCAAATCGCATGAGGTTAAAAAACAATATAGTCATGGACTTGAATTTTGGATTTGTCCAAGAGCAGAGTAGTATAGCCTTGGAATACCTCCTAATACTATACATTTCACTCTTTAGAACACCATAGTCCTAAACCAGGTCAATGGGTCTAAAGAGTTACTTTTAGAATTTGATAATCTTTCTAAGATCTGGTTGTTTTTCCTAAACCAGTACTTCACAACCATTTCTCATGACTGAAGTCTACTTGCCCCCATAGATAGGATAAAATAAGCCTCCTTCAATATACTTGACATCTTAATATGCACTTTGGTCAGAATAATCACTACCATCTTATAAGAGCAAAAACATTCTCCCAAACTGAGATGAACTCTATGAATATTAAAATGATTACTCATCAGATGGTCCTTATGCGTCAGGAACACATTTATGGTATCACCCAGAAAGGATCCTTGAAGTCAAAGGTTAGAACATCACCCATGATTCATCATAGTGATATTTAGAGTGCATTAGTTCTAAAGATATCAGCTTAATATACCCCTAACTTACTACTCCTTGCTCTCAAGTAGTCTATCTCTATGTCACTCAGAGGGATCCTGGAAATCAGAACAAAGATACAACTCTTTTTGGGTATGATCTGCCGATACTTAGAACAATTCTTTTAAAGAACAGTGTCAATTAAATCAATCCAATACTCAAACCCACAACATTCATTTAAATACATCAAAATGATAATCAAAACAATCAATCCCTTCCCAAAGGGAGCTTAACCTTTCATAAATAGATCACAATTAACAATGACAAGTTGATTAAACAAATTCATTGAAAATGTAATCAAAACTAAATAAAATGGATTAATAAATAACTCTAGATTCCACTCAAGTTCAGATAGAAATGAAGCTCGATTTACAACGATGTCAAATCCACTACTCTAATCTAATATATATATATATATATATATATATATATATATATATATATATATATACACACACACACACACACAAAAGCTTCTGCTACTCCTCCTATCTTTTTGAACTTCTAAAGTAGCTTCTGCTACTCCTCTTATATTTTTGAACTTCTAAAGTTGATCCTCCCCAAAAAGTTGCTTAGTCTACCCTAGGAGCTTCTATTTATAGGCACTAATGATTGGGCCCTGAAAATGAAGCAAATAATGCAAACCTTTAAAAGCCCAAAAATCTGCCCTAGTTGTGCTTGATGTCGTGACATTGCTGTTGTGGTGTTGTATTTCTTCTTTTGATGTCGCAACTCTAAATTTTTCCTATCCATACAATATTGCTACTCTGAGTGTCAATGTCGCGACGCTGCTCTGATGTCGTTGTTAGAGTCGCGACTTTGGAATTGTATATTCATTGTCACGACCTTGTTCTGATGTTAAGACTGTACTTTTGGTGTTGCTACTGTGGGTGTCGATGTCGCTACTCTGGACTTGATGTCTTCAATGTTGCAGCCTTGTTCTGATGTCGCGACTCTAGAATTGGTATCGTGACTCTAGGGAAACGTCGTGGTTGCCTCATTGGTGTTGTGGTGTCGCGACTCTGAATGTTCTTGTTGATGTTGCTTCTTGAGTCATGACTCTGGAGTTGATGTCGCGACTCTACTTTTGATGTCGTGACATTCCTTAGCTAATGTTGAGACTCTTTTCATCCGATGTCGCGGCTCTGGAATTTGGTGTCGTGACATTTGTCAACTAATGTTGCAACTCTACTTTGATGTGACAACATTCTTCACCCGATGTTGCGACTTTGATATGATGTCATGACATTCTTCAGCCGATGTTTCGACTTTGGACTTTTGATTGCTTTCTACTTCTTTTCTTGTTGGTTTGTTTATTTTTCATGATATTCCTACAAAACACAAATTTGGGTGAAGATTCTATAATTGTGCATTAAATTGAACTTTTAAGCCTCAAATGTTTCTTTAAAAATGGACTTAAAAATAGATGAGTTTCACACTCATCAGTTACCACCCTCAGTCAAATGGACAGGCTGAAATATCCAACAGGGAGATAAAGAATATACTTGAGAAGACAGTGAACACAAGTAGAAAGGATTGGTCATTGAAGCTAGATGATGCATTGTGGGCATACAGGACTACTTACAAGTCTCCTATTGGGATGTCCCCATACAAAATTGTGTTTGGAACTGGAATATAAGGCTATGTGGGCAATTAAGAAGTTGAATGTTTATTGCCAAGTTGCTAAGGAAAAGAGACTACTTCAGTTGAATGAATTGGAATAATTAAGGAATGAAACATATGACAGTGCTAGAATTTACAAGGATAAGACGAAGAGGTGGTATGATAAGAGAATTCTAAGAAAAGAGTTCAAGGTAGGAGAACTAGTCCTGTCACGCCCCGAATCCCGGACCGACCCGATTGGCGGATCCGAACCGAGTTCGAGGTGCGAGACTTAGGATTGGGACTCTTGACCTGATTTTTATTTTTATTTTTAAAGCCAACTAGCACCTGTGGGTATGGCCCACATCTTATAACATAATCAAAAGAACTACCACCGGAGTGGTGTCCATCAAAATCTATACACCTATAACTGAGTCCCATTTACTTATACAAAACTGAACCTTTACATTTACAAACCAGAGCACGGAACCTACATGTAGTGAACCTTGACAAGTGTGTTGGCCCACTTGTATACGGATGTGTGCTGATGTCTTCTCCTGTACCTACACGGATTAAAAACCCGTGCTAAGCTTTACGCTTAGTGGGAAGCATATTCTTATAACTTATATTGATGCACATGCATTTATACTGAATCATGATAAACTTATACGTAAAAACAAATATCAAAATCATCATGAATCATATAAACCAATATATCGTATCGATCATATTCGAGCAAAACTTAGACATATGCAATGGCAAGGCATCCAATTCATCTTTTACATAACTCTTGATTTTCTCAGATTTCAGTCGGGTTCCTATTCAGGTCATCAAAAATACCTCACTAACTTGTACCTTGTGACTTTTAACATAATGCTTATGTCTCCCATAGGATCCATATTTATGCTTATTCAGATTCCTTATAAACGGTACTGAACTTATACTTATAACAATCTTATACTTACTCAGGAATTACACTTATGGCAGACTTATCCTTATTGGATCTTATACTCATGACAAACTTATTCTTATCCGGGTCTTATACTTATAGCAGTCGGATCTTATTCTTATTCGGATTTCGTATACTGTACTGAGCTTATATCTCCGATCTCCCGTAGGAGTTTATAGAACTTATACTTATCCTACTCGGAGTTTACACTTGTTCGGGGGTTCCCAGAGGTATCTTAGATTACGTGAATCGTATAATCGGATTTACTTTAACTAATCTTATACTGAGTACCCGTAAGTACTTACTTGATCAAATGTCCGTTTCGCATCAAACTTGTGCTGGTATCATATCCCAACAAGTCCTAGCTTAACGTATACCCATACCTTTACATGAGCATCTCGTGAGGTACCACGGAGTTTATCCTTATCCTGAGCTTATACCTAGATACCCGTGAGGTACTATAGAAACTAATCGCATATAGGAGTACCGTAGGTACTTCGTAACTTATATTAGTACTCGTAGATTCTATACTTGTACTACGTAACCTATCCTTGTCTTAATGGATTCTACTTGTATTACGTAGTTTATTCTCGGGTATTTCCTGGATCTTATCCCGTATTAATGAGCATATACATGTATTTCGGATTTTACTTCAGAACTTATACATGTATTTCAGATTTTATACATGTATTAATGAGTATATACTTGTCTTACGTAACTTATAATCGGGTTCTAATGGAACTTTTATACTTAGTATTTCGGATCTTATACGTGTGTTACAGAACTTATACATGTATTTCAGATCTTACATGTTTATTACGTAACTTATATTTATCTTACGGAACTTATAGTTGTGTACAGGACTTATTCTTATCTTGGCGTATCTTATACTGTGTTACGTAACCCATTCTTGTATTTCGATACGTAAGTACCCGTGAGGTACTACGTAACATTTTATCCGGTACAAAAGTACTGCAGGCTACGTAACGTATCTCTTATACCCGAGGTACTGTGAGGTACCATCGGACTTATACTTATCTTACGTATACGGAGTACTAAGAGTTACCACCGAACTTGTACTTATTTATCGATACAAGAGTACCCGTAGGTACTCATGGTAACTTAATCAAATACAAGAGCACCGAGGTACTACGTAATCTACCGATACGTGACTTATCGTAAGGAGTACCCGTAGGTACTGGCCAGACTATTCAGATACGGACTTATCGTATGCATGAGTACCCGTGAGGTACTACGTAACCTATACAAATACCCGGACTTATCGGGATGCGTGAGTACCCGTAGTACTAAGGTGACTTATATGATACTCGACTTATCAGATATTAGAGTGACTCGTAGGTACTACAGACTTATACAGATATCGGACTTATCAGATATGTGAGTACCGTAAGTACTACAGACTTATACAGATAATGAACTTATCAGATGTATAATCTGTGAGTACCACAGACTTATACGTACACGGACTTATCAGATGCGTGAGTACCCGTAGTGCCTGGCTGTGACTTATACAGATAATGGACTTATCAGATACGGTGGCACCCGTAGGTACTACGTGACTTATACAGATATCGGGACTTATCGATGCAGAGGCCCGTAAGTACTACAGACTTATACAGACACGAACTTATCAGATAGTGTATACCCGTAGTACTACAGACTTATACGCATACTGACTTATCAGATGCAAGAGTACCCGTGGGCATTACAGACTTATACGATATCGACTTATCGTATGCGTATGCACCTGTGAGGTACTACAGACTTATACGCATACCTGACTTATCAGATGCAGAGTACCCGTAAGTACTACAAATTTATACAGATACTCGACTGACGATGCGTATACCCGTAGGTATTACCGAGCTTATAATTTATTGTATCGATACGAAAGCACTTCAGCATTTACTGTAATTCTATACTTGTTTCAATCGATACCTTATACCCGTAGGTACTAAGACATAGCAAATACGCAGGTAATCCGTGAGGTACTGGGCAGAACATATACGAGGTACCAGAGGTACATCTCGTATCTTTACCATATTCCGCTCTTATTCTTATTCGTAGTCTTATCATAATTGTTAGATTACCTAGACCCGCAATACGGAATGAGTAGGACACAAGACAATAAAATCAAGGTACTATACATATCGAGTGCCGTCAAGACTAATCGTAGAGTAATCAAGTACTAGTGTGCCAAGCACTCGTAGAGTGTCGTAGCACTAATCGAGAGTACCGAAGTACTAATGTGCCGAAGCACGGTCAGAGAGTGCCGCACTAATCAGAGAGTACCAAGTACTAATGTGCCGAAGCACGATCTGAGAGTGCCGTGTCATTCAATAACTGGTCTTAGGCAATTTACTAATTATATGAGTTCAATAACTTACTATCTTATAGTAGAGCATTATTAGCCACATTATAATGCCTAGCTTACGTGATCGTATTCCAAATAATCGGTAAGGTATGATGAGCATGTAATTACCCTTAATCATGTATTCTTATTCTTCTATGAATCTACGTTACCCAGGAATTGAATCAATCCAATCGGATCGTCCAAACTCAAGTTATGGCATTTCATGCCAACTAGTCGGTTTACCGATTTTACCGAGGGATAGTTTGCGATATTAATTTTTCCAGTACATTTTCTCCATATTTGACACTGGTTATTTGTGCTCCTTTAAATCTAAGGTGATAAGGGTTCATTTCCAATTGGAATCACCCAAATCGGAGCACCGAAACTCTCTGCATACGCCCGAAACAACTCGGACTACTCTATAATCAACTGATGCAGGAAACGGGCTTGCACATAGCCCCACTTTGAGTGAATTTTTGGGCTATGTAGAGTCATAATTTGGAGATACTTATTAAATATGGTTTGTTCTTCTTGAAGTCTATTTTAAGTGGCCACTTGAATCACTCAAATTGGATAAGAAAGGAGCAAGTTATGGCCAAAATACGAAAACTGGTCAGAACAGGAAAACCAGAACAAGTTCTACCGGTAGGACTTGGCCAAAAATGACCAGAATCGAAGTCCTACCGGTAGAACTTAACTTCTACCGGTAGAAGACACCCGAGAATGCCCGTAATGGTGTTTTCACATTTTTCCTTCTCACTTTAATCCATGGATCAATTCACACTTCCTACACACTTCAAACCATTCCAATTCACCTTGGAATCACTTTTCATTCAGACCCATCTTTCATTTCTATCTTCTTCAAACCTTTCCCATGAATTTCCTCCTTAAAATCATTCTAATATGGGTCTTAACCCATACACAAGTTAAACTCATGGGATTGTTAGGCTTACTTAAACCCTAACTCAATTGCTTAATATTTAACCATGAATCCAACTCAAAGAGAGGATTCCCCTACTTTTCTGTGGATTTAGAGTATTTACCAACCCTTACCTTCACAAATCTTTGATTGGGGAAGAAATCCTAACAACTCCTAGATTTGGAACTCATAAAACCTCTAGAATCCCACAAATCCATGGATTCATAATAGAGTCTATATCCTGTTAGAATCCATACCTTTTGGCTTGATCTTGCTTGATCTCCACTCCTCTTCTTCTCCTTTCTTCTACTAGCCTCCCTCCTCCAAATGAGACTCAATTCTCGTCTTTAAATCCAGATTTCCTATAAGGCCTCGTTTGCCCTCCAAACTCCATTTTTGGGTTAAGTTGCCTTATTTGCAAAAGGTCCTCCATGTTTGACCATTTGTATTTCAAGTTCCTAAATTGTATTTCAGCTTTTCCATGTCCTTCAATTTATGACTTTTAAGCCCCTTTTTGGACAAATTGACATTTTCATTCCTTAAGTTTTGTAACTTTCGGCCCTCAAGCCTGTGTTTCGCATTTAACTTATGAAATGTACTAAATTATGCTTTACAAATACCCTAAACATGTCGAAACGACTATGGTATATTTCAAGTTACAAGTCCCATCGTATAACCCAAGGCCTGTGGGGATGTTCCAGGAAAGCTTAAATCAAGATGGAGTGGTCCTTTTACAATCATTGCAGTCACACCCTTTGAAAACAAAGTTAGGGAATGAATTTAAAGTGAATGGCCAGAGACTGAAACACTATATTGGAGGAACTCTAAATGAAGAATAGTTTGGAGACTAGAAATTTGACAAAGAGAAGGAATGTTATTGAAAATTCCTACACGTGCAACAACAAGCCTAGCTAAAGACACTTAAACAAAGCAACTGTAGTAACCTAAGCAAAAAAAAATTATTCTTACCTTTATAGTTTGTTTTAGTTTGTTTAGTCTTTCTGACTTTTGATTTCAAGTTTGATTTTTATTATAGTTGATCTTTATGTTTTGTATTAATGAAAGCCGATTTTGAATTTAGTGGTTATTGTCAGGTCGAAAGAAATGATGTGTAATTTTAAACAAAATATGATAAATGAGGAAGGAATGAATGCTCAAAAATTTGTGAGAATTTTCCAATTAGTCTTCATTGTTTTTTAATTTGCTTTACATATCAATTGTGAAGTCTTGTTAAAGTAAGAAAATTGAGCTGAATTGTCCATGCTTGAAATGAACTATTATATCATAATCACATCGTATTCCCAAGCATGATTTGATGATTTATGTGCTTAAAGGTGATGCATGATGCCTTATGTGTAAGATTGATGAGATAGGATAAAACTGGGATAAAATGCATTAATTGTTGTGACATATTTGACAATTGTTGCCATAAATACCTTTTACGCCCTTCTCAATATAAGGCAATTATTTGTCGCAACAATTTAAATTTTGTCGCAACATTTTTCATTTTTCAAGGTTTATCATTTTGTGGCAACATTTTAAATTGTTGTCACGACAATTCAATTGTCGCAACATTTCATAATTGAAAAATAGTTGTCATGACAATTTTTGGCTTTTAGAATACATTTGATTTGTCACGACATTAAATTATTTGTCGTAACAATTTAAATTTCATGACAAAATTTATGCTGCCTATAAAAAGAGAAGTTAAAAAGGTTTAAAAATTTAAAAATCCTTGATATTCTTCCAAGTCGTTAGAACCCTAAAGCCTACCCTTTTTCCTTCTAAACCCTAAACCCAATCCTCCTTCAAGAAAGTCTAAACAACAGAGATTTATCCCAAATCTGAATGAGATAATGGCCGATAAACAACTCTCAAACCAATGATGACAGTTACTGAAAAAGAAATCTAGGGGAAAAGTGTTAAAGCATATATACAGGTCGAGGAAGGAAGAAAAAGGAAAAGAAGTGAGGAAAAAGAAAAGAAATAGAGTAACAAAGAAGAAGTTGAAGATTTTGCATATGATGAAGCCTATAAAGTGATAGAGAAAAATATACTAAAGAAGGATTCATTGGAGATAGGGGATTCAAGAAATTCATCTCTCAATTCAAAGTGGTGATTGAAAAGCTAGGATGGAAGATTATATGTGAGCATATGCCACCTAGGCGTGCTGCACTGGTAAGAGAGTTCTATGCAAATATGGTGGGAAGAAAGGGAACTCAGTGCTATGTGAGAGGGAAATGGGTCTCATTCCATATAAATGACATCAACCAATTGCTTAAGCTGGGCAAATTGAAAGATGGATCTAAATTCAAGAAGCTTAAAGAGAATCTAGATTTCCAAAAGATTTGTGATACTTTAACTGCTAGAAATGGGGAATGGAAGGGAAACACAAAGAATGCCTATGAATCCATAGCTAGAGGCTCACTGACTGAGGAAGCCAAAGTTCGGTTCTACTTCCTCAATTCAGTTTTGATGCCTTCCAAGAACCTGAGCACAGTGAGGCAAGATGAAGCAGTGCTCTTGTATGCCATTCTGAAAGGCTACAAGATCAGTCTGGGTAAGCTCATTGAAAAATCCATCATCAGTTATCAAGACAACAATTTTTGGGGTCACCTTCATCAAAGATGAAGAAGACAGATGTCTAAAAAGCCCCTTCTCTCACCCATACAGCCATCGCAAAACCTCCAACAATCAAAGGGAATGAGAAATTAAAAGAAGCTAAGGAGGATAGAAGAGAAAAAGAGGCTGAAAAGGAAGGAAGGAGCATTGATTTGGATGAGCAAGTTATGGTGTTAAGCACAAAGAAAAGAAGTAATGAAAGGCAAGGTAGTTCTAGTCCTAATTGAATAATTGAACCATAAGTTGAAACCTACCATAATGAATAAGGAGTAAGCTATAGGCAGTAAGGCATCAATTCAGAGCTGATAGAAATGTTGAAAAGAATGGAACAAAGTATGATTGAGAGAGATGACCAATTAAGAACCCGATTTCAAATAAGAGATAAATACTTTGATGATGAGATTAGAAAAAGGGACCAGTTCATGGATGAAGCAATAAAGCAGAGGGATTTACAAATGGAAAAAAGAACTTAAGGAAAGATATGAAATGTGGAGGAATGAGTTGATGGAGAGAGATGCAACCTACTGGGAGGAAGCTGATTGACTACTGATGAAAGATGACCAAATTGTTGATATGTTGCCACCAGAGACTTGTTTAGAATCCCCAGTAATAATGCCAAAAACTTGTTTGATTGAATATTATCATATATACTTCCTTTTTACTTTAATTATTTTTATATTTTCAATTTGGTCTACATCACTGCAAGCGCACAGGTCAACAAGTAATAAAGTGGATTATAAGTTCGCATTATTCTACAGTTGATTGGATGAGAAAATTTAAAGATCAAAAAATTTACTACTTAATACCATTTGTTCCTCTAACTCAGTGAATGGGATTAACTATCATAACTGAATTAAAAGTATTTTTATCTCTTTTTATTTAGTTAAAATGATGTTTAAAATCTAAAGGAATTCAAGGTTTCATTGAGATTTAATAACATTGGGAATGGGATCAATGTTCTAATCATCAGTTTGCATATTGTTAAAAAATGGTATAGTTATGGAATTGAATTTTGGATTTGTCCAAGAGCACAGTAGTTGTCTTGAAATGCCTTCAAACACTATACATTTCACCATTTAGAACACCATATTCTTACCCAGGTCAATGTGTCTAAGCAGCTACTTTTAGGATATGAATCTCTTTCTAAGATTTGGTTGTCTTTCCTAAACCAGTACTACTCAACCATTTCTTAGGATTGAAGTCAACTTGCCCCTATAGACAATATAACACAACTCTTGTCCAATGTATTTGGTACCTCTTTAGCATTTTGACTAGAATAATCACTTCCAACACAAGATGCACAAACATTCTACCAAAATGAGATGAAATGACAGGACCCGACCCGGATACCCTTCCAGGATTCCTTGGGTGGTCCCGCCTAGTGAAGTCCCACTGTACAAACCATAGGGAATACAAAATGGAACCCCACCTAAGAAAGAAGTAAACACATGCAGTACCACAATACCTCAATCATATAGAAAAATCCACGACCGACCTATCCAAATGTAGGTCACAACCACAACATACATAATAAGGACTAATATCAGAGCATTCTAAGAGTATTTGTGAATTTAGAGGTACAAGTAGAGATGAATAAGTCCAATACAACAAAAACAAAACAGATAGATGCGATAGTGTATGGCAGCTGTGACGGGAAGAGCAGTATCGAATCTGGAGCAAAATAAGCCCTACGAACTGTCTGGACCTAAGGAACAGATTTCAAACAATAATGTGAGATAATAAACTTTAGCAGAGTGGTGGTACAAAGTTATATGAAAATAACATTCTTTTTATTTTCAAAGATTTCTTCTCTCAAACCTCCCCAAGGTTTCACTTTAAAAGGTTCCTCATGAAATATCACAAACCCAACTTTACCCCAAGTCCAACATATGTAAATCATGCTTAACAATTTAGCCGACACAATGTTAAGAAAACTATAATCTGAACTGTACACAACATAAAGCCAATCATAAAACATGTATAGCCACCATGTAATAAAATAACCATGAAATGCACCATAACCATACGTATTAAAATAGTTATACCATATCTAAATCAACAGAACAGACCATACCATGTGTAATTCCATCATAAACCGCCCAGAAGTCTAATTCTCACGACACTCGTGGGCAACTACAATAAACCCGTGGTTACACCCGCCATCACGCACAACTAATAAACCTCCAGGTAAAATTCCAGCCATCATGTGGCAACTAACAAACTCCACACACCTCACCATCACGTGGCAACTAATAAACCTCCCGTGTAGACCCGCCATCATGTGGCAACTACTAAACCTCCGGGGCAAACCCCGCCAACACGTGGCAACTAATAAACCTCCGAAACCTCGCCATCACGTGGCACCTAATAAACCTCCAGGTAAACTTGGCCATCACGTGGCACCTAATAAACCTCCGGGTGAACCTGTCCATCACGTGTCATCTAATAAACCTCCGAGAAAACCCGGCCATCACGTGGCAACTAATAAACCTCGGGTAAACCCGGCCATCACGTGGCAACTAATATAACCGTTCCCTTACTCACATGTACTTTCCCAACAATACCGTATTAGAGTCATTCCACAAAATCTCAAGATCCCCCTTTTTAAACAATAGTTTTTTTTTTCAACGTGGTATATAACCTCAATTCACGTACTCAAAATATCCCAACACCACAGACTCATCCACGAACTCAATAAAACCTTCAAATAGTTAAAATGTAGACAAAACTCATAATAGAAACATACAACTTGTTTAATATGAGACCGAAAATCATATATGTATGCAAACCAACCATCTAATCAAAATGCGATATATGTAAAATATTAAATCATAATAGATATACTAACATAATAATTCCAATAATTTAAAAACATATTAACCACTCATGCATTGCGCACGCCCATTCTTGCTCCCCCAGCTCGTCTCCCGCCATGAGTGCCCTGTATTATAAATAAAATACCACTTAGGCTCCAATAATTGGAACTAACGACATTGGGATCCCAAGGTCTTAGTATAATTTTTTTAGAACTATGAAAAACCCGCAATGGACTCGACATGCCCAATTACACAAGCAGGCTCTATAAAGACTGATACTCAAAATCGGGCTTTTCGCCCGGAGCTAATTTCTAAATTGAACCGCCTAATAATTCATAACAACATCCACCTCACTAATCCATCTCCAATTCTTGCCTAAATTCAACAACACTCAATTCTCAGTCCGGGGTAAAACTCTCCCTGCATCATCCGAAACGACCTAAAACGAAAAACTAATCAAACGATGTCCAAAATTACAAACCACATACATCAATGGAAAGCCCAAGAGACCAGGAACTCATCGCACTCACACACTTTTTGGCCTTCAACTTAACAAATAAATAAACTCAGATTATTTGGTACCGGGTCGTTGCATGAAACTCTGTAACACAAATTGATAAACCATTAGGTGGTCCTTATGCCTCGGGAACACACATCTGTTGTCACTCAGAAGGGAACCTTGAAGTCAGAGGTTAAAACATCCCCTATCACAATGATATTTAGAGTATATTAGTTCTAAGGGTATAAATTTAGCATACCCCTAAGGCTACTACACTTTGCTCTCAAGAACACACTTCTCTGTGTCACTCAAAGGGGTCTTGGAAATCACAGCACAGATACAACATCTTGATGGGTAGACTCCATTGATACTTAGAACGACTCTTGAAACGAACAATACCAAATACATCAATCCATCATTCAAACCACAACATTCATTTAAAATACCACAAAAACGGTAATCAAAACACCAATCCCTTCCCAAAGGGAGCTAACCTTCCATAATTGGATCACAAGTGATAATGACTAGTTGATCAAAAAAATTCATTGAAACTGTAATCAAAACTGAATAAAATGGTTTCCACAAATATTTTAAATATCCACTGAAGTTCAGACGACAATGGAGTTTGATATACAACTACCCTAACTCAATATTACAGCTCAAATCAACTACTCTAATCTTAAAAATGAAAATAAAAATTAAAGAAAAATAAAATAAGAAAATAAAAATATGTACAAAAGCTTCAGTCTCTCTCTGTGTTCTTCCTCTACTGATTCTCGAGTACCTCTATATCTCCTTTCTATGCCCTATCTCTTTCTATTTATAGGCTCAATTAATGTTGGGCCGAAATTCTAGGCAAATGTCATGGGTTTTAGTGTAAGCCCATTTAATTACATTGTCGTGACAATAGTAGAAATGTCGCGACATTACAACATCCTTGTTTGTCTTCAAGCTTTGTCGTGGCATTGTTGCAACAATTGTTAATTGTTGTTGTTGTTCTCTAGAATTGCCTTTTAAGTATTTTTTGTGACAAAGTTTGAAATGTCTCGACAATCACTTCTAATCTTTTTTCATCCAGATTTTGTCTTGACACTTTCCCTATTTGTTGTTCAACCCTTGATCTCTGGTAAATTGTCACGACAAACTTTCGATTGTCACGACAATGCTAAAGTGCTAGTTGTCTTCTAAGTTGTTGTAAGATTGTCGTGACACTACTACTTGATCTTTCTCTTGGGTCATTGTCGCAAAAAATGTTCAGTTGATTCCCCAAGATCATTGTCGTGACAAACTTTTGATTGTCGCAACAAATATTTTGTTGATTTCTCAGATACTCTTCTTAGTACTTGTTGGGACAAAGTTTGAAATGTCGCGACAATCATTCTGCCTTCTGCCTTGTAATGTGTGGCGATAATTCTTGGAATGTTACAATAGCTTTCAGTTGTCTTCTTCCTTGTGCTATGTTGCGACAACTTTGGAAATGTCGCGACAACTTTCAATTTTCTTCCATGGGATTCTTCTCAATATTTGTCGTAACAAAGTTTCCATTGTTATGACATTTTTTCTGCTATTTGCCTTTATTTTTGTCGTGACAATATTGAGATTGTCATGACATTACATGCTTCCTACCTTAGCCAAATCAACTTCTTTTCTTGCTCTTTTTGCTTGTTTTTCTCTGAATCCCTACAAAGCACAAATGTAGGTGAAGATTCCATATTTGTGCATTAAATTGAACATCCAGGTCTCAAATATGCATGGAAAATGGACTTAAAATTAGATGAATTTCACATTCATCAAACTCCCCCAAAATTCAAGTTTTGCTTGTCCTTAAGCAAAGAAAAGACTCATTGTTTGTCCTCAAGCAATTTAAACTAATTTTAAGGCAATTTTTCTTCTCAACAATCTTCTAAAAATATATGAATTTGATTCAGAAACCCGTGAAAATCTATTTTTTCGTAAAAAAGTAAAAAAAAATAATAATTTTGGCTGAAACCAGAACGCTTTCTGTGAACTTGATTTAGACAAACCACCTCATCATGAATTCTCCTCACGAAATCTAGTAACCCAATCGATTCTGCCACCCCGAGACAATGGAATTTCAGTGTTTTTCGAGGCACCTATGTCGTGACACATGGAGTATGCTACACAGCACCTTGAGATGGACATATGGCATGATAGCCATGTGGAGTAGCAAGTGACACATGGAACTTAAATGAATGGCTCATTGAGAGCCAAGTGTCACATGGAAATAAAAATCAAGAAAATAAGAAAAATGTGAAGAAGACATTTGGCAAAGGTAGGAAAGTGGGGGGAAACATCCCCACTTTTGGATAAATTCAATGGAAGGAAAAAATAGAAGAAAAGGAGGAAATCCAAAAATAAAAATGGAGGAAAATTGGACATAGGAGAGAAAGATGAGGAAAGAGGAAGAAAGGAAAAGGAGCACTCTTCCTGCGTCTGACGGTCTAAGAATTAAAGCCTAGTCCATGCAACGAGCTACGTCAGTACCAAAACCAGGGAGTTTCGATCAAACCCAAGAGGTAGGGAATTTTCCTACTCGAGTTATTTCTGCCTAAAGGCCATTTAATGGCTCATGCTCTTCGGGTCAGACCTGTCGTGGATTCAAATTCCCGAGATTTTGGGACTGAATATTGGAAAATTTTTAGATCGCTCTGGCAGTCCTGGGATCGTGGTTTGAGGCTTGGTTTTGATCTCTGGACTGCACAGTCTAGGTTTATGTGTGTTGTTGCTGGAAATGAATAAATATGTTGCTCAGATATCCGGGACTGAATTTTCAAACTATTATTTGATTTTGTGAGTTGTATTTATGTGGTATTGCAGGAAAAATGAATATCATGTTGTTTGTGTGAAAATCATGTTAATATATGCTTGTTTGATGTATTGACATGAGATATATAGTGAATGAAAAATTATATGTAGAAAATATAATTATCCATGATTTGGAAATGTTGCATGTAGCTCTCATGATGCATAAAATATAAGGGCATGAAATGCCATATTTCATTTCATATGCACAAAGAGCATCGCTACGAGCCTGGGTGTGTGTGCTGGTAAATGGTTATCTCACTCATTCTGTAAATGTGTGTGAGCCTTAAATGAGACAACGCTCCAAAATTGAGACTCACTAAGCTGTATAACATGAAAAATATATATAAGTGTGTCGTGGAGCAAGATAGTGCAGATCCCTGCACCCCCCCCTCTCTCTCCCTAGGGTAAAGACCCACCATTCGCGACATACATGATCACTGGCTGTGAAAGACAATAAAAATGTTGAAAAGGTGCGCGGCATCCTGCGGTGTGAACCCGAAAAATCCGTGGCCCACAAATGCATAAACACACTGGATTTGATAAAATCAAATGAACATTGGAGGATTTTCCAATGGGTCTTGAGTTTTTAAAACAAAAAGATTTTGTTTGAAGAAAAGAGTCATTAGGTGAAACACCAGGGTTTCACACTTGGAATTTGCGTGTGTGAGGGAGTCGATCAGGACTAGTGTTATGGGCATGAGGAGTCTCATCTCATCCATGACATGAAATATTCCATGTAGGATTGCATTTTCTATATGGAATGTGGTATGATGTGTGTGCCATTACAGAGAATTTAGGGTGGGGAGTAGCCTCTATAGGAGAATTTCATCGGGCATTGTCACCCACTGTGAGACCCCTTTCTGCTGTGTGGAGTGTATGCGAGATGACACTACGAGGTCACATTATGAAGGAGGCTGATGTGTGGCTGTTTACCTTTTTCTATATAGACTAAAAACCCCTCAAATGTGCATAGTTACAAGAACCTTACACTCATTGCACCCATGTCACTGATAAATCTCCATTTAATTAAATAATCTCTTGGCCTTTGATGTTCGTGGATTTTGAAATTTGGGTTTAGTCTATGACAATTACAAGTGCACAGTCATACAAGTATTAATCTAAATAAGTCCGTGTATCATTCCCATGAGATTGACATGAATTAGAGATCAAGTAATTCTAAACTACTAAAGTTCTATGCTATTTGGACTAAAAGAATTTGATAATTAATTCTATCTACTAGATAATAAATCCTAGACTATTAACTAAAACTAGAAATTGACAGAATATGAAATAAACTACAAAATTTCAGAACTAAATACTGGATTTAATCTGTTCCATGTTAGAAACGAAAACTAATGAAATATAATGAAACAATAATTTCGCATGAAAATACATTGCTCATTGGAATTGATGGACCTGATTTTATTCAAGATTTGCTCATATGTTGCAAATTTGGATTTCTCCATATTCACTATTAGAATTCTTGTTTCTCTCGAAATCAGGTTTCTGCTTACGCTACTTCAGATTTATGCTTTCTTTGCAAGATCGCAGTATTTTTCTTTCTCAATACTACACCCAATTCTTGTGACTACAGATCTTTCGGTATTCTCTTCTCAAGATTTTAGCAAAAGTTCTATAACTTAATTGGTGGCTCATCCTTTTATCTATCTGTCATTCTTCCCTTGATTAACCTAAGCTAACACGGTTGGGAACTTCCCTAGATTAAGGTAACTTCTCTCCGATTATTTATATTGTTAAATACTCCCTAACTTCGATTATGAGCGAATGGGGATTTATCAAAATTAACTTCTTCGTAGAGCTCAACAGCTTTCGTCAATAGTGAGTCTATCATACCTGTAGTTAATGCTCTGCCTCTCAGAATCTCCGTCCTCAGGTCACCTGTGCAGGGCATCCTGGAAATCGTAGCAAGATACATTCCTCAGCACCCAGCATTCACTTCACCAGACTGAACTTATCAATTTAAAAACAACACTACAAGTAAAATCACTACCCAAATAACGTTCTCCTGATTATTTTCGTAAAAGATCAGAATTAACTATATTTCAAACTAAGAGAACTCAAGCCTAATTACTCGCAATGTGATTAAAGAAATGGAGCACCGATCACGCGCAACCACTATAATAGCAATGAAACTGAGAAAAAATGAACTCTAGAAATTTGTCAAGATTTCATAAATTTTCAAGTAGCAATTTTAAGAAAATCACATAAATAAAACCAGCTCTAATCGTTTCTGCACAGTTAGCAGATGTAGATCCAGAAAAGAAATAAAAATGAAAAATAAAGAAAATAAAGAAAATTCTACTCTAAACTATACACTGAGTTCCTCTTCTTCTTTCGGTGGTAGTGAAGATTTGAAGCTTACTTTACTATTCTAATACCGTTCATTTATACTATCAAAAAGAAACTAGGTCGAATCCCTAAAAGCTCTAGGTGAACTCCCAAAAGAAAGCCCAACATCATCCTCCTCACACGACCTAGGGGAAGCTGATGTTACGATATGGATTTCCCTCGCTTGCTCTTGTCTGGGCCACACCCTCGTTGGCTCGCTGCGCACCTGCCAGATTCCTTTGGTACCGCTTGGATTAATGGTCACCTTTTAGCTTCAGGTTCCTTAATAGTCAGATGTCGCTAATTAATCGCTTCACGCCGATCGTTGTCTTTCTCTTCTTCTGGCTTTTGAGTCACGACCTCAGTTCTGAATCAGGACTTCTCTTCCTTTGGTCATAATCGCCCTTGTCGCAACAAATTTCCTCCTTCCAACCCCATTGCAAAGTCACACTTGTTGATGTCACCTCATGTTATTCTTTTCACGCGTAGTCCTAATTGCTCAAAAGTAGCTGCGAATCTGGATTTCTTCTCGCTTCATTCTTCTTCGTGTCGCGACCGAACGAAAGTGGTCGCTACATCGCTTTGTGATCCTGGTTAATAAATGGTCGTGAATCTCTGGGCTTTCTTTGCAAGGACTTCTGCCTAGCTTCGTCAGTTGCAGACCTCCTTTGTGTTCTTATCGATCGATCCCCTCGTCACATCATTGACGCCGACCCTCGAATATATTTATTTTGTGTCATACATCGTGAGTGGTAAGGCGAATCAAGATTCTACCTTGATTATTCCTAGTCTCACCCCACACTTCTCTGTCGCAACCCTTCACTTGTCGCCTGGTCACTGGCCCAAGCTCAACTTCAAGTCACGACTCACTTACATACTTGCTATTCTTCCCAAAACCGATCTTGGTGATGTTATGACTTGGAATTGACTGAACAAATAAGCTTCATGTCACGCATCTGATTTGCAGCTACGCCATTTCCTCAAGCCAGAGGGTCGATCTTTTTTATTACTGGAATTTTAAATTATAGTCGATTTTTCACAAAATTAAATTTGAGTAAAATATCCTTCACATTTCGTATATGATTCAACATTTATCTTGTAATATGCTTAGAAAATGGATTAAAATCAAATGGGAGTTTTGACTCATCAAATTCCCTAAATTCAAAATTTGCTTGTCCCTGCTGAAAGAAAGAAATTGTTTGTCCTCAAACAACAAGCTTAAATTTTATGACATTTTTCTCGATTCACATCGCCTTCCTAATCCATCCTCTTAATCCTGAAGTAGGAGACAGTTAAACATCATTTTAAACTTCGCCCCGATTCAAGAAAAGAAATGGTAGACTTCTACTACAAATCTCCTCTTTGATGAAATAATGTATTTAGACAATTCTTCAACAAGTCTCTGCTTTGTGTGTGTGTGTAAAAGTGTGTCTTCAACTTTCATCTTCATGTTGAAAATTAGTTAATCTTCTAGGATTCCTCCTTGACTGTTGGTCAAAGTCCTATAGGCTTGTTTCCTTTTCATATTGATCTCCTACTTACTAGGTAATGTAGCGACTCTAAGCCCGGCTCGAATCTGGACAGGAGTTCGAAACGAAACCCCGGATGCTCGGTTCATTTCTTTTATTCCGTGTTATTAAATCTCTTTTTCAAAAGTTGTCGCTGACTAATCCCCGCGACTTGATCCGAATGTAATGATCCAAACGAGTCCCTCGCTTAATTCAAGCATTTTCATTTATCTTATCAAAACATTTTATTAATTTGTTTAGTTGCGGAAGGGCCACTTTTGGGCAAGCCTATAATCATTTACAATTTCAAAGCAATTCGTAGGGCCCATAAACATTAACAAAATACATTTACAAGGAAAGGCATTCTATGCCCTTTTCAAAATGATATACAAAAATCAAGTTTCAGGGTTTAACTCTTTTGTTTACAATACACCACTTGTTCAAAAGATGATATGCAAAATTACGGAGTATACACTTTTACGCCGTACTCTCTCTATGACTCTGCGCTGCGCGATCTTGGCCTTCTTTTCTTTGCTTACTCGATACTACAAGATAGATAAAATTCACACGCCTAAGCATTTTCATGCTTAGTGGTTCTATACAGCTTCTATTCCAATATTCAATTTAACTCCTGCATGCATTTAACATTGCCATGGCTAATATATCAACATATACTATGCTATTCATTTCCATGCTTTCTTAATATACAAATCATTTACTATATCATATCATGCATTTTCAATGCAACAATTCATTTCAGTTGACCAATCTATGATTTAAGCATATTCATAAAATCTCATTTACACCTTTCATATCAATGTTGGTTATTTCACTTTGACTATTCACCTTCGTGATTTCTAACGGATTCCGCTTTAATAAATCCCGCCTTATTATCATTCGGTGATGTGCTTTCACATTTATCTATTCGGTCTCCCATCATGACGGATGCTGTTTGGTGCACCTCGGCATGTGTATCGGGACAATGCCATACGCCATCAGCGACAGCATCCAAACATGAATCCCGCCAAGTGGGACATTTCCTTCAATGCCATACGCCATCATGACGGATGCCGATTAGTGCATCCGCCAAGTGGGACATTGACAATTCTGGTGCCTTCGTGGATTCGGGATCGATCGTGCATCCCGCCGACGACCATTCAGATATCATTCGGGCTTCACAATTCCGACGGATTCCGTTTGATGAATCCCGGCCCCATCATCGCTCACTTTTCATTCGCTTTCAACATCACATTCAATTCCATATTCACTCGTGATTATCTTCAAAGATATACCAATCTATGTACTTAATTCATATACTCATTCATGCACTCATTTCATAGTTACTTGGTGATCTACCAAAATACTTGAAATAAGAATAGAGTTAGAGAACAAACTAAAGCTGTCGAATCTAGCTTCCTTCTCTTCGATCTCGGTCCTAGGTTAGGCGATCATCACCCGTCCCTAGTCAATAACATTCACGCCACTCTTAGTGGATAAACAATTGTTAAACAATTTTAGTGGGAATTTTCATAAATTTATTTCCTTTTGTTAAAAGTCTTGGGTTAAGACACAAAGTCTGCCTGAAGACGAATTCGCCGAGGCGAAGCAAAGCTTCGCCAAAGCGGTGAGGTATGGTACGTTTTTCACTTAGTTCTATCCTTATTTGAACCCCTATTATTCATTTCTTAGGGTCCCTAGACATCGGTATACGAATACGGGACTTAACGGTGCGAAAACATGTCAAAACAGGGCTTCTGGAACAACCTGTACCGGTACAGCCTTGACCTGTACCGGTATAGGTTGCTCTCCATCATTGTACTTCAGACAGTTCAAACCTCGTATCGCACAGTTGCCCATCGCCTATTTGCACAAGGTGTACTCAGATACTGAGACTGTGACGGCATGTGCTCATTTTCTCACTGGATGTCTTGGATTTTGCAATTTTTTTCACATTTTCATCTACCAATCTTCTCCAATACATCCCATATCAAAAATCCACCATGGAATCACTTCAAAACAACTCCAAAAGTGGTTTAGAATCAATGAAAATCCATTTTCCCTGCTAGGACTTTCTCTCAAAAATCCAAACTATGAAGATGAGGTTAGGGTTTGATCTATTACCTTGAATCTCTTCCAATCTCTTCTTGTATGGTGTTTGGTCTTTTAGGAGGAAGAAATGGGAACCAAACCCAACCAAAGTTTGATCTCTTCCAAACCCTAGCTTTTTCTCTCCTTTCTCCTCCCCTTCTCTCACAAAAACGGCATTGCTCTTAAAATGAGCCCTAAGACCACATTTTGGCCTTTAAAACTCCTCCTTTAGTGTAAGGCCATGTTTGGCCTTACACCTTACTTAAATTCTCATTTTCCCTTTTGGCCTTAAGTCACTTAATTATAAGGCCCTTGTTCGCTGCCACAATAAATCCAATTCTCCATTTTCGTCTCCTATTATACTTTCGCCATTCATTTTATCACAATCTACTTAAACATCTATTCTTTATAACAATTGACTCCTTAGGTCCTCATTTTACAAATTTTCCACATTTTTTCCTTTTCACTGGGTTTATTTTCTGTTCAATATATTTTCAATTTAGCATATAAAATTCAATCATATGCTCACTTTTCAATTTACATTTTTCAATTTATCAATTTATCAAATTACATTTTAAAACCCAAGTTTGACTCCTAATTCATACCTTAATATAGTAATAAAATTCATTATAAAAATTCTAGGTATTTTTGGGGCAAGCATAGGTAAATTCAACCTTCTGGCATCAATGAGGTCTCCTTCTCAAGCTTGTAATGTCATTTAGGTAACGGTAGATAATGGGAAAATTTAAGTTGCAACTCACCCAGTTTCCGGCTTTTTCTTTGTAATTATTGCCTTCAGCTTTCTCCCTTTTTCTTCTTTGTACTTGTTGATTCTCCTCAATCTTGGACTGATTCATATTTTTGAATTCTTTTCATGGAATTTTGATTTCCACTTGCACTTTATTCAGGCCAGTTCCCTTGTTCTAGAACTCTTTTGCTTATGTTTTCAAGGTTGTGAATAGTGCAATGCTTTTGTCTTCTTAGGCTTTATTACCGTTAGAGAACTTTTGGCTAGTAACTCCCATACCAGCTGGCACAGGCATTAGGTGTTAAAACACCCTTACGAGCTTAATTGTTCAAAGGAAATAGGCCACAAGACAAAACTTATTCCCTTTTTCATTAATTTTTGCTTCTTTATTTCTTCTCCTCCTACCTTGTAATATTTGGAAGTATTTTTCCCCCAGACTTGTTTCTTCCTTTACAGTAGACCTTTCTATACTGGAAACTGGATAAATTGGGTTCTTTTCTACAGGATTATTGCAAGGAAGGGAATTCAGGTTTTCAGTTGCTGTTTATTGAAGAAATAAGGTTTGTTTGGCTCAATTATTGGAACTAGAGGGTATGCTTTAGCATATATTGAGGGTAGGCTTGGAAAAGCTCAAACTGCCAAGGATGGCCTCTATCACTTTTCGTCAATGCTTTTACCTAAGATTTTGCCTCAATCAATAATCTAACAAGTTCTAGGACTATGGACACTTAATCATGAATTTCCCAGAAGATGTTCCTAATTCCTCTCAAAGTTTCATGAGTTTTTTTGACCAAGTGTATTATTTCTTCAAGACTTGTACTTATTCACTATTTATTTACATTATTTTCAACTGTGTTATTTCGTCTTCGCCAATATCCATTTTTCCAATTTTTGCAATCTAAACTGATTTTTTAGTTATTCAAAGCCGTAACTCCTAATTCCAGCCTATTAACCTGTGCTCTTATTTTTCCTGTATTTTTTTTTCTTGGGAGAAGAACATAATTTTGGTTCATGAAATTCTTGTACAGAAAAGGCATTCACAATCGATATATTAACAACAAATGACACAAACACAAAATTCAGTATATCATGTTCATCATTTAAACAACACCCAATTTTTCTTTACAATCAAAGTTTCATTCAATTATGCAAACAAAATCCAAATGCTAAAAGAGAGTAATCTATCAAATGAAAATTAACTATAACACAGACAATTTGTTGAATAAAATGTATTTCTATTAAAAATTTGGGAAATGTATAGATTGAGAACATGCTAGGAAAATTTTTAGGTTCCCTTTCTTCTTTTGTAGGCTCTTGGTGGTACAATGTTAGGAGGGTCTACATCAAAACTGGCCTCGTTGGGATCAAACTTAGGAAATTTCATCTCATATTTTTATCTCTCGATTGCAAGGGGAATCTCTTTACCTCTTCAGATATACTTCACTGCTTAGCTGCACTCGCACCGACGAAAGTGTTCATTCTTCCCTACCCGACAACTGTCCCTTCTAACTCGAAATACATTCCCAATAGTTTGACAAATTCTAAAATGATCAAGTCCAAGCTCAAAACCAAGTTTTTCTTCTATAATGCATTTCATTGTCCTCCCCAACCGATCTCTATCCTTCATTAATCTCTCAAACTCCTTGAACAGTTCCTTGTATAAATGCTTGAACCCCTTAATCTTCCTTAGCATGTTATTCTCCATTTTTGTCTCTTTCTTCTTCAGTATGTTGAGCAAATCAGCATCCCTTCTTAATTGATTATTATAGAATGCCTGCATGTTTGTATTTATTCTTTCCATCATTCCTTTCTTCTGTTTCTTCAAGCTCTTCTCTCGTGTTCTTCTCTCCTCGATCCTCCATTTTCCTCCCATATCTGCTCCTTTTCTTCTAGCTCAGAAGCCTATAAATTCTTTCTTTGATTTAAGGTCGCTTTCCTATTTAAGTTCTCTCTCTTCCATCTCCCTTTTCATTGCTCCGAGTAATCAAGGATTCGTGAGATTTCCCTTCCTCCTCGCCCTAGATACTTCTCGCTACGCATGCAATTGTTCCCGTAATTTGAAATGAAGGATGGGTTGGGCTTACCCTGAAAGGTTCTTCTTCTTCTGTTTCCAGAAGGGTGTTGTCTGGCACTTCCTCTATTTCTCTTATATCATTTCCTTCATTTATCTCCCCGTCATTTCGATTCGCTACCTAATTCGTGCCATAAGAGGTGTAATTTAATCAACAAAATTTATATCCTAAATCCTATCACAGAAGTCAAGCTACTCGTAGTGTAGCAAATAGGGTCAAACATATGGGATGGGTTTTCTTCAGACAAATGATTTATAAAGTGATTCAAAATGGTGAATTTCAATTTAGATTTTATATTGTTAAAAACAGGGATTTTGGTAAAAATAAAGGTGGGTTATGGTTTACAAAGCAAACTAAAATAAGAAAAATATAAATAGAACTCCTTGAAGTGTCTACCACTGTTTAGGTTTTAAGGCAACCAACATGTCCTCTGTCTTTTTCTCGTGTCGGGAGGATGACATATAGTCATTTCCTAACTGGATCTTCATTTAGCTTTTAAAAATTAAACCCTATGATTTTCCTTTTGACAACAGCACTTATTGAACATTAATGCTCCTGCATAGCTGAAAAAACGTGCCTCCCCATCTACCTCACAAAGGATAAATAGAAAGCAACTAATGAATATCAAGGATCTAGCACAAGCATCCACTAAACCTAAAAAGATCACAAACACTCGCTCTAAGAAGGCACATCAAAGAGTTCTAACATAGAGGAGAAATAGGAACATAAATGAAAATAAATGCCTACGTTAAAAATGTGAGGACCGCGCCTTACCTTAAATCCTAGAAGCCACAGCTCCTCCTCTTCAAGGAGAAAAGGTTCAGGCTGGGCATCCTCCTCGAGTTGTCATCCCCAGAGAGTGCTCGTAGCCGAGGAAAGCGGAGAGAAATGAAAGAAAATGGAGAAAGGAAGCTGCGGGGAAACTGCCGCCCCTAGCTCTCTATTGCCGAATTGATTGATTCAAAGTTTGTACAGACTGAGGCTTATATAGGTGCTCAGTGTATAGGAAATTACCAAAAAGAACGAAACCAAAAGCTAATACAAGGATAAATTTGGAAGAAACAACAAAAACATCAAAGCGTCAAAAGCAAGAACGGGCAGCAGGATGAACAATGGCTGGAGAGGTGAACAGTGCTGCAGGATGCAAATTTCGCAATGCTCCATTTTTCTTCACTTTTTGCTCTTCTTTCCTTCTGGGATCTGATCTGCAACGATGAGTTTGACTCGAGAATTCTTCGTGCTTGGATCGACTCAACAATTTGACATAATTAATGTAGCACAAAATTTCTTACAAAATACGATCTGATGATAGAATAGTAGGGACCTTAATGTGCAAATCGGGTTAATTAGAATGATTAGTACACAAAAAGCACTCAAAACCTATAATAAATAGGGTTCAAAATGGCGCTTTTTGGGCACTAATCACTACCATCACTTCCTTTTGCCTCTTTCCTTTGGGTCCCTTTGTCACTCCTATTAGGGTTAGAGGGGAGACCCGAGGGCATTTCTCTTCTTCCTCCCACATTCCCTTTACTCCTGCCCAGAGACAAAGTCTCTTAGCCAGTGGTAGGAGTGAGGATCGACCCTCTCTTATTCTGTGATGGTATCCTCGATGGACTCTTCCATCGAGATCACTATGTTCATTTACCTCCCATCCTTTAAAAAGGCATATAAAATGATGGCTTCCTGTTCCCTGACTGAGCAAAGGTGTTTTGTAGGAACTATCACATAACAGATGAAGTAAAACCAAACCTTTGCTTCTTCAATGAGGGCTCCCCTTTTGATGGCATGGTGGGGATTCTTCTTCGTGACCTCCCATTTTCCTTCTCCTCCAGTCGACCGATTCAGTATCTTTTCATAGTTTGGATTTTCTATCAACTTCTTATACTTCAACCCGTGCTTAAAATCTCTCAGGAATTTAAACAATTCATTTTATCCTTCTATCCCGAAAGGCACCCAAACACCTCTCACATAAACTGAATCCTCCTTAATTCCCACCATATTTGAGTAAAACTCCCTGACGAGAGCTGAAAATCCACGAAGCCTTGTGCTCGAAGAATCCCAAACCTCTTCTCTGTGCTTCTGGCAAATCAGTTTCCTAAAACCCCTTTCACACAAATTCTTTGTCAAACAATACCTTGTTCCACAATTCTTGAGCTTCTTTTGAAATGAAGTCCTTGTCTTCTTCTGTTGCTTCTTTTTCTGGCTGTTCATCTTCATCTGGCTGGGTTACTTGTTCGACATTGATTTCTTCCCTAGGTTGAGATTCCAGGCCTGAACCTCTTCCCTTCAGCTAACATTTTCACTTGTGATTTCATTGATCAGGTTTGTTAGAATTGTGATGTCATCTTGATTCTTGCCATGATTGAATATTAAGTGATTTCGACAGCTCGTTTTACGGTTTTAGGGTTTTAAGATTCAAAAGCGATGGATGCGAAGTAGAAAGGTTAAGGATGATGATTGAAGTTAGTTGAAATTTGGAATGGAAATTAGGTACCGATGTCATGATTGTGATACGGGGGGTCGCGACATTAAATTTGGAGCCTCTTAATTAATGATTTGTAATGAATTTTAATTTTAATGCTGGAACGCCCAAAATGAAAGGTTTTAAAAACCTATTTTTATTTGAGAATTGGACAATTTTGGTTGCAACCTAAGATTTTTGTTGCGACCTGAAATGTGGTCACGACAAGGGAATTGATGTCCCGACCTGTTATTTTCTTAGTTATTTCACTATGAACCCACTTCACCGTCACAATTTCTCTCCGTCTCTACTTATTGTTAACGCCTGTTCTCTCGTTGCAACTTATGAATTGTTGTTGCGTAATTAAATTTTTCAAGTCTCCTTGAAATATCAAATTCATATGCAATTTTAATTATTCCAAATCATCAAACAAATACAATTCATCTTCTATCATTCAAATTATTCAACAAATCCATTCAAAGATAGCCCACTTAAAATTTAAACAAATTAGCTAAAATTCCCCAAACTTTCAATCATTCCATATCGCATAAATTTATAAGAGTTCAGAAAAGATATTAAATTTCTTTTGTCTCTTTTGCAGATTGAAGTTTGATTGTGTATGTCTCCTTTGCACATTTTTATTGTTCTGCAAAACTAAAAAGAAAAATATTTATCTACTTTTCAATCAATAATGAATAAATCACACAAAGCTATTAGAAATTTAAAACACAAAAATATAACACTATATTTAAATTAAACACAAAAAATATAACAGAAAACTTAAAACTGATGTGGATTGCTCTCCACAAAGTTAACAATTTTTATTTTGGGCTAGACTCACAATGTATTTCCGTTTCTTCAAAGTTTCATTTAGAACTAAAAGTCACTCTTCCACTTGCATTCTCAAGGTATGTTTCAACTCTCCACTCATTAACTGAATTTCATGATTATTGCTCTTAAGTGTCACCGCTCCAAAATGTGTGCCGGATACTATCAGATATGGTCCACTCCATTTGTTTTTAAGCTCCCTTGGAAAGAGTCTTAGTCCTGAGTTGAATAACAAAGACCTGGATCTCCCGCCTTGAATTCCTCCTCGTGCCTTTCATCATGCCAATTTTTGTTTTATCTTTGTAGATTCCACTAATACAGCTTCATTCCTCAAACTCTTCCAATTCATTTAATGAGTAGCCTCTCTTCTTGGGGTTACTTTGAAATCAAAATTTAGCTTATTAATGGCCCACATAGCTTTATATTCTAGCTCAAGAGGTAGGTGGTAGGGTTTTCCATAGACAAGCTTGTATGGGGACATTCCAATGGGAGTTTTAAAAGCAGTCCTGTATGCCCAGAGTGCATCATCAAGCTTCAAAGACCAATATTTTCATCGGAGTTTACGTTTTTCTAAGAATTCTTTCTTTAACTCCTCTTATTGGAAATTTTATTTTGGCCATTTGTTTGAGGGATGATAAGCCAAGCTCATAATGTGTTTGATGTTACATTCCGCCATGAGTTTTTCAAACACTTTATTTCAAAGTACTCTCCATCATGGATTATAGTTTCAGGTCCTGGGACCCATCAGAATATTTTTCAGAAAATCCCATAAATCGTGCTAGCACTACTTCGGGACAATGTTGCCTTAACCCATTTTGGATACATAATCCACACCTAGGAGTATGTATATATTTCCAAATGAAGCCGAAAAGGCCCTATAAAATCCATTCCCATACATCAAATAATCGCACTCACCAGATATCACTTTCATAGGCATTTCATGCCTTCAATATATTTCCATTCTTTGGCATTGATCACAGAAGCTTCACCCATTCAAAACAATTCTTAAAAATAGTAGGCCAACAAAATCCCGATCGAGAATTCTTGTGAGTCGCTTTGTTCCTCGCAAATGTCCTCCATATGGGCGACATGACATCTTGAAAATTTGCTTGCTCATTTTCCGTACACATCTTCATGACTTCATATCACCCTCTTAAACAAAGAGGTCATCCCCATACGTAGGCACTGCTTGTCGGGCCCCATTCTTTTTCTCTCCGCTGTAATGACCCTGTGGCATAATCTCCACAAGCTAAGTTCACAATACTCAAGATACTCAAGGTGGGATGGAGCGATACCTGGAACAACGCTCATTTGGAAAGTTTTCTGCTATTTCCCTTTTTTCTTCTTGTATAGCATGTTTTTCCACTATTGACAAGTGATCAGCTATCACATTGTCACAACCCTTTTTGTCTTTTATTTCTAAATCAAATTTCTCTGCACACACACCATCAATCTCGCTTTGTTTCTTTCGCCATTAGATATTTAATTGATGCATGATCGTTGTGTATAATAACATGAGACTCCAAATACTGTATGTTTGAATTTTTCACATGCAAATACCATTGCCAACATCTCCTTTTCGCAGGGGTAAAGTACTTTCCCGAGCTTCATCAAGGATTTGCGAAGAGCAAGATAGCGGCTCAATTTTTTTCAACTTCATTCTAATACACCAATATAAAAATCACCTGTATCACACATGATTTCAAATTCTCTCGCTCTAATCGCTTTGCTATGATGGGAGCTTCAACTAGTCCTGGATTTGATTTCTTCAAAAGAATTCTCAGGATACCCATCAAAATCAATCCTCAGATCTTTTTCCAAAGCGAATCACAGAGTGGTTCAGCACTTAGAAATCTCTCGATAAACCTTTGTAAAATCCACATGTCCTAAGAAACTTCTAATTCCTCGACCAAGTGGTGAAATTAATTTGCTTATAATTGAAACTTTGCTTGTCTACTTTTACCACATAAATCATGTGCCCAGACAATTCCTTCAGAATCATAAATGGCATTTTTCCCTATTCAGATCTAAATTTGTCCTTGCACCTTTAAAGTATCATCCCTAAGTTATGCAAAGAATCGTTCAAAATCGGATCCATACACTGTGGAAATCTCATCTATAAAGATCTCCATAACTTCTTTACCTAAATCCTATAAAATATATATAGACATCATGTATCTTTGGAAAGTACTGTGAGCATTACACAAACCAAATGGCATTCTTCGTTTGGTGCCAATGTACCAAATGGGCATAAAAGGGTTTCCCTGATCCCTGGTGCAATGGCAACTGCTATATCCAGAGTATCCATCAAGAAAACAGTGCCAGGGTGTCCTCGCCAACCATCGAGCACCTGACTAACAAAGGTAGTGGAAAATGATCCTTCATTATGCTGTTTAGTTTTCTCTGAGTCATCACACACCCCCATCCTCGTCACAGCTCAGAGAACTACCATTCTTTCATTTCGATCACGCTGAATCCAATCTTCAGGAAGCACATGCACCGCTCACCCTAAGAACTATCCGATATAGCATATATAAAACCTGCATTCAACCATTTCGCACTTCTTTTCTCGACAATCCTTCATCACGTGGTTCAGCCTCCCTTGATGCTCAATAGAAGCTTTTGCATCATCATTCAGCAATATTTTTGTGCATGCAAACGGGACGGATCTAATACCTCTTCAGATCCTCAATCACTCAGTAATAGCCTTGTACTTCATCAAAATTTCCAACAACTTTTGTTCTTCTGATTCAGTCAATGCAACTAATATGATAACTGGTTTTCTCTTTTCTGGCTCTAAAAAGGCATATTTCAAATGACTGGGCAACTCTTTCAATATTAACCCTTCTGCACTAGTTTCCACTAAAGAGTTTCATTACCGGGCCGTATACATCATCATTAATCGCTTTCATTTATACTGACCGTTTCTTTGTTATACAAATTTGAAGGCACATTTCACAATCAATATTCTCAAGATAATTCGAAAATTCATCTCAATTTCATTGATGTAATGCTTGAAGGAGAGTGATCTGTAATTCAACTCAACACTGAGAAGACTCATTGTTTTCTACAACCATACAACTTTCCTAGATCTACATCGATGTTCCAAACTCCTATTACATGAGTGCAACGTCATTCCACCCTTAGTGTCACCACCTTCTCGCACATCTATCAAGGGTTTACCCATTGCTAGGAAGGTCTCTTCCAGTTAAAAGGAACTCTCAGTGTTTTCCATTCATAATAACAAATCCATTGCAGCATGAATTTTCCCACTCGACAAGCATCTTCAAGTACACCTTCTCCGTTATGCCATTGACTGGTCACCATTTGCAATGTAATTGCCGCTGGTGCCCCCAACCTGGGCTTTGCAACACCATAGAGGTTAACAAATTTATAACAGCACCAATCATGATAAAGCCTTCTTTGAATCTATATTTCATGGAGCAAGGAATGGTGAAACTTCCTAGGTCCTTCATTTTTGTTGGGAGCTTTTGCTGGATAACTGCACCGCAGTAGCGCCAAGTTCAAGATTCTTCCTCGCCTATTTCCTTTTCTTAAGCCCAAGATTCCCAGAATTTCAGATAAACAAGCATTCGTTTATTACTCGCAGAATGGTATATATTGATTTCTATCTTCTTTGAAATGTCCAAAATTTAGGAAACTACTCTTCTCTTTGCCTTCAAGCCTTCTTGGGAAATGGGCACTTATAGGTGTATATGTTTCGGTACTTCTCATTCTTTTCGCTCACTACTTTCTTCAGTCGCTCATCAGATGCTTCTTCTCTCCTTCCTTTCCGCTTTCTGGTTTCTTCCTCAAATTTCTTTTCTTTCAAGGTTTCACTTTTCCCACTCTTAATCAATCGCTACGCAATCTTGATTCTTTTTTGAGTTTCACTGGGTGGAATGTACCCCCTTACTACATTTATATATTATGGCTACCGTCTCTACTTTAGTCTCCAAGTTTTTTCAATGGGAAGCACTCACATTCTTCTCAACATTTGAGTATCGGTAATTTTTGAAAGCTTCCAAGTCAAATAATTTCTATTCATGGAAGTGTATAAGTCTCTTGTTGTCCCCATTAATTCATGTGATTTGTCTCTTCAAATGGTCGTAGTCCTCCCATGACTCTCGATAGTCATTGCCACGCTTCACCTCCGATGCCGCCGCCGGAACCTCGTGGTCACGACATCCCTGTTGAGGGTTCATTCCATGCCTTCAGCCTTGTAATGCCCCTCTCCACCATATGAGAAATTCTCATGGTTCCTCGCATGGACTGTAATGTGTGGGCGTGCTAGATTTTGCTTGAAATGGTAGTTCTCATTCATATACTTAGCCTCCTCAACCTCATAAGTCATTCTCTTCTTTGGTATTTCAGCACTTTCTCATTGTTTTCTTCTACTCCGGCTCCTATTTCATGAAACAGCAGTATTTTCTTCCTCGTTCTGCCCATCCCATGCATGAGATGGCGCCTAATTTTGCTCCCTAATGTCATTTTACTCACTCCATGACCCTTTCCTCTCGCTATTACCCCTTGAAAACTCGTATGGAGCTTCATATTGCACTTGGCTAGGTCTTCTATCGATCCCTAGCTTCTCAGCACTCTTCTTTGAATGCTCCACAACATGAAGCAATTAAATGCCTTAGATGTACTATCAAGGCATATACACTATATCCATCCGGGTTTTTAAATCAATCTCCATGCATAGGGCACCTCTTCAACAACCTCTTGAATCTCTCCCAGTATATAGGCTCTCATCTTCCCTCGTTGGAACAATATCTCTCTCTTCTCCGAGGCGAGAGACGGGGAAAGAACTTGCCCAAGTATGCTTCTACTAGCTCTTCCCAAGTATCGACTGAACCATATGGTAATGATTCATACCATGTGGCTGCTATATCCATTAAGAAAACAAGAGATACATTTATCACCTCCGCCTCACCCATTCAAACAATCAGATTTTCCATCCCGAGAAATCTTACCCAGTGCTCAAGTAGTCTTCTAAACGTGGCCAAAGGAATTGATGTCACGCACTATCGTTATTAAAGTCGGGCTTTAGTTTGAAGTTATTTTCATCCACAAGAGGTCGACGCGCATATTCTTCCCGAATGATGTGCCCCGTAAATCCTCCATTGTGGCCGGCATTAGGAGGCCTTGGCCGCGGCCGCCCTCTGTCTCGGTCTGCGGCTCCCCATCTTCCGTTACCGTGTTCTCCTCGCTTCTTTAGCTCCTTTCTTAAACATCCGAGTGTTCTTTCCAATCTGTCTCGATGGTAATGTGTCTCAACTCGCTTCCTATGCATTAAAGGATTTCCAAATTGAAACACACTCGGGACAATAGATTAGTCAAATTTAAAGGAAATTTTCAAATACGGCTTATTAAAGACGAGTGGTCGGAATGTTTTACCGTCAGTTGTTTTTGTTCTTTTCTTTATAAATGTCCAAATTAGCATTTCCTCTTTTGTATTAGAACATGATTCAGTTTAACCCTTTTCAATCCTCGACAACTGCCAGCCATAAAAAACTTGATTGCCTTTTTCATATAGACTAAAACCTCAAATGTGCATAGTTTCAAGAGCCTTACACTTTCGCACCCATGTCACTTGATAAATTGGTTAATTAAAATAATTCGGTCTTGATAACCAGATTTTAAAATTTGAGTTTAGTCTATGACATCATAAGTGCACAAAAAGTCATATAAGTAGTAGTCTTCAACAAGTCCGCATATCATTCTCACAGAGATTGATATGAATTGTAGGATCAAGTAAATTCTAACTACTAAAGTTCTATGCTATTCGACTAAAAGAATTTGATAATGAATTCTATCTACTAGACACAATCCAGACTATTAACTAAAACTAGAATCAATAATATGAAATAAACTACAAATTTTATGAACTAAATACTACTATCATGAAATATAATGAAACACCAATTCCTACATAAAAATATTATCACTTTATTGAATTCCATGATCTTTATTTCATTCCAAGATTCGCTTTTATATGTTGCATTTGATTTTTCTTATATTCACCGGTTAGACCCTTGTTTCTCTTCCGAAATCAGTTCTACCCCATTACTTGTATTTCTCGCTTTCTGTGATTTTGGTACTTTCTTCTCAATACTTCACACCCACCCTTGATGACTACGCATATTTTCATTTTCTCGTGATTTTAGCAAATGTTCTATAACTTAATTGGTGGCTCATCCTTCAGATCTGGTCGGTTTGTCCTCTCTGACAAATTTAAGCTAACACGGTTGGGAACTTCCCTTTAGATTAAGGTGAACTCTCTGACATTTATATTGTTAAATACTCCCTCCAACTTCATTGATGAGCCAACGGGGACACAAAATTCAACTTTCGTGAGTTCAATATAGCTCCACGGTCAAGAAATTAGCATACCCGTAAAAGAATGCTCTCACTTTGCAATCTACCTCCTGTGTCACTCGTAGGGCATCCCGAAATCGAGCAAGATACATTCCCCAAAAATGGTATCTTGACACATGGGAACTTATCAATTTAAAAACAACACCAAGCAAGTAAATCACGCCCAAATAATGTGTTCTGATTTTAGTAAAATAATCGTAACTAACTATATTTCAAATCCAAAGAGAACAAATAAGCTCTAATTACCGCAATGCAATTAAAGAAATGGAGCAATCGACGTTGCAGAATCACTATAATAGCAATGAAACTAAAAAATGAACTCCACAAATTTGTTCAGATTTGCCAAATTTTCTGTGTAGCAATTTTAAGAAAATCACATAAATAAAACCAAATTTCTAATCGCTTTCTCGCATAGTTATGCATATAGATCCGTAAAAGAAATAAAAATGAAAAATAAAGAAAATTCTACTCTAAACTATACACTGAGTTCCTCGTTGTTCCCCTTTTCTGGGTAGTGAAGACGGAAGCTACTTTACTATTCTAACACTATCTATTTATACTATCAAAGAAATCAATAATCTCCAAAAGCTCCGTGGAATTCCTAAAAGAAAGCCCGCTACTGGCTCCCTCTGTCATAACATAGGTTGATGTCGCCAGCTACGATTTCCCTCGTTTGCTCTGTTCAATCGCGAATTGCCGCTCCCGCTGGCGACTTCTCGCTGCATTCTTGCAAAATTGGGAGTCAATGGTCATGCACATCTTTTTTATGGTCGCACTTGAAGCTTATGTTCCTTCGAAGAGCGATGTCACAATTAACGCTTTCATGCCATGGCCAATGCCGTCTTCTTCTTGCTTTCAGTCACTAATTTCAATTTAACCACAGACTTCTCTTTCCATCGGGTCGCAGAACTTCAATTCTTTGTCGCAACCAATTTCCTCCTTCCAACCTCTATTCCAGGTCACGGCCTCATGCTGATGTCGCGACCTCATGTTATTCTTTTCAACGCAGAATCCTAATGTCAAAAGTAAAGGTCAACCTGGATTTCCTTCTCGCTCTGAGGTCACTCAATCGAAAGTGGCCACATCGCAGGATCCTTAGTTAGTAAACGTCTAACCCCGCTTGCAAGGACTTCACTAGCTTTACTTAGTCGCACCTCCCTTTGGTGTTCTATTGACTAATCCTTGTCGCGACATTAGATTGACGTCGCGACTCCCAAGTATATTTACCTATACGCGATATCAAATGAGTCGCGACCAAGATTCTACCTGATTTATTCTTTGTCTCACCCTACACTTCCTTTCTTGTCGCAACCTCTTCACTCTGCTGTCTGGTCATTCCTGGCTCAAGCTCAACTTCAAGTCACGCACTTCGCTCGCTAAGGTCCGCTATTTCTTCCCAAAACCGACCTTCGTGGATAATGATCAATCACTAAACAAATAAGCCCCGTCACGATCCTACTTGCAGCTATACTTCATTTCGTTGTAGGTCGATCTTTTCGATTTTTGCTTGAATTTTAGCTTATGTCGCATTTTCAAAAATTAAATTTGAGTAAAATATCCACATTTCTGCATATGATTCAACATTTATCTTGTTATATGCTCAGACAAATGGATTAAAAATCAAATGAGATTTTAGATTCATCAGTGGCCTTGATATTACATTTGTAAAAAGTATTTTATATAAAAAAGAATTGCACTAAATTTTGGGACTACTGGGTTCAAATAGCCTGGCATGTAATTATGGTAAGAGGATCGTGACTAAACTTTTGTTAGATCATCATGTTTTATTTTTCATATTTTAGATTTAAATGTGAATGAATGGGTCCTAGTAAAGGGATGTATAATGGGGATATGGATGTAATGGATTCTATGGTCATTACTACTTATCGAGACCCCCATCTTAATATGCATTATATTGTTATATAGGTTGTATTTTGGGTAGAGCTCCTCGAACAAAGAAGACTTTACCCGATTTTTGTGAAAATATGGATCCCTATAAATGGGACACAATAGTGTGGTATCGGGTCACCAGAAATCCATAGGAATTCTATGGGTTTATTAGTTGTCAACAGGACCCCCGAGATTTGGGGTGTCACAGATTCAGTGAAATGTCAGTTGCGATATCAATTAAAACTAAACTTCAATTCAGGAATCCTAAAGATTTTCAATTCAGATTATCTAACAAACAGATTCTGACGTCCGATGCGCCACTAATACTTTTATTTTTTTTAAGATATGTTCAAACACCAATACAAATACAAATACGTTTTCAATACCATAGCTCTATGTCCGATGTGCCACTAATACTTTTACTTTTAAGATATATTCAAACACCAATACAAATACAAATATGTTTTCAATACCATAGCTCCATGCTACTTGTGCTCTAATACCAAAATAAATGTAACACCCCTTTTTTTCTAACAAATTTACTGTAGCTTTGATGCCAAAATAAAATGTAAAGTCCAGTGCTACCGATACGAATACAAATACGATTTTTTTTTTCATATACTGTAGAATATATAATAATATGCATCAAAATGTTTGCGGTAGGCCCATCATTTTAGGATAAATCCCACATTTGTACTACATGGAATTATATGCCCTTTTCAATCAAATCATTTACAAAATATATCAAAGTTTTCAATATCAAAAGATTTACAAAATAAAATCAAAGTTTATACAAAATGGACAAATCCATTTCATGAATGCATGGTCGGATCTTTACTTTGACACCGCGAATCTTTGACGTTAACTCTAATATCTCATGGGTCTTGTCCTCACCTGTTCACCGATAATTCCACGATGACAAAATAAACGCTAAGCATTTTCATGCTTAGTGGTTCTATACAATTCTCTCTTCATTTTAGTTTAACCACCCATGCAATGTTTGCAAACAATGCTTTTATACATTTTTCCAATTACCAATGCAAAGATAATATATATATTCATTTCATTTACATTCACTACAATTCATTGGTAATTTAAGTTATGCACCCTCATATGCACTAAATCATTTCAATCACAAATCATGCACTTTTCAATCTTATTATCATTTTGCCCTTATCAAATTTAACCTATGCTTTAAGCACAAAGGATAACGAATCATCGACACGGTCCCGCTAGGCTGCAGGCGGGTATACAAACGGTTTTATAACACATTACAAATCCCGCCGGGTCGCATCAATATTAAAAACCACTGCGGAACACTACCACACCGCCCTATCACACGTGATCGAGTGACACTTCATTACATCTGCAAGGTATTGCTAATTTGACCCTTATTATATACCGATTCATCTCTAACTCGAATTAACTGCAAAATTCTTTATGCCTTCAAATCATTTAATACAATTTACAATAGTGTATATACATTGATACACACTTATTTTCAACACTCATGTCATTTTATATAATTTATTTTGCAATCTACTGTCTCAACTTCAATCTTAAAACAAACTAATATAAATTTATCATAAATCATTTCAATATTTCACAATCAATTTTGAAACAATGAAAGAAGAGTGTAGATCAAACTTTCACAAATTTGAAACAAAAGAGAGATCTAAGAACAAATTCAAAAAGGTTGTCGTTCTTCAATTCCTATCCTCGGAATCCCATTCTTGGGTCAACCTTCCTCATCACCAACCCCTAATCCATCACAAATATGTCACAACGTTGAGCAACCCAAGAAAGAAGCAATCGCTGCATTCTAGATTTTTGTTGCATCGATGTCTACCCCATTCACTTGAAAAATTTTCTAGGGACACATGAGCCATATTTTTCTCATGCTTCCTTCAAGAAAATGATAGCTATATGATTCTATTTTCAATAGGAAATGGAATCATCTCATTTGGATCACCCAAACTCAAGTTACAGCATTTTAATGCCAAATTAGTCAATATGCCCAACTCATTGGATCATCTACAACTATTTTTTATTTTTGGGGTCTTAACTCCATAAATTGATAATTATTCCTTCACTCATTTGAAGCTATGGTTCTAAGGTTTCTTCTCCAATTGGAATCATCCAATTTGGATCACCAAAACTAAAGTTATTGCATTTTACATCTGCACTACTCCAATTTGTAAAACAGAATATGCACATAGCTCCACTTGGACAGGATTGGGGCACTTGGGGTTACAATTTACATACACTTTCTTCAAGTAAACATTTCCCTAGAAGCTCAGCCTTCTACTCCATAATTTTGAATCACTCAATTTGGATGATTGAAACTCAACCCTATGGCCAAAACACCAACTACACCCAAAAAAACAGAGCATGCCCGTGAGCGCCGTGTGAACTCACATGCCCATATTCGAGCCTTAGAGCTAGAAGCTCTCTTTATCCCTTCATAAATTTGAGAAGCACACTCTTATGGTTATTTAAGCATTAGAATCACTTCATTTGGATGATTATAACTTAACCTATAACCAAAACAAGAATAGGGGTTTTGATAAATTTTTGACAGCAACACCTTTGAAAACACAACATTTTCCTTTTTATAAACATTCCTCAAAACCAAGCCAAACCAATACCAATACCAACCAAAAATACACTTCAAAACTCAACCCAACACAACCCCAAAACTGATATACAACCAATCAAAATCACCTTTACATAAGGTTAGCTGCTTCAATCCAAACACAAGAAAGGCTCTGTGGGTTTGTGTTCTACTTTGAATCTCTTGAAACTTTGCCGCCTCCGAACTTTCTGCAAAGATCTTGCACTAAAGTGATCAAGCTCCACACCAATCTCTTCTTTGATCTTCACTCAAACCTTTAGCTTTTCAGCCTCTCAATCTCTAAATACATTTTTGCAATAAATGGCTATCTGCTAATAGACTCAAATGTGGTCAAGTCACTCAACATCATAAGGCCATGTTTGGCTCTAAAACCCTTTTTTTTAGTTAAGTTCTCCCAATTTTCCATATAACCCATATATAATTTCATTGTACTCTCCAAATCTCACCATTCACACTAAGACGTATTTTCTTTAGCATAAACAGACCCTTAGGTCCTCATTTGATAATTTTTTCCATTCGCCTAACACTGGGTGAATTTCGGGTTCATTCATTGAATCATAATCAATCATTTATCATTTAACATTTAACATATGATCATTTAATAATACTCGGAAAATCCTCCACTTTTCTCAATTTATACCCTAAACACATAATAAAAATATTATAAAAATACTAGGGTATTTTTGGGGCATTACAACTCTCCCCCACTTAAGAAAATTTCATCCTTGAAATTACCTTCATTGAACAGTTGCGGACATTATTGCTGCATCGTTTCTTCACTTTCTCATGTGGCTTCCTCGGTCTTGTGGTTTATCCACAACACTTTCACTAACGGAATCATTAATAGCACTCCTTCAACTTCCCGAGCCAAGATCTCCACCGGGCCTTCCCACACTGCCACCAAATTTGTTCAATTGTCTCCGAAGAGACTATGTGCATTCGTCCGAATTGCACTCGTAGCATTGATACATGGGAATTACATTATGGATATTTTCCAATTCTCGAGGTAAAGCTTAACTGTATGCCACCGTGACCACTTTTCGATCACCTCAAATGGCCCACAAACCAAGGGCTCAACTTGCCCTTTCCCAAAACTCATTATTTCTCCGCGATACCAAAAAATTACTACGTCTCGCGATCTCATAACGAATGTCCTTTTCTTTTCATGTTAGCATATGATTTTTGCCTATTCTATTATACTCAACTTTTCTTTCTCTCTCTAATTATTTTCACCTTTCTTCAGCTTTGAATCAAATCTAAATAATCACTTTCTTCTCCCTTAACTCGGTCCAACATAATGGTGTTCTCATGGTTTTCTTCCCGTAAAGAGCCTCCCATAAGGCACCATCTCAATGCTCAACCTAAGCCAATACATAAATTCAACTAGAGGAATGTGTTGCCCATCCTAACTACCCTCATATCACACAAACTTCTCAAGATATCTTCCAACACTTGATCACTCTCTCCGACGCCCATCCGTCTCGTGGTGAACGATGTGCTAAAATTCGCTTGCCCAAATCCTCACTCTCTCTCTCCCTAAAAATCTCAAGCAAGAACCTTACCCTATCCTCCAAATGACTCAGAGATAGGAATTACATGCAACCGAACTATTTCCCTTATGTAAAGCTTTTCCATCTTATCAAGTGCATAAGGCGTTGCCCATAGAAGTGAGCTAACTTGTCAATCGCACTACCACCACCCAAACTCGGGTCATGCTTCCTTCCTCACACCGTAACCCAACCACAAAATCCATTTTCGTGATCGTCCCATCCATTCGTAGTATTTTAATAGGCTGCAATAATCCCGAACGAACTTGATGTTCAACTTTCACTTTCTGACACACCATGCACTTAGTCACAAATTCCGAAACATGTATTTTCATTCCGGACCACCAATATAAAGTCTTTAAATCCTCATACATTTTTGTGCTACCGAGATACATAGCAAAAGATCCACTGTGTGCCTCTTCGAGAATGGATTTCTTCAACTCTTCATCATTGGTTACACAAACCCGATCTCTATAATACACAAATCCATCCTCTACCACTATAAATTCCGCTTTCCCTCTACTGACATAATTGCGGAAATTTTCTCATCGTTTTGTGCTCTATCACTATATTTAACAATTCGCTTACACTAATTTGCCACCATCAGACCGCTGTCTCTGATAAATGACAAATGAGCATTCAATGCCTGCTGCCAGGTGTACCGACTTCTCTTCTACTCAGAGACCGCTACTACATTATCCTTCTCGAGATGATAATCGATCACACAATCATAATCCTTGACCAATTCCATCCATCTACATTGTCTCAAGTTAAGCTCTCTTTACGAGAGCAAATACTTAAGACTTTTGTGATCGGTGTAGATGAAATACTTTTCTCCATAAAGATAGTGTCTCCATATTTTCAATGCAAACATAATGGTGGCCAATTCCAAACTCGCAGACTCTTTTATGCTTAACTACCTAAGCATAATACCAATTATCCTCGCATAAGGACACATCCAAGTCCATTCAATGAAGCATCACTGAAAATCACATATTCTTTACTGTAGGTAGGCTGAGTAAAAACCGGAGCCTCGGTTAGAAATGCTTTTAACTTTTCAAAACTAGATTGGCACTTTTCAATCCACTCAAATTTCACACTTTTTTGGAGTAATCTCGTCATCGGGGTCGTAGTCGTTGAAAACCCCTTAACGAACCTTTTATAGTAACTTGCCAATCCTAGGAAACTACGCACTTCCATGACATTTCTCGGTGGTTTCCATTCAATAATCATCTCTATCTTCCTTAAATCCACTTAGATACCTTTCTTCTGATACAATGTGTCCAAGACAGGACACTTCTTTCAACCAAAATTCACATTTACTCAATTTTGTATATAACCTTTCCTTTCTCAATGTTTCTAGCACTACCCGAAGGTGCGTATCGTGATTTTCCCGATCCTTTGAATACACAAGGATGTCGTCTATAAACAACACGACAAACTGATCTACATATGGTCGGAAAACATGATTCATTATGTCCATGAAAGTCGCCGGTGCATTTTTCAACCCAAACGGCATTACAACGAACTCATAATGTCCATACCGTGTTCTAAACGGCGTCTTATGCACATCCGCATCCTTAATCCTTAACAAATGATACCCAGATCGCAAGTTAATCTATGAAAAGACACTTGCACCTTTCAACTGGTCGAACAAGTCATCTATCTTGGGTAACGGATACTTGCGCTTCACTGTCATCTTATCCAGTTGCCTATAGTCAACACACAACCTAAGTGTACCATCTTTCTTCTTAACAAAGAGCACTAGCGCTCCCCATAATGAAACACTCAGACGAATAAATCCTTTCTCTAAAAATTCTTGCAACTAAAGCTTCCAATTTTTAACCCAAATAAACATTTTATATGGTGTAATGATGCCGGCGTGGCACCCTAACAACTTAATTGCAAACTCACATTTCTTTATGGAGGCAACCTCGACAATTCTCTCAAACACATCCGACACCACAAACTATAGGATAAGCTTGATAAACTAGGCTCCGCCTTTTATGTTTTCCCTATATATATCACATACGCTAAGTAGGTTTCACACCCCTTTCAACTATCATGTTTTAGCAAAGAGCTGCCACCTTGATATCACATTAGAGGCGTGGTTCGACCTCTCGCCCACAAAAGTCACTCTCCGCCACTCGTGTCTTAAGGTCACTTCTTCATTCCTAAAATCAACTACCAATTGGTGTCGGGACAACCAATCCATCCCCAATATCACATCAAACTCTCTAAATGACAACTCGATCAAATCTCCCGGAAACCCATACTCTCGTATTCTAATGGAACAAATCTCTATAGACTCTATTCACAATGACACTATGCCCAAGTGGATTTGTCACCAGGATATCATACTCGGTTTCACTCTTCCATATACTACCCAAGCTAGGTTTCCATACTTAACCTATTAAGACCGACAAGATCCGCATCAGAGTCATGTCATCCTTTATATGCAAATGCAATGCATGTCATAAACAATTTCAAAAATTATTTTATAGAATCATCTAAACCTGCTTCACATAAAATAAAATGTGAATCTCATGCCACCAATACTTTTACTTTTAAGATATATTCAAATACTAATAAATAAAAAACCCGCAATACCGTAGTTTATGCTACTTCAGGCTCGACACCAAAATAAAATGTAACACCTTTTCTAACAATCAACCCAGAGATCTACCAAAATAAAATGTAAAGTCCAGCGCTACCGATACGAATACAAATACACTTTTTTTTTCTTTCTTTTTTTCCTATACTATAGAATATATAATAATATGCATAAAAAGATTTACGGTAAGCCCATCATTTTGGGATAAATCCCACATTTGTACTATATGGCATTATATGCCCTTTTCAATAAGATCATTTACAAAATATATCAGAGTTTTCAATATCAAAACATGTACAAAATAAAATCAAAGTTTATACAAATGGTCAACCATTTGGCGAATGCATGGTCGGATCTTTAATTCGACACCGCGGCTTTGAATGCACGTTAACCCAAATCTCCGCGTTTTGTCCTCATACTTGTTCACTCATATTCAGCGATGACAAATAACGCCGCTACATTTTCATGCCAATGGTTCCCATACAAATTCTCTTCATTTCATTTTAAATCAATTCATGAAAAGTTTATAAAACAATGCTTTTGTACATTTTTCCAATGACCAATGCAGTACAACACATACATACATACATACATACATACATACATACATACATACATACATACATACATATATATATATATATATATATATATATATATATATATATATATATATATATTCATTTCATTTACATTTAATTACAATTCATTGGTAATTTGCCATACAATTTCATATGCACTAAATCATTCAAATCACAAAATCATGAACTTTTCAATCTTATTATCATTCTCGCCTCTTATCCACCGAACCTATGCTTTTGCATAGGATAGTGAATCACCGCACGGTCCCGCAAGCACAGTCGTATAAACGGTTTTATAACACACAAGACGGGTCCATTGGGCCGCTAGGGATCGGGTTATTAAAAACTAATTTCATGAACACTACCGATATTGTCCTACCGCTACTGATCGTATGGCATCATTACATTCGGCCAAGAAGATTGTTAATTTGACCCTTATTGGTATACCAATCTATCCTTAACTTTAATTTTAATGGTTAACATTCTTTTAAGGGCCTTTAAATCATTCAATACAATTTACAATAGTGTATATACATTTTGATATAATAATTTATTTTTCAACACTCATGCAAATTTTCATATGAAATTTATTTCACAATTGGTTGTCTCAAATCAATTTAAAGCAAATCAATATGCAATTTATCATAAATCATTTCAATATTTCATAATATTTCACAATCTATTTTGAAACAATGAAAGAAGAGTGTAGATCAAACTTTCACAAATTTGAAACAAGAGAGAGATTGAAGAACAAACTCAAAAAGGTTGTCGCTCTTCAATTCCTATCCTCAAAATCCCATTCTTGGGTCAAGCTTCTTTATCAGCAACCCCTAATCCATCAAAAATATGTCACAATTAAGGAACAACTATAAAGAATCAATGTATTACAGATTTTTTGTTAGGGTCGATGTCTTACCTAATACTCTTCACTTAAAATTTTCTAGGGACACATGAGCCATATTTTTCTCATGCTTCCTTCAAGAAATGATAGCCTACAGTCTATTTTCATTAGGAATTGGAATCATCTCATTTGGATCTAAACTCAAGTTACGCCATTTCTAACGCCAAACTATCGGTGATATACCCAAACACTGAGCACCTATCATATATTTTCAATTTCCTAGGTCTAACTCCATAAATTGATAATTATTCCTTAATTAATTTTCATCTATGGTTCTAATGTTTATTCTCCAATTGGAATCATCCAATTTGGATCATCAGAACTCAAGTTATTGCATTTTACATCTAAACTACTATAATTTTCAAAACATAATATGCACATAGCTCCAATTTGACAGATTTCTAGGTACTTTCGGGTTACAATTTACATACAATTCCTTCACGTAAATTATCCCTCTAGAAGTTTAGTTTACCCATAATTTTGAATCACTCAATTTGGATGAGTGAAACTCAACTTATGACCAAACCACCACAACTACACCCAAAACAAAGCATACCAGAGCTAAATTCAAACTCACCTTGTTTACATTCTAGGGTTTTGCTTCACAACTGCCTCCCGGTCCCTTCTATACATTTTTAGATCTAGCTCTCATGGTTCTTTACTCATTAGAATCACTTCATTTGGTTGATTATAACTTATCCTATAGCTAAAACAAGAACAGGGGTTTTGACAAATTTTTTATAGCAACTCCTTTGAAAACACAACATTTTCCTTTTTACAAACAATCCTCAAAACCAATCCAAACCAATACCAACCAAAATACACTTCAAAACTCAACCCAACACAACCCCAAACTAATATACAATCAATCAAAATCACTATAAGCACAGTTTTTCCCGAATCCAAACACAAGAAAAGAGTCTTCAGTGGTTTGTGTCTGTACTTCAATCTGTTCCCTACTAGCTTCTCTCTGAACTTTCTCAGAAGATCTTGCACCAAAGATCAAGTTCCACACCAATCTCTTGATCTTCACTCAAACCTTAGTCTTTTCTCACTCTTCAATTCCAAACATGCTTTAATAAATGGCCATTCATTAGACCAAATGTGGTCTTAAGACACTTAACATCATAAGGTATGTTTGGCTCTAAAAGCCTTTTTTTTGAAGTTAAATTTCTCAATTTTCTGTATATAACCCATATATTTATTTGCAGTACTTCCACTCTCACCATTCACACTTAGACATATTTTCTTTGTCATAATTGACTCTTAGGTTCTCAATTGATAATTTTTTTTCTATTTTTTCCCTTAACACTTGGGAGAATTCCGGGTTCATTCATTGAATCATAATCAATCATTTATCATTTAACATTTAACATATGATCATTTAATAAACCCCAAAATCCTCGCTGAGCTCATTAATTATACTCCTAAACACATAATAAAATATTATAGAAGTAATTAGGGTATTTTCAGACGTTACACATATATTCATAAAATGTAAAACTGATAGCTTCTTGACCTTTATGTGAGAGGTAATGGGTCTTCCTTTATGACACACACATTTCAGAGGTTAGGTAACCTTATGAGACAAATGTAAAAGAGTGGAAGTCTCTTTAGAGTTACTTAGGTCTCATAGGCTTGTCGGGTCATATTATTTCCAATTAATAGGCATAACACTACCCTCGTGATCAAAATAGGTCTTTTAGGGCTTGTAATGTATGGTTTGAAATTAGTCGATTGACTTTATACAGAAGTTCACCCAAAAATTCTCATACTATTCAACATTTTTGGTTTCAAACTTCTCATCATTTATTTTTCTACGAAAAACATCCTTCAAGCACCCCTAAACTTGGTTTGGTGTATCTTTCTGCATTTTCTCCACTGTGGCATTTTCTCCACTGTGGCATTTTCTTTTTCCACTTTCTACTTTCAATTTAGTTCCTTCTTTCCATAAGCTCTTTTCTTTTCATTTTGTTCAAGGTATTGGGAATGGTGCTATGTTTTTCCTTCTTAAGCTTTCTACCACCCTTAGCAAGCTTGGTGGTTATGACTTCTATACCGCTTAAAATAGGCACAGTTTAGAACACCCCTAGAACTTAATCTACCAAGGGAGGAAGGCTATAAGGCAAAACACATTCCCATTTGAAACTTTATGCCTCTTTCAAATTCTTCGCTTTATGTCACACCCCTTTAGTACATATTTTCTCATTTTATCTTCCTTTCACCTCCTTAATTCTCATCCTTCTTCTCATTTCAAAATCATACTCCCCCAAACTTGTCCTTTTAATTACTTTTCATGTACTCATCTTGCAATTTGGGCAAACAAAGGGTTCTTTGCTGAAGGATTAGATTTGAGGAAAGGTTAATGTCTTTCATGTGGCTTTAATGATGAAATTGGCATTAGGCTCAAACAAGGTAATAAGGTATATGCATATATGCATATGCATATCTCAAGGTAGGCTTTGAAAGACACAAACTTTCCAAGGATAGTCTAAATCATTTCCTGTTGGTTGTGATGCCTAGGATTTCGCCTTGAATAATAATAGAACAAGTTTTATGACCCTTTTGAGACTAAAATTATGGTGCATCCAATATGGTGTTCCTATCCTAAGCATAATTAGTTTTTCAAGGTACTGATGACCAATGTGCATGTTTTTAGTTATTATTTGAATTGCACTGTTCAAGCAAACTAGAATTATTAGCTTTATCAACATTGTCATCAATTTCAAACTTTAAGATCCTAAAATTTCAGCCTATTTGTCATTGACATCACAACTTTTCAATTCTGTTTAAATCATCCTGCCCAATTTCATCTACAATTTTTCTTGTTTAGTTCCTAAATAGGTTACTGTGATATAGTACAATTCATAAGTTCATTTTGATTCAACAATTCATTTAAGTCCAATTATCATAGCACAGATAACTCAACAACAATCATCCCAATTCAACCAAACAATCAAACTCACAAGCTTCAATATCAGAATATGTACAAAATGCAAAAATATTCAACAAAAAAAAATACAATTTGCACAAATTCATTAAAGAGATTTCATTAAAATCATGGAAAATTATGAGAGATTTTTCAGATAAGCAATTGCACGCATGAGAGATTCATTGTTTTTTATTTTCCTAGCTCTACTTGAGATTTTAAAAGTTCCCCTTGAGGTTTGGTTCTAGGTATCATTCAATTTATGGCCTTCAACCTGAGATCCGGGCGTATTTTGCAAGGTATGGCACTGGTCATGTCCAGTACCAATCAAGTATCACAGTGCCTTCAGAATCCTTGGGTACAATAACATAAGGCACACAATCTGAGATGTTGATATTTGGCAGTGGAACCTTCTTCTTCCCTGACACTATTTTCATAGCCTAGTCTAGAAATAGTGCATTTGACTTTGTTAATTCACATTGCCTCTTACCTATTGACTCCAAATTTGCCCTCAAGTTTATTTGTTCTTGAGTTATCAACCTCAGGCTTTCATTGTAGGAGTGCAGACTATTCAACCATGCTTGGTCCCTAGAACCAGTAGCAGAATCTGGATTCTTGTATCTCACAGATAATAGAGTGCACTTGATCCCTTGGTTATCTCATTCAACCTCCCTGCGACACCCTAGTCTCTATTCCAAAGTTAAGACTGGGTCATCTGAAACTATATATTCTTCTTGACTCTTCAAAGTATTGTGTCCTCTCCCTTCAATTCGACCTTCAACCCACATCTTTCCATGTTCGCTCCATTCTTGTTAACGCATCCACGACTGTATGCACCACATCAGTCATGAGCCTTCAGCTTGCTCACGGGTATTCAAGGGCATTCAGAGGCGTTCCGCATTGGACTCCTGTAATTTCTTGTCTTTTCTTCATTGTGCTCACTGCACGACCCCGCTAAGTCTCACCACTTCTTTTCTCCCTTCTTCAATTGCCTTCATTTTCCCTTTGCCTTTGTCCTGGGAGGTTCTGCATGGTGCCAGGCTGAGAGAGAGGTCTTTAGCATCTTCATCTTCTTTCTTTGTTAACTTGACCCCTTTTCTTATTCAGTGATAAGGATGACACAGATAAAGCAAATGACCCCGGTTCATGTTCGGGCACCTTAGACCACTGCTCACTTATCTTCACCAAACTTATCTTGTACCCCTTCATAATGGCAAACACAGGATTTACTTCTTCAATGCATCACATGTTTAATAGCATCACGTTCGTCGAGCTTAGAAAATAAAACTAGACCTTGTCTCGAATACCACCCAAAAATCATGAACATAATTTTTAAATAATTCTATGTTTTGAGCACATTCGTAGTAATTGGCCTAATTGGCCCAATTAAGTACATAAGTACCTAGCAAGGTTGCTAACGTTATTTGTGGCAAATTTTGTTGTTTTCTGAGGTTATATCTTTAAGATAGGATTCAGCCAAGCATGAAGGAAATCGCAGTAATTCGCTTTTGTATAAGAAGGCAAAAGTAGAACCAGAAGAAAGATGAAGTAGCAACCTTGTCAATTTCACAAGGATTGTGAATTTTTGCAACCCCTAAGAAATTTCAACAGGTCACAATTTGCAACTCACAAATTTCCTACCATTTTATCAATTTTCTGCCATGACTTCATCTGCATCCCACCAACACTTGATCCGAACTGGACTGGCCCATATTCATACACTGGACTCTTACCTGATATTTTTTTTTTTTTAAACTAACTGTACCTGTGGGCATGGCTCACATCTTATAACATAATCAAACTCTCTATATACATATCAAAAGAACTACCACCTGAGTGTGTCCATCAAAATACACACATATATAACTGAGTCCCATTTACTACAGCATATGCAAAATGACTATATCCACTATATTATTCGCAGCGCAGACCTACATGTAGTGAACCCTTACAAGTGTGTTGGCCTAGCTGTATGCGGATGTTTGCTGACGTCTTCCCGTACCTACACTTGGATTAAAACTGGTGGCTGCTACACGCTCGATGGAACATACTTATAACTTATACGATGTGCATACACTTATAATTTTAATCATGATAAACATATAAATGAGATGATATCAAAAATCCTCACAACTATGAGAATCCATAATTGTGGCTAAATGTGCCGCATCATATTCATGTATATAAATCTGTATTATATACAATGGTATGAACCCAATTCATTCCCTTTACATGAATAATATCTTCTGGATTTCAGTCGGGTTCCTATTCGTGGTCATCAACATAATTCATTACTCAAATTTTATGACTTTGAATGCATCTGGAGACCTCCCATAGGATACATATATTTATACTACCCGAGGACATATATTTATACTTATTCAGATTCTATAAACTGTATTGAACTTACACTATAATAACTTTATACTTGCTCAGGAATTACACTTACGGCAGACTTATCCTTATCGATCTTTACATCATGGCAAACTTATTCTATCCATTTATACTTATGAAAGTAATTGATCTTAATACTTATAGCATACTTATTCTTATTCAGATATTATACTTATTCACATTTCTCGTATGCTATACTGAGCTTATACATGTATGTATACTTATTGATGAGCTTAAAAGTCATCTATTTTCAGTCCATTTTTCTGATTGATTTTTATATAAAAAGACTGATTAATATGCCGGAATATGGAATAACTTCACCCAATTCACACAGGTGCCAGAAATTGAAAAGAGCGTAAATGCAAGAAAAGAGCGTAATGTGGCCGAGCAATACTAATATAATGGGTCAGCAAAGTCATGTTGAAGCAGAAGTGCAAGGATTAAAGAATTTGATGTCAAGCTCACAACAATCAAAATGTACATTCGGGTTGTACTACAAAGGTCCAAATGCAATTTGGTGCTATAATTAAAGACAAAACCAGCTGGGTGCGGAAAGGAGCTCAAGGTCAAACAACCAATTGATGAAGAAGAGTGAATGATGTCGAATATCATTCAAGAGGTCATTTGTTTAATTAACCCAGATAAGGATATGATGTCGCACATCAATAGTAGTTTTATTGGGAGCTGAAAATTGATCAAACATTTAGGTCGCACTGTCAAAGTTGAAGTAGTCGCGACCTCAAAGATCGGCAGAATAGTCGCGACATCGCAGGTAAGGAAACTAATGGTCGCAACATCGCATTTAATTAAAAGAAGTCGAGACAAGACTGCCGGCCACATCAATCATGATGATAAAGGAAGTCGCGACATCATTCAAAGGGTCACGACAACATTGGTAAGAAGATGTCGCCAATAAATAATCGTGTTGTCGCGACATCAATTGTAAAGACCTGAGGTCACAAACATCCAGAGGTCGCTACATCCAATTACATGGTATAAGGAGGTCATGACAACATTTAGTCGCCACACGTTTAATGCGCTAAGGTTTACACACCTTTGCTCTTCGCTTCGCGACATCAAATACAAAGAGAAAAGAGGTCACGACAAGACTGTCGTGACACCCGCCTTCCTAAGACATGTCACACTAAACAGCAAGACTGACTTCACATGACCTGGGCGACAACAGAGGTCGCGACAAGAATTGATGTTGCAATGACATCAACAACCAACTCGGCCATTTTAAACTGCAGTCTAAAGGGAAGTGCATCGAAATTAGGGCCCAACTTTAGAAATCTCATAACAGGAAGCCACATCAACAGAACGCAGCTCTCTCGAAGGAACAAAGAGAGAGGACTGGCGGCCAAGGCCTCGATTTTAATTCTTCTTTCTTTTTCTCGTTTTTTTTTTTTATTTTTAGATTAGTTTGTATTTCATTTAAATTTGATTTGTCCAAGCATTTGTAAAGGGTGTAGTTGAATGCAGATTTATATTTCTTCAAATAATCATCTGCTGTTTGAATTCACAATTTTATTTTAACTACTAGTTTCCGATTTATGGTTTTCGATCACAAAGCCACTGTATAATCTGATTGTGAAACCCGCCTCCATTGAAACAGACGCTATTGTCGTAAATTATCATTCTAATTTATTCATTATTGCTGAACTCGCTTATAAATCGACTTGCCGGTTTCCTATGATTCTAATTCTGATCCTAAATGCGCCTCTCATACCCACAACATGGTCGCCCAAGCCTTCCGATTTCCGTGAGGCCCTTTGAGTAATAAGGCAGTGTATCTCCTAGACATCTTAAACAATATCCATGTACAGATTCCATATTGATGATCTAATGTGCTCAAAATTAACTCCATACATCCTCTCTCTTTCAATTTGAAACCGAGAATGAGCGAGTGAGAGTTATCAATTTAAGCATGCAGAGAGTTCGCCAATCTAACTGAATTCAACCCTGCCAGCACGATCTAATTCAAGGAAAGAATGAGTTGTTCTAATTTTGAGGAAGAGGAACTAAAGATAGTGTAAACCCATGCAAATGACTATACAAAGGAGCTAAGGTTTGGTTTACCCATGTTATGGGTATGAAGTATCGAGAAAGAAAATACCCGTAACAAGGCCACCCATATTAAAAGTAGTTATCTAGCCCCATCAGAGACTTGGTGAGAAATGGAAGGTGAGATGATGAACGTGTGGTTTGGAGATCCAATTGCACTATCATATTCCTCGACTAGTTTTAAAAGTCAGGTTCGAAGCAAAAATTACCGTACAAGCTGTAGGAATTGATTCTTCACAATAACTTTATTTCCAATGTTCTCGTTACAGATAACTGTTCAATCTAAATTTGTCATTTCATTATTTCAGTAGTCATTCATTTGTTATTCATTCATGTTATTTTAGGTTTTCATTATTTCAAGGTTTTCACAAATTGATTCAAATCTGTCTGTTATACCAAATAAGATAGAGTTTGGTAGTTTGGGGTAGTTGATTGAAAAATTCGAGATCTCTGTGGATAGATATCTCGACTTACATCCAATTTACTACTTGTCTAATTCCGTGCACTTGCAAGATAACCGATCAAACCACTTAGTAAACAATTTACTCCAATTGAAACAATCTTCAAACTAATCAAATAGCTAAGACATATCCGGTCAACAAGTTTTATGGCGCTGTTGCCAGGGATCAGACAATAGTTTTATGGAAATAGTGTTATAAATTTGTACATGTCTTTTGGTCCGGTCAACAAGTTTTATGGCGCCCAGGGATCAGACAATAGTCTTCTGGCAATAGTGTTATAAATTTGTACATGTCTTTTGGTCCGGTCAACACTTATCTCAAGCTTATACTACTTTGGCATCCCGTATGGTTATGCGTAACCCATGCTATACGCAGGTACTTAATCGTGTATTGGTATTTACTTATCTCAGATCTCCCGTAGGAGCTTACGTATCCTATACTTATTCTACTTCTGAAGCTTACACTTGTTCTGAGGTACCCAAGGTATCACAGAGATTACTTAACGATACCGGATTTAAGGAACTAATCCATACTTATAATTCTAGTACTACTTGATCAATTGTCCGCTCCGACACTACAACTTGTGTTGGTATCATATCCCAATAAAGCCCAGTTGCAAAGTATACCCATAATTATTACGGGAGTATAATTGTGAGATACTACTCGAGTTTATCCTTATCCGAGCTTATACTGGACACCCGTGAGGTACTCACAGAATTAATCGTATACAGAGGCCCGTGAGGTACTCGTATTTATACGTAGATACTTTAGATCTTGTACTCAGGCCACAGAGCTCATCCTCAGCCTTACTGACCTCTCTACTCAGACTACAAAGTTTATTCTATATTTCGATCTTATCCCCGGGTATTACTACATATATACATGTATTTCTGATTTTATACATGTATTACTTATATACGCCTTATCTTATACATGTATTTCGGATTTTATACACATAACTTATACATGTATTTCAGATCTTATACATGTATTTAGATCTTATACATATCTTATGCAGAGATATACTTGTCTTAATGGAACTTATACGGGTCTTAATGGAACTTATACCGTATTTCTGGAGTTACACATACTTGTATTTCTGATCTACTACGTGTATTATCGAACTCGATACATGTATTTCGCATCTTATACATGTCTTACAGAGCCGTATACTATTCCACTGACCTTATACAAGCTACGTAACTTAATATTGTCTTACTTGATCTTATATCGGTATTACGTAACTTAGACATGTATTTTAGATCTTATACATGTCTTACAGAGCGTATACTTATCATACGGATCTTATACTGGTATTACAGAACTTGGACATGTATTTAAGATCTTATACATGTCCTACAGAGCGTATACTTGTCTTACGAACCTTATAATGTGGGTTAAATCTTATTATTGTTCATGGATCTTATTCTTGTGCGAAGGCACTGTGAGAGGTACGATAAGTCGGCCGCATCGTGATCATCTCACATACAAGGTCAGCATCACTTCTGCAGATAATGACACATTAGTCTTTTCGTAGCGCTGCATCATAGATTCATTATACTAAGATAGAGATCTGTAGGTACGACCGGGATCATACTTATTTTGCGTAACTTATACTTATTTTTCGATACAAGAGTACCCATGGGTACTACAGAGATTACTCAGATACAGGAGTACCCGTAGGTACCACAGAACTTAATCAACTACAGAGATACATTCAGATCTTTACTCTTATTCATTATTCAAGCAGCGATCATATAATTGGTTCGACTACCTAGACCAATCATAAGAAATGAGTAGGACGCAGTACAATAAGTACCCGAAGGCAACGATACATAAAGATCGTGGTAGCACCATACAGACGTGCCTGCCCACGCATCGAGTGCCGTAGCACCGCCAGGAGTGCCGGTTAATCATCAAGACGGCTCAGCCACGCAACAGGAGTGTCAGAGCACCAGTAGGGAGCGCCGCTGCCCAATCAAACGCCCACTCATTCATTCTTCTGGGCCCTAGGTAGTCATATAGATCATATGTCTTCGTAACTTATAACCCATCTTATCACATTCTGTGTTCATGACATTTTTCTTTCATGTTCATGTTCATGTTCGGGATTTGCGCTCGCTGTGTTTCATCTCAAATTCAGTTTCATGCCTATTCCCTATGGCATTTCTGATACTGCACGGTATGATGCTCTTATCCACACATCATTCAAGTTTTCTTGTCCCTCCATGAATTTATTTCACTTAGAAATTGGAATCATTCCAATTGACTATCCAACTCAAGTTATGCACTTTATGCCAACTAGTCGGTTTACAGATTTTACCGAGGGACAGTTCGTATTTTTTCCAGTGTCTTACTGATATTTGACACTGATCTTTGTACCCTTTAAGATAAGGTGCTACATTCTATCCCAACTGAATCACCCACCCGTATACCGAACTCAAGATACGCTCAAAACAACTTGACTACTCTATGTTCAAACGGATGTGATCGGGCTTCTGCATGGCCCCACTTTGAGTGAATTTTAGGACCACTTAGAATCATAATTTGATGATTCCTATTTATAGAGGTTTGATTCTCCTTGAAGTCTATTTTAACCAGCCACTTGAATCACTCAAATCGGATCAGAAATTAGCAAGTTATGGTCAAAATACGAAAACTGGTCGAAATAGGAAAAACATAACAGCAAGGCAATGGCATAAAATTAATGCACAGACACATCGCAAATGACTGTGAACTCCAGTGTACCGGTACAAAGCTCAAGGTGTATCGGTACACTTCACCCGAAAAATGCCCGTAATGTGTATTTTCTCCCATTTTCGCGCACTTCATCCATAGATCCACTCCTATACTTCCTATACACATCAAAATCATTCCATATTTCTTATAACCTCTTTTCTACTCACCTCTTTCAATACTTATATCTTATTTCAAAACATATCATGAAATCTTTCCAAAACAATTCTAATATGGGTCACATCCCATACATGATCCAAACATAGAGAGTTGTTAGGGTTTGTTCTAACCCTAAACTCCATTAAGCATACAATTTAAATCCATGAATTCAACCAAAAAGGGGATTCCATATCTTGTTCCTTTCGTGGGTTTTACTCAACCTTAATTTGAAACCTAAGGTTAGATGCAATTCTATCAAAACCCTAGATTTGGAGCACAAGCTATGAATCATACAAAGCCTTAAAATTCCTATAGATCCACAAGAATTCCACATCAAAGAAGCTCTGCACTTTTCAGTCTTCCTCCCTCCTGGTCTCTTCTTCCTCTTCCTCTTCTTCTCTCCTTCTCCCATCCGCAGCCTCTCTCCAAAATGGAGACCAATTTTTATCTAGAATCCCATCTCCTCTTAGGGCCTTGTTTGGCTATCAAACCCATTTTTTGCTGGGCTAAGTTTCCTTTTATTTGCTTTTAAGCCCATAACCTCTATTTATAAATAAACTTTCCTTTATTTCATTTTGGCCTCAAATCTCATTAACTATGACTTTGTTCCTTCTTGACACCCTCCCATAATTTTATCCTTAACGTAAATTTCCGGTCCTCGCTTCCATGTTTCGCATTTAACTCACGAAACATTTAAATTATGCTTACAAAATACCCTAAACATGTCGAAATCTAGTAGATAATTGCAGCTAAGCACTTTCTCGTTTCTATTTTTTCCCGCTTTCTCCCGATGTAATAAAGGTTAAGTGAGAGTTGTATATTTGTACTGTAATGACTTTGGTGGTATGAAACACCCCAAACATGACTTTGTAGACATTCAACTCGATATCAAAGAATCTTGAGAGAAGCCTCGTTTCCATTTTCTCAATATTTTCCTCGATACCCAAACAACCTCTCGAAGAGTAGGAAGAGAGGTTAAACCCTTCGCTTCCTTGGAGAGCAGGAAACTAGGTGAAGGAATAATGAAAAGTGGGGTTTTCTGTTTCAACAAAGGTATTTTCCACCATTAATGGTTTCTTTTTCAAGATTGGTTTACTCTCTGGGTTACCTTTGAATGATCCGTATTCGATAAGTTTTTCTTTAAGGTTCAATGGATGCTTATTGCTGGGATCCATCGACATTCATTAGCTATCATTTATGGGTTATCGAAGGTGATTCAAGGTGATGTTTTTATTCAAACTTGTGGTTCGATCCTCTGTCACCTTGAATGGTTAGTATTTGGTAAGCTCGGCTCATTAGATACTTATTACTAGATCCTGTTGATGTTCGCTAACACAAATAATGGATCACACATGAAATATGAGATGTTTTCACTGCCCGAGACCATTAATGGGAAGCAAATACCAATTTTCACAAAGGATATTTATTTAGGGTCGCTTATTATAGCTAAACCAAGAACCGATTCGAGATAACTGCTATCCTCCCTAATAAGGAGGAAAAAAGACCCAGAAACCTCACCTGGGCTTAAGGAACCCGAAACCTAGTGACTAAGGTTCATGATTTATTTCATATTTTATTAAGTTTTTACTTTTAGTTTTAATCACCAAAATCCACTATTTTTATCATAACCCCAATATCCAAAATGAAATCACGAGTTTAAGCCTCATTGTCAATCATTTCCATGAAGAAAACCCATCTCTGTGAACAATTCTAGAACCACTATACTATAGTAGCTATGCTACGCTAGTATGAGGTAGTAGGTTATATATTTTGTTGATTAATACCCCCACTGGGCCATGAATTAAATGGTGCTGTTGCCAAGGATGGTGCCTTAGTGCTAATAACTATCTTTGGTGGATACTTGTGATCCTCATCACAAGCTAGTGATTTTTCTCCTATGTTTTTTTTTTTTAGCATTTTACTTTTCGTTTGCTTAATATCCTTCTTTTTTTTTTTTTTTTGTAATTCTCACGTAATGAGGGGAATTGAAACTGCATCAATGCTCTTGATTTTGTGAGTTGTTTTAGTTATAAGAGTTGATGAATTGTTGAAACTCTTTGTCTTCTTGCCAACCTTACTTCTTCCACTTTGAACTAATCCACACACTATGAACATTAGGTCTCAAATTATGTTTAAAACTGCCTGCCTCCTAAGCCTTGTAAAAATCCGGCCTAGTACTTTTGACCACCTTTAATAGGTTTGGAATCCTAAAAAGACTAATGTGTCTCAAAAAAAAATAAAAAATTGTGACACTTACCTTGAAACCCGAGCACGGTCCAATGGGTATATGGCGAAAGTCTTTAAAGCCCGGTGCCCTAAGCCAACTCGGAAGTTAGAGTCACCGTATACGGTGAATAGTGGAGTTTAGTAATTTGTAAAGCCGAGTATCAACTATTAAAAGTCCGGTGAAATCAAGAGTTAGTGGTTGAAATCCATGACTTGATGCCCTAAACTAATTGGTCGAGTCATCGATGGACCCCCATTCACGGACAATCAAGGGAATCACACCCTCGACATTTCACCCCTACAAAAAAAAAGGACAATTTAAATAACACTTTAAAAACTAATCAAGTTAACACACTTAGGTTTTATGGAAGGTTTCCCAAAGTTGGTTCTGTATTGTTCTTTGATTACTTAAATTTTCATAGTACATACCTTCGAGACAAATTATCAAGGATTTTGATGACTCTTGTCGAGGTCAATTTTATCCTCATTACTTTTGAAAAATTTTTTGTTTTGTGGATATATAGATCATCATGCTTTAGATTATTTCATTCTTCCTTCCTTGCTAAGGGACTAGAAATGTGTCGGTTGGGGGAATGATTACTACATAAAAAGTGTTGTTTTATACCTTTAACACTCTATGTTTTGAGCACTTTTTGTGTAGTAATTGGCCTAATTGGCCCAATTGGCACATTAAGTACCTAACAAGGTTGCTAATTAGTGTTTGTGGCAAGCCATGTTTTACAAGAGCTTATCTTTAAGACTAGGATTTAGCTCAAGCATAAATGCAAAATCAATAATAGCAATTCGTGAGCCGGAGCGTACATGTGCGTAACCAAAAGAAAGATGCAAAGAGTTACTGTTAATTTCGCAAGGGTTGCGAATTTTCACAACCCTTACAAAATTTCACAGGGTTGCGAAATTTCGTAACCCCTGCGAAATTTCCTGCCATTTGTTTGACTTTTTGTCTTCAATTTTTTTGTGTTTTTCCCACTTTCTCCTAATGTAATAGTGTTATGTGGTGTACATTTTGGTAATTTGTAATGACTTTGGTGGTATGAAACACCACAAACAAGACTTTGTAGACATTCAATTAGACATTCAGTAAAGCTTGCTGAGGAAGCTTCCGTTTTCTCTAATTTTCTCATTCTTTTTCTCGACAGCCAAACAACCACTGAGAAAAGGAGGAGCGGCTAAACCCTTTGTTTCCTTGGAGTAAAGGAAACTAGGCGAAGGTACCATATGAAAAGGTGGGGGTTTTCTATGTTTTAACGAAGGTATTTTCCACCATTAATGGTTTTTTCAAATATTGGTTTTAATCCCTTCGGGTTACCTTAAATGATCTGTATTTGATAAGCTTTTAGAGTTCAATGGATGCTTATTTCTAGATCCATTAACATTCGTTAGTTATCATTTATGGGTTATTAGAAGGCGATTCAAGGTGATGTTTTTATTTCCTTCAAACCCTAGGGCCCATCCCCTCAGTCACCTTGAATGGTTAGTATTTGCAAGTTTCGGCTCATTGGATACTTATCGCTAGATCCAGTTGATGTTCACGTCATTTCATGACCATCGAAGGTGAGTCAAGGAGATGTTCTTCACTTTCTGAGACCATTAATGGGAAGAAAATACCATTTTTCAAGGATATTTATTTAGGGTCATTTATTATAGCTAAACCAAGAACTAATTCGAGAGATAACTATATGTTATCCTCCCTAACATTATGGAAAAGACCCCAGAAACCTGCCATTTAAGAAGAAACACTACAAAAAGAGTAATTTATGACATATATTTTATTGACATAAATATATATATGTCATTATTACTCATTTAAATGGGTAACAATGACATATTTAAGAAAGATTCAAACAACGATGACATATATAAAATTTATTTATAAGCTATCATGACTTATATAGTATAATCTTGACAAAAATGTTATAAGTTAAGCTATAGTTAATAAGAAGTGCATCTTATTTAGTATAGCTACTTTGACATATGCTTTATAAGTCATGTGAGAACTTTTAGATCGTGAAGAAATTAGTTTCAATCATGCTTTGCTTTTCTAAAGGGACAAATTACCCAAACTAGATTAAGCATAATAATACATTTGTGGTTATTTAATTATTATAAGATTGACTATGACATGTTTCTTAATTAAGATAAACATTCATTAATATAATTTTGATAGTTTAAATGTTTTAAGGTAAGGAAGAAGGTGGATACATTTTAAAAACTTTATTTGTTGAGTAAATGCTTATAGGAATTTACATTGATAATTAATATGTATAAAAATATAAGTGATCCTTAAAAGTTATTTAATTTCCAAAGTTGTATCCACTTATCAAAAGAAATTCATAGTTTCAAATTGGTACAATCCAACATCTCATTTTAAAGATTTTTAAAGAAATAATTTATTTCTTATATTTATGTTTTTTCAAAAAAAATTAAACAAATGGTTTCTCCAACTCAAATTAATAAATATACAAATTTAAATTTTCAAATAAATAGAAATCAATTTTTGAATATAATAAATACTTTTTTTAAAATCAAAATTAAATTGAATAAGATCAAATTAAGTTCAAAGTCATATTATTTGACCAAACTTATGTATCTCGGATTCAGAATTGAATTAACTAATTTTAGAAAGTATAAATTTTAGGAAAAAAAAACATAATTTTAAATAATTACTTTTTTTATAAATTATTTAAAATCAATTTCAGTTTGACTATAATTATTTAAAAAAATTATAAATGGTGTTCTTTTTTTTTTTTCTTTTTTTTTTTAAGAATCTGCTCCCTTTCCCCTCTGATTTTTCGAAGACCTGCCATTTTCTTCCCTCCATCTTTTCACATCCTCCTTGTGACCGAACTCCATTTTCCTCTTTCCCCCTTCAAATACACCCATGGGCCATGGGAGAAAGATTGGAACAAAAGAGAGTTAAAGGACCTCAAGGAAATCTCATCAGCATCAACAACTCCGATGCTCCCAAATCGCATTCCCCGATCTGTACCCCTAGTTTTCTATTAGGTTTTCAATACTATTTTTTATGAAAGTTTTTCTTTCGAATCTACTGATGTCTATGAAGTTATAACAAGTGTAGAATATGGGTTTTAATTCATCTTGCTTGATATTTTTTTTAATTATTTATTTTGCAAAGATCTTGGGAATTTAGGGATTTGAAGTTCGAGTTAGTATTTCTGTGTATTTTAGCCTCTTTATTTAGTGGTTAATTTACAATAGCATTCCATGTTTAATAAAAGCTTGATTTTTCCATCCATAATTTGTGCATTTAGATATGAATTTAGGGTTCTTTTCTATTGCCCCTATTGTGATTAGAGGTGGAAAGTTGTTTGCCCATGATTATGATAATTTATAAATTAACTAGAACAAAAGCAGGTGGTCTAAGTCAATCAAAATGATTGGCAGAGAGTTCCTAAACATTGGAAATATGATTCTTTCTTTTCTTGGAAACTAATTAAAAACACTCACAACTAATAAAAACTTTTTCTTCAATGACTTTTTGAAGTTCCCCGGTATTTAAAAAATACTATGGTCTCGACTTTTTGTAGAGGAATATGAATTTATTAGCAAGCTGCTTCCTTGTCCTTCAAAAAATGTTTTCTAGTTTTCAATTAGCTAGCTTTCTCCTTGCAGATAGAATGAATTCAATTATGGGTTGTTGTTATAACCCAAAGTCACTAGCCTTGCCTTAAATTTCCGGATTGAGGCATCTTCATTGTACTTCAATTTGTATACTACCCATTTTGATCCTGGGTTGATTCTCCTCTCGGGCTTTGTTTACCAACTTCTAGGTTTGACTTTTAAATCATTTTTATTATCTCATCTATAGAGCATTTATCAAGGTTTATTCTTTCACATTTTTTTTATACTTAATTTTTGTGGCTTATAAGCAAGATAAGAAACATCACACATGTTCCATAAATTCTAGAAAATGACATACCTTCCTATGAAATGAGTCTAGTGATGAAGTTGGCTTTGATATGGTTCTTAGATTTGTTTGTCAAAGAATACTTGTTGATGGAATGAAAATTTTTCCTTCTCTTCCATTTCTACTTTGCTATTATTACTAACAAAATGGCTGTTGGTATGGCAATTATAAAATCAGAGCCTTATATTAAAGATTATGTCTGTTTTATAACCTGCACTCTTCTGACTATAATTTACTTTTTTCTCGATTATTCTGCTTATTTTGTACTCGTATCGGACCTTGGCTATATTTGTATTCAAATGCAATATAAATATGTTTTAAGGGAGATTATTGTTAAGAATGCTCAGGAAGTGGACAACTAGAGTTGAGAAACATTGAACATGTAAGCTTTGTGTTTTTTTTTCTCAAATGATTATAATACTTTTTATTATTTATTTTTTAGTATACGTATTGAAAGGCATTTTTATTATTATGTGCAAAATGCCCCTTTTTAATGGAATTATCTATTGCTTTAGTTTATCACATGTGATTTGAGAAATACGCTTATGTATACATGATAGTTTTTGGGATGAAGAAGAAGGCTTCTCTTAGGTACGTCATTACATGTTTATGTTTATCTCTTTCACAAAATATTTCTTTCTTATATTTTATTGGTGTTTTTTTCTCAATTTATGTGTACATATTTCTTTCAAATTATTCATGAAATCTTTGATGACTTTAAACTTAGTGAATTTTTGTTACATAAAGTTATCTTGTTGAAGGCAACAAGTAAGCCCATGTTGAATCGTAAACAAGAAACTAAGATATCATATTTCTAATGAAATTAAAGGAGTTAAGACCTATTAGGAAAAGGAAAAAAAAAAGACATTTCTGGATTTTTTTATAGTGATTATACTTTCTTACTTTTCTTTCTTCACACCTTCCGCATATGCTCCTATTAAGTTCCGTAATGTTGTGTAGGTAAACCACGTGCTAGTGGCTGGCGTTGCACATCAATGATTTATGTGTCAAAGCATCACTGCACCAAAGGCGTCATATGGGCATTAGCGCTAACGAAACAGCCTATGACGATCTATTGGAACAATATACTTTCACAATGATATGTGTCTATATACATGCTTCCCTATTTGTTGATGTCTTATCCTAGTTATTTAATTGGCTTTGATCTCTTCCTTAATTGGCTTTCTCTTTGGATCATAGACTTGAGAATTCTTTAAGAGTCATACTGATATAAAATTATCATATGCAAGTCCTAGAGAATATTTTTAACTCGATGATCAAGGGGAATGCCTCATTCATCTTAATATGATGGTGCAATTTACATATTTTTTTTTAATTTTAAAATATCACATTACTATTCTTTTTATTATTGTCTGAATTCTTATCCTAGAGTAGACTCTTGAATTATTTGTTTATGGAAATTGATGATTCCATTCTTTAGCTTTCCTGGATACGGTTGTAATGATCATGCATTTATAATGTAGATGGTTTTTCTGTTTATAGTATGTATCCTTACCAGGAGATGATAATTGTTAATATTTTTGACATGATTAGGATTTTCTAGAAAAATAAGGCATATCTATTATTAGAAGGATGTGAAACATTTCTCTTATACTGATTTATTGAAGGACATAGAGGATACCTGAAAACCATTCCATCAACTTCTCCAGATCATATGTTTATTGCTCTAAAAGGTAAGGCTGCTAGTGTGAGCTACTCGACGACCATGGACATTGTAATTATAAGAGAAGTTTTCTTTGTAATTTAATCTTGATTGATGAGGTGAACCTTCAAATTTGTAATGGAAGAAGTTCCTTGCTATTATAATTCATAGTCATTTCAATCTATACATGAAGATGTTTTAAGCAACTAATTTTCTACTAATGACAAACAAAATGATATGATCTGATATTCAAAAGTCCGCTGCTTTAAACCTAGACTTCCTCCCACAAAAATTGCTAAAGATGCTTTCATTGTGTAATGGGTAATGAGGAACTTGAATTTATTTTTCCTTATATTCCTGGTGCTTTCTATTCTTAAAGGTTGAACACATTCTGCAATGGCTTAAAGGACTGCAAGATTTCATTAACTAAGTTTTATACCTTGTTGTAATGGTAGGCACAAGATTTTGAGGACCCAAAGGTGCATCATCGACTTGCATCCCATCTATGTGGCCTATTTCCAAGACACACAGTAACTATTGAGAAAAATCTAGACCTTTGTAAAGCTAAGGACTATACCCTCTACAAAAGAGGTATGCACTTGATACCTGTGTTGGTAGACTATGTCTTCCAGCATCTGTTCAGTTGGATTCACATAAGACTCTAAATGAATGCTAATTGTCCCATTGTTTGGTTCTTCATTGAATATATTGTAGCTCACTACCTAATGCTATCACTTGATCTTTGAAGTCAAATAACTAACCTAAAATTAGAGAATTTTGCATTTTCAATTTACTCCATTATATGTTTAGAATTGTTTTCTTCTCATATTAGTCATAAGATTGGTAGACGAGTCATCATAACAATGTGGTTCTATCTTGAACGCTCTTTTAGTTCAAGTAAATACATTTTGAAATGACTTTATCTAATCATTTTGGGGTTCAATTGAAAATATCTAACTCTATGCTTCATTGGTTAGCTAAAGAAAGGATATCTATCTCCACATTATATGCATGTGCTCTACTGCCTTCGTAGTTCCAAAAGTTAGGTCACAATATGCCTATGAGAAAGTCAATAACACACACAAGATAACCTTTGAGAAAAAAAAAAAGAAAAAAAGAAACAAGGTTGAGAAACGATAAGTTGACATGTTATTTGGCACCAACAACCTGAGTTGAAATTATACATACCTTCGACTTTTAAAAAAAAAAATTATACCATCTATTTTTATTGTTAACTCAACAACACACCGCCCAAAGAAAATGAATTGATTTCATTTTGGCAAAAACAAAATCTTGCTCAATGTTGAACTAAAAATGTTGCGTCATCTTTAACACAAATTTGGAATATTTATGAACACTAGTAACTACATTTGTTTTCCTGTTTACTCATTTCCAAGAATATTTAATTTGCATAATTTCATACTCTCACATCAAACCTTTGCTTAGTTACTTTGATGAACCTGATATTTTGATATTTACTAATTTGACTTTAGATTCATAAAAGTTTACGTAGATTTAAAGACAAGAATAATGGGCATTTAGATTTGTTACAGCTATTATTTTGGTAAGATTAAAAGTCAGGTAGTTACTAAAATTTTATTAAGAAGATTTCATCTTTCAACTACATTAATAATTAGTGTCATCATTATTATTTTGGCTACAGTGTCTCATTTAGTGAAAGACTCAAGGTGGTTTTTTGCATTAGATTAAAGATATATACATACATGTTATTAATATTTTGGTTGTATAATTTATCTATCGTTCTATGAGTTTTTAGCTGATGTATTATAAATAGAAACTTGATTTACATTATTTTGTATCTTATTATAAGTAAAGTTGTTTTAGCTTCTCTTTTGAATATATTATTTTGTTTGTATATTTGAAAAGGAGTGACAATTTAATTCAAATTAACACAATGTATGTACATGTGTTTTTGAATAGCTATATGCATATTTATATGGTGCATTGTGGTTAACAAGATAAACAATATAAAACAAGGTATATTTTGTATTGGTGTTGAAATTAAGAATTTTCAATATGCCAAACAAGCTATTTTGCATCATACTTCTTCATTGCAACATGAAAGCTTATTTTTAAATTTCGCTATCATGGTAAATAATTTAATTATAATCTATGGTGAATATCTCACTTTGGACATATTTTTTAAAGAAACCACATCATTTTAACACAAACTTTGATATATTAAGAGTGGTAGAGAGAAGTTATATTGATTAATAGAAACACATTCATTAGTACTTGATATAAGGCTGAGGTTGTTGATACACCTACCTTGACACTGCAATAGATGACATATATGACTAGGAAGTTATGATGACATACAACACATACGATAACAGTTAGTAACCGTTAAGATATGTCTTTTTTCTTATAGTGGAACCTGAAACCTAGTGACCTGAGACTCCAAGGGATTTGTTTTCATATTTTAGTAAGTTTTTACTTTTAGTTTTAATCACCAAAATCCACTATTTTTATCATAACCCTAATATCCAAAATGAAATCACCGGTTTAAGCCTCACTGTCAATCATTTCCATAAAGAAACCATGGTCTGTGATTGACCTAGAACCAATAAATACATAATAGATAGTTATGCCACGCTAGCATGAGGTATTATGTTATAAATTTTGCTGACATTATCCTTCACTAGGGCCATGAATCACTTCTTCATAATTCTCCAAGCACTGAATTCACGAGATCTAATTCTGCTCTTCCACTTTCCTTTCCAACTGTGGAGCACAATCTTCTGTTAGTCAAGGTTCTCCTTCAACTTCTTGAATTTTTCTCTATTACTCAGCTTTCCCAATTTCAAAACTTGGTTGATGTCCTTCTTGTGGAAGAAAATCCATTTCTCTCTAACAAAGCATTGATTCTCTTTTCTTCCTACCGTCATAGAATTTCACATGTAGCAAACCAAGATTGCAAGTGCTACTGCATGAACTCCAAAACTTCTTAGGTCTTTGAAGGGTGGGATGACTTTTCAAAACCTCTAATCCAATGAAGTCCTTCTCGAGGAACTCTTTCCAATATCTCATATAAGTCTATCCACTAATTCGCCCTCTTCTTTCATCACTACTCTACTTGCCTTCTTCCCTGTCCAATTTTCTCTTTTCCTTCCTTTCATTCTGACCTCAGCTTGACATTCCTGTGCTTGAACTTCTTTGCACAGCTTGTCTCTAATTGCTCATAACTATATCTTCCGTAATTTTCATTACAACCCTTCAATGAATTCTGCTTTAGATTCGGGATCATAACTGTCGCCAAAAGATTTGTCAAGGAGGGCCTGATATGTGGTTTATGATGGAGAGGGGTTTATCTAGCTTCTAACGGTTAGAAATATGAAAAATGATTTAGGGCTTTTCAAATTCTCTTTATGTAGGTAATTGAAAATATGTCACGACAATGTATTGTTGTGACCTATTTTTAATGTCGTGACATTCAATTTGTCAATTTGTGAAAATATTATTGCGAAAAATAATTAAACCTATAAAGCTAAAAGAATGTCGCGACAGAAATTTTAATGTCGCGACAATCAATTTGTCAAGACATGGAGAATATTGTCGCAACCAAATTTTAGGCTTTAAAGTTTAAAACTTTGTCGCAACAAATAATTTCTTGTCGCGACAAATGATTTTGTCATTTGGTGAAAGCCAAACAACAAGTTTGTCTCGGCAATTAAAAAGTATGTCATGACAATTATACCTTGATCACAGTTTAAATAACCTAACTTTCTACACAGTTTTCATTCATTTTTCACATAAAGCAACACACATCATTCCATATCACAACAAATCATGTTGCAACTCAAATTTATCAGCTTAATTAAGCATCTAACTGCATGTACAAAACAATTTTCTCAATCCAGCAAAATATTCAATTGTGAAAATAGTAATAAAAAATTAACTAATGAAAAAGCTAATTGGAAACTTTTCACATAATTGTTGAGCATGCTTTTCTCTTCAATTAGCTGAAATTCACTCATTGCTCAAAGTTGCTCATTTTGCAATAATCCTAACTCAATATTCAGCTTTCTTGTCTTGAAAATAGTAAAAATCAACTACATAAAGATCAAATTTGAAATCAAAAATTCAAATACATTAGTTTAATTAAAAACAAACTATAAATGGAAAATAAAAATTGCTTGGGTTGCCTCCCAAGAAGATACTTAGTTTTATGTCTTTAGTTAGACATTGTTGTAGTATGCAATCTTTTCAACAAATCTCTTCAAAAATTTCAAATCTCAGATTGTTCTTCATCTCACTCTCCAATATAGTGTCTGTTTCGCCATTCACTCAACGATTCACTGCTTTCAATGTAACTACTCCAAATGGTGTAATTGCAGTGATTGTGAAAGGACCATTCCATATTATCAAGCTTCCGGTAAGTGTCCGAGCCTTGTGTTGTACTGTCAGACTAGTTCTCACCTTGAACTATTTTCTCATACCCTCTTGACTGCGCCATCTCTTAGTCTGTCTTGTACCTTCCGCATTATCATAGGCTTCATTCTCGCTTAATCCAATTCTGCTCAACTAAATAATCTCTTTCCTTTGTGCCAAATATCAAAATTTACGCTTTTAATCGCCCACATAAATTTTTATATATTCTAAATTTCTCTCTCAAGAGAGATGACAAGGCTTTCAAATACAATCTTGTATGGGGACATTCAAATAGAGACTTATAAGCAAATCTCTATAAGCCCACAATGCATCATCAACTCTTATCGACTGTCTGCCTCAGGTTCACTGCCTTCTAGTGTTCTCAGTCCCATATTTGATATCTCATCATTCATCTGACTGAGGGTGATAAGCCAAACCCATGGCATGTCTTACTCAATATCTGCTCAAGAGTTTTTCAAACAGTTTGTTAGCAAAATGGCTTCCCTAATCACTGATGATGGTCCTTGGGGCTTTATATCTATTCAAAGATAAATTCCTTTGAACAAACTCCTACAAATCAGGTTGACATCATTTATGGACAATACTTTCCAACCCATTTTATGATGATAATCCACAGCTAGGAGAATGTATAGATTTCCAAATGATGGTGGGAAAGGTCCCATGAAGTCAATGCCTCATACATGAAAAATTTGCACCACCAGGATTCCTTGTAGAGGCATTTTACTTCTTCTATTTATGTTGCCCATTCTCTGACATCTATCACAATCCTTGACCCATTCAGAACTATCTCTAAATAATGTTGGCCAATGAATCCCGATTGGAGAATCTTCTAGGCTATTCTATCTCCTGCAAAGTGACCTCCATATGGTGATGCATGACATTTGTCTAAGATTTCAGCCCGTTTACCTCAGTACACATCTCTCAATAACTGGGATATGCCCCTTCTAAATAAATACGTGGTCCCATATATAGAATTTGGTATCTATTCTCAACTTCATTTTTTGATGAAAAGTGAATTCTGGTGGCACAATACCATAAGCCAAGTAATTCACTAGATCAACATACCATGGTACTTGAATTGTTACCTAAAATAGCTATTCATTAGGAAAGTTTTCTTCAATTTCAATCTCTTCTTTCTCTTCATCAGGCTTCTCTATCCTTGATAAGTGATCAACCATCACATTATCACTGTCCTTCTTGTCTTTCATCTCTAAGTCAAATTCTGGCAACACTAAGACCCATTTGATTAGTCTTGTTTTGGCATCTCTCTTTGCCATTAGGTACTTGATTGTTGCATGATCTGTGTGCACTATGACATGAGATCCCAATATATATGGTTTGAACTTCTCACAAGAAAAGACCATTGCTAACATTTCCTTATCTGTTATTGAGTAATTTTCTTGAGCCTCATCGAAGGTCTTGCTAGCATAATATATAGCTTTGAAAATATTTTATGTTCTTTGCCCCAACATTGATCCCATTGCATGGTCACTAGCATCACACATAATCTCAAAATTTTTGCTCTAGTCTGGGGTTGCCATAATGGGAGCTATGACCAATCTAGCTTTGATTTCTTCAAATGTAGACTTGCAAGCTTCATCAAATTCAAACTTTGCATCTTTATCAAGCAATATGCACAATGGTCTTGCTATTTTGGAGAAATCTTTGATAAACCTCCTGTAGAACCCTACATGCCCCATAAAACTTTTGACTCCCTTTGTTGTAGTGGGTGTCATCAGAGTTCTAATCGCAGAAACTTTAGCTTGGTCTACTTCCAATTTTGCTACATAAATTTAATGCCCTAGTACAATTCCTTCAGTTACCATAAAGTGGCATTTCTTACAATTAAGGGCTAAGTTCTAACCCTTGCACCTCTGAAGTATAATTGCCAAATTCTCCAAGCCACTCTCAAAACTGGAACCATATACAGAGAAATCATCCATGAAAATCTCCATAACTTCTTCCACCAAATCTAAAACACGACATCATACATTCGAAAAAGTGGTGTAGAACATCGCTACGCCTAAATGCATCCCTTCAAAGAAAAGGTGCCAAGGACATGGAATGTTTTCTCTTTGTCCAGGAACTATGGCTGGTCACTTGTAGCTAATTAAACTAATCAATAAACAATGAGGATGTCCTCACAATTTGTCCATGATTCGGCCATCAATGGCAGTATGATATGATCATTTTTAACAAGATTCAACTCCTGCAATCAGTATGCAGACTCTCCACCCTATTATTGTTCTTGTAGGTATTAGCTCATTCTTTCATTTAATCATCAGAAACTCCCTTCAAACCACATAAATTGAAGCTACCTAAGGGTCAGTTTTGATATGTCATATTTAACTAAACATTCACTGAGCACTCCTCTTCACTACACTTTCATCATTGGATTTAGCCTCCTTTGATGTTCAATTTAAGTCCTTATTCTCCTCTATGAGAATTTTATGCATACAAATAGATGGGTTGATCCCTTTCAGATCTTCAACTGACCAAGCTATAGCCTCCTTGTGCTTTTTGAGAATTTCCACAACTTTCTGCTCTTTCTCTATAGTTAAATCAGCTACTATGATGATTGGTTTAGACTTTTCTTCTTCCAAAAATACATATTTTAGGTGCTTGGGTAATTCCTTTAGAATTAGCCCTTCAGAACTCTTTTCTACTTCATGCACCCTCCTTTCACTATTGCTTTAACTTTCAGCATTACTCCTTTCACTCAGGCTTAAGACAGTTTCATTCAACTTAGCATTTTCCATCAGCATTGCCCCATCTAGATCTTCATTGTGCAAAGAGTTGATCATGCTTTCCTTTGATAAATCTAGCTCAAAAAATTTCTGTTACATTTCATGTCTATCAAGAATTATACTATTAACTCTCATACATTGATCTGTTCAATCTTCCTGCTACTTCGCACTGATTAAGTCAAGTGAGAATTTTCTGGTGCCAACCTTAGAGTGAGCTCTCTTCTTGACATCTATCGTAGATGCTCCAAGCGTTATGATGAGTTTAAAGTCATCCATTTAACCCATTTTTTCCATTGATTTCTATCTATAAAAGACTTATTTATGTGCGTAAATGTTGAATAATTCACCAAACCGATATGCAAAGAAAGTTCAAGATGGTTGAAGATAACGTGTGAAAAGGTTTTAAACCTGGCTGATGTAAGAATGACATTAATCGGCTGAATGATGTTGCAGCAGGATAAATGCACGAGGAAGAAAGGACCTGTTGTAGCGACGCTTTGACAGTGATGAAGAATCACATCAAGATCGCAACCACAAAACTCCAGTCACGACATAAGGGCAACTGAAGGCAGAACGGTAGGTCTAAATGTAAACCCGGTTCAGCAACCATAGCAATTAATGAAGAACAAGATATGCTGTCGCAACACAATTTCGAAGTCGCGGCTGCACTGGAAAGCCGAAGCAAAGAGACATGGAAGTCGTGGCACCAAATAGAAGTCGCTGGCTAAGATTTTCAAGAGATCGGTCATGAGGTCAGCGATATCTGCTGGGGCGGTCGCGCGACATCGCTTGCCAAGAACTAAGGTCGCAACGCCATTCGCGGGTCGCGAAGATCGCGCCAGAGAACTAAGATGTCGCTGAAGACCAAAGGTCGCGACATCAGCCGCAAGTAAAAGAAGGGCGCAACGCCATCTCAAAGGGTCGCGACATCGCTTGCAAGAATTGTCGCGACGCCATTCAGCGGGTAGCCATCAAACACCGAATCGTAATAGTTGTCGCGACGCGTCATCGGGCGGTCGCGTGTGACATCAACAATCGAATCGAAGAAGGTTGCGACGTCATTCAACGGTCGCGACATCAGTTTCAAGGAAAGATGGTCGCGACGTCATTTAGAGGTCGCGACATCAGATCCAAGGGATGCGTTACAAGTCGCAATTAAATAAAGGCTTCGAATATGATCAGGTCGCTAATAAAGAATCTAGGTCGCGACATTAACAAACAAATGGGCCAATTAACCTGAAATCCACAAGGAGATTCATCGAATTTAGGGCCCAACTTCAGAACCCTATAAATACGCATCTGTTACTAAAGGAGAGCAACTCTCGGCGGCTCAAAAAGAGAGATCTGGGTAGCTTGTATTTTAATTTTCTTTTCTTTATTTTGATTTTATTTTAGATTAGTTTGTGATTTCTTTCAAATTTGGATCTGGACTTTAGCTGTTAAAGTAGAAGTCAATGCACTATTTCTTTCAAATTATCGCTTCGACTGGTCTAAATTCGTGACAAATTTTTGGAATTCTGATTTCCAGCTCGATTTACGTGGTTTTCTTGATCTGTCATTGTGTGGGTGTAATCTAGTGATTTAGAAACTCAAATTTTCCACTGAATAGAGACTCGTTGTCGAAATTATCTTTCCCGCATAAATTTATCGCAGGCCATCAACTATCACTTTGTAACTACTGCTGGCTCGTATTTTAATTGATCCCATTGTAAGCTACTCTTATACCCATAATAGACTGTCTCATTGTTTCATTTGAGGCCCTCTCGAAAGGACACACGTAGAAGGCAAATTCCGAGTGGATAATACTAAAGGTATACGACCGATAATGGTGATCTAATGCTCAGAATTTAAATCGATAAATCCTCTTCTCACTTGAAATCGAGAATGAGTTGAATGACTTATCCATTTAAAACAAGTAGAGAGGTCACCTCGATTCGACAGGTCCAATCCGTGTTAGCGATCTAATCAAGGAAAGGATGAACTGCTCCAATTCGAGGAAGAGAAACCAAATTGGCGTAAACCGATGCTTTGCCTATGGCTTAGAGTTATATTTACACAGCTTCACGCTCTGGGTATGGCATTTAAAAAGAAAATATCCGTAACAAGGCAACCCAGACAAAAGTAGTTCTCTAATTTTCTCTCGCCTTCGAAAGAAACAAAGGGAAGCTTAGATGATGAACATGGGGTATAGAGAGATCCAATCGCACTATCATATTCTTGGACAGTTTTAAATCTCGTGGTTCATGAAGCAAAGTTTTTGGGCAGGCAACATAGAATTTATGTTCATAATAGCAGTCTTTTCAATGTTCCCTTTAAAAGATAATTGTTCAGTTTGAATTTGTTATTTTTAAATTTTTCAGTTTTAATTCATTTTGTTAATAATTCACATATCTTAGGCTTATTTTACATTTCAAGGTTTGCAAAACTGATTCCAATTGCCTATCTGAGTCCAAATAGTATAGAGTTTTAGTAGTCAGGTTGATCGCAATTCAGATCTCGTGGATCGATATCCGACTTAAATCCAATTTACTACTTGTTCGACTACACTATGTTATTCCGGATCAAAACTAGAAAGAAAATGATTTATTCTTAAGAAAACCACTTAATCAAGATAATAGATAAGGAACACAACAAACAAGTTTCATGGCATTTACCGGGATTAGATAATACCCCGGGTGATAAACAAGTCACAAATTTGTATAGGTGTTTTTGGTCCATCATCAAAGATAGGTGAACAAGTTTTTGCGCTGTCGTGATCGAAAGAATTTGGTGAATCAATATCTGCACTCAAATAGCTAAATACTAATTGACATAAATTACAAAAGAAAATAGAAAATTTGCAAAATATGATTCAACAAAGAAGAGTTTAGCGGGCAAGCTACGGAAATTTTTGAAGAGCTTTTCATGTTAAATACAATTTTTGGTATCACTGACTCCATTTGATCTCAATATATTATACTCTGTGGAGTTAATTCGCACAGGAAGTAGTGAGCCTAATTATTGCCATTAGACACTCGAAGATCGAAAGAACACTTAAAGGCACCTGAGAAAGGTTAAGAGTGCAGTAAATAGCGTAGATGGCGTATGAAAGATTGACAGAGCAAATAACCAGAATTCGCAAAGAAAAGTACTCCCAAGAGCGAGACACTATGGAGGCACTCGGAGACCAGCTATCCAAGATGAATACTCAGCAATGAGACAGCCACCAATAGAGGCACACTCTGGCTCAAGCCACTTGATCACCATGGTTCACCAACCACCACAGTCACCCTTCTGAAGATCCCAATGAACACTTGGGAAGGTTTATGAGAATGGCCAATACAGTTAAATTGAATGGTGTGAGACCAGAAGTTATTAAGCTACAGTTGTTTCCATTCTCTTTAAGAGATATAGCTGCATCATGGCTCACTCACTACCATACGGATCCGGCAATACGGAAGAGTCGATGGAAGCTTACTCCGGCGCATTCTTTCCTCCATCCCTTACTTTTGAAACGGAAGAGGGAAATTAATATTTCAAAACAAGGGGAGGATGAGAGCTTGTACACCGGGAGAGATACAAGAGGTCACCAAGATGTCCATGCACTGGTGGATGCACTAAGACACAAATGGACACTTACCACTCTATGAATTATACCTCAAAGGTATAATTGATGCCTTGCCATGAGAGCACATAAGAAGAAGAAGAGTAGAAGAAGCAAGACAACTGATCGAGGATCTTGCTCGGTGCAACATGAAACCTCCTTCTGAATCCTCAGGGAGCAGCAACAGAGCTAAAGGAAATGGAATGATTGAGATGAACAAGATGTCTACCTTAGAGGCCAAGATGGATGCATTTATGCATCGGTCGGATAAAAGAATGCACTCTGCAAATGAGATAGGAGGAGTGGAAAGAGAAGGAAGAGTAAATAATGCTGAGGGGTGCGCTGAAGAGGTTTCTGGCAGTGAGAGGCCACCACACTGAACGCTGAGTGTAGTGCATATCATTTCAAGCCTAACCTCAACCTCCGCAACCCATTATACCCCAGAGCATTGTAAACCATAAGAATTTCTTTTATGGTGGAGGAGCACAACACGTCCTGCAAGACATGGCAAAATTTCATCAGGTATGCTCCACCAAGGTTCCAAAGAAGAAGAATGTGTGTGGGAGAGGGCGTAATGAACATCAGGTCAAAAGGCCCAACCAAGACCGGGGATGTCGCAAATATGGGGAAAATAAAAGTCGTTGAACTTCCATGAATGTAAAAGCTTGCGTAATTGGAAGCTTCAAATACCAATTCTCAAATTTTCCAGAAGACCACCAATGCCTCTCTAAAGAACCTGGAAACACAATATATAATCAAATTCAACTCAGACCGATGAAAGATGCTTTTCCTAGTGACACGAAGAAAACTAAAGATCGTATGGTAGTGCACTGCAAGTGGGAAAGAAATAAAGAAGGAAAGCCAGAAAGATGAAGGTGTCAAGGAGAAGGAAGCCTAGAAAAAATGCCGAAATACCGGAGAAAGAAAAAGAAAGAAGGAGCAGCAATGCTAAGAAAGAAGCAAGAAAGCCCAACCTATGCCTCGTTCCCATTCCCGCAGAGATTGCAAAGTCAAAGATAGATGGAGCAAACAAGGCTTTGCAGAAAACCTTCCGTGTTGGGCATGCCACGCCACCACGTGGCGGTAACCTCAAATGCCACTTTATGCCAAATTCCTAAAGGAAATTCTGAGCAAGAAGAGAAGATTTGCAGAGGAAGGAGTAGTGAATCGACCGCACTAAAGGCAAATGATAAAGAAGAATTTACCGTAGAAGATGAAAGACCCGGAAGTTCTTACAATTCCTGCACCATTGGAGGATTTGAATTCAAAAGGCTCTTTTTATGATTCTGCCAGATAAACCACGCTAATATCCTGCTAAAAGGAAATTAAGCCTGGGGAGCTTTGGCCTCACTAATCATACTCTAAATGTGGCGTGAGAACAATGGCGAACCTCCGGTTAGAGTCATTGAACACGCTGCTAAGGTGGGAAATTGTTTTTCGTCAGCTTATCATCCTCGGACACACTGAAGATTCAAGTCCCTCCGTCTCTGTGAAGGCCATTCCTAGTGCAATTGAGCCGCTGTAATGATATGCAAGGGAGTTCTCACTCTGTGGCTGAGAAGAAGCAAATGACTTCAATCTACTCCAGTAAAGTTTGAAGAATTTAGACGCATAAGGAAGATTACAAGTTAAGAGATGATGTCTATATCTCAACAACTCGAATGTTAAGGATTGTAATGCTCAACTTCCTATCAATGAAAATGAGATGAATTTCCAAGATCTTGCAGAAGGTGTTAATTTCCATTTTCTATTACGCTTGCACTCTACCTAAAAGTGATGAGTCTTAAACAAAACAGAATTGACAATGGAGATAAAAATGAAGAGAAGGAATTTCATCAAGAGACCAAGTGTATGGGTTAGTTTTAAAAGAGCTGCCAAACTGATCTAAGTATGCTTACTCGAGCTACCAAAAGTAAGCTAGTGATTATCTCTGCTAGACTCAGTGATGGTGAAGAACAGAAGTTGATGAGAATTTTGAAGAATTATCGTGAGTCGACATTCGGGTCGAGCAGACAACAAAGGGCACACCACAATTATGCGTGCACAAAATATCGCCGGAGGAAAATGCAAACCATCTGCTGAATGATCAAAGAAGATCAACCTGGCCATGAAGTATATAGCAATGTGGTAAAGTGCTCAAATATTGGAAGGTCGGTTTTATATATGCAATCTCGCATACCCTTGGTTAAATGTACCATGTGGTTCCAAAGAGTGTGGGTTCACCGTGGATTCAATGAAAAATGAGTTAATTCCAACAAGAACGGTCAGGATGGGTGGCATAATTAATACCTGGTTTCAACACAAACAACCAGCATCATTTCATTATTTTCATTGATCAAATGTCGGGATGTGCTAGCGTGATGCACCTGGCTTGCTTTCGGATGGGTATTCCGGTTACAATCAGATTGGTTATTAAAATCGGTATCGAGAAACTATTATCTATACGCCTCACAGACACCTTGCCTTCGAATGATGCCATTTGGGTCAGGCAATGCCCTCGCTTACTTTTCGGGGAGGGTGTAAGATGCCCATGTCTGATTGGCCTATGAACATGAGATTTTATGGATGACTTAAGAGTATGGATCCAGCTGTTGATTGTCTAAACAACCCGGGAACAAAGGGCTTCCAAAGATGCAAGGACAAACAATCCAAATTTTTAAATGTGTGTGTGTGTTACTTGCAAATGTATATTGCCTCGGGTCACAAATTCCTCGCTACGGACTAGAAGAAGTGGACTAATCGTATTTCTGATTATCACACTCAGACCACCCACACAACAAAGAAAAGCGGATAAGGAGTTTCCTCGGGCATGCCGTCTGATATAGGAGATTCATCAAAGACTTCTCAAAATTAATGCACCATGCACATCGGGAGGTGACACAAAGTTTAGTTTCACACTCTCATGTTTCTCTAGAACTTCAAGATCGATTAGTCGCACCAATCATGGTCGCACTGCACGGAACCGGCGATCAAATAATGTGATGCCAAAGACTTGCACAATGGTTTATCGGGCAAACAAAGGTAAAGATATTCGCAGCCATATACTATGCTAGCGTAACCTTCAACAAGCCCAAGAAAACTATTTAACTAATTTAAAAGGAGATGCTAGCCAAGGCTTTTGCCAGGAGAAATTCACAGCCATACATTTCGATCCTATGTTATAGTTCACACATATCATGCAAAAGAATCAAATATCCATGTCGAAAAAGGAAAGCTGTTCAAGACTCGATAAGGTGGGTGTCGTTACTACAAGAGTTTGATATGGAAATTAAAGATAAGAAAGGCTGTGACAATGATAGCTGATCACTGTCTATATAAAGTTAGAAACAAGGGAGAAAAAGAGGAGGCAGGACTACCAGAACTTCCCGCATGAGCAACCTGCTTCACCTGTCATTCCAACTCCATGCACATGTCGACATTGTGAATTACTTAGCTTGTGGAGTAGTCCCTTCTGAATTCAGCTACCAACAGAGAAGAAAGCTCAGGACCGATAGCAGGTACTACATCTGGGATGACCCACTGCTATTTAAAAGAGGTGCTAACATGATTATAAGAAGATGTGTGCCGCAGAGTGAACAATGCAAAATCAGAACGAATGTCATGCATCACCATATGGGGACATTTTTCCGAGAAAGAATGTACTATAAGATACTCCAATCAGGCTTTGGCCAGCCTACTATCTTTAGAGACTATGCTGAATGGGTCAAATTATGTGATAGATGCCAAAAGATTGAAATATCAAGAAGAATGAAATGCCCCTACGAGGCAGTGGTTAGTATGGCAAATTTTGCAATGGGGATAGATTTACAGATCCTTCAACACTTACTTCTGAACTTGTACATACCGCTGGGGGCAAGGGATTATGTTTCCAAATGGGTAAAGTGGCCATTGTCTAAAGAATGATGCTAACACACAGGAGCTTCTTGCAAAAGAACATTTCAGCAAAATTTGGAACACCTGTGACTATCATCGTGATGGGGGAAGCCACTTTGCAAAACAAAATGTTGCAAAGCTCATGGCTTGGTATGGGATCAAATGTTATGAGCTTAGCTTATCATCCCTAGACTAATGGACAAGCGAAATTTCCAATAGGGAATTAAATGGATCTGGAAAAACTGGCAAGTTGGCAGAAGGTGTGGTCTTCCCAGGCTCGATGATGCACTTTGGGCTTACGGGGATTTGCATTCGAAACTCCATTGGGATGTCCCCATCTGAGTGATCTTTGTGAACCATGTCACCTCCCTTTTTAAACTAGAATATAAAGCAATGTGGGCCATCGGCGAACCCGATTTCAAATGGCAGAGAAGGAGAGAGACACTTCCGGCCCGAATGAAGCTGAAGAGCGAAATGAGGCTTTATGATGTCTTTAGAATATACGAATGAAGACAAAAAAATGTGATCAAAGTTCGAGGAAAGAGTTCGAGGTAAGGGGATCGGGTCTTGTGTTTAACTCGGATTAAGATTATTTCGGGGAAGTTGAAATCAAAATGCGATGTGGACCATATACGATTGGTGTCGAGTACTACCTTTGGAAGCGTAACACTTAGGGTACGTCTTTGGGGGAAGAATTCAAGGTTAATGGTTAAAGGCTGACACTATCTCGTAGGGGAGAAGAAGCAGGAAGAACTCGGTGGTGAATTGAGAGAAGGCTTAACGACTAGTCATTGGGACTCAACGAGCTTTGACTCGTAGGAGAAATGACCCATATAGATTTTTGATTCTTTATTTAAACTTTGAATTTTTTTTTTTTTTTTATTACTCGTTGTGAATTTCTTTAGTTCTAGTCATGATTTGTTGGGACATACTGGTTAGTATTTGATCAATTTAATCCTTTTTGAAATTGTTCTGATATCTTTGATGCAAATCAAATGGCTCAGTGAGAAAAAGACAGGCTTCTAGGAACCATTTCAAAGCGATTCGGGAAAGAAGCGACTTGAAAAAGGGTATTCTTCTCTACATAAGTGCAATAAGTGAATAGAATACATGTTTGAATTGATGTGTGGGAATGATTAAATGGATGCTAAGAATGTCTTGAATTAATAAGGAGTAAAGGCATGCGATCATCAGAATTTAGAGGCCAGTGCGTTTAAAGTGTGACCGGATTTTATGTCGTGACGAAGTTGAATTATGGCAGTCGATCTTGAAGGAAGAGTAGGGCGCGGTCGCGACCAAAGTTATGTCGCGGCGAGAGGGTGAGGTCGCGGCAGAGAACATTTAGGTCGCGACAAGAACAATTCCTTCAAAATAGTGGTGAGAAATTAGCGACAACTCAACTATGACATAAAATGCACGATGTCATGGCACGATGATAACTTGTCTCTCCTGATTTACTTATGTCGCGACAAACAATAATAAGTCGCAACATAAAAGAAAAATGTGCCAGAGTGAAGGCGGCTTTAGTGCAAATTTAATGATAGCACCTGTTAAGCGCCAATTTAAGTCGCGACAAGTGCAAATAAAATGAAGAAATAAAGAGCCTGATAATGATTGAATTCTGGCTTGTTGGCTTTCATACCCACCATATCCTTCCTTGGAAGTAAATACAACTCTTCATCTTACATATTCTCTAGTTTTCAATTCTTACCAAACCACACAGATCGAAAAATTCTTCTGGCAGGTGGAGTTCTCCCAATGGCGGACAACGCCTCGTCCCAGTCGAAGGCAAAATCCTTGGAGGAGTATACTCGGCCCAGAATGGGAGAGGGTTCATCTGGAACGCTGCAAGGGAGGGCGGGCCGTGGAACAGCAGTTCAGCGATTACAAGGCAGCGGAGGAAAAGGGAAAAGCGGCGAGAAGGAGAGGGAAGGCAGCGTTAGGTCTCGGAATAAGCTTTCTCCATCTGGAAGAAGCCTTATCTTTAGAAAAGGGTTTGTAGGAGAAGAGGCTTCCAGCTCCAACTCATCTCCTTTCAAGGAATTAATAAACGAGGTTGGGGAAAGTGCGCAACTTATTAAAGTCTGGATATGCGGCGATCGTTAGAATTTTACTCCGACTTTGGTTGGGGAGGAAGGAGAACTCTGTTTATGTGGAGAGGGTTTGGTGCCGTATGGAGAGTGAGAAACCATAAATGAAGTAAATATGCGGAATGGAGAGGCGGCATGGATCGAATGAAGATGATAGACAACCTAGCAGTGAAAAGATAGCGAGAAAGTTGTGGACGGTAAAGTGAAATGGGGTCGAAGGGGAGAAAAGATTATAAACGGGAGATTTGACGAGGAAAAGCGAAAGGTATGGTTTTATTTCACAACCTGTTATGGTCCCTACCAAACATGTTTGCACAGTAAGAGAACAAGCAATCATACTCTATGCCATACTGAAGGGGTATAAGCTTAATGTTGGAGCTATCATTGAGAACTCAATAATGAGATATCACGAAGGTAATAAAAGGGGTCTAATCCCTCACCCAGCAACCATCACAAGGCTATGTTTGAGGGCTGGTGTGAAGGGAACTTGGGAAGAAGAAGAAGAGTGCCCCAAGATTTCACCACTAACCCATACAAGGAGTAAGCAGGGACGAGAATCAAAAGAAAAGGGTTATAGTAAGGGGATTCAAGAGAGAGAAGAAAATGAGAATGCAAGATAGGAAGAGGACACCCTTGGTTGAGATCAGAAGAAAGAAGATCGGCTCCTGCGACGAAGGGAACACCTTTTTGTTTGCAGAGGACAGAGAACAGAATGAAAGAAGTCCCATATATTTCTCCACCCCAGCGGCCTTTCTCCCCACAGAAGGGCAGTGATTTCAGAGGAACTTTGGTGAAAGCTCTAGGGAGCCAGGGGAGATAATCAAATAATGGAGATGCTCAGTTCAATTCAGAAGAGTATGGAAGAAAGAGAAATGGAGCCTCAGTAAAATTCGGAGAGGAAGTGTATGAAGCGAGTTGAAAAGAAGAGATCAACGGTGGGAAGAGGGAGCGAGCAGACGAAGAAGTATATGGCGAGGCTTAAAGAAGAGATCAACTTAATGGGAAGAAGAAATAGCGAGGAAAGTGCGGATGAAGAGATCTGGAGCATCGAAAAAAATTCAAGAAGGAAATGGAGGAAGAGATCATGAATCTATTGAAGAAGTTGAAGAGTGAGCCATGGTCATTTTGCAACAATCGGGTTTGATCGTGATTCTCGACTCCTAAAACTCATGAGGGAAAGGGATTTGGAGCCGGGGAAGCCAAAACTAAGGGCGGTCAAGGAGGATTCAAATTCCTCACATATCGATGTTCAAGGACAGGAAAGAAGATGAAGGATGGTCAGGCTTGATGGCAAGATGCGCCTTTAGAAGAAAGTCTGGCTTGAGAATTTTGGATTTGATCGAGCAAATAATCTTTCTAAATTTTTAGAAGTCATAGGCGAAATGGAGCACACAATAGACATTGGGTAAAAGCGAATGGTTTGAATAAAAGGTTGATCACACGAATTGATCCTTGAAGAGCAAATAGAGAGGGAGAATGACAAGAAGAAGAGAACTGAAATGAAGTTTCCCGAATTCAACCTGGTGGCTACCTTGATCTGGATCTCAGAGCATCTTGCTCCTCCCCAAAAGAAGAAAATAGACCTTCCCATTGAGGTTCATCTATCTCTCCCTCACTTCCGACACATTTGTTCAACTTGCCTGATCTCATGAAAAAAAAAAAAAAAATGTTTGATGTTGTTTGAAGTTAGATTGTGTTGTTACTTTTTGCTTTAATTGTTAGAAGAATAACAATAGGATTTAGCTCAGGAATGAAAATGCTGACATATCATAATATGAGCTAGTTAAAGTAGTTTGATTAGAAGATAGGCTGAAACACAAATAAATTTATGAATAAAATGAGAATGGCATATAATTGAATTGAAACACAAATTGCATAATTGACTTGAATTGCTGACAGAGTCGAGATAAAAAGGAAGGTTATACAATTGAAGGAGCAAAATATTTTTTTGAGTTTGAATAAAACGTAAGCCAAAGAACCTGGTGAACCTTAGATTATGTAACTCCTCATTAACTGAAGTGAGTCAAGGACATCCTTAGGGTTAGTCACAGTTAATCAAACCAAATTCTAGAACTTGTTAGATTATTGATCAAGGCGAAATCTAAGCGATACAACCTTAATGATGCGAGGCCATCCTTGGCAGTTTGAGCCATTCTAGCCACCCTTATTTATATGCTTCTGCATACACCTTAGTTCCTGAATTTGAGCCAAAACAATTCTTATCTTCAAAAACAAGCCCTTTGGAAATCCCAAACCATCTGAATGGCAGTAATCCTCCAGTAAAGAACCTCCCGATTACCCAAAAAATTCAAGGAGGAAGAGATAAGTTTGGGAATTAGTTTTCTTTGGAGGAGAACTAAAGGGAAATACAGAAAAGGGTAGAGAGAAGGTCTAAAGCGAGAATCTGTGAAAAAGAAAGTTTAAGGAAAGGATTTTGTGTGGCATAACTCTCTTGAGCAATTAAGTTCTTGAGGTGTTTCAGCGTGCCTAATATGTGGTATGGGAGCTACTAACTTGAGTTAAGCTAAGAGTGTTAGAAAGCCTAAAGACGAACATTGCACTATTCTGAATGGTGGTAGAAAAGTTCCAACGATTGAGAAATACAAATGAGAAATTGGAGCAGACACTTTTAAATGAAGAAATCGAAAGATACGGATGAAGTTGGGGAATCAATTAAAGAAGTTGAAAGAAGAACCATGATTAAGTAAAAAAGGAGAAAGATAAGATGATGCCCAACCTAAAAGTTCCATCCATCCTACCCATGACCCAAGCGACATTACAAACACAGAAAGACCTTATTGATCTTGAAGGTTGGAATTACACATTAGTGGAGATCATGTGAACAAGCATATGGAATTTGAAAAATCTTGAAAGGATCAAAAGCGGGAAAGGACATAAGAGGGTTAATGACTCACTAAGAAAGAATGGAAGACAACCTACTTTTCGTGAATCAAGCACAACCTGCGTTTTGCAAAACAAATTCAACAACATTGGTTTATTTTTGGATTGAGTAGTGACTAGCCTTCATCTTGGACTTGAAAATGAGATACAAAAAAAAAAAAATGTGATTCCCAGTCTTTCAATTAAAAATTGGTTGCAGCTGCGACAATACGAGAAAAATGTCCTTTTGTTTGAGGACAAACAAATCTTTCTTTTCTTTGGCAGGAATGACGAAAAATTTAAGTTTGGGGAGAGATTGATGAGCTTAAAAAGTCATCCATTTTAGTCATTTTCGTTGATTTCTATCTATAAAGACTGATTTATGTGCGGAAATGTTGAATAATTCTGGCCCGATATCTGTGAAATTCAAGAAAGAAGATAATGCGATAAAAGAGACGAGAAGCTGGTGAGCAAGAATGATAAATTGTTGAATGATGTTCTTGACGGGAGAAATGCCACGAGGAAGAAAGGACACATTGTAGCGGCGGCTTTGACGGTGATGAAGAATCACATCAAGATCCTTGACCACAAAACTCGATCGCGACATAAGAACTTAAGTGAAGAAGCGAAACGTGTAGGTCGCAGAAACTCGATTGACTGACCATAAATTAATGAAGAACATGATATGATGTAAACACAATTTCGGTCGCGCGAATTGAAAAGCGATGACGAGCATGATGCGTTACCACTTAGAATAGAAGTCGGCGACATAAGATTTTCAGAGATTGAACGCCAAGAAGTCGTGACATCTGAAGTGAGTGCGACATCAATTACCAAGAACTGAATTCGAGTTCATTTAGTAGTCGCGACATCAGTTGCAAGAACTAAGATGTCGCGACGTCATTCAGTGGTCGCGACATCAGCTGCAAGTAAAGAAGGTGCGGCGTCATTAGATTAATTCGGCGACATCGATTCCTGAAGACTAAGATCGGCGGCGTCATTAAGTGGTCGCGACATCAACACTGAATCAAAAGAAGGTCGCGACGTCATTCAGTGGTCGCGACATCAACACTGAATCAGAAGAAGGTTGCGACGTCATTCAACGGTCGCGACATCAGTTTGAAGGAAAGATGGTCGCGACGTCATTTAGCGGTCGCGACATAAATCGGGGATCTTGCAAGCGATCGCACGACCAAATAAAAACTACGGCGTATTCATGACAATTGGTGGCGACAAAAGAATCTAGGTCGCAAGATTAACAACGAATGGGCGATTAACGCAATCCTGAGGAGATGCGTAATTTAGGGGCGACTTAGAACCCATAAATATGCAGGCGTACTAAAGGAAAGCGACTCGGCGGCTCAAGAGAGATGCGGGTGGCGAGGCTCTTGTATTTTAATTTTCTTTTCTTTATTTTGATTTTATTTTAGATTAGTGTTTGATTTCTTTCAAATTTGGATCTGGACTTTAGATTTGATAAGTAGAAATGAATCTGAGAATTATTTCTTTCAATTACTGTGCTGGTTGTGATTAGACAATTTTGAATCGGTTCCAGGTTCCGGAGTTACGGTGGTTTTCTTGATCAATGACCATTTGTGGGGTGTGTCTAGTGATTTAGAAACCCGAGCACCCGTGAATAGACTACATTGTCGAAATTATCTTTCCTGAAATTTATCGGGGACTATTGGACACTATCGATTTGTAAATCTACTTGCTGGTTTGGGTGACCATGGTGATCTCATTGTAGCGTCTTATACCCTTAATAGGATTGTCACATTGCTACGATTTCGGAGGCCCTCACGAGTGACATAGAAAATGATCTGAGGAGTGATGAACAATTTACGAAAGGTATCACGAATACGATAATGGTGATCCTAATGAGCCTCTTGTAGAATTTAAATCGATAAATCCTCTTCTCACTTGAAATCGAGAATGAGTTGAATGACTTATCCATTTAAACAAGTAGAGCACCTGATTTGAATAATCAGATCTGATCAGTGTGTTAGCAAAGGATCTAATCAAGGAAAGGATGTTGTTCCAATTTTGAGGAAGAGAAGCTTAGGTCAAGTGTAAGCCAGATGCTTTGCCTATGGCTTGAGGTTAAGGTTTGATCTCGTTAAGGTATGGTATTGAAAAGAAATATCGAAACAATGACCAATATTAAAGTAGTTCTCTAATTTTTTGTCTTTGAAAAGCTTGATGAAGTTTAGATGATGCACAGTGGGGTATGGAGAGATCAAGCGCACTATCATATTCCTTAGACGAGGTTTAAATGTGGTTCATGAAGCAAAGTTTGGTGCGAGTCTGCGAGGGTGATGTTCACAATAGAGTCCTTTCCAGCTGGTCCTTTAAAGATGGTGTTGATCTGAATTGTTATTTTTTGAATTTTTCGGTTTTAATTCATTTTTGTTAATAATTCACATATCTTGAAACTATTTACATTCAAGGTTTGCAAAGCGATTCAATTGCCTATCGAGTCGACAGTATAGAGTTTGAGTAGTGAGGGTAGTTGATTGAGAATTCTTGAGATATCTGTGGGATCGATATCTGGACTTAAATCCAATTTACTACTTGCTCGACATGTACACTTGCAGCATCCTGGATCAAAACTAGAAAGAAAATGATTTATTCTTAAGAAAAGCACTTCAATCGATTATAATAGATAAGAACACAACGAGCAAGTTTCATGGCATTATTGCTGGGGATTAGATAATAGTCCTTGGGTGATAATGTCACAAATTTGTATAGGTGTTTTGGTCCATCACTGAAAGAGGTGAACACTAAGAATGGTTTACCAAGCAAAAGTGGTATTTGTTTGTCTTCTATGTCAATTACTACAAAGTCCACAAGAAAAATGAACTTTCCCACCTTGACAAGCACATCTTCTAGAATTCCATCTGGTTGAGCCATTGATCTTTCTACCATTTGTAGAGACATTTTAGTGGGAGTTAACTCCTCCAAACTTAATCTTCTTACTATTGACAAAGGCATTAGATTTATGCTAGCACCGGAGTCACACAAAGCTTTTCCAAACTCATGGTTCCCTATAGTGCAGGATATAGTGAAACTACCTAGGTCTTGTATTTTCTATGGTAAATTTTTTTGAATAATAGCACTACATTTTGTTGACAAGCTCATCACTCCACCTTCATCTAATTTCCTATTTTTGTTGGTTATGTATTTCATGAATTTAGCTTAATGTGGCATTTGAGCTAATGTCTCAGCAAAAGGGATGTTGATCTCCAACTTCTTGAACATATTCAAGAACTTAGAAAACTAATTGTCCAGCTTTGATTGCTTCAGTCCTTAAGGGAATGGAAATGGAGGTTGATAAGCTCTCACTTCCTACTTTTTCTTCTACATTGCCTCTTCTATTTGCTTATTGGTCTGCATGTTCAATTGTTCACTTTCATCTGTTGGCTCATTTCTACATTGATTTTTCTCACTATCTGTTTCATTTTGATCTGCTTTCTCAGTTTCATTAGGGAAAGAATCCCTAGATTGATTTTGCATGTTAAGGGCCAATTGCTCTACTTAAGTCTCGAGGGTTTTCAAGGAGGCATTGGTAGCCTGAAACATAATTGTGTTTTCTTGAAAATTTTCAAGTTTAACAAACTTTTGTTCATGCAAGTTGAGTATTCTTTTTTTTTTCTACCATATAACTCAACATTTGATCTTCAAAGGATTAAGATCTCCTTTGTCCTTGATTGTCTGTTCTCTAAATTCCCTGATTATGCCCTTGTTGCATTCCACCTCCATAGGACAAGTTTTCTTGGTTCCTTATGGCAGGTGTGTAGTGATTTGGTAGGTTGTTGTTGGGCTTGAAGTTGTAACTTCTATTCCCATTCATGTGTTGTACTTTCTTAATCTGGTATGGACCTTCATGAGCAAGTCCTTGATTAGCAACATTTTTCTACTTATCACCTTCCATAATTCCCACTTCATTGACTGAATGACCTCTTTTGTCTTGATTGTTCATTCTATTCATAATTACATCAAGCTTTGCCTCTATTACTGTCATCTTGTTAAGCTCAATTACACAACCTGATCTCAGTCTGCTACTACTCCCTAAAGCTTCAGATGGAGCTCTGTTGTTGCTCTTAGCTAGTTCTTCAATCAACTATGTTGCTTCTTCATTACTCTTTCTTCTTAATGCACCTCCAGAGGTTGCATCCACTATCTCCTTTGAAGTATAGTTCATGGCATGATAGAAAATGTCCATCTGAGTCATCTACTCAATTCCATGCATGGGACATCTCCTTAGCAACTGTTTATACCTTTCCTAGGCATTATAAATAGACTCATCCTCCTTTTTCTTGAAGGCAATGATCTGTCCTCTCCTCTCAGAAGTTAGAGCATGAGGGAAAAATCTACCTAGATAGGCCTCCACATGCTTCTCCCAGTTATTGATTGAGCCATAAGGCAAGGATTCAAACCAGCTAGCTGCAACGTCTCTCAAAGAAAATGGAAACAATTGCAACTTGATCACATTAGGGTTTACACTATTCAGCTTTACAATATTGCCCATTCTAAAAAATCTACCCAAGTGCTCATTGGGATCCTCACTTGGATGCCCAATAAACTGGTTTTGTTGCACCATAGTGATTAAGGTAGGTTTAAGTTCAAAATTGTTGGGCTCAATTGGTGGTTGCCTCACTGCTGAGTATTCTTCCCTTATAATTAGTCTCTAGAAATCCTCCATTGTTTTCTACCTTTGTTGAGGTCTGTCAATTGCTACTACAGGAATATTTTGATTACCTTCTCTATGCTCTACCTTGACTGCTTCTTCAGCTGCTCTTACTTTCTTTCAATTTCTGATTGTCCTCTCTAATTCAGTGTCAAGTGGCAATAATTCAGCTTCTGACCTCCTATGCATGTAATAGGTACTTGAAGGTATAACACAATGAAATCAAAGTGAGATCACTAGATAAATTTGATTATACTTTGGTTAGCATAATAGAAAGACTTGCAACTGAATCCACTACTTTGGTTAAATGATTTTTTTTTTTCAAAAAATTGGCGAAAAATAAAATGTCCAGGCAATTTCCTTTTTAGTGGGATGTTGATCTATAAACTTCTGCTTGATCCCAACAGCGGCCTTGAAAACTTGATTGACTATTGATGAAAGATGACCCAGAATTGTTGTCTGATGCCCGTAGAGACTTGTTTAGAATCTGCCCGATAATCTTTAAGCTTGTTGATTGAATACTATCATTTCTACTTTCTTTTTACTTTAATCGTTTTTTATATTTTCAATTTGGTCTACATCACTGCAAGTGTATAAGTCAACAAGTAATAAAGTGGACTATAAGTCCAGATATCACTCCCATAAGGATTGATGAGAAAATTTAAAGATCAAGTACCTGATGAGTCCAAAAACTCATTAGATTTTTAATCCATTTTTCTGAGTATGTTACGAGATAAATGTGATTTAATTGCAGAAAAGTGGATGATTAACTCAAATTTCATTTTGCAGGAAAATACAGCAGAAACTCAAATCTTAGCAAAAATCGAAGAAATCGGCTGCGTGAGAATTGAGAGTCTAGTTGAAAATTTAAGTGGCGGCAGGAATGCTCGATTGCCAACCGTCAAGTCACGACATCAACAAATTCGAGTTTTGAAGAGAAATAGGAACTTTAGCGAGTGAAGTCGTGACTTGAAGGAAGTGCGACAAAGAAAGCGTGGTCGAGACTAAAGAAATAATCAAGGGAAGAAATTCATGTCGCGACATCTCACCTTGATATCCGCGACACCAGCTGAAAAAGAAATGATGTCATGACCTGCTCGAGGAGTCGCGACAAGGATCGTCTATGAAGCCACGAAGAGGTTTTGCAAAGAAAGGGGTTGCAACCGGTTTTTTAGAAATAAAGGCTCCATTTCGGTCGCGACATCATTATGATGTCGCGACATAAACAAGAAGATTTAGGTGCAACCAAAGATGGGAGTTTGGGAAAAGGAGGTCGCCTTTTTGCTGGCAAGATAGAAGCACTTGCGGGGCGAACTTGCGACCTTTCTGAAGTCGAGGATCGAAATGATGTCGCGACCACTCATTAAAGGTCGCGACCTGAAACATGAGAAGGAAAAGGAAATTGATGTCGCGACGTGTGGTAGTGTGACACGAAATAGTGAGAAGGAGAAATTGGTTGACGTAGGGCGAGGTTGCAACCCGAGAAAAAATGAAAAGCAAATGATGTCGCGACATCACCATGATCGCGACATGGAATTGAAGATGTGAAGCAAGGAAGACCACCAACAGATTGCGGCCAAGGGAATCAAAGTCATCACATGAAGTCATCATACAAACGGCAAAGTGGTCGCGACACAAAACTGATATCATGACTTCGAAAGCTAGAAGAATAGGGAAGACAATGATGTCGTGACATGTAACTAGATTAAATAACATCAACAAGAAGGAATGATGAGCAAAGGAGTTGCGGCCACAAGCAATAATGAACCATGGATCAAAGAGTATTTGCAAGAGACAACCGGTTGCAACTTAGAGAAAGAGTCGCGGCCCGATCCACGAAGCGTCGAAACGAGAATCATTATCGCGACATCAACTTGGTCGCGACATAGAGCACCGTGAGTTGGGCTTTCTTTAGTTTCCACTTGGAGCATTTTTGGGGTTGGCCCAAATTCTTTTCTTGATATAAATAGATAGTTGTAGGAGGTAAAGTAAAGTTTCCTTTAGTCTTCACTACCGAGAAGAAAAGGAAGAAGAGGAACTGGTGTCTATTTAGAGTAGATTTTTATATTTTTATATTTTATTTTTATTTTTGTTTTGAATGCAGCAGTGTCTGAAGACGAGTAGAGCTAGATCTTTAGGATTCTATTATTTTCTTAAGTATTCTTGCTGAAAATTTATGAAATCTAGGCAATTTCTAGAATTCATTTTTCTCGATTTTATTGCAATTCACGGTGGTTGTGCGTGATCGGTGCTCCATTTCTTAATTACTTGTGCGATGTCGAAACGCCCTTCTTGGATTTGATTTACATTTAGTTCTGATCTTTCTTGCACAATAATGGAGAATGAATTGGGTTCGGTTTTACTTAATGGGTGTCGTTTTGAATGGATAAGTTCCCGATGGTAGTACTATGCAGTTGAGGGAATGTATCTTACTTTGATATCCAGGATGCCCTCTGCTTGACATAGAGACGGAGATTCCTGAGAGTTGAGGGCATTCTTTTCTGGGTATGTTCGACTACCATTGACGAACTGCTGAGCTCTGAAAGTTCATTTTGATAAATCCCCGTTCGCTCATGGTGAAGTTGGAGGAATTGTATTTATGATATAAATAATCAGAGAGTTCACCTTAATATGGGTAAGTTCCAATCGTGTTAGCTTCGTCTAATCAAGGGAAGGATAAACCCATAGATCTGGAGGGTTGAGCCACCAATTAAGTAGTAGAAACTGCGAAAATCACGAGAAAGGTAAAAGCAAAAAGTTATGCTATCAACGAAATGGGTGTGAAGTATTGAGAAGAAAATATACGAGATCTTGCAAGAAGTTTAGATACGGGTAAAATTTGGTTTGATCTCTTGAGCGAGGATATCAATCAGCGAATATGGAAGAGATCAAATTCCAATAATTAGGAATTCTTGGACAATAACCCGGATCGAACAAAGAATAAACGATGGATTTAGTGTTGGAATTGTTGTTCCATTGTTGTATTTCCTTGATGGTTTTGTTTCACGATGGCCAGTTAGAATCCATTATTTTATATACAATTTGTTACATTCATTTATTTTGTTTTAGTTTAGTTTGAACATATACACAATAGTATAGGATTTTTAATTTGTGTCGTGTAGATAAAACCTTGCTATGGGTTTTAGTCCCGAATGGTATGGAATTTTAGTAGTTGGGGTGGTTGATGCGCCAGTCGCTATCAATAACCGTGAATGATACCTAAACATTCATATTTACTACTTGGCCTTGACTGTGCCTTGCGGTGTCTGGGCGAACCCTTTTACATTTAATCATGAACATTAAGAAAATTATTTTATCAAACAAATTTATCCAAGTAACATGGATGCAAGAAGAAGTGTAAGGCTCTCGTAGCTATGTTAATTGAGGGTTCCAGTCTATATGAAAAAAGGCAAACAAGTTTTTTATGGCGTGGGTTGTCGGGGATTGAAAGAATTAAATAGATCCCGATATTAAACGAAAGAAGGAAATACTAATTTGGACCTTTTAAGGAAAGAACAAAAATAGCTTTGCAAGTAGTGGCTACATCAGCCACTAATCTTTAACAAGCCATGTTGAAAATATTTTGTTTAGTTTGACTAATCCTATTAATCTGAGTGTGTTTTTATTTCAGGAAAACCTTTAATGCATCGGAAGCGAGGATTACGACTGATTCCCGAGCGAGATCTTAAATTGGAGAAGAACACTTCGGGAGCTTAAGAAAAGACAAAGAAACAGACTATGGCGGATGAGAGACATGACGGTGAGAGGAACGAGAGAGACGACAACCAGAAGGCCTCCCAGTGCGACACAATGGAGGATTTCTAGAGTCACATTATTCGGGGAAAGAGTGATACGCGATTAAACGGCCCTCTCTTGTAGATGCAAACAATTTTGAACTAAAGCCGGCCTTGATTCTGATGGTTTAAGCGACATGGAGTTTGCGGTCATCCTAAGACCCAAGCGAGCACACAGGAAGATTTCCCGGGATGGCAATCTGAGTGAAGCTGAGCGATTGTGAGACCAAAGGTGATAAAGTTGCATCTCTTTCCATTTTCTTTGAGAGATATAGCAGCCACATGGTATGAATCATTACCATATGGTTCGGTTGATACTTGGGAAGAGTTGCTAGAAGCCTACTTGGGCAGATTCTTTCCCCCATCTCTCACTTCAGAGAGAAGAAGGGAGATAATGATATTCAACAAGGGGAAGATGAGAGCTATGTGTAGCAGGAAATATTCGAGAAAGTTCTTGAAGAGATGCCGGAGTGCATGGCATGAGATTTGAAGACCCGGATGGACGTAGTGTATCATGCTTTAAAATGATACATCTAGGGCATTATCGATGCTTCATCTTGTGGAACATTCAAATGTAAAGATCTTTGAAGAATTGAGAGATCGATAGAAGACTTTGTGAGGAATGCAATATGAAGCTCCATTTGAGTTTTCAAGAGAAATGCTTGAGAGGAAAGGGTCGTGGAGTGCAGATGGCAACGATATGGAGAGCAAGTTGGATGCCATAATGCATAGGATGGACAAACAAGAGAAAGATGCACCTTTGCTCATGAAATAGGGCTGGTAGGAAGAAGAACTTATGAGAAGGGAATGTGATGTGCCTTGTGAGAAGATTCTTATGGTCTTGAGAGGAGAGTTAAATGCGTGAGCAAACCCAGGATTTATCATTTTCAAGCCCGAATCCTAGCACAGCACACTGGCCCCGACGGGGAACCATGAAGATTTCTCATATGGTGGAGGGGGCATTACAAGGCCCCAGCGAGGCATGGGCGAATCTCGGCAAGGATATCGGTAGCACAGGTTCAGTAGCCGGCGTGGGAGGTGAAACGAGAAATGAATATCGAATAGGAGGACTTCGACCGTTTAAAGAACAAATGCTTCAATTCATGGAGACAATGAAATTGTACGATTCCATGAACCAGAAGCTATCACGACTTGGAAAGCTTTCAAGTCGATGCTCAAATGTTTGAGAAGAATCTTGGTGCCTCATTTGAAAAATTTAGAGAACCTGGTAGAATTGTTGGCCTGAGATAGCAATCGGAGCAGGGTACATTCCACTAGTGATGCTCGGAAGAACCCAGGGCTGCGCATGGCAATTCAAGCCCAGAAGTGGGAAGGATTTGACGTGATAGAAGGATAGAAAGGAAAGAAGGGCGGGCGAAAAGAAGAGGTGAAAAAGAAGAAGAAACGACTGATTGAGCAGTGAAAGGAAGTAATGACGAGAAAAAGAAGGAAGAGTACCATCACTTATACACGCCGATTGCCATTTCCATAGAGACTTGAGAAGTCGAAGAGAAGAAACGATTTTCTAAAATTCTTGGACATTTTCAAGAAGATGAAATAAATATCCCATTCTTGAAGGTAATCGAGTGAATGCGCAATTTATGCAAAATTTCTAAGGGAGATGTTGAAGCGAAAAGGAAGATAGATGAGGAGGGAATAGTGAACTTGACGCTATGCAGCGGTGCCATTATCGACAAAGGCTCGGCAAAGATGAAAGACCACTGGCGGTTTCACCATTCCCACGTTCCATAGGGATATGAATTGAACTTTATGTGATTACGGCGCTAGTATAAATTTGATGCCTCTATCGGTTGTGCGAGACTTAATTTAGAACTTACCCAGCGGCAATTACATTGCGAGATGGGCGATAGATCAATGGCTACAACCGAAGGCATTCTTGAAGATGTACTTGTCGAGGTTGGAAATTCATCTTCCCGATGGATTTTGTTATCATGCGAGATGGAAGACACCCGAAGTTCCTTTGTTCTTGAAGACCTTTCTTAACAATGGAAGCTGCCTTGATAGGTCTCTGAAGGGTGAGGCTGACCTCGGGGTTGGAAATGAAGCGGAGTGCATTTTAATGATAATAAGTGCGGAACATCCTGATGTAGATGCAGACGGTTGTAATTTGTAGGAGCAATAGTCTTCTCGATGTTGAATTGAATTCGATTGTATCCTTGACACTCTATCAATGAGATTGAGATGAATTTTCGTATCTTCAGAGCCTTGATTGTGAAATCTTTGCCTTCAAAGTTGTTTAACAAGAGGAAAGCAGTCTCGAGTATAAATAAACTTGATCAAGATGAAATGTGACCCGAAGCAACGAACTTCATGAGCAAGAAACCGGTGCAGAAGGGCTAACATTGAAAGAATTGCCCATTCATTTGAAATATGAGTTTTTATAACCAGAAAAGAGAAAACCAGTTATCATATCAGCTGCATTGACTGAAGCTGAAGAACAGAAGTTGTTGGTAATTATGAGAAAATACAAGGAAGCAATTGCATGGTCAATTAAAGATCTGAAGGGTATCATTTTTCGATTTGCGTACCTGAAATATTCTTTGGAGGACAGTAAAAACCTATTGAGCATCAAGGAGGCTGAACCCGGTGATGAAAGAAGTTGTCGAGAGAAAGAAGTTTGAAATGGTTAAATCACGAGGTTTTATATATGCTATATCGGATAGTTCTTGGGTAAGCCCGGTGCGTATGGTTCCCCGAAGGTGGACCTTGTGATCAGAAATGAAAAAGAATGAGCGGTTTCTCTGAGAGACGTAACGGGATGGAGGGTGTGTATTGACTACGAGAAGGTGGATCTTTGCGACGAAAGGATGGTACCACACTGCCCCTTTCATTGATCGAGATCTTTGGATGAGTTGGCGGGACACCCTCATTTTGTTTTCTTGATGGATACTACGGATATAACCCAATTGCTGTACCTTGAAGATCAGGAGAAAACTATTTTACATGCCCATTTGGTACTTTTGCTTTTAGGAGAATGCCATTTTGGTTTGTGTAATGCTCTGGTACCTTCCCGAATGCATGATGTCTATATTTTCTGATCTAGTAGAAGAAGTTATGGAGATCTTCATGGATGATTTTCTGATGTATGGATCAGTTTTGAGCAGTGCTGCATAACACAGGGACGATGCTTCAAGGTGCAAAACGAATCTAGCTGCAGAATTGGGAGAAATGCCATTTTTATGATTCGAAGGGTGTCTTGGGGCACATGATTTCTCTACGCGGGGCTTGAGGTAGACCGGGAAAAGTTTCAATTATAAGAAATCTAATGCCACCCCTTCAGTCAGGGAATTAGAAGTTTCTTGGGATTTATCTTTGGTTTTTATAGAAGATTTATCGAGAGATTTCGAATTCTTCAGACCACTATGCTGATTCTTTGAAAAAAATACTAAGTTATATTTTGATGAATCTGCCCGAAAGCTTTGAAGAAATCAAATCCGGACTAGTTGAAGCTCCCATCATGGCAAACCATATTGGAGCAGAGAATTTGAAATCATGTGTGATGCGGTGATTTTCTGATGGGGCTGTATTAGGACGAGAAAAGATGAAAAAGTTTTCAAAGGCCATCTATGCTATGAAACCTTTAATGAAGCTCAAGAAAATTGCTCTACTCTTGAAAGGAGATCTTGGCAATAGTGTTTGCATGTGAGGTTAAAGGCCATGCATTTTGGGGTCCCATGTTGTTATACACCTTCGATCATCCCAACAATTAAATATCTAATGGCAAAAGAAAAATGAAACTACTAGAGATTGATCAGTGGGTACTATTAATGCGAGGAATTTGATTTAGAAATAAAGGCAAGGGTAGTGACAATGTGATAGCTGATCACTTGTCAGAGCAGAAGAAACCTTTGTCTGAAGGAAGAAAGAGAAATAGCGAAAATTTTCCGGATGAAGCGGTTATTCAGTACATCACTCGATCACCGGTATCTTGATATTGTGAACTTCTTAGCTTGTGGAATTATGCCACCAGAATTCAGCTACTAACGAGAGAGAAAAAGAAGCTAGAAGGACGTGACGGAGTGCTACATGCAGGATGACCCGTGTGTGTTTAAAGGAGCGATGCGATTATGGGAGATGTGCGGAAGGTGAGCAAGCAGATTTTTACAAGAATGTCATGCACCATATGAGGACATTTTGCGGGAGATAAAACAACCTGAAAATCTCCAGTCGAGTTTTATTGAACTAGCTATTTTTGGGACATTTTGAATGAGTAAAGTTATGTGATCAATGCGAAGAATGGGAAAATATCAAAGGCATGAGATGCCTACTTGAGAGTGATCTGAGTTGGTGTTTGATGTATGGGGAATGGATTTATGGGGCCTTTTCCAGTTTCATTTGGAAATATATACATACTCCTAGCTGTGGATTATGTATCAAAATGGGTTGAAGGCATGACTTGTCAAGGAATGATACCAACATCTAGGTTGTGGGATTTTTACAGAAAATATTCTCGAGGTTTGGGACACCGGAGCTATAATTAGTGATGGAGAGGGAGCCATTTTGCAAATAACCATTTGCAAATAAGGTGTTTGACAAACTCATGAGAGGCAGATATGGTATCAAACACATTATGAGCCACATCCTCAAACAAATGGGCAAGTCAAATTTCCAATGTGAGATAAAGAGAATTCGAAAGACCTGGAGTTCCAAAGCAGTAAAAGATTGCCTGAATCTGATGATGCACTCATACAAAACACTTTAAACCCCATTGGAATGTCCCCATACAAGACTTGTCTTCGAAAACCTCACCCACCTCTCGAGCTAGAATATAAAGCTATGGGCCATCAAGAAACTTAATTTTTGATTTTAAAGCCGTCAGAAGATAGGCTTACTCAGTTAAAATTGTTCAAGATTAGAGGAATGTAGTTTCCATGATAGCGGCTGACCCTGCAAGGATAAAAACAAAAACAAATATCAACTAATTTTGAGGAGTGGGAACGGTTGCAGGAGATCAGGTCTTATTCAACCTGCACTAAGACTCTTTCTAGGAAAGCTGAAATCCAAATGGAGTGGACCATTTACAGTGGTATCAAGCACACAGTTTGGGGCAAAGGACGCTAGGAACCAAGAATCACAGAGGAGTTCAAAGTTAATGGTCGTAGATTTAATACCATCTGAGAGAAAGCAATTGGAAGAGTAACTCTTCGTCTCGGAACATAACACAAACATAACATCATATATAAAGTCCAAATTTAAAGATTAAAATTTATGTTTTGTGGAAGGTAATCCATACCCATTTGTTTTAATTTTTCTTGTTATAATAAAATTTATGTTTAAATTTAATAGCTATAGATTTACTTCATGTTAGTGATTAAAGAGTAGAAATTTTTTTTTTGTTTTAATATGATAATGAAGATTGTGCAAAAAAGGAGAGCATCTCACTCAAACTTCAACTTAAGATAAGAGACCAAAAAGGGGCAGATCTTCTTCTTGATTTGACTTTAAAATTTATCTTTTGTTATAGCATGATTAAGCTCAGTGAATTTTTATCTTGTTTATGCTTAAATTTTGAATGTGATGTATGTAGTTGTTAAAATAAAATGATGAATATTGAATTGAGTTGTAGTTGTTTTGATTCAACTGAATAGATTTGAAATTCGCTGTGAATTTGAGTGTTATGTCACTACACATTAGACCAAAAATTAAGAACCAAGAATGTCGGATGTGAAAACAAAAAAAGGGAAAGAGGCCAAAATAATGTGAAACCGAGGTAACGATCAGCAAAGAAGAAAGAACATTATATACAAACACCAAAGTCCTTTGGCTGTGACCACATTTCAAAGGCTCCATGTCAAAATTTTAGTTGAGACCAGACAACAAAATTCAATAAAAGTGGATTTTAAACCTCTCATTGGCTTAGAGGAGAAATTAAATTCATTGAAATTCATTAATTTAGAGTTTTAATGATTTAATGTCGCGATCCCATATCGCTGTCATGATAATCCCAAAGATCTAAACCACTTCCAAATCGCATTATACTACACCATCCCAACCTTTCAGCCTCAGATCATTCAGATTCGTAATTTTAGCCAAATTGTTATTAATGTGTTAAACATAAATCAATGTCTCATTGAACTGACGAGCTAGTATGCCTGGGCTGAGAGAATAATCGAGGGAATTTTAACAACTTTAAGAAAACGATCAATATTCTCTACCCAAAATTCCCAAAAAGCCCTCGCTGAAATATCAAGGGAGCAAGAATTCGAGAAATCTCATTCAATTCATTCATCGAAAATTTAAAGAAAGAATCAATGGCCTTGTATGACAAGACCCTTCCCAGACCTTATCTAAACTCTTGTCCTGCTGATCCCGGCCGCACTTCAACTGACTGGAACTCACTATTTTATGGACGTAAGAAATTCGAGAAGTGAACCCTAACTTTTTATAACCGGTTTACTCGTTTAAACTTAGAAATTAAATTTTCTTTTAATTAGTTGGGAGTGATAAACATTTTCGCAACTTTTGCTTCTAATATTTTTATAAAATTTTCAAGAAGATAATCTGGTCGCATTTTTGATAAAACCAAAATTTACCTGGTCAAGAAATTCCAGTACTTTACTAAAACCTCAATTCCTCCCAACTTCTTTATTCCCCAAACTTGCAATAATCATTATCATATTTCCACCAACATGCCACATCAACACTCAATTCTCAATTTATAAATACGTACCCTTACAACTTAAGTAGAATATATCTTAGATGCATAATATATAAGGAAATGCATGGATATTTACAAATATACAATTTCAAAATCCAAATATATGTTGTTCAATTACATATCCATCTCATACATAAAGTTTTACATCATAGGTCATAAATCGCCCACCTATATAGACAATGTAAATGATGACGTTCGTCAGTCCGGGCGATAGTACACAATGGAATATAAATAGCTACAAAATGAACAAACAAGTTAGTGCAATGAAGATATATATCACATACACTAACATGACAATTTATCATTTGTTTTATGATTTCTTTCAAAAAAAACCCCTATGTATATCCTTTAATTATTTTAACCATCACGGGCAATTTAAAACTAACGCCAACGTGAAGCTTACTAAGTCATCTCAACCACTACGCTATTTAAATTTCATCGCATCACACGAAAGTACTAAAGTTTATCACTAAGCAACCACAATACGAATTTACTACACGCAATTGTAAAGTAAACCGGGCAACTACGCAGCGGAATTTATCGCGACCGCCACGTAGCGCCAAACTATACAAATAGCCAACTACGCGTAATTGTCTCCATCGCAACGTACGCTTATACTTTGCGAAACTGAGCAACTATGGACGGAATTTTCGTATCACGCAGAGTGCTAATTTTTCTTTATTGTGAGCAACTATGGACGGAATTTATTGCGCCGTCACATAACGCTAAATCTCATTATATCTTAAGGAATATACATGGGTTTTAAAACTACATTTACTTAGTGTCAAAAGCACAAATCTAACTCGTTTTGAAACTTCTAAAAACTCTGCTCAAATATTTTTCTTTTAGATTACTTAACTACCATATTCATTATCAACATCAACCAATTACATGAAATTGAAAGGATCTTAAGTGGCGAACCACTTACTCAGCCGCATTACCCTCGGCCGCTTTCACGAGGCTCGTGGACGTCGCTCCCGTGCCCGTCACCTACACAATATTCCTCATCATTACTAGTGACAAAAATTTCAATTCTCAACTATAAGGTCAAGAATCTCAATTAAGACCATTTTTCTCTATATATCCTCCTAACTTGTTTCTACTCAACCGAGACTCTCTAATCCCGATTTTTATGTAAAAGTTTTAGTTTTGACCCTTAGGGATCACTCGACGCGCATCCATTTAATCGCTGAAGGCTTGGAACGAAAATTATATTTACTCAAAACGATTACCCCATACAGAGCGGTGGTAGCACGTCTGGGCCCGCTTCTTCGTCTTCCTACGGTTCACTTATATTACCTTCTAGTCACACGAAATTGCCTTTTGTTTCTTCACTCATTTGAAGATATGGTTTTAAGGTTTCTTCTCCAATTGGAATCACCCAATTTGGAACACCAAAACTCAAGTTATTGTATTTTATATCTAGATTACTCAAATTGGCGTAACAGAATCTGCAACATGCCCACTTGGAAATATTTCTGGGAACTCTGGGTTAAAATTTACTTGAACTTCCTTCAGATAACTTATTCCCTAGAAGTCTATTTTACCCAAAATTTTGAATCACTCAATTTGGATGAGTGAAACTCCACTTAGGACCAAAACACTACAACCATACCCAAAACAGAGCAAAATCAGTGAGCTACACGAGTTCACCTTTCAGTCCATATTTTGGAGCCTTAAAGCTACAATTTGCTCTTTGTCCCTTCTATTCATTTGTATCCCTATCTCTTATGGTTCTTTAACAATTGGAATCAATTCATTTGGATGATTCTAACTTAATTTATAGCTAAATAAAACAGGTTTTACAAAAATTTTGGATGTGCTAATTTCTTTAAAACCCAACATTCTCCCTTTGTTTTTTTTTTTTTTTTTACAACCAACTCAAACCGTAATACCTCAATAATCAACATGAAAGTCATTCAAACCACTCATAACACTTGTATTGGTGGTCTGAACTCCATACAACAAACCCTAGGTGAAAATCCTATGAATTCAACCAAAGATCCACCAATTCTTCTAAACATCATATAATCTGATGACTTGCATGTTTATTTTTCCACCAATTGGGGTTTTACTCTCATAACCCCAACAAATTCAAAGGTTTATGTGATCTTTGTACAAAACCTAGACCAAATGAGCAACTAATCTCCATACCAAACCTTAATATTTAATTACCCATGATTCCAAGGCAAACACATACCTGAATTTTTTTTTGTCTTCTCCTTCTTCTTCCTCCTCTTCCTCTTCCTTGCTCTTCTTTTCTCTATTCTCCTCCCTCTTACGTTGGGCTCACCAAATGAGACCAAAAATATGATTTTGGTTTGTCTCATGGCCATTTATAGCTCCTAAAATTTCCAATTTGCAAGCTGGTCCTTAATTCCTTAATACTGCAATTGTAACTTGTTTTATTTCTATTATGGCTCCATCTCTACTTGTTTTATGACTTACATGTCCTTTACGGTCAATTACAATTGTACCCTTGCACTAGCAATTCAAAATTCCGGTTCCATAATTTATCATTTCCTAATTTCATCTCCAAATATTACAATGGGACACTTAGTGCTCTTATGTACGCCCTACAACATCATGTGTACTGTATAATTTCTGGATTCGGGCTACAACTAATTTAGTCGTCAACCTTAAATTGATAATTCTCTAACGCCATGAGATTCAATTAATCTAATGTAGAGATTTATTTTACCTCTCTAATCCATCTTTTAACACTAAGAGGTTATAGATCGAAACTAGGGGTTTACATTGTAGTTCTCAAGAGATGCAAATCACTATAAAAGGATGGGAGAACAAAGGAAAAATAAACAAAGAGAATGGAGAAAAGGAAGAATGAGAGAAAAAAAAGAGCTCCAAGGTTGCGAACACAGAGTTTATGGAATGAATAGAGTCGGAAAACAAACCAATTCCATTCTTTATTCCATAAAACGTTGTGTAATCAAGAGAGTGGTTGATGGGAAAGGAATTGAAGAAGGGAGTTAATCGAACTCATCAACCGTAGAAGCTCCAAAGAAAAGGGAGTAAAGGGCTCCACCTGTCGCACGACTACTCACCGCCGAATCAACGGAGGAGTCTGTCCGTGAACCAAATTTTGAAGCAGGAGCCGCAACCTTCAGAGGGAAGATATAGGATTTTAGATCAAGAAATAAAGAGCTTTTCTCTAATTTAGTTACAGTCTTATTTGTAAGGGAAGGCATTGTACAATATCGAAATGTTTTCGATATTTGAATAAAATTCTCAAGGACTCACAATTGATTGTTTATGAGTAGATCGAATTTTGTTTTTGTGTCATTTTTCTATTTAGCATGATAAATAAATAAAATGCCTTTTGTGCATGACTCAAATAAATAATTTCATATTTATTTCCTAAGAACAAAGAATTTCGTGAAGAATCGTGGCGTGAATGAGTAAACTGAAATTAGAATACACACGGGCTTCGCATTGCTTAAATTCAGTTTAGTTTAAAAAATTGGAAAAAATTACTATTGCTGATGGAACAAAATACTTGGATGAAATAATGTAAGTAGACAGTAAATAAATACGAAGTCTTGGAATAAATAATACACTCGGGGTCAATAAAACTTATGAAACTTTGACAGAATTAGAACATCTTCCTCAAATTCGTAATTGAGAGTCCATAGTCCTAGAACTTGTTTACTATTGATTACAAGGAAATCTTAGGTGAAAAACAGCTAACAAGAAATGATAGAGGCCATCCTTGGCAAGCTTGAGCTTAAGCTCATTCCTCAATATATGCTTACATATTCTCTAGTTCCTTGATTTGAGCTTCTCAAATAGTTTTTATTTCTTCCAATAAATAGCAATCGAAAAACTCAAATTCCCTTCCTGCAATAAACCCACAAAGAAAGAGCCTAAATTATCCTAGTCAGCTCAGAAAAAGTTTACTATAAAGGAAGAAACAAGTTTGGGGGAAAAATATTTCCAAATTTTACAATGAAGGAGGTGAAGAAGAAAAGAAGGTGGTTATGAAAAAAAGGAATAAGTTTTGTCTTGTGGCCTATTTCCCTTAAACAATTAAGCTCGTAGGGGTGTTTTAACACCTAGTACCCTAATGCCAACTGGTATGGGAGTTGCTAGCCCAAAGTTCTCTAAGAGTAATAGAAAGCCTAAGAAGACAAAACATTGCACTATTCCCAATCCTAGAAAAACAAAAGCAAAAGAGTTCAAGAAACAAAGGAACTGGCCTGAATAAAGAGTATATGGAAATTGAAATTCCCTAAAAAGAATTCAACATGAAGATGAATCAGGCCAAGAGTGAGGAGAATCAGCAAGTACAAAGAAGAAAAAGGGTGAAAGTTGAAGGCAACGAGGATAGAAAAGGGTGGAAACTGGGTGATTTACAACTTAAATTTTTCCATTATCTACCTAATTACCTAAGCCCAACATTACAAGCCTGAAATACCTCATTGATTTTGAAGGTTGAATTTACCTACATTAGTGGAGATTAATATGAAAAACAAGCCTATGGGACTTTGACAATCGGTCCAAGAAAACTCCCGTATGATTAACTAAATTCACCATGAAGATGAAAAGGATTGAAGACCTACACACACACACGTAACAAAGACTTGTTGAATAAATCGTTTAAATACATTACTTCATCAAGAAATTTGTGATAGAAGTATACCATGTCTTATCTCTTGAATCAAAACTGAAATTTAAATGATGCCGGTATCTCTTAATTACGTGATCATGCGGAATGAGAAAGACTGGTGGTGTGAATCGTAAAATGTCCTTAAAATTTTTCTGCTTCATTTGTTTGAGGACAAACAATTCTTTCTTTTCTTTGCTTGAGGACAAGCAAAATTTTAAATTTGGGGGAATTTGATGAGTCCAAAAACTCATTAGATTTTTAATCCATTTTTCTGAGTATGTTACGAGATAAATGTGATTTAATTGCAGAAAAGTGGATGACTAACTCAAATTTCATTTTGCAGGAAAATACAGCAGAAACTCAAATCTTAGCAAAATCGTAAGAAATCAGCCCAGAGCAGAATCTGAGGTCACAACTGAAACGGTCACGACAGGAATGCTCAGTTGCCAGCAAATTCCAAGTCACGACATCAACAAATTCGCTTTTGAAGAAATAGAGAACTTTAGCAAGTGAAGTCGTGACTTGAAGAGGGAAGGCGATAAAGAAAACGTGGTCGAGACTAAAGGAAATAATCAAGGGAAGAATTCATGTCGCGACATCACCTTGATGTCGCGACACCAACTGAAAAGAAATGATGTCGCGACACCACTCTGAGGTCGCGACAAGGATCCGTCTATGAAGCCACCAGAGAGGTTTTTGCAAAAGAAAGGGGTTGCAACCAGTTTTTAAATAAAAGGCTCCATTTCATGTGGCGACATCATTCTGATGTCGCGACATACAAACAGGAAGATTTAAGGTGCAACCAAAGATAGAGTTTGAAAGGAGGTCGCAACCTGTAGCCAAATAGAAGCACTTGCCGTGAACTCGAACTTGCGACCTTCACAAGTCAAGGATCGTAAAATGATGTTGCGACCACTATTAAGGTCACACCAAGAAAAAGCCGAGCAGAAGAAACTGATGTCGACGCAGGACTGAGGTCGCGACCGAAAATAGGTGAGAAGGAGGGAAATTGGCTGCAATTCAGAGAACCGAGGTTGCAAACTAAGAAAGAAAATGAAAAAGTGTGTCGATGTCGCGACATCACCATGAGGTCGCAACATAAAAATTCGAAAGATATGAAAGCAAGAAAAGGACCACCAACAATGACATGTAATTTCAAGGAATCAAAGTCATCACATGAAGTCATCATACAAATGAAGAAAGTGGTCAGAATCTAAAACCGATGTCGCAACTCGTGGTCGGAAGAATAGAAAGACAATGATGTTGCGACATGTAACTGAGGTCGCGACATCAACACTGAAGGAATGATGAGCAAAAGAGGTCGCGACCACAAACGATGTCGCGACCACAAACGATGTCGCGACCACGGATCAAAGGCATTTGCAAGACAAACTGGTTGCAACTTAGAGAAAGAAGTCGCGACTGATCACGAGCAATCAAGACAAGTCCATTTCGCGACATCAACTTGAGGTCGCGACATAGAACAGTGAGCTGGGCTTTTTCTTTGGATTTCCACTTGGAGCATTTTAGGGATTCGGCCCAGATTCTTTTGCAGTATAAATAGATAGTCGTAGGAGAGTAAAGTAAGTTTCGTCTTCACTACCCGCAGTGTTTATAAGGAAGAGAACTTCGGGGCAGGTATATTTTAGAGTAGATTTTTATTTTTATTTTTTTATTTTTATTTTTTTGTTTTGAATCGCGAATCGGCAAGGTAGACGAGTAGAGCCGGGATCTTAGTTCTATTATTTTTTAAGTATTATCATTCAAATTTATGAAATCTGTGATGAATTTCCGGGAATTACTTTTCTCGCTTACCGCAATTACAAAGTGGTTGTGCGTGGATCTAAGGCTCCATTTCTTAATACTCCGCAATGCGCATCGAACGCAGCTCGCTGGATTTGATTTACATTTAGTTGGCGCTTCTCAGACAATAATGGAGAATTAATTTGGTTCGGGATTTTACTTAATCGGTGTCGTTTGAATGGATAAGTTCCCACGTGGTAGTACCTAATACTACTGAGGGAATGTATCTTACTCGATATCCAGATGCCCTCTCAAGGTGACATAGAGACGGAGACTTCGAGAGTTGAGGGCATTCTTTCGGGCATGTTCGACTACCATTGACGATCCGAGCTCGAAGTTCATTTTGATAAATCCCCATTCGCCATAATTGAAGTCGAGGGTGTATTTAACAATATAAATAATCGAGAGTTCCTTACCTTAATATATAGGTAAGTTCCAATCCCGTGTTAGCTTAGATCTAATCAAGGGAAAGGGATAAACCTATAGATCTGGAGGTTGAGCACCAATTGGCAGTGGAGAAACTTTAGAAAATCTTGAGAAGTAAAGCAAAAGTTCACTGCGGAAGTATTGAGAGAAAGAAAAAATACATGATCTTGTAAGAGTTTGTAATACGTGTAGCCGGGGTTTGATCTTGTCTTCGAGAGAAGCGAGGATATCCAATCAGCGAATATGGAGAGATCCAATTCCAATAATTAGGAATTCTTGGACAATAACCAGATCCATACATAGAATAGAGCAATGGATTTAGTGTTGGAATTGACTGTTCCATTGTATTTCACTGATGGTTTTCGTTTCTCATAGTAAACTGATTCAATCCATTATTTTATATACAATTTATTTACATTCATTTATTTTTGTTTTAGTTTAGTTTGAACATATACAATAGTATAGGATTTTTAATTTGTGTCGTGTAGATAAAACCTTCACTATGAGTTTTGAGTCCAAATAGTATGGAATTTTTAGTAGTTTCGTAGTTTGATTCAGAATTCGCTAGTCAACTCTGTGGGAATGTGATACTGACTTACATTCATATTTACTACTTGTATGACTCATGAGGCACTTCTGCAAAGGTCATAGATCGAACCTTTTATTTAAATCATGAACATTAAGAGAAAATTATTTTATCAAACAAATTTATCCAAAGTAACATGGATGCAAGAGAAGTGTAAGGCTCTCGTAGCTATGTTAATTTGAGGGGTTTTAGTCTATATAGAAAAAGGCAAACAGTACCCCTACTATTCAAGATCATCACCATATGACTAGGGATCTTGCTATCTAGGCCCTTCATGAGTCGTACACTGCCTCTAACTATGTACTTATTGGTGATGGTATAATTTTATCTATAACTCACACTGGCTCCTTCAGCCTTACCTCTCTCCTTACCCCATTACTATTTACTAATGTATTACATGTGCCTGCAATGTCTAAAGACTTTATTTTGGTCTTTGCCCTTGTGTCGATAACCCCATTAATGTCCTATTTTTTTACTCCTTCTTTCAAGTGTAGGATCATCACACGAGGATCACTCTGGTTCGTGGACAGCGTAGAGACTGTGTCTATTACTAGCCAAAGTCATTCCTTTTTCGGTATTCCTCTCTAGCTTTGTCTTCTTCAATTCGATCCTCGTTTTCCACTACTTCATGTGGCATTCTAGGTCATCCGTCTTTGCATATTTTTCGCAAATTTCTAAGTGTTATGCATATTTCCTTTCTCAATGACCATTTGTGCTCATTTTCTTGTAACTCCTACAATATTAATAAAATCCATAAGTTACCTTTTGCAAAATCAAGCATTACCTTTTCCTCTCCTCTTGATGTCATTTCTTTTTATGTTTGAACCTCAACCATTTCATCTTCTGATGGTTTTAACCACTATGTTATTTTTTTTACCAGTACACCAAGTATATTTGGCTTTACTTATTACGTCGAAAATCTGATGTTCATTCCACCTTTGTTGCCTTAAGCAACTCGTTGAAAACTATTTCACCACTGCCATTAAGATACTTTACACTAATAATGGGGGCAAAGTTTTAGCCTTTCGATATTTTCTCGCGACCCTTGGTATAACCCATCTCACTACACCTCCCCACACTTCTGAACATAATGGGTATTCTAAATGCTGACATCAACATATTGTCGAAACAGGTCTCACTCTAATGAATCAGGCATCTATCCCTCTCACCTTCTGGATGTATGCATTTGCTACGGCTGTCTATTTATTAAATAGAATGCCTAAAGTTGGTATTTCTCTTGGGTCCTCCTTTGAAAAGTTATTCAACAAAGCTCCAGAATTGTCTAAACTCCATATCTTTGGCTGCTTGTGTTTTCCTTGGTCGTGTCCCTATTCTTCCAACAAACTCGATCCTAAATCCAATCTTTATGTCATTCTCGGTTACTCCCTCACTCAAAGTGCCTTTCTATATTTTGCCCTTCCCTCAAAAAAATATGTCCCATCATTTTAAGTTTATGGAAAATGTATTCCTGATCTTGTCTCTCTCTACCTCCACTAACCAGGTAATAGACACAACCTCTACACTCCCTGCTCATCGTTCCCCTCGTGCGACTATCAGGCTCCATCCCCCCTACCCATACCACCGAGCTCACCCCGTAATCACCAACACCCCACCCCGTCCTCCCCCCGAGCTGCTTCTTCCTTACCCATTCTTGGTTATTTTCTTCTTTAATTTTCATTTTAGAATTATAATAATTGATCTGAATTGTAATATTGAGCTTTGATCTTTGAATATCAAGCTCCATTAGTGTATGAACTTGAAGAAAGGCTAGAAACATTGATGGAAATCCTTTTCTTTAGTTTTTGATTACATTTTCAATGAATTTGTTTAAACAACTAATCATTGTTCTGTGTAATCTAGTTATGGAAGGCTAAGCTTCATCTGGGAAGGGATTGGTGATTTGATTATTATGTTTGTATTATCTTAATGTAAGTTGTGGATTTGAAGATTTAATTTATCTGATTGGTATTATTCTGGTAATGATATGTTCTAAGTATTAGTGGAATATACCCAAAAAGAGTTGTATTTGTGCTATGTTTTCAAGGATGACTCTGAGTGACATAGAAGGATGTTCCTGAGAGCAAAGAGCAGTAACTTAGGGGTATGCTAAACTGATAGTCTTAGAACTAATAAACTCCAAATATTATTGTGATAAATCACAGGTGCTGTTCTAACCTCTAATTTCAAGGTTCCCTTCTAAGTGGCAGCATAAGTGTGTTCCCGAGGCATAAGGACAAATTGATGAAGTATTAGTTTAATATTTAGAGGTTTCATCTCATTTTGGTAGAATAATCTTGTTCCTGTCTCGGAAGAGATTATTTTGATCAAAATGTTGATTGAGGTACCAATTATGATTGGAGAGGCTTGTATTACCCTATTTATGGGGGCAAGTTAGCTTCAATCCTAAGAATTGATTGATTAGTACTGGTTTAGGAAAAACAACCAAATCTTAGTGGGAATCATATCCTAAAAGTAGCTGTTTAGACACATGATGTCCTGGTTTAGGAATATGTAGGTCTAAATGGTGAAATGTAAAGTGGTTAAAGGTATTCAAAGACTATACTAATATGCCCTTAGACAAATTCAGGATTCAAGCCCATAACTATGTTATTTTTTAATGTTATACAAATTGATGATCATACTAGTATTCCATTCCCAGTTTTTATTAAATCTCAGAGAAACCTTTAATTCCTTTAGATTTACATTTTCTTCAATTAGAGAAAAACCTACAAAAATACTGTTATTTCAGTTTTATTAGTTAATTTACAATATTGGAAAATTAAAGTTCAAATAATGATGTTCTTGAGTAGTTGGGGTACTTGATCTTTAAATTTTCTTAGCAATCTCTGTGGGAACAATATCTGGACTTGAAAATCGACTTTATTACTTGTTGACTTGTGCACTTGCAGTGATGTAGACCAAATTGAAATTATAAATAGATTAAAGTAAAAAATAAGTAAAAACTCTGGTTTGAACAACAAGTTTTTGGGTGCAGTTGCAGGAGATTTTACCTTAGTCTCTTGAAGCAGTATCACAATACTTGATCCATCCAAGGCATCAACAATCCACAAAGAGACAGAAGTCAAATGAAAGATCATTTTAGTTTATGAGATCATATTTGAGCTGAATGAGAACTTGAAAGCAATCATGGTGAAGTAAGCTCCTAAGTACCTAAGAAAGCATGCTTGCCAAAAATATTATGTGCTCAGACAACTACTTGGGCACAATTTCTACTTCTTAGGGAAGGATGGAGGAAAGAATCACCATCCAATTCATAGTTTGTAGAGTCAAGCTAGAAGCTAAAAACGGAGCAACTTCTTGGGAGGCACCCCAAGCTCAAAAGTTTTCTTTCCCTATCCATTTTTTTTAGTTAGCTTTAAGTTTATCTTTGAATAAGTTTTCTTGCTTGATCTTGTGTTTCTTAGTTTTGATTTCATGTTTTGGAGTTCAAAGTTGGTTATGGAGGTGGAGAATCTTGAAAAGTAGAGGTTTATAGCATCTTGGAGGCTTAAAGAACAAAAATATGAATACAAAAATTAGTTTCAACATCCTCTCTCATTTCACTTCATATTATTCTTCCCATTTTCAAGCTCCCCTCATTTGGAACTAAGGCCAAACCCTCCTCCAAACACCTTTTCCTCTCTTAGAGACCAATTCAAACCTTATCCATCCCCTTAATCCCTTCCATCTTCATTTTGAAAGTTGTACACATTCTCTCCATAGAAAAACCCACCAAACTTTCCAAACACATCCCACCTCACCCACCTCTTGGTTCACCATCACACTCAACACTCATGCTCATGAAAGCTTAAATTCTCAATTGATATGAAAGTTTGAAGTCTCTTGTGCTAGAGTTGAAGTTCAAGTTAATGTGTCTTCTCTTAACACATTTGTCTGACTTATGAATGAGTTTAATTCAACTTGGAGGTTTTAATTATGGTGGAATTGAATACGATTGATGTGTGCAAGTGTATTTTGATCTAATGTACATCAAATGGGAAGGATCTGGAACTACATGCTTATGCGAATTTTGTTTGAAAGATTGGGATGAGGATGTTGGTTATGCTATGCGTATGGTGACTTGAGTCGCTGTTGTGAAAATGAGGAAAAAATTTTATGGCTATTTGTTAAGGGTTAATGGTTGTGATGTTTAGAGCATAGGAGATGTATGATTGAAGAATTGTGATCATCAAGAAAGGGTGGTGAACATTAAAAGAAGGTTTTTCTAGTTGTATTCAATTATGGAAGTTGTGCATTCAATGTACATTTCAATCTTTATAGAGAAAAATACACAACTTGCATACCATAGTCAAGTTATATTCATAGGAGCTGCTTCTGGAGGCTTAATCACCCTTACGAGAGTTCTCGTTATCTCTTCTTGCTTTTATTTCACATTAATGAACATGTTCAAATTCAATTTTTTTTTTTTTCAAAACTTTTGTATCTCCTTACATGTTTTGGTTATTTTCCTTAGTTTTTTTAGTTTTCATTACATGTGTTTTTCTTTCTTTCTTTTGTTTTTTTCGTGTATCGTATGAGTAAGGTTGGTGCCAAGCTAATGATTTGGAGATTGCTTTGGTATTATGCTTTATTTTGTTAAGTCAAAATTTGGGATACCTTTGCATTTGTTTGATCTAGGACTTGAGTGTGTCTTTTCTTTGTGGGAGAATTGGCATGGTTAGCCCCCTTGTCTCTCAAGAAATCATTTCTTAATAGAACTCCTACACAAGCACACTAGGTCTCATTTATACACTTTGGTTCCAACCTCTTTCTCAAATTGAAATTGCTTTGAGTAACCTTAACTTCTATAGTGATGGGACACCTTTAAAAGAGGGCCAATGTGCCCCACCTTTGCAAAAACAAAATGAAAAAAAAATGAAAAAATGAAAAAGAAAAAAAATATGAAAAAGAAAGAATAAGTGAGTTGACTAAATCGGAATCCCGAGCATAGTCCGAGGGGCCTTTCAAAGCCTAATGCCCTAAGTCAATTGGCCGAGAGTCATTGACTTCACCGCTCGTTACATGGGATAGAAGATGAGCTAAATTTCACAAGTAGGTGCCTTGGTTTTCTAGTTGAGTGTTCGGGTAAAGTTCGAGGGGAACTTAATGCTCGGTGCCCTTAACCAACTGGTGGGAGAGTCGCCAATGGATTCCCGCTACATGGACACTTTACTAGAATGCCTTCAAATTGCTTCCTACTTTTTAGTTTTAGTTGTTTAATAAAAAGGTGTGTTCTCAACCTATTTTTTTTAATGTCTTTAAAAACGAGTGAGTTGAGTTTGGTTGAAGAGTGCTTTGGAACCTTGTCTACAGTTCAGACCTAAAACATACACCAAGTTCCTTTAGGAAAGATCTATTGAGGGCTTGGGGGCGAGCTTGTCTTGATCACTATGCCTTTAGATGTCTTGTCCTTTAGAAATTATAAATGTGTTGGGATCCCATTTTGGAAATCATGTTTTCATAGAATTTTTTCATTGTGTTCTCTTAACTTATTACAAGCACTATTCTCTACTCATATCTATCTTAGTGTTTCCTATATATGCGTGTTTTTCCTTTGCTTGAGGACAAGCAAGGATCTAAGTTTCGGGTGTGGTAAGTATCGTATATGCTCATTTTACCTCCGTGTTTTGCTTAGTTTTTTGTATTTTTATGACATAAATAAGTGTTCTAATGCCTTAAATGCTCATTTTTGTGATTATGTCAACTCTTGAGACAGAGATGCAGTATAACATTTTCTAAGGATAGTGTGCAGATATTGGAGAGAGATTCACATATACATTAATGAAATCACCATCTTCATATGAAAATAATTATTGGTTGATCGAGTTAGAAAGTTCATATATGATTGTTTTGGTGAAATCTTTGCCTTGAGGCTTTTTAGGTTGTTAGTTTAGGACTTTGCATGCTAGATAGCTTGATTTTCTATTTGAGTTTCAATCTTTCATTTATGTCATCCAAATAGAGCCTAAGCTATATTAGAATTGGTAGTTAGTAGACCAATTCTCATTGGACAATACTCTTTCTTACACATTATATTATTTGTACATGACTCGTGGATGTGTGTAATTAGGCAATTCATTTTCTTATACATGTTCGTGCCTATCACCTCTTCCCGCAACACAGTTTTGTTATGGAGGATACGAGATAATCAACTAATGTTTTGTTCCCTTTTTATCACATAATTGTTTGAACTAATCAAAAAAATATTCTCGATCTCAATCAACTCTGATGCTTAAATTTTCATGTCTAATTGATTCTACACTAAGTTGATAAACTTGATAAAAAAATCTAATTCTTGGGATTTATGAGAAATAAAGTACACAACCTTATCAAGCGAGGTCATTTATAAATGTGATGAAAAAATTTCCTCATGTCTAGCCTTTATATTCATTGGACCACATATTCCTAAATTGATTAATTGCAATGGAGTTTCAATTGTGGTTCCTTTTCTAAATGGTTTTCTTGCCCTTTTTCAACTAGACAATGTTCATAGGTTCACAACTCAACTTTCTCCAAGCTTCCTAATAAGCCTTCTTTGGTTAATCGATTTATACTGTCTTAGCCAATATGAGCAAGTCTAGCATGCCAAACTTTCACATAATTCTCATAATTAATACCATATGTAAAGTAACAAAATACATTATTGTCACAATGTTCAATATGCAGAACAATAAAACCATTTAGGAAATAATCACAATCGTAATATACTTGTCATGAAAACAAATGAACATCATGCCCATGAAATCATAGTTCAAAGACAAGTTTGAGTTAAAGAACCATAAATACTAAATTCCAACGAGTTTTAGGAGAAACAACAACCGTGCAGGGAATAAGGTTTAACCACTTGTATGGTAAATGTGACGTATTTGGACAAGTATGTGTTAGTGGATTAGCACGACCGCAACATAAGTTAGAACTGAATAACAAAAACAATTCAAGCAACTTTCTAGTTTACTTGGATCGTCAAAACTAGCATAAGCATAGAAGAGGAGTAAAGTTGGTACCTTTTAGAATTCCGAGACTTCTAATGGGTGTGTATGGTTTCCTTTGATGTATATCAACCTCTAATGGTATTGATTTATAAAAGAAACTCGTTGTTCAAGACAAAATACTCCATAATGGGCGATCCACACGAAGGTTGGAGAATAAAACCTCCACAAGAAACTACTAAGACTTGATCCTTGGTGCTAGCCAAGATCAAATCTCATGAGAGGCGGCTAAAGGAAAATGGAAAGCAAGAGAGAAACATTTTCTATTGGTCTATGATGGCTCCAAGCATTAGGGTTCTGATATGAGGCCTAAATATAATCCAAACACATGGAAAAAGACCATAGGGCCCCTCACTTAAGTAAGGGGGTGGCTAGGGCTTGAAACCCTTGCTTAGCCACCTCTCTCATGGGCTTCAAGTCTAAGCTTGAGCCCAATGACCTTAATACCCATCCAAATGGCCATAAAATTCCTCTAATCCCGAGATGGTCCAATTTCCAATCATTCTCCTTCAATTTGGGTCTCATCCAAATCATATTATTTCAACTTGGATCTTATCCAAGACTGTTTTATTCCTTCTTCAAACCTTTTAAGTGTGTGAACCATTAGGTTTCCGGTTATGTTGGCCACTCAAATCAACCATTGATCTTTAGCAAGTCATGAGAGGTATTTAGGAACACATCATGATCCCTAATTAACTAGAGAGTCAAGAGTTTTATTGTAAACCTTTCCATAGACAATTACCACAATTCATCCTTTCATTGTTACTATACTCTACTTAGTTCAAAGTAAGGACTATGTGTCAACTCCCACTAGACTGGCTATGCCACACCTTGCCCAAGTGATGTTTATCTTGTCTTTGAGACCCATTACTCATAAAGCATACCATTGAAGACTCTCTCATGCCGTTTCCACTATGGATAGAGATTCCGAGTAATGCTCCATACAAGAGGCCAGTGATATACTCCTCTTCTATCAGGAGTCGTGAATCCTTTATTGGAAACTAAATTAACTTCAAATACCTCAAGCTATATGATTCACTGATTTTTAATGTAGACCAAACATTGCAACTAATTTCTAACATAACTACTAAGGACAATTCAATCCTCAGCAGAAATGCCAAAAACTTATTTTTTGACTAAAAATTATAAGAAAGTGTTTTCTGATGTGTATGTAATAATGAAAATTGGTTTTTGTCTAAATCACTGCAAGTGCACAGGTCATACAAGTAATAAAAGTGGATTTTAAGTCTAGATATCATTCCCACGAGGATTGATTAAATAGTCTAAGGTGATTACCCACACTACTCGAAATCAACTGGCTGAACTTATAATTTCAAAGGATTGTAAGAGTAACTAATAGTTGAAACGAAAATAACTCTTTATCAAAATTTTCTCTAATTAAAATAAAATCAAAAATCAAAGATTCGGGGTTTTCACTAAGTTGAATTAACAATGAGAAATAAACAGTTTTCTAATCATCAATATGCATTTGGTTCAAAATAACAAGTAAGTTATGGTTTTAAATTCTATATTTGTCTAAGAACACGGTAATATAACACTGGAAAACCTCCTGACATTGTACATTTCACCAATTAGAGAACCACATTTCTAAACCAGGTCAGTGGTCTAATTAGCTACTTTTGAATTGATCATCTTGTAGATCTAGTTATTTTTCCTTTCCAGTACTTCACAACCATTTATGATGACTAGAAACTACTTATACCCATAGGCAAAGGATAGCCACAAGCCTTTCCTAATTCAGGTGATGCCTGTCTACAATTCGACAAATGGTCATCTCATGATTAGAATCTAAGCTAACACGGGATTAAGATTATTCTGCTAAATTGAGATGAAACCTCTAAGAGTGACAAATTATCTATTAGCAAATTTTCCTAACACTAGTAGGAACAAAATGCGTGAAGAATCAAAATTACACCTAGAGTGCATTAGTTCATCGAATATCAATGAAATATAACCCCAAGTGACCATTCCTTGTTCTCAAGTAGTCCATCTTTGTGTCACTCAAAGGGTGTCGAGCCCCCGTACTTGACCCGGCCCAGAGGTCGAACCGGATCCGGGGACGCAAACCAATTTTACCATATATACATTTTCGAATACTGTAGAAATAAATGTCTCATAATCATTTTAGTTAAAGATGGCCCACCATTTTGTCAATTAACACTTTCATTCAATATGGCATACCCTTTCAACATTATCATTTACAAAACATTATCAGAGTTTATCTCCACAAATAAATCAAATATGTTCTTCCCATGAAAACTTATACATTTTTGGTTTCATTACAAAGAGGATCAAACAATGTCATGGGATGAAATATATGCATGAGACGGAGCATTTACTTATACTAAGCACAATTTGATGATGACACTGAACTCTGCGATCTTTGCTCTTGTCCCTAGTCACTCGGTACCTGCGCAATGATAAAAACAACGCGCTAAGCATTTTCATACTTAGTGGTTCTATGCAATTCTCTCTTCATTTCAATTAAACACAAATATGCAGCTTTTTTGAAACAATGTTTTGACATAATTTCAATAGTCCATGAAATATACATTATACATATGTGCTTATTTCACATACTGTGATACCCCAAAACCCGGGGGTCCCTTTGATAACCAGTCAACCCGCAGAATTCCTTTGGATTTTGGGTGACCCGATACCATACTATTGTGTCCCATTTATAGGGATCCATAGTTTCACAAAAATTGGACAGAGTCTCCTTTGTTTGGAGAGCTCTACCCAACATACAACCTGTATAATAGTATAATCATAACCCATCTAGGGTCTCAACAGAAGTAGTAATGACCACACAGGGTCCATCTGTCCATATCCCCAATATATATTCCTTTACCGGGACCCATTCATTCATATTTAAATCTAAAATATGAAAATAAAACACTTAATTACAGTCCATAAGAGTTCGATCATGACCCTCTTACCATAATTACATACCCGACTATTTAGACAATAGTCCCAAAAGAAATTTTAATTAAAATTCTTTTATACAAATACTTTACAAAGGTAATATCAGAGGCACATCGGCCTCCTTCATAATCACGGCCTCGTCGAGCGTCGTCACCCCATTGCACAGAAAGGGAGTCCTGTGGGGTGAGCAATGCTCGATAGAGGGTTACTCCTACAAGGGCTACTCCCCACCTAAATGCACATGCAATGGCACGCACACATCATACCACATTCCATATAGAAATGGAATCCTACATGGAATTTTTCATGTCATGAATGATATGAGACTCTTCATGCCCATAACCCGAGTCCTGACTGACTCCCTCACACTTGCGACGCCAAGTGCTTGGACGATCATTGGTGTTTCACTGATGACTAAACTCATTGGACAACCTTCCAATATTCATTTTAATTTATCAAATCCCATGTGTTTTTATGGGTAGCGAATTTCCAGGGTCTCACCACGAGCTTTGCATGCCTTCCGACACTTTCACCAACATTCATCGTTGGATACATATGTCTAACCAAGAATAAAATTTGGGTCTTTCACCTTGGGGGGAAGAATCTACCCCAACTTGCTTCGTCCAACACACGTATATTTAATTTTTATTTTTTTTCATTTCATGCAACCGTGAATCTCGATTTTTTGGACGTTGTCCCATTTTCGAGCTCACCACACATTCACTAAGAATGGTGAATAACCATTACCATGCGCACACACCCGACTAAACGCAATGTCCTAGTGCATATGAAATGCATATATGCCATTTCATGCTATGTCATGTTACATGCATAATGAGAGCTACACGCAAATACATTTAATAAGCTTATATTAACATGAACTTTTCACACAACAACATGTTATTCAAAAACCAATCAATAACACACAAAATGGCCTCGCTCTCAGACCAAATAAAAATATGGCACCTCTCGGTCCCTTCACGGCTATGAACCATTTTTGGTTTCATTCATCACTTAGAATCCTTTGTGATACCCAACACAACGAAACTTCGAGACATCGATCCGGGATCACCGTAAATCTCAACACAGTGCAGGACTTTATCGAAACCAGTCCTAAAAATTTCCAATATTCAGCCCTAAAATCTTGGGACTAAATCATACGGCTAATCACGGCTCCGAAGAAAACCTATGCCATTAAATGGCTTTTAGGCTAAAAATAATCCAAGTAGGAAAATTCCCTACCTCTTGGAGTTTGATGAAAACCCCATATTCTCATACCTACGCGAAGCTCTCATCGCGTAGATGAACTTTACCTCTTTCTCCGACTAAAATCGACGACCCGATCTCCGTAGATCTTAGAGAGAAGCAGAAAACCCCTTTTTCCTTTTTTTTCTCTCTCTCCGCTCCGTTTTCTTCTTTCTCCTCTCCTCCTCTCTTTTTGTTTCTTTTTTTCTTTCTTATCTACCCACTTATCCCACCGAATTCTTTTGGTTTGCTCCCTTCCCATTTCTTTTTAATTTTCATTTTTGCTTTATTATTCCATTTGACTTTCTTTTATTTCCTTCATTTGACACATGGCTCAATATGAGCCACTCATTCAAGTGCTATGTGTCACTTGCTACACCACATAGCTATCATGCCATGTGTCAATCTCCTAAGGTGTCATGTGGCATCCACATGGTCATGCCATGTGTCACCCGACACCCAATGTCTCGAAAAATGTGAAATTTCGACTATCTTGGAATCCGACAAAATTCGATTGGGTAACTAGATTTCACGAGACGAATTCAACGGTGAAGTCCGTTTCATCATTCGAGATCTAGAAAATTTATAGTTTCCAATCGAAATTGCCTTTTTACCATTTTTCAGAAAAATTGAATTTTTCCTTGGTTTCACACATACTTTCATTTGCAAATCATTTGATCACTTCAAAGGAGAAAATTTCATATGCAATATTTCATTCGAAACTCAAATCATGCATTTCACACATTTACTTATAATTTTGTCTTTAAATGAATTTAACCATTTCTTTTGGTGCTTAGGATAACGGAATCACCGGTACGGTCCTGTTAGGTTTCAGACTGGTAAAAAAAAAAGTTATAACACAGTATGGTCCCACTAGGCTGCTGACTAGTTATTTAAAAATCATTGTGTGTATACTATCGAGAATGTCCCGCTAGGCTATGGATTGATATGCCACTATATTTCATTTCGTTCACAATACTACTAGTTTGTCTAAACTTCCTAATAAGACTTCTTTAGTTAACCGATTCATAATGTTTTGGCCAATATGACCAAGTCTGGTATGCCAAACTTTCACATAATTCTCATAATTAACATTAGATGTAAAATAAGAAAACACATGCATTACTGTCATAATGTTCAATATCCATAACAATAAAACCATTTAGGAACTAACGACAACAGTAATATTCTAGTTCCAAAAACAAATCAACACGATATCTATGAAAACAAAGTTCAAAGTCAAATTTGAGTAAAACAACCACAAATACTAAATTTCGTCCAATTTCAAGTGAAAACAACACCTCATGTAGGAATAAGATTTATCAATTTTGCATGGTCACATGACTTATTTGACAAGTATGAACCTCGCAAATTGAGAAAATAGTTGGTCCTATCATTTGTGAGTGGGAGATGTTAGTTTTTGTGAGGTAGGGCAAACTTGATGTGGCCTGACCATTTCTTTTATTTTGAATTTAATTAGAAATAAAGAGGTGCATATTAGAGTATATTTAGGGTTTCCTTTTATTGGCTTTATGATATTACCTTTTTTTCCTTATATATATATATATATATGCCTCAACTTTTTCAATAATAATATAAGTCTCTTTTATAATATGGTATCAGATCACTAAGCTTAACAAAAAATAAAAATAAAAAAACCTAACCCTAGCCACCATCGCCCGTCATGATCCAATAACCTTGCCTATGTCGTTTAAAGAGCCGAAGATTGTTCTTCCACCACTGTTATCATGCCTCCTCGTCATCTAACAGTCTTGAACAAGACTGATACGTCTCAAAATTTAATTGTTCTCAATGTCAATGATCAAGCACCGCTAAAACTCACAGTCGTAAATTATTCCACGTGGCGGCTCTAATTCACGTCTCTCCTATTCAGGTATGATTTATTTGGCTTCATCGATGGCTTAAAGTTGTGTCCTTCAACACTAATAACTTTTCCTGATGCCGCATCCCCCTCCCCTAATCCAGACCATATTCTCTAGCTCAAACAATACCAATTGCTTCTCAATGCAATTGTTGGGTTCGTATCTGCCACCCTAATGTAGTTTATCTCTATCGCCACCACATCTCTTGCTGCATGGACTACTCTCGAAAAGGCGTATGCCTCTTCTTCACGCTGATCAATCATGACCCATCGACAGAATCTTTCTAGTCCTCAGCAAGGTAATCAGACTATTACCAAGTATATCCAAGATTTCAAACACAATATCGACTCTCTTACCCTTATGAATGTCTCGGTTGAATTTAATGAGCTCTCCATCCGTGTCTTAAACGCCTTGGCCCAACCTACTCAAACATATCTCATGCCTTACAAGCTTGAGCAACTCTAGTTACTTTTGAGGACTTGTTTGAGCAGCTACTTAGTTATGAGGCCCAAATGAAACATTTGGTTCCTTCGGCACCGCCTGCCTCCACTCTGACCACTGCCTTGGTTACTTCGCCTCGCCCTTCGTCCCATCATCGGTCGAACAACCGTGGTAGATGGAACCATAGCCGATCTCAAAAATCATGGCCTCAACTTGACACCCCCCTGTAAAAGTCGAGAAAATTCAATTTTTATGAAAAATGGAAAAACGATATTTTCGGTCAAAAGTCCGAAATTTTTCTAGATCTCAGATAACAAAACAGACTTCACCATTGAAATTGTCTCGCGAAATCTAGTTACCACGTCAAATTTCGTTGAATTCCCAGACAATCAGAATTTCATGTTTTTCAAGGCATCGAGGGCAGTACGGGACACTTGGGACGTGATGAGTGGTTCACATAGTGCCACATGTCAAGTGCAGAGTAAGTCAAACAAAGAGCTCAAGTGGGACCCATAAGAGACATGTGGCAACAATGATTGGGGAGAAATCCAAGGTAGATGGATAAGGTGATAAGGAAATCCAAGGGAGCCAATAGGAGAGTGACATGTGGCAAGAGAGGACATCCCACTTGACTTTAGATCAAATAATTCAGTAGGAAGAGAAAAAGAGAAGAAAGGGAAAAGGGAGAGAAGAATAAAGTAGAGAGAGAGGCTCTATCCTCTCTCTATATTTTCCGATGATCGGACCATCGGTTTCCGACGAAGCAAGAGTGAGTGTCCATCCGTAAGACAAGAGCTGCAAGAAGAGACCGGAAACGGGAGTTTCGAAAACTTCAAGAGGTAGGTCTTCCTACTTTGGTTATTTTATACCCTAAGGGCTGTGTGGTGGTGTCTTTCCCCAAGGGGGATGTTTGGTTGCATTTTGAAATATGGGGAGATACCCTATTTTGATCATAAGCATTATCCGGACTTTAGGACGTATTTTTGGGTGGGAAATAAAGGAAATCTGGCAGTGAGTCCTTCAGGTAAATTATCTCCACATCAGTGAACTTGATGTTAGGATTTTGAATTACCCAAATTGGACCTCTATAACCTAAGTTATGGTCCGTTTACCCCAAACAGTCTAAGTGAAAAGGCTGGCTGGCTAAGGGTCAGCCGGTTGGGTTCATGTGTGACCTCCAACTTCGGACGGGCATAACTTCTTCGTCCAAACTCCGTTTTGGGTGTTCTTAGACTCTATGGAAATCCCATTGAGTCACAATTCCATTCATATTCCTGTGGAGGACAGTGGGTGAACATAACTTTACTAAAATCTATGTTATTTCCAGGACTACTGGCCAGATAGGGCTGGATATTCATGTGTGACCTCCAACTTCGGACGGCCATAACGTCATCGTTCGAACTCCGTTTTGGGTGTTCTTGGACTCTATGGAAATCCCATTGAGTCACGATGCCAGCCATGTTCTTTTGGGGGACATTGGGTGAACATAACTTTATTGAAATCTATGTTTTTTCCAGGGCTGTTGGCTGGCTAGGGTTGGCTATTCATGTGTGACCTCCAACTTTGGACGACCATAACTTCGTCGTCCGAACTCCGTTTTAAGTGTTCTTAGACTCTATGGAAAGATCATGGAGTCATGATTCCATACATGTGCCTGTTGAGGACAGTGGGGGATCATAACTTTGCTTAATTCTATGTTTTGCACCAAGTGCGCTTGCTTAGTCAGGTTTTATGTGGAATAGTTTGTTTTAATAATACCATTGTACGGTATGTCAGAGTCGTTGTAATGGGTAGGAATTACCATGAGTTAGCCTAAGGAAGGTTGTATGACATCAATTTTTTAGTCATGGATTGATGGATGCTAATATGCTTGATATGATATGATATATATATATATATATTGGCATGAAATATATGGAACTTATATGCTTACGATATATGTTTGCATGGTAATTGACATGAAGTACAATGGATGATTCATGTAGTGTGCATCAAACATGTAACATGAGAAATTGCAGTGGCATAATTTCATTGCATATGCACTAGTACGTCGCATGACATGGGTGTGAGTGCAGGTGGTGGATCACAACTTGTTGTGTGTTCGATGGTGTGTCAGGTACACGGTTATTAATCAACACTGTTTGTGTTAATTGAGGGGTTCACTAATGGACAACACCAAGTGAGTTGCATGAACACAAAAATAGTAAAAGACATTATGCGTTGTACGCTAAAGTTGGGATATTCCCCCTTAGGGTGAAAAGTGACTCAATTGTGAGCTGATGTTAGACATCATCACTTCACAGTAAAGTCTGTCAAAAGTGTCATTTATTGGAAATTGTATATGACACCAAGAATCCACTACCAAAAAAAAGATAGGATTGTGAACAGAAAATATGAATATAAAAATGTAATGAGTCAAAGAAATGATCATTGATGTCATGGAAAATGACTGTCACATAGGTTTAGCATTGTGTAGGAGCCCGCTTGAGTGACTCGAGGTAATGGATAAAGAACATATTCTCATCCATGGTGCATGTAGACATTCGAAAGGTGAATGTGCATATTTTATCGCTGAATGCAGAGTCAATCATCAGATGAGCACTTAGTGGGGAGTAACCCTTGTAGAAGATTATCACTACTGAAGTTTGTCACCCCATCATGACAATTTCCCTTTCAGTACACGAAGACGACGCTCTTCTCAGTCGTGAGTATGTGCTACAATGGTCAGGGTCAGAAATATTTTTGTAAAACATATTAGAACACCTTTGTTTTAATATATTTCGCATGTAAAAGTGTAAAAGAGTTGTGCTATCGAAACTCTTGTGAAATATTATAAGAAATTGTTATTTATAAGAAAATTATACAGAATGGGTCTCTAAGTATATAAGGACATGAGTATGATATCGGCACTCAATATCTACAGGGAGCTTCACTCTGCCGACAGTTGTCAACTGGACTTCTGGATAAAATACAACTTGGTATCGTGAGCTTATAGGCAATACTTTGAATACTTAGGACTCTGATAGGTATAAGGGTCTAGATCATGCATTAATGTGTGTTGCTTGTTTTTTACTTAACATGCTGTGTGATATGTGTGAATAATATATACATGAGAAATGGTATATGGAACACTAGGGTTTGAAAACATAACCTTAGGGGTTTGGAAAACAAGATTAATTTAATTGAGTCGTATTAGTGGTTGGCGATTAGCACCACTAAGGAAAAATGGGATGAACGGGTTAGTACATGATGACTAGGTCTATTAATAGTGGCATATGCACTACTGGTAAGATTGGAAAAAGGAAATCTTAATTTTCTATTTGACATGTGTAGATGGAAAATCAAGAAAGAGGACGTGGAGGTCATGGATAGGACAACAACCAACTACCACCGACCCTTGATCAACAAGCCTTCATGAAGGCTATTAGTGCTGCAACTGTTACCCTGATGCGGGCAGGTGTTATTGCTGCCACCATCGCACAAGCTGGTGCTACTGGGAACCAAAAGGGGTTAAGTAACCTCCAAAGATTTAAGGCACACCTTCCTCCGGCCCTCGAGGAAGGAGGAGACCCAGTGGTGATAGGTCATTGTTCCCGACTAGTTGGGAGGAATGTAGGCGCTAGTAGTAGGAGGAAGGAGAGCCAACCTTCTTCTAGCTCCAGGAAGAGGCAAAAGACTTATGCTTCACATGGATCTCAGGGACAAGGCCGTGACCACCAGGGCCAAGGCCAAGGTCAATCATCCAAGGGTGGGAGACACTTTGGAGCTCCTAGCCAGTCAAGACAGAGAGCGTGTTTCCTTTTCCACCAGCTTGGACATTTTAGATGGGATTGTTCGTAAAGGAAAAGATCCCATAGAGATGGGACACCACAGGCCCAATCATCAATGGGACTCACATTGACACAGTTCATTCCTCCTTACCCCAGCATGGGCCAAGGGAACTAGTGTTAGTTCCAAGGTGCTGCATAAGCACCTACTAGTTCGTAGATGAGCCACATGGACCAGGGGATGGGTTGAGGGCATGGCTCGCAGGCCGGGACTTCTAGCTATATGAGGCAAACGATATGCTACAATTATCGCCAGCCTGGGCATATGAGACGATCGTCTTAAGATACAGGGTCCCCAGGTACCACAAAGTGAGCTTGCCGGCCGCCTCCGTATAAGGTACGCTACGCCTCACCAGAGTGTCGTTTAAATTTAGATGCATCATATTCATGCTTATTTTTGCATCTAGTGTTGATGTTTGGGGCTTAGAGGTGGAAACCCTAGAAAGGCAGTGTATGTAAATTCTTCCCTAGGAACTAGGTTGAGGGTTAATCAAATATGTCAGGATTGTGAGTCAGAGATCTCACGAATTCTACTCACTGTGGACCTAAGGGTCATGGACATATCGGAGTTCGATGTCATCCTTAGGATGGATTAGTTGACGGCATACTGAGTAGTCATCGATTGTGAGCGTAGTAGGATTACCTCCTACACATAGGAAGGTACTCGTGTTATGTTTCAGGGGGATAAGCACGATGCTTTGCCCCTAGATCGTGTACGATTCCAGCAAATGGCACATATAGTTGATGGGTTGGCTGGCTAACCTTACCTTAGAGGACGAGGTGAGACCGGACTTGGATCTACCTCGGGTAGTCTTAAGAGGAGCATGAGGATCATTTGAGGGTCGCCCTACTGCTTTTGAGGGACCATCAGTTGTATGCCAAGTTCAGTAAGTGCGAGTTTTTGCTTACTAAGGTGAGATTCTTGGGGCGCGTAGTGTCAGCTTCAGGCATGACAGTGGACCCCAATGGAGCAGAGAAGGCATTCCAGGAATTGAAAAGGAGCTTACTTTAGCTCCTATTCTGATAGTCCCGGAAAGGGGGACAAAGGTACACAGTGTTTTGTGATGCCTCGAAGGACGGACTGGGATGCGTCTTAATGCAGTCCGGGAGGGTAGTAGCTTATGGTTCCCGCCAATTGAAGAATCATGAGCAGAATTACCCCACACACGACATGGAGTTGGCGACCATAGTCTTCGCCTTGAAGATTTAGCACCACTATATATACGGTAAGCAGTTTTAGATTTTTTCAAACCACAAAATTCTGAAGTATTTCTTTACGTAGCATGACTTCAATATGAGGCTTTATATGGGAGACCATGTCGGTCACCGATTTTTTGGACAGAAGTGGGAGAGAGCTCCATCACTGGTCCAGATCTGATCAGAGACACCTCAGAGAATATGGGTTTGATACAACAACGTTTTTTCATGACTCAGAGTCAGCACAAGGGCTACGCTGACAGGCGGCATCGACCTTTGTAGTTCGAGGTGGGTGATCATGTCTTCTTGAAGGTGATGCCTAAGAGAAGAGTGCGGTCCGGGCCGCGTTTATGGAAAGTTAGCGCCTCAAGATATATCAACCTTTGAGATACTCCGAGAGGGTAAGGCAGCTATGTGATCGACATGCTACCACCAAGTTTATCAAGTGTCCATGAGGTGTTCCACGTCTCCATGCCCTAGAAGTATACTCCAGATCCAACTCAAGTAATGGATTAGGGAGAGATTACTGTTGACATAGATGAGACCTTCGAGGAGGGCCTAGTGTGCATCATGATAGCCGGGACCAAGTTTTACGACGCAAGACCGTGAGGCTAGTGAAAGTGCTGTGGCAACACCGTGGAGTGGGGGAGGCAACGTCGGAGCGCGAGGACACGATGTGGGCCACCTATCTCTTCTTGTTTAGGGACGAAGGTACACAATTTAGTCATTTAGCAATTAAATGACTAGTTTACATGCATGAGATAGTGCACATTGCATATGCATGCGAGTGATGTGAATATGCATGGAATTTCAAGAAAAAATTCTTTTATGGGGGGAAGAATGTAAAACCCGAGAAATTCAATTTTTATGAAAAAACGCAAAACGGTATTTTCGGTCAAAAATCATAAATTTTTCTAGATCTCGGGTGATAAAACGAACTTCACTGTTGAAATCATTTTGTGAAATCTAGCTACCACGTCGAATTTTGTCGAATTCTGAGACAGTCGGAATTTCATGTTTTTCGAGGCATCGAGGGTAGTACGGGACACTGGGCACGTGATGAGTGGTTCACAGAGTGCCACGTGTCAAGTGAAAGGTAAGTCAAACAAATAGCTCAAGTGGGACCTGATAAGTGCCCAAAAAGTGCTATTTTGAACCCTATCTATTATAGGTTTTGAGTGCTTTTTGTGTACTAATCATTCTAATTAACTCAATTTACACATTAAGGTCCCTATTATCCTCCTGATCAGATTTTGTGGAAAATTTTGTAGTTTTTGCAAGCCAGAAAATAAAATTGTTGAGCCGATCCAAGCACAAAGAATTCGAGTCAAGCTTCAAGATTGGCAGATCGTAGACCTGTATGAAAGAAGAGCGTAAATGTAAGAAAAATTCCGAGCATTGCGAATTTTGGTTCCCATCATCACTCGTGCATCCTCAAGGAGCACTATTCCTCCAAGAGACTGCTCTCCCGTATTTCCCACGCCCCATTTATGCCACATTTTTGTTTCTTCCTATTTTAACCTCAGACAGCTTTTAGTTTCGCTTTGTAATTTCCGGCTCGGCGTATATGCTTTCGCAGTCAAGGCTCAGGAACAATCAATCACTTCCGCAATAAATTTTTGGAGAAGCTTTCAGCTCTCCCGTTTCTCGTTTCTTCTCTGGTTCATTTTCTTTCCCTTTCTTTTCCATTTTCTCAGCTACCAAACACTCATTTGAGGATGACAACTCAAAGGATGGTTCGCTAGACCTCTTCCTCCTTGAAGAGGAGGGCTGCTGGCTAGGATTTGAAGTAAACTGACGATCCTCTATTTTTAACGCACGCATTTATGGGTATTTATGTTCTATTTCTCACCTTAGGTTAAAATCTCCTAGGCACACCCTCACTAACGTGTATTTAGCAAGCTTTTAACTCAGGATGCTTATCAATAGATCCCCCGTTATCCAGCTTAGTTGTTTCCTATTAGTTAACAATGGGCTGTGGTTTCGAGATATGATATCACTGTTAGGAACATTTATGCCCAATTAAATTCTATGTTTCAAAGGGAAAATCATAGGGTTTAGTTTTTAAAGCTAAATTGGATCCGGTTCGGGAAATGACTATATGTCATCCTCCCTAACGCGATGAAAGATCCGAGAGGGACATGTCACGCTCTTAAAACCCTAAACCAGTATTCGGCTACTCAAGGGTTCTATTTTACATTTTCCTTTACTTATTTTATTTTTAATTTGCACCAATCAACTCCCCTATTTTTACCAAAATCCCAAAATCCAAATTAAATTCACCAGTTTAAGCACTTCACTGTTAAACCCACCCCTGAGTTCGACCCTATACCACTATACTGCAGTAGCTTTGCTACGGCAGTAGGAGGAATTTAGGTATAAATTTTGTTGATTCCGGCAACTCTACTATGGCACGAATCAGGACCCATAAGAGACATGTTGCAACATATGATTTGGGAGAAATCCAAGGTAGATGGATAAGGTGATAAGGAAATCCAAGGGAGCCAATAGGAGAGTGACATGTGGCAAGAGAGGACATCTCACTTGACTTTAGACCAAACAATTCGATAGGAATAGAAAAATAGAAGAAAGGGAAAAGGGAGAGAAGAAGAAAGTAGAGAGAGAGGCTCTACCTTATCTCTTCCGCACGACTGGACCACGCCTAGCGGGCAGAAAGCGAGTGAGACTCCAAACGAGGAGTTTCGAAAAACTCCAAGAAGTAGGTCTTCTCCTAGTGTGGTTATTTTCTAACCTAAGGGCTGTGTGGTGGTGTATTGCCCCAAGGGGGATGTTTGGTTTCATTTTGAACTATGGGGAGCTACCCTATTTTGATCATACGCATTAGCCGGACTTTAGGACTTGTTTTCGGGTGGGATATAAAGGGAATCTGGCAGTGAGTCCTTCAGGTAAATTGTAGCCACATCATGGAAATTGATGTTAGGCTTATGAATTACCCAAATCGGACCTCTATAGCCCAAGTTATGGTCCGTTTACCCCTTACAGTGTAAGTTAAAAGGCTGGCCGGCTAGGGTCAATCGGCTACCGGTTAGGGTCAGCCGGTTGGGTTCATGTGTGACCTCCAACTTACGGCCATAACTTCTTCGTCCAAACTCCGTTTTTGGTGTTCTTAGACTTTATAGAAAGCCCATTGAGTAAAGGATTCATCCATATGCTCGCAGGACAAAGTAAGTGAATATAACCTACTTAAATCTATGTTCGGTCTGTAGTGGCTATCCCGCCAATCAAGGGGTCGGCTATTCATGTGTGACCCTAAATTCGGGGACACATAATCTCTTCGTTCGAACTCCGTTTCGGGTGTTCTTAGACTCTATAGAAAGCCCATCGAGTCAAGATTCTAGCCATGGGCTTTGGAGGACATTGGGTGAACATAACATTACCGAAAGCTATGTTTTTTCTAGGGTTACTATCCAACTAGGGCTGGCTATTCATGTGTGACCTCCAACTTCGGACGACTATAACTTCTTCGTATGAACTCCGTTTCAAGTGTTCTTGGACTATATGGAAAACTCATTGGGTCGCAATTCCATCCATGTGCCTATGGAGGACAGTGGGGGATCATAAATTTTCTGAATTCTATGTGTTTCACCAAGTGTGCAATTTGCTTATTTGTGTCGATGTGAATAGCCGGGTTTTAACATGACCATTTCATGGAATGTTGTATCAAGCCAGAATGGTAGTGGAATTACTATGAGTTAGCCTATGGGAAGGGTTGTATGACATCAATTTTTTAGTCATGGATTGATGGATGCTAATATGCTTGATATGATATTATATATATATATATATATATATATATATATATATATATATATATATATATATATATATATATATATATATATATTGGCATGAAATATATGGAACTTATATGCTTATGATATATGTTTGCATGATAATTGACATGAAGCACAAAAGATGATTCATGTATTATGCATTATACATGTTACATGAGAAATTGCAGTTGCATAATTGCATTGCATATGCACTAGTACATCGCATGACATGGGTGTGAGTGCAGGGTAGAGATCGACACTGTGTTAGGTGTTCGATGGTGTGTAGTGGGTACATGGTTATTAATCAACATTGCATTTAGTGTTGGATTGAGTGGGCTCGGTTAATGGGATAACGTCCAAGTGAGTTGCACGGAATACAAAAATAGTATAAGGCATTATGCGTTGGGTATTAGCAAGTTGGGATAGATTGCCCTTAGGGTGAAAGACCCAAATTTATTGACGTTGCATTACGATCACCAAGCAGAACCTCAGCCAAAAGTGTCCGCTCTGTGCAAATCTATGGAGCGACATCTGAGAAATCCACTACCCACAAAAAAGGCGAGGATTGTGAAATGAAAATATGAATATAAAATGTAATGAGTCAAAGAAAGGATCATTGACGTCACGGAAAATGGACTGCTTTCACACATAGGCTTGTGTATCAGGTATGGAATGGTGAGGACCCACGTGGATAGTGAGTCAAGTATCTCCATCCATGGCATGTACACATTCGAGTAGGAATGTGCATATTTTTACTTGAATGTGCGTTTGATTATTGCATGAGCACTTAGGCAGGAGTAACCCTCAGAGATTATCACTACTAGACCTTTCTCACTCCCTTGGGCCGTGGGACCCCTTTCAAGTGACAGGAAGATCAAGCCCTGAGTCGTGAGAAGGAAGAAGGTCGGTCAGGCCTCAAGAAGTACTTCTTGTAAAATATATTAGAATCTAGTTTAATATATTTTGAATGTAAAAGTGTAAAAAGAGTTGTACATCAAACTCTTGTAAAAGTATTATAAGAAATTGGTTATTTGTAAGAAAATTATACAAAAATGGGTCTGATATAGAGATATGTGAGTATGATATCGAGAGCACCATATCATCCATGTGCTTTTTTTGTGTTGATGGGTCACACCCCTCGTAATAATTTAATTGAGCTACTTCCTCCTTGTCTTCATTGTATATAGCTCCATCGACCTAGCTCGAGCATAGTTGCTACCTTGGGCGTTGTCAAATTTGTGGTATAATTGGGAACTCTACTCGGCAGTGCAATTATCTATCCACAACAGCACTTGCAACTCTTCCACCCGCTCCTGCCTAAGCTTCGTGTCTACCTTCATTGCATCCTATGCCTATACTGCAATCCATTACTACCTCTCACCATGTGACCATGGATCTTGCTACATAGGCCCTTAGTGAGTCGTATACTACCTCTGACCGTGTTCTTATTGGTGATGGTATAGGTTTATCTATAACTCACACTGGCTCCTTCACCCTTACTTATTTTCCTACCCCATTACTATTTACCAATGTGTTACATGTGCCTACAATGTCTAAAAACCTTATTTCAATTTCACCTTTGTGCCGATAACTCAGCTCATCAAGTCCTATTTTTTACTCTTTCTTTCAAAAGTGTGGATCGTCACACGAGGTCACTCCTGCTCATGGACAATGTAAAGACTATGGTCTATTACTCGGTCGAAGTCACTATTCTTCGCCTTCCATTCAGCTTTGTCTTACTCGCTTATCCTCGCTTTCCACTATTCATGGTATAGTCATCTAGGTCACTTGCTCTATGATATTTTTTGCAAATCTATGTTCTACATATATATTTCCTATCCCGAAGAACATTTGTGCTCATTTTGCACCTTCAATATTAATAAAAGCCATAAGTTACTTTTTTCAAAAATCAAGCATTACCCCTTCCTTCCTCTTAATGTCATTTCCTTTTCCCCGATGTTTGCACCTCAATCATTTCATCTTACTTTGTTTTAACTACTATATGTTATTTTTATTAACCACCCGTTACGGTCGAAAACTCCTAATGCCTGCTCCAGACCCTTGTTGCCTCTGCCAACTTGTTGAAAACTATTTCACCACCGCCATTAAAACACTTTACACTGATAATGGGGGTGAATTTTTAGCCCTTTGGTCTTTTCTTGCAACCCATGGTATAACTCATCTCGCTACACCTCCCCACACTCCTAAACATAATGGGTATTCTGAACGCTAACATCGGCATATTGTCGAAACGGGTCTCACTCTAATGCATCAGGCATCTAACTTTCTCACCTTTTGGCCGTATGCATTTGCTATGGCTGTCTATTTAATAAATATAATGCCTAAAGTTAGTATTTCCCTTAGGTCATCCTTTGAAAAGTTATTCAACAAAGCTCTTGACTCGTCCAAACTCCGTGTCTTTGGCTTCTTTTTTTCCCCTAATTGCGTCCCTATTCTTCCCAAAAACTCGATCCTAAATCCAGTCTTTATGTCATTCTCGATTACTCCCTCACTCAAAGTGCCTTTTTCGCTTGACCTCTACCCTCAAAAATCTTTCAGACCCCGTCATGTTAAGCTCAGGGAAAATGTATTCCTGTTCTTGTCTCTCTCTACCTCCACCAACCCGGTAATAGACACAACCTCTACACTCCCCGCTCTCACCCCTGCAACTATCCAGCCTCCGCCCTCACACCACCCAGCCTATCCTCAACCGCTTCCCTTCATCACCAACACCCCACCCTTCCTCCCGTCTAGCTACTTCTCTCCAACCCATACCTCAAAGCTCACCCGCAATTCTCCCTTCATCCTCAACACTTCAACCGTCCTACCGCTAAGCTGCACTTCGGGTCCTTGCCCACACACATCGCAATCTCACTCCAACCCACTCGTGATTCCTCATCACTACACTTTACTCGCTGGCCCCATCGAGCTACTTCTCCCCCAACCTTACCGCCAACCTCACCCAACCTGCTGTGTCCATCACCATCATCCCACCCTTCCTCCGTCAGCCTGTATCCCCGACCCCGCCTCTATGATTCTAGTAGCCTTCTCCCTCTGGTGGCCTATTGGGTCTGGCCCCCTTCCCACCCTTACCTAGTTTCTCTTATTTTCCCCCACTTAACCTTCATCTCATGTAAACCCGCTCTAAAAATGCCATCCTCAAACCCAACCCAAAATATGGTCTCACCACCATCACTAAACCTAGCACTGTTGCTCGAGCTCTCTAGGATCCCAAGTTGGTTCAAGCGATGCAGGAAGAATATGATACTCTCATCCAGAACAGTACCTGGACTCTAGTTCCCCCAAGATCAAGGTAGAATGTAGTGGGCAACAAATGGGTGTTTCTTATCAAACAAAATTCCGACAGCTCTATTGCACGGCATATGGCTCGCCTTGTTGCTAAAGGCTTTCACCAATAACTAGGCATTGATTTTCATGAGACTTTTAGTCCCGTGATAAATCCCATCGTTGTTTGTACTGTGCTTAGCATTGCACTCAATCACAAGTAGGGCATTCTCCAACTTGATGTCAATAATGTCTTTCTCACTAAGCATCTTATGGAGGAGGTCTTTATGGCATAGCCATAGGGCATGGGAAATGTCGATTATCCACATCATGTTTATCATTTAGACAAGGCTATTTATGGGCTCAAACAAGCTTCACGGGCTTGGTGCCAGGCGCTCCACACCTTTTTACTCAAGCTCGGCTTTATCACATCTGGTGCAAACTCGTCCCTCTTTGTTTACTCCCCTAGTAATGCGCTTATCTATTTCTTGGTTTATGTTGACGATTTTATTATTACAGGCAGTGACCCTTATTGGGTTTCTACTAGCGATTAAGCATACATACACAGGTGGAAAAATTAAAAATTTTGCCTTTTTCTAACCCGACTAAAGATCCATGTGATCCGATCATATGATTTAGGGATAGAAGAACACCTTATTCTCTCTGGAAGATTCTTGATCCGCAGGGTTGTGTGTGTGTCAAACCCTCCTTGTTGAACTGAAAGGTGTAGCAGATCACTCCACCCTCTACAGCTATCTACACGAACGAGCCTTCTTCGAAAACCGAGAGAAACGAGTGTGCTAGCACTGGGTTAAGTCTAACAAAAACCCCTAGTCGCCTCTCTCAATTGTGAAAAATGAATGAATCAATCTGCATAGGGATCCCTTGGGTTTAAATACCAATTTTAGGCCCAAGGGTTGGTTTTCGGCCCATTCTATACGTGTGACCCTGTGGGTCCACATAATGTTAGCAGTGGGCTCAAAAGCCCATTTCGAGCCTACGGATCATAAGCGGCCTCTAGCAAGGCATTATGAGCACCCAAATTATGTGGATGTCAATAGCCTGAAATAACCTAATCCATAATAAATGTCGTAGTCCCTTTGTCTCATGATATCCTAATTGAACACAAGGCATGGACTATATCTCTCTTGTAAAGTTCAATCATGCAATTTTCTTGACCTCCATGTAAACTAATAATACAAATGACATTAATAACCCTTATTAATTCATTTGAGCATGACCATGCAATTTCCGGGCCCCACATGTCTTAGGCCTACGAATATCTCTAAAATGAAGGACAAATCCCTTTCATCCACTCACGTCCCTCTACATGATTTATTTTATGTCCAACTATAGTCTATATTACCACCCTATTACAGATGATGTTGAACTGTGTCAAAACATAAAGCTTCTCATGTAGGGACCTATGGTGGTGTTAGGTAGAAGGACAAAAAGAAAACATTATTATGATGAGAAGTAATTGTGACTTATTATCCATGTAGTATTCTCATGATGGGTCAATCCAGTACAATGTTCACCAACATGTACTTATGAGCTGACTTAATATCATATATGCATGATCGTGAGGAACATGATCAAGCCAATAACCTATACTAGTCTTACTTCACTATTGCTCCACCAATAACAATGGTTCCATCAGTGACAATTTAGCATAGTATTCCATTTGAAGTCCAGGGTTCTACTATCAAGTCACACACTTGATGACCATAAGTGGAAAAAAATATTCATGGAGTAAATCACCAAATTAGAAATGTAAGATGATAATGAAAATGCCTCTTTATTATTGAAATATGAAAGTAATAACAATTACACTATTGCCCTAGGGCACATCACTAACAACCCCTCCCTTGTCGACAATATTATCTAGCAACTTGACTCTAAATTCTCCACAAAGGATCTTAGGGTGCTATCTTTCTTCTGTGGAGTCGAGGTTTTGGCCACTTCAACAGGTTTCTATTATCTTAGCAAAGTATGTTATTGATATTTTGAGCAAACATAACATGCCTGACTTCAAACTCGTCTCCACCCCACTTGTCGTCGGCGCCCGTAAATGCCACATGATGAGTATCTTAAATACTCATTTCATCCCTATGTTTTACTTAGTTTTTTAGTGTTTTTGTGTTAAATAAGTGTCCTAATGCTCTAATTATTCATCTTTATGATTAGGTCAACCATTTGGCGGAATTGTACAAAAATGAGCAAAAAATGAGGAAAAATTAGCAATTTCCCATACAACACAAGCTACATTGGTTCGTCGCGACGAACTTGAAGAATGAATAGAGGCTGGTTACGGGTTCATCGCGACGAAGCGACAAAATGAGATCAAGGAACTAACAAGTTCGTCGTGACAAAGAGTCGGGGCACAACATCAAAAGAGCCCATTTTTTTACCTAATTTGCGAGGCTTATAAAAGAGAAAGCGTGATGACGTCAAGGGTCAGGGAAGTTCTGAGGATGCTCTCGAGAGCCATAGAACGCCTCTATGGCATAGTTCCGACTTGGAGAGGGAGAAAACCCTCCCTAGGGTCTCTCCCTTCTTGTTCTTAACTTTGGGACAAGAAAATTGGATTTAGTCTTCAAGATCGAAAAAGAACCAGTGATTTTTGGAGGAAGATTAAAGACTCAGCATTTGTTAATTCAATAGAGTTTCTTCTTTCCCTTTCTCATGTTTTATCTTAGATTTATGTACAAAACCTCTATTATGCTTTAATTTCGTATTCTGGGGTTTTGGATGTATTTTGGATATAAATCTTATGTTTGAAAGTTAATTTCTTATTTCCATTGTCTAATTGTGATTTCCTATCTATTGATTCATGCTTGGTTTTATTTATATATTGATTTTTAGCTAATCTCAATATGGTGAGTAGTTCCTTGCAAGATCTGAGAAGGAAGTAAGGAATCAGACATAGGTGAATCAACCTAATTAGCTTGGTAATGTAGAAATTATCGGTGATTAGGAGGCGTGTGAGATTCTGGGGTCTTAAAGCACCTCTAATGCTTGGGGTTGAGATGAGAAGCAAAAGACCTAGTGTTAGTTGGTAGGTTATTCGACCTTGAGAGAGGCTTATAAATAAATTAGGCAAGAGTTGCCTTGGAGGGCTTTCTCAAGAGACAATAGATGGAATTTCGGCTTAGATATAATAAGATTGCCCAATTGCACCAAATACCCTAGAACTTTATTATCTCTTGGTATCCCTTAGTTGCACAATTCAATTGTTAGTTTGAAACTCTCTTAGATTAGTTTAGTTTAATTTCTATTTCAATCCCTCAATTTGACTGTTTGGATATTAGAGAAGCATTTTAATTTTGGTACTTAGCATCCCCATTTTCCTTATGGATCAATAGTTGTACATTCTGTACACTTTATTACTTGACAAGCGTATACTTGCGCAGAATAGGCACTTTTATCGCATAGTTTATTTATATAACACAAATAAGCCTATCACCACCATGTACCGTCAGGTGGTTGGTGGCCTCCAGCATCTCCGAATGACTCGCCCAAATATTTCCTTTGTCATGAATAAACTCTCCCAATTTATACATGCGCCATCCGAGCACCATTGGGGAGCCGTCAAACGTTTGCTTCGCATTCAATGGCATGAGATCCTCGTATTCGGCTTCAAGACACTCTCTGACATTGTAATTATTTCTTTGTCAGAGGACCGGGCCGGTGTAATCCAAATGATCGTACTCCACCGTGCTTTTCTTTATTTTCCCAGCGATAATCCACTTCCTAGCTCTACAAAGTTGAACGCACTATCATTTCATTCTTCCACTGAGGTTGAGTATCGTGCAATTGCCGCTGTCGCTGTGGAATTGAAATTGATGCTGTCGGACCTACTTGCACCAGTGCAGTTGTCGTCCACCTTGTTCTTGGACAACTTTGGTGCCACTTATCTCCTTCTTTAACTGCCTTCATTCTCGCATGAAACAATCAAAAGGACAATGATTATCATTTTGTTCATGACCTGGTTCAGTCATCTGAGTTTCGTGTTGTTCATTTCTCCACTGGTGACCAGCTTGCTGACGCTCTTACTAAACCTCTATCTTGATCTCGCCTCCTTTCTCTATGTAACAAGATTAGTGTTATTTTTGGCAAACCATCTTGAGGAGGCTTATTAGAGTATATTTAGGGTTTCCTTTTATTGGCTTTATGTTATTACCTTTTTGTCCTTATATTGATATATATAAGTAAACTCTTTCAATAATAATATAAGTCTCTTGCAAAACTCTGCAAACATTGAGGTAATACCGCAAAGTGTCATGACTGAAAAAATTTAATTAAGTAATAAAATAAAAAGTGGTTATTTTTCAAATATATGAAGAATAAGAAAAGTTTGTAAAAAAAGACTACCCTCCCTCTCTCTCCTTGTCTACAACAAATTTTTTTTCTTGGTTTCTTTCTTGATCACTCTTTGTCCTATGTGGATCTCTATCAAGGAGGTAAGTTATTTAAGTCATAAAAAACTAATTTCAATTCGTCAGGGTGTAAAGTGATTGTGATCTTAGTCATTATTTTAGATTTGACTCTAATAACATTTTATAATCAGAAAAATATAACGGAACACATAGTTCACAAATTTTGAAAGAAATTTTGTTGGAGAAAAAGCTTTTTTGCAGAAATAATTTGATGTGCTTTGAATTATTTTATAAGTGTTTTAAGAGCTAGTCAATGTTTTTAAACAAGTAATTCCAATACCAGAAATATGAAAAGCAAAAAAAACAAAAAAAAAAGATTAAATAATTATCAAGAAAACCAAATGTTTGAGAAAAATTAGAAAGCAATTTAAAACAAATCGAAATATACAATGATTGAAAACAATTTTCTGAATCATAGTTTTTTTATTTTTAATAAAAAATAAAAAGAAAAATATTTGGTAAGAAAAAACTAATTTCTCATTTCTATTTTTAATAGTGAAAAACAATGTGTTTTCAAATGATATATTTTTGTTTTTTAATGCTCTTTTAATAGATTGTTTTTACAGAAAATATGTATATATAAGTGCGTAGAATAATTAAAACATAAAGGTATAGACATAAGTATTATTCTTAAGATTTTTTTTTAAGGAAATTTTTAAGATATTTTTTAATCATTAAAATAAGGTTAAAAAATTATAGATTTCCAAACATACTACTATTATAGAAATATCAAAGTAGAGCTTTAAAACAGCTACAAACCAACATTAAGTAATCAATTATAATGTTTTACAAATTCTTCTTATTATGTTATATCTATACTACAAATTAATTTAATCACCTCTAATAATATCATTGATAACTTGAACTTACAAGAGTTACAGATGTAAGAATGATCTAACTCACTATTTTTCCAAGAAGATAAACATGTTGTGCTTTACTTAATGTGTGACGTCCCAAAACTCGGGAGTCCCATTTACCAATCGTCAACCCACGGAAATACTACCTTAGGTAATCGTATACCGAAGCTTTGATACCAAACTAGTATCAAATACCTGTAGATACTGAGTAACTCGATACCACCTCGTTGGGTCTCATTTACCAAGATTCATTTATCCATATATAATTTAAAAATATGTGAAATTACATTTAAAATAGTCCATAAGAGTTCGATCACGACTCTCTTACCAGTATTACATACCGGAACTAGATTGTTCCAAAGTTTTACAAAAAAAGATTTATCAAAGCCACATGTTGGCCTTCTTCACAATTGCGACCTCGAATAAGCGTCATCCACCGGTGTACACCCTACACCTGAAATGTTTTCCCATATAGGGTGAGCTACACTCGGTAGATAATATTTCCTATAGAGGTTACTCCCCACCTAAGTGCACATACAATGCTCATATTCCACACATTCACATTCACATTCCAAGTAAAAACATGCAATTTCTACTATGGAATCTTACATGTCATGCCATGAAATGAGATGAGACTCAATCATGTACCATGCTCTGAGTCATTACCGACTCCCATTACACCCGAGTCTTTACAAACTCCTATCATACAATGCAAAAGCCATGCGTGATAAAATCCATCATTTATGGATTACATCCAAGGATCATTTTACAAAACAAATTTGTTTGTTTTCAAACCAAAATCTTTTTGGAAGTTACACCTCAATGCTCATTTGTATACAAACTCATTGTCTTTTGTGGATAGCGAATTTTCGAGGTCCCACCTCAGGCTTCGCACGCCTTTTGACACTTTTTGGACTTTCACCGTAGGAGTGTCTAAACCATTTCAGGTCTTTCACCCGAGGGAGAATCTAGCCCTTCTTGCTATTACATGACACAAGTTTTCTTTACCATTTCATGCAACCGTGCGACTCTGTTGGACTTCTTCCAATGGTACCAAGCCCACCCAATCAATCACCAAACATAGTGTTGATTTTCAACCATGCACTCACACTCATTCAATGCGATGTCCCTATGCATATGCAATGTAATACATCATTGCATGTATAATGGAAGTCATGGCACAGGTATAATGAATGCTACGTATGCAACACAAACCACACCACTCATCGGGTGTCATGGACAATCACATCACCTGCATATGACTTTCATACATCATTTCATTCATGTCAATATATTATGCAGTCATATATCAACATCAACATACAACATGTCATTCTATGTTCAAGCAATGACATACACTCAATCAAGCCATGTAATGTCCTTTTGTACCTAGAAATTCATCACATGTCAATACATTAGAACACACACATTGACATCCAAACATGTCACCCCTTAGTCAAGTAGTGACACTCTCAAACAAGTCATATAATGGCCCCGAAGCAAGCCACAAACAATTACAAACCTGAGCACGAGAATGACCCCAAACAGGCCATAAACACAGGCCTCACAAATTCACAGGCTCGCCTAGGCGCTTACCTTCGCATAGGTGAAGTTGTTCACCTAGGAGAGAAAAGCCTAACCTAGGCAAACTAGAAACTCCCCAATTATTGTCCTCAGGTTCACTTAGGGGAACATTCCCTCTCCCAGGCTGACCCTTTCACCTAGGCAAACACCTCCTTCACCTAGGAGAAGACACCTTTCTTTCAAGGGAAGCCCCTTATCTTCTCCTAGGTGAAGCACAATTTGCCTAGGCAAAGGACGCCCGATAGGAACTCGAACATTCTCCAATTTCTAGCCCAAAAATGGAAAGTAAACCAAGGTAGGAAGAATCCCTACCTCTTGGAGCGTAGATGAACGAGTAGGAAGCCTCCTAAACCCGACAACTTTTATTTCCCGAAATTTCCTTTCTTGGATCCTTGGTGAAATCTCTCGTTCTAGGTACCCACGCATACCCCTAGTCGATGTGATGAACTTTTGTCCTTGGCCCGACGGAAACTGACCAACTGAGCTCCGTAGATCGTAGAGAGAAGCTTGGACTCTCCTCCTCTCCTCCTTCTTTCTCTGTCTCAGACAAAACCAGGAAAATGGGATATTTTTCCCCTTTTTGCCCCTTTGGTTCTAACTTAATCCTTAAGTTAAGGGAGTGGCCCACATCTTGCCACGTGTCTAACCTTGCTTGGGTCCGTCTCTACCTCAAAACAATTTATTTCATCTCAGTTCAAGGCCACATTATTTTCCATGAACTTAACTTAACTTATTTCCCAAAATCTTGTTTTTGGGCTGTACTAGACACTCGTTGCCCTGAAATTCATGAAAATCCGATTGTCTTAGAATTCAACGAAATTCGTTTTGGTAACTAGATTTTAAGTAGACGAACTAATGGTAGATCATTTCGCCATCCGGTATATGTAGTGGGAATTTCAGTTTTCAACCTGTACTATAACGGAAAATTACTATTTTGCCCTTTTTCAGTAGGTTTTACATAATGTTAGATATAAATATATATCAAACAAGTAATAATCTAAGACTTATTTAAGCATAAAAATGGCTTATGTTTATAAGGTGTTTCTTTGTTAAATGAGGGAAAAATTAACTTACTTTAATAATTTAAATTTTTTAATAAAATCTTCATTTTAACCTTCTTTAATAAAATATTAAATTAATTTTGTGAAATGGAAACATGTAGGAAAGAAAATAGTAAAATTAATTAAGACAAATAAATATGCTTCCCAATCTTTTGTATCCTTTTATTTATTTATTTGAAACTTTATCTCAGAATGTTAATTAAATTAAAATATCTCTAAAGTGGAAAATGAAAGATTTTCAAATATGTGTGAGAGATTTTATATCTTTTAATAGTTAATAAAAAGGATAAAATTCCTTTTCAAATAATAATCAATAATGAAAAAAAAATCTATTCTTATTTCATTTTGTACTCTTATAAACCAATCATTGACAATGTATAAGATCCTATTGGATATGACTGGATTTAATAATATCATATCCTGTTGAAGATAAATTTTTTAGGATTTCCATATTAAAATTGTATCTAATTATGGATATATTATATCTAGTTCTATCTTGTCAACAATATATAATTAGTAATTTTCTTCCGTTTAAAGATAAATTATCTTGTAGATTCACCTATAAATATAGTGATAGAAAAGCTTATCTTGCTTCAATACTACAAAAAAGGCCAACATCATACTCACCAATCTCACCAATCAATATATTGATATGGAGAACGCTTCAACCAAGTTTGTTTTCTTGGTTTCTCTCTTAATCACCCTTGCATGTAAGTTTCTTTCTTTTCCATATAATAATATTTGGTAGATTTTTATTTTATTTTTTGCCTTAAATTTGGGTATAGAGCATTTATATAATGAAATTAAATATGGTGGCAGGTTTTCCAATGGGAGGTGAAGCAAGGAGAGTAGTTACGTTTCCTTGTAATAATCCAAAGGACTGCAACCTTAATTGTCCAACTTGTCCCCCTTGCAAATGCGTGAATCACCTATGTGATTGTCCACTTGCTACGAAGCTCACACTTGAAGCCATGATTGGACAACAAGGAAACTAACCCATAAGTCTCTTTGCATTATATATCATATTAGTGAGAATATGAGATGTACAATCAATAATGAAATAATAATGATAAATAAAATATGATGACTATTTTTAAAATTTTTATCTTGTTCTTATTTAATTAATGAAAATAATATTCATAAAACCACATCCCCCAATGGTGTATTTTTGTTAATAATCTGCACAAGAACTTTAAAATGGTATTTTATCGAGTGAATTTTTTCAAAAAAAAAAAAAAAAATTTAATTCTTATAAGTTTAATGGATGAAGTAATAAATAAGTAACAAACTTTGAGGGCAGACGATTCTCGATCTAGATCGGTTCTTAATACTTTAATTTTTATGTCTAATTGATTCTCAACTAAGTTCATAAACTTGATTAAGATATCTAATGTTTGATATTTATGAGAAATCAAGTAGACATAACCATATAGAGAGAGGTCATATATAAATGTGATTAAAATAATTTCTTTTTGTCTAGCTTTTATTTTCATTGCATTCTGAATGTCTGAATGGATTAATTGCAATGGGATTTCAACTTTGGTTCCTTTTCCAAATGGTTTTCTTGTTGTTTTTCTGACTAGAAAATTTTTAGAGGTTGACAACTCAACTTTGTTTAAACTTCCTAATAAGCCTTCTTTTGTTAATCAGTTCTTAATTTTTTGGTCAATATGACCAAGACCCGTCAAATTTTCACACAATTCTCATAATTAGCAGATGTAAAGTAAGAAAAAAACATGCATTACTGTCACAATGTTCAATATCCAGAATAATAAAACCATTTAGGAACTAACAACAACTTTAATCTTCTATTTCCAAAAACAAATCAACACCATGTCCAAGTAAACGAAATTCAAAGTCAAGTTTGAGTCAAAAACCATAAATACTAAATTGCCACTAATTTCAAGTGCGGACAACACATCATGTAGGAATAAGGTTTGGCAAATCTGCATGGTCACAGTGTGACACCCCTATCCCGGGGGTCCCGTTGACAACCCGTCAACTCGCGAAAACCTGTGGACATCGGGTCCCCCGATATCACACTCGCATGTCTCATATATCGAGACTCATTCCTGCATATTTAATTCACAATATACAAAAAATATATGATAAACTATAATCACAGTCTCTTTACAAAGTCCCTTTGATACCAAAAAGATGTACATGTTTTGCTCTCGTCGAATATATTATGTAAGACAAAACAAAACATAACAAAGCCATCTCCAACTCTCATCCCATATGTGGGTTAGCCGCCTGCATTGGACCTGTACCTAAAAGGGGGATCCCACAACGGGGTGAGCAAAGCCTAGTAGTGAAAATCTCATACAAGGGTTACTCCCCACCTAAGTGCACATGCAATGGTAATGTCACCAAAGAAAAAAGTGATGGAAATAAAATCAAAACGCAACGGAATTAGGTTTTAAATTTTTTTTTTCAGAAAATCTTATTTTCGCAGGAACCCATGCAAACACATATTAATATCAAAAAGAAGACTGTGATCTATAATTGCTATTGTTATGAGATTGGTCGCTAGTAAGGTTGTAAAACAACTCCCCACTGTCTTCTAATTCCGCCTCCTTCCTTGAGGTGGGCACCAACGATTCGGGATCTAGGAACAATACACTCTAGTTTTCCCGCTCTAGATCTATCAAGGTGACTCAACACATGAGACAAGTGATCTCTAAGCAGAAGAGACTCTCAGAGATCAGGTATGGAAAAAACTCCTCCTTTTCTCTTTCTTTTCATCAAAGGGCTTTTATTTATAATCAACCCTAATTGCATAAATATCCAACCAATTTGGATATTTTCAAATTTGCCCCATACACTCTTGATTAATATGAAACCAGCTGTATCGATTACTCATAATCGTAATCGGCTCCAAGATAATTGGTAGAATAGCCCTACTTATTACTTTTAATCATAACTACTCAATATCAAATTTGTAATGTACCCTCTAATACTCTTAATCTATAACTATCCAATATTAATTTGAAACAAATTCCAATTAATATGTCAAGCCTTGATCATGAGTGTAATTTATTCCAAATCATGAATCGCTCATCAAAGAATATAGAGGTGGAATCGGGATCCATGACCTGTAATTTCAAGCTCCAATAAATTCAATAATTAATTAAACTCTTTAATCAATCATTTTAATTTATTAATTCTGCAGTTATTCCACTAAAAACTTGAAATTGAACCTCGTCTCTGGCTGTATCGATTCTACTCCTGAAATTCAGAGTGTCCATTGATTTAATCATTACATGCAGTTCTATCCTCCAAGAAGTGGTTCATAACTAGAGTCGGGTGAAATTACCGTTTTGCCCCTCTAATTATATCTTGATCCTTAAGTTCCATTCATCCATTAGTGAATAGTTAATTTATAAACCTGTTATAAATTAGAGTCAGCCAAACTGATTTCGCCTGTAACCACTTAAGTGGAACTAACTCCGTCCTGCCTTCCATAGGAAGGGTCAATTCCATGTCCATATTCACATTCTCAGCTTTGGCTACAGCGCACCGGGCCCCAAGACACAAGCAGGTTAGCCCATTCCAACGGGCTCAACCCATGACTCAAAGGCCCACTGACATAAAACAGAGTCTACGACCACTCAAGATCGAGGATCGACTCGCATATGATCATCTAGCTTACGCTGCTTGAATTCTTGAGACAAACTAGATTTAAGAATTCAAAACTACGCCGTCCCGGGCCCCATATAATCTTATTATATATGGAGCCCACTTATCGTCGCCACATTAGTGACCTAGATTAAGGTCACCATTCTCAATGATAATCTGATCGCCCCAAATAATATTTAATTTGAAGATCCCCAAACTTCAATTAATTTATTACGAGAACTCGATGATAATCCATAACCTTCGATCCTCTCGTATAAGTGTTATATTAATCGAGGTTATGGTTACATTAATAAACTGGGATTGAATGCTTCATTCATACATTAGTGCACAAAATAGCTAAATGTAATAAATAATACACTTTTATTAATTTCATAAAAATGCCAAATATTAAATTCATGCTTTATTGTGGCACTATCCCTAACACCTCTACTGGCTTCGAAAGATGTGAGACATGTCTTTAAACTCATCCCGATAAGTGACCCTCAAACGATTTCAGTAACGCTCAGAACGGTAATCCCAAGGTCAGCCTCGGCGATGCTATCTTCATAATGTACCACGCCACCCCTAAGTACGATCTCTCTAATCAAATGATACTTCCTCTCATGTTTCCCTCGACTCCTTGGTTCTTCGAGTTTGCCACGCCCCCCACTCGTTGTCACAAGAAAGTACTTTATTTATCCATATTTGGAACAACTTCCAACTGCAAAGAACTTCTCGAGCCAGATCAGCTTTAACCGCCCACGTCGCTATATATTCACCTTCCATGGTAGAATCTCATGACGCCGGATTGCCTGGACACTTCTCCATACCACACCCACCACCAAGAGTGAATATCAATCGCACGCCGACTCTTCGATTACCCCGGTCTCGATTATGAAGTCAATCAATATATCCCATGGATTCGTGTTAGCACCGAGTAAATCACTATGTTTTAATTTCTAAGGTACTTGAGAATGTGCTTTCTACCGCATCCAAAGGCGCCCAACCCGGTGGTCGATTGGTAACTACGACAATTCCTATCGCATAGCGTATAAACTGTCTTGTACACAACATGTCCTCTCTTTCTTTCCCGAGGCGTCGTAGACCCTTAGAGTAGACAATTCCATGCCTGCCTGTAGTTGACCCTTCTGGAAATCGTGACGGCATCTGTTTTGTAGCACCTTATCAATATATAAGATGCTTCAGACAAAGGCTGTGAGTCCTGCTTCGCATCCCTTATGATTTGATCCTAAGTACATAACTCGCTTGTCCCAAATCTTTCATTTGAAACTTTTCGACTAGCCATTTCTTTACGTCAGACAATAATCCTATATCATTCCCAATGAGTAGGATATCATCTACGTACAGCACCAAAAAGACTACTTTGGTTTCCTTGATGTACTTGTAGACACAAGGTTCATCAACATTTGCTCGAAACCGAAGGTTTTGATCGTCTCATCAAACCCAGTTCCAAGACCTGGCCGCTTAAGCCCATAAATGGACCTAAGTGCCTTGCGCACTTTCTCGCTTCGCCTTCAACCATGAAACCCTCCGGGTTGCATCATAAATGCTTCATCAAGATAACCATTCAAAAAGCTCTGCCTCATCCATTTTCCATATCTCATAATGGGAGAAAGAAATGGCAATGGAAAAAGTTAAGGATGCTAATGATTCATGGTTAGCTATCGAGAAAGTCTCCTTACAATCGACTTCTTGTATAGCCTTTGGCTACTAGCCGTGCTTTGAAAGCCCCCACTTTCCCATCCACACCTCTCTTTTCTTATAAATCCATTTGCACCAATGGGCCTCACCGACTCAGAAGATTTACATAAGTTCTTACGTAATTGAACATATAGATTCCATTTCGCTCCATGGTCGTTAGCCATTTGTCCTTATCAGATCATCCATCGCATGCTTGTATGACAATGGATCGTCATCACTAGTATTTGGTGGACAACAACATTTGCTTCACCTACCGTAGCGACCGTTGTTTAGAAACCCCACTACGCCGAGGTGCAATGACATCCTCAGATAGGATTTGGTATTTCGTTACGCTCCCAACGGTTACCGGGTCGGGTCTGATCTCGATCGACACCCTCTAGCACAACCCTACTTCGAGGTTCAAGTTTTCCATGTAGTCATTTTCAAGAAAGGTAGTATCTGTCGACACAAATACTTTCTTATCTTCGAGGATCAGAGAACAAACCTCCCCTCGTGCAGCCTCGGTAACCAACTACCGCATATACTCGTCATGCGCTCTAGCTTCCCAGCCTTTCAATTCAAAGACATGTGCCGTACACCCCCATATATGATATGACGTGAACCGGGTTTACGACCACCCATAAACAACTCTAAGGGTGTGTGGCTGATAGACTTGCAGGGAACTACATTCAAAATGTGACCGTAGTTCATAGCCGCATATCCCCGCACGATAGTGGCAATGAGGAGTAGCTCATCATAGACCTAACCATGTCAAGTATCAGCTCAATCTCTTCTTTCCGCCATGTCCTTCCACAGGGCGCTTGTGTCAGTGGAGTCGATACAATGCCATGCCCAATTAGGGTGATCCTGAACTCGTATCAAGGCATTCACCTCTCGATCCGAATAAGGCACAATAATGATTTACCTAGTCAGTTTTCAAATTTCTTCCGCTTAGAATTCTTTTAAACTTTCCAAAAGTTTTAGATTTCTTTCAGATAAGGTAAACATACTGCATCTAGAATAGTCACAATGAAAGTGACAAAGTATTCAGAATCGCCTCTAGCTCGACATTCGTGAGGTTCGCAGACATCTAAATGTACAAGTTCAAGTGGTTCCTTCGTCCTAAAGCCCTTGGTCGAAAGACTTACCATTCTCGCCTTCCGTACAGACTGATCTCACAGACCGGGAAGATTGCCAACTTTGGGCTTCTTTTAAAGGACCATCCTTACCAACTTGTTAATCCCATCCAGTTTATATGTCCCAACCTTAGGTGCCATAGGTACGTATTACTCATTATCAAGAATCTTTACTCTCTAGCTTAGGATGTTCTACTCTAAATAGTTCAAAGTTATGAGCGCTCGCTTGTTCGCCTTAAAATGTAAAGCCCATTTTCATTATTCGTGATGACAATGTTTAAACCATTTCTCGAAATAACAATCCGATTATTATAAAATGAAACAAGAAAACAATTGTTCATACAACTTAGAAATTGAAATCAAATTCAATCTGGGGAATGCAATAAATATCGCTCAAAACAAGAAATCATTCCCTAATTTAAAATGAACCCATTCCCATCGCAACCTGCCGATACGTCGACCCCATTTCTCGACTACCATCGAAAGCACTCCCCATCAAGAAGCTCCCCGAAGAACGAAGATCCGCAAAGATGAACAAATATGGTTAGTGGACCCCGAATCAATTATCCAGATTGACTATCAACTTCCACTAGACAGCTTCTAAAAACCAAGAAATCAAATTTACCTTTCTTTTTCCTTCGCTCGAGAGATACTGTTACGCTTTCTCTCCAATGCCCATCGACTCGCATTGAAACATTTTCCTTCGGGTTTCTTTTCGAGCCCTTCTTATCGCCGCTTGGGAGCGTACTCTCGCTTCTTCGTCTTCCGCAGGCACCCATTGTTTTTCCTCTTCTTCATTAGAAAGAAGAGGATGAGGCCTTGGTCAAGAACATTTGCTTCACTTTTGAGTCCTTGTCTTCGAGATGGCCTTCAAGGTTTGCAATTCATTTTAGCAATTGGTTACATCAGGTACCCAAATTGCTCATAACATAGTTGCCGGTGAATGGAAGGAATAAGGAGTGAGTGAATCCAGCATATACCTACTTGGGTGCACTCATCTATTATGGCCCCGTGCGTCGCTCATTTATATAATTAGCCACGTCGTAACATGGTCACGAACAGAGTACTCCACTCATCTTCGTCTCACGCTTCGCAACTCACGACGACTGCTCGTATTGTTTCCGAACATGTTGAGGGAATCCATAATCTCAAAGGCGCTTCCATCCTCTCATGTTTTAGCCTACAACGCCCGACATGCCAAGAAGCATATAAGCCCTGCTTGTTATCGTCAATCCAACGCTCATATGGTTCCTCGCACACTACGAGTGGCATTCGGCCGCAGTGCTCACAGTGATATTCCCGCCGAGAACAAATCTATTGTTCTCGCAGACCAGCACGATATTAACATTACTTTTCCCACTTTACAAAATTATCGCCAAGCATGATTCATTCGCTGCAGTAAAGCAAATTGCGGGGGTTTAAGGCGTAATTGCTGAAATTAAATAAAACGTATTTATTACATATTAGAAGAAACATCAAATATATTTTGGAATAGTAAACGGGATGCATGGAATGCATAGAAAATTAAAAACACATAAAAAACAAAAATACTAATCCAAGGTAAGTTAACTCTACAATTAATATCCCTACGTAGGGTAGGTCAAGCGTTTAATTATAAATTAAATTTGAGACTATTCAAATTAATAAACGAGACTCAAAAATATCTCATATTTTCCTCATTTATTAACTACCTTTTATTTCTGGCCAAGATACACTAAATAATCGTTAATTGTATCTTCTCGAGTAAGTAATCCATCGCTTCGCATTCTAACAACTTAACCCAAGATTGCCGTCGTAGGGTAGGTCAATCTTGGAATACATCATCCAAACCCTGTCGCATAGGAAGTGAAACGATGATATTAGCCCAGGTGGACACCCTCCGCATGGAGGACGTAATCAAGGCGTCACTAGGCGCTACCTAAAACCTCATGGTGTTGGACTAACGATGGAGACCGTAGGGCACATTGTCACATGCCCTTCTCCCACTCAATATTTTAACTAGTGTGTTTTCTGCTATAAACATCATATGTTTTATTATTATATCCTATATACTTAATTACTGTGTGACAAGAATTCCAATTCTATTAAATAGGCGATAGAGTCTAATCTAATTGCCTAGGTTTATTAGTTAAACTAATCCAATCTAATTGGGCCTAACCACTTTTAGGTAAACCTAGCCCATAGTGAAAAGGGCCTAATTAACTAACTTTAAGTCCAAACATATTCGGGGCCTATTGTTTATTTACCATCTTTTTAACAAAATCAATCATTTTATTAAATTGAATAATCTAGAGTTAAACTGCCTAACTATTAACCGCTATTCGAATTAAATAATTGAAATTACCAAGTTTAACTTATTAAACTATATCCATTATTTAATTTATTATTCAGCGCAAATAAACAAACATTCCTAGTAGAACATGTTTCTAAAGGATGGTATGTAGATTTATATTAACATAGGCATTCATGTATGACATAAAGATATGTGATGGGTATGTTATCTAATTTGCATCTCAAGATGGATAATATAAAAGGAATAAATAAATAAAAGCGGGCCTGGTGTTTTGGTATTTCTAATAATTACAACCCTTTGGAAAAAATTTGGTACCATATATCAGCCTGCAATTACATAATCCCAAAGTCGCCCATCTTTCATGTCCAAGCCCGTTGTGTAATTTCCTATCCATCAATAATACAAAAATTACAAAAATCCTATGCCAATAATGGCTTACACAAGATCTAGGAAAAATAAGAAAACCTAACCCAAAACACCATATAATTAACGCACCTCATCCATCCATACACAAACACAAATAATCACATTAAAATATGTCAGAATGCCCACTCATGCATGAATCAAGAAACAATTTTCTTAACACAATAAAATATATATATATATATATATATATATGCATTTACATAATTTCGATACTTGGCGATGGAAATAAAATCAAAACGTTAAATTTAATTAGGGTTTAAAATTTTTTTTTTTCGTAAAATCTTACGTAGAACCCATGCAAACACATATTAATATCAAAAGGTGAAGATCGATCTATAAATTGCTATTGTTATAGGAGACTGGTTGCCAGTAGGCTTGAACAACTCCCGCACCAAGGTCTTCAATTCGCCTCTTCCTTAAAAGCGGGTACCAACGATTCAGACCGAACAATACACTCTAGCTTTTTCTCGCCAGATCTATCTCATGACTCAACACATACGAGATAAGTGGACTTCTAAGGGAAGAGAGACTCCTCTAGAGACTAGAAAGGCGGAAAACCTTTTTTTTTTTCTCATCGGGGCAAGGGCTCCTTATTTATAATCAACCCTAATTCGCATAAATATCCAACCAATTTGGATATTTTCAAATTTCCATACACTCTTGATTAATATGGAAATTGTCGTGACTGATTACTATAATTTGAATCGCCCAAAGATAATTTGTAATTAAATTCTACTTATTACTTTTTTAATCTATAATCAGTTCAATATTAATGAAATGTTCTAATTAATATGTACAAGCCTCGATCATAAGAGGTAATTTATTCCAAATCATGAATCACCTATCAGTAATATAGAGGAATTTGGGACCCATGGACTTGTAATTTCAAGCTCCAAGAAATTCAATTAATTAAACTTTAATCAATCATTTTAATTTATTAATTTGCAGTTATTCCACTAAAAACTTGAAATCGAACTCTGTCTCTTACTTCAGACGATTTTAATCTGAATTCGCAGTGTCCATTGATTTAATCATTACATAAAGCCTGTCCTCCAAGAAGTGGTTCATAACTAGCTCAGTGAAATTCACTGCTTTTGCCCCTCTAATTATATCTTGATCCTGTTCCATTAATCCATTAGTGAACAAGACTTATAAAACCCAAGTATATAACAGAGCGCTTCAAACTGCTCGGGGCCTGCAACTCAACACTTCCTTTAAGGGAAACTAACTCATTCAAATTATAATGATCCAGTCGTCCATAGTTCACATTCCCACTGCAGATACATCAATGGGCCTAAGACAAGTATTGGGCTCCATTCCATAACTAAGCGAACTCCATGACACAAAAGGCCCGGGGCTGACATAAACAGGAGTCTATGACTACTCTGTGATCGAGACCGATTCGCATATGATTATATACGGCCAATAAGCCAATTTTTCGAGACAAACTAGTATTTAAAAGAATTCTAAAACACGCCTCGTCCCGTCTCTATAATCTTATTATGGAGCCCCACTAATGTCGCCACATTAGTGACCTGCATTAAGGTCACTTCATTCTCAATGATAATGACTGCCTCAGTATTTAATTAAGATCCCCAAACTTCAATTAATTTATTACGAGAATTTGGATTTATAATCCATAACTCGATCCTCTCGTATAACTGCTATATTAATCGAGGTTATGGTTACATTAATAAATCTCGATTTTCTAACGTTTCATTCATACATTATGCACACAAAAATACTAAAATGTAATAAATACGACACTTTTATTAATTTCATAAAAACATAAATTAAATTCATGCCACGTGGCACTATCTTTAACAAAAGCACATTCCAATCAAGATTTTGCAAAACCTAGAATGGAATTCTACATGCCATGAATGAAAGCACCACCATGTCCCATGTGATCAGTCCTCACCGACTTCACACATGCAAAAACCAAGTGTGAAAACTGCCTGGTGTTTCACCTTAAAGAATCACCATCGGACCCACCTCCAATACTCATTTGAATTTCATCGAATTTCGTGGTGTTCATTTATTCGGGTCAGATCATTTTTCTGGTCTCACCACAAAGGATCGCTTGCTGTGATGTCTTTCGACATTTTTACGAACTTTCACCATCGATGATCATGTCTGACTGCATGTAGATTTGGGTCTTTCACCCTGGGGGGGGGGGACCTACCCCATCTTGTTGCGCCCAACACACCTACATATATTTTTTTCATTTCATTTTATACCACCGTGAGTATCAATTTGACGCTGTCCGTTTAAAACTCACCACACATTTACCAAGAATGGTCAATTAACCATTTCTATGCACCCACACCCCATATGCTGATGTCCCTGTGCATATGCAATGCTAATGTCACTACAACTTCTCATGTTACATGTATGATGCACACTACATGAACCAATCTCATCAATTGTACTTCATGTCAATTACCATGCAAACATATATCGTATCAAGCATTTTAGCATCCATCAATCCATGACTAAACAAATAATGTCATACGACCTTTATTAGGCTAACTCATGGAAATTCCTACCCAAATATAATAGCCTACAACATGCCATGCAATGGTCATGTCAAAACCTAATTATTCAAATCGACACAACCAAGCAACCTGCACACTCGGTGTAAAACATAGATTTTAGCAAGGTTATGATCACCCACTATCCTCCATAAGCACATGGCTGAAATCGTGACTCAATGGGCTTTCCATAGAGTCTAAGAACACCTGAAACGAAGTTCAAACGAAGAAGTTATAGTCGCGGCGGTCGAGGCCCCGTGATGATTAAATGGTGACCCAACAGACGTATCTTCACCCAGTCGGACAGACCCAGGCTCTGGACTGACCCAAACACAGACTAATCTAACAGATTAATCTTAATGATCTGACCCAACAGATTGTTCACCAGACAGACCAAATTCGCACGCATTCAATGATCGGGACCACGGACAGATCCAACTGGATAGACCTAGTCGAATAGATTCTCAGACTTGGACCGCTCTTAGGTAATCACCATATTCGGGCCATAGAGGTCCCGATTGGGTAATTCAAAAGCCTAACATAAAGTTCACTGATGCGGCTACAATTTATTTGAAGGACACACGCCAAATTCCCTTTGTTTCCCACTCGAAAACCAGTCCTAAAGTCCGGTTAATGCATAAGGCCAAAATAGGGTAGCTTCCCATAGTTCAAAATGCAACCAAACATCCCCCTTGGGGCAAGACACAACCACACAGACCTTAAGGTAAAAAAAAATCAAAGTAGGAGAAGACCTACCCTCAAGCGTAGAAGGTTTCAGAAGTCCCGTGACACTCCCTAAACCCGAACCCTTGATTTTCAAACTCTTCACCAACTCAAGCAACCCTTGTTTCTGACTCCATGCATAGCTCTCGTTGAGTAGTTGATCTTTAGTTCTTAACCCAACGAAAAGCACTTACAAGATCTTCGATTGTGTATAGAAGCTCTGGAGCTTCTCCTCTTTCTCTCTTCTCTCCTTCTTTTTCCTACCAATTTCCTTCTCCGCGAATTGCTTTACCCAAAGGCTTTATGTCCTCATCTTGCCACGTGTCACTCTCCCATTAGCTCTCTTGGATTTCCTTTATCACCTCATCCATAACTTTGGATTTCCTTCCCATCAAGTGGTGACACATGTAACACATGGGCCCCACTTAGTCACTTGTTTGACTTGCCCTCCATTTGACACGTGGCTCAATGTGATCCACTCAACACGTGCCATGACAAACGTAAAATTCTAACGATTCCAATGGTTAAATCCGTTTTATCATCCGATATCTAGAAAATTTTCAGATTTTTCCACTGAAATTACCGTTTTACCCTTTTTCGAAAAATTTAATTTTTTCGGGTTTTACATTCTTCCCCCCTTAAGAGAATTTCATCTCAAAATTCCACACACATTCACAACAAAACACATGCATGATGCAATGTACACAATCTCATACATGTAAATTAGTCATTTAATTACTAAACGACTATGTCACGTACCTTCATCCCTAAACAAGAAGGGATAGGTGGCGCTCATCGTGTCCCTCGCCCCACGCCGCCTCCTCCCATTCCTGTTGCCACAACACTTCATCAGCCGCACAATCTTGGCGTCAGCAAAACCCTATCCTGGTTATCCAAGATACGACCGTCCCTTCTCAAGGTCCCATTTTGTATCGATTTAATCTCTCCTCAATCCACTACACGAAAGCCAGATTGGTATACTTCAAGCATAGAGATGCGGAACACCATGAACAATTTCGCACATACCAGCCGTAATGCCAATCGATACGCTACGATGCCCACCCTCTCGAAAAAGATCCCGAAGGGCCCGATGAACCTCGCGATACTCTTCCTCGCATGCCAAATCACTACCTTCTTAGGCATCACCTTTAAGAAAACATGGTCACCCACCTCGAACTCTGAGGCCTACGCCGCTCATGCAGGTACACCCCAAATTCTCGGGGTCTTTTCTCTTGGGCAATTAGTGCACTTAGTGCAATGATAAACTTTTTAATGAGGGAATCATCAATGCTGTCCTCAGGCATAGCGGTTAGATTCTAGACCTCGTAGATATTTCCATAGAGTCAAGAACGCGCAAAAACCGACTTCGCATTTGAGGTTATGGTCATCCGGGGTCGCGCTGCCGAGCTCATTCCCTGCACGAGGTCGCCGGCCATAAGCAGATCGGTCGGCCATATTTGAGCACTAAATGCCACATCCACAGGAATGTGGTTGATTCTAGACTCAAGAGCTTTCCATAGAGTCTAAGAACACTTGAAACAGACTTCGGACGGGGAAGTTATGGTCATCCGAAGTTGGCGCTTCATATGAGCAAAGAATCGACGTGCGTAGACCGACAGCACCCATCGGTTTCTCTTTTCGTCTTCGAAAAACCATATGAGTCAGCATGAGACATTGAGCCATATATGAATTCTAGATTCCAAAGGGCTTTCCGGGGAGTCTACGAACGCATTAAAAGGGACTGGGACTAGGAAAGCTATGATTGTCCTGTTGGCACAGACGAGCTCATTCCTCTTTCTGAGACGAGGCCGCCTCATGCACCATGCAGCCATGCAACTCAGGCGGAAGAGCTCACGCCATGCGTAAGAGCTCAAAGCGGAAGAGCTCATGCAAATTGGCGCGAAGAGCTCATGCAAACCACGCCGAAGAGCCCATGCAATTTCATGAAGAGCTCATGAAGAGCTCATGTACCATGCGAAGCAGCCTTGGCGCAAATTTCATGCGGAAGAGCTCACGAGTCGGCGCAGAGCTGCGTAAGAGCTCATGGATGATATTTCCGCGCAGCCTGGCGCGAAAGAGCTCATGCAATTTCATGAAGAGCTCATGCAGAAGAGCCCAGTGAAGAGCTCTATGTAGCTCATGGAGAGCCCATGCAGCTCATGTGTACGATGGTGGAAGTGGGGTAGAGCTCATGCAACCATGCGTAAGAGCTCATGCAGCAGAGCTCACGCAGCTACGCAGCTGAGAGCTCATGCAAACAAGACAATATGTCAGTTCGACTAGGATTTGTGTCGTCCACAACCATCCTCTCGCACCCTTCCGAGTAAAAAGGCCATAACTTGGGCCAGAGGTCCGCCTGGTGATTCGAAAGCCTACATCAAGCTTACTGATGGGGCTACAATTTCTATCCAGGATGCTAGTCCAAATTCTCACTTTTCCTTGACCGAAATTCAGTCTCAAGACTAGACATCTCATAGGCTCCAAAACAGAATGCTACTCCCACACACTGGTCAAGTGAGCTCTACCACACACAATAACTCGGAGAAATCCAAACCCACATAGATCCATGTGGAGGACTATAGAGGACAATGGATGGGTACACCCCATACGCTACCCCAACTTATGCACCTCCTCGACATCCACAATATGCCTCTTGGTCTCAAATTTCAACCACCACAAACACTCCCCAATTGAGCAAGCAATTCTAGACCTTACTAAACTGGTGGGTGATGCTGTGGTAGAACAAAAGGAATTCAATGCCCAATTGAGCAAAAAAATCCATACTGAGGAGAATTCTTCAGACCGTAGTGATTGACGGGCGCAACAATGATTTGAGCATGAATGGGACAACCTCGCAAGATTCCACCAAGACCTAATCAATCGCCAGCAGTTGTCCACTGTGAGGAAGGGTGCCAAAATGACACCATGGCGTAGAAAAAGTGTCAACAACTCACACGAGAGCTTATAGAGGATTTTATTGAATTATCTCGGGTGACTGGTTTAACTCAGATATGTGTGATGTTGTTTTTCCAAGGCAACCAAGAAGAAATCATCGCCTTTGTCGGGACGAGGAGGGCAAAGGAAATGCATGCGGTTGAGCCACAAAAGCTACTCCTTCAACCAATTCCCTTTGAAATCGAACCCCACCGCACGCCTGCCACCCAAATGCCCACCGCGCATTCCCCCGCCTGACCAAGGTACATCGCCCCTCGCTCGCAAAGACAACCAACCCTAAAGCACTCCACCAAAAAAGTCCAACCCATCACCGCTTATGCCGCAAAACTTTAGCAAACTAGTGGCCATTGCTCAGATTTTTGCCACTACCTCAAAGAAATGGCAAATGTCATATCGCATGGCAGCACAAAGGGTTGGTTCAAAAGTTGTCGGGATTTTGAGCATCCAACTCGCACTTTAAGCTCCCCACTTTTGTTTTAATTTGTTTTATTTTGTTTATTTTATCGTGATTTTATTTTGGATTTCTTTAATTTTTCTTTTTAGATTATCTCTAATTTTTAGTTAATTTATGATTTAGATTAATTTTACTCTTTTGCAAGTTTTCTAATTTTTCTCAGATTAATTTTTGCAGTTTGTGTGCAAATTTTGAAGCCTGGATTGAAAATCAACAAGCAGCAGATTTTCGCAACTATAAATGAAAAATTTCTATAATTTAGCGAAATGCCAAACTCTCACTATATGTATGAAAATTTCGCTTAGTTAGCGAAATTTCGCTTAGCCTACGAAATTTTTTGTGGAGACTACTTAAATTGAAAATTTTCATTTATACTAGTGTTTCGCTTAGGCCAGCTTAAAATGCACAAAAGATAGCGAAATGCACAAGGTTTCCAATTTGTTTTTTTATATTTTATTTTATTTTTATATTTTATTATATATAAAAAAAAACGTTTGTTTTTCAGATATATTATTTTTATTTCAAATATATATATATATATATATATATATATATATATATATAGGCATATATATATATATATATATATATATATATATATATATATATATATATATATATATATATTTTATTTTTATATATATTAGTTTTTATTTCAAAAAAAATTATTATTATTTTATATATATATTAAAAATGTTAGTTTTAAAAAAACGTTTTTTTATATGTGCTTTTATTTTTATTTTTTTTTAATTTATTATTTATTTTATTTGAAAAAAAGAAAAAAATCAAAATTTTTGCTATTAGACATAGCGAATTTTCGCAAACGTAGTTTAAACGCCTAATTTTCGTTAGTTTAGCTTAAAATTTTCGGGCTAGTTAGCGAAAATTTTTTCGCATGGTGCCCCACTACCTCCCTCCCAATTTTGTTTCGCCATAACTTTTTATCCGAACTCCGTTTTAGGGCGTTCTTGGTACCGTTGAAAGCTTAGAGTGTAGAATCCAAATATGGCTAGAAGAATATTTTGAGATTATTATGAAAGTGTAATTTTAAAAAAAGTTCCAACTGGTCACTTTTTTTCTTCTCTTTTCTTCTCCTTAACTTGTTTATTTAGCTTCCAAACGGAGTGAATAAGGTGTCGGCGGAAAATCATGTAAGTCACTCTATCCAGAAATGATCACATCTCATCAGGAGGTAACACTTCTTCTCTAATTTTCCAATCCGAGCCCCATTTCGGACACCGAGATGTTTGGGTTGGGGGGAGAGTTAGCAAAGGAAGTGGCTTTTGTATTTATGTTTTGTTATTATTTTGTTCAAGCCCATTTTTTTGATGTTTAGTGGCTTGCTGGGTCCTTTCTTCAGTGTAAAGTTGCTATACTTTACAGCTTTACTTTTTAAAAATTTGGACCTGCTTTATGTATCAAATTTTTTTTTGTGGTTTTGCCTAACCTGTGGTTTGAAAAATTGAAGCTTTGTCCAATCCTATTGATGTTAGATTGGTTCCATGCTTAGTTGGAGTGAATGATTAAGTGAATTCTTATTGATTTCGACCTTTTCTTCCACCTTTAGCTTAACCACAATACGTAGCACATTAGGGATTTCAATAATGGGGTCAAAACCGCACAACCACCTTTACTTTCAGATAACCTACCCTAGTTTCATTGACCACCTTAATAGGTTATGGACCCCCGTGGAAAAGAAAAAGAAGAAAACGAAAAAGAAAAGAAAAGAAAAGGAAAAGAAAGAAAAGAAAAAGAATATAAATTGCAACGCTTGCCTTGAAACCTGAAAGTGACGGTCCGAGGGGCATATGGCGGAAGCCTTTAAAGCCCTGCGGCCCTAAACCTTCACTCGGCTGGGAGTCAGACTTATGTTCGTTACATGGGTGGATGGGTGAGCTTTAGCAAGTTGTAGGTGCCGGAGTCTCAAATCATTCAAGTCCGGTGAAACCCGTGAGAGCCTAGGCCTAAAAGATCCTTGTGACTCGCAGTCTCAAGCCTTACCTGTTGGGAGTCACCTGCAGATCCCCCGCTATATGGACTTGGTGAGGTCGATTCCTCAAAGATTGCAACTTACAACGCAAAAAGAATTGTGGAATAAGAGGTGGGTCCTGATCGATTTAGGTTGGTTAGCATGCTAGGCCGTGGTCGTAGGGCTAGGTCGGGGCGGAGAGTGCGCTTTGACAACTTTATTGTTGCGAGCTAATCAAATAAACACTTAGATTTTGGTGGAAGTTTGTTGAGTCATCGAGAAGGAAGCTCTTTGACACTACTGTATGGCATTCATTCTCTCATGATAGTTATTGAATACCGACTTTGATGATTTTTCCTGGGGTTAGGTACCATTTATTCACAACCTTTTTGAAATATAATTTTCGCGGAACATTATTTGTTATCAAGTATATGCTCTTTCTTTCTTTCTTCTTTCATTGCTAAGGGACTAGCAATGTATAGGTCGGGGGTGTGATTAGTGCCCAAAAAGTGCTATTAACCCTATTTATTATAGGTTTTTGAGCGCTTTTAAGTGCACTAACTATGATAATTAACCCGACACATTAAGGTCCCTACTATTTGAATGATCGTGATTTTTAGGCAAATTTTGCGCTTTTGTGAGCTAATTATGCCAAAATTGCTTGAGTCGATCCATAACGAAGAATTCAAGTCAAACTCAACATTGCGGCATCAAAGATCATGAAAGAAGAGCAAAAAATATGAAGAAAAACACCACTGCAGAGTTTCTCCCGCGAGCACTGCTCCCCCAACACTGCCCTCCCACGCCTCGCTTCCGGCTTCACGCTTACACCCCGTTTGCTTTTGCTTTTGTTTTTTTTCCATTTTACCCCTGTAATAACCTTCCGATTTTGGTTTTTGTAACTTCCCTTACACCGAGCATCTATATAAGTCTCAAGCTTGTACAAATCACAGACGGAATTTCGATATACGCAAGCTGGAGGCGCTTCCCAGCCTTCCTTTTTCCTTTTTCTTTCCTTTCTTTTCCATTTTTTCGGTCAAGCAAACACCTCCGAGGATGACAACCTCGTAGGATGTTCTATTAGACCTCTTCCCTCCCCAAAGAGGACGGCCGTTGGCTAGGTGTGGAGGAACTCACTCGCTCCTCCTGCTTTTAACGCGCACGTATTATGGTTGTTTGTGTTCCCGCTTTCTCACTTAGGCAAAATCTCTTAAGTGCTCTCTTTAATGTGTATTTGGCAAGCTTTTGGGTTCAATAGATACTTTCACTAGATCCATTGAGACTCGGCTAGTTGTCTCCCTGAAGGCCTGTGGAGTAGGGTTTTAGAGATGTAAGCCACCGGCAGGACATTTATGCCCATTTAAATGCTATGTTTCAAAAGGGAAAATCATAGGGTTTAGTTTTTAAAGCTAAATGAAGATCCGCTCGAAATGACTATATGTCATCCTCCCCAACCTCGAGAAAAACACCTGGACATGTGGTTACCTTAAAACCCTAAACTGGCCTAACACTTCAAGGGGTTCTATTACAGCTTTTTTTTTCTGCTTAGCTTCCGCACAAGAAACACCCAAAACCACCCTTGCTTAATAATTAAACCTTAAAATCCAAATTTAATTCACCAATTTTTGGCTCAGGCTTCACAGCCGAAGAAAACTCCATCCTCAGGTTCGACCCTAGACCACTATACCGCAAAGAGCTTGACCACGGCAAAGAAGAGGAATTTAGGAATATACTTGTTGATTCCGCCTCACACCCTACCGTGGCACGAATCAAAATGGCGCGGCCGGGATGGTGCCTTAGTGCAAGTGACGAGGTTGCGAACACAGATCCCATCACAAGTCTGTGAATTTCCTTTTATCATTTTACGTCATTTTTCTTAGTTTTATTTCAATGCTAAAAAAAAAAAAAAAAAACAAGTAAGCAGATCGCCAGGGTAAGTTTGCTTTTGTGTCGGGCCTCGTTTTTTGGCCACAGAATCCATTCCTCGGATTAGAAACCTAGAAGGCAGGCTACTTAAAGTCAATCTCCCTCAAGAACTTGGATTGAACTTGAATTGAACTAAATGGAACACTTAGAGGGAGAACAATACAGTCAGTACCCTATGGAGGGGAACTCTAGAGGATACATGTCAATGAGGGACTATAGGTTCTGATCAAGAACCCCGAGAATCAACCCACATAGATCCTATGAGGGACTATAGAGACTAATGGATGACATCTTCCACAATGTTACCCTAACTTATGCACTCCTTCACATCCACAATATAGTCTCTTGGTCTCAGCCAACCACCACAAATTCTAATCTCCCACCGAGCAAGCAATTCTAGACCTTACTAAACCGGTGGGTGATGCTGTGGTAGAACAAAAGGAATTCAATGCCCAATTGAGTGAAAAAATCCATACTGAGGAGAATTCTCTGGACCAAAGATTAGATGGGCTGAACAATGATTTTGAGCATGAATGGGACAACCTGCAAGATTCCACTGAAGACCTAATCAATCAGCAGCAGTGTCCACCAGAGGAAGGGTGCCAAAATGACACCATGGCAGAGAAAAAGTGTCAACAAATGTACCTAACGAGGGAGCTTTTATAGAGGATTTTATTGAATTATTCAAGGATTGGCCGAATCTCAGATATGTGTGATGTTGTTTTCCAAGGCGTAACTAAGAAGGAATCATTGCCTTGTCGATCATGGCGGCACGAAACAAGGCGGAAAGAGCCACAAAAGCTTACCCTTCAACCACCCTTTGAACCGAACCCCACCGCCACCTCTGCTACACCGAATGCTCCACGCAAGTACCCCCTACGACCAAGTGTACATATCGCCCGTCACAAAGACAACCAATCCCTAAAGCACCCACCAAAAAGTCCAACCCATCATCATTTATGCCGCAAAACTTAGCAAACTAGCGGTCATTGCTCGTATTTCGCTAATTTCATTTCAAAGAAAATGGCAAATGCTTCATATCAGATGGCACGTTGGTTGGTTCGTGTCGGCTCGATTTGGAGCATCCGAACCCCGGCATTTCTAAGCTCCATTTATTAATTTGTTTTGTTTTAGTTTTTATTTTATCGTATTTTATTTTGATTTCTTTAATTTTTCTTTTAGATTATCTCTAATTTTAGTTAATTTATGTTTTTAGATTAATTTTTACTTTGCAAGTTTTCTTAATTTTCTTGCATTAATTTTTGCAAATTTGTAAAATTTTGAAGCTCGACTGAAAATCAATTGAAGGGGCCAGATTCGCAACTATAGCTAAAAATTTCACAATTCTAGCGAAATGCGAAAAATTTCGCTATAGATGAAAATTCTCACATAAATTTCGCTATCCAGCGAAATTTTTTGTGAGACGGCGAATTGAAAAATTTCGCAGACAAAGGCATTTCGCTAGGGCTAGCTTAAATGCATGTAAAGATAGCGAAAATGCATAGTGTTTCCAATTTGTTTTTTTTATTTTATATTTTATTATATAAAAAAAAAACGGTTTGTTTTTCTGTATATATTATTTTTATTTCAAAAAATATATATATATATTTTTATTTTTATTTTTATTTTTATATATATTACTTTTTATTTCTAAAAAAATTTATTATTATTTTATATATATATATATAGCAGGCAGTATATAGTATATATATATATATATATATATATATATATATATATATATATATATATATATAGTATATATATATTAAAAATTATTTTAAAAAAATGCTTTTATATAAAAGTTTTTATTTTTTATTTTATTTTTAATATTATTTATTTTATTTGAAAAAAGAAAAAAAATCGTAATCATATTAGACATAGATTTGGGCCCGCGAACGTAGCTTAAACGCCAATCTCGCTACCAATGGTACTCTTCGCTACAATGAAAAATTTTTCACTATGGGCCCCACTTTGCCTCCCAATTTTGTTTCTATCATAACTTTTTTTCATCCGAACTCCGTTTTAGGCGTTCTGAAAATTCTCTTTGAAAGCTAGAGAAAGTGTAGAATCCAAACATAGCTAGAAAGAAATTATTTTTGAGATTATTGCCAGAAAGTGTACTTTTAAAATGTCTAACCGGTCACTTTTTTTTTCTCTTTTCTTCTCCTAACTTGTTTATTTGAAGCCCAAAGTGAATAAGGTGTCGATGGAAAGCTTATAGAAGTCACCTATTCAGAAATGATCACATCTCATCAGAGGAGGTAACACTTCTTCTAATTTTCCAATCCGAGCCCCATTTCTGACACCGAGATGCTCCTGTCAGGGGAGAGTTAGCAAAGGAAGTGGCTTTTTGTATTTATGTTTTGTTATTTTGTTCAAGCCCATTTTGTGATTTAAGTTTATGGCTTGTTGGGTCCTCTTCTATAAAGCGTTATACTTACAGTTTTTTACTTTAAAAATTTGGACCCGCTTTTACATCAAAATTTTTGTGGTTTCTTGCTCTTAACCCCGTGGTTTGAAAAATTGAAGCTTTGTCCAATTCTATTGATGTTAGATTGGTTCCATGCTTAGTTGAGTGGAATGATTAGTTGAATTCTTATTGATTTCGACCTTTTTCTTCCATCTTTAGCTAACCACACACAGAGCACATTAGATTTCAATAATAGGCTGAAAAACTGCACAACCTCCTTTACTTTGCATAACCTACCCTAGTTTCATTAACCACCTTTAATAGGTTATGGACCCCTGTGGAAAAAGAAAAAGAAGAAAAACGAGAAAAAGAAAAGAAAAAGAAAAGAAAAAGAATATAAATTGCAACGCTTTGCCTTGAAACCTGAGCACGGTCCGAGGGGTATATGGCGAAAGCCTTTAAAGCCCTAAGGTCTCTAAACCTTCACCGTCAAGCCGCGCACTTAGTTCGTTACATGGGTGGATGGGTGAGCTTAGCAGTTGTAGGTGCTGGAGTCTCGAATCATCTTCAAGTCCGGGGTGAAACCTCAGAGAGTTTGTGGTCGAAAGATCCTTATGACTTAAGGCCCAAGTCTTAATTGGTTGGGAGTCACTTCCAGATCCCCGCTTACATGGACTTTTGGTGAGGTCGATCCTCAAGATTGCACCCTACAACGAAAAGAATTGTGGAATAAGAGGTGGTCCCGATCTATTTAGGTTGGTTAGCATGCTAGGCCGTGGTTGTAGCTAGGTCAAAGGGAGAGGCTGACGTTTTTATTGTTGCGAGCTAATCAAATAAACACTTAGGATTTTGGTGGAAGTTTCTGCTGAGCTCATCGAGAAGGAAGCCTTGACACTCAATTTTGTATGGTAATCTTATTCTCTCATGATAGTTATTGGACACGGCTTTTACAGATTTTTCCTTAGGGTTAGGCATTACTCATTCACAACCTTTTTGAAATATAATTTTTGTGAACATTATTTTGTTATCGTTATATGCTCTTTCTTTCTTTCTTTCTTTCATTGCTAAGGGACTAGCATTGTGTAGGTTGGGGGGTGTGATTAGTGCCCAAAAAGTGCTATTTTGAACCCTATTTATTATAGGTTTTGAGTGCTTTTTGTGTACTAATCATGATAATTAACCCGATTTGCACATTAAGGTCCCTACTATTTTAATGATCGCATTTTGTGGCAAATTTTGCAGTTTTTGTGAGCTAATTATGCCAAAATTGTTGAGTCGATCCAAGCACGAAGAATTCAAGTCAAACTCAGCATTGCAGATCAAAGATCGGCGAAAGAAGAAAGGGAAAATATGAAGAAAAACACCACCGCAGAAAGCTTCTTCGCGAGCACTGCTCCCGCCTCCAACACCGCTCCTCCCGCCGCCCGCTCTCGCTTCACGCTACACTCTGCTTGCTTTTGCTTTTGGTTTTTTTTCCATTTTACCCCTGTAATAACCTTCCGATTTTGGTTTTTTTTGTAACTTCCTTACACTGAGCATCTATATAAGTCTCGCTTTGTGTACAAACCACCGCACTGGGAATTTCTGACATACAAGAAGCGGGAGGCGCCTCCCCGCAGCCTTCCTTTTCCTTTCTTTCCTTTCTTTTCCATTTTTTCGGTTGCCAAACACCCTCCGAGGATGACAACTCGGGAGGATGTCTGGCCATACCTCTTCCCTTCCTTGAAGAGGACGACTGCTATTAGGGTGTGGAGGTAACTCACTCGCTCCCGTTTAACGCGATGTATTTATGGTTGTTTGTGTTCCCGCTTCACTTAGGTTAAAATCTCTTATGCATGCCTCTTTAATGTGTATTTGGCAAGCTTTTGGTTCAATAGATACTTTCACTAGATCCATTGAGACTCGCTAGTTGTCTCCTCAAGAAGATCGGGAAAGAGGGTTTGTAGATGTGTTTTCACTGCTAGTGGACATTTATGCCCATTTAAATGCGTTATGTTTCAAAAGGAAAATCATAGGGTTTAGTTTTTAAAGCTAAATGAAGATCCGGTCTGTAGAAATGACTATATGTCTGATATGAGCTAAAACATCTCTTTTTACTCCATTTTTCATGATGCCAGCTTAAAATGAAATATTTAATATACACCATGAAGAAACTCACCAATTTGTCAATAGTGTGGAGGAAGCAAGAAAGAAGAAAAAGCAACAGGAAAAATGCGTAAATAAGTGGATAAAGGTGCAAATAATTGGCAAGAGCGTAAAGGAAAAGAAATGGCTAAGTCATTGATGCGCTTTTGGGGTTACACAGCTCAGCTTGAGGCTCTACTGTGGATAACAAGTCATAGAAGTCGCGACATGAAACTCCGCACATGAGAAAGACCGAAGAAATGAGCTGATGTCACACGTGAGATCAAGTCGTGCGGACATCAAGAATGTGACCGTGGAGACTTCAGAAGGCATGATGTGATGTCGCGATAAGATATCGATGTCGTGACATCGTGAAACGAATAGATCAAAGTCAGAGTCAGCAAAGCAATGTCGCTGACATCAATCTTAAGGTCGCGTACATCAAGAGCAACCATTGGAAGTCTGGGAGAACTGTAAATTGGATGTCGCCGAGCCACCGTGACCGCCGCCAGCGTAAAGCTTCATGAAGTGAGGTCACGATAACAACTAAGTCACGACACCAAGACAAGTTGAAAACTCGCAATGATTTTAAGTTGACGTCATGCAAGAGAACGAGGTCACATCAAGAACCAAAGCAGATGAAAGTAGAAGGGAATGAACTGCTGTCACGATCGAGGGTCAAGTCACGAAGCATCAAAACCATCAAGTAAGATCGTTATAAAGATGTTCGCTATTATAGATCGTTTACATCGTGAAAACGACTCGTGATCAAAGATGCAGAACTATGAAGGATGTCGCGACAAGACATTGATGTCGCTGGCTGCCTACGAGCCAATTGGCCAGCTTCACAGCTCCATAAGATGATGTCATGGCATGAGATCTAAGTCACATCCGAAGACATCGCTTGAAGACTCAGCGCTTGCCAGGCCGCGACAAGACATCGACGCCGCGACATCGAGAGAACAACGAAACCCGCAAGACGCGAAGATTACCACGCGCAAATGTAAAATGTGCCGACACTGATGGTGTCACACATCAGAATGAACAAATCAAGGCTATATAGTGTACGCTGAAGTCGCGACGTGGGATCGAGGTCATGACTGATGATGCTGTCAATGACAAGGAAACCGGGCTTCGACTCTGAACAAAGAATCCCGGGGCCTGATACTCTGGCACCGCCAGTTACATTGAGATTAGGGCCTAATTTAGAACCCTGATAAATACATTGTTATCCACCAAGAAAGCAAGCCATGTGGCCACAGACTTAGATGTCCGATACCGCTAGTTTCATTTTTTAGTTTTCTTTTGTTTTTCTTCCTTATTTTATGTTTTCCACGCTTTTTGTAGTAGATTAGTTTTCATACCAATTATTTTTGCTTCATTTTCTGAATTGATGTAATCGTTGCCAAGAAGCCGAATACGCACTTAATTTTTGCTTTCAAATTAACGCTCTGAAAGTTGAAGTTCGCATTAAATTTTCCGAATTCTGTACATTCATTAAATGCGCTATTCTTAAGGATCGCAGGAATATCGCAGCTAATCTCAAGAATCCTAAGGAACCCAAACGCATTATATGAATGCTATTGTCGAACTTATCTTTCCTATTGTTATTTCCAAAGAAATCTAAATTTCATTTATGAAATTTATTTACGCTTGGGTTTGTAAGTTTCGACTGAATATCGCTTTATACCCGTCTAAGATTTGTTTCATTGTTCCATTTCAAGGAGGTCCTCCGAGTGACACGTAGAAGACATTCCGGGAGCTATGAACATCTTCTCTTTAAAGGTGTATTAACCGCTATTTTTGATCTACTGCGTTTTTGTGAGTTTTCTCGATAAATCCTCTTCTCGCTTGAAATCAAGACCGAGTCGAACGAAGCTATCCATTTAAACAAACAAAGAGTTCACTCAATTCGGATGTTGATGCCATTCCGTATGAGAAATAGATCTGGACCATGAAAGGGTGATCTATTCTAATTTCGAGGAAGAGCAACCGAAATTGTATATCCTTGCTGGACCGATAACTCGGGAGCTAAGGTCTACACCCACAAAATGGGTATGAAGTATTGCAAAGAAAAATACCCTGGGTACAGATGTCCTTTAAAGATGACCTAATTCCCCGATTCGAGAGAATCAGTCAAAAATTAGGTAAATTGAAAGGTAGTTTGGAGAGATCCAAATGGATCTACTTTAGCCTGATTGTATTCGAAACTCGAAAATTCACGTAAAAATTTACAAGTTTACAGTGAATGTTATTCTTCACAATAGCATTGATCTTAATGTGTTCTCTTAAACTGATTACTATTCAGAATTGATGATCATTTAACTATCACTTATTCTTTATTCTTTTATATTCAAGTTTATTTTTCATACCGCTTATTTTCTTATGTTCATTTTTAATTTTCCTTAAAGACCTTAAGTCACGTCGATCTCCACTTATCATTTTATGGTCCAAATAGTATGGTTTTGAGTAGTAAGGGTAGTTGATTTGAAAATTTTAGGACTTCTGACTATATCCGGACTTAAATCCATTTTATTACTAGTTGACTGCGTACTATGTGCACAGCAAATCAAAAACCGAGCTGAAATGACTCATTCTAAGAGATTTTGTTTTTACATATTATAATTTCAACAGTTTTATATATATTACTGGGGATTAATTAATAGTCCCTGGGGTAGCAAGTAAGTTGTAAATTTTGTGTGTGTGCTTGATTTGTCAACAAGTTTTATGGCGCTGCTAATGGATCAAAGAGAATTCATAAATCAATATTCGTATGAAAGAAGGAAATACTAATTTAGTATTTTAAATGCAAAGTGGACCAAAAATATTTTCAAGCGTTGACTATTTCTAGCCACCGACCGTAACAAGCCATATTGAAAATGATTAATTTGATCTAATCCTATTAATGGAAGTGTGTTTTGCTTTCTAAAATCTCTTGATGCATAGGAAACAAACACCGATCCGATTCCACCGACAGAAATAAAGGATCATTCGTGGTCTGAGGAAGACCAAGAAGGCAAGTAAAAACTCAACCATGGAAGAAGAAAGGCAGGATCGTGCTGGAAATACATACGTATGAGCGAAGGCCTCTACCACTGGATGACAATGGAGGATTCCTCGAGGATCAATTATACAGAGCGAATACTAATGAATGAATAAAATTTCAGCGATGCTAATAATTTTGAATTGCCACGATCGATTATAATGGTCCGAAGAAAGATCGGCCATCGTCATCCCACTAAGATCCAAACGAACACTGAAGATTCTCAGATGGCTAATACTGTTGTTGAATGGGGTGGAGACTGTGGTCATAAACTCCGTGACCATTCCATTCTCCTCCTTAAGAGATACAGCAGCTACATGGTATGAATCATTACCTTATGGTTCTGTTGATACTTGGGAGGAGTTAGTTGAAGCCTACTTAGGTAGATTCTTTCCCCTGTACCCCCAACCACGTAGTAGAAGCGAGAGAAATCATCAGGTTCCGTGCCAGGGGGAAGATGAAAGCCTGTATGTAGCTTGGGAAAGATTTAAACGGTTGCTGAGAAGATGTCCAATGCATGGGATAGATCTGAAGACTCAAATGGACATTGTATATCATGCCATGAATGATATATCAAAAGGGATCATTGATGCTTCATGCTGTGGAGCATTCAAAAGAAAAAGTGCTGAAGAGGCAAAGGAGCCGATCAAGATCTCGCCAACAACATGAAAACCCTTCGAGCTTTCAAGAGGAAACAACAGAGGAAAGGGAATCAAGGGAGCCGAGCAAGATGACAAACATGGAGGCCAAGCCGGGATGCCATTATGCATGTGTTAGACAAGCAAGAAAGAAAGACACACACCGCTCAAATAGGGAGCAATCAAAGGGAGCAATGACTCCGGGAAGTGCCGAGAGGTGAACCGAAGAATTCTATGAGGCCGCAGAGGTCAATTATGTGGGTGGAGCCAAGAGCTTATCATTTTAAACCCAATCCCAACCTTCCAAGACATTATCACCCAAAGACTCGTGAACCATGAGAACTTCTCGTATGGTGGAGGGGGCTTCTCAAGGCCAAAGGTGGGATGTAACCTCATCAAGGGTATCAGCTCACCTAGGTTCCAAGAAGGTTAATGCATGTGAAATGAGCAATGTGAATGAATACCATGGCCAGAGGAGGGCCCCAGCTTTCGAGGAACAGATGCTGCAGTTTATGGGGGACAATAAAAAGCTGTTGAACCTCCATGAACAAAAATTTGGAGAATTGGAAGCAGCTGCTACCAATTCTCAAATTTTTCAGAACACTACCAATGCATCCCTGAAGAACCCGAGACACAAGTAGGGTACCGCCCTAACCCCGCAGCCGCAGAAAGATGCCTTCCCAAGTGATACAAGGAAGAACCCAAAGACCGCATGGTCAGGCAAAATTTTAGGAGCGGAAGGAGCAAGAGTAGGAAGAAAAGATGACAAAGAACAAGGAAGTGGTGAAAGTACACTGTGGAGGGGAAGAGAGACAATGGAGAATGATAAAGAAGGAGTAGAAAGGAAGAACATCCAAGGATCAAAGCTCATGAATTCCATTTGGCCAAAGACTCCGCAAATCAAAGATGCAGGAGCAGCTTGCAAGGTTCTGAGAACTTCCAAGCTTAGAGATCGATGCTTTATCGGGTTTCGTGACTCGTATGCCACTTTATGCAAAATTTCAAGGACACTGAGCAAGAAAAGAAAAATAGTAGAAGAAGGAATAGTGAATCTCATCACACTGGCAAAGGCGTAATCGTGTGAGTTGAAACCACAAGAAAGATGAAAGACCCAGAAGTTTCACAATCCCTGTATTGTTTGAGGACCGAATTCCAGGAAGCTCAGGACTCGTGAGCTAGTATCAACTGATGCCTCTCTCTCATGGTTAAGAAATTAAGTTTGGGGAGCCATTCCTACAACCGTACTCTACAAATGGCAAAGATTGTGATTAATGGTGAAACCAGAAGGGTCAGGTCAAGATGTGTCAGTCACCGTTGGGAAGTTTGTATTCCCGTGACTTCATCACTCGACATGGAAGAAGATTCACGAGTACCCCTTACTATTAGGAAGACCATTCCTAGCTACTCGGAGCCGCCCCGATTGACATGCGTAAAGGAGTTCTTGGTTTCGAGGGTCGAGAAGAAGCTGCTACATTTAACTTGGATCAAAAGTATGACAAATATAGATAGGGACAAATGAAGGTTGCAATGTACCTGATTTTGTCTCTACTTCCAACTCGATGTTATAAATGATTGTAACACTCCGCTTTATCAATGAAAATAGATGAATTCCCGCATATCAAGATGTCTATTCGAATTTCCATGCAATAGCCATTCTATAGAAACTGTGTTGAACTTGAAGCACAACAGAAAAGATAATGGGGAAAATAGTGAAAAGAGAAAATCATCAAGAGACCGCACGTATGGGCTAGTTTTGAAAGAGTTGGGCAGGTTATTTAGTATATACTTAGAATTACCAAGAAAAACCATGATTATTTCAAATTACTGATGCTGAGGAACAAAGATTGCTCAAAATATTAAGGAAGCATAAGGAATCTTTAGCTTGGTCCATTGAGGAACTGAAGGGTATTAGTCCAACAGTTTGCATGCATAAGATTCTGCTTGAAGAGACTTCAAAACCATCTGTAGTAACACGAGAAGCATCAATCCAAAGGTTGATGAAGTAAAGTAGTCGTAAAAGAGGACAACTGTTGAATGCCAGGTTTTATCTATGCTATTTCGCATAGTCCCTTGGAAAGGAGCTCCACCATGTGGTTCAGTAGTGTGAGGTCACATCAATGAAAAATGAGTTTGATTCAACAGTAAATCCGCTTTGCCTTTCATTGATCGGATGTTGGATAGGTTAGCGAGACACCTCACTTTTGTTTTACGGATGGGTACTCGGGGGTACAATCAGATTGCTATTGCACGAGGATCGAGAAGACCACGTTCACATGCCCTTATGGTACCTTTGCCTTCAGAAGGATGCCTTTGGGTTATGTAATGCTCCAGCTACATTCCAGAGGTGCATGATGTCTATTTTCTCAGATTTGGTTGAAGAAGTGATGGAGATTTTCATGGATGATTTTACTGTGTATGGATCCAGCTTTGATCAATGTCTAAACAATCTGGAAACAGTACTTCAAAGATGCCAAGACAAACAGCTAGCACTGAATTGGGAAAAATGCCATTTTATGGTAACAGAAGGTATTGTTCTTGGGCATAAAATTTCTGCTACTGGACTAGAAGTTGACCAGTCCAAGGTATCCATTATCAAGACTCTTGCACCACCTATCACAGTAAAAGGAGTAAGAAGTTTCTTGGGGCATGCTGGATTTTACAGAAGATTTATCAAAGACTTTTCAAAAATAGCGGACTACTATGCGATTCTTTGGAAAAGGATCTGAGTTCAATTTTGATGATTCACCAAGGATACTTCCGATGAAATCAGGTCAGTTAGTGCAGGCACTATAATGCATTTTGCATCGAGAATGGAATCGAGATTTGAAATAATGTGTGATGCCGGTGATTTGCGATGGGAGGCGTGTTGGAAACGAGGAGAAAGTATTGAGTCGTATACTATGCTAGTAAGACCTTGATGAAGCACCGAGAACTACTCAACAACTGAAAAGGGATGCTAGTTGTGGTATTTGCTTGTGAAAAATTTGAGCGATACATTTTGGGATCCCATGTAGTGGTCACACGAGATCATGCAGCAATCAAATACTTGATGTCGAAAAAGGAAACGACGAGATTGATAAGATAGTCTTCTTTGTTGCAAGAGTTGGTTGAAATAAAGGATAAAAGGGCTGTATGACAATGTGATGGCCGACCACATGTCAGTGAAAAGAAAGCGATGATGAAGAAGACAATGCGGTTAACAGAGAACTTCCGGATGAGCAATTGTTTAAGGTTTCCTTCAAACTTCCATGGTATCTTGATATTGTAGATTATCGGCGTGCGATAATGCCTTGAGGAATTCAGCTACCAACGAAGAAACTTCGAGCGATAGCGGATATTATATTTGGGATGACCCACTATTATTCAGAGAGAGTCTTGACATGATAATAAGAAGATGTGTGCGAGAAGGTGAAACAGGCAACATTTTAAATGAGATATATGCATCACCATATGGGGACACTTTCGGAGAAGAACAACTCACAAAGATACTCCAATCAGGGTTTTATTGGCCCACTATCTTCAGAGATTGTGCAGATGGGTGAAATTATTGTGATCGATGCCAAAGGATTGGAAATATCATTGTGAGAATGAAAATACCCCTAAAAAGATATTATGGTGATACAAATTTTTGATGTTTGGGGAATAGATTTTATTGGACCCTTCCCACCATCATTTGGAAACATTTATATACTGCTAGTAGTAGATTATGTCTCCAAATGGGTGGAAGCAGTTTCTTGTCCGAGGAATGATGCTAACACAGTTGTGAGTTTCTTGCAAAAGAATATTTTGAAAGCGGGTTTGGAACCACAGAGCATTATTAGTGATGAGGGCCATTTCTTGAGGCAAGTATTGCAAAACTCATGAGCGAGATATGAGATCAAGCATATAATGAGTTTAGCTTATCATCCCCGGACCAATGGACAATGAAGGCACAACAGGAATCGAAAGAATGCAGGCGTGAGCTCAGCGGGAAAGTTAGTCTTCAAACTTGATGATGCACTTTAGACTCTGAGGTGTACAAACTCATTGGAATGTCCCCATACGAGAGTTGTTTTTGGCAAACCATGTCATCTACCTCTTGAATTAGAATACAAGGCAATGTGGGCCATCAAAGTTAAACCGACTTTAAAATTTGCAAAAGGAAGAGGCGCTCTTGTGCGAGATTGGAAGCGAAATGAAGCTTATGTGATACTCGAATATACAAGATAAAACAAGAAATGGCATGATCGAGATCTTGAGAAAGAGTTGAGCAGGGAACGGGTTCTGTTGTTTAACTCTAGACTGAAATTATTCCCAGGGAAATTAAAATCCAATTGGAGCGGGCCATGCACAGTAGTAGCAAGTACTACATTTGGAGGCGATGACGAAGGCACTGCGGTGAAGAGATTCAAGGTCGATGGACAAAGGTTAAAGCATTATCTCAGGGGAGGAGGAAGTTGAAGAACTCCAAGCTGGTTCTTAAGGAAAAAGAAGAGAATACCACAGCGACAAGTCCAGTAAGGACTCAAAGCGACGGCTAATGGGAGCGACCCGGGAGGATTTCAATGCGTTTAAAATTTGAAAATTTTTTTTTCTTTTCTTTTAATTCTTGATGAATTAAGTCGAATATGTTTCTAGAAGGATAGATTTAAATTTTTATTAGAAGAAATTGATTGTATTTTAGCCAGTCTTACGGATTATTGCGGTGATCTTACACGCAAGGGTTGAGCGTGAATAAGCAGTGCAATTATAGGAATGATTCCAGTAACTTGCAAAGGAGTCGCAACATGAGAAAAAGGGGAGTAACCTTCTCTTTAACCAAATCCTGCAGTTATGATTGAACTAATTGTTAAATCGTTGCCTGAAATATACCTGGATAGATGTCTAAATGTGTTAGAAACAAGAACAAAATTCCAAGTTTTTGAAATCATTGAATTAAAGGCTTTGGTCACGAAACAAAGGGTTATGTCGCAACATTAGCTAATGTCCGCCATAACATTGATGTGACCGGGTTTGTAAAAAAACGAGTTAGTGGGTAGTAAGGAAGGAGATTCATGTCGCGACACCCTTTGTGATGATGTCGCGGCGGTGAGATAAGTTTCAAATTGAAGGAATTTCGCCACATCCGATAATTCACGAAACCCCGGACATGTCGCGACATCTGGTATGTCGCGACGTAAAATCGCGACTGGCCACGACTACTCATTCAAAGCCCACAAATTTGTGATCTCAAATGAAGGCGGAATTGAAGTCGCGACAAGAGTCATAAATGAAGAGCATTAATCGAGCCCTGAAACATTGATTAGTGCAGCTGGTGGATACTATTTCATTCCTCCAACCCACATAACCATTAGCCGTCTTCCTTTGAATCTCGACCTCAGAAAACCACAGCAGTCCCGACCATCGAAAAGCTTTTCTCTTGCTTCCAATGGCTGAAATTCCCCTGCGGTCACAACCTCGACGAGATAATGAGGAACACGAACAATCAGAAGAAGCTCATCAGGAGAACCGGTTAGATGAGATTAGTCGGAAGAACAAGCGGGAGAGACGCCATCGGAAGCACCGGCTCAGGACTTCTCGAAAGGCGAAAGGGAAGGGAAAAGGAAGAAGAAGTAGAAGATTTCGTCTCTGATGAAGCTTATTCTCAGTGGAAAAGTATTCTGCATGCAAGGGTTTTGTTACGAGAGGAGATTCAAAAACCACATGACTCCTTTGAGGAGATGATAGAACGAGAGAGGATGGGAGAGTCTTTGCGCGCACAGGCGGGATATACGACAACGGTGAGAGGTTTTATTCCAACATATGGGTAGGAAGGAAGGATGGGCTGTTTTTTGTTAGAGGAGTGCGGGTCTCATCTGGCTTGAAGGCCATCAACGAAGCTATGGCATGACAACGCATGGCTCCAAATTCAAGAAAATTTTGGAAAAAGCGAATCTTAGAAAGATTCTTGAAAGCTCAACGCGATGGAAGGCGCAGTTAGACGAGAGGAAAGAAGGAAAGCGGGAACTACGAGCGAGGAGCCTTACGGAAGAAGCAAAGGTATGGTTTACTTCACGGCGTGTTTTTTAGTTCCAACAAGACATTTATACGGAGTGAGAGAACAAGGAAAGATTGTACTACATGCCGTACTAAAGGGATACAAGATCAATATAGGAGTTATCAGTGAGAACTCTATCATGAGATATCATGAAGGAAACAAAGAGGTCTGCTTCCTCACTTGACAACGAAATCCACGGAGTTCTTTGCTTGAATTTGAGTGAGGAGCTTGGGAGTCGAGAGAAGAAGTCGAGCTTCACCTCATACGGCGGGAGTTAGTAAAGGGACGAGAAATCGGAGGAAAGGGAGTCTTGGTGAGAGAGCGGAGGTGAAACCAGTGAAGAACCGAAAGGAGACCCCGGGAGGGCCCGCGATCAGAGGCGAGCACCGGTGACATCACGACCACAATGATTACATGTTTACTTGAGATAATGAAGAGGCGAGATGAAAGGCTTGACCCAATAGACTTCTCCATCCCCTTGGCCAGTTCCTATCCTGTACAGAAATTTCCAACACGGAGAAAGCTGAGAGGAGCCTGAAGGGACAATTCAGTGCAGAGCTCTCAATTTGATGCGAGAAAGAATAGAAGAAAGAGAAGAGTGGAACTTAAAGCGAGAATTCGGAAGGGATGTATGAAAAGAATTAGAAAAGAAGAGACCAACGATGGGAAGAAGAATTAAATAGAAAGAAAGGGAGCATGAGGTGATCGAAGAGAGAACAACAGTGGAAGGAAGCGAGGCAGGGAAAAGAGGAGCAGGATGGGAAAAATGTTGAGCGGCAAGGAGAAGAGTTCAAGAAGAAATGAAGGAAAGGGTAAGATCTTTCTTTGAGGCTCAAGCGAGTCATGAAGCTCTATAACAAGCAGTTTGATCGAGATGCTCAACTCCTAGCATTGCTAGAGAAAAGAGATAAAGAGCATGACACCAAATTTGGGGAGCAGATAAAGGGTTTCAAATTACTATACAAATCTCTACAGAAGGAGCTAGAAAACAAGCTGGATAGAGGAGACAAAAGCGATGGGAGGGTTGAATCCTCTGAGGCGAGAAGGCCATTTGGAAAATTTAGATTTGATTAACAACAATCTTCTAGAATTCTTGGAAGTCATGATAAAATGGAGAACCCATTAGATGGCTTGGGGAAGAGACAAGATGTACTGAACAAGAAAGTTGATCTCTCTAATGAGATTGTCATTGAAGAAACGACTTGAGGAGGAAACTAAGAAAAGAAAGGAAGAGAGAATGAAGTTCCCTTCATTTCGACTCAATTTGAACACTTTAGACCTAGATCCCCTACGATATTTTTGCCACCTCGTCAAAAGAAGAAATAGACATTCTCATACCTAACATTCCAGTGCCGTCCTCCTCCCATCTGTGTATCCAGCAGTTGAAAATCAATCGAAACAAATGAAAGTTAAATGGAATTGTTGTGTACTATTTTGCATTTGATTGTTCAATGTTGTGTTACTTGTGGTTGAATGATTAGGAAATCAAAGTAGGAAATAGTTCCAGAATAAAAACTGCTGAGAGGACATTATCTTAATTAGTGACCAGGTTAAGTAGGAATGGCGAAATGAGGAAAAATTGCGAGAATAAGGACAAAAATGCATCTAGTTTAATTGAAAAACAAATTAAAAAAAATTCTTATATTTAAGCGATAAGTCCAGATAGGAAGGTAATACAACAGATGGAACAAACATACTTTTGAGTTTGTGGTATGAACAGTAAGTCAAGGAACCTGTTGAATATCAATTAACTTAACTACTCATAAATAAAAATGAGTCAAGATACTCCTTATAGTTGAATACGGTGATAAATCCGATTCTAGAATTTGTTAGATTGATTGAAGTGAAATCTGGGTAATTCGGTGGCGAGAGATGATACAGGCCATTCTTAGATGGACACGAGCCATTCTAGCCATCCCTATTCATATCTTTGAGGCATATCACATTAGTTCAGAGAAATTGAACCAACAAGCTATTTTTAAAAAATAGACCAATGCGACTGACTCATCTTAAGACATCAATCCTTGTTAAGAACCTCGATTACCACAATTTAAGAGAAGAAAGAAATGAAGTTTGGGGAGTTTATATTTTCAGAGACTCCAAAGGAATGAAAGAAAATGAGGAGACGAAAATGCGAAAGAAGGCTACAGGGATAAGTTTTTATCTTGGCCTAACTCTCTTGAACAATTAAGTTCTTGAGGTGTTTCAACACCTAGTACCCTAATACCATACGGTATGGGAGTTACTAACTTAGTTAGCTAAGAGTGTTAGAAAGCCTAAAAGTTAAAAACATTGCACTATCCATGGTAGCAAACTAAGAAATTCCTCGGTAAATTATGAGTAAAATAGGGGGTCACAGTTACGAAGCGAAGAAATCAAGAGATATCCCAAACATGAAGTTGGGAGTTTACTAGAGAAACTATAAGAAGAAGTGAGTGAAGAGAAGAAAATGTTCGGGGTGATCTTAACCTAAAATTCCTTTCCATCCTTACCCATTACCCTGACCTCACAATATAAGCCCGGAGCACGATTGATGCGGAAGGCTGAATTCACCTACATTAGTGGAGATCAATATAAACGACTATGGAATTTGGAAGAAAGGAAGCAATCAAAATTGTGAAGAACTTTAGGGAGTTAAATGACTCGACCATAAATTGAAAATTTAATTCATTATTCAACGAGGATCCAATGAGTATATAGTTTGTAAAACAGATTTCAACATGATAGTTTGCATAACATAAGGTAGAGACCCGACCTTGAAGCTGGACTTAAAAGCTAAATGTCTGAAAATTTGCATACCTTGCATTGCAGTTAAATTGAAAAGCTGGAACAAATCACGAAAAATGTCTTAAAGAATTAATTTGTTTGAGAATGAAACAATTCTTTCTTTTTCTTTGGCGAGGACAAGCAAAATTTTAAGTTTAGAGATTTGATGAGCTTAAAAGTCTGTCTCTTTTTACTCCATTTTTGTTTATTTTTCGGTTAAAATGAAATATTCCAATATCTGAATTATGAAGAAACTCACGATTGTCATTAAGCGAGGAGGAAGCAAAGAAGAAGAAAAAGCGACAGAAAATCACGAAATAAGTGGATAAAGTGCATTGATTGGCGAAGCGAAAGGAAAAGAAATGGCTAAGTCATTGATGCGATTTTAGAGTTACGACCAGTTGAGTGCGGCGGGGATAACGAAGCTATAGAAGTCGCGACATGAAGCGCACATGAGAAAGGCGAAAGAAATGAGGCGTGTGAAGCGTGGGGTCCATTCGTGACATCGAAACGGGCCGTGGAGACTTGTGAAGGCATGATGTGATGTCGCGACCGAGATGTCGATGTCGTGACGCCGAGAATAAAATCGAAAGCTGCGAGTCATAAAAGCGATGTCGCGACATCAATCTTATGTCGCGACATCGAGAAGCAACCCGATTAAAGCCACGAGAACTAAATTGATGTCGCGACACGGACACCTTTCGGTTGAAGGTAAAGCTTCATGAAGTGAAGTCCGCAGCCAAGCGGCTTCGAAATCAGCGACGGTGAAGACAAGTTGAAGCGCGCAAATGACTTAAGTTGATGTCCATTTCTGAGAGGCGAGGTCAGCGACATCAAGAACCCGGCGGATGAAAGTAGAAGGGAAATGGCTGGCATCGCGGTGGAGGCTGAAGTCACGACATCAAAAACCATCCCAGTAAAGAGCTATGACCATAAAGTTGATGTCGCGACATGGTCCGAGTCGCGACATCCGAACGACCAGTCGAATGCGAGGCAATAAAGGGATGTCGCGACAAGACATTGATGTCCAGCGACAACATGAAGCGACCGATTGAAGCCTACGGAGTTCCATAAGATGATATCGCGACATGAGATCGAAGTCGCGACATCAGAACATCGATTGAAGGCTGCGAGGCCTTAAGGCGAGGTCGTGACAAGATATCGGCGTCGCGACGCCGAGGAGAGAAACGGTGAAACACCGCACAAGGCGTGAAGATGTAGCGACAAGATGATGGTGTAGCGACATCAGAGGCTGTTAAATCAAGGCTATATAGTGTGCGAGTCGCGGCGTGGGATCGGTCGCGACACCGATGTCCGCGAAGCGAGGAGCTGAAGTGCGACTTGAGCCGATGGCAGGCACGGATATACGATCCACATTACGGTGAGATTAGGGCTGGTAGAACCACATAAATACCACGCGGCTATCCCGGCTCGATGCAGCGACTTAGCGGCCCGCAGGCGAGTGCGGATAGGCTGCGTGCTCATTTTTGGATTTTCTTTGTTTTTCTTCCTTTATTTTATGTTTTCGTCGTTTTTTAGAGTAGATTAGTTTTCATACCAATTATTTTGCTTCATTTTCTGGAATTGGATGTGTCGTTTAGCGAAGAAGTGAATCTGAAATTTAATTTTTTGCTTTCAAATTCTTGCTGGAAAGTTGGAAGTTCGGACAAATTTTACGGTCGGTTATCAGTTTGAAATGCGGTTATTCTTATGATCGGAGAATCTTGCGTGTAATTCAGTAATCAAGGGCCCGGCTTCATTATATGAATGCTATTGTCGAACTTATCTTTCCTATTGTTATTTCGACCGTCGCAAATTTCGGTTTATGAATTTATTTACGATTTGGGTTTAAAGTTTGATGCGAATATCGAGTTTCTTATACGTCTAAGATTTGTTTTTCATTGTTAGATTTCAAGGAGGTCCTGGGTGACACGAGAGAAGACATTCTGGGGTATGAACATCTCTTAAAGGTGTATTAACCTGCTATTTTTGATCGGTTGTGCTTTGTGGGTTTTGTGGATGAAATCCCTCTTCTCGCTTGAAATCAAGGCAAGGTCGAGCAGGTTATCCATTCAAACAAACAAAGTTCACCTCGGTCCCCCGGATAGTGATGCCATTCGAGTGTTAGCTGAGATACAATCAAGGAAAGGGTGATACATTAATTCGAGGCTTGACACAGAGTGTATATCCTTGCTTGGTAGATAACTTGGGGCCTAAGGTTTCGGAGTCCACAAAATGGGTATGAAATTATTGCGAAAGAAAAATACCCGGGGTTAGGATGTCCTTGTTTAAAAGTAGTTATCTAGTTACAGTGTTCGAGAGAATCGGGTCAAAATTAGGTAATGAAGGTGAGGATTTGGAGAGATCGGTGATCTACTTTGGCATGGACCCGATTCGAAGCGAAAATTCACGGAAAATTTACAAGTTTACGACGAGGAATTGATTCTTCCGCAGTAGCATTGATCTTAATGTGTTCTCTAAAAAGCGATTACTATTCAATTGATCATTTTCTAACTATCACTTATTCTTTATTCTTTATATTCAAGTTTATTTTTCATACAGGTTATTTCTTATGTTCATTTAATTTTTTCCCGGCCTTGTAATGCTGGATTCCACTATCATTTTATAGTCCCGAATAGTATGGAGCTTGAGTAGTAAGGGTAGTTGATTTAAAATTCTTGAGATCTGTGGGATCGATATGCGGACTTAAATCCGTTTTATTACTAGTTGACACATGAACTTGCGGAATAGCAAATCAAAGCCCAGAGCTTTGAAAATGACTCATTCTAAGTTTTGTTTTACATATTATAATTTCAACAAGTTTTATGGCAAGGTTCTTTGAGAGTTAATTAATAGTCCTTGGGTACTTGAGTGTTGTAAAATTTTGTGTGTGCTTTGATTTGTGACAATGTCATCCTCCCGACTCGAGAAAAAAAAATACTGAGGACATGGTTACCTTAAAACCACCAAACCGGTGGCTAACACTTCAAGGGTTCTATTTCTGATTTTTTTTCTTGTTTTAGCTTCGGTTAAGTAAACTTTGAAAACCCCCTGTTTTGCAAACCTTAAAAATCGGAATTTAATTCACCAATTTTGCCTTCATTATTAGTCATTTGTACGAAGAAAAGCCATCCTGTGTTCGACCTGAACCCTTTATCTTGCGAGTAACTCCCATTCTGGCGGTAGGAGGTAGAATATAAATTTTGTTGATTAGCTCACCTCTTTGTGGCATGAATCAAACCAGCCGTTCGCGGGGATGGTGCCTTAGTGCAAGTGACGGTGCGGAACACTTGTGATCCTCATCCGCGAGTCTTGGTGAATTTCCTTTTATCATTCTGAGTCATTTTTCTTAGTTTTATTTCCATAGCTTCGGTCTGGCAGTTTTGTGTTGTTTTGTGTTGCCACCGTACAGCTACGAGGGAATCCCATTCTCAGTGGATTAGAAACCTAGAAGGCAGGCTACTTAAAGTCAATCTCCCTCAAGAACTTGGATTGAACTTGAATTGAACTAAATGGAACACTTAGAGGGAGAACAATACAGTCAGTACCCTATGGAGGAACTCTAGAGGATACATGTCAATGAGGGACTATAGAAACCTTCGGGATCAGCCCGACCACAGGAGAGAAATCCAAACCCATAGATCCGGCGGGGGTATAGAGACCCGATGGATGGATACACCCTCTCTGATGTTACTGACTTATGCACCTCCTTCATCCACAATGTGCCTCTTGGTCTCGGCCTCGACACGACCAATCTCTCCCCAATTGAAGCCCAAGCAATTCTAGACCTTACCTGTGGCGGTGGGTGATCTTTGTGGTGAAACGAAAGGAATTCAATGCCCGATTGGTGAAAAAATCCCATCTGCGAGGAGAATTCTCCGGACCCGAAGATTAGATGGGCTGAGCGATGATTTTGAGCATGAATGGGACAACTGCGAATTCCCGCGAGGGCACAATCAATCGGCGGTCTCCACGGAAGGGTGCAAAATGACACCATGGCGAGAGAAAAGTAGCCAGCCAACAGCCACGAGGAGCTTATAGAGGATTTTTATTGAATTATACGAAGGATTGGTGAATCCTCGGGATATGTGTGATGTTGTTTTTCAAAGGCGAACCGAGAAGAAATCATTGCCTTGTTGATTGGGAGGCGGTGAAGCAGGCGAGGAAGAGCCACAGCTTACCCCTTCAAGCAATTCCCTTATTTGAACCCCACTTTGCCCGCGCCCGAGCCACAATGCCGCGCGGTACCCTCGGTTGACCCGAGTGTACATCACGCCACACTGCGGCAGCCAATCTGCGCACCCACAAGTGCCCATCACACCTGCTTTGCGAAACTTTAGCAAACTAGTGGTAATTCTTTCGAATTTTTGCCCTTTACCTCAAAAGAAAATGGCGGTTGCTTTCATGTCGCGTAGCCGCAGTGGATTTGGTTAGTCTTGGGATTCGGATTTAGACATCGAACCTCGGCATTTAGAGCTCCCCACTTTTTGTTTTAATTTGTTTTGTTTGTTTTATTTTATCGTATTTTATTTTGATTTCTTTAATTTTTCTTTTTTAGATTATCTCTAATTTTAGTTAATTTATGTTTTAGATTAATTTTTCTTTGTTTTGCAAGTTTTCTTAATTTTCTTGCATTAATTTTAGCCCAGGTTTTGTCTGAATTTTGAAACTGGATTGAATCGCCAGCGTGATTTTCGCAACTATAGCGAAAATTTCTCAATTCTAGCGAAATGCGAAAATTTCGCTATAGATGAAAATTTCGCTAGCTAGCGAAATTTCGCTATCCTAAAATTTTGTGAGGCAGTGAGAATTGAAAAATTTAAGCTAGGCACGATTGCATTTCTTAGGCTAGCGAAATGCCGCGATATGAAATGCCACGGTGTTTCCAATTTGTTTTTTTATATTTTATTTTATTTTATATTTTATTATATAAAAAACGTTTATTTAATATATATTATTTTATTTCAAAAAATATATATATATATATATATTTTATTTTTATATATATTACTTTTTATTTTAAAAAAAATTTTATTATTATTTTATATATATATATATATATATATATATATATATATATATATATATATATATATATATATATATATATATATATATATATTAAAAAAATTGTATTAAAAAAAGTTTTTATATAAAAGTTTTTATTTTTATTTTTATTTTTAATTATTATTTATTTTATTTGAAAAAGAAAAAAAAAAATCAAAAATTTTAAATCACAATGAACATAGCGAAATTACCATAAGCGTAGTGAATCTTTGAAATTTCGCTAGCTAAGCGAGGAATTTCGTATAAGCCGAAAATTTCGCTGGATTACTGAATTACCTAGCTATAGACTATTTGCCTCTCTGATTTTGTTTCCATTTCGTAAGCTTTTTGTCTTTAGTTTTAGGCGTTCTTGGTACCGTTAAAATCTTAGAGTGTAGAATCAATATAGCTGAAAAAGAACGATTTTTAGAGATTATTATGAAGTGTAATTTTAAAAAATGCTCAAGCTAGTCGCTTTTTTCCTCTCTTTTCTTCTCCCCAACTTGTTTTATTTGAAATGACGGAGTGAATAAGGTGTGCGATGGAAGCTTGCGAAGTCACCTATCGAAGCTGATCACATATCATCAAAGAAGGTAACACTTCCTTCTCTAATTTTCAATCAGAGCCCCATTTCGGACAGGATGTTTGGGTTGGGGAGAGTTAACAAAGGAAGTGGCTTTGTATTATGTTTTGTTATTGCTTTGTTCGAAGCATTGTTGTGAGTTTTAGTGGCTTGCTCAGTTCTCTTTCTATAAAGTTGTTATACCCTTACAGACTCTTTTTAAAAATTTATGGACCAGTTTTCAAGATTAAAATTTTTGTGGTTTTACCCCTTTTGTGGTTTTGAAATTGAAGCTTTGTCAATTCTATTGATGTTAGATTGGTTCCATGCTTAGTTGAGTGAATGATTAGTTGAATTCTTATTGATTTGACCTTTTTCTTCCACCTTTAGCTAATAACACACGAGCACATTAGATTTCAATAATAGGTGAAAAGCGCCTGACCTCCTTTACTTGCATAACCTACCTAGTTTCATTGACCACCTTTAATAGTTATGGACCCTGTGGAAAAGAAAAAGAAGAAAAAACGAGAAAAAAGAAAAGAAAAGAAAAGGAAAGAAAAAGAAAAGAAAAGAATATAAATTGCAACGCTTTGCCTTGAAACTGAGCATGTAATTAGGGTATATGGCGAAAGCCTTTAAAGCGGTGCCTAACCTTCAGCGGTTGAAGTCACGGGACTTAGTGTTAGTTACATGGGTGGATGGGTGGAGTTTAGCAAGTTGTAGGTGCTGCGATCTAGAGATAATTCGGAAGTCAGAGGTGAAAGCCTGCAGTTTGTTGGTGAAAGATCATATGATGGTGCCTCGACATTATTGGGTTGGAGATGCCATTGTCAGTGATCCAGTTACATGGAAAAACTTTGGTGAGGTCGATTCCTCGTACCCTCTGTGTAAGGGTAATGAGTGGGGTGGGTCTGATCTATTTAGGTTGGTTGGCATGCTGGTAAGTGGTTGTAGCTAGGTTGGGGGAGGTACGGAGTTTAATGATTTATTGTTGCAAAGCTAATCAAATAAACACTTAGATTTTTGGTGGAAGTTTACGGTTGAGTCATCGAGAAGAGAAGCTCTTTTGACCTCAATTTGTATGGCATTCATTCTCTCACTTGATAGTTATTGGACACGGCTTTTTTGATGATTTTCCTTAGGGTTAGGCATTACTCATTCACCTTTTGAATTATAATTTTTGTGAACGTATTTTGTTGTGGTTATATGCTCTTTCTTTCTTTCTTTCTTTCATTGCTAAGGGGCCCAGCAATGTGGCAAGGTTGAAGTGTGATTAGTGCCCGAAAAGTATATTTTGAACCTGACAGCTATTATAGGTTTTGAGTGCTTTTTGTGTACTAATCATGATGAATAACGGAATTTGCATTAAGGTCCCTCTTATTTTAATGATGCATTTTTGTGGCAAATTTTGCTGAGTTTTGTGAGCTAAATTGCAAGGTGTTGGTCGATCCAAGCACGGAAGAATTGAGTCAAACTCAGCGTTGCGGTCCAGATCGAGAGAGGAAGAAGAAGCGAATGCTTGAGAAAGCACCCCTTTGCGAAGCTTCTCTGTGAGGCCTTTGTTCCGGCTCAAACTTTGCATTCCTCATATTTGCCAGTTCTGCTTTGTATTACACCACAATTTGCTTTTGCTTTTGGTTTTTCCATTTACCCACAGCAACCGCCGTTTTGGTTTTTGTAGCTTCCCTTGCGAGCATCTATATAAGTCTCGGTTGTGCAAATCAACGGTGAGAATTTGGATACTCCCACGGTAAAGCGGGAAGCGGTTCCGCTGACTTCGCCCTCCTTTTTCTTTCTTTTCTTTTCCATTTCTGGTGCGAACACTCCTCACGAGGATGACAACTCGAGAGGATGTTAACTAGACCTACTCTCCTTGAAGGGACCGGCGGTTAGCTAGGAGTGTGGTAACTCTCACGGTTCCCTATTTTTAACGCACGTATTTATAGTTTGTTTTGTGATCTGCTTCTCACTTAGGTTAAAATCTCTTAAGCATGCTCTCTTTAATGTGTATGTTTGGCGAGATTTTTGGGTTGATAGATGCTTTCACTAGATCCATTGAGTTCAGTTAGTTGTCTCCTGCTTGAATTATCGTGGAGTAGAGGTTTTAGAGATGTGTTTTTCAACATTAGGAACATTTATGCCCATTTAAATGCTATGTTTCAAAGGAAAATCATGGGTTTAGTTTTTAAAATAAATGAAGTCAGGTTCGAGAGCGACTATGTGTCATCCTCTGACTCGAGAAAAAAAATACCCAGGGGACATGTGGTTACCTTAAAACCACTAAACCGGGTGGCTAACACTTTGAGTTGTTTTACGGTTTTTTCTTGTTTTAGCTTATTCGATGTAAAACGCAAAAACCCCATTTTTTACGAACCTTAAAAATCGAGGAATTTAATTCTGATTTTTGCCTTCATTATTGACCATTTTTGTAGAAGAAGCCATCCACATGTTGACCCTAGATATATCTACTGGTAACAGACTCACAGCAGTAGGAAGGAGTAGGAATATAAATTTTGTTGATTCGCTCACCTAACATGGCATGAATCAAATGGCGCCGTTCTGAGGATGGTGCCTTAGTCATGAAGCCAATTTGTGGAACACTTGATCTCATCTGATCTTGAGTGAATTTCCTTTTATCATTTTACAGTCATTTTCTTAGTTTTATTTGCAAAAAAAAAAAAAAAAAAAAAAAAGCGATCACGGCAGGATCGTTTCTGTGTTGTTTTGTGTTGCCCTGTTTTTAGCTGAGGAATATCCATTCGATGGATTAAAAGCACAGAAAGCTGAGGCTACTTAAAGTGATCTCTCGAGAGCAGTTGAACTTGGGTGGGCTAAATGGAACACTTAGAGGGAGAACATACGGTGGTACCCTGGAGGAACTACAGAGGATACATGTCGTGAGACTATAAACGCCGGGATCGGCAACCACGGGAGAAATCCCGAGAGCCCACACTTAGATCCGTGAGGCCCATAGAGACCCGTGGATGGATACACCCTCTGCAATGTACTTCCCAGCTTATGCACCTCCTTCACATCCCTGATATGCCTCTTGGTCTGACCTCGGCTTCACACGGCCCGATCATCCCAGTTGACGGCGATTCGACGCCTGGCGGTGGGTACGTCTTTGTGTTTGCAGAGCGAAAATTGATACTTCAGTTGTTACGAAAAATCCATGCGAGAATTCTCACGGACCCGAAGATTAGATGGGCTGAACGATGATTTTGAGCATGAATGGGACAACTCAAATTCCCTTTGAAGAACTAATCAATCGTGGTGTCACGGAGGAAGGGTGCCGAAATGACGCGTAGCGGAGAAAAGTGTCGAGTGACAGCCACACGAGGGAGCTTATAGAGGATTTTATTGGATTATACGAAGGGTTGTTTGAATCCTCGGATATGTGTGATGTTGTTGTTTTTCAGTGACCAAAGAAGAAATCATTGCCTTGTTGATTGAGGAGGGCAGTCAAAATGACGGGGAAAGAGCCACCTGAGCACCTTCAACCAATTCCCTTGGCGAACCTGCTGCGAGCCACGAATGCCCCTTTGCGTTACCCCCTCGATTGACCAGTGTACATCTTGCTTTACTGCGTGATATTAAAGCACCCACCAAAAAGTCGACCATCATTGCTATGCCGCAAAACTTTAGCAAACTAGTGGCCATTGCCGGATTTTTGCCACTCTGCTCAAAAAATGGCGTTGCTCATATCGCATAGCGCGATGGATTTGGTTGGTGCGGTCCAGTTGAACATCCGAACCTCGGCATTTCTAAGCTCCCCCCCACTTTTTGTTTTAATTTGTTTTGTTTTGTTTTATTTTATCACATATTTTATTTTGATTCTGGTACCTTTTTAGATTATCTCAATTTTTAGTTAATTTATGTTTTTTAGTTAATTTTCTTGTTTTGCAAGTTTTCTTAATTTTTCTTGCATTAATTTTTGCGGAGTTTGTCTGATTTTAGGCATGAGTTAAATCGACAATGATGAATTTCGCAACTATAGCGAAAATTTCATCAATTCTAGCGAGAAATCACGAAAATTTCGCTATAGATGCAAATTGGCTAATTTGTGAGGAATTTAGCTATCCTATTGAAATTTTGTGAGGCAGTGAGTGAAAATTTAAATGAGCACGAGTGCATTTATTCTTTAGCGAAATGCACGATATTAAGCGGAAATGCCTGATGTTTTCCAATTTGTTTTATATTTTATTTTATTTATATTTTATTATATAAAAAAGATTTAATTTTCTGTATATATTATTTTTATTCAAATATATATATATATATATATATTTATTTTATTTTTATTTTTATATATATTACTTTTGTTTAAATTTTTATTATTATTTTATATATATATATATATATATATATATATATATATATATTAAAAAATTGTCTTAAAAACGTTTTTATATAAAAAAAAAAAGTTTTTCTTTTTATTTTTATTTTTAATTATTATTTTATTTTATTTGAAAAAAGAAAAGAAAAGTAAAATTTTCGCTATTAGACATAGCGAAATTTTATAATAAATGCGAGAATGCTAAATTTCGTATTAAGCTAGAAAATTTCGCTGGCTTCTTCAATTTATTGGTTAGCCAATTTTCGCTATGGGCTCCACCACCTTTCCGATTTTGTTTTATTGTGTTTCATCAGAACTCAGTTTGGGCATTAACGATACCCAGTTGGAAAGCTTAGAGTGTAGAATCAAATATATTTAGAAGAACATTTTGAGATTATTATGAAAGTGTAATTTTAAAAAGTGCTCCAAGCGAGTCACTTTTTTCTCTATTTTCTTCTCCTAACATTTATTTGGAAAGCCCCAGCGGAGTAGATAAGGTGTCGATGGAAAGCTTGCGAAGTCACCTATCGTGATGATCACATCTCATCAAAGGAGGTAACACTTCCTTCTCTAATTTTCCAATCAAGGCCCCATTTGGATGCAAAGATGTTTAGGTTGGGGAGGATAAATGAGAAGTGGCTTGTATTTATGTTTTGTTATTATTTATTCGAAGCCCATTTTGTGATGTTTAGTGGCTTCTTTGGGTCCTCTTCTATAAAGTTGTTATACTTTTCGACTTACTTTAAAAATTTGGACAGTTTGCGATCAAATTTTTGTGGTTTTACTGAGCGTAGTTTGAAAAATTGAAGCTTTGTCAATTCTGTGATGTTAAGATTGGTTCCATGCTTAGTTGAGTGAATGATTAGTTGGTCTTATTAGTTTCGACCTTTTTCTTCCACCTTTAGCTAACCACACACGAGCATTAGATTTCAATAATAGGGTGAAAAGCGCAACCTCCTTTACTTTTATAACTGCCCTAGTTTCATTAACCACCTTTAATAGGTTATGGACCCCTGTGGAAAAAGAAAAAGAAGAAAAACGAGAAAAAGAAAAGAAAAGAAAAAGAAAAGAAAAAGAAAAGAAAAAGAATATAAATTGCAACGCTTTGCCTTGAAACACAGGCACGGTCAGGGATTTATATGGCGAGCCTTTAAAGCTTAGATGCCACTAAACCTTCGCGGTTGGGAGTCACGGACTTAGTGTTAGTTACATGGGTGGATGGGTGGAGTTTAGCCAAGTTGTAGGTCTTTGGAGTCTCGAGAAATCATTCGAGTCGGGGGTGAAACCTGTGGTTGTGGTCGAAAGATCCTTATGACTTGGTGCCTGGCATGGTGGTTGGGAGGAGTCATCGGTAGATCCGGGTTACATGGACTTTGGTGAGGTCGGTTCCTCGACGTTGCACCACTACTGTATGAAAAGAATTGTGGAATAGAGGTGGGTCCTGATCGATTTAGGTTGGTTAGCATGCTGAGGCGTGGTTGTAGCTAGGTTGTGGGGAAGTGCGGTTGTGAGTTTATTGTTGCGAGCTAATCAAATAAACACTTAGATTTTGGTGGAAGTTTAAGTTTGAGTCATCGAAGGAGCTCTTTTGACACTCAATTTGTATGGCATTCATTCTCTCATGATAGTTATTGGACCTGGCTTTGATGATTTTCCTTAGGGTTAGGCATTACTCATTCACAACCTTTTTGAAATATAATTTTAGTGAACATTATTTTATTGCTCGTTATATGCTCTTTCTTTCTTCTTTCTTTCATTTGCTAAGGGACTAGCAATGTGTGAGTTAAGGGGGTGTGATTAGTGCCAAAAAAGTGCTATTTGAACCCTATTTATTATGTTTTGAGTGCTTTTTGTGTACTAATCATGATAATTAACCCGATTTGCACATTAAGGTCCCTCTTATTTAATGATCGCATTTGTAGCAATTTGCTGCGGTTTTGTATTAGTATGCCGGGTGTTGGTGGATCCAAGCCACGAAGAATTCAAGTCAAACTCAACATTGCAGATCAAAGATCGAAAGGAAGGAAGCGAAAATGTGAAGAAAACACCCTTTGCGGGAAAGCTTCCTGAAACCTTTGACTCATTTCGATCTTTGTTCCTCCTGGCTGCCCAGTTCTGGCACGGCTACACCTGTTTGCTTTTTGCTTTTGGTTTTTCATTTTACCCGTAATAACCTTCCGATATTGGTTTTTTTGTAACTTCCCTTACATGACATCTATATAAGTCTCAGTTTGTACAAATGCAGGCGGGAATTTCGGATACTCCGATAGCGGGAAGCGATTTCCATGACTTCGCACTTTCCTTTTTCTTTCCTTTTTCTTTTCCATTTTCTCGGCTGCCAAACACTCCTCGAGGATGACAACTCGGAAGGGATGTTCGTGAACCTCTTCCTCCTTGAAGAGGGCGGGCATTGTAGCTAAGTGTGGAGGTAACTCCACGGTTCCCTATTTGTTTTTAACGCAACGTGACCCATGGTTGTTTGTGTTCACAGCTTCTCGCAGGTTAAAATCTCTTAAGCATGCTCTCTTTAATGTGTATTTGGCAAGCTTTTTGGAGTTCAATAGATACTTTCACTAGATCGGAATTTGAGACTCGAGTTAGTTGTCCTCCTGCTAGTTATCGATTAGATGAGGTTTAGAGATGTTTTCCTTTGTTAGGGACATTTATGCCCATTTAAATCGCATGTTTCAAAGGAAAATCATGGGGTTTAGTTTTAAAGCTAAATGAGATCAGGTTCGAGGAAATGACTATATGTCATCCTCCTGACTCGAGAGAAAAAAAAAAATACCGGGGGCGTGTGGTTACCTTAAAACCTAACCCGATCTTTAGCAACGAGGATTATTTTCTGATTTTTTCTTGTTTTAGCTTGATCGAGTAAACACCCAAAACCCCCCTGTTTTTACCAAACCTTAAAAATCAAAATTTAATTCACCAATTTTTGCCTTCATTATTAGTCATTTGTACGAAGAAAACCCATTCATGTGTTCGACCCTAGACCACTATACTGCAGTAGCTTGACTACGGCAGTAGGAGGAATTTAGGAATATAAATTTTGTTGATTCCGCTCACCCTACTGTGGCACGAATCAGAGCTCAGCCAATAGAGCTCAGCCACACAGCTCATTCTCTCCGTTGAACTCGACCATACACCTCGCCCTCTCAGACCCTTCCGAGTAAAAATGTCATAACTTAGGCTGTAAAGGTCCGATTTGGGTGATTCGAAAGCCCACGTCAAGCTCACTGACGAGGCTACGATATACCAGAGGGCCATAAGGCCAAATTCCTTTTCTGCCCAACGAAAAACAAATCTTAAATTCCGACTAGAAATAACAAAGGTAAGAGAAAACCTTTACCAAATTGTATTAAACATATGAACTGAGTTTAATTACAATTTATCTCTAATATATAGTCACAAAAACTGGATAACAGTCCAGTACATAACAAAAATCGGGTTTTCTGCCCAGACTTTTACAAAACACATAACAAGCCATGCTTGACCTTCTTCTCAACTAAAGCCTCATGAAGGGCCTTCTCTTGGTGCACCTCCAGTACCTGAAATGTTTTTCCCACGACAGGGTGAGCTATGCCCAGTAGAGAAAGTCTCCTACAAGGCTACTCCCCACCTAAGTGCACATGCAATGACATAATCCACATAAATCATTCACACACATTCATATAAAATATGCATATCTCTATATGAATGTCTATGTCATGTCCCGTTTCCCGAGTCCTCACCGACTCCCTCACACACGCCATTTTCATGTATGAGAACTGTTTTCAAAACAAAAGCTTTTATTTTAAATCCACTGGACCACATCCGAGTATCAAACCATTGGACCATCTCCGAGAACTCTTTTATTGGACAACCCTCCAATAGAGTTCATTGGACAAACCTCCGATATAATTTATTGGACAACCCTCCGATATAATTTATTGGACAAACCTCCGATGTAATTTATTGGACAACCCTCCGATATGATTTATTTGACAACCCTCCGATATAATTTATTGGACAACCCTCCGATATAATTTGTTAAGTAACCCTCTTAATTACCCATTTATTTATGCACTCACACGTTTGCGCGATGTACCGTGCTAAATGCGATGATAATGTATCCTTGCATAAAATCTCATGTTATGCACATCTTGAAAACTACATACCATGATTATATTCATGCTTCATTTCAAGCATCATGTTAATATATCAAGCATTAGTATATCAACATCAATATTCACACAGTCTGCATGTTATTCAAACAAGCAATAACACACAACAAGATCATCAATATCATATTCACGTATCGTTGAAGAAAATCAGCTTCCGTGAATTGTAATTCGAAACTACACAAACACGGACCTATAAACCGATCCCCACCAACATTTGATCGAATTGTTCTTGAACCAGCCCATCACTGTGGTTACACCTCATAGCCATGTCATGGCTCAAATGAAGATTAAATCCAGAGCAGAGAACCCTACCTCGAAGTGCATCCCTTCACTGCTTGCAACTCTTCCGTTTGTTAAATCCTAGAACTCATTGTTCTCTTTTCCCTTTTTCCCTTTTTCCTCCATACCACCACATCGATTTATCTTAGGTGGAGAAGACTTGTGTGGTGGACACCCCTTACAGCTTCTCTCTCCTCATGACACATAGCATCCCACATGTCATCATACCCACTAAATTCCTCATGCAAAGCCTATCCAAGACACCTAGCATCCACTAACATTTTTCCTCATACAAGACCACTTTCTTTCATGCATGATTTAAACTTGACACTTGGCACACTTGGCCTCCACTAATGTACCAAGTGTCCGGCCTTCAAGTGGCACACGACATGCAATCCTCATGCCACGTGTCACTTCCTCGCTCGTCCATTTCCACTTTCTAAATATGTGCAAATCCCGATCGCCTCTCGAATTCAACGAAAATTGACGTCGTACCTAGATTTCGCGAGACGAACTCAACGGTGTGATCCGTGTCGTTATCCGAAATCTAGAAAAATTCCAGATTTTCAATCGAAATTACCGTTTTAGCCTTTTTGAAAAATTCGAATTTTCTGGCTTCACATTCTCCCTTAAAAGAATTTCATCTCCGAATTACACACACATATACATACAATCACATGCATATGTAACAGTCATTTACCATTCAATGACTAATCCACGTACCTTCGTCCTGAAAGAGGAAAGTATATCTCGTACGCATCGTGTCCTCATGCTCCCATGTTGCCTCTTCCACTCCTCGGTGCTTCCACAACACCTTTACTAGCCTCACAGTTTTGCGTCGCAAAACCTGCTCTCGGCTATCCATAATACTCACAAGTCCCTCTTCGAAGGTCCCATCTCGCATCAATGTTTCGCCCCAAATTAATTACATGAGTCGGATCCGGAGGTACTTCCTGAGCATAGAGACATGGAATACCCATGGACACCGGAGCAAACTCTGGTAATGCTAATCGACATGCACTGCCCCCACCCTCTCGACACCAAGGCCCACAAACCTTGGCGATAGCTTCCCTCGCTTCCGAATCGACCACCTCTTTAGGCATCACCTTTAAGAAGACATGATCACCGCCTCTTTAAAACTCTAGAGGTCGCCGCCGCCATCAAGATAATCCTTTGTCGGTCGGTCGCGGAGAAGACGTTCTTCCAGATCGTACCCACTTTCTGGTGTCTCGAATCAAGTCAGGACCCGTGGTGGAGCTCTCTCCCACCTCCGTCCAACAAATCGGTGATCGACATGGCCTCCCATACAAGGCCTCATAGGGTGCCATTTGTATGCTTGCCTGATAACTGTTGTTGTAGGCAAATTCTACCAAGGGCAAATGCTCTTCCTAGCTACCCTTGAAATCTAGGACACATGCTCGCAGCATGTCCTCTAAAACCTGTATGGTCCTCTCCGACTGACCATCTATCTGTGGATGAAAAGCGGTGCTCATCATCAACTGTGTCCCCATAGCCTTCTGGAAACTTTTCCAAAAGTGTGCCGTGAACCTGGGATCTCTGTCCGATACGATGGATACCGGCACTCCATGTAACCTAACAATCTCTCGTATATACAGCCTGCAGAATTCCTCTAGTGTAAAGGTCATCCGCACGGCTAGGAAATGTGCCGACTTAGTGAGTCGGTCCACTATGACCCACACCGCATCATGTCTACGCGATGTTTGTGGTAAGTGAGTCACAAAGTCCATCGTGACATGCTCCCACTTCCACTCCGCTACCTCCAATGGCTGGAGTAGGCCCAAAGAGGGCCCTCCGGTGCCTGGGCTTACTTGTCGACATGTGAGACACCGTCGAACAAAATCCCCAACGTGTCTCTTCATCCCGCTCCAATAATACTGGAGGCGAAGATCTCGATACATCTTGGTGCCACCTTGATGCACTGCCAAACGAGAGCAATGGAACTCCCTGAGGATCTCCTCTCTCAACTCAATCAACTGGGAACCACTCACCCGCCCTCTATACTCGAAGACTACCATCCGCGTGGATGGTCCAGCCCCGGGCCAATTGCACTGACCGTATCTCTATCCCCGACTGACACTATCTCCGCGTCCTGCCCTTGGGACTCGATCACCCTGCTCAGTAGGGAAGGCGTAGCCACTAAACTTCCCATAACACCCTGAGCCTCGTCGCCGTATCAGAATCCCCAACCGTCCCACGCCGAGCATCCGCCACTCCCTGAAGCTATACTAGCCATGCTCTCGATCGATCGAAGATCACCACCACATTTGCCTTACCAGGATGGTAATGCAAAGTGAAGTCATAATCCTCAAGGAACTCCATCCATCTACGTTGCCTCATATTGAGGTCCCGCTGTGTGAAAATATACTTCAAACTTTTGTGGTCTGAGTACACCTCGAACTTCTCGCCGTATAAGTAGTGGCGCCAAATCTTCAAGGCGAAGACAATGGCCGCCAACTCCATGTCATGCGTAGGGTAATTCTGCTCGTGATTCTTCAACTGTCGAGAACCATAAGCCACTACTCTTCCGGACTGCATCAAAACACATCCCAGTCCGTCCTTTGAAGCATCATAGTACACTGAGTACTCCCCTGCCTCTTCTCCGACTGGCCGTAGGAGCCGGCAAGCCTCCTGCCACTCCTGAATGCCTCACACGAGTCATTCCACTCAAACTTTACCTCCTTCCGGTCAACTTACCATGTGTGCCAGTCGAGAAATTCTCAATGAACTCCTCCCGTAATATCCAATAATCCCAAGAAACTCGGCAGATTCAAGACCGACTCGGCCTCTCCCAACTCATACACCTCAACCTTCTCGTGGTCTACATCGACACACTTGAAACCGACACGACGTGTCCTAGAAATCTCACCTCAGTAAGCCAAAATTCACACTTGCTGAATTTGGCATACAACTGATGGTCTCTCAGGGTCTGGAGAACGACCCTCAAGTGATCCTCATGATCCTCCTCTGTCTCGGAGTAGATCAAAATATCGTCCACGAAAACTACCACAAACCGGACGGCGAGGGGTGGAAGACCCTAGCGCATGAGATCCATGAATGTTGCTGGTGCATCTGTCAACTGGCTGGGGCATCACCGTAACTCGAATGTCCATAACCGCTGTCCTCGAACGCCTGTCTTGTGTGGATATCTCCCTACCCTTCCTCCTCTTCCCTAACTGGTGGTACCCGGCAGCGGAGATCTATCTAGAGTACACCCGCGCTCTCTCAACCGATCAAACAAATCATCAATCTCGGTAAAGGATACCGATTTCGATCGCCACCTCGCTCAACCTGTCGTAGTCGCTGCACACCGGCGGTCTTATCCTTTTTCAGCAAACGTAACCGAGCGCCTACCTGAAGTGCCTTGGCCTAATGGAAACTTTGTCCAATAACTCAGACCGACTCAGTTCCGCAATCAATCGGGCGCCATCCTGGGCGGAGTCATAGAAATGGGCGACGACTGTGGTGTAGCTCAATGACAAAGTCTACATCCTCCTGGAGGTAATCCCAGAACTCCGTCCGAAAAACATCCTCAAACTCACATACCACCCGGCGTAGACTCAAACCCCCGTCCCGCTCGTCCTCCAAGGCAAGGCTTACTAGCCAACCGATTAACCGTTCGTAAGCATCTAGAGTCATACACGCCCGAGGTAAAGCATCATGCTTATCCCTCTCGAAATGTAATAATAATACCATCCTCAAGCGTAGCGAATCTCTCCCACGATCACAATCACGACGACCCGGTGTGCCAACCAATCCATGCCAAGAATGACATCAAAGTCCGATATGTCCATCAACCCGAAGATCCATCGTGGAGTAGAACTCGCAGACTTCTAACTCACAATTCCGACATATCTGACACCACCCTAACTCCTAGGGGAGAACTCACATGTAGCGGCTTTTCTAAGGATTCAACCTTTAAGCCCAAAGACTGCACAAGATGCAAAGAATAAAGAATGAGATGCAACTGCATCCAAAAAATACTCTTACCATGGGCGAGTAGAAACATACCATGTATAATCGACGGACTCAGGCTCCGTCTCGTGGTGTAAGGGTAAACACGCCTCGGGTCCCCCCCGGGTCTCGGCCCCGTGGCCCGCTCTCGACCGACCCATGATCCGCCTTCTGGCCTATTCATAAACAACTAGTGCCCGTGGTCGCACTCGGGATCAGATTCGTTCCTCTGGCCCATGCTAGGGTAAGAAGGAACATACTGTGTCTGAGTGTGTCCCACTGATGACTGGGACTGAGGTGTCCCATGACCCTCGGATCTCGTCAGGCAATCCGCCTCACATGTCCAGCCGATGGGTACGATAACATGTCACACCCCGACTCGGCTAGAGCCCCGATCCGCTAGCCCCGGAAGCCACGGCCCTATCCGAAACCTCGTGGAACGTAAGTCCTTTGCTTTTCCCGAGCTCGAAGAAGGCCGACCCCTTCCGCTTATCACCAAAGACCCAGATCTCGAATGCTCCGGCATCATCTATCTCTCTCTACGGCCAAGCCGGTCCACCATAGAATCCATGTCTCAGAGGTCCCATAATCTTACCCTGATGGATTAAACTTAAACCATCCTCAACTTTTCACTCATGTCCGAGGCTACATAATCATCCCCGAAACGCGTTAACTCTGTAAACTTAGCCACGACTGAAAGCACTGGGCCATTGTCCCCCTGCTTCAACTCAAGGAACCCCTGCTTTTGCATGTCTCAGCGTGGCGCCTTAGAAAACTCACCCATGAAGAGCTCTCAAACTCCTCCCACGTCATTGTCAATTTCGGCTTTAACCCGGCCCCACCATACCCGATACTCACCCTCAGCTGTCACACTGATCTTCAGAATATCGAGGTAATCTCCATAGCCTCTAAAACTCTCTCAACCTGTTGGAACCAATGGTCCGCCACCATCGGGTCCCTCCTCCCCTGTAAACGAGGATGATGTGCTGGCAAACCGGCCAAGGTTGTTCGTCCCCGTCCTCAACCGCACCAACAGGTATGGCAGCAAATCTGCATCACCCATGGCATCTACAGTTAGCCTCGTCGATAAAAATGGTGTGCCTCGGCGACTCGTCCCTTCTCGACATGCCATCTACATATATCAATAGCAATTTATTTTTTTATTTTTTTATTTTTTTATTTTTTTTCGAACCCCTAAGGTTAACTTCTCACCCTAGTGTTCAATACTCCCTATATACTATTCAACAAGCATACAATCTACATATAATATATAGCATAATATCATGCAACACCATCATAATGCACAATGGATGCATGATCTAAACCCATGCCCATTTAGCCCAAGGTAATCGTGAATTTTAAAATATTTTATTTTTTTTTTCCCACACTTAACTCATCGTTAGTATCAAGTGTTCAACACTAGGTATTTATAAACCTAGGCTCTGATACCAAGCTGTGACACCCCAAATTTCGGGGGGTCTTTTTTTTTTTTTCCTAGTAATTAGTGCACTTAGTGCAATGATAAATTTTTTTGGAATTATGTGAGCACCAAATGCCATCCTCAGGCATATGGTTAGATTCTAGACTCAGAGATATTTCCATAGAGTCCAAGAACGCGCAAAACGGACTTCGGACGAGGAAGTTATGGTCAACTGAGCTGGCGGTTTTGTCATCCAGCAGATCGGTACTCGCCGGCCAAAAGGATGTCACTGCCAGCGTAGGTCGCCCTCGCCATGAGTGGCACCGCGCCATCCACAGGCATATGGTCAGATTCTAGACTCAAGGGTTTTCCAGAGTCTAATAACACTTGAAACGGACTGGACGGGAAGTTATGTCATCCGGCTGGCGCCATAGAGTAGCAATCGACGCGAACTCGACAAGCAATCCCATTGCCCGTCTTTTCGAACACCATATGAGCCTGACTATATTGAGCCAGTATGAATTCTAGACTCAAAGGGCTTTCCGTGAGAGCTCACGAACATGAAACTGACTTCGGACGAGAAAGTTATGATTGTCCTGCCCGCATGGGGACGAAATGCATTCCCAGAATGAGGGCTGGCTCATGGTACCATGGAAGAGCCTATGCAGCTCATGAAGAGCTCAGCAAACATGAAGAGTCATGAAGAAGAGCTCATGCAGAAGAGCTCGCGCGAAGAGCCATACCATGCAGATCAGCAGCCCGCGCGGAAGAGCTCATGCGTGGCGAGCCTGCGCAAGAGCTCATGCGGAAGAACTCATGCAACTACGCGAAGAGCCATGCGTAAGAGCTCATGCATCTCATGAAAGAGCTCATGCAGCTCATGAAGAGCTCACGTAGCCTGGCGCGAGAGTCATGTGAACTCATGCAAATTTCATGGAGAGCTCATGCAAGAGCTTCATGCGTAAGAGCTCATGCAAAGAGAGCTCATGTGCCACGAGTATCTCAGCGCAGCCTATGCAGAGTTCATGCAAACAGAGACAGGTTAGCCCTGGATAGATGAGCTCGTCCACAGCCATCCTCTCGCACTTTCCGAGTAAAAGGCCATAATCCCTGGGTCAGAGGTCCGATGGTGATTTGAAAGCCTACATCAAGTTTACCGATGGGGCTACAATTTTTATCAAGACGCTGAGGTCCAAATTTCACTTGACCAAAATTCAGTCTCAAGACTAGACATCTCATAGGCTCCAAAACAGACGCAGTTACTTCCCACACAACCACAAGAGCCTACGACACACACAAATTTCATCCTAAATGAGCTTGGTCTCGCAGAGGTCGCCCCATCCTAGGAGAGCTCAGCCGAAGAGGTCACTGTCCTAAGAGCTCACCAATAGGAGCTCAAACACAAACTTTCATTCTTCCGCTTGAACTCGACCATACACCTCGCCTCTCGCACTTCCCAGCAAAAATGTCATAACTACCGTGAAGGTCCGACGGTGATTCGAAAGCCCACGTCAAGCTCACTGACGAGGCTACGATATACCAGAGGGCCACAAGGCCAAATTCCTTTTCTTCCCAACGAAAAACAAATCTTAAAGTCCGACTAGAAATAACAAAGGTAAGAGAAAACCTTTACCAAATTGTATTAAACATATGAACTGAGTTTAATTACAATTTATCTCACAATATATCTACAAAACCGATAATGATTCCACATATAACAAAAATTCCGCTTTTCTTCCTGCACTTTTACAAAACACATAACAAGCCATGCTTGACCTTCTTCTCAACTAAAGCCTCATGAAGTGCCTTCTCTTGGTGCACCTCTAGTACCTGAAATGTTTTTCCCACGACGGGGTGAGCTATGCCCAGTAGAGAAAGTCTTCTACAAGGGCTACTCCCCACCTAAGTGCACATGCAATGACATAATCCACATAAATCATTCACACACATTCATATAAAATATGCATATCTCTATATGAATGTCTATGTCATGTCCCGTTTCCCGAGTCCTCACCGACTCCCTCACACACGCCATTTTCATTTATGAGAACTGTTTTCAAAACAAAAGCTTTTATTTTAAATCCACTGGACCACCTCCAGTATCAAAACCATCGACTCATCTCCGAACTCTTATCGACAACCCTCCGATGTAGTCTTACTGACAAACCTCCATATACCTCGTATCGGACAACCCTCCGATATGATTTATTGGACAACCCTCCGATATAATTTATTGGATAACCCTCCGATATAATTTATTGGACAACCCTCCGAGTACCCATTTTATTTATGCACTCACACCCGATTTACGCGATGTAACCGTGCTCATGCGATGATAATGTCACCGTGATAAAATCTCATGTTACATACACCGAAAACTACATGCAACAGCTTATATTCATGTTTGACAAGATCATGTTAATATATCAAGCATGAGTATATCAACATCAATATTCACACAATCTGCATGTTATTCAAACAAACAATAACACACAACAAGATCATCAATATCAGATTCATGTATCAGCAGCAAAATCAGTCCCAAAATTGTAATTCTGGAAACTACACAAACACGAACCCAGAAACCGGTCCCCACCAACAACAGTTTCTATCGAATTGTTCTTTGAACCAGCCCATCACCAGGGCTACACCTCATAGCCATGTCATGGCTCTGAAATGAAGATTAACCAGAGTAGGAGAGAACCCCTACCTCTTGAAGTGCAGATCCCTTCACTGCTTGCAACTCTTCCGTTTGTTAAATCCTATAACTCATTGTTCTCTTTTCCCTTTTTCCCTTTTTTTTCTCCTCCATACCACCCCATCGATTTATCTTAGGTGGAGAAGACTTCCCTAGGTGTAGGACACCTCATGCTTCTCTCCTCATGACACATAGCATCCCACATGTCATCATACCCACTAAATTCCTCATGCAAAGCCTATCCAAGACACCTAGCATCCACTAACATTTATCCTCATACAAGACCACTTTCTTTCATGCATGATTTAAACTTGACACTTGGCACACTTGGCCTCCACTAATGTGCCAAGTGTCCTGCCCTCAAGTTCCACACGGCATGCAATCCTCATGTCACGTGTCACTTTCGCTCGTCCATCACTAAACACGTGCAAATCCCGACCGCTCCTGACCAACGAATTCGACTGCGGTACCTAGATTTCGCTAGACGAACTCAACGGTGTGATCCGTGTCATCATCCGAGATTTAGAAAAATTCCAAATTTTGACCGAAATTACCATTTTACCCTTTTTCAGAAAATTCGAATTTTTCGGGGCTTTATAGTCGATGTAGCTCTTTTGCCGAATCTAAGCAGTGAGAAGGCACTATCGTATCAAACCCACCTTCTTCGAGGTGTCTTTAATCAGATCTGAACCCGTGATGGAGTTCTCTCCCACCTCTGTCCAACAAATAGGTGATCGACATGGCCTCCCATACAAAGCCTCATAGGGTGCCATCTATATACCTGCCTGATAACTGTTGTTGTAGGAAAATTCCACTAAGGGTAAGTGCTCCTCCCAGCTACCCTTATGATCCAGGACACATGCTTGCAGCATGTCCTCTAAAATATGTATGGTCCTCTCTAACTGACCATCTGTCTAAGGATGAAATAAAGTGCTCATAGTCAACTGTGTCCCCATGGCCTTCTAGAAGCTCTTCCAAAAGTGTGTCGTAAATTTGGGATCTCTTTTCGACACTATGGACACTGGCACTCCATGTAGCCGGACAATCTCTCGGATATACAACCGGTAGAATTCATCTAGTGTGAAGGTCATCCGCACGGCTAGAAAATGTGCCGACTTAGTGAGCTGATCCACTATCACCCATACCGCATCATGTCTCCACGGTGTTCGTGGAAAGTGGGTCACAAAATCCATCATGACATGCTCCCACTCATTACCCACCTCCAATGGCTGAGAGAAGCCTCATTGATTTCGTGCTCGCCCTAACCCGCGACACGTGAGGCATCGTCGAACAAAGTTCCCGACGTGTCTCTTCATCCCGCTCCAGTAGTATTAGCGACGAAGATCACGATACATCTTTGTGCCACTTGGATGCACAATAAATTGAGAGCAATGAAACTCCCTGAGGATCTCCTCTCTCAGATCAGTCGATTAGGGAACCACTACCCGTCCTCTATACCGATGGCTACCATCCGTGTGAATGGCCTAGCTTTATCACCTGTACTGATTTACCTACCTCGACGGACACTATCTCGCCCCGCCCTCGAGACTCCAATTACTCGCTTATCAGGATGCATGAGCCACCAAACCTCCCCAGCAATTCTGAGCCTACTCACTATACTATAGTCCAACCGTCCCAGACGGTCTCGTATCCGCTTCACTCCTTCCGGAAGCTTAATAGCCAATGCCCCGTGATCCATGAGTGCATCAACCACTACATTTGCCTTACCAGGTGGTAACGCAGCTTAAGTCATAATACTCTAAGAACTCCATCCACCGAGTTGCCTCATTGAGGTCCCACAGGTGAAGATATACCCAAAATCTGTGGGTCCTCGAATTACACTCAAAATGTTCTCTCTGATAGTAGTAGCGCCAAATCTTCAAGGCAAAGACTACGGCCGCTAACTCCATGTCACGTGGGGTAGTTTGCTCATGATTATCCGAACCGGTAAACTATAAGCTACCACCCTCCCAAACTCGTATCAAACCATCCTGGCCCGCCACCTTCAAGCATCACAATACATTGTGTACCTCTCGTCTCTCTTGGACTATCGAATAGAGCCGGCGAGCTCCTTCACCCCCCGAAATGCCTTCTCGCACCGATCATTCCACTCAAACTTGACCTCCTTCCAAGTCATTTTTCATAAAATGCTAATGTGAGAAATCTCGATGAACCTCCCCAGAAGACCCTTACCAATCCCAAGAAACTGCGTATCTCGAAGACTGACTTCGACCTCTCCTAACTCATCATAGCCCTAACCTTCTCGAGGTCCACTGACACGCTTGAAGTTGACACTACGTGTCCTAAGAATCTCACCTTAGTAAGCCAAAACTCGCACTTACTGAACTTGGCGTAAAGCTAATGGTCTCTCAGAAGTTGTAGAACGACCCTCAAATGATCCTCATGCTCCTCCTCAAACTAGGAGTATATCAAAATGTCATCCACAAAGACTATGACAAACTAATAAAAATAGGGTTAGAATACCCTATGTATGAGGTCCATGAATGCTACTCGCATTCACACTGGCGGGCACTCACCGCGGAACTCAAAGTGCCCAAACCGCCCTAAACACTATCTTGGGATATCCGCTCCCTAACCCTCAACCTGGCGGTAACCAATGCGAAGGTCTATTTTTATAGACTCGCTTCCTCTCACCGATCAAATGTCATCAACTGTAATGGATAACACTTGATCAGACAAAGGTCTTGTTCTTCTTCTTTACAAACAGAACCAGATCACCCCATGGTGAAGTGCTCGGTCTAATGAATCCCTTGTCCAACAATTCCTGTATTTGGACCTTGAGTTTCTACAACTCAACTAGTGCCATCCTATGTGGAATCATAGAGATGGGTGACGTGCCAGGGTGAAACTAAATATAGAAGTCTACATCCCTTTGCAGAGGTAATCCAGGTAGCTCATCCAGAAAGACATCCTCTTACTCGTAGACTACCCAAGGGAGATCTAAGTCCTGTCTCACCTCGTCCTCCAAGGTAAGGCTTGCTAGCCAACCCATCGGCTGTCAATGCCATTTGGAATCGTACATGGTCTAAGGTAAAGCATCGTGTTTGTCCCCCTAAAATGTAACGATCGCGTGCGTGTGTAGGCGGTAACCCTCCCCTACGCTCTGTCGATAACGACTTCGGTATGCGTCGAAGCCCGATCCATTCGGGATGGCGTTAAACTCTGGCTATGTCCGTGACCCTTAGGTCCAGCGTGAGAAGAATCCCGCAGATCTCTAACTTCGCCCAGCCTCGACATACTCGAGATCCACGCTCACCCTAGTCATGGGGAGAACTCACATCTGGGGGGCTTCTCGAGGTCTCGACCTCTAAGCCCGATTCTACCGCCTGGCCAAGTAGTGAATGAATCGATGCACCAGAGAATGAATAGTATCCTTGCCCATAGGCGAAATAGAAAAAACGTACCTTGTATGGCTGGCTGATCTGTGAGCTCAGTTTGTGGTGTGATGGCATATACACGCCCTGAATCCACGGCGTCCGGAGCACAATGGGCCTGTCCTCGACCGGAAACCCGTACCTTGGCCTCTCTTGCTGTGCATTGCAGCTTATAAGGTGCTTGTCATGACATCTTGGGATTTGATCTTTGGTTTCCTGCAGATGGAATTCTACATACCATGAATGAAATGCGACCCACCATGTCCCATGTGCGAGTCTCACAGGCTCCCTCACACGTACGGCCGCGAGTGTGAAAAACCCGGTTTTATTAGTGTTTCACCTAAAGACTTGACTCATTGGGGCCAGGCCTCCGGCCTCATTTGGTGAATTCCATGTGTTTATTTATCTAGGCTACGTCATTTTTTAGGGTCTCACTGCAAGATCGTCGTACACCTTCCGACATTTTTACGGATTTTCACCGCTGGTGATCATGTCTAATCGCATGTAGATTTGGGTCTTTCACCCTAGGGGGGGATCTATCTCATCTTGCCAAACTGGCACCTGCGTATATATATTTTTTTCATTTTCATTTTATACCCTTTACGTAGTCTCAATTTGATCTTTGTCCGTTTTAAGCTCACCACACATTCACGAGAATGGTCGAGTGCTTAATTTCTATGCACCCACACCTACATATGCTGTGTCCCTATGCCTGTACGATACTAATGTCTGCAACTTCTCATGTTACATGTATGATGCACACTACATGAACCATTCTCATCAGTTGTACTTCATATCAATTACCATGAAAACATATATCGTATCAAGCATATTAGCATCCATCAATCCATGACTAGACAAATAATGTCATATGGACTTTATTAGGCTAACTCATCGAAATTCCTACCCAAATACAATAGCCTACAACATGCCATGCAATGGTCATGTTAAAACCTAGCTATTCACATCGGCACAACCAAGCAACCTGCACACTCGGTGCAAAACATAGATTTCAGCAAAGTTATGATCACCCACTATCCTCCATAGGCACATGATTAGTCGAGACCAGCGGGACGAGACTTTCACCTAATGGTGAGCTTTCACTGGCCGGATGGACCCGAGCAGCGAACTGTTCAGGTGACCAGTAGATTGACTTTAAGCTGGCCGGACCCAGGGCTTTCACCTAAGCCGAGCGGACCCAGCCGGACAGGACCAGCGAGATTGAGGCCCAACCGGGGCCCGGCCCAGCCGGACGGACTTGCACTTAGGCCGTTCGGGTAAATGGACCATCTTCTGCGCACCCCTTTTCTGGTCGGGCTCGATTGGCGAATTACAGACTCCCGGATCAAGATGCTCGTTTAATTCTTTTTATTTACATTTTATTAAATTTTCTTTTTCAAAAGTGTCGCGGCCCGAATCCCCGACCAGACTCGAATGGAGGATCGGCCGGGCAGGTTCTCAGCCATTTTCATTTATCTTATCAAAACATTTTTATTTATGTTACTTCATTTTAGAGTCTTCAATTACGCGGAAGAATTTCAATGGTAGTTTATAAATATTTATATTTATACAAACATATTTACATTAAGGCATTCTATGCCTTCAAAATGAAGTACAAAAACAAGTATTTCTCGGAAGTTTAACTCGTTTGATTACAAAATATCAATGTTCAAGAATGCAATGTATGCTCATGTCGGGGTATATACTTATACACCGCACGCTTTCTCTATGACTCTGCGCTTCTCGATCTTTCCTTTTGTTCCTGTTCACTCGATACCTGCGCATAGTTAAATACTACAAGCTAAGCATTTTCATGCGTAGTGGTTCTATACAGTTCTCTATCTAATACAACATGTCTTTATCCAATCATGCTTGTTACTCTATTTCAATGGTCAATGCATAAACAATACATATGCTTATAGCATTCAGGTTATATTGTACTTTCATTTCATAAACATGCATCTTCACTCTAAATAATTCCTTTCCTCATAATTGAATTCATGAGATTTGGGGCATATACTACAAGACATTTGATCATAATCATTTTTCACTGGGCCAAAGTTTGTTATGTCACCTCGATCATTCAATTTTATTTTCATGACGGATTCCGCCAGAATCCTGGCCTTGTTTCATTCTAAGAATGTGCTTACCCATTTAGCAATTTCTCGTTCACTATCATGATGGATGGATTGCATCCTGGGCCAAGTGGTCATTTTAAAATGTCATACGCCATCATGACAAATATTCCACTGTGCATCCCACCAAGTGGGACATTTGGGAGCAATATAATTTTCATCATGGCGGATGCCGATTGCGTATCTCACAAGGGTCACATTAATCTACTTTATCTAAGAGGTCATAAAAAGATGATAATATTATTTTCTAATTCAAATAAATGCACACGTAAGCAATATTTGACAATTCATCCAATTTATTTCCGTAAAACATTATGCTATCCAAATTACCTTCAATTGATGTATTCATATTCCATACAATCATTTCACATTCATATAGAAATCATCAATACACATGAAGTAAGGATAGGAGGTTCAGTTGAACAAACTAAAATTATCGATCCCTTGTCTCTTTCGATACAAGTCCTAGGTCAGTCAGTCGCCTTCACCCGCATCTAGTCAAATACAATTCTCCACCTGGGCGGTTAAAACAAATAATCATACTAAACGTTCTCGCCACAAGTAGGTAATTTATAATGCTTTTCACTTGGGCCATTCTTACTAACTCCTTAATATTAGTCATTTCATTAGGTCCCTAAACAATTGGTGTACAAATATTTGTAGACTTAAAAAGTAAGGGAAACAAAACAAAGGTTGTCGGGAAGCACGTACCGGTACTTAACTGGTCCGTATGGGTACCTGCATTTCACTAACTATCGTACTAATACTAATCCTCTTCAGACAATGGGGTGGTACGGCATTACTTCTCTCAGACAATGGGTACATGTACGAACTTTTGCATCGGCAATTAATCAAGAAATTCGCCTTAAAATGGTAGATTTCTCCATTCTCACCCATTTTTCTTCAATAAACCTCCTCAAATTCATCCTATATAAAAAATACACCATTGAATCCACCCAAACAACCGTAAAAGTGGTTTAGCACCAATAAAACCCCTTTTTCTTAAGTTAGAGCTTTTCCCCAAAATCAAAATCACAAAAGGGTGAAGTTAGGGTTTGTTTTCATACCTTGAATCTCTTCAAATCTCCTCTTGTAGGTTACTTGATCTCTTAGAAGCAAGAAGTGGGAAAGAATCACACCAAAACTTGATCTTCTCCTAAGCTCCTAGCCCCTCTCCTTTCCTCTCTTTCTCTCCTTAAAACGGGTTTGCTCCAAATGAGCCCTTAGACCACATTTTGATCTTATCTATCTAAGTGTGCGCCATGCCTCGCCTTCCCACACTTATTCCCTAATATTCTCTCATTTTTTCCTATTTTTGGTCTTAATTCACTTATTCTTCATTAGGCCTTGTTTGGCCACAAAAATGCATTCTTTTGACTTAATTTTCTCCCAAATTGCTTTATAGTCCATATTCATTTTATTTGCACTTCAACTCTCATATTTACACTTAGACATATAAACTTAATTACAATTGACCCTTAGGTCCTTATTTTACAAATTTCAAATTTGCCCTTTACACTTGGGTTAATTTTCGGGTCCAATCAATTCTCATTTAGCATATAATATTTGCATTTGGCTCTTAGCCATAAAATCATTTAATCAATGTTCATTTAACAATTCCTGGAAAATACCCAAGTTGGCTCAATTTATACCGGAATATATAATAATTTTTATTATAAAAAATCTATGGTATTTTTGGGGAGTTACAATAACTTGGCTACAGAGGTCCGATTTGGGTAATTCAAAAGCCTAACACCAAGTTCACTAATGCGGCTACTATTTACTTGAAGGACACACTGCCAAATTTTTGTTTCTGTATCCGAAAAACTAACTTAAAGTCCATTAATGCATAGGATCAAATAAGGTGCTTCCTCATAGTTCAAATGCAACCAAACACCCCCTCGGGGGCAAAAACAAACTACACAGCCCCTTAAGGTAGAAAAATAACCAAAGCAGGAGAAGACCCACCTCTCAAGGTAGAAGGTTCCAGGAAGTCCTGTGGATACTAAACTTCCTCGAAACCCCTCGATTTCCATAACTCTTCACTTGAATCCTGAGAACTTGCCAGACTAATGCGTGAAATTTCCTTTGTCGAGTAGATGATCTTAGTTCTCGCCCGACAAAAATCACCCACCGATCTTCAGAGATCGAGAGAGAAGTTGGAGCCTCTCCTCTTTCTTCTCTTCCTTCTTTATCCCACCAATTTCCACCAAACTGTTTGGTCCAAAGTTAAGCTGATGTCCTCATCTTCCTAATGCAGCATTCCATTAGCTCTCTCGATTTCCTTTATCACCATCTATAATCTCGATTTCTTCCTATCAAGTGGTGATACATGTCACACACGGTCCCTACTTAGTCTCTTGTTTGACTCGGCTTCTCCATTTGACAATGGCTCAATGTGAGCCACTCAACCCGTGCCACTTAAAACTAAATTTCACCTTCCCTATCTCAAATTCAAATAAAATCGGCGTAGCTATAGATTTTTAAGTAGACGATTCCAATCTACGAAATCCGTTTCATCATCCTAAATATTATTAAAAATTTCACATTTTCCCACCAAAATTATCGCTTATCCTTTTTCTTAATATTTAATTTTCTTGCGCTTTACATACACGTGGATCGATGTGATAGAAGCAAACCTACAAATTGAGAAAATAGTCAGGGTCCCATCATTCGTGAGTAGGGATGCTAGTTTCAGAGTTAGAGAACTTCTTTAAGTGGCTTGACCATTTCTTTTATTTTGAAATTAACTAGAAATAAAGAGGTGCGAACATTGAGGGAATACCGTGAAGCGTTGTGATTGCAAAATTTAATAAAATAAAAAATGAAAATGTAAAATAAAATGTGGTTCTTTTCAAATATATGAGGCAAAAGAAAATTCTCTGGACAAAAAAAATTACTCTTTCTCTCCCTAATTTGTATTTTCTTGATTTCTCTCTTGATCGCTCATTGTCCTCTGTGGATCTCCATCGAGGAGGTAGGTTATTTAAGTCACAAAAAACTAATTTCAATTCGTTAGTGTGCAAAGTGATTGAAATCATATTGTTCGTTTGTGATTCAAGGTTGAATAGTTTGCATTCTAATTACATTTTATAATCAAAAAAATCCAACGAAACACAGTTCACAAAATTTTGAAGAAAATTTGTTGAAGAAAAAGGTTCTTTACAGAAATAATTTGATGTGCTTAGAATAATTTTATAAGTGTTTTAAGAGCTTGATAGCGAATGTTTTTTTAAAAAGTAATTCCAATACCATAAATGAGAAAAACAAAAATAAAATAAAATAATTATCAAAAAAATCAAATGTTTTAGAAAAATTAGAAAGCAATTTAAAACAAATTGAAATATACAATGGTTGAAAAGAAAATCGGAATCATATTATTCTTTCTTTTTTAATAAAAAATAAAAATAAAAATATTTGGTAATTGTTATGGTGATTTTTGAATCTTACACGAAACATACAAAATACAAGTGTGCGAGCGTGTCAGGAAATTAAAGTGTTATCAAACTAGAATGACTCATAAGGTTAAACTTCTAATCGAGCTATTTAGGTTCCTTAGTTCCTTAATAAATTTTTAATCAAATAAAGTAGAGAAAACGCCAGAATGGAAATACAATAACAAAAGAATGAAATGTTGAAGGAAAATGTTAGATCTCCTTATGAAGGAATGAAATAGTGCAGTGTTGAAAAATTAATAGAATTAACTGAAACTTGGAGATGGAGTACTGAAATTGCTAAAAAAAATCATTGGATTTCAATATGAAAATACTATTTTGTTGGAAGATTGACAGATTTTGATTGAAACTAGGAAATAGAATGCTAATAATTGTTGAAATTGCTGAAAGCTTATTAAAAAGCTAAGATTTGCTGAAGTAGATTGACATTTTCATTTGTTGAGTTGTTGATTGATTAATCGTCTTATTTTTTCCTATTTCGCTTCCTTTATAGACTTTAGAAGAATTGGTCGCCAAAGCCCCCTTTTCCACTCTCTCTACTTCCCAAAGTAACTACCCATGTCTTCCTTAAATGTCTTCCATTAAGGAAGATTGTTCCTCAAGAACTCACCCACGTCTCCATTCTGGAGGTTTGTTCTATGACACCCCAAAATCCGGGGGTCCTGTTGACCAACCGTCAACCTGCGGAAGACTCGTGGATATCCGGTGACCCGATACCACAACATGTGTCCCATTTACCGGGATCCACAATTTAACAACTAAATAACCATTCCGAGTCCATTTATCCATTTTCATTTAAAACATGCAAGATTATAATTAAAAACAACCCATAAGAGTTTAATTACAACTCTCTTACATAATAAAAATAAGCATAGCAAACTAGTTCAAGACAAAGTTTAAAAAATATTTTGTAGAGCAATAATCCGATTTCTTCACAATTTCACTTTGAATGAGCGCTGCTTCATCGCGCTGTCCTCCTTGCACTGAATATCATGTGTGGGTGAGCCATGCCTGGGTGAGTAAACCTTCGTAGGCTACTTCCTCAAGTGCGCACACATGCAATGTTCCCACATCATTTCACATTAACATTCCAAATGGAGAATATGCTAATTTAAATGGAATCCTACATGCCATATGCCATGAAATGATGATACCTACCCATGCATCATGTACACCGAGTCTTTGATTACTCCTACTACACATCATGATGCTGTCCATGTGTGATAAACCATCATTCTGGATGACATCCAATTATCATTTTCAAACAAAATTCATTTGTTTATAAACCAAAAGCTTTTTAGATGTTACACCTCAATGATCATTTTGTTACAAAACTCATATGTATTTTCGGGCAGTGAATTTTGGTGTTGCATCGCAGGCTTCTCACACCTATACATTTTCACGACCTTTTACCATTAGAATTCTATATAACTACAAATACTGTGTCTTTCACCCGAGGAGGAATCTATCCCATATGGACACTATAAACCTTACATTTCACCATGTATCATGGATAATTATATCAATATGAATATAATTATCAAATAAACATACACCAATGTCAATATATTATGACCACACATATCAACATTTCATCACATCAACACAAACAAGCAATTAGTACACTTGGTGAAACAATCAATTTTTCAGCAAATATGTGAGCCCCAAATGTCATTCACTGGTATATTTTTAAATTCTAGACTGAAAGGGCTTTCCATAAAGTCCAAGAACGTGCGAATCAGAGTTCGGATGAGAAAGATATTGTCGTCAAAAGTTAGAGGCTTAAAGGTGTGCAGAACCTTCCTAAGAGCTGAAATTTTGAATCCCAGCCACGCAATAGCATGTAGGCCCCACGCAATTGCGCCAAACTACATGCAATAGCTTGCCGGAGAGCCTGTGGCTTCTCCAATACACACTATTTTGACCCAAAAGCGTCTTAAGAACAACCCTTTTCACCGGCCACAATACCCTCATGATTGAAGCCACAAAACATGGCACAAAACATGCCATAAACACAGCATAAAACCATCCCACAATCAATCCTAAAATCAGCCTAAAAGTAGTAATAAAATCAAAGTAGGAAGAATCCCTACCTCTTGAAACGTACTATAACAGTAGGAGGTCTCGAGAACACCTCCTAAACTCGAAAACTTTTATTTCCCCCAAATCTCCTCTTTTGGATCTTCGATGAAATCTCTCATTTTTGGTGCCTACGCGTAGCCCTTGTCAAGGTGATGAACTTTAGTTATTCGCTGACGACTTCCAATCGACGAAACCCCATGAATCACCGAAGAAAACCTTGGCTTTCCTTTTTTTTTTTCTCTCTCTAACGTTTCAAAAAAAATCAGCAAATGCGAGATATTTCTCCCAAAATATCTCTTGTCCCTTTTTATACCTTTAACACATTGCTCATGTCGCGCCACGTGTCCCTTTTTGTTCCTGTCCCTTTTTGTCCCATAACGATTTATTTCATCTCGGTTCAAGTTCAAATTATTTTATATGAACTTTCTTTAAATTATTTATCAACTTTCAAGATTTTCTCAAAAATCTTGTTTTTAGGTTTCAATAGGCACCCATCGGCCTGAAAAACATGAAAATTCCGACTGTCTCAGAATTCGATGAAAATTGCATTCCCATGTTACCTCCTCCACTTCTAGGTGCTGGCACAACACCTTCACTAGCCTCATAGTCTTGCCTCGCAAAACTTGATTCTGATTATCCATGATACGTACCGATCCCTCCTTAAAGGTCTCATCCGCATCAACAATAAGCTCGCCCCAATCTACTACATGAGTCGGATCTGGAGTGTACTTCAAGAGCGTGGAGACATGGAATACCGCATGAACACTCGATAATCTAGGTGGTAAAGCCAACCGGTATGCAACTGTACCTACCCCTCGAGTACCTTGAAGGGCCCAATATAACTCAGTGATAGATTTCCTGTCAAACTCCACCACCTTCATCCTTTAGGCATCACCTTCAAAAGACATGATCCCCACCAAACTCAGAGGTCACGCCCATCAACGAGCCTTCCCATCAACTTTGAGCCACATGAGAAGACGCTCTCGGGATTGTCCACTTTTATCAGTGTCCTGCAATTAAACTGGAATCCTGGAAGGTCTCTCTTCCACCTCCGTCCAACAAACCGGATATTGACATGGCCTCCCATATAGTGCCTCATAGGGTGTCATCTTTATGCTCGCCTGATAACTATTGTTGTAAGCGAATTCCATTAAGGGTAAATGCTCTTCCTAGCTACCCTTGAGATCTAGGACGACAAACTTAGCGTGTCCCCAAAATCTGATGGCCACTTCGATCGTGATCGTCTGCCTATGGACAGCAAAAGCAATGCTCATCATCAATTGTGTCCCTATAGCTCATTGGAAACTCTTCAAAAAATGAGCCATAAACCAGGGATCCCAGTTCGATACAATAGATACTAGCACTCCATGTAACTAGACAATCTCCCTTATATATAACTTACCAAATTCCTCCAATACGAAGGTCATCTGCACAGCCAAGAAATGTGCTGACTTAGTAAGCCATTCCACGATCACCCACACCTCGTAATGTGCTCACAATGTCCGTGGTAAGTGAGTCACAAAGTCCATCGTGACATGTTTCCACTTCTACTCAACTACCTCCAAGGGCTAGAGTAATCTTTGTTGGGCCTTCTAGTTCCAACTTTACTTAAGCAACACGTGAGAGACATCATGAATAAAGTCCCCAACGCGTTTCTTCATCCCACCCAATAATAAAGTAAATGAAAATCATGATACATCTGCGGCACCAGGTGAAGTAGCAAAACGGGAGCAATGAAACTCCTTGAGAATCTTATCTCTCAAATCTATCGATTGGGGAACCACAACCTATCCCTTATATTGAAGACTACCATCCGTGTGAATGGCCTAGCTCTCAAAGTTACCAGACTTGATCAGACTACCCGATGGACAATACCTTCATGGTCCCATCTGGACCCAACCACTCGCTCATAGTGGAAGGAACCACTAAACCCTAAGATACTCCCGAGCCTCACTACTGTATTGTAGACTGGGCCTCCCATAGTCTCATCCGCCACCCTAGGAAACTATTAATTAGCTAACACTCCTCAAGACTTCCGATCGAGTGCACGCCACTCACATTTTCCCATTCGGTGGTAATGCAAAGTGAAATCATAATCCTCTGCCAGATACCCATCCACTGCCACGCCCATGTTGGAGGTCCCCAAGAAATGTGCTTTTAATTTCTTGTGGTCCGAAAAACACTCCTCAAGTACTCACCGTATAGATAGTAGCACCAAATCTTCAAGGCAAAGACAATGGCCTCCAGCTCCATATCATGCATAGGGTAACTCTGTTCGTGGTTCTTCAACTGTTGAGAACCATAAGCCACAACCCTCACGGACTGCATCAAAACACATCCTAGTCCATCCTTAGAGGCATCACAATGCACTGTGTACCTCTGTCCCTTTTCCGGGACTATCAAAATAGGAGCTAAAGTAAGCCTCCTTTTCAATTCCTGAAATGCCCCACTGCAAGTCATTCTATCAAACCCCGACTTCCTTCCAGTCAATTCAAGTAGGTGCAGCCAGTCGGGAAGTCCCTCAATGAATCCTATAATACGCTCAATCCCAAGAAACTATGTATCCTTCAAAGACTAACTCTGCCTCCCAACTCATAATTCGCCAACCTCTCCAAGTCTTCCCACCGAAGACAAGCCGTGAGCACTTAAAAATCCCGAGGGTCTTGTTGACTAACCATCAACCCAAGGAAGACTCGTGGATATCGGGTGACCCGACACCATACCATATGTCCCAAGAATTTCACCTCGGTAAGCCAAATTCACACTTGCTAAATTTGGCATATAGTTGATGGTCGCTCAAAATCTGGAGAACAATTCTCAAGTGTCCCTCATGCTCCTCCTCAAACTTGGAGTAGATCAAGATGTCGTCAACGAAGACCATAAAAAATTGATTCGATGAGGTCGGAATACCTTCATAAGGCGATCCATGAATGTCGGGCGATTTGAGTTAATCCGACGGCATCACCGCGGAACTTGAAATGCCCATACCATCCTCAACGCGTTGTTCAAGACCATTCCAACCCCACCGATGGCAACCAATGCAGAGATCTACCTTCGAGAAAACTCGCTCCCCTATCAGCTGATTAAACAAATCATCAATCCTCGGCAAAGGGTACCTATTCTTGATAGTAACCCTATTCAACTGTCGATAGTCTATACAAAGTCGAAAAGTCTTGTCCTTCTTCTTGGCAAACATAATCAGAGCGCCCCAAGGTGAAGTGCTCGTTCTAATAAAGCCCCTGTCCAACAATTGTTGTAATTGGACCTTGAGGTCTTGCAACTCACCAGGGTCTGGTCTTGCTGACAGTCATAATGAGCGAAGCTGAAACAGGTGTAACCCAACGCAGTGAAGTTCATGAACTATGGCTTGGTGGTGGTCCTGTGGCTCAGATCCAAAAAGGTTCCCAGATTTCACAAACCACCCGAGGTAGACTCAAGTCCCTTCTCACCTAGTCCTCCAGGGTAAGGTTTGCCAGCCAACCCATCAACTGCCCATGCCACCTGTGAATCAGACATAACCTAGGTAAAGCATCGTTTATCCCCCCCGAAATGTAAACAAGCACCGGCTTCTGACAGCAGAAGGAGGTAACTCTCTTGCGATCACAATCTATGATGACTCGGTGTGCCGTCAACCAGCCCATCCCAAGGATGACATCAAACTCCAACATGTCCATGACCCTAAGGTCCACAATGAGTAGAACCCCTGAGATCTCTAACTCATAATCTTGACATATCTGATCAATGTTCACCCTAGCTGCTAGGGGAGAACTTATATGTAGTGGCTCTTCCAAGGTTTCAACCTCTAATCTCAAATCTTTCACTTATCTTTAACACCCGCCTCCGACGTTCCTCGACGCCCACCTCCATCTTAATGGCCATAATATCTCACCACCAAGTTCCCGGTTCTATCTCGTAATTTTACATCGAATGGATGGTCGGTAATCACCTTTAACTTTTCATCTTTGCCACGTCTGCGGTCAACGCGGACCATTGATAACAAAACAAAGCGACGATCGAACTGAATACGATCAGTTGGTCGTCATCGCCCGGCTTTCCAATTCAGATCCCGGTGATTTTTCAATGCCGCAGATGACCGTCATTTCGAACCATGTGAGTCATGAATTCTTCTCACGTTATCGCTTCCGTCCTTTGAGGCTTTAATCAATCTCATCACGTCAGATTTGGTCTTCTCAACGAACGGGGCGACATATCTTCTCAGATATGTGGCGCATGTGCCAATCATTGACGATTTCAATATCCCAATCGATCTTCGTTTCGTTTTTCTCAAACTTTGGCGTTGAGTTTTCAACCAGTATCATTCTTTCTGGCGGCATATTCTACCATGTATATAATCACAATAATAGATATAAATACACAATCCATGTATACAAACATGAAATGCATTTAATATCGGTCATGCTCAACAAAACCAGGTGATTAGTAATTCACACCTGAACCGCCGCAGTTTGGCACTGATGATTTATCGTGCACCGCGTAATCAAAACCTCAGCACCAGATCATAACTGATGGTCCAAATACGTCACCGCTTCCGGCGGTTTGTATAGTCAGGCTCCCGCACATCAAGATGCGACACCAAAATTCAGTCCTCGCGATCAACCGTCAACCGCGAAGACTCAGCAGGCGGGAGACGGCGACCACACACCATGTGTCCCATTTACACGGATCCACAATTGAACAACTAAATGACAACTCAGGGTCCATTTTTCCATTTTCATTTAAAACATGCAAGATTATAATTAAAAACAACCCACAAGGGTTTAATTACAACTCTCTTGCATAATAAAATACGTGGCAAAACTAGTTTGCACATAAAGTTTATAAAAATATTTTTGTAAAGCCATAATCTGGCTTTCTTCACAATTGTCGGTGTACTCCCTGCACCTGAAATGTTTTCCCATAAAGGGTGAGTCATGCCTAGTAGAGTAAACTCCTACAAAGGCTACTCCCCACCTGCGCACATTGAAATAAGCTCCCAAGATTTCACATCAATGATCTGAATTGTAGCTTAATATTATCTAAAATTAATCCTTCATTGTTGAGTTACTGAAAATGGAGATATAATCACCCCATGCATCATGCCCAGTCTTACCTTCCCATTCTCTTATTGATAAACTGAAGTCCATTCACTCCCTACCACACATCAAGGATGTCCATGTGTGATAAACCGTCATTTTGGATTACATCCAATGATCATTTTCAAACAAAATTCATTTGTTTATAAACCAAAAGCTTTTTGGATGTTACACCTTAATGATAATTTTATTTACAAAACTCATGTATTTTTTTAGGTAGCGAATTTTAGTTTCGCACCGTAGGCTTTGCACTACTATATATTTTCACAGGCTTTCATCATTTCAATTCTATATAACTACAAATATCGGGTCTTTCACCTGAGGGGGTATCTATCCCTGCTTGCTATTACCCGACACAAGTTTTCATTAATTCCATTTTAACCGTGCGACTCCCCTTGGACTTCATCCAATGGTACCAAGCCCACCCATCAATCATCTAATGTGGTGATTGATTTCAACTATGCACTCACACCCATGAAATGCGATGTGTCCCGTGCATATGCAATGTGATGCACCCTTACATGTCAATGTCATGCCACATATGTAATGAATGCCACATGGACACTATAAACCATACATTTCACCATGTATCATGGATAATTATATCAATATGCATATAATTACCAAATAAACATACACTAATGTCAATATATTAGACCACACATATCAACATTTCATCACATCAACACAACCAAGCAATTAGTACACTTTGTGCAACAATCAATTTTTCAGAAAATATGTGAGCCCCAAATTCTATTCATCGGTATATGATCAAATTTTAGACTCAAATAGCTTTCCATAGAGTCCAAGAACGTACGAATCAGAATTCAGACAAGAAAGATATGGTCGTCCAAAATTGGAGGCTTAAAGGTATGCATGGCTACACAATTATGCCAAATCCTACGCAATAGCGTACCTAAGAGTTGAAATTTCGAAGCCCAGCCATGCAATAGCATGGCTTCCATGATATAACATGCAGGTTCCACGCAATTGCGCCAAGTTGCATGCAATAGCGTGCTGAAGAGCTCATGGCTTCTCTAGTACACACTATTTTGACTTGGAATCGTCCCGAGAACAACCCTTTTCACCGGCCACAATACCCTCCCGATTGAGGTCACAAAATATTCCACAAAAACATGCCATAAACACGGCACAAAAAACACCATAAACACGACATAAAACCGCCCCACGATCAATCCTAAAATTATCCCAAAAGTAGGAATAAAACTAAAGTAGGAAGAATCCCTACCTCTTAAAACGTAGTATAACGGTAGGAGGTCTAAAGAACACCTCCTAAACCCGAAATCTCCTATTTTGGATCTTCGATGAAATCCTTCCTTTTTGGTCCTTGTGAGTGGCCCTTATCGAGGTTATGAACTTTAGTTCTTCGCCTAATGACTTCCGACCGACGAAACCCAGTGAATTGCCGAAGAAAACCTTGGCTTTCCTTTTTTTTCTCTCTTTGTAACGTTTCAAAATAATCAGCAAATGGGAGATATTTCTCCCAACATATATCTTGTGTAAAACCCGTGAAAATTCTAATTTTTTGAAAAAGGATAAAATGGTAATTTCGGCCAAAATCTGAAATTTTTCTAGATCTCGGATGATGAAACGAACTTCACCGTTGCAATCCTCTCGCGAAATCTAGCTACCATGTCGAATTTCGTCAAATTCCGAGACATTGAAAATTTCATGTTTTTCAAGGCACCGGGTGTCGGGTGCCGTAAAACGGCTTGTGAGAGACATGTGATGTGACAAAAGTCACCTACTACATGTACCCATCTGACACATGTTGCATGATTAGTGAGATGATGGAGATGAATGGCTTAGATTAAGCCATGTGTCAAAAATCCAAACGAAGGGACAATGATGGAATTTTTTAAAAGTTTAAATGAATAAAACAAAAAAGGAATAATTTTCTTCTTCACTTGAAGAACAAAACGTGCAATAGGTGTGAGATTCAGTTTTAAGAGAGAGAAAGAGTGACTTCTCTCTAGATTTCCCGACGTTCGGACCGTCGGTTCTCGTCGGAGCAAGAAGCAAAGTTGTTCTACGCGGTGAGAGCTACGCGTGGGCACCAATTTTGTGGAGTTCCGACAACTCTAAGAGGTAGGGATCTTTTCCTACTTGGTGTATTCTTTGACTAAGAGCCATTTTATGGATGGGGATTTGTAGAGGCCTTGATGGCCGTGTTATCGGTCTCAAAATCTTTGAACCGGGTGAAGAAATCCCTACTTGTGTGGTCGTGAACAGTGCCGACTGATTCGTGCCACAATAGGTGTATTGGAATCAACAAAATTTATATCCTAAGCTCCCTGCATCTCGTAGCAAGCTGCTACTTGATATAAGCGAGTTCTAGGGTCGAACACAGGGATGAGTTTTCTTTGTACAAATGATTTGCAGTGATTCAAAAATGGTGAATTTCAATTTGGATTTTAAGGTTTTGTAAAAATAGGGGGTGTTGGTTGTTCACAGGCTGAAACTAAAATAAGAAAAAAAAATGTAAAATAGAACCCCTTGAAGTGTCGGACCACTGGTTTAGGGTTTTAAGGCAACCAACATGTCCTCGGGTCTTTTTCCTCGCGTTAGGGAAGGGGACATATCAGTCAATTCGACCAGGATCTTCATTTGGCTTTAAAACCTAAACCCTAAAAATTTCCCTTCTTGACATAGCATTTAAGCGGGCATAAATGTCCCTAATGGTGATAACATATCTCGAAAACCTACCAATTCGGTAACTAGTAGGAAACAACTAAGCTGGATAACGGTGGATCACAGTGATAAGCATCCATTGTAACCAAAAAAACGCCAAATACACATTAGTGAGGGTGTGCCTAGGAATTTTAACCTAAGGTGAGAAGCGAGGTATAAATACCCGTAGCGCATACATGAAAAATAGTAGAACCTGCTGACTTACCTCAGGCGGTACCGGTGGCCTTCCTCTTCAAGGATGAGGAGGTTTGAGTAGAACATCCTCCCGAGTTGTCATCCTCGGGTGTTTGGCTACTTAAATGGAAAATAAAATGAAGGAAAGTGAAGAAGAGAAGAGCAGAAGCGGGAAAGCTGAAAGCTTCTCCCAAAAATTTATTTCCGAATTGATTGATTGATACAAGGCTTGACTGAGGCTTATATATGCTCAAAACAAGGGAAATTACAAAAAAAAAAAACCAAAAACCAAAAGCTATTACAGGGATAAATTTGGAAGAAACAACAAAAACATCAAAGCGTCAAAAGCAGGTGAACGCGATTAATGCGTGAGGTGAGCAGGTGGCATGTAAGTGAGCGGTGTCTTGGCCAGATTTCTAACGACTCAATTCTACGCATTTTCTACCTCTTCTTTCCTTCTTGTCTACGATGCGCAATCCGATTTTGACTTCGGAATTCTTGGCAGGATCGACTCAACAATTTTGGCACGGCTAGCTCGCAAAAACTGAAAAATTTGCCATAAAATCTGTCGATAGAATAGTAGGGACCTTAATGTGCAAATCGGGTTAATTACGCTAATTAGTACATAAAAAAAGCTCAAAACCTGAAATAAACAGGGTTCAAAATAACACTTTTTGAGTACTAATCACACCCTCCAACCTACACATTGCTAGTCCCTTAGCAATGAAAGAAAGAAAGAGAGAGCATACTAAACAAAATCAAAAGTATGTTCACAAAAAAAAAATATATATTTCAAAAAGGTTGTGAATAAGTAATGCCTAACCCTAAGTAAAAATCGTCAAATCCTTGCCCAATAACTATTTTGAGAGAATGAATCCCATACAAAATTGAGTATCAAAAGAGCCTCCATCTCGGTGAATCAACTAGAGACTTCCACCAAAACCTAAGTGCTTGTTTGATTAGTTCTCAACAATAAACTGCTAAACTGCACTCTCCCCCAAACCAAGCTACTGCCGCCACCTAGGACACTAACCAACCTGAATAGATTAGGACCCACTCTTATTCCATAACTCTTTTTGTGTTGTAGGGGTGCATTTCTGAGGAATCGACCTCACCAAAGTCCATGTAACAGGGATGTACCGATGACTCCCAACCAATTAAGGCTTAGGGCACCAAGTCATGAATCTTCGACCGCTGCTCTTGAGTTTCACCTCGGACTCCGAATGATTTCGAAACTCCAACACCTACAACTTGATAAACTCCACCCATCCACCCGTGTAGTGAGTACTAAGTCGGTGGCTCCCAACCAGTTGGCTTAGGGCACCAGACTTTGAAGGCTTTCGCCATATACCCCTCGGATCGTGCTCGGGTTTTCAGTGACGTTCTGATTTTCTTCTTTTTATTTTTCTTTCTTTTCTTTTTCACTTCTTTTTATTTTGGAAGACACATTGGCCTTTTATTCATGGGGGTCCTTAACCTATTAAAGGTGGTCAACGAAACTAGGGTAGGTTATTGCAAAGTTTAGGAGGCTAGGTAGTTTTCGAGTTCTTGAAGAAACGTGTACCTTTGTGTGTGGTTAGCTAAAGGTGGAAGAAAAGGTCGAAAGAAACTGATAATTCAACTAATCATCCACTCAATTAGGCATGGAACCAATCTAACATCAATAGGGTGAACAAAGTTTCAATTTTTCAAACTGCAGGCTAGGCAAAACAAAAAAAAAGTGAGTTGCGATTTTGAAAAAATAATTTGTATAGTATAACAGCTTCACAAAAGAAAACTAGCAAGCCAACGAACATACAAAATGGGCTTGCTCAAAATAGTAACAAAAGCATAAATAAATGCCACTTCCTTCGCTAACTCTCCCCCAACCAAATGTCACATTGTCATGATAGAGCTTTGGATTGAAAGTTAAGAAAGAAGTGTTACCTCCTTGATGAAATATACTCTTTGTTGGATTGGAGACTTCGCAAGCTTTCCATCAACACCTTATTCACTTCGTTTGGGCTTCAAATAAACAAGTTAGGAGAAGAAAATAGAGGAAAAAAAGTGACCAGTTTGAGCATTTTTAAAATTACACCTTCATAATAATTTCAAATGTGTTCTTTCTAGCTATATTTAGATTCTACACTCTCTAAGCTTTCCAATGGTACCAAGAACGCCTAAAACGGAGTTAAGATGAGAAAGTTATGAACGAAACAAAATTGGGCTGCGAATTTGGAGTAGGTTGCGAAAATTCGCATTGCGATTTTTATTTTTGAAAACAATAAAAAAAACAACTTTTTAATATATATATGAGAGACAAAAATTTTTTAATTAAGCAAAGCCAAATATATATATATATATATATATATATATATATATATATATATATATATATATATATATATATATACTGCTATATATATATATATATATATATATATATATATATATATATATATATATATATATATATATATATATATATATACTCTATACTATATATATATACTATATATATATATATATTCATAAAAAAAAGACAAAAGGTGAATAGTGCAAGAAAAGCAGTAACTGTAATGTGAATAGTACGAATTTCTTGAAATTCGTAGGAATAGTGCGACACGAAATTTCTGTATTTTACATTCTGCTCCACAAATTAATCAAAACTTGCAAAAATAAACACATAAAAAAATTAAGAAAAATTGCATAAAATTAAAAATTAAGCTAAAAACAAAGATTAACTAAAAATTAGAGAAAATCTAAGAAGAAAATTTAAAGAAATAAATAAAATAAAATAAAATAAAATAAGAAAAGATGAAAACAAAAGTGGGGCGTAGCCCTTAAACCGATTTTAGGCCTTTGGAGGTATTGGGCTAGTGGGCTTAGTAGAAATGTCGAGGTTCGGTGCTCCGTGTCTGAATCGCTTTGAACCACCCGCTATGCCATGCAGTGTGGGCAGTTGCTAGTGTCTTTGATGTAGTGGCAAAGGCTCGAACATTGGCCACTAATTTCTTGATGTTTTGCACAAGCAGTGATGGACTGGCATTAGTTTTGGGAGCAGGAGTTTTGGGTGTGGATTGTGTTGCAGGTGAAGGCAGAGTATACACTTGGTCAGTAAAGGGTGCTTTGCTGCTTGATGGGGTACATTGGTGGCTTTGGAGTGGAAGCCTGGGGCTCTTCCATTTCTTCCTTTCCACTACCCTCCTCAGTCAACATTGGGGAGGTTTCTTCTTTCTTCTCCCATGTACAAACAACAAAACCAGTGTCTGAGGATTCAAAATTTTCTATCAGCCCTTCTTGTAGCTCTTTGTTAGAGATTGCTTTCGTCTACATGGTGTCCCTTTCGAGGCACTCTTCACATGGGCTCTTTTCCTCTTGATGAATGTCTTAGGTGGTGAGTCTTGAAATGGAGGTTACGTAGAATGTCAAATTTATGATCAATTTCGCTTTAAATCATCAATTCTCTTGTCTAGAGCTCTCCCTTTGTGTCGATTTTGCTCTCCATTATGTGATTTTTTTTTATTGTGGACATTCCTTTCCGCTCCTCTATAAGTATCCACCGATTTGCTCCAAGTTCGATGTGCTTCCTCAGGCGAAGGGATAAATTTGTGGTAGTTGTGGTGGTGAGGAGTTGAAGCATAATATGGAGGAGCCGGGAGGTGTATATGGATGTTCGATTCCCGCCCAAGGAATTTGTGTGGTTCCCGACTAGGGTTGTAAAGCATTTTCATATGGTGCACGGGAACCATGTAGGAAAATTGCACTCATTCATGGAGGGTTTATATAGTCCCTCATGGACCTAGATGGGTTTGGATTTCTCTCAACTGGTTGTTGATTCTGCCATGGAAGGTGTCTATAATCCCTCATGGACATATATGCACCATGGTTTCTCTCCATAGGGTATTGACTGTACTGCTCTCCCTCTAGGTGTTCCATTTGATCACAGTCAATTTTCCCACCCGGAGCACATCTTGAACTACCTTCGAGAATTTTTAATCCACGAAAATGGATTCTACTGACAAGCGAGAACCTTAACTGATCTATGACAACTTTTTTTTTTTTTTTTTTTGAAATGAAACTAAAAAATATGACAGTGAAATATAAAAGAAATTCACCAAAACTTGTGATGAGGATCACAAGTGTTCAACAGCTCATCAAATGCACTTAGACACCATCGAGGCGGCGTCGTTTGATTTGTGCCCGCATTAGGTGTATTGGAATCCATGAAATTTATATCTAGCTCCCTGCTGTAGTAGCAAAATATACTGCAGTATAGCGGCTCTAGTGTCGAACACAAGGATGGGTTTTCTTTGTACAAATGATTTACAGTGATTCAAAAATGGTGAATTTCAATTTGGATTTTAAGGTTTTGTAAAAACAGGGGTGTTGGTTGTTCACAGGCTGAAACTAAAATAAGAAAAAATGTAAAATAGAACCCCTTGAAGTGTCGGGCCACTGGTTTAGGGTTTTAAGGCACTAACATGTCCTCGGGTCTTTTTCCTCGCGTTGGGAGGATGACATATAGTCAATTCCGGCCAGGATCTTCATTGGCTTTAAAACCCTAAACCACAAAATTTCCCTTCTTTGAAACATAGCATTTAAGCGTATTTAGTAATAGTGCTCTAGGCTTTGTGTATGGACATGGTATTTTGACTATTTATGAGAATTAATTATTATGATGATTTGCATGTTTATTCTATATAATGTCCTTGAATAATATTATTAATTATTCTAAATATCCCTAATCGTTTATTGTTATGGGAATAACAATGAATTAAGATTAGTATAAAGTTTGATTGATATTCATGGGATGAATATGTGGCTATGAGATACAAATCAAATTTATATATCTATTTGTTGAGAACAAATATTGGACGGGCAGAGTCTTGAGATTAATACATGGATCAAAGTCATAGTAATCTCTAATAGTTGTGTCATTAAATCCTTTGACTGAGATCGCTATAGTTCTCAACATAGAATATTGTGTTTTGATATAATCAAGCGTTTTCTTTAATCGGATGACTATAAAGGTTATACTTGAACATAATAAAATTATGTAGTGAGATATGACAATTAAGATGGAATTTGTCCTCTTATTATAAGAGATATATATCTGCAGGTCCCCTCGACAATTGAGACTAAGAAATGTAGTCGTGCTCAAATGAATTGATGGAGATCAATGTCATTTGTTTAGTCGATCTAATTGGGTTTGAGTATTAAAGATAGAGCGATATAAGGTTGACTTTGTCCATGCCTTATATTCTATCAAGATATCATGAGACAAAGTTATGTCATTAGCGCTATATTAGGTTGTCTCGGATCATGAGCTTTTCATTTAGCAGGTAGTCATAATGTCTTGCTAGAGGCCGCCTTATGACTTGTAGGATAAAATGTGATTTGGGCCCCTCTTTTGCAATGTTAATTGAACCTATAAGTCGCACATTAGAGCGAGAATAATACTTGATTTATAGTTTCACTCTCTGTAGTAATTTAAAATGATGAGATTATTACAAATTACAAATAACATAAATAGTTGTTATTTAAATTCGAATTTAATTTTGAGAAAGTTTAAATTCGTGATTTAAATTATAACAAATAATTAATTTGTTATATTTTCTTATTGGATAAGGAAATAATCTGTAAAGTTTTTTTTTGGATGTGAATTTAAATTGTTATTATTTAAAAGAGTTTTAAATATATAATATAAATTCGTTTCCTTATCGATAGAGTTTGAATTTAAATTGTTATTATTTAAAGAGTTTTAAATATATAATAATAAAGTCGTTTTGACTTAACCCTAGCAGACTTATATAGATATATATATGTGAGACATATATATTTTGTAGTAGTCGTCTTTTACTCTAAGAACAACCAAAACAGAGAGAAAGAAAAGAAAAACCTTAATTTCGTTTTGAGAAGACGAACCTGAACTAGCATTCAACAAGATCGTTCTTTATTTGTTCGGTATTAAATGGATACTTGTAGGGTGGTCGCTTTTTGAAGCGGCACCTTTGAAGATTCGAATAAGCCAAGGCGAGACTTTGAAGCGGCGAATCGATCTACAAAGAGGTAAGTTTCGTTTACCCTTCACCGGTTTATGAAACGCATGTGATCCTTGAGTGGGTTAAGGGATGAAATTTTAAATTCCATTTGCATTTATGTTCAATCAGTTGGATATTACGCAGTAACAAGTGGGCATAAATGTCCCTAATGGTGATAACATATCTCAAACACCTACCCTACAGTAACTAACTGGATAACAGTGGATCTAGTGATAAGCATCCACTATAACCAAAAAGCTTGCCAAATACACATTAGTGAGGGTGTGCCTAGAAGATTTTAACCTAAGGTGAGAAGCAGGAACGCAAATACCAATAACTGCATACATGAAAAATAGTAGAACTTGAAGCTTACCTCAAAACTGGTACCGAATGGCCTTCCTCTTCAAGGATGAGGGAGGTTTAGCCGAACATCCTCCGAGTTGTCATCCTCGGAGGGTGTTTGGCTGCCCAGAAAATGGAAAAGAAAATGAAGGAAAGTGAAGCAGAGAAGAGCAGAAGCGGGAAAGCTGAAAGCTTCTCCCAGAGGTATTAATCGGGTGATTGAGTTGATGAAACGTGTCACCTCGATTCCGGTCGGCCGTTAGAATCGAGACCGGTTTTCGAGGTGCGAAACCTTATCTTGGGACTCTTTACTTTTTTTTTTTTTTTTCGAGAAGCCTTATACTGTGGGTATACAAACAATTTTGGCATTAACCAAAATCATTTACATATACAAAGGGACTACCATCGGAGTGGTATCCATTAAAATCTATACATATGCTAAGTCCATTTTCTTATACAAATACATATACATGTACATATCTAATACAAACATCGAGAGATCATTAGGCAGTCTTTGGTGAGCACCTCTACGAGATGGCGCGTCGCTGGCGGTGTGGAATCATCATGTCCTCTTCATCTCCTCGCCCGGTACGGATTGAACACGTGCTAAACACTACATAGTGGGAACATATAGACAGTAACGACCAATAACAATAATCGCCGTCACTATCTTTTTACATTTACTTTTCCTTATGCAATTAACGAAGCCTATTGTTATGTGACTTCTAACTCATATCATATTATACATGTAGATTTTATCCTTTTTAGATTCCATATCATTTTCACGGTCGTATCACATCCATGTGTCATGTCTTTTACAAGTTTCAATTCATATCTTCTACATGTATGGCATGTCAGATCATATTCAAAATAAACTTATACATATACAATGGCCAGTCGGAACAGGTCAAGTCATATAAATTTCTAAAATACGAGATTGTCATACTAATACCCCGTACATATTAGACTCACTTATCACTATCACGGCGAAGCCATTAATCAACTCCCTTTAGAAATTACGTTTCATGATGGGATGCGGGTTTAAAACATTTTGTTTCATTATATTAAATTTTTCATTTTCAAAAGTGTCGACCGAATCCCAGAGCTTGACAGGTTAGGCGGATCAAGCTGGCTCGGTTTACTCTGACATTTTCAATCAAAACATTTTGTTTCGTTTTATTAAATTTTTATTTTCAAAAGTGTCGCGACCCAAATTCCCTACTTGACCCGATTGGCGGATCCAAGCTGGAGCCCGGTTTACTCCGACATTTTCAATTATCTTCCCAAAACATTTTGTTTGTGTTATTCCATTTTAAACTTTTTAATTACGCGAAAACACTTCTTTTCGGGCAATCCCATAATCATTTACAAAATAATACCTTTTTACTATATATGTGTAATGTGAAAGATACTTAAACAAATACAATTTTCAATACCGTTGTTTCGCTTTTCGGTTTGTGATTTCACATATGGCTATAGAATTCGACATTCACGACATATTCAGTTGGTGAATCCTGTCATGTTTGTCATTCAGTAGCAATGTGGTTTCCATTTAACAATTACCATTTCACATATGGCTATAGAATTCGACATTCCGCAGCTTGGTCGGTTGGTGAATCCTATCATGTTGTCATTCATTAGCAATGTGGTTTCCATTTAACAATTACCATTTAACGAAACATAAATTCGACATTCCACGATAGATTCAGTTGGTGAATCACATCTGTTTGTCATTCGTGTAATGGTTTTCCATTTAACAATTAACATTTCACATATGGCTATAGAATTCGACATTCTGACATCGGTTAATTGAATCTGTCACATTTGTCATTCGGTAGCAATAATGGTTTCCATTTAACAATTACCATTTCACATATGGCTATAAATTCGGCATTCCGCGGCCCAGTTCGGTTGGTGAATCACATCACATTTGTCATTCGAGTAGCAATGTGGTTTCCATTCTTTAATTCTCATTTCACATGGCTATAGAATTCGACATTCCACGGCCAAATTCAGTTGGTGAATCCTGTCACACATTTGTCGACCGGTAGCAATGTGATCTCACATTGCTTAATTCACGGTTACCTTCATGACGAATTCAGTTGGTGAATCATGCATATCGGTCATTAAATAAAAATGTGATTTCCGCTCAAACTTATAATTTCCTTCATGGTCGATTGGTGAATCCGTCATGTCGGTCGATCAATGTCACATTTCAAATCAATTTACTTTTATGCGGTAATTTCACTTATAGTTCAATACATGCACACATGCATATGTGTGACAAACATATCGAATAGCAATAATTCAAATCAATATATACGTACACATATGTATATTTCACCAATAAAACTCATAATCGATCATAATCACATTTCAATTCCAATTTCACTTCGTATTATCTTTTCAGATAATACTCAATCCTGTACTTATTTCATATACTCATTCACGTACTCATTTCATATACTCATTCCTTATACTCATTCACGTATACTCATTCATATGCTTATTCATATATTCATTCACGTATACTCATTCATATATTCATTTACGTATACACATTCATATACTCATTCACGTATACTCATTCACATACTCATTCACGTATACTCATTCATATACTCATTTATATATTCATTCACGTATACTCATTCATGTATACTTATTCATATATTCATTCACGTATACTCATTCATATATTCATTTACGTATGCACATTCATATATACTCATTCATATACTCATTTATGTGCTCATTTCATATACTCATTTACGTATACTCATCCATATTTTCTTGTCCCTCAATGAATCTATTTTACTTAGAAATTGGAATCAATCCAATCGGATCATCCAAAATAAAGTTATGGCATTTTCATGCCAACTAGTCAATTTACTGATTACACTAGGGATAGTTTGTATTACTCATTTTTCCGGGGTTATAACTTCATGTTTGACACTTTATCTTTGTACTCTTTTAAATCTAAGGTGCTAAGGGTTCTATTCCAACTAGAATCACCCAATTTGGAGCACCGGAACTCAAGTTACGTCCAAAACAACCCGGACTACTCTATGATCAAAACTGAAACAGAATTTGGCTTGTACATGGTCCCAATTTGAGTGAATTTTTAGGCCACTTAGAATCAAAAATTTTCGATGCCTATTTCTGGATGTTTGGTTCTCCTTGAAGTCTATTTTAATTAGCCACTTGAATCACTCAAATCGGATAAGAAATGAGTACGTTATGTCTAAAATACAAAAACTGGTCGAAATAGAGAAGGGTGTACCGGTACATGTCTGACCTGTATCGGTACAGGTTCAGTTCTGGAGGGGTGTATCGGTACATGTTCAAGGTGTACCGGTACATGTCACCCGAAAATGCCCAGAATGTGTGTTTTCTCCCATTTTTCCATATTTTTCCATCCCAAACCAACTCTATACTTCATACACACATCAAAACCATTTCATATTCATCTTGTAACCTCAATTATACTCAAATAATCTTTCAATGGATATCTTTCTTCAAAAACCCTTCATGACTTACTCTCAAAGCAACTCTAATATGGGTAATAACCCATACATAAACCAAACATGATGATTAGTTAGGGTTTGTTCTAAACCCTAACTCAATTATTCTCAATTAAACCATGAATCCAACCTCAAAGGGAGGATTATATACTTTCTTGTGCTATTTAAGGTTTACCTGACCATACTTTCCATAATTTTAAGGTTAGGATAAAACCCTAGAAAAATCAATTGAAGAAATCCTTATCCAAGGTTGTTCCATACAACCCAAAACATATATTCATGTTAATAGTCATAGTTCCATACCTTTTTGGCTTTGTTTATTCTTCTCTCTTCTTCTCTTCTCTTCTTGCTTTCTCTTAACCTTAACACTTCTCTCTTTTCCTCTCCCCTCTCTCTCTCTACGGTTTGGTCTCCAAAATGAGGCCAAATTTGTCTCAAATCCCATGTTTGTTAAGGCCATGTTTGGCCAAGACAAGAAAACCCATTTTTTGCTTTTAACTTTTCATTTTTGCATTTTGGTCCCCCATTTCTCTTCCATTTGCACTCTAACTTATTAAATTTCTATTTTTGGCATCCCATCTTTTCACAATTTCCATAATTGCATATCAACTTATTGATTTATGCCATTTATGTCCTCAAGTGGTAAATGACTAATTTACCCTTGGCTTTATGATAAATTTCCGGGTCTTATCGTTTAATTTCCCGAAAATTCCTATTTAGCTTATAATATACCCTAAACAAGTTCGAAAGCGCTATGGCATATTTCGGGTGTTCTGACTTGGCCCGAGGCTTATATATGCTCGAGAACAAGAGTACAAACCCAAAACCAAAAGCTATTATGAGGATAAGAATTTGGAAGAAACAAAAAAAAACATCAAACGTCAAACGGTGAGCGATTAATACGGGAGGTGAGCGGTGGCGAGGTAAATGAAGCGATTGTGCGGGAATTTCTGCATCTCCAAATTCTCTGCATTTTCTGCTCTTCTTTCCTTCTCGTCTCTAATCTGCAATGTTGAGTTTGACTCGAATTCTTCGTGCTTGGATCGACTCAACAATTTTAGCCTGACATTCGCAAAAGCGCAAAATTTGCCACAAATCACGTCGATGGGAACAACGGGGACATGCGTGCAAATCGGGTTAATTACGCTGATTAGTACATAAAAAATGCTCAAAACCTTAAATAAACAGAGTTCAAAATAGCACTTTTTGAGTACTAATCACCGATCCGAGGGTTTCACTGTTCACGTGAATTGTTGTGTGATTTTGTGTGGTTTGGGTGATTCAAAATGAATTTCTTGATTTGTTAATTAGCCAATGTGAGCTAATTTTTGTGTTATTAATTGTGAATTGAATAACATGAATTGTGTAAATTAATTTTGTTAATATATACATGTAAAATATATTAGCATGAATTGTTTGGAATTGGCATAATGCATTCCATATGCACTAAGGCACCCTAGAACGATAGGTGTGAGTGTGTGACACGAAAATGAAAATGGTTGTGAAAGGAATTTCAAGGATGATTTTCTGAAGAATTGCCTTGGAGAGTTGTCCAATAGTTCATCTCGGAGGCAGACCCATGGCTGTTTCGGAGAATTACCCAGCAATTCACCTCGAAGGGTTGTCCAATATTTTTACCGAAACTCGGTAGTAAGTTTTCGAGAACAAAAAGCTTTTGTTTTGAAAACTGTATTCTTGCTCGCATTTAGCTTAGGCATGTGTGAGGGAGTCGATGAGGACTCGAGACATGGGATTGGGCATGTAGACATTCAAGTAGGATCATGTATTTTCTTGAGTGTGTTTAGTTGTCATGACATGTGCACTTAGGTGGGGAGTAACCCATGTAGGAAATTATCACTACTGGGCATTGCTCACCCTGTCGAGGGATCACTATTTCAGGAACAGGGAGTGTATAAGAGGGCGGCGCTCACTAGAGGCCGCGTTTTAGAAGAAAGCCGACATGTGGCTTCGGTATTCATTTTGTATAACATGTATTAAAAGTTTAAATTTTGATATATGTTTTATTAAAGAGTAATGTATTAACTCTTGAACTATGGCAATATAGTTGGTATTATTTTTTATGAGTATTGATGTATGGGCCCAAGTGGCCATTTTTACTCATGTATAGGTCTCATAATATGAGACACAGGTATTCCGCATGTTGACAGGTTGTCGAGACACCCCAGATTAAGGGTGTCTGACTTAGTATCGAGCTTAGGTATCACGAATACCACAGGCTTGAGGACTTGGGCCAGGCCATGGTCATTAAGGAGAGCACCACAACTCTCAAAAGGCTCGACGTTAGAGTTTAGGTAAAGCATGTGATTACCTAGGTAGTCAATAGACAGGATTAGAATCAATCGCATTTACTGCGGTTTTATGTGATCGGGTGTATAATACGGATTGCTGCGTATGTTAAAGGATTTGTGCGCTGGGTGAATAGCACATAGGAAAAAAAACGTGGTCGAGAGAAATTTTTCCCCAGGTTTTACAACAGTAAAATGTGGAAAAATATTTAAAAATAAATATTTTTGGTTCTATATCAAGACATTATATATATATATATATATATATATATATATATATATATATATATATATATATATATATATATATATATTTATATATTATATTCGTAAATAGTCGAACAAAGGAAAAATAAAATAAAATAATTTTTTTGTTGAATATGACGTCTCTATTATATGAATCATTGTTCACAGATTACCTATGAATGTATGGACGTTGTGTATGAAATATTTTCTAAGATGTGAATAAGGTCCCTGGTTGTGTTTACACCTTAGAGATAATCGCAGATTAGAATCTTAATCCTACATTCGATATGCAGATGGCTAGTCGAGGGCGAGGACATAGGGTCGGCCCACTGGTACCGGGTCGCACCACCAGTGATTTGGACCAATGTGCCTTTACAGAGGTCAGATCGCGCGCATCGCTATCAGACAAGCTAGTGCAGCAGGTAGCTAGGGAGGTCCGAGTAACCTCTAAAGGTTCAGGGCACATCATGCTCCGATATTTACAGGGGGGGGGGAGATCTAATGGTGGCAGACAATTGGTTCTTGCGTGTCGAGAATATCGGGTTACATGAGATTGCCTCATACGATCAGATCGATCAACTATGATTCCACTAGAGGCAGCCTATACGGAATCGGGCAACAATTTCAGAGATCTGCAGGCAATGACTTGGGCAGAAGTTCCACGATCTTTCACGGGCAATTACGACACCGCCTGCCACGTCAAGGCTTAGGAGTTCCTAGAGCCGGGCAGCAGTGGGGACTATGATCGGTCGAGTATGTGGCTAGATTCAGCCGAGTTTGAATTGCTACGATGGATCACGTGGCCGCGGACATGGCCAAGGTCGTGAGATTCGAGAATGTGGGTCAAGGTCCATTCAGATTGAAGGACTTCGCTAAAAGACATTGACTATGGTTGGGACCGCCCGACCATGCAGAGAGATCGAGGATGCACGGCACTCTGATACGAAAAGCAAGGAAAGAGGAAGGAGAGCTCGGCCTTCTTCTAGTCTACGAAAGAAGCAAGAGGGCTTCTATTTCACGTATTCCAAGGTCACACCATCCGCCAAGGACAGACTGGGGCCTAGTTAGGGTCGGGCATGGTGTGCTACCTAATGCTAGCAACCTGACATATAGTGAGGAGGGATTGCCCTTAGAGATGTGGGATCCGGTGGTTTCGGATGTGTGAAAGGATGAGTCCAAAAAATCATTAGATTTTTAATTCATTTTCTCAAAGATACTTAGATAAATGATTTAATTGCAGAAAGTGGATAAGTAACTCAAATTTCATTTTAATGTGAAAATATGTTATAAACTCAAATCTAGTAAAATCGTAAGAAATCACTGGCAGTTAGTAATTGAGGTCACAATCGAAAATTTAAGCTCCGAGGCTAACGCTCGCTGCCGCAAATCTCCAAGTCACGACATCAATAGATCTCATTCAAGAAGAAATAGAAAACTTGAACAAGTGAAGTCGTGACTCAAGAAGGAAGTCATGGCTAAAGAAAACGGTCGAGACTAAAGGAAATAATCAAGGAAGAGTCTGTCGAAGATCACCTCGATGTCGCTGCATACACCAACAAAAGAAATGATGTCGCGACACCACTCAAGTCGCGATAAGGATTCGTCTCTATTAAGCCACCGTGAGAGGTTTTTGCAGTTAAAGAGTCGCAACTAGCTTTTAAATAAAATGTCTATTTTCTGTGTCGCATATCATTCTGATGTCGTACATATACTACAGAAAGATTTAAGGTGCAACCAAATAGAGTTTAGAAGGAGGTCAACTGTGAGCTAAATAGAAGCACTTTGCCAGGAACCGAACTCATAATTCTCTTACAAGTCAAGGATCAAATGATGTCGCTAATTAATTCATTAAGGTCACGACCAAGAAAAGCTGAGCAGAAAGAAATTGATGTCGCGACGCAGTAACCGAGGTCGCTACATCAACAATCGGGCGAATGAGGTCGCGACTCACAAACGATGTCGCTACTCCTCATCGATCAAAGGCGCTGCAAGACAAACCGGTTGCAACTTAAAAAGAAGCTTTCACCGATCTAACAATCAAAACAATCCATGTCGCGACATCATCTCAGGTCATACAGGACACTCTGTCGGGGCTTTTTTTCCTGATTTCCACCGGAGCATTTTAAAGGTTCGCCCAAATTTTTGAAAGATGGGCTGGTAGTTAGAAGAGTAAAGAAAGTTTCCTGCCTTTCACTAACGTGGGTGCGGAGAAGGTTATAACTCAAAGGTATATTTTAGAGTAGATTTTTATTTTATTTTATTTATTTTTATTTTTTTGGTTTTGAATACGCGAATTGTGCAAAGACGAGTAGAGCTGGATTTTTAGTTCTATTATTTTTCTTAAGTATTACCGCGATGAAAATTCTACGAAATCTGCATCGGTATCCCTCAATCTATTTTTTCGCTTTATTGCAATTACAGTGGTTATGCGGATCGGTGCTCCATTTAATTCGCAATGCACACTCTAACAGCTCGTTGATTTGATTTACATTTAGTTACAATTTCTTTCCACAACAATGGAGAATTAATTGGTTCTGGTTTTTACTTAATCTGTCGTTAATGGATATTCCCAATGGTAGTACCTAATACCACGAGGGAATGTATCTTACTCGATATCCAGATGACCAAGGATGTTAGACTGAGATTCCCGAGTCGAGAGACATTCTTTTTCCGGTATATCGACTACCATTGACGAACTCACAGCTCCGAGAGTTCATTTTGATAAATCCCCTATTCGCTTCATAATTGAAGTCGAGGTGTATTTAACAATATAAATAATCGCAGAATTCACTTTAATCTATAAAGTTCCAATCCCCTGTTAAATTAGATCTAATCAAGGGAAAGGGATAAAACCCATAGATCGAGGTTTGAGCCACTACTCAAGTAGTAGAACCTTCAAGGAATCCTCGAGGTGTAAAGGTGCTCACACAATGTGAAACGGGTGTGAAGTATGGAGAAAGAAAAATACCTTATCTTACAAGAGAGTTTTTTGGAATACAGTAACTAGTTTGATCTTTGTCTTCTTTGTAGAGAAGCAAGGATATCCAATCAAAGAATATGAGAAATTCAATTCCAATAATTAGGAAATTCGACAATAACCAGATCCATACATAGAAATCGTATAATGGGCTTAAGTGGCCGGAATTGACTGTTCTCATTGTATTTCATTGATAGTTTTCGCTTTCAGGAAATCGATTCAATCCATTCATTTGTATATAATTTATTTTCTATTCATTTACTTTTTTTAGTTTAGTTTGAAACATGGTTCACAGATAGATTTTTAATTTTGTATCGTGTAGATAAAACCTTCATCGTGAGTTTCTGAGTCCAAATAGTATGGAATTTTAGTAGTCGTTAGTTGATCTATACCCGCTTATCAATATCTCGTGGGAATGTATACTGACTTACATTCAGATTTACTACTTGTATGACTCAGGCACTTGCAAGTGTCATAGATTCGAACCCTTTATATTTAAATCATGAACATTAAGAGAAAATTATTTTATCAAGAACTTATCCAAAGGAATATGTGCAAGAGAAGTGTAAGGCTCTCGTAGCTATGTTAATTCGAGGGTTTTAGTCTATAGAAAAGGCAAACAATAGTCCCAAATAGCTGGAACAGAAAGGATACAAAGATATTCCTCTATGCCTCCCAGATGCCGCAGGAGCCAAAAGACGCTTGTGGAGCCGCACAGCACCCCACAGTGTGCCAGGAGGCGTTATGGGGTTTAGCAGAGACGAGGGCCCACAAAAGTGTGGACGTCAAGAGTTCAGGTACAAGCTAAGCCATCACACCACCGATGAGTCGCCGGATCAGCCGCCATATGGCGCAGATTTTCCTATCTCGCCTATAGGCAAGAGTTATTTGATTCCCAAGGTTTCGCATTCATTCATCGTTGCATCGCCAGATAGAGTCATTAGGAGGGAGCCTGTGGTGAGTTCTCCCTAGGGATTGGCCAGGCGAGGATAGGGATGATATACCAGTGGCGAGTTAGAGATCTCCTCGGATTCTACTCATAGCGACCTGAAACATGGACATGTCGAGTTTGATGTCATCCTTAGATGGATTAGCTTGCTAACCGATGTGCAGTCAAGTATCGATTATGAGCATAGGAGGGCTACCGCCTAATTAGACTCGCACTGTGGTCAGATTTCAAGGACAAGATGATAGTCTTCGCCTTATTAAAGTGTGGCTTCCAGCTCCAGTGGCGACTGGAGGGCTGGCTAAAGCTCCGCCCCTTGGAGTGACTCGAGGTGAGACCGGACTTACATCTACCTCGTAATTGGTGAGTGAGGATGTTTTTCCTGATGATACCGGATTGCCACCAGAGGGTTGTAGACTTTAAAAATGAAGTTACACCTTATTTCATTTCATCTCATGACTCCGCAGACAGATGGCACGCTTAAGCCGGGGCAGAACCAGAGTCCGGGCAAATGGCAGCAGTCACCATAATGATTAAAGCCGGCACTTCACCATGGGGCGCTTCGGATTTATTTGTGAAGAAGAAGGACAAGACCCTTCGATCAGGTAATACTCATCGACAGCTTGAACAAAGGTTACTATCAAGAATCGATACCCATCGCTTATGATCGATGACTTGTTTCGATCGGGTCAGAGGAGCGTGAGTCTAATATTTCAAGATAGAAATCTTCGTGACCGTTACCATTAGTCAAGGTTAGATATTTGATATCCCTAAGACAAAGATTTAGGACGCCATATGGAAAATTTTTATTACGTTGATGCCTCTTGATTAACTAATGCGCTAGCGACATTCACGGACTTCGTGCATGTGGTATTCCAACCCCATCGGGGACGCATTATTATAGTCTTTGTGATGACATTTTGATCTACTCACGAGGGAACATGAGTATCACTGAGGATTACTTCAGATACTGTTGGAGAGACAATCACTAGTCAAGTTCAGAGAAAAGTTTTAAGCACGAGGGCTGGGACAAATGCATCAAAGGTGTTGGAAGGACTCGCAGAAGGTCGAGGCCGTGATGAGTCGGGAGCCAAAGTCACCGAGATAAAGCCGATCGTTGGTACTACAAGAGATTCATTAAGGATTTCTCCCGATTAGCGGCACCTATGACGAGATTGACCCAAAAAGAGGTCAAGTTTGATTGGTATGACCTATGCGAGGAGGCATTCTAAGAGTTGAAGAGGTGGCTCACTACGGATCCTATCTTGATAGTCCCGAACAGGGGACAGGGGTACACAATGTATTGTGATGCCTCGAGGCCCGGACTGGGATGTGTCTTGATGACCTGAGGCAGTAGCTTATGGTTCCCACAATAAGAATCATGAGCACTACCCCACACACATGGAGCTGGCAAACGTAGTCTTCGCCTTGGAAGATTTGGCGTTTAGCCATTTATATGGTGAATGGGTCAGGTGTACTTAGACCATAAAGTCCATATATTTTCATGCACGGACTCATGAGGCAACGTATGGATGGAGTTCATAGAGGATTATGACTTCACTTTGATTACCATCCCCGGGTAAGGCAAAATGGTACGGGCGTACCCGCCAAGTCATGGGGATCATCGCTGCGATAAGAAGCTTCCCTGAGTGGCGACGCTGAGACCGCGACAAGCCAGGGCTACACACCGCAAGAAGGCTCAGTGGTACGCTGGGGAGTTTAGTAGCTACACCGCCTCTATCGAAAGTAGAGCGACGTCCTGTGACGCTGGAAGATAAGGTCCATCGTGATCGCATGTGACGAGGGTCGGACCGTCCACACGATGGTAGCTGTCTTGGTGATAGAGGACGTAAAGGGTTCCCGCTGATCGATTTGAGAGAGGGATTGGCGAGTTTAATCGCTTCGATTTTCATGTATCCAAGTGGTACCTAAGATTTACCGATCTTCGCCGCCAGATATCAAGCGATGAAGAGACACGTAGGGACTTTGCTCGACGATGTTCCCCACGACAAGAAGTTAAGGTCGAAGTAATCAAGGCCAAATAGGCTGGTCAACATTGAGGTATCGAGTGGGAAGTGGGAGCACGTCACATGGATTTTATGACCCACTTACACGGACACCCGCAAGGACAGATGCGATGAGTGATAGTGGGACCGGGCCATGACACGGCACATTTTCAGTCGTGCGATGACCTTCATTGGAGAGATTTTGCCTGGCTGTATTCGAGAGAGATGTCCGGCTACATGAAGTACCAAGATCCATAGTGCTCAGACAGAGACCAGGTTTACTACACACCTCTGGAAAAGTCTGTGAAAGGCCATGGGCACACCTGGGCCATCATGAGCACACCTTTCCACCCACGCCGCGAGAGGACTTTGATACAGTGTTAGAGGACATGTCAAGCAGCACGCGGCCCGGATCATAAGGGTAGCTGGGAAGAGTATTTTCCCTTAGTGGAATTCGCCTACAACAACAGTTATCAGGCGAGTATACAGATGGCACCGTATGAGGCACAGATCACCGATATGTTGGACCGAGGTGGGAGAGAGCTCCATCACTGGTCCTGATCTGATTAGAGACACCTCCGAGAAGGTGAGCTTGATACGACAGCGTCTTCTCATGGCTCAGAGCCGGTAAAAGAGCTATGCTGATGTACGACGTCGACCCTTAGAGTTCGAGGTTGGAGATCACATCTTCTCGGGCTGATGCCTAAGACAGAGAGGTCGTTCCAAGCGCGAGAAGCCATCGCCGAGGTTCATCGTCCTTCGAGATACCTCTGAGAGGGTAGGCAATCGTAGCGTACTAGTCACACACGCCCCAAAGATGTCAGGTTTCCACGAGTATTTCACGCCCCATGTTGAGGTACACTCCGCATCCAAACAAAAGGATCGGGAGATCGAGGTTTACACTCTGATGGGACCTTCTGAGAGGACCAGCAGCATTAGTGGATAATCGATCAGTTTTGACGCAAGACCGTGAGGCTAGCCAAGGTGTTGCGGTAGCACTGTGGGAGTGAGGAGTCAACGTGGGAGCGAGGACACGACAAAGGCCACCTATCCTTCTATTTGTGTGGATGAAGGTACATGGTTTAGTTTTTTAATACTTGTGACTAGTTTACATGCATGGTATAGTGCACGTGTAAACCCCAGTTTTTATCTATGGTCTCTGAAAAGTTAAAAGATGATTTCCTAGAGCGGTAAAATAAATCTCATACATTAGATTAATTGAATCTCAGCAAGAATAGAGAATTATAAATTAAGGTCATAATTAGTAACAACGCCTGCTCCGTAGCAGTATAATACAAAGACATGATGTTGTAGGCGTATTAGAGCACTAAGTGTCCCAATGTAATATTTTGAGATGGAATAGAAATGATAAATTACTTAACCCGGAATTTTGTGCTAGTGCAAGTGCATATAAAATGTATACTACAAAGGATATGTAAGTCATAAAACATGAGATGGGCCATAATAGAAGAAACAAGTTACAATTAAAATATTAAAAATTAAGGACTAACTTGAAATTGAAAATATTTGGTGCCAAGTAATAGCTATGATACAAACCAAAATCAGAATTTTGTCTCATTGGTTAGGGGGCAAACGTGAGGAGTGGAGGAGAATAGAGGGAAAGAAGAGCAAGGGAAGAGAAAGTGAGGAAGAAGAAGATGAAGATAGTCTTCCAGCCTATCCAAGCCTCAAATCTTCTCTCAAACCCTCTCCCAAGTCCTCTAACTCCCAAGTCAAGAACCAAGTAAGAAATTGGCTCATTCCCTTTTCTTTGCTGGAATTTCCAGCAGTGTTGCTGAAATTTCTTTTGCAGAATTTCACAGAAATACGTTTTGCACTAGAAATGAAAAATAAAACCCATGATTGTTATATAACCTAAGAGGATGTCAGGTAAATGGTAGATTAGGTTTGATTTATGGGCTGTTATAGGCTTGAGGAATCATTGAAACAAAATTTGTTTTTCACACACACAACTTAGCTTCAACCATGTTTTGAGTGAATTAGTGTTCAAATGAACAAGTATGTTTATGTGTGTTATGACCATACAGAGGTAAATAAGCCTTGAAATTTAGAGGTTTTGAAACCAAGTTTGAGAGAAAAAAAAAAAAAAAAACAAAGAGAATGTTATTTTTGAAGGAGTTGTTGCCTTCAAAATTCTTAAAACCCTGTTTTTGCTTTGGCTATAAATTCAAGTTAGAATCATCCAAAATGTGAATTGATTCCACTAGTAAAGAACCTTAAGAGATAGGGCTGTGTATTCTATAGAAGGACCAAGAGCAAATTGTGAGCTCTAAGGCCCCAAATATGGACACTGAAAGGTGAACTCGTGTAGCCTGCTGATTTTGCTCTGTTCTGGGTATGGTTGTAGTGTTTTGTCATAAGTGGAGTTTCACTCATCCAAATTGAGTGGTTCAAAATCTGAGCAAATAGACTTCCCCCAGGGGAATAAGTTATATGAAGGAAGTTCAAGCAAATTTTACCTCAGAGTGCCCTAATTATTTCCAAGTAGAGCTATGTGTGACTTGTTCTGCCAATTTGAGTAATCTGATATAAACAATAACTTGAGTTGGGACTAAATTGGTGATTCCAATTGAGAAGAAACTTTAGAACCATAGCTTCAACAGAGTGAAGAAACAAAAAAGGCAATTTCGTGTGACTAGAAGGTGATATAAGGAACCGTAGGGAAGAAGAACGGTTGAAAACTCGAGTCCCGAAAGGTTGCTACCACCTGCTCATGCAGGGCTGTCCGTTTGCGGTAAAATATAATGACCCAAGCCAGGTGAAATTAAACGACCGCGTGGGGTGATCCAAGGGTCGAAACAAACTTTACATAAAAAATCGGGATTGAGAGTCTCAAGGAGGAAACAAGTTAGGAGATATATAGAGAAAATTGTCTTGAATTGAGATTCTTGACCTTATAATTGAGAATTCAAATTTTCACTAGTAATGATGAGGAATATCAGGTAGGTGATAAGTGGAGCTATCGCCCACAGCCCCTAGAAGCTTGACTCGGGAGTGACGCTGCTTCAAGGTAGAAAGTGGTTCATTAATTTAGATCCTTTCCACCTCTATGTAATTGCTGATGTTGGTAATGAATATGATATTAAGTAATCTAAAAAGACAATATTTGAAAAGAGAGTTTGAAGTTTTTAAAATGAGTTAGATTTGATTTTGACACTAAGTAAATGTAGTTTTAAACCCATGTATATTCTCAAGATATAATGAGATTTATGCTATGTGACGATGCAAGAATTCCATTCGTAGTCGCCAATAGAGAAAAGAAGCAATTGTGTGACGATGCAGAAATCTTGCACGAGTCGATCAGTTTCATAGCAGCCAATATGCGTATACACCCGCACGAGTCAGTTAACGATAGTTTGCACTACGGTGGGTTTATGCAAGAAATTCCGCCGTAGTTGCCCAGAGTTTTAGCACTACACCATGGCGTGAACTGTAGACAGTTAGTTTCAAAGCTGGATATCTTTTAGCGCCCACGCATCGATGCAAATTCAGAACGAGGGTCAGATGACTTAGCAAGCTCATAATGCTATGCTAGTTTTAAATCGCCTGATACTAAACAATTAAGGATATGGCACAGGGTTTTTTGAAAGAAATCATAAAACAAATGATAAATTGTCATGTTAGCGTGATGTGATAAGTATATTTCTGCACTAACTTGTCACGTTCATTCTTATAGGCTAATTATATTCCATTAAAGTTAACATATCTACGTAACGTCATTTCATTTTTGTTGTCTATAGGTAATACTTAAGTCTCCTTATGATGTAAAAACTTTGTATAGATATTGAGTTATGTAATTGAACAATACATAATGATTTTGAAATTTGTATATTTGTAAATATTCATTTACCTATATATAAGGATGATCTAGATATATTCTACTTAAATTTGTAAGTTTGTATTTATAAACTAGGAATTAGAGGTTGATGTGGCATGTTGGTGGAAATATGATAATGATTATTGTAAGTTTGGGAATAGAAGTTGGGAGAAATTGATATTTCAGTAGCGGCCACTTCTGATGTAAATTTGGTTTATCAAAATGCAACTTCATATAAGCCATTAAAATTTTATAAAAGTATTTGAAATAGTGTTATGAAAATTTTATCACTCCTAATCCAATTAAAAGAAAATTTTAATTCCAGCCAACGCAGTAAAATTAAGTTATATAGAAAGCGAGGGTCACTTCCTAGATTTCCTTCGATCCTAATGTCGCCGAAAGTACCGCTGAGTGTTCAGACCCTGCACAAGAGTTTGTGGGATAAGGTCCGGAAGGGTCCTGGCCACGCCGTACATGCATGTTATTCAGCTGTGATTGCAGGCCACCTCGACGAAATTCTTTTTTAAGGAGGGAGAGACAAACTCTGAAAGTAGCACCCACTTTTTTGAAAAGGGCAAATGGCAATTTTGGCAAAACCAAAATTTTCTAGATCTGATTATTTGCCATCTACCTGAATCGTCTTTAAACTCAAATACCACACTCACTTAATTCATGAAGTCCTGAACACGCTTCTGAGGCACCAGCCAAGTCCCAAAAAACAGAATAAAAATGAGAGATAACGTGATGCACAAGGCTCACCCATCACATGTCCATTTGTCCTTTCTTAAGGCACATGCCAAATACTATTTGTTATGATGATATATTTAATGGTTTTAGATTAAGTTTATAACAAAATCAGTTCTAGGGAGAAGAGGGGATTTTAGGAAAGTGAAGAGACGAAACAGGAGGAATAAGGTCTTCCTCATTAATAACAAAACGTACATGTGAGATTCATTTTAGTATGTTATTACCTCCCCAACTCGCACCCACCGCTGGGTAGCGGCAGGCTAAGTGTAGTGGAGCGTGGACCAAGTCCCACTGGCCCTATGACACGAGCCAAAGCAGAGATTCAGCAAAGCCTTCTTCATGTTTAACAACTGCATGCCTACATGGAAGAAGCTCGCGTGTTCAACTCCAAAAAGCGAAACAAAGATGGTCCACATCATCAAATTAAACTGATCGACTAAGAGCCAAGGAGTTTTTGTAATTGTTGAATACGCTATTTCTGGAGTTGATTCGTGTTGATTCGCTGTTGATTTGATGCTATTTTCGAGCCGATTTAGTTAGTAGATTTGTTCCTCGATTTGGTCGCTATTTTGTGGTTTTATTTGGTGCTGATTTGTTCGATTTGGTGTCATTCTCGTGTTGATTGATTATTCTTAGATCATACCGATTTGATTCCCAAGCCTATCCCTAGAATTATCTTGCTTCCTTTTTTAAAGGTGTTACTTTAGAAAGTATATTAGTTTTCTGTTTTGGCCAAATATTTACTTTCCTTTGTAATGAATATTTAGTTTTATTCTTCATATTTTTCGCCTATTTAAAGGTCATATTTCCATATTATTCAAGTTTTGAAGGTCAGAGTAAAATTGAGAGTTTCAATTTCTCTTTGGTTCTTTGAAGAACTCCTTGAACTCCCATTCATATCTGGCTCATCAAGACTTTTATCAATCTGATTCCATCACCGATTGTGGCGTCCTCAGATATACAAGTGTCTCGCCTTCCTGCTATAAGCAACTGGTCAAGGTCATCCATCCAAGCCATATTAGAGCTGCCCTTCTCCAGCTATCTGATCACTGCCCCCTACAAGTCGACGTGGTTCGTGATCATTTGGTATCGTAGCAACATGCTCTATTTGGGCTTGCCTATATTTTATTATTTTTTTTTTCTTTGTCCGAACCATCTTAGTCACCGCTTATCCATATTCTCTCTAAATTCCGCTCGCGAATTTCATTCTACAACCACATCTACTTCATCTCAAGTCCTACTTTCTTCATTCTCACCTGATATAATTTTTTTATCGCTTTTTTTAGTGAACTGCTCCATCCTGAAGTTAAAAAAAAATAATTAGTTGAAAATCCTGGCTGAAAAGAAAAAAGCAAAAAAAGAGTTTAGAAGCCTAAAAAAAAACTGAAAAAATCCTAAAAGTTTATCATCATTCTAGTTTCTAGCAATCCAATCCCACCATAGTATAAAAAAATACTAAAAAGAAGTTCAAATATTGGTTAACGCCACCAACCGCCCTTTCTTCTTTGATATGTTTTGATTGAATTTTCTAAAAATCAGATTTGTTTGATTAGTTCCAAAAGAACTAGAAGAATTCTCGAGTGGAAAAGGCAAGAGGTCGTGATTAATAGAGTGAGAAAAGCTAAATATATCAGGAAACACGAGTTTAACCTGGTATAACAATCATTCTTCAAGTGAAACCCGTGAGCGAGTGATTTGTGAGGGGTCCCACTTTTTTTCTAACTGTTTTTGCAAGATCTATGTCAAACAACGATCTGAAGGTAAATAACAACAAACACAAATGGGCACAAATGGAATACAATACATAATAAGTATAATGGGATACATAACATATGGTAGATAAAGGGCACATTACACATATATATATGTTCTTCGATATGCTGACATGAAGTTCATTATGCAGGCCTTAACCAGCGAAGTACAGAGAATGTTTAGTCAATTAGAACAATCTACGAGAGGGAGCAAAGTTTCCTGAGTTGATCTACTCAAACCCTCCCATGGCGAGAAGGAGAGGGCCTCAGAAGAGGCAGCACTAAGAAGAGTATGACTAGAGGAGACTTTAAAGATTTATAATGGTTATGATTCAAGTTAGTAGTCAAAGAGGTGGGGCCGTAGTGACATAGAAGATAGGAATCGGAAGATAATAATTTGGGAAACATTAAGATGAAGATTCCATCTTTCCAACAAAGACAATTTTAAAAAGGATCTTGAATGAGAGAACGGTCGAAAGGGTTTTTGATTGTCGCAATTATTCCTCAAAATAAGAAGTGTGAAGTCATTGCGTATAGAGTTCCGGGATTATTCCATAAGAAAGGGACCAACTAGTGTTGGAATAAGAGACTAATATGAGCCATCTGGAAACATGTAAAGAGATGAAGAGGGTGATGCGAAGATATTTGTCCTGGACTTACTAATATCGAATCAGACAACAAGTTGCAAACCCGAGGTGCTGCAACCGAGGTGTGAGGAGTATTATAAGGATGGAGGTTGCAATATTAAAAGCCAATATTAAAGAAGATCGAGAGGCTACCATGGCAAGGTTTTAGTGGTTTAAACCTGGAGATTCAAAATCGGTGAACTTGCAACATTATGTGGAGCTGGAGGATATGGCATATGGCCATCAAGATTGAGAGAATCAATGGTATGAGTGTGAAGAACACACGCTCTGGCCAATCTGTCCAAGTCTATCTATGTGGAAATCGAATCATGAAAAGGAAGAGAAGCACCCAACGCCGCAAGGCTTCAAAACAATTAAAAACAAGAGGGGAACAAACTAAGAAACCAAGGTAACCCGATTTTCTACCATTCTAATCACTGATATTATGTGTTTTAAATGCCAAGGTAGGGTCATATTACAGTCAATGTCCAACAAAAGAGTCATGGTGATGCGGAGACCCGATGGTGAGATTGAAACGGACAATGAGTCGAGTTGTGATTCTATGCCATCCTTAGAGGGATGCGGAGTGATGAAGTATGCTATCCAAGGGAGAACTAATGGTGACGGAGGGCCTTAAGTGTGCAAGCTAAAGAAGATGACGAGATACAACGGGATAACATTTTTTCACACTAGGTGCCACGCGTCAGAAACAAGGTAGTGTGATCATTGATGAGGGGAAGTTGCACTAATGTTGCTAGCACAACCATGGTGGAGAAACTAGGAATGCCCGACATGTGTAAGCATCCTCGACCTTATAAATTGCAATGGTTGAATGATAGTGGGAAGGTAAGGGTGAATAAACAAGTGTTAGTCTCTTTTAGCATTGGGAAATACAAAGATGAAGTTTTGTGTGATGTAGTTCCAATGCAAGTTGGACACTTGTTATTAGGAAGACCATGGCAATTTGATAGGAAATTTCAACACGACGACTTCACCAATAAGTACTCGTTTGTGCACAACCAACGGACCGTCACTCTTGTTCCTTTGACACCAAGTCAAGTTTATGAAGATCAAGTAAGGTTGCAAAAGGATAGTGAACAAAAGAAAAAAAGTGAAAAAGAGAGTGAACAAAAGAAAAAGAGTGAAAAAGAGAGTGAACAAATGAAAAGTGAAAAAAGAAAAAACGTGAAAAGATAGTGAGAAGCGAAAGAAAGAAGTGACAAAATGCAAGTGGCGAAAATTTAAAAGAAAAGAGGAGAAAAACCAACTATGCAAGGGAAATTGAGGTTAAGAAAGCATTGTTCTTAAAGCAAGCCTACGATTGTACTTTTATGCAAAGAGGCACTTTTTAATACTAACTTGACTTAACACTTCTTTGCCTAGTTCTATTATCTCACTTTTGCGGGAATTTGAGAGATGTCTTTCAGGAAATCCAGGAATGGATTACATCTATCAGAGGATCGAACATCAAATTGATTTTTCCCTAGTGCTGCCATTCGACCAGGCCCGCTTATAGAAGTAATCTGAGGAGACAAAGGAACTCCAGCGAGTTGGTGAATTGATGGAAAAAGGGATATGTGAGGGGCAGCTTGAGTCCATGTGCCGTTCCGGTTATTTTGGTTCCTAAGAAGGATGGGACATGGAGGATGTGTGTTGATTGCCGAGCCATCAATAACATAATAGTAAAGTATTGTCATCCCATTCCTTGGTTAGATGATATGTTTCATGAGTTACATGGTTCTTGTATCTTTTCCAAAATTGATTTGAAAAGTGGATATCATCAAATTAGAATGAAAGAAGGTGATGAATGGAAAACTGCTTTCAAAACAAAATATGGGTTATAGTGGTTAGTTATGCCTTTCGGATTAACTAAATGCACCTAGAACTCATGAGACTAATGAACCATGTTTTGCGTGCTTTCATTAAGAAGAATTGTGGTTGTCTATTTTGATATCCTCATTTATAGAAAAACTTAGATGATCACTTGATTCATTTTAAAATATGTTTTGGATGTGCTTGAAGAAAGATTGTTTGCTAACCTTAAGAAGTGCACATGTTGCGGATAAGCTTTGTGTTTCTTGGTTTTGTTGTTAGTGCGAGGGATCTGGGTTGGTGAAGAGAGAAGGTTAAACGATTAGTGGCCAATCCAACAAGTGTGAGTAAAGTTCGAAGTTTTCGTAAGACTTACTAAGTTTTTCACCAGGCGGTTTGTGAAAGACTTTAGTAGCATAGCCGCACCGATAACCGAAGTCATCAAGAAGGATGTTTGGTTTAAGTGGGGTGAAGAGCAAGAAAAAGCATTCCAAGTTATAAAAGAAAAACTAACTCATGCTCATTTACTTGCTTTATCTAACTTTACCATAAAAACTTTGAGGTGGGAATGTGATCTTCGGTTAGGTATTAGGCGCGGTTATTATGCAGAAGGGCAAGACCCGTTGCATATTTTGGTAGCTAAGTGGGGCGGGCTTTGAAAGACCACATGACAAGAGTTGTATCTCGTTGGTTCGGGCCTTGGAAACTTAGCAACGTAGATCTTTGGCCTAGGGAATTTGTGATTTACACCCGACCACGAGTCGACTGAAGCCATTTGAAGGGCTGACATAAGTTGAATAAGAAGACATGCCCGATGGATGGGTTGATGGAAACTTTTTCCATATGTCATCCACTACAAACAAGGTAAGGGAAAACATTGTTCTTGATGCACCTTTCACGAGGTATGTCTAATCTATCTGGATGCTAAATTGCTTGGTTTTGAACACATTAAAGAATTGTGTCCTTTGGACGAAGATTTTAGTGAAGAATATGCATGTTGTGAAAAAGCAGCCCATGATAAGTTCTTTAGACATGAGGGGTTCTTGTTTTGGGAAAATAAGTTATGCATTCCTAATTGTTCCATTCGGGATTTATTAGTGAGTGAGTCTCGTGGTGGAGGATTGATGGGACATTTTTAAGGGTAGCAGACTTTAGGGTTTTGCAAGAACACTTTTATTAAGCGCACATGAGCGAGATGTTGAGAGGATTTGTGGGAGGTGTAGTATCACATGTGAAATGACTAAATCTCGAGTGCAACCCATGGCTTGCTTTACACCACTCTAATTACAGTGAACCTTGGGTTGATCTTTCAATGGACTTTTACTACGTTAAAATTTACTTTAGGACTAGACATGGTAGGGATTCCTATTTTGTGGTTGTGGATAGGTTTCAAAGAAGATGGCACATTTATCCATGTCACAAAGCGGATGATCGTCTCATGTTGCCAATTTGTTCTTTAGGGAGGTTGTGGTGCATGGGTATGCCTAGAGACCGGTGTTTAGGATAGAGATGCGAAAATTCTTGAGTTACTTTTGGAAGACCTTGTGGTGTAAGTTAGGAACCGAGTTATTGTTTTCTATTGCTTGCCATCCACAAGCTGGAGTGGTCGGAGCAGGGTGAGTGAGCAAAGCCTTGTCTACTTTGTTGAGGACTATCATTAAAAGAACATTAAAACACAGGAAGACTGTTTGCCACATGTTGAGGTTTGCTTATTATCGTGCCACATTCTTGCCTTTAAATTTTAGCCTTTTGAGATTGTATATGGTTTAATCAAGTAACCCTTTAGATTTATCTCCTTTACCTATGTACGAGCATGTTAATCTAGATGGCAAAAAGAAAGCATAATTTGTTAAGCGATTCATGAGAAGCGGGCTTCCGGCAGTGGCGAAGGGTGAACAATATGCTAAAACAAGCCAGCGAAGGGGGGCGCGCCACGTGAATCTTTGAACCCCGGTGGGTTTGGGTGCTATCTTGCAAAGGAAAGATTTCACTTCAAAGAGCGTCGAGTTGCTCCACAAGGCGATGGTCCTTTCAAGTCCTCGGCGCATCGATAACGATGCATACAAGCTAGATTTGCACAGTGAATATCTTGTAAGTGCAACTTTTAACGTCAGCGACTTGAGTCAGCTTTTGATGCGGGTGGCGATTTGAGAAGGTGATCTTTCAGAGGAGGGGAATGATGGAAGTAGGGCTGCAGGAAGGGAGTGTGGACCCGGCAGTCCCATGGGTACATGACACGACCGGGCTAAGAGATTAGCCAGCCGTGTTTTGTCAGAGATGCCCACGTGGAAGATCGCGTGTTCAACTCCAAAAGGAAACAAAGATGGTACACATCATCCGTTAAATCGGGACTTGGACCCGAGAACGAGGAGTTTTTGACTTGTTGATTCTTTGCTATTTTGGAGGCGATTTAGTTGATTTGTTCTTTGATTCTTTCTTTATTTTGGGAGCTTATTTGGGTGTTGATTTGTTCTGATTTCTTGCGATTTAATGATGGCGATTTGGGTCTTGATTTCTTTGTTGATTTATTCTAGATTAGCGGTTGATTTGATTCCCAGAGCCTTATCCACAGAATTATCTAGTTTCCTCTTTTTTGGTGTGTTACTTTAGGAAAAGTATATTAGTTTCCTTTCTTGTTTTTAGCCCGAATATTTACTTTCCTTGTGGTAGAATGTTTTGATTATCATTCTTCCACATATTTTTTTGCTTTATTTAAAGGCTTGTATCCATATATTCTTCAAGTTTTTAAGCATTTATAAAAATTGAGAGTTTCAATTTCTCTTTAGTTTCTTTAAAAAGAACTCCTTAGAGACTTATCGGTTGATACGGTAGGCGTTCATGAGGCTTATCAATCGGATCTCCATCACCGATTGTGGCGTCCTCCCACATATACCAATGTTCTTGCTTCCATATAAGCAGCGGTCAAGGTCATCCATCGACTGACATTAGAGCGGTTCTTCGAAGCTAATTACGATCACGGGTCTCCTCACGAGTTTCACGGGGTTCGTATCGATTGGTTCTCATTCGAGCAAGAAGCAAAGTTGTTCTATCTTAGGGACTAAACGAGCCAATTTGTGGAGTTCTGACAACTCCAAGAGGTAGGGATCTTTTCCTACTTGGTTTATTCTTTGACTAAGAGCCATTTTATGGATGGGGATTTGTAGAGGCCTGGATGGCCGTGTTATCGGTCTTAAAATCTTTGAACCGAGTGAAGAAATCCTTACTTGTGTGGCCGTGAATAGTGATGACCCAAGGGTTTCACTGTTCACGTGAATTGTTGTGTGATTTTATGTGGTTTAGGTGATTCAAAATGAATTTCTTGATTTGTTAATTAGCCCATGTGACCTAATTTTGGTGTTATTGATTGGCCAAGATTGAATAACACAAGATTGTGCTTAGAATTAATTTTATTTAATATATATACATGTAAAAATATATTTAACATGAATTGTTTAAATTGGCACTTAATGCATTCCACTTATGCCGGGGCACCTAGAGCGATAGGTGTGAGTGCATGACACGAAAATGAAAAGAAAAAAACAAAAATGGTTGTGAAAGGAATTTCAACGGAAGATTTTCAAAGAATTGCCTTAGGATTGTCGGCGGTTCGTCTTGGAGAGCGGGACCCATGGCGTTTGGAGGAGTACCGAGTAATTCACCTCGGATGGTTGTCCAATATTTTTTATCGAAACTCGATAGTAAGTTTTCGATAACAAAAAACTTTTGTTTTGAAAACTATATTTTTGCTCGCATTTGGCTTAGGCATGTGTAAGGGAGTCGGTGAGGACTCAAGACATGGGCTTAGGCATGTAGACATTCAAGTAGGATCATGTATTTGCTTGTGTGTGTTTGGTTGTCATTGCATAAGCACTTAGGTGGGGAGTAACCCATGTAGGAAATTATCACTACTGGGCATTTCTCACCCTTCTGGGGATCACTATTCGAATTATAGGAATGTACGAAGACTGACTTGCTCAGCAGGAGCGCATTTTAGAAGATAGCCGACATGTGGCTTCGGTATTCATTTTGTATAACATGTATTAAAACTTTAAATTTTGATATATGTTTTGGTAAAGAGTAATGGATTAACTCTTGAACTATGGCAATATAGTTGGTATTATTTTTATAGTGTTATGCAATTTTAGTGGCCATTTTTACTCATGTATAGGTCTCATAATATGAGACACAGGTATTTGGCAGGTTGACGGGTTGTCAACGAGACACCCCAGGATTGGGGCATCACATCTTGTCACTTTTTATACTTCTAACACATGGCTCACATCGCGTCACGTGTCCCTTTTTGTTCCAGTCCGTTTTTGTCCCGAAACAATTTATTTCGTTCTGGTTCAAGTTCAAATTATTTTATATGAACTTTCTTTAAATTATTCCAACTTTCAAGATTTTCTCAAAAATCTCGTTTTTGGGTTTCAACATGCACCCATTGCCCTGAAAAACGTGAAAATTCATACTGTCTCAAAATTCAATGAAAATCGCTTGGTTAATTAGATTTCGGGAAACGAATCTAACAGTGAGGTCCATTTCATCATCCGAGATTTAGAAAATTTCAGTACTGTAGAGGCAATTTACTGTTTTGCCATTTTTTGAAAAAATTCAAATTTACTCAGGTTTTACATGTTCCTTAATTCGTGAAGAATATTCCACATTAGCACAACTTCTCTGTCACATTTGATAAAGCTTCATTTAACTTTAAAAAAATTTAAATTTTCATAAATACCCTTGGACTTCTTCTATGGGCTTGTAGAAATGGATTTAGGCCTCTTACTACTTGGACTTTTATTCATGGATCAAGCTAAATTTCAATTTAGGTGCAAACAATAACCAAAAACTAATTTCTCATTTCTATTTTTAATAGTGAAAAACAATGTGTTATGAAATGATATATTTTAGTTTTTTAATGCACTTTTTATTTTTTTTATTTTTAGAAAATATGTATATATAAGTGCGTACAATAATTAAAACATAAAGGTATGGACACAAGTATTATTTTTAAGATATTTTTTTAAGGAAAATTTTAAGATATTTTTAATCATAAAAATAAGGTTAAAAACATTATATATTTCCAAACATACTATTATTCTAGAAATATCATGCTAGAGTTTTTAAAAACAGTTACAAAACTAACATTAAGTAATCAATTATAATGTTTTACAAATTATTCTTATTATGTTAAATCTATACTACAAAAATAATTTAATCAACCTCTACTAATATTATCATTGATATCTAAAACTTACAAGAGTTACATATATATAAGCATGATCTAACTCACTATTTTTCCAAGAAGATAAAAACTTTTATTTGTGCTTTTAGCAATGTTTAAGATATAAATTATATCCTAACAAGTAATAATCTAGACTTATTTAAGTACCAGTTTATATATATATATATATATATATATATATATATATATATATATATATATATATATATATATATCTAACAAGTAATAATCTAAGACTTATTTAAGTACCGGTTATATATATATATATATATATATATATATATATATATATATATATATATATATATATATATATATAACAAGTAATAATCTAAGACTTATTTAAGTTACTAATCTTTATAAAGGTGTATCTTTGTTAAATGAGAGAAAAAATTAATTTACATTAATAATTTAAATTTTTTAATAAAATCTTCATTTTAACTATCTTTAGTAAAAAATTCAAGCTCATTTTGTGAAATTTTTTCATGTAGGAAAGAAAATAGTAAAATTAATTAAGACAAATATATATGCTTCCCAATCTTTTTGTATATCCTTTTTATATATTTATTTAGACATTTTAATAATAATTTTAATTAATAGAAAAATATCTCTAAAGTATAAAATGAAGGTGCACAAATATAGTATTAAATGTGTGAAATATTTTATATCTTTTAATAGTTAATAAAAAGGATATAATTCCTTTTAAAATAAAAATCAATAATGAAAAAAAAAATCTATTATTGTTTCATTTTGTACTCTTATAAAGCAACCATTGGCAATTGATTGATTGATTTTTAACATAGACCAAAATTTGACAAAGTGATTGACTCAAATAGTAGAAACTATTTCAAATCCCTAGCAACTATGTCAAAAACTTGTTTGACTAAATATATAAAAATTGTTTTTTGCTGTGTATATAATAATTTACAATAAAAATGTGTTTTTGGTCTAAATCACTGCAAGTGTATAGGTCATACAAGTAATAAAATGGATTATAAGTCCAGATATCATTCCCATATGGATTGATTTGAAAATCTAAAGATCAACTACCCCTACTACTTAAGATCATCACTATTTGAACCTCTAATTTGAAGTTTGAACTAACTAAAAATAATTTGAATAAAAGAATTTCCGTCAAAATTTCTCTTAAAGAAAAAAGCATATAATCTAATAGAATCAAAGATCTCTCAGAATAGAAATAGCATTGGGAATAGACTCGTGCTCGGTTACAAAGGAGTTGAAATAGGTACTATCAAGGACTAAGTGCGGATCTATCTAAAGAAAGATAAATAGCCTTGGAATGCCTCCTTGACACTACACATTCCTTCATTTAGAACACATATTTCATCCAGGGTCGATGGGTCTAAATAAGCTAATTTTGGGATTGATCCTTTTAAGATTTGATTATTTTCCTTTCTCGGTACTTCACAGCAACCATTTCTTAGGGCTTGGGGCTTCTTGCCATAGACAAAATAATACAAGCCTTCTCCTATGAAATTGGCACCTCGGTCTGCAATTCATTAGAATTCTCTTTCTCCTTGATTAGAATCTATGCTAACATGGGATCAAGATTATTCTGCAAAATTGAGATGAGACCTCTAAACATTAAACTGATAGATTAGTTGGCGGTCCTTAAACCTTAAGAACACACTTCTACTGTCACCTAGAAGGGAACCTTGAAATCAAAGGTTAGAACCTTACCAATGATTTATCAAAGTGATCTTTAGAGTACATTAGTTCAATGAATATTAGTACAATTTACCCCCCAAGTTACTACTCTTTGCTCTCAGGTCGTCCATCATTGTGTTACTCAAGGGGATCTTGGAAATTAGAGCAAAGATAGAGCTCTTTCTAGGTACAGAACATAGATATTCAGAACAACTCATTAATAGAGTAATGCTAATTAAATACATCTAGTTTTCTGCTCAAAACAACATTTAAATCTATAAACGAAAATCAAAGCAACACATTCATCCCTAGAGGGAGCTCGTCTTTTCATAACTAGATTGAAAATAACAATGACTAGTTGATCAAACAAATTCATTTGAAATTAGAGAATCAAAATAGAAATCAGAAATCAGAAAAATATCAGAGATTCCACTTGAACCAGGACATAAATGAAACTTGATAGACAATAATTCAAACGAAATTTCGTCTCGGATCCACTTTCTCTAATCCTAAAGAAGATGATTTAGAAAAATAAAATATCGTAATATAAATATGTGGCAGAGAAAATTTAATTTTGGAAATAGCAAAATGGTAATTTGATCAAAAATCCATTTTCTAGATCTCGGATGATGAAAGCGGACTTCACTTAGTTGGAATCGTCTCATGAAATCTAGCTACCACGTGAATTCGAGATAGTCGAATTTGCGCGTTCGAACAACGGCGTGATGCGGGACATGGCAAATTTTTAAAAATCACGCTGTAACACCCCGAAATATAACCTAGTCATTTTCGACATGTTTAGGGTATTTTATGTTTATAATTTAGATATTTATTAATTGGAAATGCAAAACACGGAAGCGAGGGCCGATTCTATAGACTTAGGGCCAAGTGTAATTTGTCCAAAAAGGGGCTTAAAAGTCATAATTTGAAAAGATTATGGGCCAAAGAATAAATAATAAGAATTGTAATGTAATTAATGGAAGTTGGAGCACTAAAAGCTTAATAATCAAAAACCTTAATTATAAATAGATGTGGGGAGACCAAAAATGCATTTTTTTGGTCTCAAACAAAGAATCTATGGGAAAGGAGAGGGGAAGAGGAAGGAGAAAAGAGGAAAAGAAGGAAAAGCAAATCCAAGGTATGAAAGCTAAAGTTTTGGTAGCCAGATTCTTGCATACATGAAACTTTCAGTATGAGATTTTTTTGTAGAATTTCTTGGTATGATTGTTAGGGACTACCTTGAAGAGTAAATTGGTTCCACTTTCTAGGGTTTTGTTGGGAACACATCCTAACTCAGAATTAAGGGAAGTTTTAGTTCAGAAAATCCCTAGTTAGTCATAATTAAATATGGAGACATACAATTCAAGTTTTGGTAGAATTGGGTGAATCTATGGATTAACAATACAATTAAAGTATTGAGGGGAGTTGTTTGGAGGGATTTCATGTTAGTTTTTGATGAAGGATGTAATAGGAGTGATCTATGGAAGAAAGTGCATGAAAAATGGGAAAATACACATTACAGACATTTCGGTGACATGTAGGTATGAACATGTCTGCAAATTTACATGTTGAGTTACGGTCATTTTAGTTGAAACATATAAAGGCACATGTTTAAGAAATTAATCTTAGGTACATGTGATGCTTCTGTTTTATTTGACCGAGTTTTTGTATTTTATCCATAACTTGCTCATTTCTTATCGATTGGGTAGTTCAAATTATTCATTAAAGCGGAGACTTCAAGGGAGAACCAAACATATAAATAGATACCTTCTAATTTCTAAATCTAAGTGGCTTGACAATTCACTCACGGTGGGGCCGTGTGCGAAGCATTCACATAAGTGTGATCATAAAGGAGTAGTTCGGCTGTTTCGGACGTGTGTAGCCCAGGGTTCCGGTGCTCCGGGTGGAGTGATTCAGTTGGAGTAGAACCCTAGCACCTTAGATTTAAATGAGTACAAAGATATAGTGTCAAATATGAGGTTAAAACGCCGGAAAAATGAGTAATACAATATTTGTCCTAATTATGTCAGTGAAATTGACTAGTTTGGCATGAAAATGCCATAACTTTAGTTTGGATGATCCAATTGGAATGATTCCAATTTCTAAGTAAAATAGATTCCTAGAGGAACTAGAATACATGAATAATGTGTGAATACATAGGCATTATACTGTGCAAGTATGTGAAATGCCATATGTAATAGTAACATGAAAAATATAGGAAATGCAAAATATATTTGGTATTAGCGAAACATAAATATGATATGAAATATGAAAACGAGCTGAAGCATTGACCATGAGCGTGAAATACAATATGTCATGAACCGCGTAATGTAACAGATACCTCTATTAGCGAGATATAGTAAGTTGCCCGAACTCATATAATTGTAAAGCTGCCTAAGACCATTTATTAAATGGCCACGGCCTCTGTCTGATTAATTACTTGGTACTCCGATTAGTGCTCAGAGCCTCCCGATTAGTATTTGGTACTCCCGATTAGTGCTCCGACACTCTTGATTGGTACTTTGGTACTCATCAGATTGTCTTTCAAACCTCTCTGATTGCGTCTTGGTACTCTGCAGATTAGTGCTTTCCGCAACCGATTATGTAGGTACTCACAGTTAATTATAAGGCAGCACGTTACGTTAAGTGCTACGACACTCATTCACATTATTAAAATTATCACACTTTATCACACATTTAATATAAAGCAATCACCAGCACGTGCTTTCTGGCACTTCAGGTACTGTATAGTATCTTGGATACTTAATATGTTTGAATCATACTTTTATTAACCATGGATCTGGTATTCTAATAGTTATATGATAATAATTTAGGAATAATGAATAAAAGAAGCAGAAGAAGTGATTCTGATTTTAATCTACCTAAAATTATTTGAATAGAATAAGGTTCTTGTGGTACCTACGAGGTACTCTTGTATCTAATCAGATTCTGCGTATTTTGAGGGTGCTCTCAGTATCGATAAATAAGTATAAGTAAATTATTTTCTACTGAGGGTACTCCGTATCCCGACAAACAGGAAGTATAAGTTTCAGTAGTGCCTACAAAAGGTACTCAGTAATAGATAAATAAAATTATAAGTTTAGTAAGTACCTAAAATTTATAAAGTATGATAATTAAGTATAGAAGTCGGTGTAGTACCCTCTGGTACTCTAGTATCAGTAATATAATTGAGATTAAATACCTAGGAGTACTCCCGTATTAGTAAGATAAGTATAAGTCTAAGTGTTTTTCACGAGTACCTGTATAAGAATCTATTGTTGTACCCTCTGGATGCTTTTGTACCAGAATATTGTATAAGGTCAAGAATAGAGAATGTATTAACTAAAATAAACATAGATACCAAAGTACTGAATATAATTTGTATTGCCCTAAGGATTGTTCCATTATATAGCTCTGGATAAAAGGATAAACTCTGGGTGGTACCTCACTGAAGATTGCACTTCTATCGCTCAAGGGGATAGAGTTAGCAATGCAGAGTAGACCTTTAAGCCAATATCATACCGTGAAATTACTGAGTTACCACCAGAACAAGTGTAAACTCGTAGCATAAGTATAAAGTTACGTACAAGGATAAGATCGTAACTCCTGCGGGAGTCACAGATAAAACATGAATCTGTACACAGTATGAGTTCGAATAAGGATAGATTGCCAGTAACTCCTCTGGGAGTCCAGGAATAAACATAAGTACATTTATGAAAGTATAGGATTCAGACAGGGATAAAGATCTATGTGGCTCCTCTGCAGGGAGTCCCGAATAAACATAAGATTGTTATAAGCATAAGTTCTGCATAAGAATAAGCTTTGTAACTCCTAAGGGAGATCGAAATAAGTATAAGCTTGAGATAAGTAGTAGCCCATGTATAAACTCGATTACGCCTCCCGAGAAATTTAGACCAGAGCCAAAGATCTGAAGAAGATGATGCATTTATGAGTATAAGATCAAATAAGGATAAGCGTGCCATAAGAAATTCACGAGAGTAAGTATAAGATGGATTGTATAAGTATAAGTTCGGTATCGTAGATGAGAGATTTGAGCAAGCTTAAGTTATTCACAGAAAAATTATGTATGCAAATGTTGATATGAATTGCAGATTCGATACTTAATTCTTGTTATCTATTAATTTGTGTTTAATATAAAAGATATGTTTCCCACTAGAAAAGTGAAGCTTGCTTGGGTTTCAATCAGTGTAGGTGCGAGGAGAAGACATCTGAGAAGCATCGCATGAATTTGGGCCGACATACTTATGAGTTTCCCTTTACATGTAGGTTCGTGCTTTCTGATTTGTAAATAAAAATCTGTTTTAACCATTGTAAATGGGACTACGATAAATGTGTATAGATATTGTTAGACACCACTTCGGTGGTAGTTATTTTGATTCTGTTACAAGATGTAGGCCACCAATTGCAGACCAAACTTTTTAAAAAAATAAGAATTACAGGTAAAGTCACAGTATATGGTCTAGCGCCAGAACTCGGTTCAAATCTTCCGATCAGGTTTGGTCGGGAATGGGGTGTGAAACCTCACGGGTGTACTTTACGTCAGTGTGAATAGTCAACTTTGCTCAGTGTGGGGCCTATGTGGACATGTGGCATCTCCTAATTGGATGGAAATCTAAAGTTGGTGGATAAAATGGATAAGGAAACCCTCTCGACCCGATGAGAACTTGTGAGTGGCATGTAGGGGACAAAGAGACATCTTATCATTTGGCCTGAGTACGTACGATGGGGGAGGGGAGACGATTTTGAAAAAGAATAGGTTTTAAGAGATAGAATCAACACATCCTCCTCTGATTTCTGAGTGTTCGATTTGTCGGTTCTCGTCGGACGAAGCAAAGTTGTTCTCACAATCTGAGAGACTACGCGTGGGCCACCCAGGTTTGTGAGTTTAGACAACTCAGGGAGGTAAAGTTTTTCCTACATAATTTAATTCTTGTTAGAGCTTTTGTTAATGATTTGGTATTTGAGGCGAAGTGAATGGCCGTTTGGTCGATCAAACTTGGAATTTGAAATCTTCAAGTTTCAGAATGTTTTAAGGCAGTCCACGGACTGTTTGTGTGTGGCTTGTGTTATAGCTGTGTGCTAAATTGTGGTTGGAGTGTTTAGAGGCCGAAAATGTCCATGTTTTTCGATTCCACAAAGTGGAATCGATGCTTAATGAAGGTTGCCCATGGGCTGACCTTTATTAATTTTAACAGTCCGATTTGTGTTGGACTGTGGTCATATGTATTTGTAAACAAAATACTTGCCCCAAGATGAATAGCTTGGAGGTAAATGTGTGGAAAGAAAGTATATTAATGCACTTGAAATTTAGTGTGTTAACATGAATGTTTTGAGACCTCTCAAAATAATTAATGTGAGAGCCATTAAATTAAATTTGGATTATTAGTTAGCCGTGTGAGCTAATTTTGATGTTGATGATATGAATAAATAACATGTGGTCAGTATGATTTAATTAACCATATGCATAGTTGAGATATATTAGCATGTGTTATTAAAGTAGCATAATGCATTTCACTTATGCAAGGCAACCTAAAAATAATAGGTGTGAGTGCCATGGCTTGTGAAAGAAATGAAAAGCAGTGAAGTTGTGAAGGAATTTCGTGGAAGATTTTAGAAGAATTGGGTTGGGGAGATTGTCCGACAATTCCACGTCGGAGGAGCCCGTGGTGTTTGGAGGATTATCGACAAATTCGCCTCACGAGGGTTGTCGATAGATTTTCGCAGAAACTTCGATGTATGTTTTCGAGAACAAACGCTTTGTTTTGAAAGCCGGTTGAAATAGGCATCGTGAAGTCGGTGAGAACCGAAGTGGGAAAGGGTGAGTCGCATTCTCATCTATCATGCATAGTTATTCAAGTAGGATCATGTATTTCTTTGGGTGTGTTTGGTTGCCATTACATGTGTGCTGCATAGGTGGGGTAACTCATGTGGGATAATTCCCTTCTTGGTTCTTCACTTACAATCGAGAAGGAACATTATTTAGGTACGATTAATTGTTCGGAAGGCAGTGCTCATTAGAGACGCTTTTGAGGAAAAGAAAGCGATTTGGCTTTGATGTAAATTTAATAAAAACATGGATTAGAATTCTAAATTTTTAATATATGTTTGTATTAAGAGTGATGTAATATCTCTTGAACTATTGTAATATAGTTGGTTAGATTTTGGTAGTATTGAGTGTATGGGCCCAGTGGCCATTTTTACTCATGAATGGGTCTCATGACATGAGACACAGGTTTTTCGCGGGTTGACGGGTTGTCAACGGACCCCCGGGATTTGGGGCATCACAAAATATAAATAATGAGAATTCAGCTCCTCTAAAACTTGTTGAAAGCGATTGAAAAGCTCTACACTCCTCCCTAGGAGCTTATATTTATATGCTTCAAACAATGGGCCCTAAAAATAAGGCAAAAATCACGAACTTCGAAAAGCCTAAAAAATTCTGCCCTAGTCGCTGATGTCGTGGTCGATGTCACGACATTGGAGATGCAATGTCGTGGTTCGAATCTGGTGTTGTGATTCACGTGCCAATAGGGTGGTCCAGAATCAACAAAATTTATAAACCTAATTCCTCCTACTGCCGTAGCATGGCTACTGCAGTATAGTGGCTTTAGGGTCGAACACAGGGATGAGTTTTCTTCGCACAAATGACTCGCAGTTAAGTTCTAATTGGTGAATTTGGTTTGGATTATGGGATTTTGTAAAAACAGGGGGTTGTAATGTTTGGAGACTGAAAGTTAAATAAAAAAAATGCAAAAGAAGTCTTCTTTAAGTGTTAGGCTACTGGATTTGGGTTCTAAAGGTCACTGAGGGTTTCCATGGTCCTTTAATCGCGTTGGGGAGGATGACCTATAGTCATTTCCCAAACCGGATCTTCATTTAGCTATAAAACCTAACCCTTAATAATTATCCTTTGAAAAATGGCAATCGAGAGCATCGTGATGCAGGTGAAAAACACAATTCTCTTGACTGCCTCTGGCCAGGTGACCAGAGTGGTAACTAATGAATCTTGAGTGGATCACAGCAATAAGCGTCAACTGAGAGCCACTAAGGTACGAATACAAGTCATTCAAGAACAGTCCCCAGGGGATGCAAATCTAGAGTTCAAGAGAAATGTTCATTGCTGATGAGTACTGCGTTGAAAACCACGAAAACCTCACATTTGCCTTAGGGTCACACTTTGCTCAACCTTCTCCTTTAAGAAAGAGTTTCTTGATCATCCTTCGAGTTGTCATCCTTGGAGGGTGTTTGTCTAGTGAGAAAGAGAGAGAAAGTGAGGGAAAATGAGAGAAAATGAAAAAGAGCAGGAACTGCTGAAAGGTTCCCACCCATAAATTTTATTCATCAGTAAAAAGGGTCTCCATACAGTGTCTTGTTTGGGGCTTTTATAGCTAAACCCCCTTTACAAAATACCAAAAAAACCAAAACAAATACTATTACAATGGGGGCAAATTAGGAAGAAAACCAAAAAGTGACAAAGAAGTCAAAAAGTCAAAAGCGGAATGATGAGCGGTGGTGCGAGGGTGAAGTCGTGAGAGTGAGAATTTTCATAGCTGCAAAATTTTCTAAGTTGCGAAATTTCGCCGATCTGCTCCATTTCTTACACTTTGCTTTACGCTTCTCTTTTCTTTAGGTTTTTATTTATGACTATGAGTTGTTTTAGTTTCCATGGTTGAGTTGAATCCCTATCTACAGTATAAAAAGCTTGCAAAAACAACAAAACTTGCCTCAAAATTTGATTAGTAGCTATGCTAGGTCCTTAACATGCCAATTGGGTTAATTAGGCTGATTAGTGCACAAAAGTGCTTTGGCTTCTGTATTATCAGGTGCATAAAAATACCATTCTTTTAGGTAGTAATCGTAATACATAACGATGATATCTAGTGGTAATTAAATTACGAATGACCAAGCAATGTTGTGGCGATATTCTCATTTAAACATTGTAATTGTGATCAGCGCGACATACGCGGAGTTATATCTTTTTCTGGCCCGGTTTTTACGATGTCCGCGACATTGCAATTGTGATGTCGCAACATTGCAATTGTGATGTTGCGACATTGCTCTTTGAGTGTTACAGTATAATGTGATGTCGTGACATTGAACGTCAATGTTGCAACATTGCTTTGATGTCACAGCTTATGTCTTGGATGAGGCTTTGTTTTGATGTTGCAACATTGAGTTTCGATGTGGCGACTTGATGAGGTTTGATGTCGCAGCATTGCCAGTGATGTTGTTGCAACTTGGGCGCTATTGTTGATGTCCGCGACAGTGATTACTCGATGTTGCGACATTAACACTTTGCTATACATTATTGTTTTTGCTTAACTATTCAAATTCCCTTGAAACATAAATGCGGGTGAACAACTATGTTTCACATTAAATTGAAATTTGTATAAATATACATAAAAAATGGGCATAAAAATAAATGAGTTTTAGACTCATCAAACTCCCCGAAACTTAAAATTCTACTTGTCCTCAAGCAAAGAAAAGACTATCTGTTTGTCCTCAAATAGTAAAACTTGATTTTTAAGGACATTTTTCTTTGTAATCATTTTTTCAATAAGATCAGCAATTTGGCCTCAGTAACATTTCAATTATGATATCAATTCTAATTAAGCTTCAATTTTTTGATCCTAAAAATTTCCAATTTAGATCCTTCAATAAAACAGATAATTCAAAGCTAATGAACAATTACAGATCTTGACCCTGTGAGTGTGTGTTGGTCTTCCCTTTTTTACTAACCTGTAGATTAGGTAGCCTTGTGAGGCTCATTGTACAAAATGGTAGTCTCTTTTAAAGTGACTTAGGTCCAATAGGCTTGTTGGTCATATCATTCTCCACAGATCTTGACCTAGTGAGTGTGTGTTAGTCTTCCCTTTTTGACTAACCTATAGATTAGGTAGCCTTGTGAGGCTCACTGTACAAAATGGTAGTCTCTTTTAAAGTGACTTAGGTCCCATAGGCTTGTTGGTCATATCATTCTCCACTAATGTAGGCATGACACAACCCTCGGGCTCAAATAGGTCTTTTAGGCTTGCAATGTATGGCTAGGGTACTTGGGTAGAAAATAGGAAATTTAAGGTTTAAGCTTACCCAGACTGCATACATCTTCTCAACATTCTTTGTTCTAACAGCTCATCCTTGTTTTCTATTCAGAACTTTTTCAAAGTACCCCTAAACTTTTTCCAGTACATATTTATACATGTTTTCCATTATGGCTTTTTCTTTTTCCACTTTATGTTTCAAATTTAGTTTCATTAGTTCAGAAGCTATTTTCCTCTCATTTTGTGCAAAGTTAGGAATGGTGCAATGTTTTTCCTTTTTAAGCTTTCCACCTCCCCTTAACAAGCTTTAGGTCAGCAACTCTTGTAAAATCCGAGTAAATTTGAAATTTTTTGAAAAAGGACAAAACGGTAAATTACAAATACAGTACAAGATGCAGGCTTGGAATTTTCTAGATCTCGGATGATGAAAAGGACCTCACTGTTGGATTTTTCTCTATCGAAATCTAGTTACACAGACTAATTTTGTTGAATTCCGAGACAGTCGGATTTTTCACGAATTTCGAGACGACGAGTGTCCGGTAAAACCAAAAACAAAAAGAGATTTTGGGAAATAATTTAAGTAAAGTTCATTTGAAATAATTTGAACTTGAACTGTGACAAAATAAATCATTTCGGGGTAGAGACAAACCCGGGTAAAGGTAGACACGTAGCATGACGTGGGCCACTCCCTTAACTTAAAGTTAAGGTAGAATTAAAAAAGGGGGATTAGGGCACAAGAGGGCTCATTTATTGTTTTTGGGCCACGGGAGAGAAAGAGAGAGAAGAGAGAGAGCACCAAGCTTCTCTCTTCGATCTACGGAGCTCTGTTGGTCTGATTTTATCAGGCTAAGAACAAAAGTTCATCGCATCGAAAAGGGGTATGTGTGGGTACCTAGAACGAGAGATTTCGCCTAGGATCCAAGGAAGGAAATTCGGGAAGTCAAAGTTTTCGGGTTAAGGATTCTTCCTACCCGTTCATCTACGCTTTAAGAAGTAGGGATTCTTCCTACCTTGGTTTATTTCCATCTTTGGGCTGAGAAAAAGGGGTTTTTCGTTATAGAGTCTGTTTAGGTGAAGGAAAAATGGGATTTTCGAGTTCTAGCGATGTTCTTCACCTAGGCGAAGAGAGCTTCGCCTAGGAAAAGGTATGAATCTTCCCCAGGAAGATTGACTCTTCGCCTAGGAGAAGGGGTTTACCTAGGCGAGTAGTGGTTCGCCCAAGCAAACCCGAGAGTAGGTAGATGTTGCAGCATTGGCTCACCTAGGCGAGCTGAGTCTTCACCTAGGCGAACCTGAGGGTCTCTATGCAGAACTTCTGGGGGACTGGTTAAAGCTTGTGTATGGCTTGTTTGGGGCCTATTACATAGCTTGCTTTGGAGGCTATTGTAGGTAGTTTTGTGGGCATACCATATGCCACAATTGGCTTGATTATTGAGAATGTTATCACTTGTCTTGGTAGTAGCAATGTGGTTGTGTTGATGTGATGAAATGTTGATATATGAGTGCTAATGTATTGACATTAATGTGTGTTTATTTGGAAATTATATGCATATTCATATAATTATCCATGATGAATGGTGAAATGCATGGTTTAATTTGTCCATATGGCATGCATTGCATATGGAACATGGTATTAACATGCAATAGCACATTGCCTTGAATATGCACGGAAGCATCGCATTTCATGGGTGTGAGTGCATGGTTGAAAATCAATACTACGCTTAGTGATTGATTAGGTGGGCTGAATGCCCAGTTGAATGAGGGTCGAGAAGCGGTCACTCTTGTTGCATGAAAAAGTAAAGAAAACTTGTGTCGGGTAATAGCAAGAAGGGTTAGATTCTCCCTCGGATGAAAGGCTTCCGGTTGGTTGGACACTCCTACGGTGAATCCAAGTGTTGGAAGGCGTACGAAACTGCGGTGAACCCTAGAAATTCCTTTGCCCACAAAAGACACATGATTTTTGTATATAAATGATCGTTGAGGTGTAACATCCAAAAAATTTTTGGTTTGAAAACAAATGAATTTTTTTTTTTTTGTAAAATGATCATTGGATGTAATCCATCAATGATGGATTTTATCACACATTGGTACTGCATTGTGTGGTGGGAGTCGATAAGGACTCGATTTTGTTGGGAGTTAGTAAAGACTCGGGTATGGTGCATGAGTGGGTCTCACCTCATTTCATGGCATGACATGTAGAATTCCAACATAGGATTGCATATTCTTGTTTGGGATTGTTGATGTGATTGTAAGGTGAACATTGCATATGCACTTAGGTGAAGAGTAACCTTTGTAGGAATTTTCTCTACTAGGTGTGACTCACCCTATATGGGAAAAATATTCCAAGTGCAAGACATGCACTGAGGGTCAGCTCTCATTCAGAACCGTAAGGATGAAGAAAGCCAACATGTGGCTTTGATAATTCTTTTTGTAAAATATTTTGGTTAAACTAGCCTCACATGTATTTGTGTGTAAACGAATTGTAATTTAAAAACATATGAACTGTTTTTAATATATATATCCTTGCATGTTTTGTAAAAATATGGATAAATTGATCCCTGTAAATGGGACATAATAGGTGGTAATGGGTTACACGATATCCATGTGTATTTTCGCAGGTTGATGGTTAAATTAATGGACCCCCGAATTTTGGGGCGTCACAACTCCCATACTAGTTGGCATTAGGGAAGCTGAGTGTAGAATTTACCCTAAGGACTTAATTGTAGGGATTCGAAACTCTGAGGTAAAACTCACTCCTTGAGATTGCACATATTTTTTTTAGCTTCTCCGTTTTCTATTGTGCACCTCTCTTGTACATATTTTCTCAATTTTCTTTCCTTCGACATCTTTAATTCTCATCCTTCTTCACATTTCAAAATTTTACTCCCCCAAACTTGTCCTCTTGATAATTTTGCTGCACTTATCTTGCAATTTTGGGTATACTCTGGGTTCTTTACTGAAAGATCAAATTTTAGGAAGGGTTAAGGTTTTTCTTTGTGGCTTTGATGATGAAAATGGCATTTAGGCTCAAACAATGTACTAAGGTATATGCATATAGGCATATAACAAGGTAGGTTATGAAAGGATTAAACTATTCAAGGACGGCCTAAATCATTTCCTGTTGGTTATAATGCCTAGGATTTCGCCTTGAATAATAATACAAGTTCTAGGACCTTTTTAGACTAACTTAAATTGAATCCAATAAGGTGTTCCTAACCCAAGCATAATTAACTTTCAAAGTACTTATGACCAATGTGTCAATTTTAAGTCATTTTCTAAACTGTATAGTTCAATCAAACTTGAGTTATTAGCCTGATTAACATTGATTGCCATTTTAGTCTTTCAAAATCTAAAATTTCAGCTTATTTGTCCTTGACATCACAGCTTAAAATTATGTTCCACTCATTAAGCCCAATTTCATTTACAGAATTTTGCCCTATTTGGTTTAAAACATATTGTTGTGCCATTGTACAACTTAACAATTCATTTTGATTCCACATTTTAGTTCATTCCATCAATAACAAGAGAACAAACATCTCAACAAATTCTTCCAATTCAACCAAACAAGCAATTATAGTTTTCATTAGCAATTAACAAAAAAATACCAAAAATTTTCAACCAAAGCATAGTTATGCACAACTTCCAAAATTTTCAGATTTTCTTATTTTCAGGTTTCATGAATTTCTATCTTAACAGTTTCAACACTGCTATTTTAGCCTTCATATCTTTTCATCTCAACAATTATGCATTCAGTTCAACTGAATTCTCAATTATTCATCAAAGCAATACACAAATTCAACATTGATTATTCTTAACTATTTGAAAATTATAGAATGAAAAGGAAATAAGAAATAGAAGAAGAAGAAGAAAAGAGACACTTGAATATAGATTTGGAAACTGATATTCATTTAAGCTTTGAAGTATGATTACAATGGATTGAATTATAGGGAGAGAAAAGAAGAGATACAATGGAGTTCATTTCTTTTTCCTATGGGACTTAAACGGAATTAGATTTACTCGTTCATACTAGTAGGCACCCTAAGATGAATTTGAAGTGGATGGAAGCTTATAGTCGGTTAAATTTGTTCCATCTCACGACATTTTGGGAGGTCAGACCATTCCATCATCCTAGCATTGTACTTTATCAACTCGTTATGTCTTCCCCCAATTGAATTCAGTGCCTCTCGAACTCACCTTGGGCATTGTACATTCTTATCGTATTAGAATTCACCATGTCCAGGCTCTTTATCCATAGCTTCTCTTTGTAATTCAAGGAGGCTTCAAGTTCTTCATCCCTCTTCTAGATGGTGGTCCTGATATACTTTTGGTGCTCCTTGTATAAGTATCTAAAGGCATCTGCCTTTTGAAGCATATTCTTCTCCATCTCCTTCTTTCTAATCTCCAAGATCTTCAACAGCTCCCGGTCTCTCTTCTATTACTCTCTTATGAAAGCTTTCTCCCTTTCTCTGAATTCAGCTCTAAGAGCTTTGTCTCTCTTAGCAAGCTCATCTCTCCACTCATCATCTCGCTATTGGAGGGCTGTTGTCAGACTGTTTTCTCTCTTCTTATTTTCCTCATCTTGGTGGTTGTCCCTCCACTTTAACTCCTCCCTGAGCTGTTCATCTCTACCTCTCATTTGATCTCTTATTTCTTGCATTAGAATCAGTAACTCAGAAGTGCTGCTCTCTTCACTTGTAGCTTCTCTTTTCCATTTTTCTTCAGCCCTAGCTTAAACTAGTGTTACTTCATCTACAGTGGAGGAGAGCCTTTGATTTGCTGAGTAGGCTTCAAAGGCCCCCTTTCTTAGCTGCACTTTCTTCTTGACCATAGCGGGGGGCCCAGCTCTGGGTGTTCACATGTCCTTTTTCTTTTCTACTTTGTCTTATCTCTTCCTCCTCACCCTCTATTGGACCTTTGGTGATTCCAGTAAGAGTGAGAAGAGAGGCTTTTGGGAACTTTTCTTCCTCAATGTCATTGAATTTTACATCCCCCTTGACACACAGGAAAGTGATCAACGAGGGGTAGGGAATGTTTCCTGAGAATTTTTCATCGACATAGTCTTGGATGGACTGTTCAATTATTCTCCCCACATTTAGCTCAAAGCCTTTGACCAACTCATACAACAATAATACACATTTATGTCTCACTATGGAGACATACTTGAAGGGCTTAAAAATAGAGTTAACGAAATAGAATCAGACCTTATTGGTTTCAGTGAGGTCTCCTCGGTTCAGGTAGGCGTTGGAGATGGTCTTTGTCTTCTGCAATTCTCCTTGTCCTCCAGTCAGTTCCCTAGTTATTCTTCGAAATTAGTATTCTTCTAGAGTTTCTCGTACTCTATCGGTCTTCCTCTTGGTGCGAGTCTAAGAGTTGGGAGATGGCCTTTCCCCCGAGGACCCATCGCCCACAGTGGCACATGTCAGGTTCTTTCTATTGCCAAGATTAGCATAGAACTCTTTCACTAGGGCCCTTTTTCTTGGCTCCATATGCTTGCTCATAGTTTCCTAGCCTCTTCGTTCGATTTCCTCTTTGAACGACGCCATGATTTTCTTGAATCCTCTCTCTTCCATAAACCCCTTCTTCACAAGATACTTCTTGTAAGCCTCTAGTCCCTTGCCGGAATAGAAAGCTCTGGCATCTCCTGCCTCCACCTCAATCTCCTCCTCATTTTCTTCCCTCACCTCCTCAAGAACAGTCTCTTGGTTTTCTTATTGTTCGACTCTCTCTCTTAATACTTCCTCTACGATGTTTTCAACTACCTCGTTTAGGGAAGGAGAGCTAAGGTTTGACATCGTTTGGTTTCGGAAATGAAGATTTGGAAAAGCTTAGGGCTCGAAAGGTTGAGAGATTTGGTTTTGATTTGAAAATTTTCACTAAGTGTTCCTTTATATAGGTGGGCTACCCTAAGTGTGATGTCGCAACATTGAAATTTTTTTTCAAGTGATTCAACTTAATGTCTCGACATTGAGGCTATGTCACGACATTGCTTAAGAATTTTGAGTGATTGGATTTAATGTCCCGACATTGAGATTGTAATTTCGTGACATTGATAGGATGTCACTCTTGGTGTCTTTTCTCTGTAAATGTAATGTCATGACATTGAAATGTTGATGTTGCGACATTAAGAGTAATGTCGCAACATTGAGCTGAATGTCGCGACATTGAAGAAATTTTTGGAGTCAATGTCATGACATCACTGTCAATGTCGCGACTTTGAGAAGGTATTTTCCTCTTCCAAATTTTTACTTGTTTCCCTCTTCTTATTCATTTCTACTCACTCAATCATGCTTGTGAATATAAATCTAACATGAATTAAGCATCTCAATTCAAGCATGGGCAATAAAAACAATTTCTCTATGTAATGTAATTCGAAATTCAGCAAATATTCTTTGTACTGCAGCAATTTTCATTCAACTAAAAAAAAACAATTTAACAAAGGAACATTGAAGCTACTATGCAATTTCTAAATCAGAAGAATCATACCCCCAAACTTAGTAATGCATTATCGTAAAGAACAGTTAGGAAATAACTCCCCTTTGTGTAAATTCTACATGTTGAAAGTTTGGAGTTTGAAGTGCTTTCATTTAACTTCATATCTCTTTGCAGCTTCATTATCCTGAAATTAGACAAAATTTAACTAAATAAGTTTTAATTAAACTTAAGAAAATCTATTCTATAATCTAAACTATTCAAAACACTCTAAATTTAAACTAAGTTAAACTGTAAAATAAAAAAAATTAAAAAGAATTTCTTGAGTTGCCTCCCAAGTAACTACTCAATTTTATGTCTTTAGCTAGACATTGCTGCAATATGTTCTCTTTTCATCAGTTCTTTCAATCTCTTATAATCTGGGATTATTCTTCATTTAAAATTCCTCTAAGGTAATACTTCAGTCTCTGACCATTCACTTTAAACTCATTTCCTGAATTGGTTTTCAATGTCAATGTTCCCAGGTGTAGGCTGTAACTATCTTATTAGTAAGACCACTCATCTTGACTTGGTTCCACGGAAAAAGTCTCTTGCCTTGAGATGTACAAGAGGATTGATTCTCCTACTTTGAATTCTCTTCTTAGTATCCTCTGGTGATGTCATTTCTTGGTTTTATCTTCATAGATTCTGGCATTGGCATATGCTTCATTTCTAACCTCTTCCAGTTCATTCATCTGAAGTAGTCTCATTTCCTTAACAACTTGGAAATCAAAGTTCAGCTTCTTGATTTCCCTCATTGCCCTTATATTCAAGTTCAAGAAGAATATGATAAGGCTTCCCAAATACTATCATGTATGGGACATTCAGTAGAACATAAGCGATCCTGTAAGCCCAAAGAAGTGCATCGTCTAACTTTCTTGATAATCTTTTTCTTTGTGTTTGTCTTCCCAAAATATTCTTTATCTCCCTATTGGAAATTTACCTTGCCATTTGATTGAGGGTGATCCTTGTCGCCAGCGTGTCCGACTCAACCCATATGCTCATCAGTTTACCAAATAAACACTTGTTTTGCAAAATGGTTTCCCCCATTACTAAAGATTGTCCTTGGGGACTCAAGATGTTTCTTTGAATAAGTCTCATAACTGTGTTGGCATCATTTTTAGGGTAAGCTATAGCTTCAGCCCATTTGGATACATAATCCACAACAAGGAGAATGTATAGATTTCCAAATGAGGGTGGGAAAGGTCTCATAAAGTCTATCCCCCATACATCAAAGATCTGCAGCACTAGGATTCCTTGCGGAGGCATCTCATTTCTTCTATTTGTTTTGCCCATTCTCTGACATCTATCACAATGTTTCACCCACTCAGAACAGTCTCTGAATAGGGTTGGCCAATAAAATCCTGACTAGAGAATTTTCTAGGTTGTTTTATCTCCTGCAAAGTGTCCTCCATATGGTGATGCATGAAATTTATCTAAAATTTCAGCATGTTCTTCCTTTGTACACATCTTCTGTTAATCTGATCTACTTCTCTTCTAAACAGTAGTGGGTTATCCCATACGTAAAATCTGGCATCAATCCTCAACTTTCTTTTATGCTAGTATCTGAATTCTAGTGGCATAATTCCACAAGTTAAGTAATTCACAATATTAGCATACCAGGGCACTTGAATTGACATTTGAAAAAGTTGCTCATTAAGGAAATTTTCTGCTATTTCAGTCCCTCTTTCCTCTTCATTAAGCTTTTCTAATCTTCACAAGTGATCTGCTATCACATTGTCACTCCCCTTCTTGTCCTTGATTTCCAAATCAAATTATTGTAGTAATAATACCCATCTGATCAGTCTTGATTTGGCATCTTTCTTTGCCATCAAATATTTGATCGCTGCACGATCAGTGTGTATGATGACATAGGACCCCAATATGTATGGCCTAAACTTTTCATAAGCAAATACCATTGCCAACATCTCCTTTTCTATAGTTCAGTAGTTCTCTTGTGCCTTATTAAAAGTTTTGTTGGCATAGTATATGGCTCTGAAAGTCTTGTCAATTCTTTGTCCCAACACTACTCCGATTGCATAGTCACTGGCATCACACATGATTTCAAAATATTTTTTCCAGTCTGCTGTTGCCATGATGAGAGCCATAATCAATCTAGATTTTATTTCTTCAAATCTGGGGCCTACTTTGGGAATCATCGGAATTGAATTTAGCATCCTTTTCGACAATTTGCATAATGGCTGGAAATTTTTTAGAGCCGATTCTCATTGGATCCATAAAATGAGAGTCATCATAATCTTCCCATAGCCTCCTCCACCGTCACGAACATGGACATCATACAACCGAAGATTAGTTTGGAGCGTACATAATTCGAATGGCATCCTTAAGCAAAGGTGCCATAGGACATGTAAAGGTGGTCTTCTCCCCAGTCACCGGGGGCTATGGCAATCTGATTATATCCCGAATATCCATCAAGAAAACATAAATGAGAGTGTCTTGCCAACTTGTCTAGCATTTGATCAATGAAAGGCAAAGGATAGTGATCCTTGCTAGTGGCAGTGTTCAATTTTCTGTAGTCAATGCATACCCTCCATCTTGTCACAGTTCTTATTGGAATTAATTCATTCTTCTCATTTCTGATCACTATGAATCCACGCTTTTTGGGAACCACATGAATTGGGCTCACCCAAGGGTTGTTTGTGTAAAACCCCAACTTTATTGAATGTTATAATGGTAGTTTAGAACTGATTAAGTCGATGATAAGAGGTAGATTAAATTTAGAAGCCGCTCGGATGTCATTTGGGCATAAAGTGAGGGTACGAAAATTTTCATAGGATGCCCTAAGGAATAATGATTTTCTTATTATATCAGGATGGAGAGGGGTTTGCAAAAGGAATTTTAAGAATTTCAGTTCTATGACTTTGAATTGATATTTAGAAGGGGTGGAGATTTAAGTGAATAGTGATTTCCCGGCCCGGGAGGTCGGGTCTGGCTGAAATTTTTCGAGGAGGTAAGATTGAATCACGAAAATGTTCGAAAATAATCATAGAGTGCGACGGCGAAACGGAGTGAAAGCGGGTCAGTTTGGATAGTTTCGGCTGATCAAGCGTAATTCGGATAATAATCTTGTTCGGTTCACGATTTTAATGATTTCATCCGTTGATGATTTCGAACACGGAATCAATGTGAAGGATTTAATTAGAATATTTCATGGTCAATTTGAGTTTAGGCGACCATAGAATATTTTTGACATTTAATCGGTATAAAAGCAGTATAAGGTGAAACTGAGATAAAATCTGCTATAAGGGAGATATTTTCTTGTGAGAGCCAATCAAAACCTTTCTTAATGGCTAAGTTATGATTAAAAATATCATGAGAATGGACCAATGAGATTCATGGGCTCAAATGCAATTTTGGCAAAGTGTAAGTTAAAAAGCTAAATTCAAGGGACTCAAATGCAATTTTGGCAAGTTGTAAGGATCAAAAGATAAATTCAAAAAGTTGAACTTTGCTCAAAAAGGGAGAGCTCGGCCATGATGAGAGAAAAGAGAAAAGAAAAGAGAGAAAAGAGAGGAAAAGAAAAAAAAGAGAAGGAAAGGAAAACGTTTTAGGGCTAAGGTGGAGCAAGGGGAGATGTGATTTTTTCTCCTTCTTCAAGCTCTTCAAGTGATCTACAAGTGGAATAAGAGAGAGGAGTCAAGGAAAACCAAGAATAAGAAGTTTTTAATGGTGGGAAAGTTGGATTTTGATGTTTTACATACCTAATGCTTTGATTTTCTTGTATGGATGGTAGAATTGTGGTATTTAAGGTTGAATCATGATGATTTTGATATAAATTGAGAAAGAAATGGATTAGGTTAGGGTTTGAAAAAAAATCAAGTGAGTGAATGATTAGGGTTGATGTTGAATTTTTATGATATGTTGAAATTTATTTAAGGGATTAGTGAAATTGAAGGTATAGGCCTTTCATAGCGTGGTAAAGTATGAAGGCTCCATGAAGCCATGGTTTTGTGCATAGTCGGCCAAAATGGAAATGAGGAGGGTCAAGGAGTAATTTAGTAATTTTCATGTGTTTTTTAGGGTGAATCTTAACTCTAGAAATGCATTGGGTGGTTAGAAAAGAAAAGGATTTGAATTGAGGGCATTAAGATCATGTTGTAAAGTAAAGGGAATGCTGTCAAAATTTCTGTAAAACCCCTGTTTTTGTTTTGACTATAGATTAAGTTAAAATCATCCAAATGAATTGATTCCAATTGGTAAAGAACCATAAGAGATAGGGCTACAAATGTATAGAAGGGACCAAGAGCAAATTGTATCTCTAAGGCTCCCAAATACGGACTGAAAGGTGAGCTCGTGTAGCTCACTGATTTGCTCTGTTTTGGGTATGGTTGTAGTGTTTTGGCCATAAGTGGAGTTTCACTCATCCAAATTGAGTGATTCAAAATTATGGGTAAAATAGACTTCTAGGGGAAAAAGGTATCTGAAGTAAGTGTATGCAAATTGTAACCCCAAAGTGCCCATAAAATTTGTCAAAGTGGAGCTATGTGCAGATTCTGTTATGCCAAATTGAGTCATCTAGATGTAAAACACAATAACTTGAGTTTTGGTGATCCAAATTGGGTGATTCCAATTGGAGAAGAAACCTTATAACCATAGATTCAAATTAGTGAAGAAACCATTTCAAATTTATGGAGTTGAATCCCATAAATCAAGGATAACAATGAGTGATTCAGTGAGTTAACCAAATTGGCATCAAAACATCTTTGTAACTTGTGTTATGTGGTTGAGGGCCTTAGAAGAATTTTAAATTGAAAATTTAAAGAGATGTCGTGGATATATAAAGGACTGATCTGGAGAGTTTCATAATTTTTGAAGAGCTTTTGAATAATTTTTGGGTCATAAAGTCTATAGAGTATTGTTGGAAAAATGTTGGCCAAAATGAGTGTTTTTTTTTGTTAGAGGCTTTTTAGTGCTCAAGGGTAATTTGTTCATTTGGATTTAAATGAATGTGTATGGTGGATTAAAATGGAAGTTATGAGTTAATGTGTGGTGTGGTTTTCTTGAAAAGGTGAAAAGGTATCGGACGGAAACGGGAAATTCGACGGGGCTGAGCGGGATTGAGGAGGTGGGCGTAGTGTAAGCGATTTTTGAAAATTGAGTTTTAAAAAGTGAAAGATTTTTTTAATGTTAAAATAGAAAAGCTTAATGTAAATGTTTATATATGTATATTAAATATGTATTCATATGTTAAGGCATTATGAAAGTTTAAAATGTGTAAGAATGCATATGTGTTTTAATGATAAAGTAAAAGGATTTTAAATGGTTTATAAATGTATTTTTGAAGAAATGTTTTCTTGATGGATTTACCCTAACCCTATATATTATTATGGCGATATCGGTGAGGTACCTTAAGCGTGTAAGTATTTGAGAGGAAACATAATTAGGTTACTAACGGAGGGAGGAAATAGATTTTTAGGCGTAATATCCTTACATGTGATAAGGTGCTATATTGGAACCACATGCAGGCGTGAACTACCCATGCGTAGTGGTTATATTTGGAATGTATTGTCCCTCACCGTCGGTGTCAGAGGCGATTCGATGTGTTATCACTGGGTTCCATCGAGAAGAAAGAAGGAAAGAAAGAAAGAAAGAAAGAAAGAAAAAAAAAAAGTTTAAGGCATAAATGGATTTTAATTGTATAAGTATGTATTACTTTGATATATAATGAAAATGTTACATCTTAATGAAGATGCACGCTCCACTTTGGGCTCCTTTAGCTCACTCTTTCCGTATGTTTCAAAGCATTTTCGGGGCCAGGAGCAGGTGTGCGGTGGGCGCGTCCCCACTGCTTGCCCGATGGAGTCGAGGCCGTCGAGAGCGTATGTGGCTATTCTTATATATATTTTGCATATTGTATATATTGAATATTTTGTCATGTATAAATGTATATATATATATTTTGAAAAGGAACTACGTGGGCTTTGATCCTCGGTGGATGAAATTACGTGGGTGGTCGGCTTAAGCGAGCTCAAGGCCCAGAATCTTTTGATAAAAATATTGCCTTGGAATAGAAGAAGGTTTGAATGTTTTTTGATGACTTGGTAAATAAATGTATATGTATGTATATTGTGTTTGATTGGGTTGTAGACTGAGGAGTCACAATATGGAAGTTGAAAATTGAAGTTTAGAAGTGTTTTTAAATGCTTTTATCGGGTTTTGTAAATTTGGAAAGTCAGAAAACGGAAATAAGTAGATTTTACCGAAAAATCTAAGTGTTTAAAAAAATAAAAAATAAAATTTACCACTTCACTTAGCATTATTTTCTAAAGATATTTTTAAGAGTTGTAAAGGGTTAGCTCCATGGATTTTCATATGATTGTTTTGAGAAAAGTTTTCTATATCCGTTGGAGTGCGGAGGTCCTCGGGTTCGTGAGGTGTCGGTCGGGATCCGCTGATTTAGGAATTTATAAATAAATCCTGTATTCATCCATTTAAGCACTTCTTTTCTGACAACTTCTTTCATAGCTGGGTTTAGTCTTCTTTAATGTTCGAGGTGATGTTCTTACATTCTACTCGGGGAAAGTTTTATGCATTGAGTGATGAGGCGAGTCCCTTTGAGTCTTCCACTAACCAGGATATGGCTTCTTTACACTTTCTAAGAATTTTAATTAGTTTATTCTCTTTATATTTTGTCAAGTCAGCTGCTATAATTACAGGTTGTGCTCTTTTAGCTCCTAAGAAGGCATATTTAAGGTGTTTAGATAATTCTTTTCGAATTAACCCCTCAAAAAAAAATTTCTATCTCTTGTACCTTCTCTTCACTGCTGCTTGAATTTTTTGCATTCTTTTCATTTAGACTTAAAACTGTTTATTTTAATTCAACTTTGGCATTAAGACATTTAGTATTAAGATCTTCAATATACTGGAAATTCATCAAATTTTAATTCATTGAATCTTGATTCTTACAATCATTAGTCAGTTAAGAATTGATAGGAACTACATTTTCACAACTCTTACATTCAACTTTTTCAAAATCCGGTTGCTTCAAGCTTTAATTCAGGTTGAAGTGTACTTTTGATTACTACCCAAATACTGTTGTTTCATACCCTTAACACTGCAAGTTTTAAGCACTTTCTGTGTAGTAATTAGCCTAATTAACCCAGTTGGCATATTAAGGACCTAGCAAGGCTACTAATCAAATTTTGTGGCAAGTTTGGTATTTTTTAGGGACTATATATCTTGAGGACAAGGATTCAAATCAAGGCATGAAGAATCCAGTTGCAGTTCAGAGCACCCAAGCCAAAAGAAAGCAGAAGCAGTTGTGTAGCAAAGATGAAGTAGCAACCTTGTGAAATTCGCAAAAGTTGCTTGCAAAAATTCGCAGCCCTTGCGAAAACTCCTGCAGACTTTGACTTTTTGTATTTTTTTTGTTTTTCTTACCAGTTTATCCTTGTGTAATAGTGTTATGAGTTGTATATTTTGGTAATTTGTAATGGGTTTTGTGGTATGAAACACCCTAGAGAAGACTTTGTAGACACTGAGTTCGACATTCAGTAATAGATTTTTGAAAATCTTGTTGAGGAAGCTTCCGTTTTCTCTTATTTTCTCATTCTTTTTCTCGATAGCTAAACAACCTCTAAGAAGAGGAGGAGTGGCTAAACCCTTTGTTTCCTTGGAGTAAAGGAAACTAGGTGAAGATATTGGATGAAAAGGTGGGGGTTTTCCATGTTTTAACGGAGGTATTTCCCACCATTAATGGTTTCTTTTCAAATATTGGTTTTAATCCCTTCAGGTTACCTTGAATGATCCATACTTGATAAGCTTTTAGGGCTCAATGGATGCTTATTGCTAGATCCATTGACATTCGTTAGTTATCATTTATGGGTCATTGGAAGGAAATTCAAGGTGATGTTTTTATTTCCTTCAAATCCTAGGTTCGATCCCTTTGCGTCACCTTGGATAGTTGTAATGACTGGTAAAGCTCTCAAGGCTCATTGGATACTTATTGCTAGATCCAGTGATGTTCATCAGTTATCATTTATGGACCATTGGGAGGTGAGTCAAGGAGATGTTCTTCACTATCCGAGACCATTAATGGGAAGCAAATACCATTTTTCAAGGATATTTATTTAGGGTCAGTTATTATAGCTAAACCCGAGCGATTAGGAGATAACCATATGTTATCTTTGATGAGAGAAAAGACAGGAAAACCCATCCTGTGCCTAATGAACCTGAAACCTAATGACCTGGAACTCCAATGAATTTCTTCTTTTTATATTTTATCCTGATTTTACTTTCTTCTTTATTTTTTTTTATTATCTCTCTAAAATCCACTATTTTTATCACAACCCAAATATAAAAAATGAAATCAATTTAAGCCTCACTGTCAGTCATTTCCACAAAGAAAACCCATCTCTGTGGACAATCCTAGAACCACTATACTATAGTAGCTATGCTATGCTAGTATGAGGTATTAGATTATAAATTTTGTTGATTAATACCCTACGGGCGACCCGAGATCAAATAGGCGTCGTTCATAGGGATGGTGCCTTAATTGCAATGACTATCTTTGGTGGATACTTGACCCTGCATCCTGAAGCCCGGTGATTTTCTCCTATCTTTTTAGCATTTACTTTTTTGGTTTGCTTAATATCCTTCTTTTTTGTAATTCTTAGCCTACAATGGGAGAAATTGAAATTGTGCTTCAATACTCTTGATTTTAGAGTTGTTTTATGCTTATAAAAGTTGATGAAGTGTGGAAACTCCTCTTGTCTTCAACCTTACCTCTTCCACTTTGAACTAATCACACACTATGCACATTAGTTTTCAATTATAAGCTGAAAAACTGCCTTACCTCCTGAACCTTGCAAAAATCTGGCCTAGTACTTTTGACCACCTTTAATAGGTTTGGATCTCTAAAAAGACCAATGAGTCTTGATGAGTGCAAAACTCATCTATGTTTTGAGTTCATTTCACATGCTATTTTGTGCATTTTATATCCATATTCATGTAAAACTCATAAAATTTCCTCCTAAGCTTAGTTTTTGTAGGATTATTGATGAAAAGCAAATGATTTGGCAAGAAATGAGCAATTTATTTCCAAAAGAAGAGTCAACGGAGAGTCTCACAGCGCGCTACTGGAAAGATGAATTTTTCTGTACCATCTGGAACATCAAATGGTTCAAATTCCCTCATGGCTGCATTCTACATTCAAATAGATTTCCAACGAGTACTCACACGCCCAAATCCGAGTTAAAACGAAGAAGTTATGGCCCCGACAAGTTAGAGAAGAAAAACCAGTTGCTGTCCAGAAAATTAGTCGCGACAGGAAATGGTGTCGCGACAGAAGACTTGTGTCGCGACCATAAGCATTTGCGAAACCTAAAAATGCCGAAAATTGTCTTTGACTAATTTCAAACCCATTTCACCTAAGGACCATATATATACTCGTTTTTTAGGTAAAGAGGCAAGCGGGAAGATTGGAGAGCCTCTCTCATGGGGTTTCTCTCTCTGGGTTGCCATTTTCCGATTTTTCTCTGATTTTGATTCTTTTTAGATGCGAGGGTTATTTTATTAGATTTATTTCTATTGAAGATATTTTCGGTCTTGTACATCGGAGATTCAAATTTCACTAATGTTGGACAAGATTGAAGCTAAAAATGCGGATTTTCTATCTCTCATGGGTTTTCTCTCTACCAAGCGCATTTCTTAGTTTTTCTTCATGATTTTTTATTTTTAATGATCTTAGAGTAGTTTTTAAATGATTTTTTATTTTATTGAAGAGATTTCGGTCTTTGCCACTCAAATATTCAATTTATTCTTTGACTGAGCGAAGATTTAAGCTCAAATACGGTTTCTCTTCTTTCTCTTGATTTCTTTCTTCATTTTTCTTACTTTTGTTTGATTAATGATGATTGGAATCCGATGTGGAACATTAAACACCCTCTAGGGTTGGGGATAAATTGTTGAATATTGATTTGCGAGTTTCTCGGTTATTTTGTGGGTTTGAATCTTTGGGTTTATATAATTGGTACTATTCATATAATGGTGTTCGAATATTAGTAAACTATTAAGAGGCGTATCTTTCTTCCCCATTTCCGAGGGGAGCCCTACGAGTGACATTGTGTGGCGCCCCTTGCAGGCAGGCCCAATTGGGCGGATCTAGAGGCAAATCAGAGATGCCACTAAAATCACTGAAATCACTCAAAATCATATCTTTCTTGACGATTACAAAATTGGGCAAGCCAGCTAAACATTTACATTTAACAAAATCCATTTTACAATGTAGGCATCCAAGCCTTTTCAAAATGATTTACAAAAATAGATGTTCGGTATTCAAAAATTGTTTTATACAAAATATCCATATCAAAAGAACACATGAAATGAGTGCACATGTGGGTATACTCGAGATTTCTTTCTTTATGACTCGGCTCCTCGATCTTGGGTCGCTATCGAATCCGCCCATACATCACTCGGTACACACGCGTGGTAAAACAATCGCTAAGCATTTTCATGCTTAGTGGTTCTATTCAAATCCATTCCTCAGTTCGACTTAATCAATTCATGCGATTTAATAATTCGAGACTTTCAATCTTTTGGATGATCAAGCTAACAATACATTACATATACTTTGTTATATATATACAATAAGTATAGTTCATTGATCATCCCATAAATACATTTTATAATCTATTTCACAATCTCAAATCAATTCAAATATGCTCACAAATTTAATTTAGTTCGACATTCAATTCCAATTCTTAAAATCAATTAGGTTACGAAAGTCAATTCGATTATGCCCGATCAATTAGGTTCGATCGATCACTTGATTATGCCGTCAATTGATTTATGCCAATAAATTAGATTGCCAAATCCGCCCAGTTATGTCAATCAATTAGTTATGCCCATGCGAATTTAACCTAAGTCTTCGATATACGGGATATCAGGAGTCTACTTAGAGCGCGGTCCGAGGCTGCTTGATGGGTATCACATGGTTTTATAACACGGTCACGGATCATTGAAATTTCTTGGCCAGTTATAAGCAATCAAATAGTGAACCTCTGTCTGGTCCAGTGGGAACACTGATCGGAGTGACACATCAATAGTTCGCGATGCTGGCTATTTGACCACTGATGGTATACCCGATCTATCCTTAATCACGAAATAAACGGTTAACATTCTATTAGGGCGTTCAAATCCTTTATAGCAAAATATAGTCTAAATATATGCGCTTGTATAGCAGTTTATTTCAATAATCCTTACAATTTTATATCACGAAACATTCCGCAGTACTTTTCTCAAATCAATTAAATCAATTCAATATGCTTTTAGAACAAACATGCAAAAACTTGAAACGAGGAATAGGAGTTGGTAGAACAAACATTTCAAATTTTGAAACGAGGAATATGATTAAGTAGAACAAACCCAAAAATATTTGCACTTGATTCGATCCTTGGAATCTCAATCCACCGATTTGGCTTTTCCTCATAAGTGGAGTCCATATTCCAAAACCATTAAGAATAATATTATTCAAGTGTACTAGTGGTTTGGATTTAGGATTGATTTTCGGAGATTAATATAAGTTCAATTTAAACGCATTACATATGTAGATGGATTAGCACGACTCGATGGGCTTTGTAGAGTGCGAAACGCTCGAATCGAGGAGTTCGGACGTAGGAGTTAGGACCTTAAGTTGGAGGTCATACCACCAGTCAAATCTGATGACAGAAGCGGACCCATTCAGGACAGAGCTCGTCCACTACCACCCTCGGTCAAAAACCCCATCTTCTATACTCCTCATGAATATTAGAAATCGTATTCCTTAGCTCAATGGGAGAAACTCCATAGAGGTCCAGAACACCCAAATCGGAGTTCAAACGAAGGAGATATGACCTTCAGTTGGAGGTCATGTGAAGTCAACTGACGAGCGGGACCTGAAGCCCGACGAGCTACACTGAAGTGATGAGCTCAGTCAAACACCTCGGTCTGACATCTAACATCCTCCTCAGGCATATGAATGTATTCTTGACTCAATGGAACTCCATAGAGTCGAGAACGCAAAATCAGTTCCAGCAGAGGAGATATGACCTTCGAATTGGAGGTCATGTGTGTAGTCAACTTTGACAGCCAGACTGGTGACAGTACTGAAGTGATGAGTAGTCAAACACCTCAGTCTAACATCTAACATCCTCCTCAGGCATATGAATGTAATTCTTGACTCCATGGGCTTTCCATAGAGTCTAAGAACACCCAAATCGGAGTTCAAGCGAAGGAGATATGACCTTAGAAATTGGAGGGTCATGCATAGTCAACTTTTGACAGTGACTGGTGACGAGCCTTTGTTTGACTGACAGCATTGGACGACCTTTGTTGGACGACCTTTGTTTAGCGACCACTATTGGATGACCCAGCGTTTGGCGACCAGTTTGGCGACCTTTGTTTGGCGACCCTTTGTTTGGCGACCTCGGTTTGGCGACCCTTTGTTTTTACAGCCCGACCTTGTTTGGCGACCCGCTGTTTGACGACCAGCATTTGGCGACTCGGTTTAGCGACCACACTAACCCATTTGGCGTTGAGTAAAAGGCCATAACGGTCTACGAAGTCGAATTAAGAAATTCAAAAGCCTAACATCAAGTTCATTAATGTGGTTACAATTTCATAGAAGAACTCTTTTAAATTCTCTTTATTTTCTGATCAAAAGCCGTTAAAAGTATGATAAGTTGACGGCCCGGACAAAAGCCCGACCCACGACCCGAGATTTAGTTGGGCTGACCTCAGTAAAGAAAGGACTATAACTTAGTCTACAGAGTCCAAATTAAAATTAAAAAGCCTAACATCAAGTTAATTGATGTGGCTACAATTACTAGAAGGACACACTAAATCCCCTTCACTTAGGTACCCAGAATCAGCTCTAAGAGTTGTTTGGCTCTTGCGCTACCACAATGTGGCAGCTTCCCATGGTTTAAAATGCAACCAAACTTTCCCTAAGGCGGATAATAACTACCCATAATCCCTTAGAGGTGAGAAGAAGACTCCAAGTAGGAGAAGACCTACCTCATGGAGTTTGTCGAAAGTCCCGGTTAGGTCTCTACTTGTAGCTCTTGTCACTAGGAAGGACTTCCGCCGTGCTTCGCCGACCTATGTGGTCCACACGTCGTCGGAAAATCTAGAGAGAGGTGGAGCCTCTCTCTCTAACCTCCACTTTCTCTATTTTTCTTTTTTTATGGATCACTCTTAATCGTATTTTTAAAAGGAAAGCTTCCTCCCTCTTTCCTACATATACATGTCATTTCCTTGATTTTTCCTTTTACTCATTTTTATTTCTCCTAATATCATAGACATATAAACTTATTTACAATTGACCCTTGGGTCCCCATTTTAATTTCTATATTTCTCTTTTTCACTTGGGTTCATTTCTGGATTCAACAATCATCTAATCAATATTAAAAAAATTTCCAGAAAAATACCCAAGTTGGCTCCTTTATACCCGGAATATACTAAAATTTTATTATAAAAATTTTAGGGTATTTTTGGGGCGTTACAACTCTCGGCAATAAAATTTCGTCACCGAAATTACCTTAGTCAACGATTCTTGAGATCTTGCTGCCGCATCGTTTCCTCACTTTCCCCAGTGGCTTCTTGATCTTATGGTTTCTCCTTTGACACCATGACTAACATAATCTTCTTATTTCGTAATTCCTTCACTTCACGAGCCAAAATCTTCTTGGCTCTTCTTCGTAAATCCCGAATACGCTCGACTTAGTGTCTCCAGAAGAGACTACATGTGGCCAGTGCGATCGGTACCCTCCGTGGCATGGACACGTGAAACACATCATGGATCTTTTCCAAGTTAAGAGGTAATGCCAATCGTATGCCACTAGACCCTTTCTCAATCTTCATAGGGCCAATAAATCTAGGGCTCGACTTGCCCATTTTTCCCAAATCTCATCACCCTTCTTCAAGGCGATACTTTCAAAACACTTTTTCGCCGATCTCATATCGAATATCTTTTCTTTCATGTCGGCATATGATTTACGTCTATCGGTGGCCACCTTGATCTTTCTCTTATCATTTCACTTTTCACTTGGTCTCAGAGTATCAAGTGCGGGCCAATTACTCTCTTTTCACTCAATTCCGTCCAACACCAGCGGTGTTCCTCATTTTTCTCCCATATAAAGCCTCATAAAGGCGCCATTCCAATACTATTTGGAAGCGTTGTTGTACACAAATTCAACTAAAGCAATGTGTTTAGTCCAGCTACCCTCGAGGTCGATCACACAACTCCCTTAACATATCTTCCGAGAATACGGATCACTTTCTCTTAGATTGTCCATCCGTTTGTGGGTGGGCATTTATCTTTGAAATTCAGTGTTCGTGCTTGAGCCTCTTGCAATTTTTTCCCGGAATCTAAAGTAAACCTCGGATCTCGTGCAAAAATAATGGATATAGAATCCCATGTAGTAGAGACTATTTCATGATATCTGACTCATTGGCTTGACAAGTGAATAGATCCGTTCTCAGTAGGAAGTGAGGCGACTTGGATGTCGATCTATACGACTGAGCGAGTCATGCCTTACTCCTGTCGATGGTAACCCGACCACAAAATCCATAGTGATTACTGTCCCCATTTCCACTACGGTATTCTAATAAGTGCAATAATCAGGAAGAACGATGCTCTACTTTTACTCTTTGACACACCAAACACTTGGCACCTAAATTACGACACATCTCTTTTCATCCGGACCACGAGAATGACATTTTTAAATCTCGATACATCTTTGTGCTACGGGATGGATGTAGCAAAAGATCATTATGTGCCTCTTCAAGTATGGTTCCTCAAATCATTACGATCGGATTTTCAAACCGATCCTTATAATACAACCTCCATTTTCGTTCCTTTGTGAACTCGGTTTCCTTACCGTTTCTGTCCCACGATTTATTTATGGCAACAATTTTCTCTTCTTTCATACTGTGCCTCTAGCGCAGTTCAACACAAACTCGGTCTCGCTATCGATTCTGCCACTCTGATGCCATCGTCATATAATGAAAAATGGGCATTCAATGCTCGAAGCGTTTGTACTGACTTTCTACTCAAAGCGTCGGCCACTACATTGGCCTTTCCAGGGTGATAATCAATTAAGCAGTCATAATCTTTTATCAGTTCCATCCATCTCCGTTGCCTCAAGTTAAGCTCTCGCTGTGAGGAATAAATGCACCCAAGAACTCTTATGATCGAGTGTAGATGAAACACTTCTCTCACATTACAAATAATGTCTCCAAATTTTCGAGCGCAAATACTATTGCGTAATTCCAAATCATGCGTGGGGTAGTTCCTTTCATGCGGCTTCAGCGTACTTGAGCATAGGCTACCACTTTACCCTCTTGCATTGGGGCACATCAAGTCCATTTAGCGGCGCATCACTAAAAATCACATATTCTCTACGCCCGGTCGGTTGGTAAACCCAGAGCCTCGGTTAAGAATGCTTTCAACTTATCGAAACTTCTTTGACATTTTTCACTCCATTCACTTTACATTTTAAGGGCAATCTAGTCATCGAGCTGCGGTCATAGAAAACCCTTAACGAATCTTACGTAGTATCACGCTGGTCGAGGGAAACTACGCGCCTGTAACATTTCTAGGTGGCTTCCATTCAACAACCACTTCTATTTTCTTTTGATCTACTCGGATTCCTTCTTTCGATACTATATGCCCAAGAAAGGACACTTCATTCTTCCAAAACTCACACTTGCTCGATTTTTGCATACAGGTACATTCTTTTCTCAAAAGTCTCTAACACTATAGGTGTGTCATGACTATCCTGGTCTTTTGAATACACAAGAATGTCGTCTATGAACACTACGACAAAAGTATTACGATCCACATAAATTGAAGAAACACGATTCATTAGGTCCATGAATCTTGCTGGAGCATTTTGTCAATCAAACTTGAAGCATTACAAAGGGAATTCATAATAATCATATATCGTGTCCTAAAACGTCGTCTTATGCGCATCGACATCATGCTAATTCTCAACTGATGGTACCCGGATATAAGTCAATCTTTGAAGAAAAATACTTGCGCACAATTGGTGGCAATCATCGGTCCCGGGTAGCGGATACTTATTCTTCTTGTTAACTTGTTGGTTATGCATGTCAATCATGTGAAGTGTACCCTCTTTCTTTTTAACAAAAAGCACGGGAGCTCCCCATGGTGATACACTTGGTCTAATAAACCCTTTTCTAGTAGTTCTTGCAGCTTTGCAATTTCAATTCCTTTAGCTCTAGTGGAGCCGTGCATGCAGTGTAATGGATGCCGGTGTGGCTTTGGTACAACGATCAATAACAAACTCAATCTCCTATGTGGGCAATCCTGGTAACTTCCGGAAACATCCGGAAGAGTAAGCTAACTTGATAGGGATATTCTCGGATACCACTAGGCCTTGCCTTCACATATCAAATAAATAAGCGAGTAGGCTTCACATCATTTTAAAGCACCATTGTTCTGCCGGTGGCGGCGGATATCACGATACAGCGCTAGATGATTTGACCTCTCTCACCGATGAAGGTTACTTCATCTTCATTCGGTGTCTTTAAGGTTACTCTTTTCATTCTATAATCGACTATTGCTTGATGTCGGGACAACCGATCCATCCAAATATCACATCAAACTCCACGAAGGATATGATCAAATCTCCCAAAAATTCATACTCTGTATTTTGGTGGGACAATCTCTATAGACTACGTTTCACAATAACACTATGCCCAAGCGGGTTCGTCACCAAGATGTCATACTCGGTTTCACTTCTCGATTAATTTACCTAAAGTTGGTATGTCCCAGGGTACATATGTATGAATGAGTGATCTTTGGATCTATCAATGCATGCATGTGGTATCAAAGATAATTAGAATTACCAGGCTATCACGTGGAGCGTCGGTATCTTCCACTTCACTTTCATTACATATGCTCATTGGAACATGACCATCTTGCCCTACCCCAAGGTTTGTGTCCACTTGTCTCTCGAGACACTCGGTGATGCAACACTCTTGTGCCTTTTTGTAACACTAAAGTGTACTTGATGCAGTAGTCTTTGTAAATAGAACAGAGCTCTAGGGCCGATCTCTTGCTCTATGCTCTTTGGATCCACAAATCAAACAAGCACCACCAGCGTAAAGTCTCCAACATTCTCACTTTATGATTTCTCCACCCAATGGGGGCAATGGGGAGCAATCTGTCCTCTAGAAAAGACCTCTCTGGTGTACTCACCCAACTGATGGTGCTGGTAAGTGATATTCCTACCGGTAGCACAATCTTATAAACTGGTGGAGACACTGTGGGTACATAAAATTTCTTCGGCCTTCTTTGTTGTTGCGAAATTTGGGTAGCCTGGATTTTACGTCCTTTGTCTTTTATCCTTTCTCTCTTTTTCCACCTCTTTTCTTCTCTTTTTCCACATTCAATGCACATGTCACAATTTTGGAGAAATCATATGGAAAAATGTTGTGACATGGGAAACAAGAATATCAGTCATTAAGGCAGATCTTCAAACCTACGGCACTTTTCTTCCTCACTCACAAGTATCTCAGGGGCATACTTTGGCAGAATTCTCTTTGATATTCGATTCGCTCCCATCTATCTTTGCTTCAATTATGAAACTCTTGTCTCATGTTGTTCGGATAAATCGACCCACATAATGCTTCTTGAACTCATCGAAAGAAGAACTCCCATGTCACTCTCTCGATGGTGCGGTCACAGTCACACGAGAAACACGCGATAAGCCTCATCACGAAGTAATGGTCGCACACTCCAACTTCTCTTCAGTTGTGCAATGCATTTGCACAAGCATTCGCTCGATTCCTCTCGACCCGATTTTTTACGCCATGAGAGAGGCTCATCATCTTTCTTCCCCATAAAATCCATCAGTCGGTACCTTGCCATTCTCTCAATGGTGATCGTTTAAGACAATTGCGTGGTTGCCCGGCTCTTTGCAATGCCTGAGCTAGCTGTTGGAGGATACCCATAGTACCTCTGGCCACTTGTTCTGGTTCATTCATTGGTGGGGCATGGGATGCTTGCCCACCTTCCACACTACTTGGGGCTGTTTGAGGGGCGAGAGTCCTGGTCATCACGACCCTAAGGAAGCTAGAATCGTCCATGCTTATCCTATTAAGACCCTGACCAAGATCGCGTCGAGTCATGTCATCAACTATAGCTGCAAATGAAATGCATGTTAAACACAATTTCAAAATCGTTTACAGCTTGTTTAAAAATCATTTGTAGAGCCAGCCTAAGACGAGGCTACGATGCAATAAATTTGTGGCGGCGCCTTACCTGACCCGACCGGCAGGCGGATCCGAGAGGCAAGTGCAGGATGCCACTAAAATCACTCAAATCCTCAAAATCATATCTTTGCGGACGATTACGAGAAATTGGGCAAGCCCATAAACATTTACATTTAACAAAAGCCATTTACAATGTAGGCATCCAAGCCTTTTCAAAATGATTTACAAAAATAGATGTTCGGTATTCAAATTGTTTATACAAAATATCCATATCAAAAAAGAACACATGAAATGAGTGCACATGTCGGAGCATACTCCGAGATTTCTTTCTTTATATTCGGCAGCTCCACCGATCTTGGGTCCGCTACTCGATCACTATCTATCTTCAGTACTGCATTGGTAAAAACAATAAGCTAAGCATTTTCATGCCCAGTGGTTCTGCTCTAAATCAAATTCCTCGAGTTCCGGCTTAAATCGAGTATGCAATTTAATAATGAGAACTTTCAATCTTTTGGATGATCAATATAAATACATTACATATACTTTAGTATATATATACAATAAAATTATAGTTCATTGATCGTCCCATAAATACATTTTCATAATCAATATTTCACAATCTCAAAATCAGAATTTCAAATATGCTCACAATTTGTTTAGTTCGACATTCAATTCAATTAAAGAAAATCAATTCAGTTAAAAATCAGTGATTAATGCGTCAATTCGGTTATTCAATCACTTGATTATGCCAATCAGCCAGTTAATACCCGATAAATTAGGTTGTCAATCCCTACTTCCAGTTATAATAATCAATTCAGTTTATGCCCATAATTTAACCTAAGTCTTCGATATCACGAGGATGTCGAGTCAAACACGGTCCCATTTGGCTGGAGCCGGTATCATATGGTTTTATAACACACAATACGGTCCGTGGGGCTGTATTTGGTTATAAACAATCAAATGATGAACGCCGTCACGGTCCATTTGCAGAGCAGTGGAATTGACACATCAATAGTTGTGATCTTGCTATATTTGACCCTATTGGTATGCCAATCTATCCTTAATCTGCGAAATAAGCGGTTGGCAACATTCTATTAAGGGCGTTCAAATCCCTTTATAGCAAAATATAGTACAATATGTACGCTTGTATAAACGATTTATTTTCAATAATCATACAATTTTTATATGCAAACATTTCACAATCATTTTCTCAAATCAATTAAATCAATTCAATATGCTTTTAGAACAAATGCACAAAAACTGAAACGAGGAATAGGAGTTAATTAGATCAAACATTTCAATTTTGAAAGCAGGAATATGAGTAAATAGAACAAACCCAAAAATATTTGCACTTTGATTCCAATCCTTGGAATCTCAATCTAATTTAGCTTTTCTCCTCATCTAGTCCTATTCCAAAACCATTAAAGAATAAATATTATTCAAAGTGTTTTCAGTGGTTTTGGTTAGGATTACAAATTTTCGGATATTAATATGAGTTCAATTTAAATTCTATGTAGATGGATTCTTGACTCAGTAGACTCCATAGGTGGAACACTCGAATCGAGGTTCGGACGTGGAGTTGGGACCTTAGAAGTTGGAGGGTCATACAGTCAAATCTGAACTAACGAAGCGGACCCGAGCCCGGACAGGCTCGTCTACCACCTTGGTCAAACATCTTCTATACTCCTCTGAATATTAATGTATTCTTGACTCAATGGATTTCCATAGGTCAGAACACCTAAATGGGAGTTCCAAGCGAAGGAGATATGACCTTAGAAGTTGGAGGTCTGTGTGTAGTCAACTTTTGGCCAGTGGCTGAGCGGTAGTTTGCCTTTGAAGTGACGAGCTCAGTCAAACACCTTGGTCTGAAATCTAACATCCTCCTCAGGCATATGAATGTATTTTTGACTCCTTGAACTCATAAGTCCAAGAACACACCCAAATCGGAGTCCCATGAGAGGAGATATGACCTTGAGAAGTTGGAGGTCATACATAGTCCCAGCTTTGACAGTGACTGACCCGACGAAACCTTGTTGACGAAGCAGCATTTGTGAAGCCTTGTTGGGCCCGAGCATTGGGCGACCCTTTGTTGGGCGACCCTTTGTTGGCGACCACTATTGGGCGACCCGCGTTTAGCGACCCGCTGTTTAGCGACCTTGTTTAGCGACCTTTGTTTGGCGACCAGCGTTTGGCGACCTCGGTTTGGCGGCCTTGTTTGACGACCTTTGTTTTGGCGACAGCATTTGTGACCCTTTGTGACCCTTGTTTGGCGACCTCGGTTTGTGACCAACACGACCCATTGACTATTCAGAGTAAAAAGACCATAACTTGATCTACAGAAGTCCGAATTAAGAAATTCAAAAGCCTAACATCAAGTTCATTGATGTGGCTACAATTTCATAGAAGGACTTACTGCCAAATTCTCTTTACTTCTGATCAAAGCCGTTCTAAATCTGGTGGTTGTTTGTGAAGCTGGACAAAAGCGACCCGACCAGATTTAGTTGGGCTGACCTCGATAATAGGACTATAACTTAGTCTCTGATTGTTGAAATTAAAGCCTAACATCAAGTTAATTGATGTGGCTACAATTACTAGAAGGACACACTACCGTCCCTTCACTTTATTGCCCCGAATCAGCTCTAAGGTTGGTAGATGCGCACTACCACAATGACGCTTCCCATGGTTTAAATGCAACTAAAACCCTAAGGCGGATAACTACAACAATCCTTAGGGTAGAAGAAGACCAAGTAGGAGAAGACCTACCTCATGGAGTTTGTCGAAAGTCCCCGGTTCCGGTCTCTACTTGTAGCTCTTGTCACTAGGAAGGACTTCCCTTCGTGCTTCGCCGGAGACCTATGGTCCGATCGTCGGAAAATCTAGAGAGAAGGTGGAGCCTCTCTCTCTAACTTTCCCTTTTCTCTATTTTCCCTTTTCTTATGGATCTCTCTTAATCGTATTTTTAAAAAGGAGGAAGCTTCCTCCTCTTTCCCCTACGGCACCACATGTCATTTCCTTGATTTTCCTTTACTCATTTTATTTCTCCTAATATCCTTTAGACATATAAACTTATTTACAATTGTTATGGGTCCCCATTTCTAATTTCTATATTTTCTCTTTTCACTTGAGTTCATTTCTTGATTCAACAATCATCTAATCAATATTAAAAAAATTTCGAGAAAAATACCCAAGTTGTCCTTTCTCTGGAATATACTAAATTTTATTACATAAAAATTTTAGGGTATTTTAGAGTCTACAGTGGGATTCTGTGAGAGTAAAGAGCGGTAACTTAGGGTATGTTAGACTAATATCTTGGAACTAATGAACTCTGAAAAATTACTTTGATAGATGTAATTTACTCATGGTGTGAGGATTAATTATATGATGTATCAATTTAGTTGATTAGAGGTTTCTCCTTAGTCTGATGAAAGGATTGATCCGTCATTAGCAAAGATCTAATCAAGGAGATAGAAAATTTTATTAGATTTGAGACGAGATACGATTACATTGGAGAAGGCTTGCATTATCACATCGATAAGGGGCAAGAATTCTTCAGTTCTGAGAAATGGTTATGAAGTATTGAAAAAGAAAAACAATCAAATCTTAAAGAGTGCCAAATTTTACAAGTAGCTATTTAGACCCATTTTTCATGAAAAGGAATATGGTGTGTTAGATAGTGAAATGTATGAATTGTATGGAGAAATCCAAGTTATGCACTACATTGCTCTTGGACAAATCAGCATTCAACTCACAAATGTTGCACTTTCAGGAAATGCATTATTTTGTAAATAGTATCCCATCCCTAGTGACTCTCTTCATACCTTTTAAATTAGTAGTTTATTTGTTGGTAGATTTTTAGGATTAGTTTAAAATCTATTTTGTTTCAATTATAAATTGATTTTATTCCTGTCTACTTGGTAGTGAAAGATCCCTTGTAATCGGGGTGATCAAATTCCAATTAGAGAGAACCTCAATCCTTGTGGAGTGATATCCGGACTCCTAGAGTCCACTTTATTACTTGTATGACCCGTGCACTTGCGGAAAGGGGTTGAGTGTTGGTAATACTTTTCATTTAAGTTTTTGAGTATACTTACTTTTGTTTCAAATCAGTTTTTGAGTATTTACCACATTCACTCCCTTTACCATATTTTCACATATACATCATTTGGTCTCCTTTACAAGTCTCAAAAAAAAAAAAAAGACCAATGTCTAAAAAGGAAGCGAAAAGAAAAAAATTTTGGCACTTAACTTGAAACGAAGCATGGTACGAGGGTATATGGCAAAATCTTTACAAATCGATACTATTAATTGGTTGGGAGTCACTGACTTTGTTGCTTGTTACATGGGTGAATAGGTGGAGTTTAGCAATTTGTAGATGTTGGAGTATCGAACTTATTAAAAGTCTGGGGTGAAATCTGAAGAGTTAGTGGTTGAAAGATCCTTATGAATTGATGCCCTAAACCTTGATTGGTTAGGAGTCATCGATGGACCCCCGTTACATGGACAATTGCGAATTCGATACCCTTAGCATTGCACCCCTACAAAAAAAAAAAAAAAGAGTTGTGAAATAAATGGCTCCTGATCCCCATTGAGGTTGGTTGTACATCGTGTAGAAAAGAGCTAGGTTAGGGGAAGAGGACAGTTTGGCCGACTATTTTTGAAAACTAATCAAGTTAACACTTAGGTTTTTTTGGAAGGTTTCAGGTTGGTTCTATAGGAGTTGAAATTCTTTTGATACTTGAATTTTCATAGCACATACTTTTCTTGAGATAGTCATTGGGTAGGATTTTGATGACTTTTGTTTAAGGTTGGGTTTTATCACATCATTGCTCTTGAAAAACCATTTTTTGTGGATATATATAGTTCTTCTTGCTTTTGATTGCTTTATTCTTCCTTCATTTCTAAGGGACTAGCAATGTATCGGTTGGGGGGAGTGATTACTACCCAAATAGTGCTGTTTCATACCCTAACACTCCAAGTTCTAAGCACTTTTTGGTAGTAATCAGCTTAATTAACCCAATTGGCATGTTAAGGACCTAGCAAGGCTACTAATCAAATTTTGTGGCAAGTTTGGTTGTTTTTTAGGTGTTGTATATCTTGAGGACAGGGGATTCAAGTCAGGCATGAAGAATCCGGTTGCGATTGAGCACTAGCGGAAGAAGCGGAAGCAATAATGTGACAAGATGTAGTAGCAACCTTGTGGAATTTCGCGAGGACTGCGAGGGGGAATTTGATAATAATATGGGTCCTTAACATGTATTTGGTTAATTAGGTTGATTACTACTCAAAAAGTGCTTAAAACTTAGAGTGTTAAGGGTCTGAAACAACACAATTTTAGTAGTAATCAACTTCTTCATTTTCCACCCTAAGAGTGAGCTCTTCTTTCCTAACATCAATCAAGGTTGCTCCAGTGGCAAGGAAGGGCCTGCCCAGTAGCCGTGGAACTTGTGTATCTTCTTCAATGTCCATCACAACAAAGTCCATAGGGAAAATAAATTTTCCCACCTTGATCAGTACATCTTCTGGGATTCCTTATGGCTAAGCCATAGTTTTATCTGCCATTTGTAGAGCCATTGTTATAGGAGATAACTTCACCAAACTAAGTCTTTTCACCATAGACAATGGCATCAGATTGATGCTTGCTCCAGAATCACATAAAGCTCTTCCAAATTCATAGTTCCCTATAGTGTAGGGAATGGTGAAACTGCTTGGATCTTGAATTTGCAATGGCAAGTTCTTCTGAATTACTGCACTCCAAGTTGCTAACAGGCTTACCACTCCTCCTTCATCAAAATTCCTTTTTATTGCTCAGGATGTCCTTCATGAACTTGGCATATGAGGCATTTGAGTCAATGCCTTAGCAAAGGGAATGTTGATCTCAATTTTCTTGAACATGTCCAAGCATTTAGCAAATTGGTCATCCATCCTTGACTTTTTCATTCTCTGAGGGAATGGAGTAGGAATGTGATAGGTCTTCACTTCCTCATTCTTTTTCAGTTTTCCCTCCTCAATTTGCTGCTCTTTCTACACCTTTGATTTCTCACTTTCAACTATTATTTTTGAACTGTTCAGCTTGTTTTTACTAGTTTCTTCTTGCTCTTCTTTCTCAATTAGTTTTCTCTTTTCTTCTTCTCTTTTCTTCAGTTCTCTGCCACTCCTAAGTGTTATGGCCATACAGTCTTTGAGATTCTTCTTTGTGTCACTAGGGAAAGAATCCCTAGATTGATTCTGCATAGCTAAGGCCAACTACCTTACCTGAGTCTCCATATTCTTCATATATGCATTAGTATTGGCCTGAAACACATTTATGTTTGCCTGGAATACTGCCAGTTCAGCAAACTTCTGCTCATGTACATTCAACCGTCTCTTGTTCTCACCCATGAAGCTCAACATTTGACCCTCAAAAGACTAGGAACTCATTTGGCCTTGGTTTTCAGCTCTTTGGTTGCCTTGCTGCTGCTGTCCTTGGAAACCTTGTGGAGCATACTACTACTGAAAGTTCTGTATTGGTCTTAGACCCTGCTGCACTCCACTTCCAGAAGAAAAGTTCTCATGGTTTCTCAAGGTAGGTTTGTAGTGGGTTAGAAGGTTATTGTTGGGCTTGAAGTTGTATCTTCTACTGCCATTCACATACTGAGCTTCCTCTACTTGATACAGACCCTCATGAGCAAGTCCCTCATTAGCTATGCATTTCTGCTCACCTCCTTCCACAGTTCCCACTTCATGTGTTGCATGAACTCTTTTTTCCTTGTTACTCAACCTGCTCATCAATGCATCTAACTTTGCTTCTATTGCAGTCATCCTATTGAGCTCAATCACACCACTTTCTCTCATTATGCCACTAGTCCTTGAAGCTTCAGATGGAGCTTTGTAGTTTCTCTTAGCCAAATCTTATATGAGCTGATTAGCCTCTTCAACACTCTTCCTCTTGAATCCACTACAACAGGATGCATCAATGATACTTTTTGAAGTGTAGTTCATAGCGTGATAAAAGGTATCCATATGTGTCATTTGCTCTATGCCATGCATTGGGTACCTCCTTAGTAGCTGCTTGTATCTCTCCCAAGAATTGTAAAGACTCTCATATTCTTTCTGTTTAAATGTAATGATTTCTTCTTCCTCTCTGAAGTGAGAGTAGGAGAGAAAAATCTGCTCAAGTAAGCTTCTACTAGCTCCTCCCATGTGTTTACTGATCCATATGGAAGGGACTCAAACCAACTGGTTGTTGTGTCCCTCGGTGAAAATGGGAATTCTTTGCAGCTTGATAACATCTGGATTGACCCTATTCAGTTTCACTGTGTTTACTATCCTGAAGAATCTTCCCAGATGCTCATTAGGATCCTCATTGGGATGCCCTATAAACTGGTACTACTAAACCATGGTGATGAGTGCAGGATTCAACTCAAAGTTGTTTGCTTCTATTGCAAGTTGCCTGACTGTAGAATACTCATCCCTAATGATAGGTCTCTAGAAGTTTTCCATTGTTATCTTCCTCTGGGTCTTTTGACTCACGCTCACCAGCACATTTGATTAGCTTCTCTTTCATCTTGCCATCACTCTTTGTTGTGTTTCTTTAAATTTCTCAGTGTTCTCTCTAGCTCAGTGTCCAATGGCAATAGTTCTACTTCTGGTTTTATGTGCATGAAAGAGTGCCTGAAATGATAATACACTGAAATCAAAGTGAGAACAGTAAACAACTTAAATGTATTATGATAAGCTCAATAAAAAGATCAGTAAATGAATAAGTTAAGGCAGAAATCCACTTGAAAATTTTCTGTTAAATGAAAATGTCCAAACTATCAACTCTCTTTTTGGTTGGAATATTGATCCATAAATTTTACTTCAATCCTTGGCAAAGGCGCAAAAAACTTGATTGACTTACTTTTAACATAGACCAAAATTTGACAAAGTGATTGCCTCAGATATAAAAAACTATTTCAAATCCCCAACAACTATGCCAAAATCTTGTTTTACTAAATATATAAAAACTGTTTTCTGTTGTTTATATAATAATTTGCAATTAAAATGTGTCTTTGGTCTAAATCACTGCAAGTGCATAGATCATACAAGTAATAAAGTGAATTATAAGTCCATATATCATTCCCACAAGGATTGCTTTGAAAATCTAAAGATCAACTACCCCTACTACTCAAGATCATCACTATTTGAACCTCTAATTTGAAGTTTGAACTAACTAAAAATAATTTGAATAAAAGAATTTCTATCAAAAGTTCTCTTAAAGAAATAAACATCTAATCTAATAGAATCAGAGATCTCTCGTAATAGAAATAACATTGGAAATAGACTTAGTGTTATGGAAATTAGTTTGCAGAGGGTTCAAAAACAGGTACTATTAAGGACTAGAATTCTGGATCTGTCCAAGAACAAGATAGTATAGCCTTGGAATGCCTCCTGCTACACATTTCACAGTTTAGAACACCATATTCCTAAATCAGGTCAATTGGTCTAAATAGCTACTTTTAGGATTTTATCCTCTTTAAGATTTGGTTGTTTTTCCTTTCCAGTACTTCATAACCATTTCTTAAGACTGGAAACTGATTGCCCCTATAGACAGAATAATAAAAGCCTTCTCCAATGAAATTGGCACTTGGTCTGCAATTCATTAGAATTCTCTGTCTCCTTGATTAGAATCTATGCTAACACGAGATCAAGATTATTGTACAAAATTGAGATGAGACCTCTAAACATTAAACTGATAGATCAGTTGGCGGTCCTTAAACCTCGGGAACACACTTCTGTTGTCACCTATAAGGGAACCTTATCATAGGTTAGAACCTCACTAGTGATTTATCAAAGTGATATTTAGAGTACATTAGTTCAATGAATATTAGTACAATTTACCCCCAAGTTACTTCTCTTTGCTCTCAGGTCGTCCATCCCTGAATCACTCAAGGGGATCCTGGAAATTAGAGTAAATATACAACTTTTTCTGGGCACTAAACATTGATATTCAGAACAACTCATTAATAGAGCAATGTCAATTAAATACATCCAATTTTCTACCCAAAACAAAATTTAAATCTACAAATGAAAATCAAAACAGCACATTCATTCCGAGAGGGAGCTCGTGCTTTCATAACTGGATTTCAAATAACAATGGCTAGTTGATCAAACAAATTCATTGAAATTGAAATCAAACTGAAATCACTTAAATCCAGAAAAATATACATATTCCACTTGAATTTAAACATAAATGAAACTTTATAGACAATAAATTCAGCTCGAAATATTGTCTCAAATCCACTACTATAATCCTAAAATTAAGATAATGCTAGAAAAAGAAAATAAAATAAAAAGAAAAATATATATAACGAGAATTCAGCTTCTCCAAAAGCTCTAAAACTTGTTGAAAGTGGCTGAAAACCTCCGCACTCTTTCTTAGAAGCTTCTATTTATAGGCTTTAAACATTAGGCCCTAAAAACAAGGTGAAAATTACAAACTTTGAAAAGCCAAAAAAATTCTTCCCTAGTCGTTGAAGTCGTGGTCAATGTCGTGGCTAATGTCGCAACATCGAGATAATGTCACACTCGACCATCCGCCTTATGCGAACGGCGCGACCGGATTGGGACTCTTACTCGCTTTTCGCATATCAGCGGGCCCAAGTCTTATAACTGTATCAAAATATCTTATACAAAATACAAAATAAAACTACCACCGTAGTGGTGTTTACAGTGTCATATACATACAGTCCTCAGTCCTATTTACATATACAAAAACTGTACATTTACATTTACATGATCAGAGCGCATAACCTACTATGATGGACTCTTGCTAGTTTATTGGCCCTGCAGTATGCGGAAGATCGCGGACTTTCTCTTCTGTACCTACACGGCTTAAAACCCGTGCTAAGCTTTACGCTTAGTAGGAAACATATGTCTTATGCATATACACATGCACTAATACACATTTATAGTAAGCATATAACATTAACAAATATACAGTAGCATATATCAACATTTATCATGTATACAGTAGCATGTATATATAACAAATATATGTGCCACAGCAGAGGAATTAGCATTGATCGAGATGTGCCTGCCCCACGAATGTATGTCGTAGCACTCCAATAGAGTGCCAAAGAATCGATCGAGACGTGCCTCGCCCACATAATGTATGTCGAACACTAGCGTGGAGTGTCAAACACTAATAAGAGACGTGCTTGCCCACGTAACAAAAGTGTCATAGCACTAGCAAGAGTGTCAAAGCACTGATCAGAGACGTGCCTACCCACATAGTAAAAAAAATGTCGTGTCATTCAATATCTGGTCTTAGGCATTCCTACAATTATATGTGTTCAGGAACATACTATATTATCTTAGGGGCATTAAGTTTGCCCACCTCGAACTCACTTCGCTGAGGCGGTGAGTTACGATGCATTTTTCACTTAGTTTCATTCTTATTTGAACCCCCATTAGTCATTTATTAGGGTTCTTATACTTTCAGAGTACGAATTTGGGCTTAACAATGTAAGAATACCAAAATCGTGGTCAGAGGAAGCAAAGGGTACCAAGACCACTGGATCTGGCACCCGCATTCAACTCGTTTCAAGGGAGGGTACCGATACCACTTTGTCTTGGTATCGGCACCATTTTATTACGCTTCAGGTACCAATACACTCGCTTGGCATGTACCATGTTACATCAGAAGACCGAGAAAATTCCAATTTTCTGAAAAGTGGCAAACGTAATTTCGGTAAAATCAGAAATTTTCTAGATCGGATGATGAAATGGACTTCACCGCTGCAATCGCTCCCGCGAAATCTAGCTAACACATCGAATTTCACAATCTCGAGACAATCGTAATTTTACGCTGAGGCACTGGTATCGTACCGTAAAACGGTTCGTGAGACATGTGATGTTAAGAAAAGTCACCTACTACATACCTGGGCGTGACACATGTTGCATGAGTAGAGAGAGGATAAAAATGGAAGGCTGAGATAGTGCCAAGTGTAAAAAATCCAAGACTTGAGGACATGGATGGTATTAAATGAAAGTTTAATGAGTATGAGACAAACATGGAATAGTGTCTTCTTCTCCAAAACACCAAAACGTGCAGTGTGCTGGAAAGGGGATGCAGTGGGCTAGAATTTTTCATTTTTAGAGAGAGAAGGAGCTCTTTCTCTCTAGATTTCTAGTCAATCGGACCACGTAATTCTCGACGAGCAGGCAAAGTCGTTTCACGCGCGATGGCTACGTACGACACCGATTCGGGCGGAGTTTTGATAACTCCAAGAGGTAGGGATCTTTTCCAACTTGCGTTATTCTTTGGCTAAGAGCCATGTAAATGGTTAGGAATGTTCTGAGGCTTGTTTTAGCCAGAATTCGGGTCTCAAAAGCTTAACCGAGCTTAAATTTCCTATTCATAAGTGATCGTGAATAGTAACCCGAGGGTGTCACAGTTCACAAGAATAGTGATGTGAATATTTTTGTGTGAATTTTTATGATGTTAAGTGATTCAAAATGAATTGCTTGTGTTTGTTAATTAGCCCATGTGAGCTAATTTTGGTGTAATTGATGGTGAATTTGCATAACATTATTATGTGATTTAATTATGTTAATATATATATATATATATATATATATATATATATATATATATATATATATATATATATATATATATATATATATATATATATATATATATATATGCATGTGAATATATTAGCATGAATGTGTTAGGATTGGCATCATGCATTCCATATGCACTAAGGCACCCTAAAATATTAGGAGTGAGTGCATGACATGAAATTGAAAGAAAAATGAAAATGTTTGTGAAAGGAATTACAAGGAAGATTTTCCGGATAATTGGGTTGGGAGATGGTCCAACAGATCACTTCGGATGAGGACCATGACTGTTTTGGAAAGTTCTCCAACCAATTCGACTCGGAGGGTGGTCCAATATTTTTACCGAATTTCGATAGTGAGTTTTCGAGAACAAAAAGTTTTTGTTTTGAAAACCGGATATTTTGCTCGCATTCGGCTTAGGCATATGTGAGAGAGTCGGTGAGGACTCGAGAGATGGGTTTGGGCATGTAGACATTCGAGTAGGTTCATGAAATTGCTTGAATGTGATTGTTTGCCATGCATGTGCACTTAGGTGGGGAGTAACCCATGTAGGAAATTATCTCTACTGGGCTTTGCTTACCCTGTCGAGGGATCACCATTTCGCATGTGAGCGATAGGGAAGGCGACACCTTTCACTAGAGGTCACAGAGCTAAAAGAAAGCCGACTTGTGGCTTTGATATTGTTATATAACATGTATTAGAATTCTATAATTTTAATATATGGTTGTATTAAGAGTAATTTATTAACTCTTGAGCTATTGCATATAGTTGATGTATTTTGTGAGTATTGATGCAGGGGCCCAAATGACCATTATTTTACTCGCATGTGGACTCCCGTGGTGGCTCATTAGGAACTCCGTTTGGGGATGTTATGTATTTGGGTAGAGCTCCCCGTACAAGGGAGACTCTGCCCGATTTTCATGAGTGGTGTCGGGTTACCCGATATCCACGAGTATTCCGCGGGTTGACGGGTTGTCAACGGACACCCCGGTTTTGGGGCGTCATAGCTTGGTATCAGAGCTTAGGTACACGAGTACCTAGGGCTTGAGGGACTTAGGCTTAGGCCATGGTCATTAAGGTGTGAGAACATAACAGCTTGGTAAAGCTCGATGTTAGGGTTTAGGTATGTGATTACCTAGGAAGTCAAGGAACAAAATTAGAACAATCGCAAGTGCATGGTGTGTTTATGTGATTGGTGTATAAATATGAGTGATTTTGTGATCATGTGTTGTGTGAATTGTGTTTGGTGAATAGCATAGGAAAATGTTGAACACTAGGGTCGAGGAAAATAACCTTAGGTGTCTCAGGAAATTCGACAACAAATTAAAATAATGATTGAAGAAAATTTTTTCTAAGGTTTTACAAGTGTAAACTGAAATAATAAAATAAATTTGAATAAATTTGAGTTTTAGTTATACCGAAAATGAAAATATATATATATATATTTGGTGGTTTTTCCAGTAGTTGGAATGAAAAAAAAAATGATGATGTGAAATAAAATAAAATAAAATCAAATCAAATCAAATCAAATCTTTCAAAATGAAATTTTATAAAATAAATTTTTTTGTTGAATATGATTCAATAAAATGAAATTATTGTCTTGCATTACCTACGAATACATGGACATAGTGTATAAAATTTTACTTTAATGTGAATAAATGGTTCAGGTTTGCTTACGCCTTGTGGTATACCGTTGAATATTGACTTGACATTTGACATGTGTAGATGGCTAGTCGAAGGCGAGGACGTAGAGGCCGTCCACGAGGTACTAGTCAGGCACCACCGGGTTTTGACCAGCAGGCCTTTGTTGAGGTCGTAGTGATTATAGCTGCCGGCATTGCATAAGCATGCGCACAGCGAGCCAGGCGAGTCAAACGACTTCCAAATAGCTTAGAAGCACATCGCCCTCCAATGGTTAGAGGAGGAGTGGACTCGGGGTCAGGACGACTATGACCATAGAGGGAGAGGTGGCGTTATGCGAGGCATCCGATAGCGGTGTCGTACTAAGAGGAAGGAAGATTCATCTTCTTCCAACCAGGAAAGAAATGTATGACTTCGCTTCGGCAAGGATATCCAGGACAAGGCCGAGGTCATCAGGACCAAGGCCAGGATGGGACTTTAGTCAGGTAGGGCAGATGATGTGTTATTTCCGCCGACAGCTTGGACACTTTCTACGAGATTGTCCATGGAGGGAGGAATCCTAAGGTTATGGGACACCTCAGTCCCAATAATCAGTGAGACGAGTTAGGGTTGCCAATCAGGATGGACAGATGGTGTGCTACCATTGCCAAGAATGACATAAGGAGAAGGGATTGCCCTAGAGACAAGGATCCCAAGGTTTTGGGACAGAGTCTCAGTCGCTGGTAGGACAAGAGAGGACACAATTTGTTCCTCCACCCCTAAGAGGGTCAGAACCAAGACAGTTCCAGGTGTCGACTAGCAATCTAGTACTTCGCGCACGGTCACATAGGCCAGGGTCAGAGCGTAGGTTGAGGTCGAGCACAAGATTTGTAGGCCAAGAGTTTAGGTCAGGCTAGGCAGATGACGTGTTACCATTGCCGCCAACTTGGGCATATGGCGGGTTGTCCTAGGAGCGAGGTCATAGTCACGGTGAGCATGCGGATGTTGGACATACGAATCGTTTTTATCGTGCATTTGTTTTCTAATGCATCATCACATTAATGCATCTTATGTTATAGGTTTGGGCTTAGGAGTTGAGGCCTTTAGAGAAGCCAAGTGTAGATGTTCTTCCCTAGGATGTGGGGTGAGAGTTGACCTGATAGGTCGAGATTATGAGTTCGAGATCTCCGAGATTCTCCTCATGGTGGACCCCCGGGATTGGGGCGTCACAGTATGGCATCATTGCATTCATGTGCATGGTAACATCGCGTCGAGTTGGGTGTGGGTGCATGGTATGGTCATCCACCACTCTTGGTGAGTGTGGGCTGGGTTTGTCTTTGGGACTACGTCCAATGAAGACTCATAGTTCGAATCAGGAAATGAAAAGAAATTAACGTGTGTTGGGCAAAGCAAAAAGGGGGCCGTTAATTCCCTTAGGTGGAAAAGCCTAGAGTTAGGGTGAAGGAGACCCACGGTAGTATCCGAAAGGTCCTGTGTGGGTGTAAGGCCCAGGGAGAGATCGAGAAATTTCTATCTGGGTGTAGGGCTAGTGGAGAAATCAGAGATTTATGTGGGTGTAAGAGACTAGGGAGCTATCAGAGATTTACGCTGTGGAGGTGAGACAGGGGGCTATCCCGAATTTGCGTGGTGTAAAGAGACACGGAGGCTATCGAATTTCTGTATGTGGGTGTAAGAGACCCGTGGAGAAATCCAGAGAATTTACGTATTGGGTGTAAGAGACCGGAGTGGAGTTATCTGAGAATTTACGTGGGTGTGAAGGCAGGTAGGGTTATCGAAATTTACGTGTGGGTGTAAGAGACCCGTGGAGATATCCGAAATTTCTATGTGGACGTAAGAGGCTCATAGTGTAGGCCGAAAAGTTTTGTTACTTGGGAGATGAAAGCCTGCGGTCGAGTTATCACGTAGACTTAGAGGATTGATGAGTAAATTAGGGAGTATTTCGAGATGAAAACACCGGTCAGTTATCCGCGTAGACTTAGAGTTGAGTGATAGGATTCGGGAGTGACTTGAGATGAAAACACACGGTCATGGTTATCACGTAGACTTAGAGTTGAGTGATAGGAGTCGGGAGTGACTCGAGATTTGATACCCCTTTGGAAATTGCATTGAGTGTTGTTAAGTAGAGGCAAAGGGCTCGGTATATGGATGTCATTCATGACATGGACTAGGTTAATGATCCCGTTGGATTGTGTTGATTGTGACCTTAGGAAGGTCGCGTTTGCACACCAAAAGCGAGTGTTTAGGGTTACATGTTGTGTGGATTATATCGCAGTGTTAGAGGACATGCTCTGACATGAGTCTTGGATATGGGGAGTAGGCTGGGAAGGCGTTGCTGCTAGTGTGGTCGCTGCAACAACGGTTATCGAGGCGAGTATCTGAGATGTACCATATGAGGCATTATATGGGAGGCCATGCAGATCATTGATATGTTGGACCGAGGTGGGAGAGAGCTCCATCAATGGTCCTGATATGATTGGAGACACCTCCGAGAAGGTGAGCTTGATATGACAAAGATTTCACACATTCTGCTGGTAAGAGCTATGCTGATGTATGACGTCGACCTTTAGAGTTCGAGGTTGGAGATCACATCTTCTTGAAGGTGATGCCTAAGAGAGGAGTAGTCAGGTTTGGTAAGCGAGGGAAGCTATCGCTGAGGTTTATTAGGCCCTTATAGACACTCGAGAGGGTAGGCACTCGCAAATACCAAATGGGCGTACCACCCAGTACGCTCGGGTCCACGAGGTATTTCACGTCTCCATGCTCCGTAAGTATACTCCAGATCCAGCCCATGTAGTGGATTGGGGAGAGATTGAGGTTGACACTAATGGGACCTTCGAGGAGGGACCATTGTGCATTATGGATAGCCGGGAGTAGGTTTTGTGACGCAAGACCGTGAGGCTAGTGAGGGTGCTATGGCAGCACCGTGGAGTGGAGGAGTCAACGTGGGAGCGAAAGGACACGATGCGGGCCACCAATCCCTTATTGTTTAGGGATAAAGGTACGTAGTTTAGTCGTTTAATATTTAAATGACTAGCTTACATGCACGGTAGAGTGCACGTTGTATATGCCAAAGCCTCAGAAGGGATTGTATAGAATTTTGGGACAAAATTCTTTTTAAGGAGGGGAGAATGTAAGACCCGAGAAAATTCCAATTCTTGGAAAAAGGGCAAAACAGTAATTTCGATAAAAATCCAATTTTTTTCTAGATCTCGGATGAAGAAATTGACTTCACCGTTGGAATCGTCTCGCGAAATCTAGCTAACACGTCGAATTTCGTCGAATTCTAAGACAGTCTAACTTTCACGTTTTTCGAGGCACCAGGTATTGAGTGCCGTAAAACGGGTTTGAGAGACATGTGATGTGACAAAAGTCACCTACTACATGTACTACGCGACACTACGCTGCATTTGTGCGTAGACATGAAATTTGCACAATAAATAAATATTAAAATGCAAAAATCCATGACTTGAGGACATGGATGGTATTAAATGAAAGTTTAATGAGTATGAGACAAACATGAAATAGTGTCTTCTTCTCCAAAACACCAAAACGTGCAATGTGCTGGAAAGGGGATGCAATGGGCTGGAATTTTTCATTTTTAGAGAAAGAAGGAGCTCATTCTCTTTAGATTTTCGGCCAATCGGACCGTTGGTTCTCGACGGAGTAAGAAGCAAAGTTGTTCTACGCGGCGAGGGCTATACGTGGATACCAATTTGGTGAAGTTCCGACAACTCCAAGAGGTAGGGATCTTTTCCTTCTTGCGTTATTCTTTGGCTAAGAGCCATGGAAATGGTTAGGAATGTTATGAGGCTTGTTTTAGCCGTAAATTCGATCTCAAAAGCTTTGAACCGAGTGGAGAAAATTCCTATTTGTGTGACCGTGAACAGTAACCCGAGGGTTTCACTGTTCACATGAATAGTGATGTGAATATTTTTGTCTTAATTTTTATGATGTTAAGTGATTTAAAATGAATTGCTTGTGTTTGTTAATTAGCCCATGTGAGCTAATTTTGGTGTAATTGATGGTGATTTTTCATAACATTATTATGTGATTTAATTATGTTAATATATATATATATATATATATATATATATATATATATATATATATATATATATATATATATATATATATATATATATATATATATATATATATATATATGCATATGAATAGGTTAGCATGAATGTGTTGGGATTGGCATCATGCATTCATATGCACTAGGCACCCTAAAATATTAGGAGGAGTGCATGACATGAAATTGAAAGAAAATGAAAATGTTTCCAGGAAAGGAATTTCAACGGATGATTTTCCGGAGAATTGGGTTGGGAGATGGTCCAACAGATCATTTCAGATGAGGACCATGACTGTTCGGAAAGTTCTCCAACCAATTCGACTCGGAGGGTAGTCCAATATTTTTACCTGACTGATAGTGAGCTTCGAGAACAGTGCTTTTGTTTTGAAAAAACCGGATATTTTGCCTCGTATTCGGCTTAGGCATATGTGAGAGAGTCGGTGAGGACTCGAGAGATGGGTTTGGGCATGTAGACATTCGAGTAGGTTCATGAAATTGCTTGAATGTGATTGTTTGCCACGCATGTGCACTTAGGTGGGCTTTGCTCACCTTGTCGAGGGATCACCATTTCAGGTACAGGGAGCGATCGGGAAGGCGACACTCACTAGAGGCCGCGTGTTAGAAGAAAGCCGACTTGTGGCTTTGATATTATTATATAACATGTATTAGAATTCTACAATTTTAATATATGGTTGTATTAAGAGTAATTTATTAACTCTTGAGCTATTGCATATAGTTGATGTATTTTGTGAGTATTGATGTAGGGGCCCAAATGGCCATTATTTTACTCGCATGTGGACCCTGTGTGGTCATTGTGAACTGTTTGGGACAGGTTATGTATTTGGGTAGAGCTCCCCGTACAAGGGAGACTCTGCCCGATTTTCATGAGTGGTGTCGGGTTACCCGACATCCACGAGTATTCCGCGGGTTGATGGCTGTCAATCCACACTCTAGCTTTGGGGCTCACAAAATGATTCGCCGTAAACGGTAGGGAACTCTCTTCTCACTCACCCTTCTTCCATAAACCTCCCCAATTCCATCCTACAACAAAACCCACCATGGAATCCATCCAAAACAACTCCACAAACACTTGTAATGGTGGTTTAGAACTTCTAATAACCAAACCCTAGACAAAAATTCCAAGAATCCATGCCAAAATCAACCAATCTATACAAAACCATAGAAATAGGAAGGATTCCATATCCATCTTCTACCAACTAGTATTTTTCAACCCAACTTCCAACAAATCTAGGGTTAGGATGAATTCCTAACTAAACCCTAGAAATGGAACAACCCAATAACCATACAAAGGTCCAAGAATCCATACCCAAGTAGTTTCCATACAAAATCATAGCATTCCATACAAGTTCCATACCTTTCTTGGCTCCTCATTCTTCTTCCTCTTCTTCTTCTTCCTTTTCCTCTTCTCTTCTCCTCTTTTCCTCTTCACGTTTTGTTCTAACCAAAAATGAGACCAAACTTGGTCTTCACCCCTTTTTATATTAAATTGTCCTTTTATTTGCACTTCGGGCCTCATCTCTCCTTATTTACAAATCAAGTTATGTTATTTCCACTTCAGTCCACATTCTTCTTATCTTATGACTTTTATATCCAATTTTGACAAATTCCACTTTTACCATTGTAATTTGTACAAATTCCGGGTTTCGATATTTTCTCACTTAGCAAATAATAATTATGAAATTTTTTCCAAATGCACTTAACATATACCCTAATTTTGTTTAAAAACAACTAGGGTGTATTTTTGGGGTGTTACATGCAATGTCGTGGTTCGAATCTAGTGTCGAGACATTGATATTTGGTATGGAAATTCTAAATTCTGAATGACTAGGTAATGTCCTAGTTGATGCCATGACATTGTAATCGTGATGTCACGACATCGCAAGTTGTATCTTTACTGCTAAAGTCGTGTTTTGATGTCATGATATTGCAATTTTGATGTCGCGACATTGCTCTTTGAGTGTTGTAGTATAATGTGATGTCGCGACATAGAACATCGATGTTGTGACATTGCTTTGATGTCGGAGCTTATGTCTTGGATGAGGCTTTGCTATGATGTCACAACATTGAGTTTCGATGTCGTGACATTACTCAAATGATGTTGCAACTTGACTACCTATTTGCTGATGTCGCAACAATGGATTCTAATGTCTCTCTGATGTCGCGACATTGATCTTTTCTGTTCAACCCACTTTAGCCAATGTTGTGACATTAAAATCATGTCATGACACTCTCCACATGATGTCGCGACATTGCTACTTTAGCTGAACATTGTTGTTTTTTGCTTTTTTTTCTTCAAATTCCTACAAAACATAAATCTAGGTGAAGACTCTATAATTTCACATTGAATTGAAATTTTAAGCCTTAAATATACATAAAAAATAGGCTTAAAAATATATGAGTTTTAGACTCATCAGCAATGTATAAGATCTTATTGGATATGAATGGATTTAAGAATATCATATGTTGTTGAAATTTTTTTTAGGATTTCCATATTAAAATTGTATCTAATTATGGGCATATTATATCAAGTTCTATCTTGTCAACAATATATAATTAGTGATTTTCTTATGTTTAAAGATAAATTATCTTGTAGATTCACCTATAAATATAGTGACAGAAAAGCTTGTATTGCTTCAATACTACAAATAAGGCCAACATCATACTCACCAATCTCACCAATCAATATATTGCTATGGACAATGCTTCAACTAAGGTTGTTTTCTTGGTTTCTCTCTTGATTACCCTCGCATGTAAGTTTCTTTCTTTCCTCTATATCAATATTTGGTTGATTTTTTTTTTTTTTTTTGCCTTAAATTTTAGTATCGAGCATTGATATAATGAAATTAAATATGGTAGCAGGTTTTCCAAAGGGAGGTGAAGCAAGAAGAGTAGTTACATTTCCTTGCAATAATCCAAAGGACTACAACCTTAATTGTCCAACTTGTCCCCCTTGCAAATGTGTGAATCACCTATGTGATTGTCCACTTGCTACAAAGCTCACACTTGTAGCCATGATTGGACAACAAGGAAACTAACCCATAAGTTTCTTTGCATTACATTTCATATTAGTGAGAATATGAGACGTACAATCAATAATGAAATATTAATGATAAATAAAATATGATGGCTACTTTTTAAATTTTTATCTTGTTCTTATTTAATTAATGAAAATAATATTCGTAAAACCACATCCCCTAATGATGTATTTTTGTTAATAATCTACATAAGAACTTTAAAATGGTATTTTATTGAGTGAATTTTTTTACAAAATTATTTTAATTCTTATAAGTTTGATGGATGAAGTAATAAATAAGTAACAAACTTTGAGGGCAGACGACTCTCAACCTAGATCGGTTCTTAATACTTTAATTTTTATGTCTAATTGATTCTCAGCTAATTTCATAAACTTGATTAAGATATCTAATGTTTTGATATTTATGAGAAATCAAGTAGACGTAACCATATTGAGAGAGATCATATATAAATGTGATAAAAGAAATTTCTTCATGTCTAGCTTTTATATTCATTGCTTCCCGGATGTCTAAATGGATTAATTGCAACGCGGTTTCAACTTTGGTTCCTTTTCCAAACAGCTTTCTTGTTGTTTTTCCGACTAGAAAATGTTTAGAAGTTGACAACTCAACTTTGTTTAAACTTCCTAATAAGGCTTCTTTTGTTAATCGGTTCTTAATTTTTTTGGCCAATATGACCATGACCGATCAAACTTTCACATAATTCTCATAATTAACATCAAATGTAAAGTAAGAAAAAACATGCATTACTATCACAATGTTTAATATCCAGAAAAATAAAACCATATAGGAACTAACAACAAATGTAATATTCTAGTTCCAAAAACAAATCAACACCATGTCCAAGAAAACGAAGTTCAAAGTCAAGTTTGAGTCAAACAACCACAAATACTAAATTTCCACTAATTTCAAGTGCGAACAACACCTCATGTAGGAATAAGGTTTGGCAAATCTGCTTGGTCACGCGACTTATTTGACAAGTATGAATCTCACAAATTGAGAAAATAGTTGGTCCTATCATTTGTGAGTGGGAGACGTTAGTTTTTGTGAGTTAGGAGAAACTTGATGTGGCCTGACCATTTCTTTTATTTTGAAATTAATTAAAAATAAAGAGGTGCGAACATAGAGGGAATACCATGAAGCGTTGTGACTGAAAATTTTATTTAAATAAAAATATTAAAATGTAAAATGAAAGTGGTTCTTTTCAAATATGTGTGCCATAAGAAAATTCTCTAAAAAAAGACAACTCTTCCTCTCCCTAAGTTTTATTTTCTTGGTTTCTGTGAAAACCCGAGTAATGTGAAACGATAGGTTACCATTACAGTACAAACTGTGAGTTCGGAAAATTCACTAGATCTCGGATGACGACGCGGATCACTCTGTTGAGTTCATCTCACGAAACTAGATACATAGTGATTAGTACCCAAAAAGTGCTATTTTGAGCCCTATATCAGATAGGTTTTGAGTGCTTTTTGCGCACTAATCATATCAATTATGCCAATTGAAGTGTTCAGGTGTTCTTAGTATCGCTTATGCCGTTTAGAGGTTATTTTATTGTTTTGCGTGTTTTTGCGTACTTTGGGAGATCAATATCGATGGGTGAGAACTATGAAGTTGAATCAATTGTCAGCCATCAAACATACCAAAATCAAAGAAAGAATGAATAAATGAGTAAAGTTTAAAAGTAGTGAGGGGCTTATGGTAAAGTGAAGATCAAGAATTTGTGAATTTTAAGATCATGTACTACCGATCATAAAATTTCAAGCAATCATACGAAAATTTCAATCCAGCGGAATTGTGAATCTTTCGCTAGACCCAAGGATTTCGCTCTGTTGACCGCTCCTAGCTTAAAAACTGCTTTCGGCTATCACCTGTAATTTCGCTAAGCTAGCGAAATTTCGCTAGCTAGCGAAATTGCCAATGCCTAGCTAAATTTTCTGATTTCGTTATCTCTTGGTGATTTCGCTACCTAGCGAAATTTTCGCTAACTAGCGAAATTTTCGCTACATAGCGAAATTTTTGTGCCTAGCGAAATTCACTGCCTTGTCATACTTTTGTAATTAATGCAAACCGACTTCATTTTGGTGTATTACTCCCTTGTCCCTAATTTTAGCCAAAATGTTAGGGCTTTATTGTAGTTTCACAAATGGTGGCCTATAAACCCCTCATAGTTTGTAACTCAAAGCAAGAAATTGAGAGAAAATCTGCAAATTCTTATTTTTATGTAAATATTCTTCGCAAATCGCTAGGTTTGGTTTTTCCTCTCCTCTTTCTCATTTTCTAGGCTACCAAACAACCCTCTGAGGATGGACAACTCAAGAGATGCTTGGCTGCCTCTTTCTTTGAAGAGGAAGGTAGCTTGGTCATAAGCATTCAGAGGTTGTCCTCATGTGTCAATGCCATGTGTAATCGTATTTATGGCTCCCATCTTCTCAAACTAGGTTGAATATCATTTAATTGTCATTAATTTGGCCAATACTTACCATGCTTTAGGATACGTTGTATACTTATTGCTAGATGCACCGTGGTTTTGGGATGGTCTCTACGAGCCACCGAAATGATGTTGAATGTTAGGTTTTAAACTCAGTGCGGGCTGTAGATGCATGTTACCCGTGGTTGACTCAAATAGGAGTGATTCTAGGGTTAGGTTTACTAGTTAAACAAAGATCCTAAGTATACTTGACTATAGGTTGCTTGTTTATAATGCGAGGATAAAACCCGAGGACTCTTGTTTATCCTATGTTATCAAGTTAGTGACCTAAATCTTCAAAGATACCTTTTCACACATCACTTTCAGGCTTTACAGTTATTCAGTTTTCAAACTACTCACACTGTTTTTGGAAACAACCAAAAAATCCAAATAGAAAGCCTTACCTTTTCACACTTATGCGAATCATTCCTAGGATGAAAACCCATCCCCGTGTTCGACCCTAGACCGCTATACTGCAGTAGCTTGACTACGGCAGTAGGAGGAATTTAGGAATATAAATTTTGTTGATTCCGCTCACCCTACTATGGCACGAATCACATAGTCAAATTTCGTTGAATTTCAAGACAATCGAAATTTCACGTATTTTGAGGCGAACGGACGAATCACAAAGTGACACTTGGCATGAGGGTGTGGTGCCATGTGGCACTAGAGGAGAGGACACTTGGCACATGAGTGGAAGCCAAGTGTCATGCCCTTAACTTATGCATGGAATTAGTGGAAAACATGGAGGCATGAGGAACACATGGCATGTTCATTGCCATGTGTTAGAGTGGCTTATGAGGGAATTCTAGAAGAGGGCCAAAAGGAGTTCAGAGCCGGACGAAGGGTGACGCCTCGATAGCTGATTCATAGGAGGAAGGAGAAAGAAAATGAAAAGAGAGGAAAGAAAAAAAGGAGAAAAAAATAGAAAGAAAGAAAAGAAAGCAGAGAGAAATGGAAGGGAAGGAAGGGAGTCAGGTGTGTTTTCAGTTCTCGGGTTGGGCCGGTCTCGTTGCTCCAACGTAGGGTCTTCTCCTACCATGGCTAGTCCTTGTTTGAGAGCCATCCAATGGCCATGAGTTGTAGCTCTAGCTGAAGGGCTGGTTCAAAAAAGTTTTGATCAAACTGTTGGAGATGAGGATCAGTTTTTTTGGTTCTTTCCTATGTCTAGAAACACAGTTCTAGAACAAGTTATAATTGCTAGAAAATATGGACTAAATATAGTTCAAATGTGCTGGAAAATATGGAATAAATATAGTTCATATGTGCTGGAAAAATGTGAGCTGGAAATAGCTTGCATATAGGTTGTGTTGCTGAAAAATATGAACTGGAAAATAGGTTGTTACTGGAAATTTTGAACTGGAAAATAGGTTTTTTACTAGAAAATATGGGCTGGAAAATAGGTTGTTGCTGGAAAATATGGGCTGGAAAATATGATGGAAAATAGGTTGTTGCTGAAAAATATGGGCTGGAAAATAGGTTGTGTTGTTGGAAAATATGGGCTGGAAAACGGGTTGTGTATGCTGTTTTTCTTGGGTTGAGATTGAAAAATCCAGTTGCATGTTGATTGCTTGATGAATAACATGCTGATATATGTGTGTTTGAAATATGAATACGGATTATGTATGGGTAGGAATTACATGCACTAGATGTAGCTGCCCATGATGCTTGGTATGAAGCATGATTTTTAAATATTCCATGTGGGCTTCCTTTCATGCATGTAATATTAAAACTTAATGCAATTGCATTAAGATTGCATGTGCACGGACATCGCGAATCGGGTGTGAGTACGAAATGGAATGCGATTTATCGGAGGGTTGTCCAACAAAAAACCCTGAGCATGTCCACTAAACTATACTCCGGGAGTGGTCCATTAACATTGGAGCATGTCCACTAAACTATATTTCGGAGGGTTGTCCAATATAATTTGATATCGAAGAATGTCCAATGAGTTTCAAAAACAAAAATCTTTTGTTTTGAAAAAAAAAAAAAAACAGATTTCATGCATGGCAAATGCATGTGTGAGGGAGTTGGTGAGGATTCGAGACATGGGCATGGCATGTAGAAATGTGCATGTTTTTACTTGAATGTGTGGGATGTAAACATGGTATCACGATGTACACTTAGCTGAGAGCCCTCAGAGGAGAGATTTTCTCTATTGGGCTTTGCTCACTCCATCGTGGGACCCCCCTTTCAGGTACACGAGAAGACGGTGCTCCTTCGAGGCCGTGGTTAAGATGAAGGCCGAGTTGTGGCCTTGAGAAGTAATTTTTGTAAAATATATTAGAATAATCTAGTTTTAATATATTTTGGCATGTAAAAGTGTAAAAGAGTTGTACATCAAACTCTTAAAATATATATATATATATATATATTATAAGCAATTGTGTATATGTAAGCAAAAATATACAACGTTTCATATGCCCTTATAATAAAAATGTTGTTTTATACCGAATTTGGGGCGTATGGAAAAAAAAAATTGACCCTCGGAATTTAGGGCGTCACAACTTGGTATCAGAGCCTAGGTATGCGATTACCTAAGGCTTGTTGGGCGTGAGTCTAGGACACAGTGTTATGGTATAGAGCTTGGGTATGCTATTACCTGTAGCTTGGTGTTTGGTACAAGCATCACAACTTGTCATGTGCATAGTGTGCATTGATTGTTTGTGTATTATGATATGTTCCACAGTAGATGTACTATGTTGTGAATTATGCTTGATAGAACATATATAATGGACACTAGGTTTAGCCAACATAATCTTAGGGGTTCGGAAAACAAATGAGCATGATAACGCAGGAATGGTTATTTGTTAGTGTTTGACATTATGCACCACTAATGTGATAAGTAAAAAGAGTGAATCTCAAATTGGTATCTTAACTTGTGTAGATGGCAAGTCGAGGGCACGGACGTAGAGGTCGTCCATGGGGCAATAGCCGACCACCTCCTGGCTCTGATTAGTAGGCATTTGTGGAGGCGATGGGCGCTGCATTTACCACCATTGCATAGACTAGTGCAGCTGTCAGTCAAGGAGGGCCGAGTGACCTCCAGAGGCTTATCGCACATCATCCTCCATCATTCAAGGGAGGAGGGGATCCGATGGTAGCCGATCATTATTTTCGACAAGTCGAGAGGGTTTTGGAGGCCATGGGAATTATCTCCAATGCCACGAGGATCAGACTAGCTACGTTTAAGTTAGAGGGTGAATCCCATATATGGTGGGATTGGGCTAAGGTCCCAAGGGACCTAGAGACGATGACTTGGGGAGAGTTCCGAGAGCTCTTCATGAGCAAGTTTTTCCCAACATCTACGAGGCATGCGAAGGCCCAAGAGTTCCTTGAGTTGAGACAAGGAGATAGGACGGTGCTCGAATACGTTGCCAAGTTCACCAAGTTGGCATGTTTCGGGGATGACTACGTGGCCATAGATATGGCCAAGGTGAGGAGGTTCGAGGATGGCCAGAAGTTGTCCATCCGGGGCAAGATTGCGGGATTCCTTATACAGGATATGGACTCTATGGTCATGATGACTATGGCCATAGAGAGAGATGGAGGATGCACGGAGTATCCGGGATGCGGGTATTGGTGGCAAAAGGAAGGAGAGCCAGACTTCTTCCCGCTCAATGTTAAGGTCGGCTCTAGCTCACGAGGGTTTCGTGACGTAGCTCACATCGGCCAAAGCCAGACCAGGGACTCCTAGCGCCTGAGTCGACCACATGTTGAGCCATTTCCATAAGCCTCGACATAAGGAGGCGAGATTGCCCTCGAGCAAGTGTGGATCTCAAGGCCATGGACACCCCAATCCCAGCCACGTAGGATGTACATGGGGGACAGATAGCTTTTCACCCCACAGGCCAAAGGAACCAAGATCGGGTCCTGTGGTGCTACATACACCTTCGCTACACACGGGCCGTAGAGGACAAAGTATGGGCCGAGGCTCCAGGACATGGCTCACAGTCGGATTCTCTGTGTGGACCCGCAGGCATGCCCACGCTGATCATACCGCCGACCAGCGCACTGACTGTCGGATGCCTTACAGGGTATGTTTCTACTATCTCGCCTATGGGTAAGGATACATTTGATTCTCGTGCATCGTATCTATTCACTGGCTGCATCACGTGAGAGAATCAGCTTAGAGGTCAGACCCAGAAGAGCCGATGCATGTGAGTTCTCCCCAAGGGACCAGGGTGAGTGTGGATATGATTCTGCCGAGGCTATGAAGCAGAGATCTCAGGGATTCTACTCACACTGGACCTGAGGGTCATGGACATGACGGAGTTTGACGTCATCCTAGGGATGGATTAGCTGACGACACACCGAGTGGTTATTGATTATGAGCGTTAGAGAGTTACCACCTATATCTCGTGATGGCTCGTGTCACGCTTCGTGAATAAGCACCGATGCTTTGCCCTGCACTGCGTATGACTCGCATGGCACGTAGAAGCTGAAGGGTCGGGCTAGCCAACCTTACTCCTAAAGGACGAGCGAAAGATGTGACTTGACCCGCCTCGGGTAGTATGCGAGTAGAAGGATGTTTTTCCGGACGAGATACCAGGATTACCTCCGTCGAGGGATGTAGATTTCCGCATTGAGCTACACCCTTGTATGTCGCCCGTTTCTATGGCTCCGCATAAGATGGCGTCGGTTGAGTTGCAGGAGCTCAAGGTCTAGATACAGGAGTTACTGGGCAAGGGGTTCATTAGACTGAGCACTTCACCATGGGGCGCTCCAGTTCTATTTGCGAAGAAGAAGGATAAGACCCTTCGACTGTGCATCGATTACAAGCCGTTGAACAGGGTTACAATCAAGAATCGGTATCCATTACCAAGGATTGATGACTTGTTTGATCAATTGAGAGGGGCGCTAGTCTACTCCAAGATGTAATCTTCAAAAGACTGCTACCACGCTGAGAGTTAGGGAGGCAGACATCCCTAAGACAACATTTAGGACGAGATATGGGCACTTTGAGTTTACAGTGATGCCCTTTGGATTGACGAATGCGTCGGCAGCATTCATGGATCTCATGCATAGGGTATTCCAACCCTATTTAGAAAAATTTGTGGTTGTCTTCGTTGATGACATCTTGGTCTACTCCCAAATGGAGGAGGAGCATGAGGATCATTTGAGGGTGGTTCTAAAGCTTTTGAGGGATCATCAATTGTATGTCAAGTTCAGTAAGTGCGAGTTTTGGATTACTGAGGTGGGTTTCTTAGGGCACATAGTGTCAGCTTCAGGCGTGTCAGTGGACCCTGAGAAGGTTAAGGTTGTTATAAGTTGGGAGAGACCGAAATCGGTCTACGAGATACGTAGTTTCTTAGGATTTGTGGGGTACTAAAGGAGATTTATTGAGGATTTCTCCCGGCTAGCAGCACCTATGACGAGATTGACCTAGAAGGAGGTCCAGTTCGAGTGGAATGACCTGTGTGAGAAGACATTCCAGACATTGAAGAGGAGGCTTACTTCAGCTCCTATTCTGATAGTCCCGGAAAGAGGACAAAGGTACACCATTCAGGATGCCTCAAGGATCTGACCGGGATGCGCCCCTGATGCACCGGGGAGGGTAGTGGCTATGGTTCCCGACATTTGAAAACAATGAGCGTAATTACTCCCCACACACCCATACGGAGTTGGCGGCCATAGTCTTTGCCTTGAAGCTTTGGCGCCACTACCTATACGGTGAGCAGTTTTAGGTGTTTTCAGACCACAAAAGTTTGAAGTATATCTTCACTCAGCAGGACCTTAACATGAGGCAGCGCAGGTGGATGGTGTTTATGGAGGATTATGACTTCACTTTGCATTACCACCTCGGTAAGGCAAATGTGGTGGCTGATGCACTTAGCCGAAAGTCACGGGGAGTACTGGCTAGTATAGCTTCCCGAGAGTGGCAGATTCTCGAGATCGTGGGGCAGTTCAGATTACAGTATGATGAGTAGGCTCAACGTACTTTGGTAAGTCTAATGGCTACGCCATCCCTATTAAGCAGAATGATTGAGTCCCAAGGGCAGGACGTAGAGATAGTGTCCATTAGGGATCGGGTACAGTTAGGTACAACTGACGAAGGCTGGTCCATCCACACAGATGGTAGTCTTGGTATAGGGGACGGGCTATGGTTCCCCAGTAAGGATTTGAGGGAGGAGACACTCAGGGAGTTTCATTGCTCCCGATTCACTATGCAATTAGGTGGCACGAAATGTATTGTGACCTTTGTCACCAGTATTATTGGAGCGAATAAAGCGGCACGTTGGAGACTTTGTTCGATGGTGTCTCACGTGTCAGTAGGTAAAGGTTGAACATCGAGGCCTGGGCAGGCTACTCCAAATTACTGAGGCGGCCGAGTGGGTACGGAGCACGCCACGATGGACTTTGTGACCCACTTTGCTAAGTGGACACCGCTGGAGACATGATGCGTATGGGTGATTGTGGATCGCCTACTGTCGGGCATATTTTTCTAAATTCGTATGGATGACCTTCACTATGGAGGAATTCTGCAGATTATATGTGCGAGAGATTATCCTGTTACATGGAGTGCTAGTCTCCATAGTATCAGACCGAGATCCCAGGTTTAAGACGCGTTTTTGGAAGGGCTTCCAGAAGGCAATGGGAACACAATTGATGATAAGCACCGCTTTTCATCCATTGCACGGGCTTGTCACCCGGGCAGGATCATACGTTTTAGAGGACATGCCGCGAAAGCATGTCCCGATCATAAGGGTCAGTAGGAGAGAATTTAGCCTAGTGGAATCTCGCTCTACAATAATAGTTGCTATCAGCGAAAGCATAGATGGCACCCTATGAGGCTCTCTATGGGAGGCCATGTCGATCACCGGTATGTTGGGCAGAGGTGGGAGAAAGCCCAATTACTGGCCCATATCTGATTAGAGACACCTCGGAGAAGGTGAGTATGATCCGACAACGTCTTCTCATGGCTCAAAGCCGGTAAAAGAGTTACGAAGATAGGCGATGATGACCTCTAGAGTTTGAGGCAGGTGATCATGTCTTCTTGAAAATAATGCCTAAGAGAGGAGTGGTCAGGTTCAGTAAGCGGGGGAAGCTGTCATCGAGGTATATCGAGCCCTTTGAGATACTCGAGAGGGTGGGCACAGTTGCGTATCGGTTGGTACTACCTCCAAGCTTATCCGGTGTCCACGAGGTTTTCCATGTCTCCATTCTCTGGAAGTATACCCCAGATCTGACTCGTATGATGGATTGGGGAGAGCTTGTTGTTGATGCAGATTGGACCTTCGAGGAGGGACCTGTGCGTATTTTGGATAGCCAAGATCAGGTTTTGCGATGCAAGACTGTGAGGCTAGTGAAGGTGTTATGGCAGCACCGAGGAGTCGAGGAGACAACATGGGAACTTGAGGACACGATGCAGACAGGTGATAATTTTCTCTTCAGGACTGATAATGGTTTTAGCCAATGTTAAATGACTGTTGCATATGCATGTGATAGTATGTGTATGTGTGTGAATTTCGGGACGAAATTCTTTTAAAGGGGGAAGAATATGAAAACCCGTGTAATGCGAAACGATAGGTTACCATTACAGTACAAACTGTGAGTTCAAAATATTCACTAGATCTAGGATGACGACGCAGATCATTCGGTTGAGTTCGTCTCACGGAATTTATATACATAGTCAAATTTAGTTGAATTCCGAGAAAATCGAAATTTCACGTATTTCGAGGTGAACGGACGAATCACAAAGTGACACTTGGCATGAGGGTGTGGTGCCATGTGGCACTAGAGGAGAGGACACTTGGCACATGAGTGGAAGCCAAGTGTCATGCTCTTAACTTATGCATGGAATTAGTGGAAAACATGGAGGCATGAGGAACACATGGCATGTTCATTGCCATGTGTTAGAGTGGCTTATGAGGGAATTCTAGAAGAGGGCCAAAAGGAGTTCGGTGGTTTTGGACGAGAAGGGGGTGGACGCCCAGATTAGAAGGATTCATAGGAGGAAGGAGAAAAGAAAATGAAAAGAGAGGAAAGAAAAAAAGGGAGAAAAAAATAGAAAAGAAAGAAAAGAAAAGTTAGAGAGAAAGGAAAGGGAAGGAAGGGAGCTGTGCAGGTTTTCGTCATGGGGCCGGGTCTCGCGCCTCCAACAGTAGGTCTTCCTAACATGGTTAGTCCTTGTTTGAGAGCCATGCAATGACCATGATCTATAGCTCTAGATGAAGGGCTGGTTCAAAAACAGTTTTGATCAAACTGTTGGAGATGGGGATCAGTTTTTTTGGTTCTTTCCTATGTCTAGAAACACAGTTCTAGAAAAAGTTATAATTGCTAGAAAATATGGACCTAATATAGTTCAAATGTGCTGGAAAATATGGACTTTTTATAGTTCATATGTGCTGGAAAAATGTGAGCTGGAAATAGCTTGCACATAGGTTGTGTTGCTGGAAAATAGGTTGTTGCTAGAAAATTTGAACTGGAAAATAGGTTTTTGCTGGAAAATATGGGCTAGAAAATAGGTTGCTGAAAAATATGGGCTGGAAAATAGGTTGTGTTGTTGGAAAATATGGGCTAAAAAACAGGTTGTGTATGCTGTTTTTCTTGGGTTGAGATTGAAAATTCCAGTTGCATGTTGATTGCTTGATGAATAACATGCTGATATATGTGTGTTTGAAATATGAATACGGATTATGTATGGGTAGGAATTACATGCACTAGCGAAGGTCGCTTCATGATGTCGTATGAAGATGATTTTTAAATACTCCATGGGCCTTTCAGATGCATGTAATATGTAAACTTAATGGAATTACATTAGCATTGCATGTGCACGAGACATCGCATGAATCGGGTGTGAGTGCATGAAATGGAACAAGCAAATTTATCGGAGGGTTGTCCAACAATAATTCTCGAAGCATGTCCACTAAACTATATTGGAGGGTTGTCCAATAATATTTCTCGGAGCATGTCCACTAAACTATATTTCGGAGGGCTGTCCAATATAATTTGAAATCGAAGAATGTCCAATGAGTTTCCAAAACAAAAATCTTTTGTCTTGAAAGCAAAAAAAAAAGAACAGATTTCATGCATGGAAAATGCATGTGCGAGGAGCCATGAGGATTGGCATACGGGCATGGCATGTAGAAATGTGCATGTTTTACTAATGTGGGGATGTGTGAACATGGCATTGCATGTACACTTAGGTGGGGGAGTAGCCTTTGTAGGAGATTTTCTATCAAGCATTGCTTACTCCCGTCGTAACTAATTTTCGTGTACACGAGAAGACGGTGCTCCTTCGAGGTCGTGAGTATGAAGAAGGCCGAGTTGTGGCCTTGAGAAGCATTTTTGTAAAATATATTAGGACAATTTAGTTTTAATATATTTTGGCATGTAAAAGTGTAAAAGAGTTGTACATCAAACTCTTAATATATATATATATATATATATATATATATATATATATATATATATATATATATATATATATATATATATATATTATAAGCAATTGTGTATATGTAAGAAAAAATATACAACGTTTCATATGCCCTTATAATAAAAAGGTTGTTTTATACCGAATTTGGGGCGTATGGAAAAAAAATAAAAAAATGACCCCCGGAATTTGGGGCGTCACAGTTTCTCTCATCGCTCTTTGTCTTCTTTGGATCTCTATCAAGTAGGTAGGTTTTTTTAAGTCATGAAAAACTAATTTCAATTCGTTAGTGTGCAAAGTGATTGAAATCAGATTGTGCGTTTGTGATCTTGGTCATTATTTTAGGTTTGATTCTAATTACATTTTATAAAAATCCAATGGAACACAGTTCACAAAATTTGTTGGAGAAAAAGGTCCATTACGGAAATAATTTGATGTGCTTTGAATTATTTTATAAGTGTTTTAAGAGCTTGATAGCCAATGTTTAAAAAAAATAATAGTAATTCCAATACCATAAATGAGAAAAACAAAATAAAATAAAGTAATTATCAAAAAAATCAAATGTTTTAGAAAAATTAGAATGTAGTTTAAAACAAATCGAAATATACAATGGTTGAAAACAATTTTCGAAATCAAAATTTTCTTCTTTTTAATAAAAAATAAAAACTAAAATATTTGGTAATTGTTTTGGTGATTTTTTAATCTCACACAAAACATACAAAATACAAGGGTGAGGGTGTGCCAAGAAATTAAAGTGTTACCAAACTGGAATGACTCTTAAGAGTAAACTTCTAATTAGGATATTTAGGTTTCTTGGTTCCCTTAACAGTTCCCCATAATCAAAGTAGAAAACGTCGAATGGAAATAATGCAAGAATTAAATGTTGAATAAAAATGTTAGATCTCCTTAGGAAGGAATGAAATAGCACGGTTGTGACGCCTCATTTCCCGAGGGTCTGTTGACAACCCGTCAACCCGCGGAATATTTGTGGATGTCGGGTAACTCGACACCACTCATGAAAATTGGGCAAAGTCTCCTTTGTACGGGGAGCTCTACCCAAGATACACAACCTGTCCCAATATTTTACACCGACCACACCGGGTCCACATACGGATAAAAATGAGTAAAATGGCCACTTGGGTCCATACATCAATACTCACAAAATATATCCCAACCAACTATATCACATGGTTCAAGAGTTAATAAATCACTCTTAATTCAAACATATATTAAAATTTAAAGTTTTAATATATGTTATACAAAAGTATCTACCAAAGTCACATGTCGGCTTTCTTCTCAAACGCGGCCTCTAGTGAGCGTCGTCCTCCTGTACACTCCCTATACCTGAAATAATGATCCCTCGACAGGGTGAGCAATGCCTAGTAGTGATAATTTCTTACATGGGTTACTCCTCACCTAAGTGCACATGTCATGGCAAACAATCACACTGGCAAATACATGATCTTATTTACACGACTGCGGCCACTAATAGGTGATTCTAATCAACAATATTTGTATCCTTAGTTCCTCCTATCACTGTAGTCAAGCTAATGCAAAGATAGCTGTCTAGGGTCGAACACGGGATGGGTTTTCATCCTATGAATGATTTGCATCAGTGTTTGGAAAATGGTGAGGCTTTTGTTTGGATTTGTGGATTTGTTTAAAAACAGTGGAGTTTGTTGGTCACTGACTGACTGTAATGGCTTAAAGTGAATTGTGAAATGGTAACTTTGAAGGCTTGGGTCACTAGCTTGATAACATGGGGTATTAAGGTGTCCTCGTTATTTCGCACAGTGGCAAATGACCTATAGTCAAAGCCAAACCTGATCTTTGTTTAACTATAAACTCTAACTCCTAGAACCACTCCTATTTGAGTCAACACCCGCATTATGCATCAAAAGTCCCATTCGGGCCTTAAAACCCTAGCATTCAACCTCTCATAAAGGGCTCATAAATGACATCTAAAGGATATCAGTGCATCTAGCATTAAGAATGCACTGAACCCTAAAGCATGACAAGTATTGACCAAGGGTAGAACATTAAATGGCATTAAACCCCATTTTGGAAAGTTAGGAACCATAAATGCAAGACTGAAATATTTAAGATGAGGACAACTCCGCAAAGAGCCCCTAAACTGTTTTCTAGCCACCCTCCTCTTCAAAGCTATGAGGCTTAGCCAAGCATCCCTTGAGTTGTCATCCTCAAGGGTTGTGTTTGGCAGCCTAGAAAATGAAAGAAAGAGAGAGAAGAGAGCAAATGAAACCCTAAAATGAAAGCTGAGGGAATTTTATAAAAATGAAAGGCTGCTGCAAAAATTGCTTAGGGTTACAAAATTATGGGGGTTTATATAGTCCACCCAAAAGTGTGAAAATACACAAATACCTAACATTTTGGATTACAAAAGAGACAAGGTGGTAATACACCAAAACGCAAATGTCGCATTAATTACACAAAATCACAGGCGCCCATTTTCTATGGAGGAGAATTCGATAGCATAGCGAAAATTTCGCTAGCCTAGCGAAATTTCGCTAGCCTAGCGAAATTCTACAGAGATAGCGAAATTGGAAAATTTCGCTATCAACAGTGAATTTCGCTAGCCTAGCGAAATTTATGTGAGATAGCGAAATTGGTTAATTTCGCCAGCACGCTGGATTTGCTAGTTAGCCAAATTTCGCTAGCCTAGCGAGTTCTCCCACTTCGCTTAGGATTGCAAATTTCATTATGGTTAAGGGAATTTTCAAGAATCCCAGCGAAATTTCGCAATCATAGCGAATTTCCGAATTGCTCACATCCCGTTTTGCACACCGCATCCCCATCGCACTCTCTTTGTTCATCACTTTGTCTTCATTTCTTCATTGAATCTTTATATTTCATCGCCTCGGCTCGGTGAAATCATCGAGGAATCTCGCATTCAACACCAATACGAAGCTAAGCTTGCTGTTTGAAGTCCTCAAAAACTTGCAAAACTAACCAAAACACCAAATGGCATTAGCGGAAACTAAGGACCTCGCACATCACTAGCTTAATTGATATGATTAGTGTGCAAAAGCACCTAAAACTCATCTCGAATAGGTTCAAAATTGCACTTTGGGCACTAATCACACCCCCAACCTACACGTTGCTACCCCAAGAATGCTTAAAATAAAAGGACATGCATGCAGGATTTTACAAAAAGTGTATACGGTTCAAAAAGGTGTATATACAGATAAGCATTACCTTTAAAATGAACAATTGAGACCTAGTTTGAAAACCGACATGAGAGAGCAAAAACCATATAAGAACAATTTTTAGGTCAACATCGGATCCAAAGAATTCAACCTGAATTTCCACTAAAATCTAATGGTTCCTAATGTAACCGGATTGAGCCAATAAAGTGCAAATTATTTCTCCCAACTCAAATTTACCGGGCATGGCCTTAAGCTGTTGAACAACCTAGATAGGAAAAGCTACACTCTTCTTTCTTTATTTGACTTCATTATAGGGTGCAATGCTAAAAACTCGACTTCACCAAAGTCCGTGTAACGGGGGTCCACCGATGACTCCCAACCAATTAAGGTTTAGGGCATCAAGCCAAAAGGATCACTTGACCACAAACTCTGCAGGCTTCACCCCGGACTCCGAATGATTTCGAGAATTAAGCACCTACAACACGTTAAACTCTACCCATTCACCCGTAATCGAACACTAAGTCGATGACTCCCAACCAATTAAGGCTTAGGCATTCAAGCTTTAAAGGCTTTCACCATATATCCTCGAACCGTGTTCGTGTTTCAAGGCAAAGCTGGCCAATGGTTTCATTCTTCTTTCCTTTCTTTTCTTTTGCTTTTCTTTTTCCTTTTGAAGACTACATTGGTTCAAATATGGGTAATACTAACCTATTACTAAGTTGTCAACATGTCTAAGGTCGGCTTTGCAAGGCGAAAAGAGGTGAATAATTTCACAACTTATCAGCATAATCTGGTGTGCAGTGTGTGAATTAGCTCAAAGGGGAAATGTTCAAGTTGAATACGCTGGAACTACAATTGACCAAAAACTGAATCATACATGGAATTGTTCTAGCATTAAGGTAGCATACAGGGTTTCAATTTTCCAATTAAAGGCAATTCAATTGTTCAATTGAAGACAAAAGTAGATACACAAAGTGGAGGCACAAAAGGATATGCAAAAGTGTAATTAAACTGAAACACACTGCAGCTTTTTGATATAACCAAATGGCTAGTACATGCTTAATATAGCTGAACATACAAAAGTATCACTGCCTACTATGGTTAATGCTACGATTCCTACACAAAAATTAGTGTGCGCTACAATGCTGAAAACTATACAAAAACATAAAAGAAAACACTCCTAACTCTAACTTTTCCTCCCAGTCAAAATGTAAACATGTCATAGGGGTAGGAAAGCTAGAGACAGGAGTGTGACCACCTCAATCTCGTGGTGGTGGTGGATCTGTGGATGCTGCTGCTGCTGCCAACATGTCTAAGGAGACTGCTGCTGGCTCATCTCTCCCGGGGGGCGTGATCATGGGAGACCAGACTCATGATCCTGAGCATGGAGTGACAAGCGACCAGTGGCCTCGCCGAGCCAACCTCTGTCCCGGTGGCCGCCCGGGTGAGCGGCTACAATGAACATAGCAATCCATGACACCCGCAAGCTCCCTGGCATCGACATGAACGATCTCCGAGAGGCCAGGCCAGATATGATGGGCCTGGAGTGCCGCCAGGGGTCAGGCCGGCAGGGAGAGTGGGAGGAGATGGAGGAGATATATCTCGCATTGGACTCCTCTCCATCTCGACCCCAGGAGCATGCACATCTCTCCTCTGTGAGTCCTCCCGCCTCCCGTCCTACCTCCCGGGTCCCTGAGAAGAAAAGAACTCCAGATCACCATAGCTCGCTCCAAAGTCGACCCGAGGGCATCCGATCCTCCTCTCAACCGGTTCCTCCGGGAAAGTTTCCAAGTGCTCCGTGACATGGCTCAAGAATCGGCATCAATGCGGTAGACTCTCCGTCGAAAGCCAGGGCCCTTTCTGACCTTATCTTCGAAATGCAGCAATGCGGTCATCACCAACCTCAGGGACCGAACTAGAACCCTCCGAGATCCCAGACAGAGCCTCGAGATGGCCCCTACGATCGAAAAGGCAGCCGGGAAGAGGCTGGTCCGGAGCAGGTGATCGATAAGAAGCATCTGAGGCGGAAGCCGCTCCGTCATAAGGGTCCAAGAAGGGTGTCTCGAAAGCAAGACCGCTGCACCATCTCCCTCAGGTGGTCGGGTGAGGCCAATCCCGATAACCTCTGTAATTGGCCTCGCTCCTCGGGTGGCGTGCCTAATGCAGCTCGATATATCCACGGGCCCGAGAACTCCCTGACGAACATCGATAATAAACTGAGTCTCACTGACCCACAACCCTGGAGGCTCTAATAGAACTAGCACCACCCGGGGATAGTATAACTACCTCACACATGAACGGCAAGACGAGTAATGCCTGACAAACTTCATAGAACCCCCCGAACTGGGGGTCGCCGCATCGCCGGTGATGATTCGAGCATGACTCCCCGTGAAAACCTCGTAGGTATCTCACATTCCCCGATGTGTCCACCGAATAAGGGCCCCGATCCCCGGTGCGGGATAATCGGGTTACGAGGTTCGCCTCCAAGGCCGGCTCGCGATAGCTCGGGCCTGGATGATGATGACTCACCCGGTCCGGAAGTACGGGCCCGCTTGGAGGGCCGGGCCCTCCTAGATCTCCTCTATGGCACCCGCGGGCGGCCCGGGTCCCATCCGTGTCCCGGTATCTCTCCCGAACTCGAGGCTCCTCGTGGACCGCCCGGGACCGGAGCTGCACGCGGCTAGATCCGAGTCGAATCGTCACGGCTTCCCGCCGGGAGTACCGGACCCGACCGAGGTCTCAGCGGACCCACTGTGCACTACGGCCGTGAATCGTAAGGACCAGAGGCGTGGTGGCAATGCACGCCTCGAACCGACCAGGCTCACGGCCGAATCCAAGGCACGTGCAAAGTGGGGACCCTAGATCGACCAGTGGCACCGCACGGTCAACCGCTCACCGCCGACGAACGAGGCACACCGCGCAGGGACCCCGACACCGACGAACCGTGGCTCGGGGGAGCAAGTGACCAGGCCCTGGCTTATGCGTGCGGCAAGTGATGGCTCAGGGCACGAACAGGTAGGCGGCAAAGTGGCTCGAGGCCGAAAGCAAAACCGTGGCTTGGGACTGCTGATGCCGGTCCACAGGCACGGCCGCTGGAGCGAGGAAGCTCCCACGACAAAGGGCTCAAAGCACGGCAATGGCCGGGTCACGGGCAAAGGCAGTGACTACGAATTGTGGCGCAACAGGGGCGGCGGCACGGCCAAATAACGGGTGGCGCATGCTCAAGGCTCGCGATGTCGAAGAGTGGCTGGCAGCGCGGCCAGGCAGTCAAGTGTCAGGCTCTGGCTAGTGGGAGTGGTAAGAGAACTGATGTGAACGCGATGGTCCCTCCCCTTCTCCCTTATGTTTCCAAAAGGCGTACCGGAGTCACCATTTCGCTGTTATAGCGAAATTGAGCCAAAATCTGCTTCACCTGCTATTCAAATTTTCTGCATTAAAATATAAATAATATTAAAAATAAAAATTATCATATTAACATATATCTAAAAATTTAATATAAGATAAAATAAAATAATTACAACAATTTCTTAAAAGGAAAGCTACTAAATTGGGAAACTTAATAAAAATAGCCAAAATTATGGAAATTGACCAATTAAAAAAAAAAAACCAAAATTATTGAGCTGCAATTTGGTTTTAGAAAACACCAACCAAATTCTTAATGTCACGTATTCATCATGGAGGGTCAAGAGAGGATCCAACCCCGCAGCTGGCTCAGCAGCACCTTGATGTTTGATTTCCCATGGTTAATTTTCCTCCCACTGGTTGATTTTGAATTGAGCAATTGTCCTGCAGTGGCTACTGATGGCAATACCAAAACACCTGCTTCACCTTTTGGTCGATGTTTCGCAATTGACATTCGCCTTCCCTACATTCCTCGACCAACTCCAACGTAATTTCATTGTTTCCTTCCACTTCACCTTCCAATGATTTATGCTTGTGACTCAAGTGAAATATGTTCAGCTCCAATGTCATGTTGCCAAATGTAAGTTGCATGACTCCATTTCGGCACTGATGATTGCGATTAGCAAAGGGCTTAAATGGTCTTCCCAGGATAATTAGCACATGATTGGGCCCATTTGCTATTGGCTCGGTGTCAAGCACTACAAAGTCTACTGGATAGTAGAATTTGTCTACCTTAACCAACACATCCTCAATCATCCCCTTAGGGATCTTCATCGATCGATCGGCCAATGATAGAGTGATGTTGGTAGGTTTAAGCTCTCCCAAACCTAACCTTATACGTAGTACGGCGCAGGGTTTACACCGGCTCCTAGATCAAGCAGTGCTTTATCTATGCAAGTCCCACCAATGTTGACTGATATTGTGGGAGATCCTGGATCCTTGTATTTGACTGGGTTCTTGCTTTGGATTATGGCACTGACTTGCTCAGTCAAAAATGCCTTTTTCTCAATGCCCAACCCTTCGACGTACAAAGATCCTTTGAAAACTTTGCATAGGCAGGGACTTGTTTGATGATGTCCAAAAGGGGTATGTTCACCTTTACCTGCCTTAGGACTTCTAGGATGCCCGTCGTCGGGATGCCTTTCGCTTCTTAGTGCCCTGGGAAATGGAGGTGGTATGCAAGGGTTTTAATGAGTTCTCCTTCAGAAAATGTTATGGCTCCACTCCTTTCTCCTTCGTTTCAACTCGGGCTTGGGCATTGGCTGATCAACCTCTTTCCACTCCTCAAAGGTGATTATAGCCTTGACCCCATCCATTCCTCGAATTGCTAGATGAACCCACTCCCATGCACCCTTTCTGATTTGGCAATGTTTGGGAAGGGAACCTTCCTCTCTCCCGTACTCCGCACATCGCTGGATCTTTGTGATCGAATACCGCAAGCTGTCTATTTGATTAAGATTGCTCTCAAGCCCATCTATTCTCTCGCTCGCTGTGCTCTCTACGCATCAACTTTATGCCAATTGTGCATTGATCCCTTTTGTTCTTCCAATAAAGTTGCCCACCACTCCGTCAAATTCGCGACGCTGTCTAACCTGGAGAAGTGGATGATGGTGGCTGGTTGAGATGAGGAACCAACCGCGGTTTACACCGTGTACATATGTTTGTGTGGGTTAGGTTTCGTGAGAGGTTGTAAGTGGATTCTTCCAATTAGAATCATGTTAAAGTATGGGGCATTAGGTCAGTGACTTGTATTGATACGGCATCGGGCATGCCTTTGACATCAAATCCTTCCACCGATGGGACACTCGACGATGTTCTCCCTGGATTGGCAAGTGGGCTGACAACTCGGGGAATAGGGTCAGTCTCGTGCGTTGTTTTCGCCACGCCCCGCACTTCATGGGCCCTGTGCCTCCTCCACCTTCCTAGTTAGGGTCGAGATTTTGCTTCATTTCCATGTCCTCTGAAAGTGTAAAAATCCCTCCCCTTTGGTGTGCTGAGGGCCTCATTTTCTCCACCTCTCTCGGGTTTGGCTCATCCCAACCCTTAGAAGTTTCAGCCACATAACTCAAGAAATCCATGGCCTCATCCGGGTTTTTGCTCAGAAAATCACCTCCACACATGGTTTCTAGCAATTGCTTCATGGCAGGGGACATACCATTATAGAAATGATTCACTAACATCCAGGTATCGAACCCGTGATGTTGACAAGCACTGATGGTATCCATGAATCTCTCCCCAAGATTGGTAGAATTTCTCATTGTCATAGCCGAGTAAGTGTAGATCCGCTCTTCAAACTGCTATTCGGCACTAAAGAATTTCTCAAAATTCACCAAGATAGGCCCACTTCTAATCGTTTCTACTTGGCTTGTAGGCGAAAGCCATATTTTGGCTTTGTCCTTGAGGTCAACGGAAATGCCTTCACTTGAGTAACCTATTGTCGGTTATACCTCCTTTAGTTGTAGCATACCCTCAAAATCCCAGATGCAGAATTATGGATTTTCATTCCTCCCTATGTACTTAAGTGGAAAAGGGTGCTAGGTACTAGGTAGGGTCTCACTACTACATCCTCGCCAGGAGGTATGATGCGTGAGGGTCACTAACTCCCAAGAGGGTGTACGTGTTCCCCATCGACCGTATGCCGGTTGATTCATAGGGGTGCTTGTCGACTTTGTCGCTCCTCGTAGAGGATCCATTTGGTCATCAGGCACAATTTATTTCGCAACCTTGTTCAAGTGGTGCACTCACTGGCAGCCTACCCGATGTCCCTCTGTCTCAAGGTCGCATAAACACCTGTTACACAAAATGAGACACAACAAAGAACATAAACAAAGCTTGCTAAAGAAGTCAGTGTTAATTAAAACAAAAACTGACTGTAAAAAAAAAAAAAACAAAATAGTGCTGGATCGTGAAGTAGTGAAAAAATCCTGCAATACAAAGAATCAGAATTCAAAAAGGGTCTAAAAGGTCACCTACACTTGTAATGAGGATTACAAGTACACTTCAACTCATCATACGTAGTTTGGCACCATCCCCGGCAACGACGCCATTTGATTCGTGCCACGGTAGGGTGATTCGGAATCAACAATATTTGTATCCTTAGTTCCTCCTACTGCCGTAGTCAAGCTACTGCAGCATAGCGGTCTAGGGTCGAACACGGGGATGGGTTTTCATCCTATGAATGATTTGCATCAGTGTTTGGAAAATGGTGAGGCTTTTGTTTGGATTTGTGGATTTGTTTAAAAACAGTGGAGTTCGTTGGTCACCGACCAATCAGAATGGCTTAAAGCGAATCAGGAAATGGTAACTAAGGCTTCAATACTACTGATAACATGGGGGTATTAAGGTGTCCTCGGGTTATTTTCCTCGCATTGTGGCAAATGACCCATAGTCAAAGCCAAAACGACCTTTGTTTAACTATAAACCTAACTCCTAGAACCACTCCTATTTGAGTCAACACCAATATTATGCATCAAAAGTCTCATTCAGTTTAAAACCCTAGCATTCAACCTCCTCACAGTGGCTCGTAAATGACATCTAAAGGATATCAGTGCATCTAGCATTAAGAATGCATTGAACCCTAAAGCATGACAAGTATTGACCAAGGGTAGGACATTAAATGGCATTAAACCCTAGTTTTGAAAGTTGGGAACCATAAATGCAAAGTGTCTGAACATTTACAAGACGAGGACAACCTCATAGTAGCCCCTAAACTAAGCTAGCCACCCTCATCTTCAGTTATGAGGCTTAGTTAAGCATCCCTTGAGTTGTCATCCCCAAGTGGTTGTGTTCGCAGCCTGAAAATGAAAGAAAGAGGGTAAGAGAGAAGAGATAAATAAACCCTAAAATGAAAGTCAAGTGAATTTTATAAAATGAAAGGTCAAGCGCAAAAATTGCTTAGGGTTACAAAATTATGGGGGTTTATATAGTCCACCCAAAAGTGTGAAAATACACAAATACCTAACATTTTGGCTTACAAAAGGGACAAGGTGGTAATACACCAAAACGCAGTCGTTTGGCATTAATTACACAAAAATCACAGGGCAGCCATTTTCGCTATGGAGGAGAATCACTTAAAGAGTTAATAAAATTTCTTAGCCTAGCGAAATTCTATAGAGATAGTGAAATTGGAAAATTTCGCTATCAACAGTGAATTTCACTAGCTAGCGAAATTTATATGAGATAGCGAAATTGGTTAATTTCTCTAGGCATCAAGGATTTTCGTTAGCTGCTTAAATTTCGCTAGATTGGGTAAATTTTCGCTATGTTGCGAATTTCAGAATCTCAAATAAATTTTCGCAATCATAGCGAAATTTCCTGGAATTGCTCTGCATCCTGTTTTGCACACTGCATCCTCTACTGCACTCTTTGTTCATCACTTCGTCTTCATTTCTTCATTGAATCTTTATATTTCATCGCCTCGGCTCGGTGAAATCATCGAGGAATCTCGTGATTCAACACCAATACGAAGCCAAGCATGCCGCTTGAAGTCCTCAAAAACATGCAAAACTAACCAAAACAATCTCGAAATGGCATTAGTGGAACCAAGTGGACTTGCACACATCAATTGGCTTAATTGATATGATTAGTGCGCAAAAAGCACCCAAAACCTATCCTGAATAGGGTTCAAAATTGCACTTTTTGGGCACTAATCAAATGTCTACATACCCAATCCCATGTCTCGAGTCCTCACCGACTTCCTCACACATGCCTAGGCCAAATGTGAGAAAAACATCATTTTCAAAACAAATGATTTTGTTCTCAAAACACACTCACCGAGTTTCTGCAGAAATATATCGACCACCTCCAAGGTGAATCATTGGATAATTTTCTGAATACCAAGGGTCCGTCCGAGATGAACTGACCACTCACCAAGGCACTGGAAAATCTTCCTCAAATTCCTTCACAACCGTTTTCACTTTTCTTTCAATTTCTTTCATGTCATGCACTCACACCTACCATCTAGGGTGCCCCGGTGCATATGGAATGCATTATGTCATTTCCAAAATATTCATGCTAATATATTTTACATGTATATATTAACAAAATTAATTCACACAATTCACAATCAATAACACCAAAATTAGCTCACATGGGCTAATAACAATCCAAGAAATTCATTTTGAATCATCCGACAACACAAAAATCATACAACATATCACATGAACAATGAAACTCTCAAGTCGTCACTGTTCACGGCCACACAAGTAGGGATTTTCTTCACTCGGTTCAAAGATTTTGAGACCGAAAACACAACCATCCAGGCCTCAACAAATCCCCATCCATTAAAATGGCTCTAGCCGTGAATAAAACCAAAGTAGGAAAAGATCCCCACCTCTTGAGTCAGTTTAACCCACAAAATCGGTGCCCACGCCAGCCCCACAGAGCAAACAACTTTGCTTCTTGCTCCATTGAGAACCGATAGTTCGAACGCCGAGAAATCTAGAGAGAAGTCACTCTTTCTCTCTCTAAAATCTGGAATCCACACCTACTGCACGTTTTTTGTTTAATTGGGGGAAGAAGAAGACTATTTTTTCTTTTGTCTTATTCACTTAAACTTTTCAATTAATCCCCATTTTGTCCTTTAGCTTGATTTTTGACACATGGCTTAATCTAAGCCATACATCTCTATCATCTCCCTAATCATGCAACATGTGTCACATGGGTACATGTAGTAGGTGACTTTTGTCACATCACATTCATAAGGCGTCATACAGCACCTGACACCCGGTGCCTCGAAAAACGTGAAATTTCGACTGTCTCGGAATTCGACGTGGTAGCGAGATTTCGCGAGATGATTCCAATGGTGAAGTCCGTTTCATCATCCGAGATCTAGAAAAATTTTGGATTTTGACCGAAATTACAATTTTACCATTTTTCAGAAAATTAGAATTTTCTCGGGTTTTACAACGGTGTTGAAAAATTAATAGAATCGACTGAAACTTGGAAATAGGTTGCTGAAATTGCTGAAAAAAACATTGGTTTTCAATATGAAAATAATATTGCTCTAGAAGATTGATAGATTTTGACTGAAACTAGGAAATAGAATGCTAAGAATGGCTAAAATTGTTGAAAGCTTATTAAAAAGCTAAGATTTGCTGAAGTAGGTTGACATTGAGTTGATTTGTTGAGTTGTTGATTGGTTTTATTGATTAATTGGCCTCATTCTCTACTCCTTTTATAGACATAGAAGACTTGCTGCCAAAGTCTCCTTTTTCCACTCTCTCCACTTCTTAAAGTAACTACCCATGTCTTCCTTAAATGTCTTCCAATAAGGAAGCGTGCTCCTCAATAACTCACCTACGTCTCCATTCTAGAGGTTTGTTCCTCAAGAATTCTTCCACTTCTCCATTATGGAGACTTGTTCTTCAAGAATATTTCAAATTGTAAAACCTAAGAAAAATCGAATTTTTCTGAAAGAAGGCAAAACAATAAATTGTCGGAATAATACAGGTTGAAAACCTAGAAATTTTCTAGATCTCGGATGAAAAAACGGACCTCGCCGTTGGATTTGTCTCGCGAATTCTTGTTACCTAGACTAGTTTCATCGAATTCCAAGACAGTTGGATTTTCACGTTTTTTGGGACGATGGGTGTCCAGTGACTCCCAGAGACGAGATAGTTTACATAAATCTTGGAGGTTGGAAAATGACTTGATTTAAGTTCATGGGAAATAATTTAAATTAAGGCGAAATATATCACTTCGGGTCAAAATTGAACCCGAGCATGGGTGGACACGTGGCATGACGTGGGCCACACATCTAACTTAAACTTAAGTTAGGACAAAAAAGGGAACAAGGAAAGGCCCATTTTTCTTGGTTTGACTGAAAGAGTGAGAGAGGAGAAAAAGAGGAGAGCCAAAGGCTTCCTTGCAAGATCTACAGAGTTCCGTTGGTCGGTTTTCGTCGGGCAAAGAACAATAGTTTATCTCATCTACAAGGGGTACAAGTGGGTACCTAGAAAGAAGGATTTCGCCGAAGATCTAAGAAGGGAGATTTCGAGAAATCAAAGTTTTCGGGTTTAGGAAGCTTCCTACCCATGTATCTACGCTCCTAGAGGTAAGGAATTCTTCCTACTTGGTTTAATTTCCATCTTTAGGCTTGAAAAAGAGGGTTTTTCGTTTAAGGGCCTATTTGGCGAAGAAAGATTGGATTTTCGGGTTCTACTCAATATTTCTTCACCTAGGCGAACCTTAGTTTGCCTAGGCGAAGGTGTAAATCTTCTCAAGGAAGATTGGTTCTTTGCCTAGGCAAAGGGAGGGTTCACTTAGGCGAGGGTATGTTCGCCTAGGCGAGCTCGAGGACAGAAATTGAGGAGTCTTTGGTTTGCCTAGGCGAGTCTTTGGTCTGCCTAGGCAAGGCTTCGCTAGTCTAGGCGAACCTCTTTGCCTAGGCAAAGGAGGGCTTTGCCTAGGTGAGCCTGGGGACTGACATTGTGGTTTGTTATGACCTGTTTGGGGCTGGTTTCGTGGCCTGGTTTGTGATTGTTATGGCTTTCTTTGGGGGCCATTGTATGACTTGTTTGAGAGTGTCATTGCTTGACTAAGAGTGACATATTTGGATGTCAATATGTGTGTTCGAATATATTGACATGTGATGAGTATGTATGTGCAAATAGCCATTTCATAGCTTGATTGTGTGTATGTCATTGTTTGAACATAAAATGACATGTTTTATGTGAAAGTTGATATATGCTTGTATGATATATTGACATGAATGAAATGATGTATGGAAGTCATATGCAGGTGATGTGATTGTCCATGAAACTTGGTAAGTGGTGTGGATTGTGTTGTCCATGTAGCATTCATTATGCATGTGACATGATATAACATGCAATGGCATATTGCATTGCATATGCACGGGGACATCGCATTAAATGGGTGTGAGTGCATGGTTGATGAATCGAAACTACTTTTGGTGTTTGATTGGGTGGGCTGGGTTAAATGGGACAACATCCAACAGAGTTGCACAATTGAATAAAGTGGTAAAGAAAATATTGTGTCGGGTAACAACAAGCAGGGATAGAACCCCCCTCGGGTGAAAGACCCACCAATTATGGTCAGACATAGTCCCCAGCAGTGAAAGGCCGTAAAAGTGTCTAGGTTTGCGAAACCTATCACTACAACAAATTATAAAATTAGGTACGAAATTTTTGGGTACGAAAATGATTTCGTCCACAAATATACATAATTGTGGACGAAACTTAAAATTTGTCTACAAAAATGAAGCGCCATATTTTTTTACCTCCCGCTTCGAATTTTAGGGTCGCGCCACCTGAGGAAAAATATGCTGGGATGTTTTTAACTCTTTGTGGACGAATTATTTTGTATTTAAAGTTACTTAATTTTGTAGGACGATTTGCATTTTAATATTTTCGTCCCCAAATGCCAAAATAATTAGGGACAATTTTTAAAACAATCTTAGTAGAATACAAACTTATTATGGACGAAATCTTGTCATAAATTAATTATCATATGAAGCTAAATTAATTTAATCATAGTACAAAAATAGATGATATAAATGAAATACCATCATTATACAGTTGTTTGAAGAGTAGTTGGAGGAGCTCATTATACGTCCCAATTTTGTCTACTTGTCCCGTCCAAAGGTGTTCTGACCTCTGTTCTATACATCAACAATGAATATAGTGGGTTAGTTCTTTATTTTTTCATAGAAAGACTTTTTTTGGGTCCCCTCCCAAAGATCAATACGTATGATATACATATGGGATATGTCATGTTCAGCTTTGTTTATTTATGATGGGCGCCTGTTTTTTCTACCTCATAAAACATATCCTTCTCTTAAATAAATTTTCCAACCACCCATGACCCAAGTCACCCAACCTATAAGCATGACCACCAAATGGGGCTTTTTCGACATTTGCCCCTAATTATTGAAAAAAAAAAATCCTCAACATTTTTTGCTCCATATTTTAAGCAGAATTAATTATTTAATTGTATGTTTATAAAATAAAATAAAATAAATATATAGTCAATGAAATAATAATAATAAAAAAAGAGAAATAGAAATAAAATGGAGGGAGAAATATTGTTTCTATGATAATGATTTAAAATCTCTCTCTGAGACTGCCCCCAACAAGCTCACAAAGGCCGCAATCTCTGCCCTAACAAAATCCCTAGTTTTCTCCTCTCAGTGTCACTTTTTCTCCTCTCCTATTCCTCTATCTACTTTGATTTGCTCTTGTTTCGATTTTTCTATGCTTGTCTCTGTTAGGTTTTGTTTGTTTTGTAATTGTTCCTAATGAGCGGTGTTTTTCGTGGAATTTCCTCGGTTTTATCTTCATTTGCATTTTTCACGGAATAAAAGTGCAGGAATTTTCTTTTGCTTTGAACTTAATCTATGTCAGGCGTTTGTTCGGGCTGCTTGATCGAATATCTGATAGTTTGGGGTCTAGCCTGATGCCGATATGAGTAATAAATTGATATATATATGGTTAATAAATGATCGGGAATGATGCTTGAGTCTGAGATTTGTTCATGTGTGTCTTTTGCTCTGTTCTATGGCTATTTCTTTTAGTGTTGGGAATTTGCAGTCATTTATTGTGGCCTCCTATTATGTGCTTGGCCTTATATGTTTTTCTCTCAGTCCATTTCATGTATATTATTTGATGTCGGGAATAAACTATACCTTAATCTGGGTATATGAAAGAGCATGAAAATAGAGTGAGGGTAATAGTTAAAAAAAAAATGGGTTGGAAAAGCAGAGGAAAAAAAAAGGGGAGAACGATGGCTACATGGTCAGTTTTTAAGAAAGGATATACTCAGTTTTTTTTTTTTTTGGTGTTGACGATAATAAAGTATGTTGTAGGAGACGTTTTTGTCTATTAATAGTGTGAACGAAATTTGGGTGTTAGTTTGTTTGTTAATGGTGTCAACATGGAGGTTAATTGTTAGGGGAAATTTGGGTTTGACGCACCTGTAATTCATTTCCTCCCTAATATTTCATATGCCACTCGCATAGTAGAATTTCACATAACCACTGACATCCTTCTTTTCTTCATTAATGTTCTTTGTGCGGCCTATGAGATGAGAAGTGTCACTGTGCAGCATTGTTTTTCTTTCTTTTTCTTCCTTTTTATAGTTTTTTTTTCTTTTTTCTTTTTTCTTTTCTAATTTGAGTTTTAAGCAATTTATAATTGGTTTTGGTGGGTTTAACCCAGATCTCCTGCTTTTTTTTTTAATCGTTTGTGGGTGGGTCTTGGAGTACATGTTATGGGGATATTTTGATGATTGGTGGGAGTGGTGGTGAGCTGCTATGTGTTAGAGAAGAGGAAGAAGGTGAAGTGAGGCATGGTGTGCAACAAAGATAGGAGGGTTGTTTCTCCAAGGTCTCGGCGATGTATAGACTCATGAGAATGAAGAAGGTAGGTTCGGGGTGAATTGATTCAATATGGTGTATGTGTATGGTGATGGGAATAAGAAAAGGATAGGGTCAAAGTATTTGCCTATTTGGTATACTTTGGTATACCAATGTTTTATTACAAAAACTTCTCCATTTTGCAAGGTGGAGAAAAGAACATTCGGAAAGAAAAAGTAAAAAACAATAAAAACAGAACAAATAAATTACATGAAAAGAAACATGGAGGCATCATTTGAGGCCAGGTAGAGGTCAAAAGAATTTTGTAAGAGGAAGTCAACACTTGGGAAGGTCAGAGGGTGGTGGAGGCAGCTTTTGATTGGGCAGTTTGCCATCCAGTACTATCCAATCCATCCTCAAACTCAGCCAGGTGGGACTTCCTGGATGGCAATGCACGAACCAAAACCTACGGGTTGTCACCGAAGCTTAATAGCCACCCAGCCGCCGGACGGCACTCCCACCCGTGTTCCTATCATCGTGGTCTACGATTGAATTTGGAGGGTCTTTATTATTGTCAAAGTTCCCAAACCTTTGACCAACCACAAAGAAATTGAATCCATGAAGGTATAAAGGGTGGCTTTCAATTCCAAGAACATTTTGTATCTAGCACCAACCCACGCCGTGTTAGCGGAAGCACCACCCTTAGTCTCCATTGCTCACCATTATTGTTAGGCGGTGTCCCTGTATAATTGAATGGAAATATTGGTGTGGTCGGGAAATCTGTGGTGTAAACGCCTTTGGATTGTTGGAAAAAGTGTGCTTGGAGCATGGCTATGGTGGTGGTGGTTAGCAGGGGATTAGTACCTTGAGCTGAGCAGTTGTATAAGGGACCAGGGAGGTCGTTGATGGTGTAGGCATTAGAGACATTGGGGCCACCTCCATTCTGCAGGGCCTGGGCAATGACTGCCTCCGAATTCGCATTCCACCATTCTCCTACAAAAATCACCCATTGGGTAATGAATTTATAACTTATATCATAAAATGAAAATGATAAATCTCTTGCTAGTGATATATTTGGGTGAGTATAGTGTTTGATTTTATTTTTTTAGCAAGAAGTAAAAAAATGTGATCCTAAGGGAGATAGTTTATTTCATAATCCATATAAAAATGGTTTTATATAACACTCAAAAATTTCTATGTTTATCAATTCCATGTTTTATGCCTCTAATTTATTTTTCATGATTCCCAAATTTAATACATTTTAATTTTGTTTATTAATTCCTGTATTTTATTTTCTGTACCTAATTTCTTCTATGTTTATTGATTTCTATAAACTTGCCTAATCCTTATTCATTAATTTTCGAGTTTGCTCACCAAGATTTAAGAGCGATGTGAACTTTCACAATGTGGAGTCTTCAGGGGTCCTTTCTTCATTTCTTATTCTCATTAAAGTGATGATCACTATCAGTCTCTCTCACCTTTTTTTTTTTTCCCAATTGATTCAATGAAGAAATGGAGTGTGCACTCTGCAATTCATGGTTTCCAAATTTTCAAGTTTCTTCTTAGGATGTTATACTTAAAAAAAAAAGATAAAAGAGGAAAAAGAAAGAGTATAAAATGGACCACTTCTCTACCTAGGTTAGCTAAAGTTGCATGCCCACCTACTAGGCCTGTAGGTATATAAATCAACAAATTAATTAATACCATATAGGGGTTTATAGGTAAAAATATTAACCATGAAGACATGTGAATTTCCATCACATGTCTTCATTGGTTGTTACTACATGTAGCATAGATGCTCAATATTTTGTTGCTCGTGTTCATACTTAAAATGGATTAGCTTAATTTTTTTATCAAATGTATGTAATTAATTGGTAAACCATTAGTTTTAGAAACCAAATTACCTTATAGTTAAACATTTTCCACTACAACTAATCAAGACCTATCACATTACAACTTATTCTAGGTTATCAACTTTGTTGATTTGTGACTCGAATTTGGTTTTGGGTTTATGTCCGACCCGAAATGTGGCTTTTGTGAAAAGAAAAAATTGAGAAAAATTAGGAGTCTCTTGTGGTAGCAAAGGGGCCCAGGCCCATATCCCACAACTGATCTCAAGGTGGTGCAGGGGCTTGCCCCCGCGGTATGGACCTATTTGTTAAGGTATTGTCGTCAAATTAACATACTAGGGTTTATTCTCTAATTCGCTGTTTTTTGTAATCTCTTAAATTGATAGTGAAGCTTTCTCTTATGCCTGTGGTTTTTCCCAAAAGGGTTTCCATGTAAATCTTGTGTTTTTTCTTTATTTATGTTGCCTATGTTTTAATTCCCGCACATCAACCTAGCTAAATTGGTTTCTCAATGATGTTTTGGTATCTATGTTGGCTTTCAGTCTTCATCTGTAACCAATTATATTGAGCCTCTCACAAGTGAGATTTTTCTAATCAAGTTATATATATTGTCATTTTGATGGAAATGTTTTTCTGCCATTTAGGGAAACAAAAGCTAATTCCAGAAGAATAATGACTTGACATTACATGAAATGAACTTTCGTCTCTGCTCGATCTCCCCGCTAAGCAATCCGAAACTAAAAGCTCGTATACTGTCTTTTACTTATTTATTTATTTTGTTGATTGCTGGTTGCAGAGGCGTTAATACAGATTAATTAGCCGGGAAGCATTAGAAAGGCATCCATCTCGAGATCAGGTACTGAATGTTTATTTTATAAAATTTATAGTTTTTTTTTTCTATGTTTCATTTTTTAACTCAAATTTTATATTTTTCATTATATTCATGTCATTTTAGTTTATAGCAGCACTCTTTATGTACACTCTTAAAGTAGCAAAGAATATGAATATTTGTCTCAATTATGATTTATTGCTCATAAAAACTTTTTTTACCTTTTTATTACACAACAGAAACATGGATAAAACTCGATGACGTAAAAATGGTCGCCTAGATATGTGGAAGGAGTTCAGTCTTTTATGAAATTTGTGAAAGATAATCTCGGTGCAAAATGTAGAGTTAGATGTCCATGCATAAATTGTTTGAATTCATATGTTTGGAGCCAAGATGTAGTTTTTGATCATCTTTTAATCAAGGGCATTGATGGATTTTACACTCGCTGATATTTGGGCGGGAAAATCTAATTATAATGTCGAAAGCAAAGGATCATTCTAATAGTCAATCGAGGTTGTTGATGATGGAGTTCCACCAAATGATGAGATAGAAGATGATGGATCCAAGAGATGTTAGATGACTACGAAAAATTATATAGGTAATGGATTAGGTAATATTGAAGATGATGTCACAAGAACTACAATGTAAGAAAAGTTTTGATGAATTGTCAAGGAAGCTCAACAAGAATTATATTCTGCCGTTTCAAAATTTCTAATTATCACTTAAAAGTATATAAATAAAATGGAGCAATAAGTCTTTTGACATGTTGCTTGATTTGCTTCAGCAAGTGTTACCTAATGGTGGATTCCTCCAAAATCTCACTATGAGGCTCGGAAGATGTTAAATGACGATCGGGTATATATCTATTCATGCTTGCAAGTATGATTGTGCACTATTTGGAAAAATTTTGAGCAATGTGAACAATGTCCTACATGTGGTACTTCTAGATGGAAAATTGATAATGGTAAAGGTAAGAAGATCCCACACAAGATATTGCGCTATTTTCCTTTAAAGTCTAGGCTTCAAAGACTATTTTTGTCTAGTAAAACTGCTGCAGATATGAGATGGCATAAGGATAAGAGAGTTAATGATGAAAAAATTTTAAGGCATCCCGCTGATGGTAAATCATGGAAAGATTTTGATAAGGAATTTCCATTGTTTTCCCAAGAATCTCGTAATGTTCGGCTTGGCCTAGCAACTGATGGTTTTAATCCATTTGGGAATATGAGTAATTCTTATAGTATGTGGCCTGTAATTCTTTACCCGTATAACTTCCCTCCTTGGAAATGTATGAAAAAGGAATTCTCTATAATGTCATTGCTTATTCCAGACCTATTTCACTGAAAGGACATTGATGTATACCAAATTTCTTTAGTGGTTGAGTTAAAAAGAGTTATGGGAATTGGTGTGGAGACATATGATGCATCAAAGGGGAAAATTTTCAAATGCAAGCGGCTCTTTTATGGACCATAAATGATTTTCCAGCTTATGGCATGATGTCTGGTTGGTCAACCAAAGGATACATGGTTTGTCCTACTTGTAATAAAGATATATGTTCCCTTGGATTAAGGAGCAAAATTTGTTATATGGGACACCGTCGCTTTTTGCCTTCAAATCATAGTTGGCGAAAAAGCAAGAAATTTAATGGTAAAACAGAACATGGAGTAGCACCAATAGAGTTATCTGGTGATGATATTTTGTGTCAACTAGAAAATCTGAATGATGTAAAGTTTGGAAAGCATCCTAGTAGCAAAAAAAGAAAACGTTCCCCCAATGAGTTGAATTGGACCAAAAAAAGCATTTTTTTTATTCGCTCTTATTGGCATAGATTAAAATCAGAGGCATAACTCGATGTAATGCATATTCAAAAGAATATTTCCAGATAGCATTTTGGGAACATTATTGAATATCGAGGTAAAACAAAGGACACATTCAAAGCAAGCAAGATTTGGAAGACATGAACATAAGAAAGGAGTTGATAAAGAGAAGTGGATGGAAAATATGTACGCCGCATGTTATACTTTATCTAAGGCTGAGAGGCAAGGGTTTTGTGAATTCTTAAAATCTGTGAAGTTTCCGGATGGGTATGCTTCCAACATCTCTAGGTGTGCATCGATAAATGATGGCAAGATATCAGGGTTGAAGAGTCATGATTGCCATGTTCTTTTGCAACGATTACTCCCTATTGGCATTCGTGGATACCTAAAGAAGGAGGTGTCTGATGCCTTGACAGAGTTGGGACATTTTTTCAAACAACTTTGTTGTAAGACTTTAAAAGTAGAAGAAATAGAGAAAATGAAGTCTGACATAGTTGTAATTCTTTGCAAGTTGGAAATGGTCTTTCCACCAGCTTTCTTTGACATAATGGTGCATTTGGCAATCCATTTGCCAAATGAGGCGCTGCTTGGTGGTCCAGTTCAAAATAGATGGATGTTTCACACTGAACGGTAAGATTTACTTTACAAAGTGTGTTCTTTTTAATGACTTAGAATAATTTATAGATTATAACTTTGAATATGTTTTTGTAGAGAGTTAGGTGATCATAAGCGTAATGTTCGAAACAAGGCTCGTCCTGAGGGCCCAATTCGAGTTATATCGTAAATGAATGCTTAGCTTTTGTTCAATGTACTTACAAGTGGGAATTGAAACTCAATTTAATAGAGAAGAAAGGAATAATGATATACAGAGGATGGTGGATTGTCTATTTCTTAAACTTAGACTAGTTGGAGCTACAAAATATGTTGACTTGAAAGAGGATTTGGAAAGAGCTCATCGTATATATTCTAAGTAATTGTAGCCAAGTAGAACCATATACGGGAGTGTTACTTGACATTTCTAATGATTACTCAGAGGTTTTTCTCAATATATATGATTAATGACAATGTTATTTTTAGAGCACACATGGAACAACTTGTGCAAGACAATCCATTGAATGTAGAAGATAGACACAAAGCTAAGTTTCCTTTATGGTTTAAGAAAAAAGTAAGTAATTTGAAAACACAATGTTTATATACAATAATATAGATATAGATTCAACTTATATAAATATCTGCCTCTGATATTTTTTTTTTTTTTTTTTTGGTAGATGATGCATTTATACACAATCATTCACTAAGCTACAGGAGCATTATATATGCTGTAAAGATGTGGACCAGAGCAAGTTGAAGTTAAGAAATATAACACTTGTATTGTCAATGGCATAAGCCTCATACCAAGGATCAGATACGACGTAAGACCCAAAATAGTGGGTCGATGGTCAGGGAATCACAGATAATGTTATTGATTTTTGCGGAGTCAGAATCGATATTTTTGAGTTAGATTATTTAACACAAAGACTAAGTTGTGCTTTTCAAATGTGAGTGGTTTGATCTCACAAAGAAAATCCAAAGATACATATAGATGGCGATATTATTAGCCAATGCAGTCGCACTTGGTATGAAAATGATTCATATGTACTCGCTGCTGCCAAAACATTTATGTCAATGACACAAAGTTGGGAAAGCACTGGCGAGTTGTGCAAAAGTTTCAAGATAGACATGTATTTGATGTCTTAAATGCAAATGATTCCATGGATATTTCCACGATGAAGTGTATCAAGATGAATTACAAGAAGTAGAATGTTCATTATGTCAGTTCAAGAAATGGATTTATTGCTAAGAGATGATATGGATCCTGAAATTTTAGACAATAATATAATTGAGAACAATATAAGAACTGAATTTGTTAATGAGGAGGAAGAAGACATCTTAAGAGCATTATAGTGAAGTTAAGAAGAAGCTTAATTTATTAGTGATGAAGATATGGATGTCGGGTATTAATAATCTTTCCATTCTACAATTAATTTATACTCTCCTTTAAGTTGTCAGATGTTAAAGGAAGGTTTAACATGCCAAAAAAGAGTTAAGTCCTTCATTGGTTTTTGACTGTAATAGGTGTTGAGAGAAAAAATGGCCTTCTGCCACGTCTAAAGAAGATCGCTTGAACATAAGATTCTCTCCTTAAACTGTAATTCATTAAGTTGCACTTTAACTTCTGGCAATAATATTCCATCTAGGGACGAATCACTTTCAGTTCGCTTCCTCCAACTCCTCTACTACAAACATCTGAATTGAACTAAACAGAGCTCAATCAACCTAATCAAAGTAGTAGAAAAGTGTAAGAAGCAATTCTATTCATTGAATTTATCAAGTTTCGTATTCTATTTTTTTCATAAATCATTATGATATAACAAAATCGATTTGGTCTATATTAAATTTATTGTATAGCTTCAATGGAAACTAGAGCCAAACGAGGTCACTGTGAAGTACACATGAGGCAAAGGATTGAGAAATGAACAGCAAATGTGTGCAAGAAGCTGAAAATTACTATCGATGCGTAAAAGGAAGCGCTAACTCAATAGAGTTCAACCTACAAAAGCTTTCAAATCATTGGGACTATATCTAGAGTGCATACCTGTGCCAACAAATGCTGATGGTGGATGATGATGATTTTAATCTTGCAATGATCATTTTTAAAGCAAGAAAATATACTTTACATTTGCAACTTACATCATCAGAAACCAAAGGTTCCAATCAGGTCGCTGTAAGGTGCCGAGGCATACCATTAGTATGTAGGTTGTGTGGATTCCTTATTGATTATAAAATTGTTTATTATCTAGAGCAGTTCTCATCTTCTTTGCTCCTCAAAAACTCACACTCAAAGAATCTAAATAACATTGTGCCATCGATATGCTCAGACACTTTTTTCTTTCCAAATGCCACAGCAATAATTTTCTTCAATCAAATATTTGATTTGTCAAGGTAGTTTGGTCAAGCCGGTATATCAAGGGTTACGAGAATGAATCCGGTGCCAATATTGTTTGTTTGTAGCTTCATTTGCATAATTGCTCCACAAATTTCATATTCATCCAGCGCTGTGATAAACCAAGATGCGGGGTACCCATCCTTTACACAATACCCGAACTCCTTCTTTGTGTACACATTTAAGGGCATTTGATTCCATTGCTCCCCACCAGGTTTACAGCTAGTCCTTTCTGATACTCATGGCCTTCTTATTCCTGCTATTGAATACTCCATGGCCTCCTCCTTTTTTTCACCTTCCGTCCTTATTCAGATGTTTGTGTCTCACAGAAAAATGTTATCATAATTTACAAGTCAACAACCCCTTTTCGTACATTTGTTCTCACCAAATTACACTACAAGACAATATTCATGGGATGATATATGCTCTCAAACTTTTATCAACATTAGTAGATAATCAAGTACTCTGACCAGAAGTCATTAAAGGATCGCATAGAATGACGGCATATTCACCTTTTCACTTCAAAAGCAGGTAGTTGGTTATTTTTAACCGCGACCACTCGTCAGAATTTAAAGACTATAACTCGCGTTATATTTATAACAATGTCTATATCAATTTACAGATTTAGTACTGTTGGCTTGATATTCACTTCTTCTCGCACACTTCCTTCCACTTTCTTGCTTTTACTATTGATTTATCGTGAAGTCGCTATGTGAACCACAGAGACATGTCAATAGCGAAGGAATTAGTTATGTAATACTATGCAATTACAAGTTGAAGTTTAAAATTATCAAATTGTTTTCTTTAGAAGTAAAGAAGCATGTTACGACAACCAACTGTGTATTTTTCGTGGGTTCAGTCGTGATGTCAAAGAGTGCTTCATTTATTTTTTAGAATCTTAATGTAGTTGTTTTATCAAGAAGCGACTCTCTCTTTCTTTAAAATAAGTGACAATACAAAACTAAATCTCACTTCCAATCTGTTTTATCATAATTTACCAATTTCATTTACTTTATATACTATTCAAGATTATCATCTGTTCTAAAAAAAAATTACAAGATGTAAAGGAGACGTTGATGGAGAAGACTGATGGCATAATTGATAAGATTCAACAAATTTTGAAACACCTCCCATCTCACGCACTGTGATACTCAGACAAGACATTTTAATAAGTTTGATTCAGTTGAGGATGCAAAAGCAACAAGCCAAATCCTTGAGAATTTGACCTTCCAAGATAATTGGGAAACTCTGCACATATTGGAATGATCCTATTGGGGTTGTTAAGGTATATTATCAAAATGTTAATCTATTAATTAGTTACTGATATCACTTTTAAATCTTACATTACTTGTAATTAATCATTGTAGCAAATGCTCAAAATGCTGCCAACCTAAGCAAGCTAAACATGTATCATAATCAAGGATCATTGCTTTGTTGTTGTTCAAATGAAATTGTATGTCAGGGAAATTAACAAAACTTAGGCTTCTTAATCACCTGATCAGATTTATCTCATATGTTATTTTATGTATTAGGAGGAGAAATTACTGATGGGGAGAGGTAGATCTAAACTTCTTTCACAAGTTCACACATTTTAAAAGAAGGATGCAGATTGTCTGATTCATGGCGCAGTCAAAACATAAGTATAATTGTTATGCTATATATTCTAACTCTTAAGTCATGATTTAGCATATTAATCTTCATTTTAATATTCTAAATTTTAGAAGGAAATGATGGAACCATAGAGTAGAAATCTAAAGAAGAAGGAAATGTTTTTAAGTCCTGCACATATGAATGCATAATTGGAAGTTCTGAACTAGAACTACATCAAAGGTCTGATATGGCCCAAACCAAAGGAAAAAGGAATCAACTCAAATGTCAAAATGTCATATTGAGAAAACCTTAAAGAGAAGATGTGGAGAGGTTAAGTTGGCTGATAGAGGATTATTTGACTAGCCATGGGAAAATCAGAGAGTTTGGGATGATCGCTTGGCAAATCAAGAAAAATTTGGGGAGGCTCGCTTGAACGCCAAGAGAAGATGTTTGATGATAAGTTTTCACAAATGGTCGTCCACCAACTCATATTTTCCTAGAAAAGATTCAAGAAATGATTCACTTTACTCTATTGAGTAAAGTTTACTTTCTAATTGGCTTTTTATTATTAATTGATGTTCTTGTCATCCAATGTAGGTGCAGTAGTTAGAAGAGACATTCCAATTAGCTATTAGATTGTTTCGACTCTTTGAGTTTTTGATTTTGGTATATGAATTTAACATAGAACATGTTAAGTAGATGTTGTAATATAATATTTTTATGTTCTTGTTAGCAAATAATTTCTAATTTCTATTAATGTCATGGTACTTAATGATTATATTTTTAATCGCAAATATTTATGTTTTAAGGACAAATGTTATTTTATATAATTTTATTTGTATATTAATAAAATTAAGTTTATACAATTGACATAATAAATATATGTTAGAATTTTAGGCATAATAGTAAACAAAAGAATTGAGAAAGATTTCATACTAATTGTGAATAAACTAAATTTCATTCACAATTAACACTTAAACTTTTGTGGATCAAATGTATTTGTCATCACCTGATTACAACACTTTATGAGATGAAAATGCATTTGTCCCCACTCATCATTCAACCCTTTGTGACAAATGGTGGTCACTAATTCTCAATTATCCCTTTAGGACAAAAGTTTTCGTCTCCAATTATATAAGTCAACTGACAAATAGTTTTCTCGCCTCTCTACTTCTAATTGAATCGTAGACCAAAAATTTGTCCTCAAAATGGTCTAATTAATCTTTAGAATATCCAACCTTTTCAGGGACGAAATATCCTTTCTAGACGAATAGTTATTAAATTTAGGGACAAAAAATGTCATCTCAGAGATCCTTCCATTGTGATTAAAACTATTTTCAGCCCACAATCATATAATATTTAGGGAAGGTTTCATTAATTCGTCCACAATTATCTTTTTACCGGTTTGAGCTCTTTTAGAGGTTTTTTCTCGTATTTTTCGTCCACAATTATCTTTATGGATGAATGCTGTACATTTGTGGATTAAACTTTTGCCTAATTCATTATTTGTCAGAGTGTATGGTGACATCAAAAATTCACTACACAAAAATATTGTTTTTTTGAATATAAAATAATCATCGAGGGGTGTATCATCTAAAAGCTGGTCAGTAAAAAATGAAATTTGTTTTGAAAATGATCATCGGATGCCACTCATAGAATGATCACTAGCATCACTGTATTGACTTAGGCATTGTGTGATAAAGTCGATAAGGACTCGAACGTGATGGGAGTCAGTAAGAACTCGAGGAATGGTACATGATTGAGTCTCATCTCATTTTATGGCATGGCATGTAGGATTCCATTTAGAATTGGCATGTTCTTTATCATAATGTTGATGTGAAATGTTGAGTGAACATTGCATGTGCACTTAGGTGTATAGTGTACCTCAGAGTATTCTCTACCGGGCGTGGCCTGGTCTCTAGGCAACATTTCAGGTGTAAATACACCGCAGATCGCATGTTTGATAGTTTGAGGTCATTTGCAAGAAGGCGCCAACATGTACTTTTCCGACATCCTTTTTAAAAAAAGGTTAAGAATCAAAACTAGTCTAGCATGTATTTCATAAACACTGTAATTTAAATTCTTTTGACTATTGTTAATATAGAGTTGTACAATAGTAAGAGGGTCATGACTGAACTCTACTGACTGCTTTGATGCAATATTCATTGAACTTAATATATGAAATGGATCCCGTTAAAAGGGATTTATTATGGTATTTAGCAACTCTGCATCCATTGGGCAAAGTTGAAATCTCACAACAGTACCGCAATTTAGGTGCTGATAATCAACATGCATTTCCTTCCAGCCTGATGGTTGGTCAACGAGACCCTCGAGTTTTAGGGCGTCACACAACTTTTCTATCACCATTGATAAAGTTCGTTTGACTTCAAAAATTTTTAAATTTCATGAAACATCCTCGACTTCTTCTATTAGCTGTGTGAAAATGAATCAAGTCATCACTACTTGACTTTATTCATAAGTTGTATAGGTCAACCTGGTCATAAAGATCAGTCAAACTCCTCAATTGTGCGTGTAAACAAGAATCAAAACTAATTTCTATCATTTTTTAATAGTGAAAAACAATGTGTTCTCAAAAGATATATTTTATCTTTATAAGGCTCTTTTATTATTATTATTTTATAGAATATATGTATATATAAGTGTGTAGAATAATTAAAACATAAAGATATGATATGTGTTATTTTTAAGATTTTTTTTTTAAGGAAAATTTTAAGATATTTTTAATCATAAAAATAATGTTAAAAACATTATATATTTCCAAACATACTATTATTCTAGAAATGTCAAACCGGAGTTTTTAAAAACAGCTACAAAACTAACATTAAGTAATCAATTATAATGTTTTACAAATTATTCTGATTATATTATATCTATACTACAAACTAATTTAATCACTAACAAGAGTTACATATACATAACCATGATCTAACTCACTATTTTTCCAAGAAGATAAACATGTTGTGCTTTACTTAATGTTAGATATAAACATATATCTAAAAAGTAATAATCTAAGATTTATTTATAATGCTTTTATTAAGACATATATATATATATATATATATAGCAAGTAATAATCTAAGATCTATTTGCCAAAAATTGTTATCTTCATAAATGAGAGAAAAAATTTAATTATTTTCTTAATGGGAATTTTAAATTTTTAATAAATATTCATTTAAAATCCATCTTTTAGCAAAAATTCAAGCCTATTTAAGAAATGTTTCATAGAAAAAGAAAATAGTAAAAATTAATTGGGTAATAAATAAAATATGTTTCCCCAATCTTTTTGTATATCCTTGTTATATATTTATTTGAAACATTTTATCTGTGAATTTTATTTAATAGAAAAATATCTCTAAAGTATAAAATGAAAGAATTTTGATATAGTATTATAGGTGTGAAAGATTTTTTTATCTTTTAATAGTTAATAAAAAGGATATAATTTTTTCACTAATAACAATAATGGAAAAAAATCATTCTGGGCTTCATTTTAACACTTCAAAAGCAATCATTGGCAATGTATAAGATATTAATGATATGCATTCGGATTTAAGAATATCATATGTTGTTAGAAGATAAATTTTTAGATTACATAAAATTGTATCTAATTACATATTATATCGTTCATCTTGTCAACAATATATAATTAGTGATTTTCTTCCGTTTAAAGATAAGTTATCTCGTAGATTCACCTATAAATATAGTGACTGAAAAGCTTATCTTGCTTCAAAGCAACCATTGGCAATGTATAAGATCTTATTGGATATGACTGGATTTAAGAATATCATATGTTGTTGAAGATAAATTTTTATTTCATATTAAACATCAAATTATGGGTATATTATATCAAGTTTATCTGTCAATAATATATAATTTATGATTTTCTTCCTGCTTAAAGATGTTATCTCTGATTCACCTATAAATATAGTGACCTAAAAGCTTATCTTGCTTCAAAAGATTTTCTACAAACAAGAACAACATCATACTCACCAATCTCACCAATCAATATATTGATATGGAGAATGCTTCAACTAAGTTTCGTTTTCTTTGGTTTCGATTACCCTTGATGTAAGTTTCTTTTCTTCCTCTATATATCAATATTTGGTTGATATATATATATATATATATATATATATATATGTATATATATATATATATATATTGCTTCCTAAATTTCAAGATAGAGCATTTATATAATGAAATTAAATATGGTGGCAGGTTTTCCAAAGGAGGAAGCAAGGAGAGAAGCTACATTTCATTGTAATAATCCAAAGGACTGCAACCTTAATTGTCCAACTGTCTCTCACAGAATGTGTGAATCACCCATAGATTGTCCACTTGCAAAGCCTCACACTTGGTACATGATTGGACAAGAAGGAAACTAACCCATGTTTCTATGCATTACATATCATGACTATTTTATAGAATATGAGATGTACAATCAATAATGAAATATTAATGATAAATAAAAATATTGGCTACTTTAAATTTGTCTTGTCCTTATTTAATTAATGAAAATAATATTCGTAAAACCACATCCCCCAATGGTGTATTTTTGTTAATAATCTACACAAGAACTATAAAATGGAATTTTATTGAGTGAATTTTTTCAAACAATATTATTTTAATTCTTATAAGTTTAATGGATGAAGTAATAAATAAGTAAAAATCTTTGAGGGCAAACGATTCTCGACCTAAATCGGTTCTTACACTTTTAATTTTTATGTCTAATTATCTCAATAGTCTATAAACTTGATTAAGATATCTAATGTTTGATATTTATGAACTAAGTAGACATAACCAGCAGAGAGGTCATGTATATAAATGTGATAAAACAAATTTCTTCATGTCTAGCTGAGATCAATGCATCCGAGCAACCGAATGGATTAATTGCAACAAGGTTTCAACTTTGGTTCTTCTTCAACGGTTCAACGGTGCGCGAAGTTTGATGCGCGCCATCGGTCGGCATGCGCGCGTAAACGGAATGGCAGTCATCCCACGGTTAAACTTCCAAGTCACATGCTACTCCCCACCCAAGTGCACACACATGCAAATAAACACACCACACACCAAGTGAAAAACATGCAACATTCATAAGCACTAAATGTCTACATGTCATGGATGAGAGCTTTGACCACCTTATCCCATTACAAACCAGTTCTCACCTCGACCCTCTGGGTATATGCCGAGTGTGAAAACCAAACCATCATTTTTGAGCCCCATCAATGGCCTTTTTTTAAAACAAAAGCTTGCTTTTATAAATCAAAAATTCATTTGACATTTCCGATATTAATGGCATTTCAAGTTTTAAAAGCTATGGATTTATCAATGATCTTCTAGGGTTTTACAATTATTATGATCGTGATCGCTTCTTTTCGAAGCATTTTTACAACTTCTTCACCGGGCCATGATCATGTCTTAACTGTGAATGCTTCCTGCCACCTGGGGTGGGACTACCCCACCTGCTATGCCCAACACACATATTTTTCATTTTTAAAATCACGACTGTATTTTGACGCGGTCCCATGTTATCGAAATGCCACCATATCAACATTCAAACACAAGTGGTCGATCAACCATGTGATCATTAAACACACTTACTCCAACACCAAAATACAAGTATGTCATCTCTATCATGGACTCACACCAAACACAATACGATGTCCTAGATATGAAATGCAATATGCTTATTCCATGTCATAATAGCAAGTATATGATATGCTAAGTGTAGACATTTTAAACCATGCATCATTTGGCAATCATATCAATTAACACACAATTTCCAAATAATCCATACGCAATGCTACATGTTTCAGCCATATTATAATACATACATTGATATCATAAGTCATCACCAATCAAGCAATGACTTACTCTGCTCTTCAGCTTAACTGCAGATTCATGTCCACACAAATTTCCACACAACCACATGCAATGACCTTGTTCATATAAACACATCACAAGTCAACCATTGAACACACAATTCGACTTCAACACAATTTCAAATCCAAGTATATCATTCAATTAAAGCAACAGACATTATAATCACATACCAATAGTGGCAAAATCTGTATTAATAAATCATTAAATGCTCTAAGCTGTATAAAGCCCGAAAATGGACCATAACTGAGCTTAGAGTCCGATTTGGGTGATTCAAAAGCCTACACGCTTATCATGATAGAGCTATAAGTTCCCATGACGTTAGTCTTGGAACCTCACTTTATCCACTGAAAATCAGTCCCAGTAGGATATGAGGTTCACCCAAACAGGGCGTAATTTGGGGGCACTAGGAAAACGGACCATAATCCTGAGTTATGAGGTTCATCACAGATCTAAAAAAGCTCAACATCAAGTTTCTGATAGCCTAAGGGCTTTTATTACTAGTCAAAATTCTCCTTTCTAACCGGGAAAATCAGCCCAAAAAACTGGGCTATGGGCTGATAGGGTCAAAACAGTGGCACCATTCCCATAACTCCGACACTTGCTGCAAACAAATTTCAGAAATGAAAATCAACTAAACAGACACTAGAATGGAAAAGCAAACCAAAAGTATGAAGACCTGCAATTTTCGATGTTGATACTGCCCAAGGAAGTCCGGCGAACACTTCCCCGAATCCGAAGCTTTGACTTCAATGCAACCTCCCTGTGTGAAACCTCGGTACCGTGGGAGTTTCTCGGTATCCACAGATAGCCTTCAAGCCGCAGGCTCTACTTTAACCTTGGGCTCCATCAAAGAAGATTACTCATCTCTGAGATTGCAGAAGGTACAACCCCTTTTCCTCTCTCTCTCCTCCTTCCTCAAAATATCCCATTTTTTTTTTTCTTTCCTTTCTTTCTTTTAAGTTTTTTAACTTAACTAAAGTTAAGTGTGTGGCCCTCATGGCACCACATGTCATGCGATCCTCGCACGGATCCGTTCCTACCCCGAAATAATTTATTTTCATCCCGATTCAAGTTCAATTTATTTTTAATGAACTTAACTTGAGTTATTTCCTAAATCTATGATTCTCGGCACCTCGCCCCCATTACTAATAACAATCCATCCATCCAAAGAAATCACGAAAATCTTTGGGCCGTTCCTGCACCCAATAAATCTTTCCAGTAACTGGGGATTTCGCGAGATGAACTACAAAGGTGAAATCTGTTTCATCATTCGAGATTTAGAGAATTTTCCAGGCTTCCCTGAACCATTTTTCCAATTTTATTATTTTTGCCATTTTTCAAAAAAATTAAATTTTTTTTCAAGTTATACATTCTTCCCATTAAGTAATTCTTATCCCAAAATTTAACGTTAATAATAATCTCATGTATATTATGCAACAATCATTAACATATTGATTTAAAACAGGCACTTTCTTCCTTGAACAAGAAGGGATAGTCACACGCATATGTCTGGAACCCATGTTGCCTCCTGTTCACGATGTTGCCATTAATGATCTTATTTAGTCTCGCTGTCTGCTTTTAAAAACCCGACCTGAATTATCCATGCTTGATACACACCGGTTTCTCGAAGGTCCCATCTCGTATCAACAATAATCCTCTCCCATCCACTACATGAGCTAGACAAGGCCTGGTTATGGTGACTGGAACACCCTCATGAACATTTGATAAACTCGGTGGTAGGTGCCAACTGATACACCAGCTCACCCTCTCAGTATCCAAAATCTTTATATACCCCACGATAGCTTCCCCCACAAAACCTGCAATCACCTCTCTAGCACACCTTCAGAAAACGTGATCACCCACCTCAAACAGAGGTAGACGCCCTGCCTGCGCCTTCTACCATCTCAGTAAGAAAACGCCCATATTATCTGAAAGTAATCCATACGCATTTCCTCAAGATAAAGTTCTATGTAGTTTCTTATAGCCTTCAATCACATGATTCACACTCATATTCACTACATGCACTTCATACTACAATGTTTTATGAGACATGTCTGACATTAAATAAAAAAGGAAGCAAGAATAGAATAAAAGAACCCACGTATACAAGAAGTGGTGGAGCTCTTGCAAGAAGAAACAAAGACCCAAGTTTCATGGTCAAGTCATGAAATAAAGATGGAGCTCCATTACTGGCAATAAACTTGAACGGCAAATTTCAAGAGTCTTCGGCACAACGCAACATAGTCCCCGTCATGACGAGGAGGTCTCCTTTCCAAAACGGCATTTAAGTTCTCAGCCATTGATGGGCCCAGATTCCTAAGTATAAAGAGGAAGCAATTTCAAGGCAAAGAAGAGGGCTGATCGGGAGCAAACCAAGACAAGGAGAGACCTAACTTGATAGAGCTCCACGAGACTGATTCTAGAGATCAAGACTTACTTCAGATTTCTTTCCTCGATTCGCTTAATGCCGAAATATTTCAGTCCGTAATGAAAATCACTATGAACTAACTTTTTCCTCTAGACTATTAACCCTAACCGCACTACTGCGGATTAATACTTTTAATTGTATTTCATTTAATATTGATATGAATTCATGTTTCAGCTTACTCCGAATTAATCACATGTTATTATTTCCTCACAATCAGGGCATGCTAACGTCGAGCATGATGTTTGAGAGAAGATGACCTCGTGAGTATGGTTTGGTAAAGTACCACTCTGGTCAATCGTAATAGATATCCTTCCAGATTCCCAAAGTGTAAAGACTAGGGTTTCAAAATATCCATGCACTAGGTTTTGCTTTGACTCAACTCACCAGCAAGACTCTACGAACCTTCAAAGCTTAAATACTCAGGGTGATGGGACACCTTAGAAAAAGAGGATCACCTTTGAGCCCCAAATAATAATAAAAAAAATTGATAAGAAGAAATAAAAGGAAAAGGTATGATTTTGAATAAGTGGATCATCCAATCGAATCCCGCACAAATCAGGATTTTCAGCCTAATGCCCTGCCGTCACAGTCAGAGTCATCAATCTCACCCTGCTATGGGACAGAGATGACGATTCAAACGTGGCCTCAGGTTTGGTCAGAGTGTTTCGGGTAAGTTCGAGGGGAACGAATGCCCGTGCCTCTTAACTAATCGATGGGGAAGCTCAATGATCCCTACTACAAAGAGCTCCTCCCTCACCTAAAACTTCGTACTGCACTCTTCCAAGTTTTTCAGAGTTAATCTCCTTATGGGAGGGCTGGTATGAATGTAAATTGGTGTTCTCATCCTCGTGTTGGAAAGATATTCAAAGACAGGTGTTAGATTCAAGTTCGAAAAATCAAGCTCTAATCATACATTGGAGATCACACTCTAACACAAAGATCTGACTCCTCGTGTGGGAAAGGTTATTGTGCTCTAGAAAGGTCAATCGCTGGTCAACCGAGATCGACCCACGTGCAGACTCGGAAAGCTTCACCAACCTGGGGATAGGGCCTGATCGCACAACCGGGTCATGTTGACTCCTTCTTTTCTCTGTATCATGTGTATTTAATCTAGTTACTCAAGTAATAGTTAAGTGCTTTATTCTCGAAAGTGCCCTGATAGTCCTGCTCTTGTTGGGACAAGCAAGAAGCTAAGTTTCGGGGTGTTGATCGGGAGGAAGGCCAAGTGCATGAGGCTTCAATACAAGTTCTATGTTTTTAGCTCAATTGCATGATTCACACTTCATATTCCCTATGATTGTTAATCCTGTCAATGTCAGATGGCAATATTTGAATAAAAAGGAAGCTAAAACAATAGAATAAAAGAACCAAAAGTGTAGAAGCTACGTCAAAGAAGTGAAGCTGGGCGGGAGCTCGTGTACACAAATAAAGGAGGCACTCCACGGCTCAGCAGGCGTAGTGCCGGCTACAGCGAGAGTTATGGAGGCCCACGCTTGCAGAACCTGGCAGATTTTAATGGCTCCTGCACGCCATGTAGAGTGAGGTTCCTTTCCAAAACGGGAGCACTAAAAGTTCTTTTTTTTAACCTATTAATGGGCCCGGATTCCAAGGTATAGAGAGGAAGCACGCGAGGTGGGCAGAGAGGAGGGGAGGGGGATTGGAGGTAGCCTGGAAGAATAAGGAGAGACAGATAGAGAGAGAGCTCAAGGCAGGAGAGACGGATCTCAGATATCGCAAGACGCCTTTCTCCTTCAGATTATTTTCCTAATTCGCTAATGCTGAAAATCTTCTATCATGATGAAAAATCACTATGAACAATTTTTCTCTGTGGTTTTGTCAACCCTAACCACACCACTATGGATTGGTCACTTAATTGTGTTTCATATTTAACATCGACATGAATTGCTATATGCTTGCTTTACCCCGAATTTAACTGGCTACATTGTTATTTTGGCCAATTACGGTACGCTAATGCCAGAGCCCAATATCGTAAAGATGACCCATGTGACACGGGTAAAGTAACACTTGGTCAATCAAGGAACAGAGACATCCCATTCAAAGTGTAATATCACTAGGGTTTGTAGACATTCACATCTCAGTCGAGGGTCAAGGCAGAGATGCACACACCCCACTACGGATAGGCAACTATATCTCTAGAAGGTTAGGGCACGATCAACCTAAATACAAAATCATGGAATATTAACAAATGCGCTATCTAGTTAAATTCATCAAGTGTGGTGGAAGTAAGGCAAACCCAGTTTTCTATCATTACCTTAAAACTCTAATTCTTTAACATTAGGCTTTCCTAATTCAGTTAATTTAGTCATACTTATACAGACTAGATCCAAATATTATCTGTGATCATTGCCAAAGATTCAACACGCTTTTCTTCGTGGGAACGGTATTGTTCTTTGATCTTCGCCACTACACTACGCGGAACTCAACGCGTATACTTGTCCGCAGCATGGCTTCAGATTTTACCAATTTTTACATGCTCACTTTCACTCGTTAGTTTTTGATGCCGCTGCTCCGGGAGAAGTTTAGTGTTGATATTGACAAATGTTACTACAGATTGTGCTCCTTTGGATCAATTTTATTTTATTTAGTTATGTTTACTTATTAATCATTCTTTTTATTATTCTTTGTTTTAGGTATTTTGCTTTATTTCATCTATGTTGTGACTTGGTCTCGACTTCGTACTTGTGATTTCAGGAAAGCAATTAGTGTGCATGCAAAGACAAGATCGTAAGGAATTACTTCCATTCGATCTTGAACCGTAATGTGGACATTACATCGGGACACGCGGGTAAAAGCACACGAACCCGCTTAAAATCATGTGAATCAAGAGGACGGCTACGCTCTAAGAAAGGAATGAAACTACAAGTGGATTAGAATGGATAGAATTATAAAGATCAAAGCCACTGTATCATTTGTGTAAAATTCTCTAATAATCCGTATATGCTACTTGAGGAGTTCACCTTACCACCTACAGTTGTTCAATCAGCTATACGACGACCACCCATTCAAGCGAACAACTTTGAGCTGAAAGGAGTAACTCTGCAAATGCTCCACAATATATAGTTTCATGGGTTGCCTAGTGAGAATCCGAATGCACATCTAACCAGTTTTATTGAAGTGTGCTACACAGACAAGTATAATGGAGTAACAAAAGAAGCTCTCAGATTACGTTTGTTCACTCGTCACTTAGCTTAATTGCTAAGCATTGTCGACTAGGCCAACCGAATCGGATTCCATTACCACATGGAATGACTTAGTGCAGAAATTTTTGACCAAAATTTTCCCACCAGTTAAGATCGCACGACTGGTGCAAGAGAGCATCACATTTAGACAATTCGAGGGGGAGAACTGGCCGAAGCCTGGGCGAGATTTCATGAGCTATTGAGGAGATGCCCACATCATAGGTTAACTAGTGGATGGTGTGCACGCGATAATCCTAAGCGATTCTACTTAGACAATCATTGATGCCTCAACATGAGGCACCCTGATGAAAAAAACTACAGATAAAGCTCATGGGATATTGGAAGATACAACCACTAATTCTAATCAGTGGCCTCGAGATAGATCAGCATCTAGGAAGTCCTTAGCAGGAGTAGACACAGAAGTTCTCAATAACTTGGTAAATCATGTCGCACAGTTAACTAAACAGCTACAACTACAGAAGCAACAAGGTACAGTGAATGGGATTTAGAATAACCCTTGGGAGATCTGCAAGTCCTGCGGTGGTCAACATAGTACTATGGATTTTCAGTCAGGGTAAATGAGAGTAGAACAAGCACAAAGATGAATCATTGTAATCCTAACAAACAGCATGATAGTATGAAGGTATTATACAAGAACAGATAACTTAATCGACCGTAATCAAGGCCATGGTTAGAGAGGTAACCAAAATAATAAGAACAATCAGAACTATGGCTGGAGGAACAACCAGAATAGTATGCCACCTCTTCAAGTGAGCAAATCGCCACCTGAGAAGAACGTGGATTTGGAAGAAGCTTTAGCCCATATGATGACTTCCCATAGCACGTTTATGAATGAGACGAAGGCCACATTCCAAAATCAGGCTTAGCAGTTACAAAACCAATCCACCCAGCTACAGAATCAAGGGGCCCAACTTAGAAACCTGGAAGTGCAAATATGCCAAATGGCCACATTGTTGATTGAGAGGCAGCACGGATCATTACCTAGCAACTCAGAGGTGAACCCAAGACAGGAAGGTAATGAACATGTAAAAGCTTTCACATTGAGAAGTGGCAGAGAATTAGCAGTAAACCACTAGTGTTAGGAGAGGTAGAAACTAAGGAAGTGATCCAGACTAGTTAGAATGACAAGATAGAAAGGGAACAACCTCAGGAGAAAAAGTTTGCGGAAGAAGAAACTAAGGCTAAAGATCGACCAACTAAGACTGAACCCATTATCCCAATTCCATACCCTTAACGCCTGAAGAAGAATATATTGGACAAGAAATTCACAAAGTTTATGGATGTGTTCAAGAAACTGCATACAAACATTCCATTTGCTGATGCATTAAAACAGATGCCCAATTATGTAAAATTCATGAAGAATATACTGTCAAAGAAAAGAAGACAGTCGAATTTCGAGACAGTGAATCTCACCGAGGAATGTAGTGCATCCTTCAGAGGAAACTGCCACATAAGCTGAAAGACCCAAGCAGTTTTACTATTTCTCGTACCATTGGGAACTCCATCTTTAAGAGGGCCTTGTGTGACTTGGGAGCTAGTATAAACCTCATGCCGTTATCCTTATTCAGATAACTGGGATTAGGTAAAGCTCACCCAACTCACAAATACACTCCGCCAGCGCATGTGTCACTAAAACATCCTGTGGTTAGAAGACGTTCTGGTAAAGGTAGACAAGTTTATCTTCCTAGCATATTTCATCGTTTCCGACATGGAAGATAAAGAAATACCCATAATATTGCAGACCCATTTCGCCACTAGCGGCAATGATCGGCAAAGTAGGAGAGTTGAAATCAGAGCAGAATCGATGAGGTTAAGTTCACCTGATTTGAGGGCCGTGAGACACTTGTGAGAGGACATGCTTCATGATAAAGACCGTGAAGGCTATAGTGTCTAGCCATAGTGGCCCCACTGACCCTTTAAAGACTAACCTAGTACAGAGTGAATTAGAAGAACTGGGAGAAGAGGTCAAAGAGTTTGTGAAATGGATGGATTCCTTCCAGCCTAATGGTAGGAAATACTACGAACCCCTAGGTGAAATTGCTCAAACGTTAGTGCCATCCTTCGAAAAACCACCCAAGATGGAGCAAAAGCCACTACCTAGCCATTTGAGGTATGCTTATCTTAGGGATGTCGCCACCTTACCAGTGATTATTTCAGCCTCCCTAACAACAACAAAAGAAGATAAGTTATTGAGAGTCTCAGGGATCACAAGGATGTGCTTGGTTGGTCTCTAGTTTATTTAAAGGGGATTCATCCTTCTATGTGTGTGTATGCATCGCATTCTGCTAGAAGATGGTCATAAGCCTTCAGTGGAAGCACATAGGAGACTTAATCCAACCATGAAAGAAGTGGTTCGCAAGGAAGTACTGAAGTGGCTAGATGCCGGGGTAATTTATCCTATTTCTGATAGTGCATGGGTGAGTCCAGTACAGGTTATGCCGAAAAAGGGAGGAACAACAGTGATAAAGACAGATAATAATATATTACTGCCTTCTAGAACAATCATAGGTTGTTGAATTTGCATTGACTATCGGAAATTGAATAAGGCTACCTGAAAAGACCATTTTCCACTACCATTTTTGGATTAGATGTTAGATAGGCTGGCAGGGAATGAATATTACTATTTCTTAGATGGGTATTCCGGCTACAATCAAATCTCTATAGCCCCAAAGGATCAAGAGAAGACGACCTTCACTTGCCCTTATGGCACATTTACTTGAAGTAATGTCTTTGGGTCAAATGTAATTCGTGCAAATTTTAGCGCTGTATGATGGCCATATTCTCAAATATGGTTGAAAAGACAATTGAGGTGTTCATGGATCGACTTTTAGTATCGAGAACCTTCACAATTGTTTGGAAAACTTGAGGTCGGGCTTGTTAGATGTGAAGAAACCAATCTGGTAATGAATCAAGAAATGGCACTATGGTACAGAAGAAGGCATTTGGCACCTGATTTCTATAAGAGGAATAGAGGTCGACAAAGCCAAGATTGAGGCAATGAGAAACTAATTCCCACCATCACGCAGCGCGGCATAAGAAGCTTTCAGACACGTAGGTTCTATAGGCTAGCTTATAAAAAGATTTCTTAGATTGCAAAACCCTTGTCCAATTTGCTAGTTCAGGGGACACCATTTGATTTTGATAAGGAATGTGTGCTTCTTTCAACCTGGGCAAATTGCATCGGGCCCCATGTAGCACCCGACTGGGACCTCCCATTCAGCTATCGGCAACGCTGACTATGCGATTGGGAGAAAGCCAGCGTAAGAGACAAGGATATTCCAAGTGATTCACTCATGCTAGCCGCACTTTGAACATGCCCACCGAATCCATGCCACCACTAAAAAGGAGCTATTGGCCATTGTTTTCGCCTCTGATAAATTTAGGCCCTACTTGATTGGCAACAAGGTAATAGTGCACACTGACCACTAAGCCATTAAGTACCTAATGACTAAAAAGGATGCAAAACTGAGACTAATAAGGTGGGTGCTCCATCGTAGCAGAACTTACCCAAATCATGACAAGAGGCGAACAGAGAACCCAGTCATAGCACTCATCCGTCATGATTGGAAGGGCCTAGAGACGAGGTACAAGTTAATGATGATTCCCGATGAGCGCCTTAAGAATTGGAGACAAAGACCTGCTCCATGGTTTGGTCGACTACGTGAACTACCTAGCCGCCTATCCCTCTGACATTTCTTCAGAACTACCAAGAGGTTAAGAGGTTCTTTAAACATTTCAAGCACTACTACTGGGAAAAAGCCTATTTTGTACAAATTTTATGCAGATCAAGTGATAAGGTGGTGTGTACCGAAAGATGAAAACGTTGCTTGGATTATATATAAAAAGGAGGACATGTCAGGTTAGCCACGTCTCTGGGTCATATGCAGATGAGCACTTCGCCTTAGTGGGATTCGCGCTCTACAACAACAAGCATCGTGCGAGCATACATGGCACCATATGAGGCATTGTATGAAGTGCCATGTAGATTACTGCTATGTTGACCGAGGTGGAAGAGAGAGCTCCATCACGGTCCTGGTCCGATTAGAGACACCTCCGAGAAGGTGAGCTGAGACGACAACTGCCTCTCACGCCAGCCTGGTAAGAGCTATGCAGATGTACGACGTCGACCCTTAGAGTTCGAGGTTTGGGATCACGTTTTCTTGAAGGTGATGCCTAAGAGATGAGTGGTCAGGTTCGACAAGCGTGGGAAGATATTGCCAAGATTCACTGGGCCTTTCGAGATACTCGAGATAGATCAGAGCATACCGGCCAGTTTTACCACCAAAGCATGTCAAGTGTCCACGAGGTATTTCACGCCCCATGCTCCTAAGTATACGCCGATCCAAATATGTAGTGATTGAGGATGCATCGAGGTTGACACCGAGGGACTTTGAGGAGGGACCGATGTATTTTGGATAGCCGTGATCGTGTTTTGCGACATAATCCAAGCAACGTAACCCTACACAACCCTTACTTTGTGTGTAAATGACCTTCCCAAGGTCACACCGACAATCCAATGGACCGTCAACCTAGTCCATGTCAGCTATGTATGATGACCTTTATATACCGAGCCCTTTGTCGGCTCAACAACACCCAATGCAATTTCCATAGGGTTATCCAAATCTCGAGTCACTCCCAACTCCTATCACTCAACTCTAAGTCTACGTGATAACCTGACTGTGTGTTTTCATCTCGATTAACATAACTCTTTGGCTTACACTTCGAGCCTCTTACATTCATTCAATTCCCAGGATATCTCCAGCCCTTTACACCCTAACTCCCTGATTCTCACCTTAGGGATTAACGGCCCCCTTTTGCTTCGCTCTGGCACCCCAATTACTCTTCATCATCGAATCGAATCATGAGCTCTCATTGGGATTTAGTCTTAAAGACAAACTCAACCCACACTCACCAAGAGTGGTGAATGGCCGTACGCACCCACACCCGACTCGACGATGATACCGTGCACACGACGGCAATGCCACATCGTGATGACTAATCCCGAGTCCACCATGGTTTAATCTCAGAGATCTCTCACTCATAATCCCGACCTATTAGGTCAACTCTCACTCTACACCCTAGGGAAGAACATCTATACCTGGCTTCTCTAAAGGCCTTAACCTAAAGCCCAAACTAAGGCCGTGTTTGCATGACAACCTTGGCTTAAGGTCCTACCATCGACAACCTGATAGTCAGTTAACTCATCCAGTCAAGCCCGACATCACCAACCAATAGGTCTACCACCCTAAGGTCCAATTTATGCTTCCACAATAAGCAACTCGATCCGTCCCCGTCGACTTCGACTCCACACTCGCCCCTCCTGCATATCTCAGGCCGCCGATGTTTGTATAGCACCCCAAATCGAAATCGGTTCTCCGACCTCGTACTAGGTCTCGAGGAATGAACTGTGATACTCTCCCCGTCTCTACACGAATCGCACCGCGTTGTCCCAAAGTCCCGGATCCCCACTGGGGCAAATCCCGCATCTCACATGCCAAATCCCGGGCTCCCGTCTTGAAACTGTAGCGTAAGTCTTCTCGCCTTCCCGAACTAGTTAGTCTCGATCCTCCCTCTGCTACCAACACCCGTATCCCGGAAAATTCGAGCATCCTCGATCTCTCTCTCTCTATGGTTAGGGTTGTCCTAACCATGGAGTCCATGTCCCGTAGGCGAAGTCCTACGATCCTGCCCCGAATGGACAACTTCAGCCCATTCCCGACCCCAGAATACCCACTAATCCCAAGAAAAACCACGTATCTCGAAGACTGACTTCGTCCTCTCCCAACTCATCACCGCCTCAACCTTCTCTGGCCGACCGACACTCCTGATGTCGACACCATCGTGTCCCAAAAATCTCACCTCAATAAGCTAAACTCGCACTTACCGAACTTAGCGTACAACTGATGGTCTCTCAACAACCGCAAACAATCTCGACCGATACTCCCGCCTTCCCACTGACCGGTATATCAAGATGTCATCCACAAAGACTACGACAACCGATCTAAATAGGTTGGAACACCCTATGCATGAGATCCATGAATGTCGCGAAGATTCGCTGCCTAAAGGGCATCACCGCAACTCAAAGTGCCCATAACGCTGCCCTAAACGCCGTCTTAGTGGATATCTATCTCCCTAACCTCGCCGATGGTAACCAATGCGGTCTATCTTGGAGTAGACTCGCCCTCTCAACCGGGTCAAACAAATCATCACCTTTCTCGGTAATGGGTACCATTCTTGATCGTGAACTCCCCGTTTAACTTCGTAGGCCAATGCACAAGAGTCTTGTCCTTCTTCTTTGCAAATAACCGAGCGCCCATGGGGCGGCGCACGGCTCCATCGAAACCTCTATCCAACAACCCCGTAGCTGGACTCGAGTCTCGCAACTCAACTCGGTGCCATCCTATGTGGAGTCATAGAGATGGGGTGAAGTACCAGGTAACTCTATACCGGGGTCTACTACCCTCCGCGAGGCATTCAGGAGAGCTCATATAGAAAAACATCCATAATCGCACATTACTCGGGAAAGCTAGATCCAAGTCCGGGTCTCTCCTCGCCCCAGTGCAAGGCTCAAGTAGCTAACCCGCGAATCGTCTCCTAACACACTCGGGACTCATATACTATCTCGCAAAATATCCCCGCTTGGCTCCCCCGAAGTACCACACGAGTACCGGCCTCGCGTAAAGTGAACCTCCTACGCTCACAATCAATAACAACCTGTAGCCGTCACCCAATCCATCTCAAGATGACATCGAACTCCGATGTCCATAATCTCGTGTCCATCAGGAGTAGAGTTCCCAGATCTCCAACTGCAATATCGATATATCATCCATATCCTCGCCCTAATCCAGGAGAGAACTCATACCAAGGCTCGCTCTAAGGTCTCAGAGGTCCTCGCTCCATTTCCCACCACATATATTTGGCCTCACTCTCTTAGCTAGAACACAAACAGCCTTAATCCGTAGTGCCAGGTAATCTCCATAGCTCCTAACACCTTCTCGATGAAGGAACCAATGGTCTGCCACCATTGATTTCCCCTCCTCCCTATGAATGCTCTGAGATGATGCGCCCCTAAACCTTGAGGTTACCAGACCTCCCCGACCACCGCTATACCCAGCTCAGGCAGAAGTCAAGCACTGCAATACCTATAGCCTCTACAAAGGCCTGGCTGATCAACACTGTGGTCGTCAACGATGGTGCCTCGACTCAAGATTCCCATGAACGCTCTCTACGCTCGCTCTCTACTAGCCATTTACAGCAGCCAAACAGAAAATTCAATTTAATCTAAGATTCTAAGGTATAAACACCACCCCGAGACACTATCTATACACACATAAATCACAGGGTATTGACATCGGTCTCTCGCATTTATTGCAATGCAAGGCAAATGATTACATTTAAAATATTTCTTAATAACAAAATTCTATTTTTGAAAATTTTATTTTTCGAAATTATGTTCACTTATTTTATTTTATTTTATTTTAATTTAATTTAATTAAAAAATTTGTTTTTCGAAAATTTCAGGATGCAAAGGTTCATTTAGTGACCTCGTGTGAATGCGATTGAAGCCGAAATTGGCCGTGTCAGCCGAGTGCACCGAAAAGCCGCCGCTAGCCAAGAACACGCCAAGCGCCGCAGCCTTCGCGGCTGGCGCTTCGCGCTATTGCCGCGCCGCCAGCGCTTTGGGCCAAGGCCTGCGGCGCCAAGGCGCCCTATTGCCTACGTTTACCAGACGCTTCGTGCTTGCCGCGCTCGCGCTTCTAACGCTTCGCAAGGTTGCGGCTCGCGCTTGGCCAGCCTCGGCGCCCGTCGTCCGTCCCGCGCCTGCCGCTCGTCTAGCGCCCGCCGCCGCGTGCCGCACGCACCCCGCGCGTCGCCCGTGCCGCGCACCCAAAGGTCCCACGCCCGCGCGCGCCCAGCGCCCAACACCCGCCCGCCCGCGCCCTGGTCACAAAGAGACACCCCAGCGAGTCTGCCCAGCCTCCAACACCAATTTTTTTTATTTTTTTTTCATTATATTTTTTTTTTCATTTCTTCCAGCTACTAGAAAACACTAATAATATATACCTATATTTTTTTTTTCTCATTTTCCAGGATACTCTAATAAATTATAAAAATTAATTTTCTTCATTTTTCCAATTGGTAAAACCTTAGAAAATAATTTTCATCATCACTATTTTTTCATTCTCCTCAAGAGTTCCTCTTCCTTGCCACGCTCATGTAGTAACTTAACACTATGATCCTTTTCAACTCCATAATTCTATGAGTTCAACCTTTAAAATTTTATTTCATTATTCTTAAACTAAAATAAATTTTGTAAAATTTATTTCTTCATTTCTTTTATTCCAGTTCACACATGTAACCCAAAATTTTTCAAACACTACTTGTTTTCCATAAAGCAATTACTAAGCACACAAACAATCATAATTATACAATATGGTATAATAACTATCCGGCACATCACTAACACTATCAATCATTAAACCGACCACTTAAACTGACTGTTATATGCAGTGAACTAAGTTGACCTCAGCATTTAGGTAGTGAACTGCATACCTTAATTGATATCAACTGAATCACTATGGTGATGGGTTGATCCCGATTGCAGGCCGCAGGCCCAAATCCTCAATCTCTAGGTTTCCATATACCTATACTCTACATCAAACCACCCAAGAGGTGATGGATACCCAAACCCGAGCTCCCTAGGTATTCATATACCTAAGCTCTGATACCAAGCTATGACGCCCAAACTGGGGGTCCGTGACTCACCCACAACCGCTTAATACTTCATGAATGCTCGTGACCCGACATTTTTCACGAAAATCTGCAGTCTCCTTGCACGGAGCTCTACCCAAATACACCGAGACAAAACCCGTCCCAAACAACCCAATATAACAAATTTATGATTAAACGGCTACTAAAATTCATAAACCACATCTGCACAATGTATATATATCCAACTATCCACCATAGTTCAAGAGTTCAAATTTTACTTTATACAACATATATTAAAATTAAAACAATTTCTAATACATGTAATACTTCATAACCCAAAGCCAATCCCATTTCTTCTAAACCTCGGGCCCCAGATCTAGCCGTCCTCGCACGCGCTCCCCGTACCTATAAAATAGTATCCCTCATTGCAGAGCTAATGCTCAGTAGTGGAATCACCCTAAGTGGGCTACTCTCCACCTAAGTGCAATGCAATGCTCCAAAATAAACACACATTCAAGCAAATGCATGATCCTACTTGAATGTCTAATTGATCATCTCGCACTGGTCCTCATCGACTCCTCACACTCACTGCTTCTCTGATGAGAATTATTATGTTTATTTTTTGTGGACAACCCTCCGATGTATATATATCAATTGGGCCATCTCCGACGATTGATATTATTTATGGACTACCCTCCGATGTATATCAATTGGGCCGTCTCCGACGATTGATATTTTTAGTATGGACTACCCTCCGATCATTTTTAGTTTTAGACAACCCTCCGAAACCATTCTCTCTAGACTCACCTCATGCACTCACTCCTATCATCCTAGGGTGCCCCTAGTGCATATGGAATGCATGATGCCAATTCCATTACAATTCTATAACACATGAAATATATAATCATGAATATATTCACATAATGAATCATACAGTCATGTTATGTAATTTCACATTTCCATACACCAAAAAATTAGCTCACTTTGGGTCAATGGATCAAACACGAGCAACTCGATTGAATCACTCAACTAAACACATTATTTACAAAATTATTTTGTGACTATTCTCGTGAATAGTGAAACCTCGCAAGTTACTATTCCCAAAATCACCAATCGTCGGCTCTGGGTTCACTTTCAAGGACCCGACTTCACGGCCATTCCCGGCCTTTTTCATATCATCAAGTATACATTTTAATCATAATTTCAACACAAGCAAATTAATTAAATTTCCGGATCATCACGACGCTTAAAAAAATCTCAACAAAATTCCAACAATTCGGTCCCAAGTTTTGGGACCGATCAAATGGCCCCTCACGGCCTCATTCAGCTCAAACATCGACAAAGTACTTAAAGAAGGAATAAAACCCAAGTAGGGAGAAACCCCTACCTCTCGGAGTTTGAGGAAACTCCCTAAATCCGGTACCCACGCGAAGCCCTCTCCTCGTAGAGCAGCTTTCCTTCTTGTCCCGAAGACTGCCGACAGTCAGATCGCCCGTAAATCTAGAGAGAAGTGGCTCTCTCTCTAGAATTAAAATCTGGAGCTCACTGCATCAATTTCCCATTTCACGTTTTCTTTTTGCTTTTTGAAGTGTAGGAGACGAACACTATTTAGTGTTTTGTCTTTTTCTAACTTAAACAATTCCATTAATACCCGTTATGTCCCTCTTTTCCTAGTTTTGACATTCAACACTATCTCGGCCGTCCATTTTCATCATTTATCTACTCATGCCACTTATGGCACATGAGTACTTGTTATATGTGACTTCTCACGAGATCAATCGCTTTTCTAAGACTGAACCGCGATGCCTCGAAAAACGTGTAAATTCCGACTGTCTCGAAATTCGACGAAATTCAACATGCTAGCTAGATTTCGTGAGATGATTCCAACGGTGAAATCTGTTTTTTCATCCAAGATCCAGAGAATAAATTTCGAATATTTAACCGAAATTACAATTTTGTAAATCAAATTACGATTTTGCCATTTTCCAAATTGAATTTCAAATTTACAACATCCATCAACTCTAGGCTAAATTGTGATAAGAAATGTCCACAACTAGTCACAATAAGCCATGTAATGGCCTATTCATACAAAACAAATCACAAGCCAAACCATTTGAACACACAATTTGACTTCCACACAATTTCAACCAAGTATATCACTCAATTCAAGCAATGATATACTACAATCATATACCAATTGTGGCAAAAATCTGGACACAAATCATTAAACAACCTAAGTTCTAGCAGTCCCAGAAATGGACCATATCTTGAGTTATAGAGGACCGATTTGGGTGATTCAAACGCCTAACATAAAGTTCTCAGATAGAGCTACAAGTTCCTTGAAGGATGCTTTCTCACTTTTGCCTAGCCGAAAATCAGTCCCAAAAACCTGGACAGTAGGTTCGGCCAAAATAGGACAACTTGGGGAAGTACTGGAAAACAAACCATAGCTTGAGTTATAGAGGTTTGATTTAGGTAATTCAAAAGCCTAACATCAAGTTCTCAGATAAGGCTACAATTTCCTTGAACGATAATAGTCCAAATTCTCCATTTTTCTAACCAAAAATCAGCCCCCAAAAATCGAACATCATATGGGGTCAAAACAAGGCACTATTCCCATAACCCATTATTGTGCCAAACAGCTCCTTAGGGAAAAAATGGCCAAACAGCCCCTTAGGGCATTAAAACTCAACCAAACAGCCCATAGAATGGAAAATAAACCAAAGTAGGAAGAATTTCTACCTCTTTGAGCATGAGCAACGCCTTGAGGAAGTCCCGCGGACACTTCTTGAACCCGAAGCTTTCGACTTCACAAACCTCCCGTGCGAAACCTTGGCGAAACTCGGAGTTTCTTGTATCCACGCGTAGCCCTCGCCAAGTACTCTGACTTTAAGTCTTGGCCCAACGCAAGACGACCATCAGAGCTCCTTAGATCTTAGAGAGAAGGTAGAGTTTCCCTCTCCTCTCTCTCTCTTCTCTCTCCGTTTTTCTCTTTTTCTCCACCTCTTCTTCTTTTTGTTTTTCTTTTAACTTATTTTAAGTTAAATGTGTGGCCCTCATGGCGCCATATGTCGCGTGATTCTCGCTCAGCTCCGTTCCTACCCCAAAACAATTCATTTTCGTCCCAATTCAAGTTCAATTTATTTAAAAAAAAACTTAACTTGAGTTACTTCCTAACTCTCGAGATTCTCGTGAAAATCTCATCCCTAGGGTCACTGAATAACCATCCACCCAAAGTAATCACGAAAATCCAACTGTCTTGGAATTCGACAAAATCTTTCTAGGTAACTAGATTTGGCGAGACGAATCCAACGGTGCATTCCATTTCGTCATCCGAGATCTAGAGCATTTTCCAGGCTTCCCTGAACCATTATGGCAATTTTATTATTTTTTTCTATTTTTCAGAAAAATTAAATTTTTCCCGGGTTTTACATTTTCCCCCCCTTAAAAGAATTTCGTCCCGAAATTCACACGCACACTAGCACACACATCACATGCATATGCAATCGTACACAATCACATGCATACAAACTAGTCATTTATTCACCATACGGCTAAACCGCATACTTTCATCCTTAAACAAGAAAGGGTAGTTGGCACGCATCATGTCATCGTGTTCTCATGTTCTCTTCTCCAATCCTCGGTGTTGCCACAAAACCTTCACTAGCCTCACAGTCTTGCGTTGCAAAACCTGATCTCATCTATCCATGATACTCACTGGTCCCTCCTCAAAGGTCCCATCTGTATCAATAATAAGCTTGCCCCAATCATGGGTCAGATCTGGAGTGTATTTCCGGAGCATGGAGACATGGAATACCTCATAGACACCCGATAAACTCGGTGGTAATGCCAACCGATATGTAATTGTGCCCACCCTCTCGAGTATCTTGAATGGCCCGATGTATCTTGGCGATAGCTTCTCCCACTTGTCAAACTTGACCACTCCTCTCTTAGGCATCACCTTCAAGAAGACGTGATCACCTACCTCAAACTCTAGAGGTCGATGTCGTTTGTTGGCGTATCTCTTCTGCCAGCTTTGAGCCATGAGAAGACGCTTCCGTACCAAATCCACCTTCTCAAAGGTGTCTCTAATCAAATCCGGACCCGTGATGGATCTCTCTCCCACCTCTGTCCAACAAATCGGAGATCGACACAACCTCCCATATAAAGCCTCATAGGGTGCCATCTGTATGCTCGCCTAATAATTGTTGTTGTAGGCAAACTCTACCAAGGAAAAATGTGTTAGTGATATGCTCTAGCCTAGTGGCATATACATTGTCATTATATGTTTATATAAATGAGGCATTTATCATTTTATCTTGTTATTTAAATTGTGGCGAATCCTGATAAAATCAAATCCTTGAATACTTGGCCCGCTTTATGTCTATCAAGTATGTGACTTGATAGTAAACCTTAAGGCATAAGAACACTACTCGAATAGTCCATAGTCGTATCATTATCAGGGGAATAATAATGAAGTAAGACTATTATGTTTTCGAGAAAATGCTTTTCTCGGTCATGAACATAAGATGTTACTCGTGAACATAAATACATGTTAAGTTCATGTTATTGATTCAATCCATTTATGAGAAATACTATGGATTATGTCATCAGAATTTCATTGCAAGAGTGGTATTCGAAGTCTCGACCGACCACCAAGTGATCTTGAAGCATGAGGAACTTCATGTCTTGACTAGCTCACGACGCCTTTAACAGATGGTAATACAAAAGCATGGTTGGGCATGCAATGAAATCAAGGGAGAATGTGGAGTGATAGTGAAGGAATTTGTCCCGCTCTTAATTGAGTGAGATGTCTATTGGCCTCTTAATAAGTGAGACTGAGAAATACATGGTCGTGCTCGAATGAGATTGATAGGAGTTATCAATATCATTTGTTTAGTCAGTCTACTTGAAAATCAAGAAACAATTAAGTTGTATAAAGATGACTTCATCCATGCTTTGTGCTTAATCGAGACATCGTGTGACAAAGGACTAATATCATACCATGGTAAGGTTTTTTGAGTCACATAATTCACTTGATTTGGGTAATTATAATGTCTTGTTAGAGACCAATTATAACTTGTGGGCTTAGAATATGAATCAGCCCGTCGCAACATTAAGTGAACCTCATAGGTAACACATAAGAATGAGCTTATAATGGGATGTTAGAAAGGCTCTTCTCACTTTATGATTAAGCCTGGGCCCAAGCCCAAGCCTATTAATAGTTAATGGAATTTGGTTTAAATTGCTTAATAAAAGGTTTTGGGAGGCTTGATATAAATATGGGGTTTATCATTCAAGTAGGTGGTTCTTTTGGAAGTAAGGTTTTTGAGAGAATTTTTTAGAGTTTTGAAGACACTAAGGTGTCTTTTGGTTCTCAGGGGACAAAGACTCATCATAAGGTGCTATAACATCCATCCCATCCATTAGTTGTTCATGGGATACCTTTAGAGGGCGTTTTGCACACCAGACGCTCTTGGCTCTTTTGTCACGGATCAAGCCTATGAGTTCTGCTCGTGTTTTCACAGGTGTGTGATCAAGCAAATCGCACTAGTCGAACAGATCTGCCCACAAGCAGGCAGATTCAGATTCTTGATTCATTGTTTAGTTTCATCAAACCGCTTGGATCCTGATACAGTTCAACGTTAATTTTTTTTTACTTCCGCTGCATTTTCTTATTGCTGGATTCCAACAGTGGTATCAAAGCTACTTGCTTTTTTAGTGAAACTGATTTTTATATGTGATATAACGTGATCTGTTTAGTGTATTTGTTTTTCCATATGTGATATGCCATGATCCATTAGTTCATCCGTTTTATAATCGTGATAATTCGAGTCTTTTTTTTCTCAGATGAAGTCTAACATCATATTTAAATTGAAAATGATTTGATTTAGAAAAGCTCTAATAGGATTAGGATCAAGTGATGATCGTAATCACCGAGTTCGTAATTCCCTTGCGGTTTTAACTGATTAAGATTGTTACAGCTAGATTAAATTAAGAGGACCGTTACATATTAAGTATGGCAGCTACAAATACTTAATAATCAATAGGATCATATATATTAAGTATATGGCTGCAGCCATGTATTCTTATTAATTAGTGTGGATCAAGTACACATTAATGTTAGACATTAAGAATGGACTATTACAGATTATTCTTAATTAGTAGGATCATATAATATTAATGTCAGACATTAAGAATGGATCATATAGATTATTCTTAATCAAGAGGGATCAAGTATACATTCATGATAGACATTAAGATTGGACTGCTACGCATTATTACACATTAAGTAGATTGTTCAAATTAGTGATGGATCAAGTAGATTAAGAGTAATCAGATTGTGAATGACCAGAATTATTAGTGTGATTAATGATCGGGAGAAATTTCCAGGCAGTAACTCACTCATGCTAGCCTTAAAATTTGTTTATGTGACTAACACTGCAATTGAAAGACCATATTCATAATCTAATTATGTGCTTAATGTGTTTATATTCAATTTTCATGGTGCATGTCATGGCCCTTAGTTCAATGTGACTAAGGGTGTAATTATGGGTTTGTAATTTTAAATACACCGCGTGTCGCACTTTATTGACACAACATGTGTGTCTCTTTTCATTATATTAGCATACGGCCTCAAGGTGTCGTTGTTTTTATTGACACAACATGTGTGTCTCTTTTCATTATATTAGCATACTAATTTGTCAGCGTTAGAAAGTTTTTATTGACACAACATGTGTGTCTCTTTATTATTTTAGCATAAAATAGCATACAATTATTACTTGCTTGTAATGAAGAAGAACGAAGAATGAAGGCCCTGTTTCGCTCAGACAAGCCCATAAAGCTAAGGTATTGGTAAAAGGTAAATCCCGCATCTCCATATTGGTTTATGGAGATCACCTTAGAAACGGGCCATGACATGTCACGCTATATTTATGTGCTTATTAATATGCTTGTATGTGATGCATGTATATGTTTATAAAGTTTTCCTAACAACTTGATAATTTCATCACATAAAATATTAAGTCATAAAATGCCTTTAATTTAACACTTGTCCATACTTCGATCATCTTAATATAGTTTCGCTAAAGGTGGTGTATCAGTCATCTTTAGGAAGACATGACGGATAATGGTGATATCCATAAGATTGAATATGGTTAGACTTAACTAGGCTATCATAATGGCTTCAGCCCAAGGCATAAAAGGAAAGAGTTTTCTACCTAGTTAGCTAAGTTTAAGTGTTATGCCAAAAGCTAAGCTTGAATTCTAAGTCAAACGTGATTTTCACCCACTAAGAAACTATAAGATTGTTTCTGTGTTAACTAAAGAGTTATTAATTTTAGTGTATATTAAAACTCTCATTTGTTAAAGCTTTGCATATTTTTGTATATCTAATGGCATCAAACAACACATCAACATTTACTATGCGATCTGTCCTTGAAAAGGAAAAACCTAATGGGACAAACTTCCTCGATTGGTCTCGAAATTTGAGGATTGTCCTTAAACAAGAGAGGAAGATGTATGTTATTGATAATGAAATCCCTAATGAACCTCCTGCTAACAATGCCCCATAAGCCGAAAGGGATGCTTGTAGTAAGCATTTGAATGACTCTGTGGATGTAACATGTCTTATGCTTACAACCATGAAATTCCGAAACAAGCAATCATAAATGGAGGCATTTGATATGATGGTGCATCTCAAGGGAATGTTCCAAGAGCAAGCACGTCAAGAAAGGTTTACAACCACTAAAGCATTGAATGAATGCAAGATGACTCCTAGCACTTCAGTAAGTGCACTTCACTTCAGCTTCATAAGCTTGGTGCTCCTATTAGTCATGAGTTGGCTACTGATATGATTCTAGGTTCATTACCTGAATCTTATGATCAATTTGTTATGAACTACAATATGCACCATATGGAGAAATCTATTGCTAAGTTACATGGAATGTTAAAGAATGTTGAGACGAACATTCAAAAGACAAATCTAGTGCTTATGGTTCGGAAAGGGGAAGACATGAAAAGAAAAGGAAAGGGTAAAGGCAATAAGGCCAAGAAAGGCAAAGAACATTCCAAGCCTAAGGCCAAGAAACCAAAGCCACCCAAGGAGGGAGTTTGCTTCTTCTATAATGAACAAGGTCATTGGAAAAGGAATTGTAAGCTCTACTTGGAAGATCTGAAGAAAAAGAAGAGTAGTGAGGCTACCACTTCATGTATTTATGTTATATAAGTCAATATGTTTACTTCTGCTTCATGGATATTAGATATTGGATGTGGATCTCACATTTGTGTAAATGTGCAGGGCCTACGAAGCAGATTGGCTGAAGATAAGGGACTCACAAAGTGGGGAATGGAGCAAGAGTTGCCGCATTAGCCGAGGGAGCTTATGATTTGACTTTGCCTAGTGGACTTGTTATCCAATTAAAGCACTGTTATTATGTGCTCGCTAAATGTAACATTATTTCAGTTTCTTATTTAGACGTGATAGATTTCCTTATTATTAAGAATAATATTTTCCATCTATAATGCGCATTTTTGGCGGAATGCTCATTTATCTAATGGTTCTACGCTCTAAACTTGGAACAACCTAAGCCCATCTATAACATCGATACTAAAGGTTCAAGTCCAATGACTTGAATCCAACCTACTTTTGCATTGTCACTTAGGCCATGTCAATGAGAACGATTCTGAAGCTCCATCAAGATGGGCTAATACATTCATTTGTCTTAGAGTCATTTGAAACATGTGAATCTTGTTTACTAGACAAAATGACCAAGGCTCCTTTTGCTGGACACAGTGAGAGGGCTACTGACTTATTGGGCCTTATACATACAAATGTTTGTGGACCAATAAGCTCAATTGCTAGAGGAGGTTATCAGTACTTCATTACTTTTACTGATGACTTTAGTAGATATGGTTACATCTACTTAATGAGGCATAAGTCTGAATCATTTGAAAAGTTCAAATTATTCAAGAATGAAGTACATAATCAGCTTTGAAAGAATATCAAACACTTCGACCGACGAGGTGGTGAATATTTAAGCCAAAATTTTGATGATCATCTAAGGATCAGGGATAGTCTCATAACTCACTCCACCTAGAACACCACAATGGAATGGTGTATCTGAAAGGAAAAATCGAACTTTATTAGATACAGTTCGATCTATGATGAGTCAAACAGATCTTCTAATATCCTTCTGGGGATATGCAATAGAGACTGTTGCATTCTTATTGAATAGAATTCAATCAAAAGTGGTTGAGAAAACACCATATGAGTTGTGCACAGGAAAGCGTCCTAGTTTGTCTTTCAAGATTCAGTCGCTGCTTACGTAAAGCGCTTCGATAAACTAGCATCCAAATCTGATAAGTGCTTATTTATGGGGTATCCAAAGGAAACAAAAGGGTACTACTGTTACATCCCATTTAAGAACAAAATGTTTGTTGCTCGTAATGGAGTCTTTTTGGAAAGAGAGTTCATTTCACAAAGAGTCAGTGGGAGTAAGACGTCTCTTTAAGAGGTTTAAGAACCACAAGTTGCCACCAAGCCTTCCATGGAAATTCTACAAGACTCATAACCAGTTGTTGAGTCGACATCTTTTGCACAAGGCCCACGTAGGTCCAGTAGGATTCATCATGAGCCCAAAAGATATGGATTTCTCGTAACTGATGATAAAACCATAGAGCTTGTGGATCAAGATGAGCCCACAACCTATCATGAGGCAATCATGAACCCATATTCTTAAAAAATGGCTTCCAAGCCATGAAGTCTAAGATGCAATCAATGTAATGATAACCAGGTTTGAATTTGGTTGATCCAATTTGAGGGCTAAGGTCATTGGTTGTAAATGGGTTCATAAGTTCAAACATGATATGATTCTTTAAGTTCGACTTGTTAAAAAGGTTTCAAACAAACTCATGGTATTGACTATGATGAGACCTTTTCACCTGTCGTTATGCTTAAGTCTATTACTATTCTTATTGCTATTGCTGCGTACTATGATTACGAGATTTGGCAAATGGATGTCAAAACAATGTTTCTTAATGGAAACTTACTCGAGGATGTGTACATGACAAACCTGAGGGTTTTGTCGATCCTAAATATCCTAATAGGGTGTGTAAGCTTCAAATATCCATTTATAGATTAAAGTGTGCTTTTAATATCGCTGGAATCTTCGCTTTGATGAGCCTGGCAAAGAGCTCGCTTTACGAAATGAAGATGAGCCTTATGTATACAAGAAGGTTAGTAGGAGTGCAATTGTCTTCTTAGTGCTGTATGTGGACGACAACTTACTCATTGGAAATGACATCCCTACCTTACAGAGTGTCAAGTCTTGGTTGGGGAAATGTTTTTCAATGAAAGACTTAGGCAAAGTCGCCTACATCCTAGGCATAAAGATTTATAGAGATAGATCTCAACGATTACTCGGCCTGAGTCAAAGTGAGTACATAGACAAAGTGCTAAAGAGGTTTAGTCCAAGAGAGGTTTCTTGCCAATGTCTCATGGAATTAATCTCAGTAAGTCTCAATGTCCAACCATGAAGGACAAGAGAGAGCGTATGGATAAAATCCCATATGCTTCGGCTATTGGTTCTATCATGTATGTCATGCTTTGCACTCGACCTAATGTCTCCTATGCCTTAAGCATGACAAATAGATTCCAGTCAGATCCAGGTGAATGTCATTGGATAGAAGTCAAGAATATCCTTAAGTACTTGAGAAGAACCAAGGATATTTTTTTGATCTATGGTGGACAAGAAGGCGAGCTAGTTATAAGTGGTTATACCGATGCTGGTTTCAGTCTGACTTAGATGACTTTAGATCGCAATCTGGTTTTGTGTTTTATTTGAATGGAGGTGTTGTGAGCTGGAGAAGTTCCAAGCAAGACACCATGGCCGATTCTACTACAGAGGTTGAGTACATAGTTGCCTCAGATGCAGCTAAGGAGGCGGTTTGGATCAAACTTTTTGTTTTTAAACTAGGTGTCAGTTCCTAACACAGCAAACCTAAAGGGGACGTCTATCGCGGATAAATAATGGGGCTATTGCCTCGCCAAGGAGCCCATATCACATCGCCGATCCAAAGCACATACTCAAAGCTTCTAACTCATTCAGATCATTGAGAGAGGAGATGTTAAGATATGTAGAGCTCATACTAATGACAATGTTGTTGGACTTCTTTGACTAAACTCTCTTCCCACTAAAGCATGATATTCATACTAGATCGATAGGCATTCGATTTATGCTTGATCGGCTTAGCAAGTGGAAGATTACAGTGATATACCAGCTCGTGGAATATACATTGTCATTCTATGTTTATATACATGAGGCATGACATTTATCTTGTTATTTAAATCAGCTTAACTTGCAAAATCCGATCTCTGATTAGTTGGCTCCGCTTTATGTCATCAAGTATGTGACTTGATAGTAAAACCTTAAGGCATAAGAACACTATTCTAAATAGTCCATAGTCGATCATTAATGTGGGAATAATAATGAAGTAAGACTATTATGTTTTCTGAGAAAATACCACGTTTTACTGATCATGAACATAAGATGTTGTTTAACATAAATACATGTTAAGTTCATGTTATTGATCGACTCACTATGAGAAATACCAATGGATTATGTCATTAGTAATCTTTGATTGTAGTAGTGGTATTTTAAGTCCTTCGACCGACCACCATGGATTCCTACATCGAGGAACTTTGTCTCGACGTAGCTCAACGGTCTTTAATGTGATGGTAATACGTGCTATGGTCGGGCATGAAAATCATGGGAGAAATGTAATGATAGTAAAGGAATTTGTCCCGCTCTTGATTGAGTGAGATGTCTATTGGCCTCTTTGATAAGTGAGGATCGAAATGATGATGTGCTCGAATGAGATTGATAGGAGTTATCAATATCATTTGTTTAGTTAGTCTACTGTAGAATCAAGGAACGATTAAGTTGTATAAAGATGACTTCATCCATGCTTTGTGCTTAATTGAGACATCGTGTGACAAAGGACTAATATCATACTATGGTAAGGAGTCATCGACTCACTTGATTTGGGTAGTTATAATGTCTTGCTAGAGACCACCATAACTTGTGGGCTTAGAATATGATTCGGGCCCGTCGCCAACATCGAAAGAACTCTATAGAGTTACACATAAGAATGCTCTATAATGACGTTAAAGTGTTTCCTTCTAGCTCCATGATTAAGCCCAAGCCCAAGCCCATTAATAGTTAATGGAATTTGGTTTAAATTCGTTTTAATAAAAGGGTTAGGAGGCTTGATACAAATATGGGTTTTATCATCTACAAGTCGGTGGTTCTTTTGAAGAGGGTGGTTTTTTAGAGATAATTTTTTTTAGAGTTTTGGAAGACACTAAGGTGTCTTTGGTTTTGTGGGACAAAGACCTATCATAAGGTGCTAGCACATCCATCCCATCCATTAGCCATGCTCATGTGGGATACCTTAGAGGGCGCTACACACCGCATCGCCTCGCTCGCTGGCCGGATCTGCTTTCCAAAGGAGCTCCGTTTAGGTTTCAAGCAGAGAGATCAAGAAAATCTGCACTAGTCGAAAAGGATTCGGACTACAAGAGGTAAGATCTGGATTTCCTTGATTCATTTTTTAGTTTCATCAAACCGCTTGGATCCTGATGCAGTTCAGCATTAAATTTTTTTATTACAGCTGTGTTTTCTTATCGCTGGATTAAAAAAAAATGCTCTTCCCAACTACCCTTGAGATCCAGGACATATGCTCGCAGCATGTCCTCTAAAACCTATATAGTCCTCTTCGACTGGCCGTTTGTCTGTAGATGAAAAGCAATGCTCATCATCAACTGTGTTCCCATGGATCTCTGGAAACTCTTCCAAAAGGGAGCCGTGAACTTGGGATCTCTGTTCGATACGATAGAGACTGACACTCCATGTAACCGGACAATCTCTCAAATGTATTACCTGTAGAATTCCTCCAATGTGAAGGTCATCCACACGGCTAGAAATAAATGTGCAGACTTAGTGAGTCAGTTCACTATTAACCACACCGCATCATGCTTCCGCGATGTACGTGGAAAGTGAGTCACAAAATCCATCGTGATATGTTCCCACTTCCAATCTGCTACCTCCAATGGCTGGAGTAGCCTTACTGGTCTCTGATGCTAAGCCTTGACCTGCTGACACGTGAGACATTGTCGAACAAAATCCCCATCGTGTCTCTTCATCCCGCTCTAGTAATACTAGCGATGAAGATCACTTAAGACATCTATACACCGGATGCACACAACAAATCGAGCAATGGAACTCACCAGGATCTCCTCTCAACTCAACCGGGGAACCACAACTCATTCCCTATAATCGAAGGCTACCATCTATGTGAATGGCTCAAACCTTCTCACAACTGCATTCTGACTGTACCTATCCTCATGGACACTATCTCCGTCTGTCCCTGTGGACTCAATTACCGCTCAATAAAGGGACGGAGTGTACCCACTAGACCCCCAAAGTCCCCGAGCCCCGATCACTATAATCGTATCCCGAATCGTCCTAATAGTCTTACATCCGCCACTCCTTGTGAAGCCACACTTAGCCAATACTCCCCGTGACTTTCGATTGAGTGCATCGACCATCTCATTTTCTTTACTAGGATAGTAGTGCAATGTGAAATCATAGTCCTCTAAAAACTCCATCTACCTGCATTGCCTCATGTTGAGGTCCCGCTGCGTAAAGATATACTTTAGACTTTTATGGTCTGAAAACACCTCGAACCGCTCACCGTATAGGTAGTGGCACCAAATCTTCAGAGAAAAGACTATGGCTGCCAACTCCATGTCATGCGTGGGGTAATTCCGCTTATGATTCTTCAACTACCGAGAAACATAAGCCACAACCCTCTTGGACTGCAACAAAACGCATCCCAGTCCGTCCTTCGAGGCATCACAATACACTGTGTACTTGTCCCATTTCCGGGACTATCAGAATAGGAGCTATAGTAAGCCTCCTTTTCAATTCCTGGAATGCCTTCTCACACAGGTCATTCCACTCAAATTTTACCTCCTTTCGGTTCAATCTCATCATAGGTGCAGCTAATCGAGAGAAATCCTCAATGAATCTCTTGTAATACCCTATCAGTCCCAAGAAACTGCGTATCTCAAATACTGACTTCGGTCTCTCCCAACTCATAACTGCTTCGACCTTTCCCGAGTCCACTGATACACCCGAAACTGACACTACATGTCCCAAGAATCTCACCTCAATAAGCCAAAACTCGCACTTATTGAACTTGGAGTACAACTAATGTCCCTGCTGGGCCCGGAGAACAATCCTCGCCGACCCTCATGCCCTCCCCGTACCGAGTAGATAAAATGTCATCCACAAGACCACATGAACTTATCATAGTCGGAATACCCTATGTATGATCCATGAATGCACCGAGCATTTGTCAAGACGAATAGTACCACCGTGAACTCGAAATGCCCAGACGTATCCCAAACGTTGTCTTAGGAATCCGCCTCCCTAACTCTCGCCTGATGACAACCAGCATGGTTGGCCCATCTGGAGCAGACCCCACGCCTCTCAACTGATCAAACAAATCATCAGTCCTTAGTAATGGATACCGAATCTTGATCGTAACCCTGTTCAACTATCAGTAGTCAATGCACAATCAAAGGGTCTTGTCCTTCTTCTTTACAAACATAACCGGAGTGCCTCATGGTGAAGTGCTTGGTTTAATGAAACCCTTGTCCAACTATTCCTGTATCTGGACCTTGAATTCCTCGCATTCTGACTGGATTTCATCCTAGCGAAGAGTCATAGAAATGGGCTTAATGCATCAGTGGTGTAACTCAACATGTAAGTCTACATCCATAAAGCGGAGGTAATCCCGATAGCTCATCCTAAAACATCCTATACTCGCAACTACCCAAGGTGGCAGCCTAAACTTATTCACCACCCTCCGTGTTCCTTCTAGCCGACCGATCAACCCGCTCGTGCTAATCGAGTCGTACACGGTCTCAGGCAAAGAATGCTTTGTCCCCTTGAAACGTAGAACACGAATACTTCATCCCGTGCAGGTGGTAACCCTCCTATCACAATCAATGATGACTCGATGTGTCGTCAACCAGCCCATCCTAAGACATCAAATCCTCACAATGCCTGCAACTTTAGTTCACAAGTGAGTAGAATCCCTGATATCTCTTGCTTACAATCCCGACATATCTAATCAACACTCACCCTAGTTCCTAGGGGAGAATTCACATACAACAAATTTTCCAAGGTTTCAACCTCTAAGCCCAAACCTTTCACACATGATGCAACAATAAACATGAATATGATGCATCCGAATTAAGCAACACTCTTGTCAAGAAGTGTGAGAGTAAAAATGTACCCTGTATATCAAGCTGGTCTGCAAGCTCAGCCTGCGGTGTCACGACGTAGACATGCCCCTAGGTCCTTGAAGTCTTGGCCTAAGAGCCCTATCCTCGACCACCTACGCCTCCGGCCCATATGGCCCATCTCTCGGCTAAATAAGAGGTGCTATGCGCACTGACTAATATCGATTCCCTAGCCTATGTTGGGTAAGGAGAAACAAATCGTTGTCTCAGGCATATCCCATTAATGATTGGGATTGTGGTGTCCCCTAACTCTAGAATCCTTGCCTCTGAGGGCAATCCGATCTAAAGTATCCAGGCTGGTGATAATGGAAACACACTCTCTACCCTAACTGGCTAGGAGCCCTGAAGTGTCTCCCACCCCTAAATGATTGACCTTAGCCTTGGTCCTAGTGGCCACGGCCCTGTCCCTAAGATCCGTGTGAAGCAGAAGTCTTCTACTTCTTCCTAGAGCTTGAAGAAGATTGATTCTCCTTCCTCTTAGCACTAACACCTATGTCCTAGATGCTCCATGTGTCATTCACTTCTTTTTCAATTTCCAAAGTTGTCCTGACCATTGAGTCCCTTCCTCCCATGTATTTCAGAAGATGATGTGCTTGAAACCTCTAGAGGTTACTCGTCCCTCCCTAGCCCACTGTTGCACTAGTCCGTGCAATGGTAGTAGCCACAGCGCTCGCCTGCATAATGATGGCAACTACAGCGCCTATAGCCTCTATAAAGGCTTGTGGGTCAAACACAAGTGATGGTTGGCTATTGCCTTGTGGACAACCTCTACGTCCTCGCCTTCGACTTTCCATCTACACACATCAAATGGAAAATTGAGATCTCATTTTTCTTATTCAATTAGTGGTGCATAAAGCCAAACACTACCAAATATCAGTTCTCGAATCCCTAAGGTTATGTTCTCTAACCTAATGTTCACCTTTTTCCTATATACATCATACCACATATATATTTTTCAAGCAATTTGTAACACGTAATTACGCAATCACAAACATGGAACACATATCAGAGCACAACATGGAACACAATGCATGTACTGGTCTAAACCCATCTCATAAACTCCTAGGTAATCACCTACCTAGACCTCAATACCAAACAGTGACGCTGACATTAGATACTAAGCACTATGTAATCATAAACCTAAGCCCTAACATAAAGCTATACCGATGCTTCTACCGAACATTGAGTCCTAGGTAACTCGCATACCTTAGCCTTGAAACCTAGTTGAGACGAGCTAGTATCAAGACAATACTTGGATATCACGCTGACTCCTAGGTAATTGTTTACCTAAGCTCTACGATACGAGTTGTGGCGCCCCCAGGCAGGGTCGGGTTGGCCCGACCCCGTCGACGCGTAAATTCTATGGATTCGGGTAACCCGATACCACACTATTGTGTCCTATTAATCGGGATCCATATTTTCACAAAAATCGGGTAGAGACTCCTTTGTTCGGAGAGCTCTACCCAATATACAACCTATATAATAGTATAATAATAACCCATCCAGGGTCTCAACAGAAGTAGTAATGACCACATAAGGTCCATCTGTCCATATCCCTAATACACAACTATATCACAATAGTCCATAAGAGTTTATTACAACACTCTTATACAAACATATATTAAAACTAGCTTGTTCTAATATAGTTTACAACAATATTTATCAAAGCCACATCCTCGCTTCCTTCAAATCACGGGCCTTGAGTTACACCGTCTCCCCTCGCAAGACACTCCTCAACCTATCAGGGGGTCACACGGCAAGTGAGCAATGCCCACGCAGAATAATTCCTACAAGGGCTACTCCCCACCTAAGTGCACATGCAATGGCACACCACACATTCAAGAAAAAACATGCACATTCCTACTCAAATGTCTACATGTCATGGATGAGAATGTGATTCACCCTATCCCATGTCCCGAGTCCTCACCGAGTCCCTCACACATGCATATGCCGAGTGTGAAAAACTGAACCGTCATTATATTCCATCAATGGCCCTTTTAAAAAAAAAAAAGCTTTTTGTTTTATAAATCAAAATTCATTGGACGGTTCTCGATATCAACTTGTATTTCCCAAGTTCCGTGTGTTTATACATTTGTGGGCAACGGATTTTCGGGGTTTACACCGTAGGACGTCACATGCCTTTCCAACATTTTTAATGGGCTTTCACCATTGGGGATCATGTCTAACCACAATACCGGTATTTCATCCTGTGGAAGTTGATCTACCCCTACTTGCTATGCCCAACACACATATTTTTCTATTTTTTAAAACCGTGAGACTCATTTTGGACGTTGTCCCATGTTACCGACCCCACCATCGAACACCAAACACAAGCAGCCAAATCTCTACTATGTACCACACCCATGTCATGTGATGTCTTAGTGCATAATGCAATGCAATCATGCCATTGCTCGTTCATACCATGCTACATATATGATGAGTAATATATTTGCATGCCTACTCATGCATAATTACCCATGTATCATTTGGACATTTATATCAAAAAGCATACAAATTCCAAATATATCACACAATTCATGTCATCATATCAATACACGCATACATCGGTTGACATCAAAAGTCACTACTACTCGAGTAGCGACATCCATCAACCCTCAGCCGAATCATGGATAAGACATGTCCACAACTAGCCTACCATAAGCCATGTAATGGCCTTATTCATACAAACACATTACAAGCCAAACCATTAGAACACACAATTTGACTTCCACACAATTTCAACCAAGTATATCACTCAATTCAAGCAATGATATACTACAATCATATACCAATTGTGGCAAAAATCTAGACACAAATCATTAAACAAATTAGTTTATAGCAATCTCCGAAAGCATACCATATCTCTCGAGTTATGTGAGGTTCATTCAGTGATTCAAAAGCCTGACATCAATTTCTCAAATAGAGCTACAAGTTCCTTGAAGGATGCTAGTCTAAATTCTCACTTTTTCCCAACTGAAAAGCAGTCCCAAAACCTAGATAGTAGGTTCACCTAAAACAAAGACAACTCAGCAAATGAAACGAACCATATCTCGAAGCCATAGAGGTTCACCTGATAATCCAAAGCCTAATAAATACCTCAGATAAATAATTTCTTGAAGGATACTAGTCCAAATTCTCCCTTTGTCTAACCAAAAATCAGCCCTAAAAACTAGACATTATATTGGGTCAAAACAAGGCACTATTCCCATAACCCATTATTTTGCCAAACAGCTCCTTAGGGTAAAAACGGCCAATCAGCCCCTTAGGGCATTAAAACTCAACCAAACAACACCTAGAATGGAAAATAAACCAAATTAGGAAGAATCCCTACCTCTTGAAGCGTGAGAAACGCCCCGAGGAAGTCCCACAACACTCCTCGAACCTAAGCTTTAGGATTTCACGAACTCCTCCGGCCACAACCCATGCAAACTCTGAGTTTCTAGATCCACGCGTAGCCCTCACCGAGTACTCCGACTTTAAGTCTTGGCCCGACACAAGACGACCACCAAAGCTCTGTAGATCTTAGAGAGAAGGTAGAGCTTCTCTCTCATCTCTCCTTTCTCTTCGTTTTTCTCTTTTTCTCCACCTCTTCTTCTTCTTTTTTTTTTATTTTAACTTATTTTAAGTTAAATGTGTGATCCTCATGGTGCCACGTGTCGCGTGATCCTCGCTTGGATTCGTTTCTACCCTGAAACAATTCATTTTCGTCTTAGTTCAAGTTCAATTTATTTTAAAAGAACTTAACTTGAGTTACCCACTAACTCCCAAGATTCTCATGAAATCTCGTCCCTAGGGTCATTGAATAACCATCCACCTAAAGAAATCACAAAAATTCGACTGTCTCAAAATTCGACAAAATCTTTTTGGGTAACTAGATTTCGCGAGACGAATCCAACAGTGCATTCCGTTTCTTCCTCTAAGATCGAGAGAATTTTACAAGCTTCCCTGAACCATTCTGGAAATTTTATTATTTTTTATTATTTTTCATTAAAATTATATTTTTCCCAAGTTTTACAAATTCACTTTTAAATAACAATCAATATTGAAAAATATATATATTCTTATTTCATTTTGTACTCTTATAAACCAACCATTAGCAATGTATAAGATCCTATTGGATATGATTGGATTAAGCATATCATATCCTATTGAAGAAAATTTTTTGTAGGATTCCTATATTAAAATTGTATCTAATTATGGGCATATTATATCCTATTCTATCTTGTCAAAAATATATAATTAGTGATTTTTTTCCATTTAAAGATAAATTATCATGTAGATTCACCTATAAATATGGTGATAGAAAAGCTTATCTTGCTTCAATACTACAAACAAGGCCAACATCATACTCACCAATCTCACCAATCAATATATCGATATGGAGAATGCTTCAACTAAGTTTGTTTTCTTGGTTTCTCTCTTGATTACCCTTGCATGTTAGTTTTTTTCTTTTCCCTATATCAATATTTGGTTGATTTTTTTTTTAACCTTAAATTTGGGAATAGAGCATATATTTAATGAAATTAAATATGGTGGCAGGTTTTCAAATGGGAGGTGAAGCAAGGAGAGTAGTTACATTTCCTTGTAATAATCCAAAGGATCGCACCCACTGGGTCTAACTCGCTCTCGCAAATGTGTCAATCACCTGTGCGATTGTCCGCTTGCTACGAAGCTCACACTTGAAGCCATGATTGGACAAGAAGGAAACTAACCCATAAGTTTCTTTGCAACACATATCATAATAGTTAGAATATGAGATGCACAATCAATAATGAAATATTAATGATAAATAAAATATGATGGCTACTTTTTAAATTTTTATCTTGTTATTATTTAATTAATGAAAATAATATTTGTAAAACTCCATCCCCAATGGTGTATTTTTGTTATAATCAACACAAGAACTCTAAAATAGTATTTTATTGAGTGAATTTTCAAACAAAATTATTTTAATTCTTATAAGTTTAATGGATGAAGTAATAAATTAGTAACCAACTTTGAGGGCAAGCGATTAAGTAGAAATGTGGCTTTTAATAATGCATCACCTCGATAAGTGATAGACAAATGAGCTTGAGCCATCATTGACCTAACCATTTCAAGTAGAGTTTGATTACCTCTTTGTGCAACACAATTTTGTTGTGGAGGATACAATTTAGTCAACTAATGTTCTATTCCACGATTGAACTGATCATACAAATATTCTCGACCTTGATAGGTTCTCAATGCTTTAATATTCATGTCTAATTGATTCTCAACTATGTTCATAAACTTAATAAAGTAATCTAAATTTTTAGATTTATGAGAAATCAAGTATACATAATCATATTGAGTAAGGTCATTAATAAATATGATGAAATAAATAACATGATGCATAGCTTTTTTATTTATTTGACCATAGATGTTTGAATTGATTTAGTGCAATGGAGTTTAAGCTCTTGGTCTTTTCCAATGGTTTTCTTGCTATTTTTCCAACTAGACAACGTTCTTATGTTAACAACTCAACTTTGTCCAATTTTTTGAATAAGCCTTCTTTGGCTAATCGGTTCATACGTTTTTGGCCAATGTGACTAGTTTTGTCCTTATTGCATGGTTAGAGGAAACACAAAATTTATAATACCTAAAATCTACCCTTGGTAGCCCGCAGCTACTGTAGGTATGGTGACTCTAGGGTCATCCATTGAGATGAGTTTTCCTCTTTTAGTTTTGTAATCCTAGGTTCCTAATTACTCTAATTAATTTATTTATTAAAAATGAAATTAAAAACATAATTTGAAAGGAGAGTTTTTTACTGCTTTGAAAAGATAAAATTGATGATTTTTAGCGAAAATAATTTAAAGAAGGTCTCAGGGCTTTGGATTCACCAAATCTAGCCTCACCATGGTGATTCAAAGGGGGGTTCTACAAATTGTGGTCGCCTCCCAAAGAAACCAACCTATTGGTGATCCCCTAAACTCCGCATAGGTTCCTCTTGAATGATATAAGTCAAGCGTAAATTCTAGGTACATAGTATAGCAATTCTTATTGATTTCAAAGGGGTCTGATAGGTTCTCAACTCAAGCCTTTGGTGATTTTAGGACAAGAAACAATCTATTATGCATCTAAGTCAAAGGTGCACTACCTAAGCACCTAACATACCATTTATACTTGCTAAGTATGAAGAAGATTAGTTGAAGAGAAGAGAAACTCCTATACTAATAGTTGGGGGAACCAGGACTACTACCACCCCATACAAGGTGTCCCCAAATGATGTACACACTTATTTCAGGCCTCTAAAAAGTAATGAAAATTTTTACTTTTGGTTTGAAGTGCGACTGCCCCATTTGGTCACCATGGTTGGGTGGATCGGATCCACTTATTCCCGAGAAGAAGACTACTCACTCAAGGTGAGTCTTAAGCTATGAGGCCCCAATCCCGGGGAGTCATTTTTTTCCCACTCAGAAGAAGTCCTGGTCGTGGATAGAGAAATCTTGTCGCGGATAACTCGTCTCGATTGCAGAACCTCTATTCTTGCACCCGGGCCTCGCTCTATCGCGGCGCCCGCCTTCTCAGACAAGCAACACAGCGCCACAATGTCGCGACATAAAAACTATTGGTCTTGTCCAACCCTATCGCGACATCAAATTCTCCGTCGAGACATGAAAATTCTCTCATCAAGGCCAAACCTTGTCATGACAAGAAATTTTCTATCATGACAAGAAAACCCTTGTCAAGGCCAAACCCTATCGCAACATGGAAACTGCCCTGTTGCGACATAAAAACCCTTAGCCCTGACCAAACTCTATCGCAACATGAAGGGTGCGACACCTGACCTCTTATCGTGGTCGTCTCAATCGCGACAAGGAAACCTCTATCACGACATTGTCACGACAAAGAAGCAAAACACTGCTATGCGTATACGGAAAGACTGCGTCATGACCTAGCAATTCGCTTACATAATCCTGAGAACTATGTCGCGACATGTAGAATCTCAGCATTTACATAGACTAGAAACTCGTCCCGTCCAGAATTCTCAAGGCTGCGACCTAAAAGTCACTCAAGCATGCAAATCTTCGCCCATCCCGCACTTCGCCCATTTCCCAAAACACTATAAAATTAACACATGGCCTCTACATAATAAAGGCAACATAAAAATCTGGGAAAAACCCATTAAACTATACGAAACAACTTTGTAATGAGTTTAATTACAACTCCTTTCTTTTTACATAACAGAAACTAGATCATACCCGTAATTTGGCTGCATTTACAAAATAAGTCGTGGATCCGGCCTTCTTCACTACTAAGGTCTCAAACGAGTTCCATCTCCTGATGGACCTCCAAAGACCTAAATGATTTTTCCACGATAAAGAGGCAATGCCCACAGAAATTTCTATAAGGGCTACTCCCCACCTAAGTGGACATGCAATGTCATAATTTAACATTTATCAACACATTGAGCAAAACATATGCATTTCTACTTGAATGCTCTCATACCATGCCAATGTCCCGAGCCCTCACTGACTCCCTCACACATGCATAGGTCATGTATGAAAAACATTCATTTCCACAACAAAAGATTTTTGTTTTATATTTCAACTCCTTGGACAATCTCTGAAAAACTGCTTTATTCATAAACCATGTGTCTTTTGTGGGTAACGAGCTTTTTGGGGTTTCACCGCAGGCGCCATACACCTTCCGACACTTTCGCGGACTTTCACCATAGGACGTTGTTTGCCTTTTTCTATATAGACTAAACCTCTCAATTTAACACATCTACAGGAGTCTCACAACTTTCCTGTGGGCATGTCAAATGGGACTGGAGTTTCTTTTAAATGAATAAACTAGTTTAAATGTTTTGGAATTATAAATGGGATTAGTCTATGACACTGCAAGTGCACAAGTCATACAAGTAGTAAAAAATTGATGTAAGTCTAAATATCATTCCCACAAAGATTGACTTGGATTCTCAAAATCAACTACCCCAACTACTCAAGATCCATAATATCTGAACCTCAATGATAAAGTTTATCAACTAAGAGTAAAGGATAATCATATTAAAGGTAAATATATACACTTGACATTAAAAATAAGCTAATAAACATATATGAACTAGGAATTAATTTGGATCAATTAGTTTCAGAAATGAACACTAATAAGAAAGTATCAGGAACAAATTAATTCCTGCATTATATCCCATTTAAACTCAATCCTAAATTTGGATCTGGATTCATCAAAGATGCCTGATATTTCAAGTTGGATTTCTCCTTTTATTCACCAATTAAGTATCCATGTTTCTCTCGAAGACAGGGGTTTTATCAGCTACTTGTATTCAACATATTCTTTACAAGATTTGGGTATTTTTCTTTCTCAATACTTCATACCCATTTCTCGAGACTGCATATTTCTTACTTCCCAAATCAGGGTTGTTGTAAGACTTCTACAACTTGATTAATGACTCATCCTTTAAATCTAATAGATACTTCCCTTCCCTTGATTAGATCTCAGCTAACACAGGATTAGGAGCCTTCCAATAGATTAAGGTGAAATCTATGATAATTTGAATTGATAAATAATCCCCTCCAACATCAATTATGAGGACCGGGAATTTATCTGCTAATCCTCGAGCTCAAGAGTTCTTTAATTTGCAGTTTAGCGTACTCACAAACCGATTGCTCTAAGTCAGAATCTCCATTTTTGCGGTTTACTCGTATACCTCCCCGAAATTAGAGCGAGACAATCCTTTCGAGGGCATTCTAACTATGATTAGTTACGACATAAGAAACATATCACTAAGAATTCTAATCATTTCTCTGACTTATAGAGATTTAACTACAAATTATAACATAGAGGTCATAGTTTAAAAATCAGACATAATCGACAAATGAGCACTTATAAATTACTCCTCTAATTAGCGCTTGTAATAAATTGAGAAGAAACGATTTCAGAAATACTAGATTTCATTTAAACTGTGCAATAAATTGAAATATCGCCCAAATTTCGACATTCTAACATATCGTTGGTTCAGATTTCAAGAAATAAAATAAAATAAAATAAATCTATTCTAAAATATACAGTGAGTTTTCTTCTTCCCCCATTCTAGGTTCCCAAAAAGAAAAACCTCCTCTTCTAAAACTGTATACTGGTATTTATAACTTTCAGAAATTGGGCCTGATTCCAAGACTCCAAGTGGATTTTCCTAAAATCCATGGCCCAACTCACTGTTTAGGTCGCGACTTCAAAAGTTTGTTGCGACGTAAAATTTTGCTCGTAGTCGCTCCGCCCGTCAGGACTCGTGAACCGGTTGCAACCTTCTTTCTTTGCTCCTCGCACTATTGCCGCTAATTCTTCTCTCTATGACAAGCCATCCATTGCCTCAGCCTTTGCCGGTCGACTCAAATATGTCGGGTTGTTTGTTTTCTTGTCGCGACGTGAATTTAGGTCGCACCAAGTATTTTCCTTGCTCAAGATACACTACACGACTCAAAAGTATGTCGCGACATTCCCCTCTTTCATTCCAATGCGCAACCTCATTTCTATGTCCCAAATCAGCTTCCCTTCAATTTTTCTATTTCCATCACGACCTCACTGCTCGCTTGTTTTGTGAACATGTCGCACCGATTTTATGTCGCGACATCGGTTCCGCTGCGCTTATGCTGGATCTTTGTCAGAATCCATGTTTTCTCGAATTCCTTTAATAATTCTTTGTCACGACTTTAGTTCCATGTCATGACCTGGTTGTATTGTTTTCTCTATCATAGATTTTATGTCGCGACTTCTAAGTATCGCAACCTCCTTTTGTTGTCACCACCGATCCTCGGGTCACAATCCCTTCATGTCAGCGACTTAAAATCATTCGCCTTTCATCACCCGTCGCGACATGGAATCTCTGTGTCACGCGACCTAATCACTTCTTCTCATTCGAAATCATGTCCCAACCTTAAAATATGTCGCGACTTCACCTCCGCTCCCGTCGCAACCTCACTTCTCGTCACCATTTTAACTGCATAATTCATTCTATCACACATAAATCTCCAAGTCGCGACTACCGAGTCTCCAACTTATATCTGGCTGCAACCTAGAATCGCTTTCAGAGAGACACAAAGTCCATTCAAATTTTACTTTTGGTCGTGACTCAAACGGTCGCTGACATTATCTTCCTGCCTCCCGTCTCGTCTTAGCAAGTTCTCTTATGTCGCAAATGCCTGCTTCGCTTCGCATCACTTTTTGGTCGCGACTGGGTTCTCCTCGTCAGAACTCCGGGCCTCGACCGTTTTCACTTATGATTTTTGTTGGAATTTTCACTTCTGCTTTAAATTTCTGTAAAATATAAATTTGGTAAATAGTACATATTTCTGCATAAAAATAAAGTAAATTATATTGTAAGAAAAAACTGAAAAATGGACTAAAAATTCAATGAGTTTTTTACTGATCAGACGCATATGTCTGACAAAAAATACAGGCCTTTCACCTGAGAGGGTGTCTATCCCTTCTTGTTACTACCCGACACATAATTTCAAACCATGCGACTCTAGGATATCATCCCTTTTTCAGAGCCCACCACTAAACACCAAACACAATGTTCTTTCATGCCATGCACTCACACCCGTTTCACGCGATGTCCTCGTGCATATGCAATGCAGAATGCCATTGCAGGTTCTTTCATGTTACATGAATGATGAGAGATATATGAAACATTTATGATTCATGGATAATCATATCTATAGCATACAATTTACATCCATAATACAACCCATGTAAATACATCAATTCAGCATATATCCACAAGATTTTTCACACACTTGCATGTCATTCGATCAAGCAACAACACACAAAACTAGATCTTCATGTTTAAACCTAGAACAGTACACACAGTTCAGCATGTTAGTCCATGTCCAACACTGACACACCATAAAATCACCATCCTCAATCCCGTATTTTCTAGCAAGTACAACCTGCTTCAAAACTACAGTTATGAGAACATAAATGACCTAGAAACTGGTTCGTAATTCACCAACAGTTTGATCACAACTTTTCTTGAACCAACCCCACAGTTAGGGCTACACTTCATGGCCATCGAATGTCCCTTAGACAAAGAATAATAACCAAAGTATGAGAGAACCTCTACCTCTTGTTGGAGCGCAGTCTAGCTCGCTTCTTAACCGTCGAACTCTCGTTGGAAAACCAATAGAAAACTGGACTTCCTCTCCTTTTTCCTTTCCTTTCCTTTCCTTTCCTTCTCATTTCTTTCTATCTTTTCACCTTCCTTTCTCATTCCCACGAACTCACTTTGATCTCTGTGACACCTTTCAATCATCATGGACACATGGCACCATCATGCTACAAAATCTCCCATGCTACTCCATCAACTTCAGATGGCTGAAAGTATGAGATGCATGGCGACACTGGGCTTCCCATGTGCCAAGTGTCCACTTGTTCGTGCCACATGGCACGCGTCCTGTCATGTGTTGTTAATTTTCCCTCGAACACGCCTAAATCACCTCATCATTCCAAATTTTACATAGTCCCACTATGCAACTAGATTTCACGAGACGAACTCAATGGTGTGGTCCGTGTCATTATCCAAGATCTAGAAAAATTCCCAAGCTTGCAGCCTGTATTATAACGGTAATCTATAGTTACACATTACTCGAGTCCTCACATCCTTCTCTACTTAAAAGAATTTCGTCTCGAAATTCTCTCACACCTACACATACTATCACATGCATATGCAATAGTCATTTAACATTCAATGACTAAACGAAGTACCTCCATCCTCAAACAGGAAAGGATAACTAGTACGCATCGCGTCCTCGCGTTCCCATGTTGCCTCCTCCACTCCTCGGTGTTGCCATAACACATTCACTAGCCTCACAGTCTTATGTCGTAAGACCTAGTCTCAGCTATCCAAAATACGCACAGGTCCCTCCTCGAAGGTCCCATCTGCATCAACAACAAGCTCGCCCTAATACACTACATGAGCCGACCGAGCACTTCTGAGCACGACATGGAATACCCCATGGACACCCGATAAACTCAAGGATAATGACAACCCGATACGCACAGTGCCCACTCTCGAGCATCCAGCGGCTCAATACCCCAGAATAACTTCCCGCTTCCAAATCCCGACCACTCTCCTTCTGAGATCACCTCAAGAAGACATGATCACCCGCCTCAAATTCTAGAGGTCATCGTCTCTAGTTGGCATAACTCTTCTGCCGGTTCTAAGCCATGAGAAGATGTTTCCATATCAAACCCACCTTCTCCAAGGTGTCTCTAATCAAATCCGGACTCATGATGGATCTCTCTCCGACCTCCATCCAACAAATCGGAGATCAGCGTGGCCTCCCATATAATGCCTCATAGGGCGCCATCCGTATATCTCTTCTCGATAATCAAGCTATAGAAGAATTTCACCAAGGCAAGGCTCTTCCTAACTACTCCTTAAAACGTGACATGCATGTTTCTGGGCAGATGTCCTCTAAGACCTATATGGTCCTCTCCGACTAACCATCCTTCTATGGATGAAAGGCAGTACTCATTGTCAACTGCGTCCCCATGGCCTTTTGGAAACACTTCTAAAAGTGTGTCGTGAACTAAGGATCCATGTCCGATACTATGGACACTGGTACTCCATGTAACCGCATTAACTTTTTACATGTATAACTCAAGAATTCCCTGAAGGTCAATCGCACGCTAGAAGTGTGCCGATCAGGCGAGCCTGGCCCACTATCACCCACACGTATCGCTCCGCGACATCCGGTGGCATGGGTCACAAAGTCCATAAGGACGGTTCCACTTCCACCACCTATCTCTAATGGCTGTATAGTCTGGCCGCCTCCGATGCTCACTTTAATTACCGACACGCAGCATTGTCGAAAAAGTCCCATTACGCCTCTTCATCCCTCTCCAGTAATACTGGCGACGAAGATCTCAATACATCTTCGTGCCACCCGGATGTACTGCAAAACAAGAGCAATGGAATTCTCAGAGGATTTCCTCTCTCAAACCTATCAATTGGGGAACCACGACCCATCTTTTATACTGAAGACTACCATCTACATGAATACCTAAACCTTCGTCACTGCATCCCGTCTATACCCAAACCGATGGCTACTACCGCATCCCGCCTCGGGACTCAATTAACTCCGGCTTAGGCAGTGGAAGGCATAAGCCACCGAAACTCCCCAAAACACCCTAAGCCTGATCATTATACTAAAGTTCAAACTGTTCAACAATCTCGAGCATCTGCCACTCTCGGGAAGCTATACTATTCAGTACTCCAAGTGACTTCTGACTTAGTGCATCAACTCACTACATCGCTTTACTCAGATGGTAATGCAAAGTGAAGTCATACCCTCCGTGATACCCATCCATCCGCGCTGCCTTATGTCGAGGTCTCACAGGTGAAAATATACTTTAATTCTCAGGGTTTGAAAATATTTCAAATCGCTTAACCATACGTAAAGGGCGCCCAAATATTTAAGGAAAAGACTATGGCCGCCAACTCCATGTCGCGGTGTAGGCAATTTCGCCATGATCTTTAGTCAGTCTAAACCATAAGCCACAACCCTCCCGAACTGCATCAAGACACATCCCAGTCCGTCCTTAAAGGCATCACAATACACTATGTACCTCTATCCCCGTTCCGGGACTATCAGAACCGGAGCTGAAGTAAGCCTCCTTTTCAACTCTTGGAATGCCCTCTCACACAGGTCATTCCACTCAAACTTGACCTCCTTTCGGGTCAACTATGTCATAGGTGCTACTAGCTGGGATAAATCCTCAATGAACCTCTGCAGACTCACAATCCCGTGAAACCGCTTATCTCAAGATCGACTCAAGATCTCCCAACTCATAACAACCTCTACCTTCTCATGGTTTACAGACACACCTAAAGCTGACACGACGTGTCCCAAGAACTTCACCTTAGTAAGCCAAAATTCACATTTGCTAAACTTAGCATACAACTGATGGTCTATCAAAACCTGAAGAACGACCCTCAAATGATCCTCCTCATGTGCTCCTCCTGACTTCGAGAAAGATATCAAATGTCAGCACAAAGACTACGACAAACTGATCCAAATAGGGTTGGAACACCTTATGCATTAGATCCATGAATCGCCATCATCACATCCAAAGGCACTACGGAATTCTAAAATGTCTGATACCACATCTCGCTATCTTAGATATCACCTCCCTAACTTTAATCAAGATAACCCAGCATTTAAGATCTATCTCTGAGTAGACTCGCGCCTCATAACCGATCAAATAAATCATCAATCCTGGGGCGAAGGATACCGATTCTAATAGTAACCTCGCGAATCGTTGGTAGTCAATGCATAGTCAAAGGGTCTTGTCCTTCTTCTTAGCAAACAGAACCGGAGCGCCCCATGGTGAAGTGCTCGGTCTAATAAAACCCTTGTCCAAGAATTCCTGTATCTAGACCTTGAGTTCCTGTAACTCAACTGGTGACATCCTATGCAGAGTTATAGAAATAGGCAACGTACTAGGGTGTAACTCGATCGTGAAGTCTACATCCCTCTACGGAGGTAATCTCGGTAATTCTTCCAGAAAGGTGTCCTCATATTCACAAACTATCCGAGGTAGATTTAAACCATGTCCTGCCTCATCCTCCAAGGTAAGGCTTGCCAGCCAACCCATCAACTGTCTGTGCCACCTAAAGTCGTACACGGTATGGGGTAAAGCATCATGCTTATCCCCCTGAAAATTAACAAAACACCATCCCGTGTGTAGGCAGTAATCTTCCTACGATCAAAATCAATAATGAATCGATGTACCGTCAACCAATCCATGCCAAGAATGACATTAAAGTCTGATATGTCCATCACCCGAAGGTCCACTGTGAGTAGAATCCCTGAGATCTCTAACTCACAATCCCGACATATCTGATCAATCCTTACTCTATCCCCTAGGGGAGAACTCACATGTAACGACTTTTCCAAGTATTCAACCTTTAAGCCCAAAACATTCACATAAGATGCAGCAATAAACGAATGAGATGCACCATAATCAAACAATACTCTTGCCCATAGGCACGAGAGTAGAAACATACCCTGTATAACTAACTGAAATGTAATCTCGCCATGTAATCTACACACCCCGGGTCCCCGGGGGCCCAGGGCCCTGCAGCCCCGGGTCCCGACTCACCCATACTCTAGCCCCTCTCCGGGCCCGCTTGCGATACGGTAGGCGTCGCGGCCGCACTCTCGAGGCTAAGCACACCGGGTTCTTTAGCCCGTGGCCGTGCAGAAGGAACAAATTATGTCGAAGTGTGCCTCACTGACAACTAGGATTGTGCCATCTCATAACTCTAAGATCCATGCCTCTATGGGAAATTCCGTTTGATGTGTCCGGGCTGATGACAATGGTAACATGTCATCGGTCCTAACTAGTTAGGAGTCCTGATTTGGCCTTAGCCTTGATAGTCGTGGACCTATCCCTAAAACCCTCGTGAACTAGAAGCCTTCTACTTATTTCCTGAACTAGAAGAAGACTAACCCTCTTTCCTCTTGTCACCAACACTCGTATCTCGGATGCTCCATGCATCATCTATCTCTCTCTCTTTGGTCATAGTTGTCTTGACCATAAAATCCATGTCTTATAGGAGGAATCCCATAATCTTGCCCTGGATGGACAACTTCATACCATCCTCAAACGTCCTCAGCTTGGCCATGTCGGTGGCCACATAATCATCCCCGAAACGTACTAATTCGATGAGCTTAGCTACTTATTCAAGTACGGTCATACTTCCTTGTTTTAACTCAAGGAACTCCTGAGCTGCGATGCCCAGCGCATGTCGGAAAACTTACTCATGAAGAGCTCCTCGTAATCCCTCCATGTCATCGCCTCCGGATCCCTCGAGACTTTAATCCAATCCCACCATACCCGAGATTCACCCTCTAGCTTAAAATGTAGCTAAACGATCCTCGTGGCGTCGAGGTAATCCTCCACGGCCCAAAATCCTTTAAATTCGACTTTAATCAATGGTTGATACCACTGATCCTCCCCGTGGAATGTCGAGGATGATGTGCCAGAACCTTGGGGAGGTTACTTCGTCTTCCCCGCCCCCCTGCTAGACGCTGTGCAACGCAAAGAATTATGCACCCATTGCCTCTACAAAGGAATGTTGGTCGAAAACAGGCGGTGGTCGGCTATTGCCTCATGGGCCACCCCTACGTCCCGTCCCTTGACTTGCCATTTACATGTGTCAAATAGAAAATTGAGATTTTTTTTTCCTTGTTCAATTAGTAGTGCATATGCCACTGCTAATATACGTCACAATCTGAACTAACATATTTATTCATCCACCGAACCTCTAAGGTTATTTTCTCACCCTAGTGTTCAACATTTCCTATATACTATTCACCAAGTATATAAATCACACAGTACATAACACAATATCATACAGTGTATAGCACATAGTAATTCATCAAAATGCATAATGAATGCATGATCTAACTAGTGCCCATCAAGTCCTAGGTAATCGTATACCTAATTCCCGACACTGAGTCATATTGCTAGTGTCCAACATCTAGCTCTAGGTATTTATAAACCTAGGCTTTGATACCATGTTGTGACGCCACAATCTCGAGGGGTCTTTTTTTCCTTTTTCCTTTTTTATTACCACTGTAAGAAGTCTATCGCGATAGAGAAATCTCTATCGCGACAGAGAACCTCTGTCATGCGAGCCTAGCCGTGTCTGTCACATGCCTGGCCTTCTCGTAGCAAGAACGAGTCTACACTCGTCGCGAGAAAAATCCATTACCTTATCTTACCCCGTCATGACACCAAATCTCTCTGGTCGCGACATAAAATTCTCTCTACCAAGGCCAAACCTTGCGATAAGAAACCCCCCGCCAAGGTCGAACCCTCGTAGGGCAACATGGAAACCGCTCGCCGTGACAAAAACCTCGCCCGACTAAACTTTGTCGCAACATGAAGGGTGCGACACCTGACCTCTTTTCGTGACAAGGAAACCTCTGTCACAACATTGTCACGACAAAGAAGCAAAACACTATTGCGACATGGAAAGACTATGTCGCTACCTAGCAACAAATTACAACTCCGAGAACTATGTCACACATGTAGAATCCCTATCATTAATAAGACTAAACTTTGTTTCGCTACTGTGAATTCCTATCGCAACCTAAACCCTCACTTAAACCTGAGAATAACCTTTTCGCCCATCCCGCACCTCCAAATTTCTTCCCCAAAACACTATAAAAATTAACACACGGCCTCTACAACAAAGTGCAACATAAAAAATCTAAAACCCTATTAAACCGGTATTAACAACTTCAAAATGAGTTTTATTACAACTCCTTCCTTTTTACATAATAGAAATTAGATCATTGTCCTGAATTTTACAGAATACAAAAATAAGCCAAAATATGGCCTTCTTCACCACTAAGGTCTCAAATGAGTTCCATCTCCCTAAATGGGACTTAGCAATCTAATGATTTTCCCACGACAGCAGCGCCCAAGTGAGAAATTCCTCCTACAAGGGCTACTTCCCACCCAAGTGCACATGCAATGCCATAATTTAACATTTATCAACACATCGAAAGCAAAACATATGCATTTCTACATGAATGCTCCTCATGTCATGTGTGAATGTCTTGAGCCCTCATTGGATTCCCCTCACACATGCACACGCTCATGTATGAAAAACTCCACTCTTAAAACAAAAGATTTTGTTTTGATATTTCAACTCCTTGACAAGCCAAAAACTTTTATCTTATAAGCCATGTGTCTTTGCGGGTAACGAGCTTCCGGGGTTTCCCCGTTGTGCCACACCTTCTAATACCGAACTTCACCATTGGATGCATATGTCTGACCAAAAATACAAGCCTTTCACCTGAGGGGGTGTCTATCCCTTCTTGTTACTACCCGACGCATAATTTCAAACCATGTGACTCTAGGACATCATCCCTTTTTCAGAGCCCACCATTAAACACCAAACACAGTGTTCTTTCATGCCATGCACTCACACCCGTTTCACGCGATGTCCCCGTGCATATGCAATGTAGAATGCCATTGTAGGTTCTTTCATGTTACATGCATGATGAGAGCTATATGAAACATTTATGATTCATGGATAATCATATCCACAACATACAATTTACATCCATAATACAACCCATGTAAATACATCAATTCAGCATATATCCACATGATTTTTCACAAACTTGCATGTCATTTGATCAAGCAACAACACACAAAACTGGATCTTCATGTTCAGACCCAGAACAGTACACACAGTTTAGCATGTCAGTCCATGTCTTGCAATAACACACCACAAAATCACCATACTCAAGCCCGTATTTTCCATCAAGTACAACCTGCTTCAGAACTGCAGTTCTGAGAACATAAAGGACCTAGAAACTGGTCAGTAATTCACTAACAGTTTGATTCTTTCTCCCTTAGAGTTCCTCTTCGCCACACTTAGTGTTACAAATCCAAACAACCCTCGGGTTTTTCCTCTCGAGTGTCACTTTAGAAAAGTGTCCTCTGATTACTTTTGGTATGAAAGTGGCCAATCAGCTCTACTAGACTTCTAAGTTTTTTAAAGGGAGGCATTAGTATTAAGCCAAAGATATCCATGTCAACAAATCTTGATCGGCCAAGTAAGAATGTTCTTATATCGCTATATACCCAAGCATCTGCCTCAAAAGTTTGAGTTCTCTTTGCTCTCAGTTCAGGCCCTCATATTACTCCTAATTTTGCTCTAATAACTTGGCCGGGGAAGCAGTTTTCATGGCGTCATTGTCAGGATTTACCGTAGCTTGATCTTTAACCTTAGTAAGCTGGTGCTGGTGCATACTATTGATTGTTGTGTTGGTTAGGCCTTAGTCCTTAGCCTTTACGGGCTCCTCTTCCATATGAGAGGTTCTCATGATATCTCAAGGCACAGATTGGGGTTTGGTTTGAAGTGGTAACTCCTCCCCTCATTTAGGTAATTACACTCCTCAAGCTAATAAGCTTCCTCTTGAGCTACTTCCTGATCTACCTCTTCTTCTTGCATCAATCCCATTTCATTTACATCATGACTCTTCCTCTCTTGGTTGTTTGGCTTATTCATAATAGCATCAAGTTTAGCTTTAATGGCAGCCATTTTGTTCAATTCTGGTACACCTTCAACTCTATATCTTCCATTACTCCCTAAAGCTTTAGAAGGAGTTCTATAATTACACTTTTCCAATTCTTCTATGATTTGGTTAGCCTTTTCAGCACTCCTCATCTTGAATGCACCATAACAAGCTGCATCAATGATACCCTTGAAAGAGTAATTCATGGCATGGTTGAAGATGTCCATCTGAGTGATCTGGTCAATGCCATGCATTGGACACCTCTTTAGCAACTTCTTGTACCTCTCCCAAGCATTGTAAAGGCTTTCATCTTCTCCTTTCTTAAAGGCAATTATCTCCTTTCTTCTTTTCGATGTAAGGGTTGGTGGGAAAAATCTTTCCATATAAGCTTCAACAATTTCTTCCCAAGTATTGATTGAACCATAAGGTAAGTATTCAAACCAAATTACTATTGTATCCCTCAGAGAAAATGGGAATAACTGCAATTTGATTACAGCTGATCTCACTTCATTCATCTTGACTGTATTGGCCATCCTTAGAAACCTCCCCATGTGCACATTAGGATCCTCAGAAGGGTGCCCTGTGAACTGATTTTGTTGCACCATGGTGATTGAGGTTGGCTTCAACTCAAAATTATTAGCATCCATAACAGGTGCTCCCACAGTAAAGTAGTCTTCTCTGATCATTGGCCCTCATAGGTCTTCCATAGTCCTCTGCCTTGCATTAGTTCTGTTTGGAGTTGCCTCTTGAGTGTTATCTCCTATGTCTTCTTGTTCAGCCATCCCTTCTTGTTCAGTCATTTTCAACTTCCTTAACCTTGTTAATGTTCTCTCAATTTCAAGATCTAGTGACATCAACTCAACTTCTTTTTTCTTTCTATGCATAAAACAGTACTTGCAATGCAAGAAACTAATGCCACAGTTAGATCCTGACCCCAAATCGATCAATACATGATTTAATGATAGCTTAATGAATTCAAATTATTGACCAACTAAAAGAAAATACTAAAAACAGAGTAATATAAGATGAAAATTGATTTACAACTGACATATAAGGAATATAACCTAACTACCATAACAATCTTACTTTAAAAAAAATCAAACACAAACAAATATGCTACTAAAATATAGAAAAAGTAGCACAAATTTCTCTAAGACAACAAATTCAACATCTAGCTATTATAAAAATTGAAATAACTTAAATTTAAAAATTGCATCAAATTAGCAACTCTCTTTTTTATCTTAATATCAGTGTTAAATTCTAGTTCAATCCTCGCAACAACACCAAAAACTTGTTCATTCTATTTTAAGAAACCCAATTCATAGTTCTTTCTAAGGTCTTGACTTATACCACTCTTCACGAGGCAAATTAATATTAAGAGCAAGTGGTATTCAACACAGGGCATTCTAGCGCCTCTCAAATTATATTTTTCTTTGTAAAGCTAAACTGAGCCTCAGCGTCTGCAAGGACACGAGGTCATGCAGTAATAAAGTGGACTCTAGGAGTCGGATATCACATTCCTGACGAGAATCTTGGTAGTACCTAATTACTCAAGTTCATCACTATTTGAGCTACCAATATGAGTGTAAAAATACTGAAATTAATTTTTTTTGGTTCTTTTGTTCTTATGCAATGTTTTTGGTCCTTCAAATAATGATAGAATTTGGAATGGGTTAACTACATCAAAATACAACATGTTCCAAAAGAGTTTAGTTAGATTTGATTAATTAGTCTTTGCTCAAGGGGTACTTTGGTTAGATCCTGGCTAACTTCCACAAATCTAACTTTTCACACCTTGAAACACAAGCTCTCAACCAAGAACAAGTGCTCAGACCATTACTTTTATGAAATGGGTCCCTTAAGGAAGAAATGGTCCTCGGATAAAGGTTTCCATCAATTCCATGAGTTGGATGAGACTTGATTCTCAAACCAAGTCAACAAATCCCATCCAATACATATTAAATTACTACCCTCTGATTAGTTCACATCTCAACTCCATGGATAGAGGTTCAATGCCTTTAAACTAAAAAGAAGAACAATACTCTAATACTCAGCTCAAGAACAAAATAATATGAGATCCAGCTCTCTTAATCACACCTCAACTATCACTTTGAGGGGATATATGAGAAGAGATCCAAAGCAGCAAAATTAAGATCTCTTACAGAATAATGAAGCATAAGAGAAATTGTTGACAGACCAAAGAACACATACAAATTTACGACGTTATTACCAAGGACTATTGTCTAGTCCCCGACAACGGCGCCATAAAACTTGTTATTGGACGAAGAACACATACAAATTCTGAAGCGTTATTACCAAGGACTATTGTCTAGTCGACATGGCATATACGCTGTTGACGAACCAAAACACATATACAAATTTATGACACTATTACCAAAGGACTATTATCCTGATACGACCATGATATCAAAACTTGTTCATCCTTACTTTCTATAACCATGATCTCTTAAAATAAATCATTTTCAAAAATTTGGTTTTGAGTACGATACTGCAAGTGCAGAATTAGACAAAGCAATAAATGGATTAAATCCAGATATCGATCCACAGAGATCTCAAAATTTTAAATCCAACTACCACGACTACTTTCGAAATTCATACTATTTGGACATTAGTTGATAAAAGTGTTCGAGCGTAAGTGAGGAATTAACTAAACCTTAGAAAATGAAAATTAGGGCAGGCGAAATAAATGAATGAAGGTAAACTAAGATTCTATAACAAGAAATGAATACTGAACAATTATCATAAAGACACATCAAAGAGAAACAGGCGCAGTGAGCGATCAATTCTGTAGTGAATATTGATTGAATTTCTTGATTATCTCAAGATAAAAATACGTAGAAGCGATTTTAGTGCGTTGGATCTCTCCACACTCCACATTTCGTTTATCTCATTTTCTGATTCTCAATTACGGGGGATTTAGATAACTACTTTTAACAAGAACTTCCTTAATGCGGGTATTTTTCTTTTGCAATACTTACATTACCCATTTTATGGGTACACCTTAGCTCGAGTTATCGGTCGACAAGGATATCTGACTTCCAAATTACTCTTCCTCGAAATTAGAATCGATCAACCTTTCCTTGATTAGATCTCGGCTAACAGGGATTGGCCTCCACTATCGAATTGAGAGTGAAATCTACCTTGTTTAAATAGATAAGTCGTTCAACTCGTTCTTGACTTCAAGTGAGAAGAGGATTTATCTAAGTGAACTTGCAAAGCGCAACGGATCCCTGTCGTAAGGGTTAGTATACCTTGAAAAACTATCACGTTACCCCAGGATTGTCTTCCACTGTGTCACTCGGAGGACTTCCTTGAAATCCAGGGTAATAGCGCAATTCTTAACGGGTATAAAGCGATATTCAGATCGAAATCAATAAACCGATAATACGAGTAAATTCGTGGCAGGAAATGAACAAGATCATGAAAATGCGTGAAAGATCAATTCTAACTAAAACGTTCTCTTGATGGAGAAATTTGAGTTCCTTGATTCTTGAATTAACTCTGACATTCAACGATCAATAGAGCATTGCAATTGGAAAGCGGAACAATCGAATTTCAGAATTTATCAAAAATTCCATGCGTTCAGTAGTAACTTGAAAGAAATTGATTTCGACATTCGGCTTATTTCAGCGATAACATTCGAGATCGAAGCAAAATAAAGCGAAAAAAAATCAAAAAAGAAAATGAAAATCGAGAAATGAAATACGTTCTTAAATGGCGAAAAGAAAGAAAGAAAATAAAAGTGAAGCCTAGGCTGCGGATCTCTCTTCGTGCGCACGACTTGCGTTTTCAATGCAGGTAGCTTTTTCTATTTATAGGGTTTCTCAGTTGGGCCCTAAACCCAATGTGACCTGCTGTGGATTTCAAAGTACCCAGGCCCAGGTCACTGCTCACGTTGCGGCCTCAGTTCTCTTGTCGCGACATCGAATCTAATGTCGCGACATTGACTTAAAGTTCTGCATCTTATGAACTGGTCGTTCATGTTGTCCGCGACGCGCGATCTTATGCCCTTGCGAGGTTTCGGTTGATTTCTTGTGATGTGACATCATGGCCTTATCGCGACATCCATTCTAGTCGCCCTGCGGTCTTCAATGGTTTGTTTGTTCTGATGTCGCGCGGCATCGGGATGTTAATCATGACATCGGCTCAAGTCTCCTACACCCTTCCATTGGTTGTCATGATGTCGCGACCTCACTTTTCTTGTCGCGACATCAGCTCCTTGTACTGTTTACTTGAACGGGTGTTCCCTGATGTCGTGACATCAGTTAAATTCTCTTGTACTCTTCTTGTTTGTTGTGGTGTCGACATGCAGTCTTCTTGTCAGCGACATCAAGTAAATTAAGCTAGCATTGTGAATGGGTGCTTCTTGGCGTCGCGACATTAGCTCACGGTTTTGAAGCCGGATGTTTTTCTTTGTGATGTCTTGACTTCATCCGTAATTCTCTGGGGTATCGATTGGTTGTACTTGATGTGCGACATGTCGTCTTCTTGTGCGACATCGCGATGTCCATTTGGAAGTTGCAGTTGTTTATGATGTCGCGACTTGGACTCTGTCGCGACATCACTCTTTAATTTACGCTCTTCCTCGAAACGCCTATCTTTTGTGATCCACTGTCGCGACATCAAAATTCGCTTTAATCTTCACGATGTAAAACCTCGGGGCCCGGGCTGTGTAGACCTGAGAAATTTGCATCAATAGTTGACCAATTGCTTTATTTACGCTCTATCATTTGCATTTTATCCACTTATTCTTTTTGCATTTCATCTTTCTTGCTTCCTTCTGCTAATGACAAATTGGTGAGTTTCTTGTAGTCTCATATATTAAAGCATTCATTTTGCTTGAAAATCAAACGAGAAAAATAATTTAAAGAGATGACTTTTAAGCTCATCAAACTCCCCAAACTTAAGAATTTTGCAATCCTCTAAGCAAGGAAAATAAAGAATTGGCATCCTCAAACAAAAGGACATTTTCTGTGATTTTTACGAGTTTCATTCAATTTAAACTTACAAGAACATTTTTCGAATGCGGAATTAAAAATATCCTTTATTATTTGACATTAGGTTTAAAATGCGAGGGGAATAGAGTATGGTATGCTTCTATTACAAAATCACACGATAAACTAATGAATGTAAACAGTTCATTATTCAAGCCTTGTTTGTGTGTGTGTGTCTTGGTCAGCAATCCTTCTCAATTTTGTATTAGATTTAGTCAATCTCTGGAGGTTTTCTCAAGCGTTATTAAAGTCCCATATCTTGGTTTTCATATTGATCTCCACTAACAAATTGATTCAACCTTCAAAATCATCCAGTCTTTTGGGCTTGTAATGTTAGGCTTGGGTAATGGGTAAGATGGAAGGAATTTTAGGTTAAGATTACCTGATCCTTTTCTCTCTTCTTACGCCTTCTTCATATAGTTTCTCTAAATATTTCCCTCGGCTTCATGTTTGGGACATCTCTTTAGTTCTTCAATTCAAAGCTATGTATCCTATTTTCCTTGTAATTTCCATGAGGATTTTTTTTTTTTTGTCACCATTTAAAGATAGTGCAATGTTTTAACTTTTTAGGCTTTCTAACACTCTTAGCGAACTTTGGGTTAGTAGGCTCCCATACCGAGATAGCATTAGGGTACTAGGTGTTGAAACACCCTAAGAACTTAATTGTTAGAAAGTTGACCACAAGATAAAACTTATCCTAGAAACCTTCTTTTAACATTTGCCTTTTGCGCTCTTTGCCTTTTTCTTATCATTCCTTTTGAGTTCCTAAAAAATATATACTCTCCCAAACTTCATTTCTTTCTTCCTCTTTGAATTCCTGGGTAATCATAGGTTCTTTACTGAAGAATTGGTGTCTTAGGATGAGTCGGGGTTTCCATTGGTTTATGTTTCATTGAAGAATAGGCTTGTTGGCAATTGCTGGAACTACTGTATATGCATCAGCATATAAATAAGGATAAGCTAGAATGGCTGAGCTTGTTCAGAATGGCTGTATCATTTCTTGTCGGTTGTTTTCAACTAGGATTTCGCCTTAATCAATATTCAAACAAGTTCTAGGACTATGGATTATAATTCACGAATTCCTAGAAAATTTTCTAATTTCGAACAAGGATTTCAAAATTGTTGATAGTAGAGGTGTATTGAATTCCTTGAAGACTTGTGTTTATTCCTTTGTCTAATTTCATTAGTACATTCAGGAATTACCATTCTTGGTAATAATATTCTATTACAACAAATATAAATTGAATATCACAACAAATATTAATTCGGTTGTAATTGAGCAGTTAATTGAGCGACACGAAATATTATTCGGCTTCTAGCAGAGAAAATAAACTATCACAGGAACACAAACCACAATTCTTGATCAACGAAGTTGTAATTCAACATAAATTTATTCAAAGATCAGAAGATTTCAATTTTTTTTTTTTTTTTTTCATTGTTTCAATTCTGACATTTCAAAGAAAACTCTATTTTGCTCTAAAATCTATCTCTTCTCGAGAAGTTTGCATCCCCGCTTCAAAATTTGGTTCTCGGACCTTGAGCTCCTAATGAGTGATTAAATTTGTTAATAAAGTTGTGCAACAAATTGAAATTTGCTTCCACCTTTTTCTTTGGAGCTTCTTGATTGTTGGATTCTAACTAATCCATATTCCCCTTCCATCCCACCCAGTTCTCTTGGATGAAACCACGTTTTATGGAACAAGCAGTGGAGGCGGTTTTGTTTTAGGCTCCAGCTCATTCCATAAAACGGTCATTTCACCATTCGGATCATTTCCTTCTCTCATTCTCCCTTCCCTTCATTCTTTTACCCTTGTTTTCTAATTCCTTGTTCTTCCATCCTTTTATAATGAAAGTGTGTCTCTTGGAAAAACGAATCCTTTAAGATTTCCTTCAATTTTCTATGGGCGAATTAAATGAGATTCATCGGTTTATGTCCCTTTTTGCATTTTCAATCCAGACTTCGGCTTTTCTTGGAGAATTTGGAACGTTTTTCTTGAATGCCTTGTTCCTGCGATTATGCTCTCTTTGAAGCGCCAGATATTCCACTGCAGTTGAGTTGATCAGATGGATTCGGTTCCTGTCTTTATTCTTATTTATTCTTTTCTAAGTTAACAAATTTGGGTGACTTGGAATTCGATACCGGTCGCGAGACTAGACACGAGGGGTTCAATGTAAGGACATTATCCCTAAAACTGACATATTGAATTCTTTTGGACCCATACGTAAGACATTAATTTCTGGATGTCATGACTTCAGATTTTCATATTGTGACCTGAAATCTTGAGTCACGACAAGGAATGTTCCCCTATCCTTATGGTTATGTGATGACCTTATTTTCCACTTCTTATTCTTCATACTCTCAAATTTTTAGTTATCCTTTTTGAACCCGTGTTATGCCTCAAAACGACAATCAATCCAAATTTCGCTGACATCACGGTTATTGATGTCACCAAACAAGCTATGACTCAATTTATTTTTATTTTGCAGAAAATGTATAAACTAGTTAAGCATTTCACACAAGATAAATAATTCCTAAACTGCAATCATGCTACTTCAAATATAAAATCTAACAAGTATTTCAACTCAAATCAAGTGGGTCAAAGATAGAAAGGAATAGGAGCTCCTTTTTATTCAGTCATGTAATCTTTCGAGTACATACTGAATGTGATTTTAGAGATTCTTCTTTACACATTGCAATCTTCATTCATGCACAACTACACTGCCGTTTTTGGCTTTTAGTTGGACTTCCTTTCATTCACCCAACGTATCAATGCATTCAATTTGGCCTCTATGGCTGACAATTTGTTCATCACATTCCTTTTGCTCTCTTGACTCCGCCCGTTTCTTCCTTCCTCATGTTTGGAATTAGTAATCTCCTCCCTTGTCGGGAGGAAGTGATGGAATATTAAAGAATTTGCTGGCTGCTCTCATCAGCTCCTTCCATGTGTTAACAGATTCATTTGGTAGGGAGTTAAACCATGTTGCAGCCATATCTCGTAAAGAGGAATAGAACGATGCAGGTTAGACAACCACCGACTCCTTCGACTAATTTAATTGAATTTGCTATTCTCAGAAATTGCCCCAAATGTTCATTGGGATTTTTACGTGGAATGATAGCGAATTAGTTCTGTTGGACCATAGTTATCGATCTTTAGTTCGAGCTCAAAATCATTAGCATTGATTGCTGTATGTTCTATTGCTAAATACTTGTTGTGGATGAATGGATTCCATAAATTCTCCATAGTGTCATGCTCCTTGAGGTCTTCTGCTGCACATTCCTGATTGGCTATACCGTCTAATCCTTTATGTCATGGCGTATGGTATCTTCACGAAATCAAAGTACAATCGGATCAATAGGATTAGCCTAATCAACAAACATTTTCAATATGGTCTGCTAAAGGTCAAGGGCTAAAAGAGTCACCGCTTGAAACGCTTATTTTTGCTTTTCTTTGGGGTAATTGTCCAAATTAGTGTTTCTTTCATCCGAATATATTGATTTATTAAATTCTTCGATCATTGCAACTACGCCTTACAAAACTTGTCGATTGACTAAAGAACACATACAAATTTACGACGTTATTACCAAGGACTATTGTCTAGTCCCCGGCAACGGCGCCATAAAACTTGTTGACAGACCAAAGAACACATACAAATTTACGACGTTATTACCAAGGACTATTGTCTAGTCCCCGGCAACGGCGCCATAAAACTTGTTGACCGAACCAAAACACGTATACAAATTTATGACACTATTACCAAAGGACTATTATCTAATCCCCAGCAACAGTATCAAAACTTTGTTCATCCTTACACTCTATAACCCACCAATCTCTTAAAATAAATCATTTTCAAAATTTGGTTTTGGTCTGATATTCTCGTAAGTGCATGTGTCGACAAGTAATGTCGGATTTAAGTCCAGATATCGATCCCACAGAGATCTCAAGAATTTTAAATCAACTACCCTGACTACTCAAAATTCATACTATTTGGACCATTAGTTGATAAAAGTGTTCAGCGTAAAGCTGGGAATTAACTAAACGCAAGAAAATGAAAATTAGAATAAACTGAAATAAATGAATGAAGGTAAACTAAGTTCTATACAAGAATGAATATCGAACAATTATCATAAAAGACACATCAAGAGAAACAAATTGCAGTGAACGATCAATTCCCGTAGTGAATATTGATTGAATTTTGATTATCTCAAGATAAAAATCATTCAAGGTAATTTTAAGGCAAATTGATCTCTCCATTACTCCACATTTCGTTATCTCATTTTTCCCGATTCTCTCAATTACTGTGGATTTAGATAACTACTTTTAACAAGAACTTCCTTAACTGGGTATTTTCTTTGCAATACTTCATACCCATTTTATGGACTGTACACCTTAGTCCTGCTATCTGGCCAAGCAAGGATATACAACTTCCAAATTACTCTTCTCGAAATTAGAATCGATCAACCTTCCTCGATTGGGATCTCGCCAACACTGATTGGCCTCACTATCCCGACTGAGGTGAAATCTCGCTTGTTTAAATAGATAAGTCGCTCAACTCGTTTCGACTTCAAGTGAGAAGAGGATTTATCTAAGTGAACTGGTAGCGCAACGGATCCCTAATAGCGTGTTGTATACCTTCAAAGAACTATACGTTACCCCTGTGGATTGTCTTCCCCCGTGTCACTCAGAGGGGACTTCCTTGAAATCGAGTGTGACGCAATTCTTACTTGAGTATAAGCCCGATATTAGATCAAAATCAATAAACCAATAATACGAAGTAAATTAGTAAGCTAAATGAGCAAAGAATCTTGAAAATACTACGCAGAAAGATCAATTCTAACTAAAACGTTCTCTTGATGGAAATTTGAGTTCCTTGATTCTTGAATTCGCACTCTGATTCCACTAATCAATACGACATTTGGTGGAAGCGGAACAATCAGATTTAATTTATGCGAAATTCCATCGTTCAGTGGTAACGAAAAGAAATTGATTTCGGCGGTATTGACTCAGATAACATTCGGATCAGGCAAAATAAAGCGAGAAAAATCAAAAAAGAAAATGAAAATACGAGAAATAATCTGTTCTTAAATGACGAAAAGAAAAGAAAAGAAAAATAAAAGTGAAGCCTAGGCTACCAGATCTCTCTTCTGATGCGCCTGCGACTTGCGTTTTCAATCTGGGTAGCTTTCTATTTATAGGGTTTCACCGGTTGGGCCTAAACCCGATGTGACTGCTGTGGATTTCAAAGTACCCGGACCCGGAGTCACTTTGCTCACGGTGCGGCCTCGAGTTCTCTTGTCGCGACGCCTTCGAATCTAATGTCGTGACATTGACTTAAAGTTACGCATCTTATGAGGCTGAGTCGTTCATGTTGTCACGACACCAATCTTATGCCCTTGCAGGTTTCAGTTGATTGCTTGTGATGTCGCGACATCATGGCCTTGTCGCGACATCCATTCTAGTCCTTTGCAGTCTTCAATGGTTTGTTCCTGATGTCGCGGCATCAGGATGTTGTCGCGACATCGGCTCAAGTCTCCTACACCCTTCCACTGGTTGTCATGATGTCGCGACCTCACTTTTCTTGTCGCGACATCAGCTCCTGGTACTGTTTACTTGAACGGGTGTTCCCTGATGTCGTGACATCAGCTAAATTCTCTTGTACTCTTCTACTGTTTGTTGTGGTGTCGCGACATCAGTCTTCTTGTCGCGACATCAGTCTTCTTGTCGCGACATCAAGTAAATTAACTGCTGTTGTGAATGGGTGCTTCTTGGCGTGTGACAGTAACTACGGTTGAAGCCCTTGGATGTTTTTCTTTGTGATGTCTTGACTTCATCCGCCAATTCTCTGCCCGGTATCAATTGGTTGTACTTAGTGTCGCGACATCATCTTCTGTCGCGACATCCGCCTTGATGTCATTGGAAGTCTGGCGGTTGTTTTATGATGTCGTGACCCGGACTTCTGTCCTTGACATCACTCTTTTAATTTCTGCTCTTTCTCATTTGCCTCTATTTGTGATCCACTGTCATGACGCATCAAATTCCTTTTAATCTTCACGATGTCGCGACCTCGGAAGCTGTTTGTAGACCTCAAGGCTTGCATCAATAGTTCGGTAGTGCTTTATTTCTGCTCTCTTGTCATTGCATTTTTATCCACTTATTCTGCATTTTCATCTTTCTTGGCTTCCTTCACCCTTTGTGACAAATTGGTGAGTTTCTTCATAATTCTGTATATTAAACATTCAATTTTAACTGAAAATCAAACAGAAAAATGGACTAAAAAGAGATGACTTTTAAGCTCATCAGAAATAAATCTTGATTCAATCATATAAAAACTCAATCAATCATCAAGCCAACACTACAATTGGAATTAATTCATCCAAATTAGTTCGGCCTTCAATTTCTAAAATCTCAAACATCATTCCTAAGTTGATCAAGCAAGTTCACAAGGTTCGAAATCAGAAACATAAAGTAAAATGAGAAAGAATTCTAATGCTCTGTTTCACCAACAAGAGTTTATTCGACTAAGTTAGTTGAGCTTCGAAGCTCCCTATTATAATGCCTTCTTTTTCAAGAAATTCTAAAGTTGGTCCCCAAAAATCTACGCACTCTACCCTAGGAGCTTCTATTTATAAGCCCTAATGATTGGGCCTTGAAAACAAAGAAAATAATGTGGACTTAGAAAAAGCCCAAGGATTTGCCCTAATCGCGCCTAATGTCACAACTCCATATTTTGCTTATCTGTATAATGTCGTGACTCTAAGTGTCGATGTCACAACTCTGCTATGATGTCATTGTTGGAGTCGTGACTCTTGAATTGGTGTCTTTAATGTTGCAGGCTTGTTCTAATTTTGCAATTGATGTGGTGTCACAACTCTAGAGTAGGTGTCATGACTCTGAATGTTGTCGCCAAATTCTAATGTTGAGACTCTCTGATGTCACGACTCTGACTACCTCTGATATGATGTCACAACATTCTTCACTTGATGTCGTGACTCTGATATAATGTCGCGACATTCCCCAACTAATGTTTCGACTTTGGACTTTTGGCCATTTTTTGCTTCTTTTCTTGTTGTTTTCTTTGTTTTTCATGATATTCCTGCAAGGACACTAAATTTGGTGAAGTATCCATAATTCGCCTTTAAACCGAGTATTCAACATAAAAAATCATGCAAAAATGGATAAAAACATAACCATAAAATTCATGCTTATTAGATGGCTTTGGTTGTTGTTGAAGAAATAAAAAGTGAGGGAAATCCAACAAGAAGTGATGTTGATTCTAGAGGAAGTTGTGGATACCTTGAGTAGAAAACATGCTTTGTTGAGGCTTGAAGACTGAGAAGAAATATGTGAAGTGTGTGGAACAAACAAATAAGCACATAAAGCTACTTACATTTAAGTTAGAATACTTGGTTTGGGTTCATATTAACAAGGATGGATTTCTAACTTGGAAATTAGGAAGGTTCAAGTTGATGGTAGATGGCCAATTGAACATCATTGAGAAGATTGGAGAGAATGCTTACAACTTGGAGCTGCTCGAGTCGATGACTATGATATCTTACCTACATTCAATGTCAAGGATTTGAGATCTTATCATGGTGAGACTTGAGGGCAAGTCTTTTTTCCCAACTATGGGGGATTGATGCAAGAACTTCTACAAAAAACATTTGAAATTCGATCTTCATTTTGGATTCGGGAGGTTGTAGAGCAGAGACACTAATATATTTCTAAATCAAGTATTGCTGAGTCTTATTTACTATTTTGATTTGGAGTTGTTTTACTATAGAAAGATTTGTTCTCCAAGTCCAAGTAGTAGTTTCTTTATTTAATTTAGAAATTTTGTTTTCCTAGTCAAAGTAAGAGTTGCAATTTCCTTTTAGAAATATTTGATTTTAGGAGTTGCTTATTTCAATTAGAAAGTCATGTTTTCTGTGTGAAAGTAGGAGTTTTTTTTTTTTTTTTTTTTTAGAAAGTATGGGGCCTATATATTCCACTCCTAATGTATTCTTTTGATTATCAGTTCAAGTGTAATAATATTTTCAAATTTCTCTTTTTAAGAGTTCTCTCTTGTTCTCTTATCTCTTGGGTGGATTCCCTTGAGTGGCAAGTCCGTTGCTTCTCGTCCCTTGCTAGATTCCTTAGGTAGAAAAGTATATATCTTGTTCTTTAATATCTTGGGTGGATTCCCTTGAGTGGTGAGTTCGTGGCTTCTTATCTCTTGGTGGATTCCTTGAGTTGTGAAGTAAGCACCTATCCTTCTATAACATCTACTCATCTCATCATCTTCTCTTTCTCCTTTCCATAACCCATGTTTTTCAACCTCAATACAAAACTTTCCAATTATGGTTCCATACTTCAAAACCCTTTCCATATACTTTGTCTAACCTAGAAACCATAAATACCACCTTCCTTAACCTTAGAGAAACCCCTAATTCGTGCATAGCCCTAACCTACCTTAGAAAAACCTGAAAACCACAAACTAACTAAAAAAAAGGTTGTTTTGCATCAAATCAAACATAAACCTTTCCAAACCTAAAATCCTTCATTATAAACCTTAATTCCATCATAAATAAATCTCAAATATGCCCTATAACCTTTGAGACCATACCTATCCCTTACCCATCAAAGTTCTACTCATAATCCTAACTTACCTAAACCCCTTCGATCGTCATCCATCACAGTCCTGTCCTCACATCAATTTCCTAGGATTTTTTTTTCCTTTCTTAGCATTCTTAACTTATTTTATTTATTTTTGGTAGCATAATCGTAAACATTGTTTCGAAGGTTATTTTTACTCAATTATTCTTTATACATTCATAAATAATCCTATACAAAAGAAATGAAGCGGAAAGAATTTGATAAGGCTTCTAGATCTGAATGAGAACACAAACTATTGCTTGGAGAATGTATTATTTTACTTCTTAGAAAGTAAAGACCTTATTTGCTTATGCTATTTTTTTGTTTTAATATTCACATAACTATAATAAGGTCTAAAAATATATTTAGATAATATTTTTAGATTTTTCTTTTCTTATAAATTGAGTTAAGAAATGGAAAAGTGAACATGTAAATTTGATGTTTTATCTAAAATTTTGGGTTTAGCTAAGTCTAAAGAAGGAAAAAAAACCTCAAAATCCTAATCTTCTCCAAAGAGTCTTATTGTATATATTCAATATGATAGTGCATAATGCATAGATGGTACATGTGTGAGCTACAATTCTTTGTTTGAATTTTGGGGAGAAATCAACTTCCATACAATCTAAACCTTAGTTTCTCTCTTATCAGAGGAAATGGGAGAAATCAACCTCCTTGCAATCTAGACCCTTGTTTCACTCTTGTGGGAAAAGATAGGTGAAATCAACCTCTTTGAAGCCCAAACCCTTGTGTCTTTTTTGTGGGAGGACGGGGGAAAAATCCAACCTCTTTGTGATCCAAACCCCAGTTTCTCTATTGTGGGAGGAGATGAGAGAAAATGTTTTCTTTGCCATCCAAACCCTAGTTTCTCTCTTGTGGTAGGAGAGAGGAGAAAAAAATCTCTTTGCAATCCAAACCCTAGTTTCTCTCTTGTGGGGGGATAGAGGAGAAATCAACCTCTCCTTTCAATCCAAACTCTAGTGTTTCTCTTGTAAGAGGAGAGGGGAGAAATCAAGCTCTTTGCAACCCAAACCCTAGTGTCTCTTCTGTGGGAGAAGGGGGGGAGAAATCAACCTCTTTGCGATCCAAACCTTAGTTTATCTCTTATGGGAGGACAGGAGAGAAATCAACCTCTTTGAAATTCAAACCCTAGTTTCTCTCTTGTGGTAGGAATGGGGATAAACCAACCTCTTTGCAAACCAAACCCTAGTTTCCCTCTAGTGGGAGGAATGGGGTGAAATTAATCTCTTTGCAATCCGAGCCCTAGTTTCTCTTTTGTAAGTGGAGAGGGGATAAATCACCATTGTTATAATCCAAACCCTAGTTTTAGGAGGAGAGAGGAGAAATCAAACTCTTTGCAATCAAAACCTTAGTTTATCTCTCTTAGGGGAGAATGAAGAAACTATACTTTTGATCCCCTATCCATAGTCCCTGATTAAATTCTTTTAAATCATTTCCTTTTAGTGTAGATATTGGTAACTAAGAGAAGGTTCAGTCTCCAAATAATTTACTCAACTTTGGAAGGATGACAAATGAAAATGAGAGTGTGGAGGATGATGATGATGAAAACAACCATGAAAATGATGATGATGATGATAGTTGATTGAATCAATAATTTAGCAAAGTAATCCTTCAGATACCACTATTTAATTTGTATTACATATATGAATTGAAAAAGCTCCTTTTTTTTTTTCATCTTTTCAATTTTAATTCTAATGATGTTGAATCGTCATTTGTTGTTACAGATCTATGGCACAATCATTGTAACACCCCGTCCCGAGAGGATGTATGGTATGTGTAACCGTAGGGTCGCATATGTGCACCAAGGGCTTCCTTAATTATTTTAGTGCCATAATAGAATTTTTGAAAGTTGTTTTTAAGGGTGAAATTGTAAAGTTTTCAAAGAATTGTGGAACTTTTTCAATTAAGGAAAGTGGAGGGGTGAAAGTACAAATTATAGAATTTTAAAAGGATAATAATAATAATAATAAATTGCCAAAATGGTTCAAGGAAGCCTAGAAAATTCTCTAGATCTCGGATGATGAAACAGACTGCGCCATTAAATTCGTCTCGTGAAATCTAGTGACCTAGAAAAAATTTAATTAGAATTAAGAATGATCGGAATATTTTACGATTTTCTAGGTGATAAGTCGCCAGTGACTTCAAGGACGAGATTTTTACAAAAATCTCGGAAGTCAAGAAATGACTTAATCTAAGTTCATTTACAATAAAGTGAACTGAAAAGAAATAAATTATTTCGGGGAATAAATTATTTTTGGGTGTTTTTAGACTCTATGGGAAGTCCCTTGAGTCTAGAATTTAATCATATGCCTGTCAATAGCATTTGGTACCCACATAATTTCTGAAAAAAATTTAATTAACAGTACCATATTATTCACCGAATTTCATGGATTATCTTGGCGTGTGTGGTCTAATACATCAGAATAGCATAGGGTCGTTTGAAAAAGTTGCTAAAGCGGATGGATTTTATGGGATATTTCATGTGTAGGGAATTTTGGTCAATTTCACCTCATATTGTGATGTCCTTATCGAATGGGACTAGCACGTAAAGTTTTGTTAGAATCAGTTAGTTCGACATTAGTCTCTTTGAGCCAGCTTTGTATGTTTATGGTTAAAGCGTTGGGCAGGGGGCATTTTCATGAATTTATATAGATTGTGTAGGCGATTGGAGCAAGCGGCGACAATCAGCGTGTGACAGAATTGAAAGAAATTAGTCGAGAAAAGGTGAGGAATTACTCAAAATCGTTTTGGCAGTGTTTAAATTACAAGTTTGTAAAGTGCTTTGAAAATATAATGTAATTAGTAAAGCATTTTTTTTTACCTCCCACTTGTTATACTCAGCATTAAATTTTGATTTCAATATTTAAGAAAATTTTTGGCCTGGTTTAGCAAAACCCCTAGATGGCACAGCTCAGTTTCCGATCAGATGTATCTTGGACTGTGCATGGTAGGGTTATGGGACATTATGACTAACTATATTGCCTGGTTAGCAATTGGGGGTTAGATATAGTATATATTTATATAGTAAGTCGCCCTCTGTACATTCGAGGTATATAGATAGTTAGCGCGCTGACATAGTACATGGTGATGAGGTGTTGGTTCCGAGGTTCCATCACCGGGCATTTTGGTTCCGAGGTTCCATTATGCTTATGGAGATCCCGTCATGTTCCATGGACCATATTAGGCGGGTAGTGTTTGAGTTCACTACCGATGCTAGGTTAGGGTTACGTGGCATCACGTCTAGAATTATTTCGAAATGGGCCACAATGGTTGAGTACTTGATTCTGATATAGAACTTTCAAATGTGCTGCTTGGCTGAAAGCAGTTTTGCGTGAAATAGTTTTTCATAAGCAGTTTTGAAGCGAACCATAGCAAAAACTTGATTTTATCATAAACAGTTTTACAACCGTTTATGTACAGATTTTCATATTAGGAGGTACATACATCAGACAACAACATTTAGAACTTATAGTACTCCCCAGGCAGTTTGGCTCACGAGTTTTATTTTAAATAATTTTCAGAATTAGGTGCAGAAGTCAAAAGACCTTTTCGGGGATCCTCGGTCCTAGGCCTTTGTATTTGTATATATATGATAAGGTGTAAAGTAAACGTAGTAAAAGTTAAAATGTGACATTTTGTATATGTAAATATCTTTTGTAAAATATGCATGCATGGTTTTGAGAAAAACAGGTTGCGATGAAATTATGTTGGATTGATTCGTATCTTATATTTTGATGAGGACCGGAAGGTCACTATAGTTGTAGTTGGATTTTTGGAAATATTAGAAGTGTATTATTTTTTTATGCAATTGATTTTTGTATTTCGGGTTTGACCACCATCACGTAGATTATGCTGTAGGATTTTCGTTAAATCTAAAGGTGTGATTTTGATAGAAAAGTGAAAATTTTATAACCAACGTTTCCAAAGCCCGGTTTCGGCCCGGTTGCGAAACAGCTTCATGGTAATTTGTGTCGGTCGAGGCGAGCTTGGCTGGGAGGTTATTATTGGGTGCCGGCGCGGATTCACATCGATAGGAAGAGTGCATCGATCATGGTTCTGAGAATAAGTTTAAAGTTTTCTTTGTCGTTTACCTATTTCCTATTTGTTGTTTTTTTTTTACCGATTGTGGTTATTAGAGCTTTGGATCTAGTGAGGACCCGGGTAAAGTGTAACGATAAATTACTGTTACAGTATAGGATGCAAGCCTGGGAATTTTGCTAGATCTCGGATAACGACACGGACCACACCGTTAAGTTCGTCTCGTGAAATCTAGCTACACAGTCGAATTACATCGAATTCTGGGACAGTCGAAATTTTAAGTATTTCGAGGCAAAGTGGATGAATGACACAGTGACACATGACACAAGGACACATGCCATGTGGCACCAAACAGGTGGACACTTGGCACATAGAAAGCCAAGTGTCACATTCTCCTCAAGCATGAAATGAGTGGAGAGAAATAGGTGGTATGTGAAACACATAGCCTGGTGGTTGCCATGTGTCAAGCTAGATTAAGAAAGGTGTCCTACACCTAGACTAAAAGGAGTTTAGTGGGGGAAAAGATAGAAAGAATGAGAAAGAAAGGAAAGGAAAAAGGAGAAAAAAGTCCAGTTTTCTACTCGTATTCCAGCGTTCGAACAACATGAGGTTCGACGGGTCAGGAAGCGAGCTGGACTACAGTTCAAGAGGTAGGGGTTTTCTCCTACTCTGGTTAGTCCTTGTATGAGGGCCATTCGATGTCCATGAGGCGTAGCCCTAACTGTTGGGCTGGTGCAAGAATAGTTGTGATCAAACTGTTAGTGAATTACGGACTAGTTTCTAGGTCCTTTATGTTCTCAGAACTGCAGTTCTGAAGCAAGTTAAACTTTCTGGAAAATACGAGCTTGAGTATGATGATTTTGTAGGGTGTCAGTGTTAAACTTGGACTGACATGCTAAACTGTATGTTTTTTTTTGGGTCTGAACATGAAGATCCTGTTTTGTGTGTTGTTGCTTGATTGAATGACATGCAAGTATGTGAAAAATCATGTGGATATATGTTGAACTGATGTATTTACATGGGTTGTATTATGGATGTAAATTGTATGTTGTAGATATGATTATCCATGAATCATAAATGTTGCATGTAGCTCTCATCATGCATGTAACATGAAAGAACATGCAATGGCATTCTGCATTGCATATGCATAGGGGCATCGCGTGAAATGGGTGTGTGTGCATGGCATGAAAGAACACTATGTTTGGTGTTTAAATGGTGGGCTCTGAAAAAGGAACGACGTCCTAGAGTCACACGGTTTGAAATTATGTCGGTAATGTGAAGGATAGACACCCTTAGATGAAGCTTTGTATTCGAACACATCGTCCGAGTGGTGAAAGTTCATAGAGAGTGTCGGAAGGTATACGATGCATGATAGAGCCCGTAAAGCTCATTACCCTGGCTTGACATGGCTTTTGAATAAAGTGATTTTTCGGAGACTGTCCAAGGAGTTGAAATATAAAAGAAATATATTTTGTTTTAGAAATGAAGGTTTTTCATACATGAAGTGTGCATGTGTGAGGGAGTTAGTGAGGGCTCGGGACATTAGCATGGCATGAGAGCATTCATATAGAAATGCATATGTTTTTCTCAATGTGTAGATAAATATTAAATTATGGCATTGCATGTTCACTTAGGTGGGGAGTAGCCCTTGTAGGATAATTCCTCTACTGGGCATTGCTCACCCTGTCGTGGAAAATTATTTCAAGTGCTGGAGGCCCACCAAGAGATGGAACTAGTCTAAGGCCTTAATGGTAAAGAGGGCCAGATTATGGCTTATTTTGTATTTTGTAAAATTCTGGACAGTTATCCAGTTTTCTGTTATGTAAAAACAAGAGTTGTAATAAAACTCATTTTGGATTGTTTAATATAGCTTGACAAGTTTTTCCTAGATTTTTATGTTGCATTCATTATGCTGAGGCCATTGATGAGCTTAAAAGTCATCTATTTTCAGTCCATTTTTCTGATTGATTTTTATATAAAAAGACTGATTTATATGCAAGAATATGGAATAAACTTCTGGCTGGCATGCGGCGGGAATTCAAAGAAGCGAGAATTTCGTAAAAGGAAGGCGAATGTGGCTGAAGCGATGCGATATAATTAGGTAGAGGAAGTTGCAGCGGGGAGAAGCGCAAAGTTAAAGAATTTGATGTCGTAAAGCTTTTACATAAATCAAAATGTCGGGTTACTGGCTACAAAGCTCAGTCGCCAAATGAAGCGTAATTAGAGACCAAAAGCAGGCTGGGCGTGAAAGAGACCAGGTCAAGCAACGAGGGAATTGATAAAGAAGACATGATGTCGCGACATCGGTAGTCGCGGCGAATTTAACTTCGGTATAGTGGAAAGTAAAGTCAGCGACACGAAAAAGAAGTCGCGACAGAAGATAAACAATTAGTGAACATTTATGTAGCGGTATGATTCGTGAGTCGATATCGGATGCGAAAGAAGATCGCGACAAGATCGGTACATCGTGACATCAACTACGAGAAAGAAGTCAGACATCATCCGGTCGGCGACAACGGTTGTAAGAAAAGTTTCGCCAGCAACGCACGGATTTGTCCACGACATCAATTATAAGGACTTGGTGCATGACGCTCGAGAAGATATCGTGACATCTGGCTGCTAAAGGACGAAAATTCGACAACATCTAGAGTCGCGACATCAAATCTTGAGGTTAGAGTCGCGGCGTCTTAAAGCAGTCTGGCGACGTGCGCTGATAAAGAAGAAATTAGCGACATCATCCGGTGTCCTTGACGTCATTTGAATCCAAGACGTAACCGCGGCTTGAGCAAAGGCTTACCAGCGGCCAGGGCGAATGCGAGGGGTCGCGGCCGAGGACTCGATGTCGCGGCAATTATCAACATATTGGGCCGGTTAGCTGCGGGTCCAAAGGAATTTACCCAAAAAAAAAAAAAAAAAAAAAAAAAAAAAAAAAAAAAAAAAAAAAAAAAAAAAAAAAAAAAAAAAAAAAAAAAAAAAAAAAAAAAAAAAAAAAAAAAAAAAAAAAAAAAAAAAAAAAAAAAAAAAAAAAAAAAAAAAAAAAAAAAAAAAAAAAAAAAAAAAAAAAAAAAAAAAAAAAAAAAAAAAAAAAATTTAGATTTCGAACAGGCCCAACTTGGAACCCTATAAATGCGCGGTTGCCCTGCGAAGAAAAGTGGCTCGGAGCGACTTGAAAGAGATGCAGGTCGTGAGGCTCTGGCCTTTATTTTTCTTTTATTTTCTTTTTCATTTTAGATTAGATTAGATTAGTTTTGTATTTTCGTTTCTAATTTGGATTTAGACGTTAGGTATCAAAGGTTTTAGGCCCGAATGCGATTTATATTTCTTCAAGTGCATGCGGTTGTTTGAAATCAAACAAATTTTGGATTCCGAACCTGAGTTCGATTCTGATGGTTTCTTGATCGAATGGCCAAATGTATGGTATAATCGTAATTTGAAACCCGACTTCCAGTGAATTGGCCTTTGCGATTGTAATCGGAAATTATCTTTCATGAAGAATTTATTCATTATTCTTTGAACTTCGGATTATAAAATCAACTAACTGGTTTTGGTAATTTCTGGAATTGATCAAACATCAGTCATAGACCCAGAACGGGATTGTTTCAAGCTCTGATTTCCAGGAGGCCCTCTAAGTGACACAGAGAAGGCATTCCTGAGGGTAATGAACAATTTCTGGAAGGTATACGAGCCTGATATTGATGATCTAATGTGCTCTACATAATTAAATCGATACATCATCCTTTAAGCGAAGCCCAGGAATAGGTTGGTGAGTTATCAATTTAAGCATGCAGAGAGTTCACCTCAATTCGAATAGTGAATTCAATCCCGTGTTAGCAAGGATCTAATCAAGGAAAGAATAAGCTGTTCTAATTTTGAGGATGAGAAACCAGTACAGTGTAAACCTCTGCAGTGACTATATTTAAGGAGCTCAGGTTTACAGTCCATGTTATGGGTATGAAGTATTGAGAAAGAAAAATACCGGAACAAAGGATAATCGGGATTTAAAAGTAGTCATCTAGCCCCTTTGTTTCCGAAAGAAAAGCAGTGAAAGTGAATGATGAGCAGTGGGGTTTGGAGAGATCCAACTTCACTACCTTACTCCTTGGACTAGTTTTAAAATACGTAGTTCGAAAGCAAAAAATTACGATGCAATTTGTATGAATTGATTAACGCGATAATATTGATTATTCAATGTTTTTAGATAAGCGTTGAGTCTAAATTGTTCTTTCATTAACTAAGTATTCATTTCATTTATTTATTCATTTATATAGTTTTTTTAGTTTTTATTATTTGAGCTTTCAAGCTGATTCCAATTGTCTATAGAGTCAAATAGTGTAGATTTTGAGTAGTAGGGTAGTTTGATGAGAATTTCTTGAGATCTCTTATTGGATCGATATCTTGGACTTAAATCAATTTACTACTTATTCGACCTGTGCATACGGCATAACGGATCAAACCACTCATTAAACGATTTACTCCAAATGAAACAATCTTTTAACTAATCAAATAGCTAAGGCATACAATCAGTAAGTTTATGGCGCCGTTGTCGGGGATTCTATTTAATCCTTGGTAATAGTAGCGAAATTTGTGTATATATTAAGTTTGCAAGGTCAAATAAGTTTTATAGGCGCGTTCTTTGAGGATTAGATAATAGTCCTTTTTGTAATGGTGTTATGGGCTTGTGTATAACTTTGGTTCGGTCAAACCGAGTTTATAAACGGCTCATTCTTAGGGATTAGATAATAGTCCTTTTGTAATGGTGTTATAGACTTGTGTATAACTTTTTAGTCGATCCAACAAGTTTTATGGCGCCGTTGTGGATCGAAAGAATTTAGTAGATCAATGTCGGGCGAAGAAGAAATACTAATTTGGACATTTTAAAGAAAAGAACAAAATAGTTTTGAGGCGTTAGGTATTTTTTTAGCCACTATAACTTTTTAACAAGCCATATTGAAAATATTTATTGCTTGACTAATCTATTAATGTAAGTGTGTTTCCTTTCGGGAAAATTTTAATGCATAGAAGCAGAACATTGATATGATTCCGGCGGATCTTTTGCAGATAGAAAGAACACTCGGAAGCCCAGAGAAAAGCGAAAAGGCGGAGCAGGCTAGGCCATGGCGGATGAAAGCGAAGACGGTGAAGGACAAAGAACAGCAGCCAGAAGACTTCCAATCACTGATACAATGGAGGACTTCTGGAGACCTATTATTCAGGATGAATACTCTGCAATCAGACAACCTGCAGTTGATGCCAATAATTTTGAACTGAAGCTAGCACTGATTACAATGGTTCAGCAACAACAGTTTACTGGTCATCCCACAGAAGACCCAAATGAGCATCTGGGAAGGTTTCTCGAATGGAAAACCACGGTGGATTGGATAGGGTGAGACCGAGGTCATAAAATTGCATTTATTCCCATTTTCTCTAAGAATCTGACAACCACATGGTATGACTCTCTACCATATGGTTACCGGTGATACTTGGGGAGCTCGTAGAAATACTTGGTGATTATTTTCCACACCAGCTCACCTCTGAGAGAAGGAGGGAGATGGTAATGTGTTCAGGCAAAGGGAAGATGAAAGCCTTTCGTAGCATGGGAGAGATTCAAGGTTCTTTGAAGATGTCGATGCATGGGATAGACTTGAAGACCCGGATGGACATAGTATTATCATGCCTTGAATGATACATCTAAGGCATTATTGATGCTTTATCGCATCAGACGTTCAAGCGTAAGAGTCTTTGAGGCAGAGATCTTAATGAGGACTAGCTAAATGCAATATGGCTCATGAGTTTTCAAGAGTAATTAAGCGAGAGGAAGAGGAGTCATGGAGCTGAGCAAGATGGCTTGACCATGGAGCGTGAAGCTAAGAGGCCATCGTGCATAGAATGGATAGCGAGAGGAAGATGCATTTGCTCATGTGAAATAGGAGCCAGTCGAGAGGGAGCTGTTGAGAGAAGTGCTGAAGTAACCCTTTTGAAAGACGGTTTGTAAATCTTTGGTAGTTAAGTACTTAGGAGAGCCAAAGTTATCACTTCAAAACCAAATCTAACACCGCGAAGCCTGCTCTCGTCGGCGCTGAGGAACCATGAAAATTTTTCATATGGTGGAGGGCCTCACAAGGCCAAAGGCATGAACGACACATCCTGCGACAAGGATATCGTGACCACCAAGGTTCAAACAACGTGACAAGGAGGAGGAAGCATAAATGAATATCAAGGTCAGAGGAGAGCTCAACCATTTGAAGAGATCAAATCTTTCAAATTCATGAGGGACAACAAGAAAATTTATTAAACCTCCATGAACAAAAGTTTGCGAAATTAGGAAGCCTTAAATGCAGTTCTCAATTTTAAGTCTACCTGTCTCTCTCAAGAACACAGGACACAAATGGAGCGCTAGCCTATCCACTAATAGAACAGGATGAAGATGCCTTAGTGACAGAATCAGAAGGCTGGCCAGCCAAGGTGCATGCGGCTCGAAATTAAGGAAGAGACTTGGGGAAAGGCAGGAAAAGATAGAAGCAACAAAGGAAGAGGAGGCGGACAATGCAGAAACACTTGGAGAAGAGAAAGAAAGAACAACTATCCTGGGAGAAGAAGAGTAAAACTAGAACAATCACATGATTATTTCATTTCACCAAAAATCAGGAATAGAGGAACAGTTTACCAAGGTTCTTGAAAACCTTTCGGAAAATTGGAGATCGGCATGCCCTTTCCACGAAGTGAAAAGTTACTCAGATGCCACTTTATGCTAAATTTTTGAAAAGACATACTGAAACGAAAGAAAGATTACTGTTGAAGGAATTGTAGACTTAGTGCAACTTTGATCTTTGTGATCAGAGAGACTTACTAGAAAGATGAAGGTCAGGGCTTCACCATTCCACTACCATTGGAAGTTTGAGTTTGAGCTCTGTGACTCAGTCTTGATATCAATTTAATGCCTATTCTATTGCCAAGTTAGATTTGGGGAGCTTACTCCGAAGCCTCGCATTTACCCTTCCAAATGGGATAGAACCACAGCGAAACACGAAGGAATCATAGAAGATGTGCTGGTAAAGATTAGAGAACTTTGTTTTCCGGTTGACTTATTATCTTGGATATGGAGGAAGATTCACAAGTCCCTCTTGCTCTTTTGTAGTAAGATTCATTCTTTGCCAGGAGCAACTTTAATGATATGCGAGAGGAATTCTCACTCTCGAGTTGGAGATGAGGCGACTTCAATCTAAGCGGTTGGGGAATTTGGAGCATGAAGGGATGATATCAACTCGTTAGAAGATGTATATATCAATAACTCTGATTTTACTATGATTATATTATTAACTTTCAATCAATGAAAAGAGATGAATTTCCAGTATCACCAGAGTTTTATTTCGAGAATTTCTACACATCAGTTTACATTCCTCTTGAACAAGTGATGAGTCTTAGATACATGGGATAAAAAAAAGAGACAAAAATGAAAAGTTTTCATCAAGAAACTTGATGAAGAAAGGCTAGTTTAAGGAGTTGCCAAGTGTTTTAAATATATGCTTACCACAGGAGATGCAAAGTAAAGCGATCAATAATTACGCTGAACTTAGTGATCTTTAGAGCAGAGGTTCTTTGGAAATTTTGAGAAATCATAAAGGAGTCTATAGCAGTGTGAAGTTAAAGGTATCGATCCATCAATATGTGCATAGATACTTATAGAAAGCACTTAAAGGCCAAGCATTTGAACATCAAAGAGGCTGAATCGGTAATGAAAGTGATGAGGAAGGAGGGTGCTCGAATGGTTGAATCTTTGGTTCTCCCCATGCAATTTAGAACCGATCCTTGGGTTGTGATCCATGGTTTCCAAAGAAGATTGCCGTTCTGTGATCCACAATGAAGAAATGAATTAATTCCAACAAGAGCATTGTGATATGGAAGTATGCATTGATTACGGGGCGAACCACGGCTGACAGGAAATATCACTTGCCCTTCCATTGATGAGGATATTTGGGCCAGTTATCGAGGACATCCTCATTTTTGTTTTCTTGGGCGGAATTATTCGGGCTACAATCCAGATTGCAATTGCACTGAGGACCAAGAAAAGACCATTCACATGCCCTTTATGAACCTTTGCTTTGAAGGATGCCATTTGGGGTACGTGCAATGCTCTGCTACTTTCGTGATGTATGATGTCGATGTTCTCAGATTTGGTTGAGGAAGTCATGAAATTTTATGGATGACTTCACGAGTGTATCAGGTCCCGAGTTTTGAACAATGCGAACAACACGGAGGCAGTGCTTCAAAGATGCAAGGACAAGCGACTAGCACTAAATTCGAGGAAAAATGCCATTTCATGAGTAGCAGAAGGTATTGTTCTTGGTCATAAGAACTACTCAAAGGGATTAGAAGTGGACCAATCCAAGATTCTATTATCGAGCCTTACCTCCCACAACAATAAAGGGATAAGGAGCTTCTTGGGGCATCTTTGGATTTTATAGGAAATTCATCAAAGGCTTCGAAAATAGCAGGACCTTATGCAGATTACTTGAGAGGATTTGAGTTGTTTTGATGATTCACCATAAGCTTGACCTTTGAAGACATTAAAGTTAGATTGGTTCAAGCACCTATCATGGTTGCACGAGTGGGATCGAGAGTTCGAAATAATGTGTGATGCCGGTGATTTACAATGGGGGGGTTGTATTGGGAGCGAAGAAAGAGAAAATGTTCAAAGCCATATACTATGCTAGTAGAACCTTCAATGAAACCTGAAAATTATTACCAGAAAGGAGATGCTAGCCATAGTGTTTTCTTGTAGAAATTCGAGCCATACATTTTGGGGATCCATGTTATAATTCACCTGAGACCATGCGGCCATCAAATATCTGATGTCAAAGGGGCTAAGCGAGGCCCGATAAAGGTGGGTGCTGCTTTATTACAAAGAGTTTGATCTTGGAAATTAAAGATGGGTTGTGACAATGTGATAGGCGATCCACTTGTCAGTTAAATGATAAACGAGAAGGAGGCGAAGTAGCGAGGAACTTCCCGGATGAGCGGCTATTTAAGGTGTCATTCGAGCTTCCATGGTATCTTGATATTGTGAATTACCTAGCTTGTGGAGTAGTTCCTCGGAATTCGACCAACGGAAAAGAAAGCTCGGGTGACGCGGGCGTACATGCAGGATGACCCCCTTTGCTATTTAAAAGAAGTGCGGCATGATTATCGAGAAGATGTGTGCCGAAAGTAGACAATGTAAAATCTTGAATAAGATACCGTACATCGCCATATAGAGCATTTTACGGAGAAAAGAGCAGCTCACCATACTCAAATGCGGATTTTATTGGCCCACTATCTTCGAGAGATTGTCTGAATGGAGTCAAGTGTGTGTGGATACCCAAAAGATTGGAAATATCAGCGAAGCGAAATGAAATGCCCTAAAGGCATAATGGTAGTGCAAATTTTTGATGTATAGAATAGATTTTGTAGGACCATTCCACCATCATTTGGAAACCTGTATATCTTTGCTTTGCGTGGATTATGTTCAAATGGGTGGAAATGATGGCTTGTCAAGGAATGATACTAACACGGTTGTGAGTTTCTTACAAAAGAATATTTTGAATGATTTGGAACACGAACTATCATTAGTGATGGGGAAGCCATTTGCCAACAAAATATTTTACCGAACTCATGAGCAGGTATAGGATCAAGCATATAAGAGTTTAACTTATCATCCCGGACCAATGGACAGGAAGTTTCCAGGAGATTAAAGAATCTTGGAAAAGGCTGTGGTTAGCGGGAAGGATTGGTCTTCTGGCCCGGGCCCGATGCACTTTGGAGAAACTACGGAATTGCATTCAAAACTCCCATTGGAATGTCCCCATACAGAGTTGTCTTTGGCAAACCATGTCATCTACCTCTTGAATTGGAGTACAAAGCTATGTGGGCCATTAAGAAGCTGAATTTCGATTTCAAAATGGCAAGGGAAGAGGGTGCTTCAAGCCAGATAATTTGGAAGCGAGAAATGGAAGCCTATGATAATGCTCGGATCACAAAGACAAGACAAAAGAAATGGCATGATCAAAGGATTACGAGAAGAGTTCGAGGAGAGGGATCAGATTACGCTGTTTAACTCCATATTAAAGATTGTTCCCCGGAAAGTGGAAATCTAAATGGAGTGGGCCGTACGGTAGTGTCAAGCGTACATTTGGGCAGATAACATTAAAAGTGATGCACAAGGGAAGAATTTAAAGTCAATGGACAAAGGCGAAACGTGCTCGAGCAAGGAGGAAAGAAAGGAAGAGCTCACAGTGGTTCTTGAGAGAGAAAGAATTAAGCAGTAAGTCCAGCTAAGGACTCCGCGAAGCGGTGATAGGAGCGACCCGTAGAAAATTTAGTTTACGATTTTAGATTTTGTTTTCTCTAGTTATTATAATGATTAAGTTATTACTTAAAGTTGATTTTGTTTAATTGAATCCTTCCTGTAAATGTTGCGAGTGCTTGTGCGAGAAATGCAGGGAAGGAGAGAGAAAAGGACAACTCGGGACATATCCGGCCAACTACGAGAGAAGAGGCAGCGGGAAAAGGGAGAGGGAGCATTCCTTCCGTATAAATTACCGTGAAAATTGAATAGAATACATTCTTGAATTCTTTGTGTAAATTTGGTTGTTTGATGATGAAATTGCTAATTGATCAAGAGTGAAAAATTGTTGTTCATTAAATTTGAGGCAAAATTGCAGACTAGGTTGCGACAAAAAACTTATGTCGTGACAGGAACTGAAGTCACAACAAAGGTTGATGTCGTGACTTAGTCAATGCTGAAGGAAGAACAAGGTTGAGGTCGCGACAGAAAATTTGGGTCGCGACAAGAGTAATTCCTTCAAAAGAGAAGAGTGGTGGCGACAACTTAACAATGTCCTGAGATGCCTGATGTCGCAGCCTGATGTCGCAGCCTTTGGATAACTGGTCCTCCCAAAGTTTAAATATGTCGCGACAAACAATCATATGTCGCGACATGAGAGGAAGGTTTGCCAGCTGGACAGTTTTAATTTTGCCCTAAATTTAATGACAGCACACATTCTCGGCTGAGATTAGGCCAGGGACGAGCGAATAAGCGGGGTAATAAATAGTGATTAATGCGAAACATAAATTCAAATTACGATTGAACCAATGTGTGTTTAATACGCACTCCGAGTTTCGAGAATAATCGGAGAGTGTAAGTTCAGAAAAACTTTCAAAATTCTCTATCAAAGACCACGAACCTCTGTTGGAATTACCAGAAGAACAAGGTTCAAGGAATCTCACTTAATCCACTCATTGTAAATATAAAGAAGGAATAAATGGTTGTTCATCCCAAGAAACGAAAAGCACTATAAAAGGATGGGAGAACAACGGGAAAATGAGAGAAAAGGGAGAATGAGAGAAAAGAATAGCTCCAAGGGTTTGAACACAGGTTTTATGGAATGAATGGAGTCGGAAAACAAATAAATTCCATTCCTTATTCCATAAAGCTATTTGTGTAATAAAGAAGAAATAGTTGATGAGAAAGGGGAATATGGATTAGTTAGAATCCATCAACCAAGCTCAAAGAAAAAAGGAGAAAGCGAGTCCCAATTTGTTGCCTGACCTTGTTAGAGCCAAATCCTCTTAGAGGAATTTCAGTCGTGAGCCAAATTTTTGAAGCGGGGCGCAACTTATACAGGGAAGATATAGGATTCTAGGTCAAAGCGAGAGAGAGTTTTCTAGTGTTTGAATTCTGGAGTTTAAGCTGTAAAGAAAGCGATTGTAATAGATCGAAATGTTTTGATATTTGAATAAATTCATCGATTTGCAAATTGGTTCATGATATATGAATTTTATTTCTGTTTCATTTTAGTTTCTGATTTGGGGATCAATTTAATAATTCTATTCAATGCAGAATAAGGGCAAAATGACATGCAATTTAATTGAAACACAAATAGCGATTTAGTTTGAATTTTGCTAATGAGTCCAGGATAAGGATGGTTATACAATTGAAGGAACAAAACAATTTTTTTGAGTTTGTGATATGAACAGTGAGTCAAGAAGCCTGTTGGATATAACATTATTTGAATCCTCATTAACTGATATGAGTCAAGAAAATCCTCAGGGTTAGTCACAGTTAATCAACCCAAATTCTAGAACTTGTTAGATTATTGATCAAGGCGAAATCCTAGGTGATACAACCAACAAGAAATGATGCAGGCCATCCTTGGAAAGTTTGGGCCATTCTATCCATCCTATTCGCTTATCTTTGATGCATATCGCACAATTCTAGAAATTGAGCCAAAACAAACCTTATTCTCAAAAATAAGCCAATGGAGACCCCAGAGCCCTTCTGAGAATCAATCCTCGAAACCCGTGATTACCAAAGAATTCCAAAAAGAGAGGGAAGAAATAAAGTTTGGGAGTAGCAATTTCTTGAGGAACTCAAGAGAAAATGTGAGAAAAGGGAATGAAAGAGAAAAGATCTACATCGGAAAATACGGCCGAGAAAAGAAGCTCGAGAATAGAGTCTTGTCTTGTGGCACGACTCTCTTGAACAATTAAGTTCTTAGAATTGTTTTCAACACCTAGTACCCTAATGTCATACGGTATGGGGTTACTAACCCAGAAGTTAGCTAAGAGTGTTAGAAAGCCTAAGAAGACAAAACATTGCACTATTCTGTGAATGGTAGCCAGAGAAAAATTCCCAGTTTGAATTATGAATGAAATGGGAGCCTCTGGTTGAATAGAAGAAAATCAAGGTAGTGTCCCAAACATGAAGTTTGGGGAGAGTTTATTAAGGAAACTACAAGGAGAAAGGGGCGACGGATGAGTAAGAAAGGAAAAGTATTGGTAATCTTAACCTAAAATCCCGTCCATCCTGCCCTTACGAAACCTGACATTCTGAGCCAAAGGCCTTAGTGATCTTGAAGGTTGTAATTACCTACATTAGTGGAGATCAATATGAACAGCAAACATAGATTTGGAAAATCGGGAAAAGATCAAAGCTGTAGGAACATCATAAAGGGTTAATTCCTCATTAAAGAAATGAAAGAAAACCAATTTACATTTGGCCGGGATAAATTAACTATCTGTTTGAAACCATTTCAACAATTTTGTTTTATCTTTGGAAAGAGTAAAAAAACTAACCTTGATGCGGACTTAAAGTGAATACAGAGAAAGAATGCAATTTCTAGTCTTTCAATTAAATTGGTTGCAGCTATAAGCGAGCGAGGAAAAATGTCCTTTTGTTTGAGGACAAACAAATCTTTCTATTCTTTGCTTGGGGACAAGCAAAATTTTAAGTTGGGAGTTTTGATGAGCTTAAAGTCATCTATTTTTGATCCATTTTATGATTGATTTTATATAAAAAATGATTTATATGCAGAATATGGAATAAACTTCACCCAGCTTCTTGTCGGCAATTCAAAAGAAGCGGGAATTTGCGAGTAAAAGGAGGCGGGAATGTATTTGTGATGCGATATAATTGGGTGAAGGAGTTCTGCGGCGGAGAGCGCAAAAGGTTAAGAATTTGATGTCGTGAAGCTTTGCAATCAAAATGCATATTCGGGTTGCAATTACAAGGCTCCAGTCGCAAATGAAGCGTAATTGAAGACAAAGCGAGTGGCGTGAGAAGGAACTCAAGGTCAAGCAGCGGAATTGATAAAAGAAGACATGATGTGCGACATCAATCGGAGGTTCTGTGAATTTAACTCGATCACAGTGGAAAATGAGGTCGCGACACGAAAAAGAAATCGCAGCGAAGATAAACAATTGGCCGAACATTTCGTAGCCGACCTTCGATTAAATGGTCGCGATATCAGATGCACCGCGAAGAAGATCGCGACAAGATCAAGGCATCGCGACATCAACTACGAAAGAATTAGCGACATCATCAGCCGATTCGCGACCGCGGTTGTAAGAGAAAAGAATTAGCGACAACACCTGGTTGTCACAACATCAATTGTAAGGACTTGAGGTCGCGACATCAAGAAGATGTCGCGACATCCGCTGCAAGGACCAAAGGGTCGCGACAACATCTAGAGGTCGCGACATCAAATGCGAAAGGTTAAGTCGCGACGTCTTAAAATAGTCGCGACATCAGCAGTAAGAAAAGAGGTCGCGACATCATTGAATCCAAAGACATGTCGCAACCAAGCAAAGGCTTATGTGACAAAGACTGCGACAACAGGGGTCGCGACAAGGACTCGATGTCGCGACAGTATCAGCATATTGGGCCAATTAACTGCAGTCCAAAAAGAAGTACATTGAAATTAGGAGCCCGACGGAACCACATAAAATGCGTAGCGGCTACTCTTGAAAAAAAGTAGCTCAGTGACTTGAAAGAAGTCTACGGGTGTTGAGGCTCCTGTACTTTTATTTTTCTTTTCTTTTCTTTTCATTTTAGATTAGATTAGATTAGTTTGTATTTTTGTTCTGTTTGGATTTAGAGGATTAGTATCAAGGTTTTAATTTGAATGCGATTTATATTTCCTTCAAATTCTTTATGCATTTGTTTTTGAGTCAAATTTGGATTAGACCACGATTCAAATTCACCGATTGTTTTCTTGATCAACCAAGCGTATACATTATAATCGGTAATTTGAAATTGACTTCCATTGAATTGACGTTATTATCAGAAATTATCTTTCCTGCATAATTTTATTCATTATTGCTGAACGACAGATTATAAATCGACTTGCTGGTTTTGCGTGTTTCCTGGAATTGATCCCAACATCAGTCTCCTATACCCAGAACGGGATTGTTGCAAGCTTTGATTTCCAGGAGGCCCTCTGAGTGACACAGAGAAGGCATTCCTGAGAGTAATGAACAATTTCTGGAAGGTATACGAACCTGATATTGATGATCTAATGTGCTCTACATAATTAAATCGATACATCCTCTTCTCACTTGAAATCGAGAATGAGTTGAGTGAGTTATCAATTTAAGCATCTGAGAGTTCACCTCGGTCAGATAGTGAATTCAATCGAGTGTTAGCAAGGATCTAATCAAGGAAAGAATAAGTTGTTCAATTTTGAGGATGAAAAGCCGGTCTGATGTAAACCTCTTAAGCCGTGACTATATTTAAGGAGCTGGGTTTGAGTCCATGTTATGGAGTATAAGTATTGAGAAAAATACTGAGCAGGGATAACCCGATTTAAAAGTAGTCATGCAGCCCTGGTGTTTTGAAGAAGCGGTGAAGGTGAAGATGATGAGCCGGTGGGGTTTGGAGGATCCCGACTTCCTTTACCTTACTCCTTGGACTAGTTTTAAAATCTATGGTTCAGAAAGCAAAAAATTACAGTACAAGCTGTAGGAATTGATTCTTCACAATAATTGATTATTCAATATTTTCTTTAGAGATAACTGTTCAGTCTAAATTTGTTGCTCATTAACTATTATTGCATTTCATTTTGTTATTCATTTTATATCATTTTTTTATTTTTTTATTTCAAGCTTTCAAGGCGATTCCAATTGTCTATCGAGTCCAAATAGTGTAGATTTTGAGTAGTCGAGGGATAGTTGATCGAGAATTCTTGAGATCTACGTAGGATGTCGATATGACTTAAATCCAATTTCTTACTACTTGTCTCGACCCGTACTTGCAGCATAACTGATCAAACCACTCATTAAATGATTTACTCCAAATGAAACAATCTTTAACTAATCAAATAGCTTACAAGTATACAATCAAGAGTTTATATCGTTGTTCAGATTCTATTTAACCTTGCACAAGCAAGAAATTTGTGTATATTATTTGGGGTCAACAAGTTTTATGGCGCTAGTTGTTTGATTACATAATCATTCTTTTCAGATTGGTGTTATAGGACTTCAGGTATAATCTTTGTCCCACAATGTTTTATACGTCAGCATCTGTGGATTCAGATACAGTCCTTGTACCTAAGTGCCATAGACTCAGGTATAACTCTATCCCACACCATCATAGATAACCATACTGTCCTGGGTTATATTTGGAACTCACAAAATACCAGTAGTGCGCTACATATGCTCAAAGTGCCTTGTAATCATTTCCATATGGCCCCTATTCACACAGCTCTTACTCGTCATTTAATGTCCCCGTGTCTACACATTATTCCTCGTGCCACAAAGAATCGTTTGTCACATAGTTTTTCCATGTCATGACAATGTTTGCTTCATTTGATGATGTTTGACAAGAGGCTCCCATGCTCACTCGAGACTCACCACCCACAAGAGAGGTCGGGGCGGCTGCAACCTCTCATGCTGCAAACAGGCTCCGTCCTGGCGGCCCCACCACCACACAGCCACCCCAGGTCCAACCTTCCAGTCGCTCCATCTCTCTGCGTCCATATCCCCACACCCAAACACAGCTCCCCACCCACGTCCTCCACAGTCCTCCACTACATCTCCACTCCAGTCCAGTCCAGATGACACTCAGGTCCCCACATATTCACTCCTCCTCCCATCCCAGCTCCGCGCTCACTGCTATTTTGGCTCATCACATCTCATGAACCCATCATGATTACATATTCCATTTCCAAAATCAGGCTCACAAGAGCATACCCTAAGTCATACAGAGAGTCTCTAGACATGAGGTCATCCATACATGACATAGTGTCTCTATATCACACACGGCTGCATTGCGCCGCAACCAGGCTATATGCACACAACAAAAGACGCCCATCGCGATAGTGTGCACTCACGCTGCGCTCGCGACAGTAGCTATCTCCTATTCAGACAAAAGACTCTCCTGGGTCATGATGTAATTCTCTTATAAAGTGGGTGTACACTAAATAAATAAGGACCGATCAAGTGTCATAGCATGCATCAGTTTGTAGTTTATAAATACCTAGATCTAGATGTCGGACACTAGCGTATGGCTCTCAGTTGTTGGGGAATTAAGGTCTATCACTCAGACTTTATGAGCACCAAGTTAGATCATCCATTCATCAGGCACTCCGATGAATTACTATGTGCCATAAACCCATTGATACATTTATACACCGTGTATAAATTACATACTCATAAAATAGCATGGAAATGCTTTAGAACACTATATATAAAACAACCTTACGGTCCTACAAACAACATGTTAGTTTCAGATTTCATATCTATTAATACAGCTAGCATACACTACTCAATCTAACATTTTGCTGTTTGCAAATCCAAATTTTCTATTTGACAACACGTATTTACGTCTATGAGTAATTAGGTCACTAGAGGCAATAGTTTACCACTCATTTCTTTTTACTCAATAAGGCCTTTATAGCTTCATAGGTGCCGCAGCCAGGTCGCCATTGCACAGGCTACTGCAGCCTAGCCATGAGGACCTACAATCCTCAAGAGGTGTGCATAAGGCCATCACTTCCTCCACATTGACAGGAAGGATCTTATGGTATTTAACTGGTTTTGGTTTATCAGTATGATTTTCGAGGCCATATATTTACCTCCTACATTTGTGGTTGTGGCTAAATGTTACTTGCTTTTGCAGGTGAATCCTGTGTCATGATCATTTAAAGTCTTTATATCGAGATTCATGACAAGGGGAGAGTTTGAGAGTTTCAGATAAAGTTTCTAATATCTGAGTATAAAGCCAGAGTTTTTGAGCTGGTCAATGGAAGCATGGACCACTCTCAGATACGTAGCCAAGTCTGACCTAATCAACGCTTGATGATTATGGTCGCCACAGACACGGCCACATGGCGGTGCTCATGATGTGGCCTGAACTGTCCATCTCGATACAAGACTGCAGGATCCTCCCCAAATATCATGACGGTGCTAATGATGCGAGTCAGAAGTTCTGAGGTTCTAACCCGAGCTCGAGTCGAAGTCGCTAAACATTCGTCGAGCTCGAGCTCGAGTCGAAAGTCTTACTTGAGTCGAAGTTTTTGACCGAGTTTTGATCGAGTCGAGTCCGAGTGTATCGCAGTCTGCTCTCGCTTTGGCCATTAGCACCCTAATTATTATATATCCAACTTTTAGGAGAATCGATATAAATATAAGGAGGAGTAGGAGAGAGTAGTATATATATATATATATATATATATATATATATATATATATATATATATATATATATATATATATATATATATATATATATATATATCACATTTATAATACTAACTTATTAATATAATTTATAGAATAATATCCTATTCTCTTACATCTTTTCTTAAAGAAAATTCTGATTATTTTTAAAATAAATATATTTATAACTAAATAAATAATAAAATGTGTATGGATTATTTAAGAATAAAAAATAGAGATATATTATTTATGTCATCCTTAGTAGAGATATAAAATTAAAAAAAAAAACTTTTAAAATTTTATATACAAAACATTCGAAGCTTCTCGCAGCCTTTTCAAGTCGAAAGACGAGTTGCCTGTAATTCGTGACTGAAGTTACATGCTTCAGCCGAGCTCACACGAGTCAAGTTTTGACCGAGTCGAGTCCGAGTAGCTCGCGAGTTGTCTCATCTCATTAGCACCCCTAGTTAGGACGGCTATGGCCATAGAGAGAGAGATAGATTATGCATGGAGCATCCGAGATACAGGGTGCTAGTGACAAAAGGAAGGAGGGTCAGCCTTCTTCTAGTTCGGGAAAGAAGCAAAAGGTCAGTTCATGAGGGTCTGCTGACAAAGGTCGCGGCACGTGCTCCAAGGCCATATCGTGGAAACCTTAGCTGGGCAGACTCGGGGACAGACATGTTACCATTGTCATCAATCCGTACACATCCGACGTGACCTATAGAGGCAAAAAGGCGACCCGCAGTTATGAGAAGCCATAATCCCACTACGCAGGCACACTTCGACACAGTTTGTTCCTTCTTACCCCAACACGGGCCAGAGGAACCAGTATCAACCTTAGGGTACGACACAGGCCCCTACCATGTCATAGGCGAGCTAGAGAGGCCAAAGTATGGGTCGAGGTCGAGGGCAAGGCTCACAGGCCAGGACTTTGGGGACCTAAGGGTGTGTCTACGCCGGTTACAATCCCAAATGTACCGAGGATTGGGTGATCAGTCTGTTAAGGCAGTGGTATGTTTCCTCACTACGCCTACGGGCAAGAGTATTGTTCGATTCTTAGTGCATCCATTCAGTCCACTTCCGCTGCATCATGTGTGAAAGAATTGGGCTTAGAGGTTGAGACCTTACAAAAGTCGTTATATGTAAGCTCTCCCCTAGGAACTAGGGTGAGTGTTGATCTGATATGTCAAGATTGTGAGATAGAGATCTCTGGGATTCTACTCACTGTGGACCTAAGGGTCATGGACATGACAGAGTTTGATGTCATCCTCGAGATGGACTGGTTGACGGCACACCAAGTTATCATCAATTATGATCATAGAAGGATTCCTGCCTACACACAGGATAGTGTTTGTGTTACATTTCAGGAGGACAAGCATGATGCTTTGCCCCAGGCGATGTACGTCTCTAGGTGACACAGGCAGTTAATGGGTTGGCTAGCAAGCCTTACTTCCTGGGGAGGATCGGTGCAAAGACAGAGAGTCAAGGTTCACTCGGTAAAGTTTGCACATGGTAATGTTTTTCTCGATAAATATCGGGATTACTCCTCTCAGAGGGGTGTAGACTTTACCGGCTGGTTACACCCTAGTACGCCCATTTAACTCCACATTAGACGGGCGCAGCCGAGTCAGCAGTAAAACTCAAGGTCCGCATAAGGTAGAATTGTCGGACAAGGGTTTTATTAGACCGAGCACTTCACCTCGAGCACCGCTCGTATTTGCTAAGAAAATGACAAGATTCCTTCTTTGATTGTGCATTGACTCACGAGGAATCGAAACAAATGTTACAATCAAGAATCGGTATCCCTTGTCAAGGATTGATGATTTATTTGATCAACTAAGAGGGGCGTGAATCTACTCTAAGATAGATCTCCGTAATCGATTATCACGGGCTGAGAATTAAGTGAAGCCAGACATAGTCCCTAAGACAGCGCTAGAACTGCGGTACTGCATTTCGAGTTCACAGTGATGCCTTTTGGGTTGACCAATCCTATTTGGATCAGTTTGTTGTAGTCTTCGTTGACGACATTTTGATATACTCTAAGTCTGAGGAGGAGCATGAGAATCATTCTACAAGTTTTGAGAGACCATCAGTTGTATGCCAAGCTCAGCAAATGAGAATTTAGCTTACTGAGGTCAAGTTCTTAGGACACATCATGTCGCCTTGTGTGTACATCAAGCAGGCTCGAGAAAGTCGAGAGGTCAAGTATGAGCTGGGGAGAGGCCGGGCTCGAGATACGTAGTTTTAGGATCGCGTGGTACCATAAGAGGTTCATTGAGGATTTCTCCCGGCTAGCAGCACCTATGACCAGGTTGACCCGAAAGAAGGTCAAGTTAGAGTGGAATGACCTGTGTGAGAGGGCATTCCAGGAATTGAAAATGAGGCTTTGTATTTCAGCCCTATTCCGATAGTCCCCAACTGGAGGAGGTTCACAAGGTATCATGATGCCTTTAAGGATGAATTGGGATGTGTCTTGATGCAGTCTGGGAGGGTCATGGCTTATGGTTCTAAACAGCTAAAGAGTCATGAGTAGAATTACCCTACACACGACATGGAGTTAGCGTCCATAGTCTTTTCCTTAAAGATTTGGCGGCACTATTTGTATGTTGAGTAGTTTGAAGTATTTTCAGACCACAAGAGTCTGAAGTATATTACACACAATGTATCCCCAAACATGAGGGCAAACGTTGCATGGACGGGAGATTCGGAGGATTATGACTTCACTTTTCATTACCATCCTGGTAAGGCAAATGTGGTGGTTGATGCACTCAGTTGGAAATCACGAGGAGTACTAGCTGAAATGATTCCCGGGTGTTCGGGAGCTTGCTGGCTACGCCTTCCTTATCGAAAGCAGTGGATCGAGTCCCTGCCACAGTGACGCAGATAAGAAATTCCATCGCATAATGTATAAGCAGGTTCTGCAGTGATGAAGGTCAAGCCATTCATGGATGACGCCTTCTCGGCAGCAGTGGTAAGTGTCGGGTTCCCCAATTATAGTCCTGGTAGGGAGATCGCCAACGAAGTTCCATTACTTTGCTTTGCGAAGACATCCGTGTGGTGCGTGAAGATGTACCGAGATCTTCGTCGCTAGTATTACAGCCAGAGTGGAGATAAGAAGAGGCACACAGACTCATGGTCCGACACAATGCCTCACGTGTCGCCAGAAAGTGGAAAAGGCTAAGCATCGGGAGGCCGCCAGACTACTCTAACCATTGGAGATAGCTGAGTGGAAGTAGGAACACGTCACGATGGACTTTGTGACCCACTTGCCACGGACATCACGGAGGCATGATGCAGTATGGGTGATAGTGGATCGGCTCACTAAGTTGGCGCATTTTCTAACAGTGCGGATGACCTTCACACTGGAGAAATTATGTAAGTTATGCATACGAGAGATTGTCCAATTACATGGAGTACTAGTGTCCATAATATCGGACCGGGATCCCATATTCATGGCACACTTTTGGAGGAGTTTCTAGAAGACCATAGGGACTCAGTTGACGATGAGCACTGGTTTTCATCCATAGACGGATGGTCGGGCCGAACCAAAACTTGACAGCTTTGAAGTGAGTGTGTGTACCAAGTAAAACGAAGTCCGTGACACAAGATACGCTGAAGCTCTCACAGAGCAAAGTAGTATAGTGGAAGCCCCGCTTCGCGGTCGTTCGACAAAAGATAGCTGCCGAATACTGACTTAACGCTTTAAATAATATTTGACCAAATTATAGTGAATTAATGCTAATTTAAATAGAAACTAATTTTAAACTATTGAATTAATTGATTGATGAAAAACTAGGTTTTACCGCCACCCCGCCACACTCGATGGATTCTAACCAGATAAATTATTTATTTAATATTTCTTATGATTACGCGGCGGTTGACTATGCCTATAAAGATATTCTCTCTGAGATATATTTTTCTATCTCGCCAAGTGTGGTGTATTGCATCTCCCCTCAACGCCGACTCCAAAACGCTTTAAATGTTTAACCTCACGCCACACTTAAACCCCCATATCTCAGCCCGTCGTATCACCAAGCGCTGCTCTATTCATATCCTTATGTCTTCATCTCGATCTCCCGCACTTAGCAAAAACAAGCCAATGTTACAACACTACCATGTAAATAAAATGGCAAAGATAGAGCAAGTAGAGATAAAATCAATCCATATGAGCATGAATGAAACCCATCAACCATTAATCCACGCTTCTTGAAAGTAGCAAGGCTACAACAAAAACCTAGAAATAAATCTAGAACATCTCTAAGTCAAAATAAAAGCATCAAAAGTAAAGAGAAACAAAGAAAGATGATGAGAATAAATCCATTTTGAGTGTGAAAGCCCTATCTCCTGATTAGTACTCAAAAGTGCTGGTTTTGAACCGTATTTATTATTGGTTTTGAGTGCTTTTGTATACTAATCATTCTAATTCAACCGATTTACACATTAAGGTTCTTACTATTCTATCGTATTCTGATTTTTGTAGCAAATTTTGCAGTTTTTTATAGCTAATCATGCCAACATTGTTGAGTCGATCCACACGAAGAATTCGAGTCAAAACTCCAAACATCATAGATCGTAGACTAAGAGGAAAGCAAAGAGAAGCTTAAAATAGAAGAAAAGGCAGTGGAGCAAAATGCAGATTTAGATAAGTCGGAATGCGTAGTCGTAGGATCTGGGAGAGAAGACAAAGGTATTTCTCGGCCATGGCATGAACATAATTTCGCCAGATTAAATTAGAATTTTCAAGGAGGTTAGTTAAAATTTCTCGCTAGCTAGCGAAATTTATCATGCTCAGCTAATCCCTCCCTACCAAGTAATTCACAATATTTTCGCACGCTTACGGGGGGCTCACAGCATAAATTTTCGCCATGCTACTTAAAAAATTCCTCCACAAGTAAAATGGTCATTCCTCTGTTTTTCATATTTTGTCCAAACTAATTCTGCTTGTATAATGCACTCACTTGTCCTCATTGTAATAATGTATTTTGTATTTGAAAGATTTACACGATTTCGTCATTATGAGCGTTTCAATCCATAGCTTTTGTAACCCTAACTTTAATCTTCTCAAGACGCAGCCAGCCTTTTGTAATGTCCGGGGCTTCCCTCTCTTCTCCTCTTCTTCCCCTTTCTGAGCTATGTAAACACCAAGATATGCCAACTGAGGATGAGGGCTAAACCACTTCCCTTCAAGTAAAAGGCTACCGGGAAGGATCCAGTCGCCGGTGGTTCCCTGCTTTTTCACGCGAAGAGGTTTTGTCATTTTGGTTCTGCAAAATTTTCATTTCTAGGTTTAAAGTTTTGATGCTTTCTTTGGGCTAATACTTGGCAAGCTTTTGTTTAGTGTATTCTTAGCTTTAGACACTATCCATTAGCTTGCTACTACGGTACGAGGTTGCGCTAGTTTCACTCGGCAAGTGCATCCACTTGATCAATACTTGGTAATCTTTAGTATCAAAGGTGGGATTCTTATTTTTAGATCCATTGAGACTCATTGTTACCCTTATTTATTTTTAGATCCATCATGATCCGATTAGTTACTCCCTACTGGAACTATTATGGCATTGAGTCAATGATTAGATGCACCTGAGGGAACCAGCAAAATGTTAAATAGTGCTTTACCAAAGAAAATTATTATGTCTGTTTTAATGCCAATTTAAGATCCCCGTCGGAGATGACTGACGCTATCCCCATCTGAGGAAATTAACCAGACCTCCTCACTGGTTTCAGATCTTAAACTCAAGGGCCTAACGCTCAAGGAGTTCTATTTTACATTTTATTTTATTTTCTGGGTTTAAAAAACCCTACCAACTCACTATTTTATCACACCAAAATCAATGACTCACCTGGGCTTATTTTCATCAACTATTATTTGTATCAATAAAACTGATCTCAGGTTCAATCTCAGATCATTTATAGTTGGTAAAGAGTCGACTCACAGCAAGATAAACTTTGAGATTACAATGATTAAAAGATTCAGATCACCTCATCATATGTTTAATCACTCCTTCAATCTTTCTCTGCTTTCCTCTCATGATGTGTGTCTGTGGTTTTTTCTGCAACCCATGAGAAGCCTCTTCAAAAAGCTCCAAAATCTATTACAAATCCTCCTCTTTTACTGTGGCTGAATTTTAAAACCTTCCACATGAGCCTGCACCACGGCAATCCATCAAAATCAACTCTGAACGCAAACGCCGTTTGATGCTCTGCTTTACAATTATGATGTTAGGTTCTAAACGCCGTGGATGTCATTGCAGTCCCCCTGTTTACTCACTGGGCCATGACCTTGGCTGTCCAACTCCGATTTAGGTGTCTTGAAAACTGAAAGATTTAAATGCAGCAAACTCATCTATATATAATTTAACTTAACATATCTGTACAGATGTCTTAAACGTCAATAAAGTACTTCCACACTAAAGCTGGTAATGTTTATAATTTTCTTCAAGGTTTGAACCTTCATAGTCCTCGTTCGAATCTACACTGGTACTCTACATCCTGGAAGCTCTGGTACCTGAACCACATACATAACTTTGCTTCAATTGGAGGCTCATATTACATCTAAAACATCAATGATATAGTCATTTGCAGTGTGAATTTTTCCACCAATGCATACCAATTCACCAAAGGATTAACTTTAACCATACAGTTTAGAGAATTAGGCAATTCTATTTAACATAAAACACTAGAAAAACTAATTCAAAGTATAGGGATAAAATGAGTATTTAAGATATCATCAAAGGGACGATACAGCTGGATAGATAAAAAGCAGCATGTCCTGGATCTTAAGGCACTGTAAAGAGCTAGCCTCATGAATTCGCCAACAATAGTTAATAGGTGAGTATATTGTGATGGTGTTCCACGAAATATATGGGAGGCCATGCCGATCTCCAATTTTCTGGACGGATGTGGGAGAGAGATCCATCACGGGTCCAGATTTTATTAGAGACACCTTGGAGAAAGTGGATTTGATACAGAAACATCTTCTCACAGCTTATAGTCGGCAAAAGAGTTACGCCGACCGGTAACGACGACCTCTAAAGTTTGAGGCGGGTGATCATGTCTTCTTGAGGGTGATGCCTAAGAGAGGAGTGGTCTGGTTCAGCAAGTAGGGAAAGTTATCGCTGAGGTATATCGGACCCATTGAGATACTTAAGAGAGTGGGCACTATTGCGTATCGGTTAGCATTACCGCCAAGCTTATCGGGTGTCCACGAGGTATTCCATGTCTCCATGCTCTAGAAGTACACTCCAGATCTAACTCATGTAGTGGATTGCAAAGCTTATGTTGTTTATGCATGGACCTTGGGAGAGGACTGTATGATGAGTAAGAGAGACCAAGTCTTACGACATAAAATCAGGAGTTAGTATGTGTCAGGATGAAGACTAAGGAGTGGAGAGGTAACATAAGAACGAGACGATGCGCATAAGATATCGTCCCAATAAGATGTAAACACTAACAATTTTTTTTTTTTCCTTCCTCTTCCTCTTTCTTTCCTTCCTTCCTTCAAGACTGAGGTATGGGGTTTAGTCATTGATTATTAACATTGTTTTCTACAGAAGGATTGTAATGCATATGTGTGTGAATTTCGGGATGAAATTTTTAAGGGGGGAAAGGGATGTGAGGACTGCAATGTACCGATAGATAAATCAAGAGCAGCTCAAAGCCTTGAATCTTTCCCGATTCTAATAACCCACACGCACTCACACCGTTGAGTTCGTCTCATGAAATCTGGGCCATGTTAAACAGAATTACGTCGACGGACGCTTGAATTTCATGTATTTCGAGGAAAAGTGATCATTACACGATGACACATGGCACAGGGCGATACGGCACCAAATATGATGAATTAGCACATAGAAACTATGTCACATTCTCATGCATAAAATATAGAGGTACAGTGGTATGAAACACATGGTATGGTGGTTGCCATGTGTCAAGTCGATTTAAGAAAGAAGACTAGGATTCGTATGAGTTTGTGGGGGAAAGATAGAAATAAAGGAAAGGAAAAAGGAAAAGGAAGTCTATTTTTCTTTTGGTATTCCAACATTCGAACAACAAGAGGTTCGACGGGTCAAGAAGCGAGCTGGATTGCGCTCCAATAGGTAAGGGTTCTCTCTTACTCTAGTTAGTCCTTGTCTAAGGGCCATTCAATGAGGTGGGAGTCTCAATAGCTGGGCTGAAAAAGAAACAAAGCAGATCAAATCCACATTTAGTGAAATTAGACCGCTTGTGGTCCTCTTGTTCTCAACCATGTACTAAGCAAATGATCATAGAAAATACGGCCCTCGAGTATGATGATTTTCAGAGTGTGTTAGTGCTGACATGGACTATTTTGTTCGGTCTGGAACACAGATGATCCGCTTGTGTGTTGTTGCTTGATTGAATGACATACAAATATGAAAAATCATGTGATATATATTTAACTGCTGTATTTACATAGGTTGGCGCATGATAATCATGTTATAGATATGATTATCCATGAATCAGAATGTTGCATGTAGTTTCATCATGCATGTAATATGAAAGAATACCATGCAATGGCATTCGCATTGTGCTATGCAGTCAGAGGGCATCGCGCGGAACGGGTGTGAGTGCATGGCATGAAAGAACACTGTTCGTGTTTAAATGGTGGTCTCGAAAAAGGGATGACGCTCCTGTAGTCACGGTTTGAATTACAGGTCGGGTATGTCAAGATGATAGACTCTGACAGTGATAGACAATTTCATGTGAAAGACTCATATTTTTTTGTTAGACACATGCGTCTAATCTGAAACCACAGTGTCAGGTGTACGGCTTCAGCATGAAACCCCGTAAAGCTGCTACCCAATAAAAGACACATGGCTTTTGAATAAAGTGATTTTTAGGAGACTGTCCAAGGAGTTGAAATATAAAAGAAAATTCTTTTTTTTTACAAATGAAGGTTTTTCATACATGACGTGTGCATGTGTGAGGGATTCAGTGAGGGCTCGGGACATTAGCATGACATGAGGGCATTCATACATAAATGCATATGTTTTGCTCAATGTGTTGATAAATGTTAAATTATGGCATTATCATAATTGTAGGAGTAGTCTTTTGTAGGTGAATCTTCATCAGCATTGCTCACCTTGTCGTGGGAATTATTTTATGTGTATTTATGTTCCACTATGATATAAACCATCTAAGGCCTTAATGGTAAAAGTATGGATTATATTTATTCTCGCTTTTTTGTAAAATTCGAAAATTATCTAGTTTTCTCATATGTAAGAGAAGATGTACTGAAATCATTTTGAATTTATTGACATTTTGACAAATTTTCCCATATTTTTATATTTACTTTTATTATGCTGAGGCTATCAGGATAACTTATAAAATCTTAGAAGAGATAGAGGTGCAGAAAATACCGCCAGAAAGGCTATTGCGTGTTTGGGTAGTAAGTTTTCTTAGGTCGATAGGTTTCCCGGTCGCTACAGAAGTTTCGGGTCCTCGCTTTCGAGATGTGGTTCCTTGTGTCATGACATGGTTCTCGTGCTACGCTGTCGTCGAGATCATGGTTTCTCCGGCCATGATGATAATATAGAGGTTTCCATGTCGCGACCGAGACTGTCACAACAAGAGGTCAGGTGTTGCACCCTTCGTGTTGCAATAGATTTCGCCTTTGCAAGTGGCTCTCCGTCGCACGTAGCATTTCAGTCGCGCACAGTTCGTTAAGGCCAAGAGTTTTCATGTCGCCGACAGATTATTTTAGTCGCGACAAAGTCAATCTTTTGGATGGGGTTTTGCGTCGTGACAGAGTTTTTCCTAGACATGGGATTTTAGGTCGCGACAAAGTATTTTCATGTCGTGAATCAGTGCCTTGGGGTAAAGGCCAAGAGAGCTTATACTGCCACAGAGGCACTGACGGTCACACCGCTCAAATCAGGTCGCGACAGGGCATACCTTACCTGCGACGTAGAGTTCCGTGATTACGAGGTCTTCCATGTTACAACATAGTGTCTTCTATGTCGCTTATTAGTAGTGCACCACGTCGCAACTGAAAGATAACGCACTAGCTAGACACTTTGCTTCACGCATTAAAAGCACGTCATAGTCATACAATGTAGAATATCCATCAATAGATCTGTGACTGTATCGCGAGCACAACAAGGTTAGTGCACCAAGTCGACGCCAAGATAACAGATATATCACAGAGATTTCTCTGTCACGACAGAATCTCTCATTGCGATGTACTCTTTACAAAGGGTAAAAAAAGGACCCCTGATTGGGGTGCTACTGCATCTAAAGCCCCAACCAGAAAAAGCCACTGCTCACAATATATATGTTCTGATGAGTGAAAGGATGATCCAAATCGTTAAAAGGTTAAAGTTTTTAGATCTAGAAACCCCAGGATTGACATTTTTTAACTTATGTATAAAATTTTTAGCTTGGAGTTTATTTTTTAACCCACATATGAAACTAAGATGAGTTTTATTACAAATCCAAGACATTGAAAATTTGAGTGCTTTAAAGATCAAGAAACCATAATTTTCTCTATTAAAAAAACAAGAAAATAAAGGGAATAAAAAAAGAAAACCAAAGAAAAGTAGAAAAGAACAACAAAATGAGTAGATGCTTTGAGAAGAAATAATTAACACGCTCATTGGGAAGAAAAAGTTCGGTTCTTTTATCACATCATATTTATGTGTGTACCCGTTGAAATAATGTAGTATATGAAAAAATTTCATATTAAGTATGTCCAATTCAAGTTAACATAATATGACTTAAATATATTTATTAATCACATAATCTACATAAATAAACTTATTCAATATGTAGTTATGGCTTTTAATTGCAAATTTTAACCAATCATATATACTCATGTGTTGTTAATTGATGTAATCATTAAAAATACTACTTTTTCTTTTCTTAAGAGAAAAATACTACTATTACTTAAGTAAAAAAAACACATATTTATGAAGCATCATTATTTTCATCGTCAAGATTAATACTAATCAAATGACAATTCTCTAATACTCATTGTAAAAATTAACTTAACTTCTAATATAGTATTTAGTAATAAGAGCAAAGTTTTTAACATAAGATTATTTTACCTATATCACCATATTGATTATCAGTAGAAATATGTCATATCTATCTATCCATATCTATGATTAAGACCCATATATTTTGAGGCTGAGACCCTTTGATTAGTACCCAAAAAGTGCTATTTTGAGCCCTATTCAAGATAGGTTTTGAGTGCTTTACACTCAATCATACTTAATTCAAGCCAATTGATGTGTGTCCACTTGGGCTTCACTAATTCCATTTCGAGATTGTTTTGATAGTTTTGTGTTTTGAGAACTTCAATCATTGCTTACTTTTTATTGGTGTTGATTAAGTAGAATCCGACATTCACTGATTTAGTACACAAAATATCAAGATTCATGAAGAATCAAGGCAAAGGATGAATGTTGAAGCAGAGGATGCAAGGGAGCAAAACAAGAAGGTGATAATCCTGTGATTTTCATGATGATTGTGGTTTTCTGCCTGACGCTTAAAATTTGCACCTAAAATTTCGCAATCCCATTTAATCAAATTTTTACCAGCCAGCCAACTTCATCGTGCTCATTTAAATTTTCCACTGCTATTCACAAAATTTTCTGTTAGTTAGCTATTATTTCATAAATAGCTGAATTGACCGCTGATAGCACTCCATTCGCTATCTCCAGAATTTCGCTAGGTTAGCTGTAAATTTATTAGTGATATTTTTAAATTTTCTATACTAATAAATTTGCATAGCGAAATCTCACTGTTTTAAAGATATTTGATCCAAACCACCATTTGATGTATTACCATTTTGGACCCTTTATGTACTGCCATATTTTGTATTTTTATTCACACTGGTCGACTTATATAAACCCCACCTCTTTGTAACCATAAGCAACTTTTCATTTAATACGTCTGCAAATTTTCATTTAAAGGTTCTATTTGCTCTCTCTCCTTTCTTTTCATTTTCATTTGCCAACACCTTCTTTAGATGGATAACCTCATGGGATGCTTGGTTGCTCATGCTCTGGAAGAGGAGTGGCTGCTAGCTTGGTTGGGGGTTTGCTGCAGCTGTCCTCATGCTTTGAATGTTACAGTAATGAAGATTTATGGTTCCCAGCTTCAAACTAGGTTTAACATTTAATGTCTGCTCCTTATCACATTTGTTATAAATAGGTTCAGTGGTATTTAATGGTAGATGCACCGACATTCTTAGATGTCATTTGATGAGCCATGGGAATGAGGTTAAATGCTACAGGCTCAAACTTGAATGCACCTGAATGTTTAGTACTGGGTTGACTCCAAATAGGAGTGGTTTCTAGGGTCAGCTCTATAGTTAAACAAAGATCCGGTTTTGGCTTTGACTATAGGTCATTTTCCACGCGAGGAAATAACCCGAGGACACCAGTACACTCACTCACATTAGTGACCCAAGCCTTCATGTTACCATTTCACACTTTCATTTAAGCTATTACAAATAACTGAACAACTAACCTCCCTGTTTTTAACAAAATCCGGTAAATCCAAACTAAAGCCTCACCAATTTTTCAAACACTTAATGCAACCACTCTGGGATGAAAACTCATCCCCGTGTTCGACTTAGATCATGGCATCGCAAAGTAGCCTTGACTACTTCGCAAAGAGGAGGAACTTAGAAACAATATCGTTGATTCCGCCACCTACCGGCACGACCAAATGGCGCTGTCGGGATGGTGCCAAACTACGTTTGATGAGTTGATGTGTACTTGTAATCCACATTACAAGTGTAGGTGACCTTGTAGTCCTTTTTGAATTTAGTGTGCAGGAACTACAAGTTTTTCACTACACATCAAGACTGTTTTGTTTCTTGCGTCATTATTAACTAACACCGACTTCTTTGGCAAGCTTTGCTGTGTTCTTTGTTCTGTTTCATTTTATTAATGTGTGTTTATGCAAAGATCGACGTAGGACATCGTGGATATTGCAAAGAGTGAGTGCATCAATTGATCAAGGTCATAATCATGTGATAAGGACTAAATGGATCCTCACTTCGAGGAATAGGAAGTCACAAACACCTCCTCTATGAATCAAACGGCATACAGATCCATTTAGGAACACATACACCCTCCTGCAGTTAGTGCCTCCACTATACTCATTGAGGATGGGCAAAGGAGACCTTCTACCTAGTGCCCCCTGCTCCCACATTTTATATGTATGGAGAATGAAAATCCATATTCACACATACGGGATTTCGAGGAGGCATGCAACTTAAGGAGGGTATAACTGACACGGATTTGCTGCCGAAAGCATTTCCACTGGGACATCCAAGGACAAGCTGTACTGGTCAATTCACCATATTTGATAACTGATGAAATTGCCGATCTTCGTTTCGAATTCTTTCAAGAAATCGCCAAAGGCCACAAAGACTACCGCTTGAAGAGACAGATCACACTCTTACCTCACCCTTTGACAATGGAGAAGTTTTACTGCTGGGAAAGATCAACAGACCATCATCGCACGCCTCACACCCCATTCGTTGATACATGATTAGTGAACCATTTTATGATGGTATGTCTCAAATGGCGAAGCAAACTTTGGAAACCATGTGTGGAGGTAACTGTGTAAACCATGAGGCCATGACTTTTTTTTGAACCATGTGGGTTTAAACCTCAAAGGCTGATGAACCTAATCTCATGGGAAGCTGAAAGATCAAAGCCTTCTGACCACTCCGAGGGTACTTATGCAAATTCTCCCAAGACAATGCAGATGAAAGCAAAATTAACACCACTTTGGACTCAAGCCTATGAGCTGTTTGAGAAGCCAGCACGAAATGCAAGCAAAGAAATGAGTTACCCGCATCTCATTCAAATTGTTTGATTATCGCACAAATAGTCATCCTTCCGTGAGCACCGTCAAGAGCATGCCCATGTCTCAAACTAAAATAAACCACTCCATAGATGCTCCATATGGCAACACCTATAACCCTAATTGGGAGAATTTATCCAAACCTGTCATGGAAGTTAAACCCCTACATGTCCCTCCGTGAGTACTAGTTAGCCAGTTCCACTTCAACACAACAACAAATTTACTCCAATATCTTCTCCTGCTGAGCAAAGATCCTGACTATAAAGTGGTAGGCACATTTGTAGAGAAGAACAAAGGTACTGAATGTCCGCATCAACTAAAAACTGGCTAGCTTGAGAGCTCACTAACAGAACCGACAATATGCACTCGAGATTTCTAAGGTTGTCCAACCAAATAGCTCATAGGTTTAGGCAATGTCTCTCTCAAACACAAGAATAAACAGAAGGAGTGCATAAATAGGCTCAACCAATGATCCGTATGAAAGAATTGATGCCGAAGTAGCGCAGTGGTACTTTACAAGCAGAAGAACTGGTGACCAAGAATTCCTAACTTAGCTAAATCAAATTTCACCAGACGACCACAAGAAGATCAATAAGAATAGAGGAAGAGGTGAAGAACAAGCAGCCCTCCATTCCCACGTGTCTCCCAAAAAAGAAAATTGCTAACCAAATGCAAATACTAGAGGTTTTTCGCGGCAAAGCACATTCTCCTTGACATGATCAAACAAGTCCCCACCTATGCGAAATTTTTGAAGGACTTATGCACTGTAAAAAGAGGGTTTAATGTAAACAAGAAGGCCTTTCTGACTGAGCAAGTGAGTGATATCATTGAGTGCAAGACTCCAGTGAAATATAAAGACCCTGGATAACTTACACCAGCACATCGAGGCATTAATGTGAGAAAGCACTGCTTAGATTCGGGGAGCTAGTGTGAACTCGTTGTCAGATTCCATGGCCAAGCAACTTGGCTCAGAATTTAAACCATGTCCATCACACTGTCACTGTCGACAGGTCTATTAAGATCATGGGACCATTGAGGACGGTTAATACAAGTGACGCATTCTACTACCCGACTTTCCTTTTCAGATTACTACAGTCTGGTGGCGTGGGAACCAATCATGGGCCCATCATATTGGGGAGACCATTCTTGGCTACTTTGAATGCCATAATAAACTGCCGGAATGGGGTTATGCAACTCACATTTGGGAATATGACCTTAGAACCTGAATATCTTTCATCCGAAAGTAAAAGACATATGCACTGAGGAAGCGACGACTGAAGAAGTCTGTATGATAGATGCAATTCTTGAAGAACAGGCTAACACAGCAGGTGCTAGATGTTTTAACCCCAGAGTTATCCGAAAGGCCTCAGAGAACAATACTCAGAACTCAATGTATGAGCTGGGATAGGCAATGGAGGAGAAAATAGAAATCCTACTATTAACTCGGTGACGAATCAAGGGAACCTCAATTAGCTAGAGCTCAAACCCTCCCGCTTGAGTTGAAGTATGCATTTCTAGAAGAAATGGCAATGTCCAGCTGTGATTTCATCATCATGATCACTTCAGAATAACCCGCCGCATCTTTCTCAAAAGAATGCGCACGGGTGGAAAATTTTTGATTTAAAAGGTATAAACCTAGCAATCTGCACCCATCATATTTACCTAGAAGAGGAGTCTAAGGCTGTTAGGCAGCCACAGCGAAGGCTGAACCCCCACTTGCAAGAAGTAGTTCGCATTGAAGTCCTGAAATTGCTCCAAGTCGTATCATTACCCCATTTCACAAGACTGGGTGGTCTTAACCTGGGTGCCTAAGAATGATGACAATCAGGAAAACAAAGGGTGAAGAATTGTCCACCGCCTCACTACCGCTGAGTGTGCATGATTATAGGAGGCTCAATGAGGTAACAAGAAAATATCACTCTCTGCCATTCATCGATCGCTCCTGAGAGTATTTTGAATCACTATTGTTGATGGGCATTCAGGGCTTCAAGATAGAGATTGCCCGCAGGATCAGAAAAGACCACTTTCACTTGTCCATTCGGTACATATTATAGATGATGCCTGGCCTTGCAACGCCTCAGCCCACTTTTCGAGACGTATGCTCAAGATGTTCAGCTATATGTGGTTTATAATGAAGCATACATGGATGACATCACCGTATATGGAGGCAATTTTGAAGAATGTCCACTTAACTGAGGCCATCTAAAGGTGAGTGAGGTGAACTCGGTGTTTAACTCGGGGAGAAGTGCCATTTTATATTAATCAAGGAATTGTATTAGTATTATTTCCAGCTAGAATAGTTGACAAAATAAAAAATTTAATTATTCTCCAAACTGCCCCCAACGAATGTAAAACAGCTAGGCAATTCTTTGTCATGCAAAGTTTCTATAGAAGATTCATAAAGCACCCTCAAGATTGCTAAACCCCTACAAGTTCCTAGAAAAAAGATGCTAAATTTATTTTGGGGAGAAAGAATGCCAGAGAATTTTGAAGAGCTGAAGTCCCATTTTTGACTATCAGACCAATAGTATGAGGACCCACTGAAGTTGCCTGAGGGCAGATGTGATATGATCAGCAGATTCTGAGCAAAGACTCGGCCAAAGAGAGGATGGGAAACATGGTCTATTATGCCAAGAAACCTTGAATGAAGCACAAAGGAATTATACTACTACAGAAGGAATTGTCAAGTGTATTCATGCTTTTTAGGACAAATTTCTCGAAAGATATTTGATCAGTCCAGATAGGTCATTTTTACGACCATTCCTCTTTGAAATATCTCCAACTGCCAAATGCCAAAGGTACCTATCCTATGGTTTTACTTCAGAGCTTAACTTGCAAATTAAAGACATGGGTAGAGAATGGTGTGGCGCATCATCTTTCAAGGTTAACAATAGCCCATGACACTCATAGTCACTGATCAATGATGAATTTCTCGAAGAACTCTCATGCATGAAAGCTCCCCAGATGTTTACACATAGCCAATTTCCTCGCCACGTGGAAATCCCATCGAGTGGGAGAACAAGATAAAAAGTATTTCTTGCGAAGATCCATTCTTTTTATTGGGAAGAGTTCCTTCTTATTCAAACACAGGCAGATCGATAATCAGAAGTGTGTGCCCGAGGAGGAACAAAGAGGGAATTCCGAGTCATTGCCACGAAAAGGTTTTCTGTGGTCACTTTGCCCTAAAAGACAGCAACAAGGTGTCGCAGCCTGGTTTCTACTGGCCTTCCTTGTTTAAGGAAGCACACCAAATGTGTCGAGTGTGTGATAGGTGCCAAAGACTCGGGAAGTTGTCTCACCGTCATATGATGCCCCTGAACCCAATTTTAGTGGTTGAGCTATTTGATGTTTGGGGCATCGATTTCATGGGAACTTTCCCCACATCTTATGGTAATACATACATTTTTAGCGGAGTGACTATGTGTTCAAGTGGTTGAAGCAATCCCCCAGAAACAAATGACCAGTGAGTGGTACTTAAATTCTTGAAAGCAAAATTATCTTTTCTAGGTTCGGTGCCAAAATATTGTTATGGAGGTTCACATTTCTCAGAATAAACCTTTGAAAACCTCATGGCTAAATATGGTGTGCAGGAAACACGTAGTGGCCACCCCTTACCATCCTCAAACAAGTGGTCAAGCTGGAACTCGCTAACGTGAGAGACAAGACCATTCCGATGAAGATGGTAAATAGCAATGCAAAGACTGTCCATCAAACTGCTGATTCACTCGCCTACGGCACACTTTTCAAGACAACTTTGAATGTCCCTCTCTTATCGGTCAGGGTCTATGGTAAAGCCGTGTCACCTTCCAAAGGAGATCGAATATAAGGTATGGTGGGTAATCAAAAAGTCGAACATGGATCTTGCCAGGTTTGAAATAAGAGATTCTCGATCTCTAATGAGCTGGAAGAAATAATGTGAATGAGCCACTTAATTCAAGATTGCAAATGAAAGATCAAAAAATATAATAGATCGATTATAACTGGAAGAATTTCACGAGGGGGACTAAGTCCTCCCGTATGACTCCAACCCATCTATTTTCTAGTAAGCTCAAGTCGCTGGATGACGTGTCCATTCATTGTTCAAACGCAAGATACCCTAATGGTTCAAAAACTGGACCTACTCGATCCAAATGATGATAGGGTGATCAGAATCAATGGACAAAGGGTGAAACCCTATGTTGTGCGTACAGATCGTCAGGAGGAAATTCCCTCCTGGGCTGACCCTCCCGAGTCCTACAACACATCAAAGCCTAAGGGTGGCTAATGCTTGTCTCCAACACCGCTCTCATTGTTTAGCTCGATTAAATCTTCCTTCTCGCTTAAAATTTGTGGTTGCAATCGAGTTTGACATTTGGATTTTTGTTGACAAAATAAGAAGAATACCCTAACAAATGGAAATGCCCTTCCAAATGCACATTATGTTTAAGGTGGTAATACCCCATCCATTGCTTTGCATTCCATGCAAGTGTTAAAAGCAATTTTCATATTATCAAATTTCGCTTTATCGCCATACGTATCCTAGCGGCACTTCATTTTTCATTAACTTTTTAAATCACTTTTGTATCTTCATTTTGTGTATCTTCTCTTGCCTTTATTTTGAAAAATCGAAGCCCTGTATGTTACCTAAATGATAGGACAATTCCATGCATGATTTAGTTTTTGGTCAATTGAGATTTCAAAGATAGTCAACTCAACATCCCCTTAGCTAATTCACACATCGCACACTGCCATTGTACTAATAGGTTATGGGTTATATACCTTCTTTCCACTTTGCAAAGCCTACTTTAAATTTGTCGACGACCAGATAATAGGCTCAGAAGACGGCGAGAATGAAGACCAATGAAGTCTTCCAAAAAAGAAAAGAAGCACAGTACAAAGCCGTGGCACTTCGCCTTGAAACCCAACACCTGGGCCCGAGGGGTATATGGCGAAAGCCTTAAAGCCCTAAGGCCCTAAACCTTCACCGGCCGGGAGTCACCGACTTAGTGTTCGCATGGGTGGACGGGCAGAGTTTAGCGTGTCAGGTGCTTAATTCCTCGAATTCATTCGAGTCCTGGACAGCTCACAGAGTTTGTGGTCAAGGATCCTTTCTGGCTTGATGCCCTAAACCTGAATTGGCTGGGAGTCACCCAGGACCCCCGCTACACGCATCTCAGAAGTCGGCTTTTAAAGATTGCACCCTACATAGCAATCAAGGAAGAAATAAGAGCGTAGCTAACCCTATTTAGAAGGACAACGCTTTAAGGCCATGGCAGAGCTAGGTCAGAGGGAATAACTTTGCAATTCTATTTTGCCTAAACCGTTACTATAGAACAATTAGATTTTGGTGGAAATTCAAAGGATTTCCTTGAAAATGGAATTGTCCTAAAACTTATTCTTATATGGTTTTTGTTCTCTCATGCCTGCCATATTGTGGTAAATTATTCTCAAGTAAAGGTAGTTAATCCGTATACACTTTTTGACCCAAATAGTTCCTCTTTTTGTAAAAGCACAAAGATGCATCCCATTTTTATTTTATCAAGTATGGGACTAGCAATGTCTGGCTGGGGGTGATTAGTACCCAAAAGTGCTGCCTTGAGCCCCTATTCAAGATAGTTTTGAGTGCTTTTTTGCAAGACTAATCATATCAAATTAAGCCAATTGATGTGTGTCCACTTAGTTTCAGCCAATTCCATTTCGAGATTGTTTTGATAGTTTTATGTTTTTGAGAATCCCAATCGCAGTTTCTTAGCTTCTTATTGGTGTTGATCGCGAGAATCCTCATGACGCACCGTCGGTGCTTACGAAATATCAAGATTCGTTGAAGAATCAAGGCAAAGTGATGAATAAGAAGCGCAGAGGTTGTAAAGGAGCAAAACAAAGAGGCAGAGCAATCCCGTGATTTTCGCTATGATTGCGAAAATTTCACGATTGCTAAAATTCTCGCCGGGATTGCTAAAAATGCAATCATATGTAAAAATTTCAATCCTATGCAATGGAATTTCGCTATATTAGCAAAAATTTCGCAAATTTATAAATAAATTTACCGTGCCTAGCAAAATTTTTCCACTCGCTATTCATGTAACAGAGTTAGCTGCCTTCGCTTAGCTAGCGAACACCGCCGATAGCTTAAATTTCCATTTTCGCTATCTTCGTAATTTCCTCGCTTAAAGCTAGCGAAATTTCGCTAGCATAGCGAAATTTCCTGCATAGCGAAATCTCGTACTCGTGTTTTTGCATACTTGATCCCAAACGACCACGTTTTTTGATGTATTACCATTTCACTTGCGTAATTTCATATTTTAGGTATTTTTATTTTCACACTTGGGTTGACTATATAACCCCCCACCTCTTTGTAACCCTAAGCAACTTTTCATTTAATACAGTTTTCCCGCAACTTTCATTTTAGGGTTCTATTTGCTCTCTTTTCTCTCCTCTTTCTTTCATTTTCTCGGCTGCCAAACACCCCCCTTTAGGATGACAACTCAAGGGATGCTTGGCTAAGCCTCATAGCCTTGAAGAGGAGGGCTATAGCTTGGTTTGGAATGCAGGTTGTCCTCATGCTTTGAATGTTACGTTGTACAACATTTATGGTTCCCAACTTTCAAACTAGGGTTTAATGCCATTCAATGTCTTTTCCTTCGTCAATACTTCGCTATGCTTAGGTTCAGTAATCTTAATGGTGTGATGCACTCGACATTCTTTAGATGTCATTTATGAGCCATGGAATGAGGTTAAATGCTAAGGTTTCAAACTGAATGGGACTTTGAATGTTTAGTACTTGCTGACTCAAATAGAGTGGTTTCAGGTTAGGCTTTTATAGCTAAATGTAGATCCGCTTTACTTAACATAGGTCATTTGCCCTAATGCGCAGAAAGAAAACCTCGAGACAATCGTAATACCCCATGTTGTCAAGCTAGTGACCCAAGCCCGCAAGGTTGGCTTCATTTCACACTTCTCATTTAAGCCATTACGCCAACTGTTGAACAACCAACCTCCCCGTTTAACAACCAAAATCCAAACTAAAGCCTCACCAATTTTCAAACACTAATGCAAATCATTCGTGGGATGAAAACCCATCCCCGTGTTCGACCCTAGACCGCTATAACGCTAAGAGCTTCGACTACGGGCAAAGAGGAGGAACTTTTAGAAACAAATATTGTTGATTTCGCTCACCCTACCGTGGCACGAATCACCCTTCTTTTATTTTAAACTACCATATTTATGATCTTCTGCATGTAGCTAGAAAATGGTATCTTATGAATTATGAGAATGAATTTGCCAAGTCAATGATCATATGTTTCCTATCTCATTTTCCAGTTATTACAAGAAATATGTGGAACTCTTTTTTCTATTCTTCACCATGTACATTAAAAATTAATGACTATTTGTTATGACAGTGATTCAAGAGATGCTACATCAACTGGTGAGACATTGTCATAAGTGTAGCAGTTAACTCTTTTATGATGTGTAGTGTGTAGAGTTAATAGGTGTACGAAGTAAGAAGATAAGAAAGATTATGCACAGACACACATATGAAAGGGGCAGGGATTGGTTACGCAATTTGGTAATTGCCTACGTCTACGGGGCTGAGTCTAGATGTAAGGTGTTTTACTATATATCAATTAGGTTACACGTTGGACTTGAGTGAGATAAGGCTCCCCCTTTCTCGCAGTCGTCTTCTCCTAACTATCCCATAGATAAGCATTGAAATAAGCTCTCCTTATTTCCCATACACATCTGGGTTCATTAGTGCCCAATCACTTCATCCCAAGTGGAGTAAGCATACTACTCACCATCAAGGTTTCATGTAGTACCCGCAGTTGCTCTTTCTACAAAACAACTCCTCTACACATCCTCCTTTGTGTGCTTAATTAATAATCTCCAAATGTCTCTACTGCCCCTTTTTAAGCACAAAGTTGAGAATCTTTATTTTGGAAAAATCTACATTTTTCCAAAACCATTTTATATGCTTGCCACCACTGGTTGATAATCCCTCCTTATTCATGGAGCATAATATTTTCTTTTCCAACTAGGCTTCTACAGATAAGATCTTCTATAACTAAGATTTTTGTTGATTCAAAATATGCATAATATTCCTTTTATATTTCCTTGCTCAATACGTAGAGGATAAACCAAATTTTCTTGCTTGATTGGTATAGAACCTTTCCAATGCACTTGGGGTCTAACTAAGGTAAGGTTCACCTTTCCTTATGTTTTGTCAATAGGTGAAGGATCCCGACCCGGATTAACCTCATGAACCCGAGGGGACCTCCCGGCACTCCAATGGATATAAAACTTTCCTCAAAATCACAACAAAAATCCATGGAGTTTAACCCTTTACAATCCTTAACATATTATCTTTAGAAAATAAATGCTTTAAGCCTAAGGATAATTTTTTCTTTTCTTTTTTTTTTTACACTTGGATTTTTCAGAAAAATTACAGAGTTTCCTCTTATTTTCGACTCTCAAATTTACAAAACCCGCGAAACATTTAAAACACTTCTAATCTTCAATCCTCAACTTCAACTTCCGCTTTAGGACTCCTCGTCCACAACCCAATCAAACACAATATATACACATATACATTTATTCAATTTCTAAATCATCAAAACATTCAAACTTTCTTCAATCTACTTATTTTTACTATAAGGCTGGGCTTGAGCCGAATTGGGCCGACCGCCCACTTACCTCGGCCCAATCGAGGATCAAAGCCCACGAGTTCCTTTTCAAAATATATACATATATACCTATATACATATACAAAATATTCAATATATACAATATGCAAAATTTATATACAATGAAATTACAATCGTCGTCTCCTCAATGGCTCGACCACACGCACAGAGGTACTTTACCTGATTTTGACTGCCTTCGGTCCTCGAAAATGTTTTTGAAACATACGAAAAAGAATTATTTAAAGAGCCTGTGCTGAGTGTACATTTTCATCAAGATAACATTTTCAAGATATATCAAAGTAATACATACTTATACAATTAAAATCAATTTATGCCTTAAACTTTTTTTTTCTTTCTTTCTTTCTTTTTTTTCCGATGGAAACCCTGTGATAAACACACAATGGGCTTCTGGCAATCGACTTGAGGGAGCTACCTGCCCAATCATAACCACTACGCCGCAGAAACTCACGCTTTGCATAGGTTCCACCATAGCACTATCAATGCAAGGATATTACTCTAACACCTATTTCCTCCCTCAGTTAGTAACCTATAACTTACCCCAAATCCTTACACGCTTAAGGTACTTACTTATATCACCATAATACTATATGGGGTTGGGTACCATCAAAAAACCTTTTCAAAATACATTTCTAAATTCATTAAATCCTTATTTTATCATTTATACATTTATGCATTCTCTTTACACATTTTTAAACATTCATAATGCCTTAACATATGCATACATATATAATTTAATATAAATATATATATATATATAGTATATATATATATATATATAGGTATATATATATATATATATATATATATATATTGAGTAAGATAAACATGTACATTAAACTTTTCATTTACATTCAAAATCGCTCACTTTAAAACTCACTTAAATATCATTTCTACACTCACAGCTCACCGCTAATCCCGCCGCTTCCTCGACCTTCGCTTTCTCTGGCCCGATAGTCCTTTTCACCTTTTTTCAAGAAAAACCACACCACACATTAACCATAATTCCATTTAATCCACCATACACACTCATTCCATATTCTTATTCCTCTATGAATCTATTTTACTTAGGAATTGGAATCAATCCAATCGGATCATCCCACCAAAGTTATGGCATTCTCTATGCCAACTAGTCAATTTATTGATTACACTAGGATGCTTTATTACTCCTATTTTTCCAGGGTCTTAACTTCATGTTTAATGCTATCTCTTTGTACTATTTTAAAGCTAAGGTGCTAAGGGTTCTTATCCAATTGGAATCACCCAAATCGAGTATCAAACTCGAAAGCTACGTCCTAAACACCCGACTACTCTATGTTCAAAATCAAAACTGTATTTGGGCTCAGATACATGGCCCTACCTTGGAGTAAATTTGTAGGCCACCTAGAATCATAATTGACATGTCTGGTTTCTGGATGTTTGGTTTTCCTTGAATTCTGTAGTTTACTATCCACTTGAATCACTCAAATCGGATAAGAAATGAGCAAGTTATGGCTAAAATACGAAAACTGGTCGAAATAGAAAAACATAGCATTTCCTGTACCGAGACAGTCCCTTGAATTTTTGCCCAGAATGTGTGTTTTTCTTCCATTTTTTCCATATGTTGATACCAAAATCAACTCAATACTCCATATACACTTCAAAACCATTTCATTTTCATCTTGACATCTCTTTTCTATTCAAATCCTCTTTCACTACTTATCTTCTTTCAAAACCTTTCCATGAATTCTCCTAATATCATTCTAATATAAGGTTATGACCTATACTCAACCCAATATAGATGATTAGTTAATGCTCTAAACCCTAACTCAATTACTTCCTCAATTTACCCATGAATCCAACTTAAAAGAGAGGATTCCATAACTATCATGTACCATATGGGTTTTACCACCCTATTTTCAATAAATCTTTGATTAGGATGAAATCCTAACAAGCCCTAGGTTTGGGGACAACTAATAACCATGCTATTGTATGGAAATTCATACAAGAATTCATAGTTCCATACCTTTTTGGAGCTTGGCTTTTCTTCTTCTTCTCTTCCTCTTCCTCTTCTTCTCTCTTTTCCTCTTCTCTTCTCTTCCTCTACTAGGCTCTCTCTATTCGGGAGACCAAATTTGGTCTTCCTCTATCCATGCTTGTTAAGGCCACAAGAGCCAAGTCAAAATCTTACTTTTTTTCTTTTTAACTTTCTCCTTTTGCATCTTAGTCCCCCATTTCTCTCCTATTTCTATTCCAACTTTCTCTAATTGCCTCAATCTCATAACTTTCCTATTTACATTTCCTTTTAAACATTTCATATATTAAACCCTCAGTCTTTCCCTTTTATATTCATTTCAGGGTCCCCCGGTAAATTACTTTATTTACCTGCTTTATTATTAATTCCGGGTCTTTCGTTTTATTTCCTTAAAATTCCTATTTAGCTTTTAATATACCCTACACAAGTCCGAAAATCATAGTGGTATATTTTTGGTGTTACAATCCTCCTCTCTTATAAGAATTTCTATTCTAAATTAAACATTGGTACCTACATCAAAGAGACGCGATAATGCCTCTTCATCTCTAGCTTCCCATGCTCCCATGTAGCCTCTATCGTATGACTTCCTCCACAATACTCACAATGGAATAGTTCATTACGTTTAACTTGCTCTCTACTTACGAGGATCTGCACCGGGTTCCTCTTCAGATGTCACCCTCATGTATTTCCACCGCTAAGCTCACAATACAAGTGAAGGGTCCGCATACTGCGGAGCATGTAAAATACAAAACGTCATGAATGCGATCGAGGTCAGATGGCAACTCCAATTGATATGCCACCTCTCCAATCCTCTCAACAATCTTGTATGGCCCAATATATCATGGACTCAGCTTTCCACGTTTCCCAAATCTTAGTACGCCCTTCCATGGGGAAATCCTTAAAAATACCATATCCCCTACCTCGAACTCTAGTCCCTACTTCGCGATTGTCCATAACTTTTCATTTGGCCTCAGGTAATTTTCAATTTATCCCTTATAACTTTGATCTTATCACAAGTCATTCAACAATTTCCTACCTACTAATTTCCTTTCTTTCACCTACCTCATTCTAATGTGACTGAGTTCAACATTCATTCATAAAAGAGCCCCTATAAGGGGTCATACCTAATACTTGCCTCGATGAATCATATTGTATGCAACCCATCGTGGCAGACGGGGTGTCCCAACTCCCTCTAAACTCCATAACACATGCCCTAAGCATATCCCTCTAAAGTCCTGTGATAGTCCTCCCTGTGATTGGCCATCCGTCTGGATGAAAAGCCGATCGAAGTGCACTTAGTGCCAAGGGCATTCTCAGAACTAGCCAAAACCTGAAACCTAGATCTCTCGTCTGAACAATGGAAACTGGCATACCATGCAGTTTGATAATCTCTTTAACATATAATCAAATAACTTATCCAATGGAATCAATATTCCCGATAGGTAGGAAATGGGCTAATTTCTCGCAATTCCTCGTCTACAATCACCTATATCGTATCATGGCTACTCCAAGCAATGTGGAAGTCCTACCACAAAATCTATGCTGATTCTCTCTCCCATTTCCACCGAGGGATCGGAGGACTGTAATAACCCTCGCAGCTTCGATGTCTCGGCCACTGGGCGACATGTGAGACACATCTCGGAGACCGAACTCTCGCAATATCCCTCTTCATACCCTTCCACCGCAGTTCCTTTAGTGTATGATACATCTGCGGCTTCCCGATGCATAGCATAAGCGAGGAACGGGCCTCCATAATCTCTCTCCTCACATCACCTACTATCCCGCACACACAACCTCTGGGTCCCATGACCACTGCACTCATCCTCTTTTCTTTCTAATGACAATCCCCTGCCTGTGACTCTACTTCCACTCCTCTCAACTTCAATTATCCTGTGGATCTGAATCAAGCTCTAATCTCGTTTCCATCAACATGTGACGACATGAAGTGTGGCTAACAGCTACCCTGAATCACGGCCTGGGGCCTCACACCCAAGGACTCTCAATTCTATGAGTCGAGGAAGATGCATCGGCCCTCGCGATAGGGAACCCGCCGGTTCTACATTAAGAGCACCGCTACCACGCTCACCTTTCCAGATGATATTCAATGGTACATTCATAATCCTTGATCAGCCAATCCATCTCTATCTCATGCTCTCGGGCTTCCTTCCTGCAAACAGATAATGCAAGCTCTATGATCCATAAAATCCTCTTACAGTGGCACCCATATAAGTACGCCTCCATATCCAAGGAAAATACTACTACCAAGCAAATTCGTCTGCAGGATAATTCCTGCTCATGCTTCTTCAATCGCCTCTAGAGCCATGCAATCACCTTGTCATTCCGCATTAATACACAACCCAGCCTCGCCTCAGAGGCATCACAATAAAGACCGCAAAGCCATCCCGCCCCGACATGGAAGTGTGGCACCGGAGCCGAGGTCAAATCTCTTTTCTGGGCCATCGAAACTCGCCGACAAGCCTCCGACCATAAAAACTAGGCTCCTCTTCCTTGTCAATCTATTCAAAGGTGCGCGATTCGAGAATCCTCAACGAACTTACCAGAATACTTCACAAACCTGCAAAACTCCTTATCTCCCTCAGAATAATTCGTAGGAGGTTTCCAATCCAATATGAAGTCACCTTTGCTGATCCACTCCGAGACCCCCCTCCGCGTAAAACTATGTGTCCTAAAAAAAGCCGACACAAATGGAGCCAAATCGACAATTTACTAAGCTAAGAATAGCAACCGGCGTTCCCGCAGAATGTTTGCGTAATTATCCTCAAGTGTCAGATGTTCTTCCACGCCCTAATAGACGCGATCGTCAATAAACACGATCACAAACCGACGGCAAGGCTCGAAAATCCAGCCATGAGATCCATAAAGCGCTAGGGCATTCGTAAGTCCAAATGGTACGACTAGAAACTCAAAATGCCCGCATCGTGTTCTCAATGTCGCTCGAAACATCCTCTCATCACGAACTCAACTGATGATACCGACCTCAAATCAATCTCGAGAATACCTTTAGCTCCTCGTGAATCGATCAAAGAGAGATCATCAATCCTAAGAGGATATCGATTACGATTGCTACCTTATTCAACTCTCTATAATCAATACATAATCGCATGCTTCCGCCCTTTTCTTCATAAATAAAACCGTGCTCCCCAAGGAGACTGCTCTGGTTCGACGAACCCTTTGTCAATTACTTTCCTTCCATCCGCACCTTAAGTTCTTCAATTTCGTTAGGCCATCCTCGTAAGGCACTCTTCCAAGCCTGGCCCCCAAGGGCTAACTCGATCTCGAAAAATCAATCTCTATCCGGGGTAATCCGAAGATCATCCTGAAACACATCCGAAAATTCTTTGACTACCGGAATGTCTTCCAGTCTCATATCATTATCTCTCACCTCCACTGCATAGGCTAGATACCCCGGATATGACTTTCGAAGCATCTTCCCAGCCATCTTCCCAGAGATTACTTTTTGTGGGGAAAGTGAAGAAACGACGCAAAGAAGCAAAGATCCTGAATCATTAACTAAGGTCAATTTTAAGGACTAAATTTTCTTGGCTGGGGAGAGTTAACGCCCCAAAATAATCTTCTAGAAATTTTTTTTTTATATATATAATTTTTTATATATTCGAGTATAATTGAGCCAACTCGTATTTTCTAAAATTTTTAAATGAATATTGGTTAAATTATTATATGCTAAACTAAATGCAAATATTAAATGCTAAATGAGAAATTAATTGAAATCGAAAATAAACCCAAGTGAAAAAGGGCAAAATTGGAATTGTGAAATAAGGACGAAGGGTCATAAGTTAGAAAGAAGAAATGTCTAAGTGTCATTAATGAGAATTTAAATGCAAATAGAGACAACATCGGGCAAGCTAGCAATTTGCGTAACTTAAACCCAAAAATGGATTTTTAAAGAAGCAGTCAACAAGGCCTTATGTGACATGGGATATTTAAGACCAAAAGTGGTCTTAGGTTTCTTATTTTGAGAAAACTGGTTTGAGAGAGAGGAAGGAGAGCTAAGGCTTTCAAAGTGAGGAGGTTGCATTCTTACCCATTAAAGCAAGAGTTTAAGAGGATCAAGCTGAAGAAGAAATTTTAAGTATCAAGATTGAAAGGATTTAAGGTAAGAAAACCAAACCCTAACCCTTTCTACTCTTGTGTTCAGTTTAATAAAACCCCAAATGTGGTATAAAAGTGTTCTTGGATGGTTTTAGTTCAGTTTGAGATTGTTTTTCATTGTTTAGATTGGTTTGGATTGGTTTGGATGAGTGTTTGTAAAAAAGGGAAAATGTTGGGTTTTCAAAGGAAATGCTATCAAAATTTTATCAAGACCCCTGTTCTTGTTTTGGCTATAGATTAAGTTATAATAATCCAAATGAAGTGATTCAAATTGGTAAAGACCCATAAGAGATAGGTCTACTAATGTATAGAAGGGACCAGGAGCAATATGTAGCTCTAAGGCTCCCAAATACGGGCTTAAAGGTGAGATTGGGTAGCTCTACTTGATTATGCCTGCTTTAGGTATTGTTATAAGAAATGGCCATAAGTCGAGTTTCACTCATACAAATCTGAGTAATTCAAAAATATGGGTAAAATATACTTAGGGAATAATTTACTTTGAAGGAAGTGTATGCAAATTGAAACCTAAAGAACCTGCAAATTTTTCAAAGTGGATTCATGTGTAAGAGCAGCCTCCGATCTCCTCGCTTTTGCAATCGAGTAGCTTGGATGTAAAATGCACAATCTCAGGTTTTTGGTTATCCAAATTGGATGATTCCAGTTGCAATTGAGTAGAAGGAACTATTACCAATTTATGGAGTTAAGACCCCTAAAATTGGGAATAACAGTAGGTAACCGAGTGAACTGGGCATACTGACAGTTTGGCATTAAAATGTCGTAACTTGAGTTTGGGTGATCCAAATAAGATGATTCCAATTCCTACTAAAAATAGACTCATAGAGCTAAAATTTTCTTGAATGAAGCATGGGAAAATTATAGCTCATAATGACCACCTAAAATTTACAAGTGAAGAGTGTCAGTGGAGCATAAACCACTGACTTGAAAACTCCTATAATAACCTACTAATATGTGATTGTCATTGTATTTGAATAGGAGCTAACAAGGAGGACAACCCGCATTGAAGTCGAGATTCCGAATATCATAATCAAAGCGACGATTTTGGTTTGTTCTATCTTCTCCTATTCTCGTTTCAAGATTTGAACTATTTGTTCTAAATGCATAAGAAAAACATATTGAATTGTTTTAATTGATTTGAAGAAATTGATTGTGAAATGTTTGCAAATGAAAATTGCATGAGTATTGAAAATGAGCTTGGATTTATACAAATGTACACATTATCTACTTGTATGTAACTATAAAGATTTGGAAACGCCCTTAATTGAATCTTATAGATTGAATTAATGTGAAGGATAGATTCTTTCTGATGATTGAAGCCGATCACCTATGACGATTGTATTGATGTGTCACTCCGATCAACTACCCAGCGGGACAGTATCGGTAGTGTTCACTAATTGATTTTTAATAACCAGTCAACAACCCAACGGGACTGTACTGTGTTATAAAATAGTTTTTATCTGCTGACCCAGCAGGACGATCTTAGTGATTCAAATATCTATGCTCAGAACATAGGTTAAATTTATTAAAGAAATGAAATAAATTGAATTGATTTGAATTGGCTAATTAGGTGAAAAGCATGATTATGAATTGAAATGAAAAATATGCAAATACGCGGATTTGATTATCAATGACTTATTGTATATGGAAGTGTATATTGAGATTTGATCAATGAACCATAAATGATTGTATATGAAATAAGTATATGTATTGTATTGACATTGATCATCCAAAAAGATCTGAAAGTTTGTTTAGTAAAACCACATGATTAAAGCGAAACCAGAATGGGTGTATAGAACCACTAAGCATGAAATATAGCGTGAATTTATCGTTGATATGACAATGATACGCGTGAGTCATGAAGGGGAGAAGTATGTTCTAACATATGCATTCCCCATTATCTCTTACTGAACATTGATATTTTTGTAAAGTAATTTCAACTCTGAATATCTATTTTGTAAATCTGTTTTGAAGACATTAATACGCGCATAGTAGTGTACTTTTGCATGAATGAAATGAAATGGGCTTACCCTTTAAGCGCTTACGCATATTTAGAAAAGGATTTTATGTCAAGCGAAGTGCTTCTGCGTTATTTGTCTGTCAATGATTTTGATAAGGTGATTGAGTGACATTAGAGCAGCGGTTTCGATTCGGACCTGCAGCAGGTGAGGCGAAGGAAAGGGGTGCTCTGAAATATAACAAAGTCCGAGAATTTTATGTAGTGACACGAGTTTGTGAATCATAAAGGGGTATTTGCAACAATGTTTTCTATGTCGCGACAATATCGTAGCCTCATAGTAGACTTTTGTTACTCGAAGATATTAATTATGTGACATACAGATATCACACTTTGTCTAAAATATCGCGACTCAATAACCTGGCTTGAGAGAGAGTGCAGAGAGACTAGGCGGCTTTGTCGAGACAAAGGAAAATTGTGTCACGACAGAATTCACACTTTCATTCAAATTTTCATCTTTTTAAACTTTTGAGCCTTTTTAACCATATTAGTACACCAAACAGCATTCAATACATTCCAATCAATCAAATCATGCTTGTGAATACTATTTCAACATAGTAAGCCCCTCAATTCAGGTATGTACAATCAAGTTTAGTTCTCTTAATTCAGCAAACATCGACAATTAATTCATAAGGCTAAGTAAAACACCATGAAGGCTAAATATAAATTTCTCACAAGATTGTTGAGCATGCTTTTCTTCTTCAATATGTATAATCTCATTCATTGCATCATAGCTGCCCTTTGACAATAAATCCACTTAATGATTAGCTTTCATGACCTAAAAAACAGGAAAATCAACTAATATAAAAAAAATTAAAATTAAAATCAAAACGAACACAGAACGCAAAATCAAACTATCGTGGAAATAAAAATTTCTTGGGTTTCCTCCAGAAATTACCTATAGTTTATGTCACTTTGTTAGACATGTTTGTATCTTTGTCTTTTCAACATTTCTCTATCACTCCTAAGTGTTATAGTCATACAGTTCTTGGGATTCTTCTTTGTGTCTCTAGGGAATGCTTCTCTGGACTGGCTATGCAAAGTTTGGGCTAGCTGCCCTACTTGAGTTTCAAGGTTCTTTTGAGAGGCATTTGTGTTAGTTTGGAAAACAGTGGTATTTTCTTGAAATACAGAAATTTTATCAAATTTTGTTCATGCTTGTTCAAGATCCTATTGTTTTTTTCCATATACCCCAAAAGTTGTGTCCTCTTCTAGAATCCTTGATTTGATCCTTGGAACCCTGGTATAGCATAATTCTGCTGGAAATTCTACACTGGTCTTTGACCCCGCTGCATTCCACCTCCATATGACAGGTTTTCATGGTTCCTTAAAGCAGATGTGTAGTGGGTTGAAAGATTCTTGTTTAGCTTGAAGTTATAGCTCCTGTTACTATTTAGGTACTGAACTTCCTCCACTTCATAAGGACCTTCATGATCAAGTCCTTTTTTAGCTTCATTTTTCTTCTCATTACTTTCCACAATCCCCACTTCAATGGCTAAATGATTTCTTCTTTCCTGGTTGTTGAGTCTATTCATGATCACATCCAGTTTGTCTTCAATTGCAGTCATCATATTAAGCTCAATCACACCTCCTCTCAATCTACCACTACTCCCTTAAGCTTCAGATAGAGCTCTGTAGTTGTTTTTTGCCAACTCCTCAATCAACTGTCCCTTTTGAGGTGTAGTTCATGGCATGGTAGAATATATCCATTTGAGTCATCTTCTCTATGTCATGCATTAGGCACCTTCTTAGTAACTGCTTGTACCTCCCCCAAGCATTGTAAAGAAACCCATCTTCTTTCTGCTTGAAAGCATTGATTTCTCCCCTCCTCTCTAAAGTGAGAGTAGGAGGGAAGAATCTATTGAGATATGCCTCTACCAAATCCTCCCATGTGTTAACTGATCCATATGGCAGGGACTCAAACCAACTAGCTGCTATATCCCTCAGTTAAAATGGGAACAACTGTAACTTGATAACATCTGGATTGACCCCATTTAGCTTGACAATGTTAGCCATCCTCAAGAATCTTCCTAAATTCTCATTGGGATCATCACTGGAGTGCCTAGTGAACTAATGTTGTTGAACCATGGTGATGAGTGCAAGCTTCAACTCAAAGTTGTTTGCTTCTATTGTAGGTTGCTTGATAGAAAAGTACTCAACCCTAATGATAGGTCTCCATAAGTCCTCCATTGTTCTCTACCTTTGAGGTCTTTCTACTACTACTATAGTTGGTATATTCTTATTGGTCTCTTCTTGCTCTGCCATGATTGTCATTTCTGCTACTCTAACCTTCTTTAAATTTCTCAGTGTTCTCTCTAGTTCAATGTCCAGTGGTAGCAGTTCAGCTTCTAGCCTTCTGTGCATGTAAGAAGTGCCTGAAATAATGATACACTAAAATCAAAGTGAGATTAGTAGATAACTTGAATATATCATGATTAGCTCAATAAAAAGATAAGTAGTTGAATACTACCCAAATAGTGTTGTTTCATACTCTTAAAACTCTGGGTTTTGAGCACTTTTTGCGTAGTAATTAGCCAAATTGACCCAATTGGCACGTTAATGACATAGCAATGCTTCTGATCAATTTTATAGCAGTTTTTTTAGTTTTCACATGCTATAAATATTGAAGATAGGGATGTGATTCGCAGTTGATTCAGCAGAGGTTAGAGAATTGGTGTTCGGAATAAAAAATATTTATATACATATACTTCTACTACCTTTTAACATAATATCGCAGTGATATGGGGCTCTGTGCTCGAACACTGAATGGGTTTTCGCACAAATGATTTATAGTTAAGCTCAAATTGGTGTATTTGGTTTGGATTCTGGGCTTTTGTAAAAACAGTGAGGGTTGGTGATTTGCAAACTGAAAATAAACTAAAGTAAAATATGAAAAAGAACTCCTTAAAGCATTGGGCTACTGAGGTTGAGGTCCTAAGGTAAATGAGATGTTCTCAGTTCTTTTCCTCGTGTTAGGGAGGATGACCTATAGTCAATTCCCGAACCGGATTTTTGTTTAGCTATAAAAACTTAACCCTAATAATTTTTCCTTTTGAAATATAGCATTTAATGAACATAAATGCTCCCGGACAGTAAGAACACATTCCCTAAATCTACCCTACAGTAACTAATAAAAGGCAACTAATGAATCTCAGTGGATCTAGCAATAAGCATCCACTGAACCCTAAAAGCTTGTCAATTACAAGTTAATCAAGGTACATTTAAGAGGTTTAAACCTAGAGTGAGAGATGGAAACATAAATGATCATAAATGTTAGCATTAAAAGCAAGAGAACCAACATTTTACCTCAAAACCGTTGCCTAGTAGCCCTCCTCTTCAAGGATGGAGGGGGTTTAGCCAACCATCCCTTGAGTTGTCATCCTCAAGGGGTGTTTGGTAGCCGAGAAAATGAAAGAAAAGCAAAGAAAATGAGGGAAAGAAAAAGTAGCGGGAAAACTCCCGCCCAAAAGCTCTTATATCTAACAAAGAAAAAATGAGAGAATGTCTCTACGAGATTTTATTTGAGCTTATATAGTGCTCAAATAAGAAAAAATACACAAATACCCTCAATACCCATGATACATGAAGGGCAAAATTGGAAAAATCACAAAAAGGAAGTCAAACGGGGGTCAACGGAGCAAAAACCAAAAATGCAGGAAGCATTTTCGTAGGCTGCGAAATTTTCGCAACCTGCCAAATTTCCTACATTGCTCCATTTTCCATGGTTTTTCTGCTCTTCTCTCCTTCTGGTTTCTGATCTGCAATGTTGACTTTGACTCGAATTCTTCATGCTTGGATCGAATCAACAAGTTTGGCATAATTAGCTTGCAAAAACTAAAAAATTAGCTACAAAATGCGAACAAGAATAAAGAGGACCTTAGTGCCAATCGGATTAATTTTGTTGATTAGTACACAAAAAGTGCTCAAAACCTACAATAAATAGGCTCTAAATAGCACTTTTTCAAGTACTAATCACTCTGAACCAACACATTGCTAGTCCCTTAGCAATGAAAGAAAGAAAGAGAGAGCATACAAAAACAATATCAAACCATGTCTTCACAAAAATGGAATTTCAAAAGTATGTGAGTGAGTAATGCTCAACTCTTAGGGAAAGAATCACCAAACCCCCGCCCCAACAACCATCTCGAGAGAGTGAAGGCCATATAAAATTAAGTATCAAAAGAGTTTCCTTCCCGGTGAACTCAACCTTGAACTTCCACCAAAACCTAAGTGTTTGCTCTGATCGCCTTCAACAATAAACTCGTCAAACTGCGCTTCCCCAACCAAGCCATCACACCACTCAGACACTAACCAACCTAAATAGATCAGACCCACCCTATTCCACACCCTTTTGTGTTGTAGGGTGTAATGCTATGAACTGGCCCTCACCAAAGTCCATGTAATCCGGATCCACCGATGACTCCCAACCAATTAAGGCTTAGTGGCATCAAGCCATAAGGGATCTTTCGACCACAAACCTTCAAGTTTCACCCTGACTAATGACTTCGAGACTCCAAAGACCTAAACCCGCGAAACCTCACCCATCCACCCATGCGACTCACAAAGTTGGTGACTTCAACCGCCTGTCTTAGGGCACCAAGCTTTAAAGACTCGCCGTGATAAATTTCTACTGAGACTTGCTCGCGCAAAACGTCACAACGTTTCTTTTCTTTTCTTTTTTTTTTCACTTCTTTTTATTTTAGAAGACTTCATTGGCCTTCTTTTTATGGGGATTCTTAACCTATTAAAGGTTGTCAACGAAACTAGGTCAAGTTCTTGCAAGGCTTAGGAGGCTAGGCAATTTTTCAAGTTGTTGTTGAAACCTAATGTGCACTATGTGTGGTTAGCTAAAGGTGGAAGAAAAAGGTTGAAAACAATGAGACTTCAACTGATCATCCAATTAACCCAAGTGCATGTAACTAATCTAATATCACCGTAATTGGACAAAGGTTTCGCTTTTCAAATTGCAAGCTAGGCAAACACAATAAAAATGGTGTGATTAAGCCGTAAATATAAGCCAGGATGTCGTATAAAGAGATATAACTGAAATTCTTCATTCCATAAACAAAAAACCAACATCTTTCACAAAAGCGGTAAACAACAAGCCACCGATTAATCACAAAATGGGCTTTGCTCAAATAGCAACAAAAACATGAATAAACCACTTTTCGCTGGTCTCACCCCCCCAACTAAATGTCACATCGTCTCGCAAATTTAATTGATCGAAAGTTAGAGAAGAAGTGCTACCTCCCCGGTGCGTACCGGTGGAAGGTCATCCCTACCCTAGGTAGGTCGAGAGGTGTCGTGTGAATGGGAGGAATGGTCGCTATTGCCGCAAACGCAAGTAGGTTAAGATAGGGGTCAGTAGGGCTACCAAAGCAGAGGGTGCTAACTCAATAGAGGATGGAACCAAAGAGACCTCGCGGTGCACCGATGGGAAATTGGAGGTAGGGCCCGGTGTGACTCGACGAGGATGGCCTGATCTTGTGCGAGCATGGCGCTAGTCTGATCGACCTACGTCTCTTGCGGAGTGTCATCCTTCAGCCTGTGGTCATCGGTAGCCGCAAAGATGCGAATGTGGTTGAGAAGCGTAAAAATCAGACCATAATGGCGAAAGTTTCTGGGGCTTGATAATGAGATACGCTGTAGTTGGTGGTGTTGTGGCACCCGGGTCCAGGAGAACTGTAGGAGCCGAGGTACTAGGGCCGAGGGCCTGGGGAGGTGATAACTGATGCGGTGCCGAGGCAACCTGAGCAGCTGATAGCCTGAGTCGGGAGCCAAGGATGCCGGAACTGAGGCCTCCGTAGTACCGTTGAAGCCGTGGTCGATCCTCTAGGAAGGTCAACTAGGTCATCCCAAACAGATCCCCGAGTGGAGGTGATAAGAGCAGGGCATAATCTGCCACTTGTCAACAGTAAGGACGGCCTCACAATCTCGGCGACGCTCTAGTCTGGGCTCAGCAGGAAAACCAATATGCTCTAATACCTTGCATAATAGCCTCAGGGAATAGGAGGGGAATGAACTCAGCTCGGGTCAGGTTCCTACGGTGGACCTTGTCTTTAAAATGGAACAAGAAGGTCATGACGAGCTCGGCAGGGTTGAACTAAAAGCCCTCATATATACAGAATAAAGCCTCCAGAATAGCTTCTCGCCTCTGTACAAGATGCTGGAGCGGAAATAGATTGGACCGCAATATATGATCGATAAGGAGCATGTCTAAGCCGCTCCCGAATAAGATGTTCACTGCCATGTCCAAGGATAATAAACGAACCATCTCCCGTGATGAGGGATGAGGCCACTGTTTGTAATCGACCGAGTTGGCTAGGACCACCGGTAGATTAAATGTAGCTGCAATGTCTGTGGCCCAAAGTATCCCCGTCTACCATCGATGAAGAAATGAATAGTGCATTTGGATTGGCTCTCGCCTGATGTCATAGTATGGTAGAACTCAATGACCACCCGAGGGTAGAAAAACCGGTGTGGGGGTCATAAATGGCTATAGGAGGGCCCCTGCCACTACATGTAGCTCCTCTGAGCTTTGAATCTTCAACAAAGGCCGGAAGATATAATAAACTTCGCTATGCAGGTCCTTAGTACTGCAATCAGAATTTTCGATAATAGGGATGTAGTGGAAGATGGGTTGCCTGATGACTAAAGCCGGACAGATCCGTAGGAGATCTCCGCCAGGCCATGATTAGGTGGGCGAATGGGAATTCCCTGGGCTTGAACTGAAGACTCCCTTGGGCTAGAGGTTTGGTGTGACGCCCCATTCCCGAGGGTCTCGTTGATCACCGTCAACCTGCGAAAACCTATGTGTCTCATCTCATGAGACCCATACATGAGTAAAAATGGCCACGTCAAGCCCATACATCCATACCCATGAAAATATATATTTTATACAAAAAGGAGTTAATTTTAAATTTGTTTTGATTACAAATGTTCCAAAATTGGGTCTTTTACCCAGATTTTTACAAAATACATAACAAGGCCATATATGCCCATTCCTTCGTCTCTAAGACCTCGGATGCATCCCATCCCTCTCAGTGAACCTTCACAAGCATTCGAAATAATTTTCCTCGACGGTAAGCAATGCCCAGAAAGGAATTATTGTACATGAGTTACTCCCCACCTAAGTGCTCATGCAATGGCACACCAAACATTCAAGTAATACATACAAGTTCCTACTCAAATGTCTACATGAAATTGATGAGAATGTGACTCACCCTTTCCCACTTCTCGAGCCCTCACTGACTCTCTCACGCATGCCTAAGCCAAGTGTGAGAACACTGTTTTCAAAACAAAAGGTTTTTGTTCTTGAAAACATAATACCGAGTTTCGGTAAAATCTATTGGACAACCCTCCGAGGTGAATTGCTGGGTAACTCTCCGAAATAGTCATGGGTCTTCCTTTGAGATGAACTGTTGGACAACTCTCCAAGGTAATTCTTCATAAAATCTTCCTTTGAAATCCATTTGGCAACCACGTCTTTCATGTCATGCACTCATATCTATTATTCTAAGTTATCGCAGTGCATATGAAATGCAATATACCATTTCACAACAATTCATGTTAATATATTAAGCATGCATATACTAACAGAATTTATACACAATTATCATGTTATTCATTCATACCTAGCAATAACATAAAATTATCTCACATAGGCTAATATAAAATCCGACAGTCCGTCTTGGGACTGCCCATATCATCACACAAATAACACAACATGTTATTCAATCCACACACAAACAAATTCACTAAGAAGTTCGGGGATCGTGAGAAACCACTCTTAGGATTTCCCCTCACTCAATCCAAATTCTGAATCGAAACACCCGCCATCCAGTCTCAAGATATTCTATCCATTAAATGTCTTTTTTTTAGCCAAAGAATAAATCAAGTAGGAGAAAACCCCTACCTTTTGAAGTTTGTCGAAACTCCACAAAACTGGTACCTACGTGTAGCTCTTGCAGAGGGGAGTAACTTTGCTTCTTGTCTCACCGGAGTTTAATGAACGGATCACCTAGAAATATAAAGAGAAGGTAGAGCTTCTCTCTCTAAAATCCCTCTCTTTTCTCTCTCCTTTTCCTTTTCTCTCTCTATTTTCCTCTCTTTCCCCCCATTCAATCGGACAATAAGCTGATCAAGTGGGAGCAATTCTCTTGCCACATGTCAGCCTATTATTGGCTCATAGGATTACACCTTATCATCTCATCCATCTAACATGGATTTCCCTCCAATGGCATGATGCCATGTGTCTCTCATGGCCCACACTCGAGCTCATGTTTGACTCCTCCTGCACATGACACGTGGCACGTCTTGAGTAACTCACAATGTGCCAAGTGTCCCGCACCCCTCCCGGTGCCCCGAAAAACGTGAAATTCCGACTATCTCGAAATTCGACGAATTTTGACGTGATAGCTAGATTTTGCGAGACGATTCCAACGGTGAAGTCCATTTCGTCATCCGAGATCTAGAAAAATTTTGGATTTTGACCGAAATTATTATTTTACCATTTTTTAAAAAATTAGAATTTTATCGGGTTTCACATCCCAGTCTTTAAGGGCCCTCCCGTGTCGGGCCTCTGGATGTGGGAGGGAGACTGATGAGAGGCCAACCCCTAGTATCATACCCGCGAGGGTATGGTGCAAAGAGGGAACAGGCAGGCGAGGAAGGCAGCACCGTCGGCCGAGGAGTGCCCCTGCCACGCCGGCGCAGCGCAAGGTGAGGCGCAACGGCGGTCGGCGTGACGAGGACCAAGATAACGACCGTGCCAAATAATACGAAGCCACTCAAGTTTGACTAAGTTTGATTTTTTCGAGGAGGAATAGTTTTAGGGTTAACTAAAGCACCATCCTCGTAGGCCCTGGCCGATACGAGTTCATGTGACAAAGTGAACGTCCTTAATCCGAATTTCCAATGGATAAAAGTTACTGGGCTATGAGAAGTTCACGCAGCACTTTATCGTTGTCCAAGCCAGGTCCGCACTTTCTTACCCGAAAGCCAATCCTAGACCCTATATAAACATAGCTTGAGAGGCCAAATGAAACCCTAGCCCCAAAACACCCTCTTGAGCTCCAAAACCCTAGGAAAAAGCTCTCCAAACCGGGAACACAAGGTTGGGTCGTTTGGCCATTTGCGTGCCGTGGAAGATTGGACCAAAGGACGCACCTCCGGCCAACCATCAGCAACACGCGCCGGCCTAGGGGAGAGGGCACATCCAGACGCTGCCGGTGAAGTTTCACGGCGAACCACCACCGGACGCGCCGGGATCGGGCCGGCGAAGCGGCGGCGGCGGCCACCGTGGGTAACCGGGCATTTCGTGATTTTTCGGCCATTTTCGACCACTTTAGGCCACCCCATAGCTCCTTTCCACCATTTTCTTGACCCTCTCGACCACCCACGTGGTCCCTTTTTGCATTCCTCACCGCTTGAAAGTTACGACGAAAAACAAAGTTGGCCGACGGCCGGATCGAGTTTTCCGCCACCACAATGATCGTTGACCAAGGTAATGGTACTTATGAGTTCCCGGTCTCTCGGGGGTTTCCATTGATATGTGTGGTTGCAATTTTGACGCTGCTTACAAAATTGGAGTTGTATTAGTGAAATTGGATGTTTTAGGAATTATCGACTCGCCTAACTCGAAATTAGCTCCCTGGTGAAAAGCCCCAATTTTGTATCTAGCCTATAGGGGCACACTGTAAATTGGACCTTGCTCTGAGTTCAATCGGGATGGTTTCATAGTTCTAAGTTATTCTAAGGCCTTAGGGATATCCCAATGTCTGGTTCAATTATCGGAGCCCCAAGTGGTATTTTATTTATATTACAGTATTCACGCCGAGCCGAGATGATCCTCATGCAAGGACAAGACCGAAAGGCCTGTAGTCCGTGGAGTGGTTTATATGTTTTTTAAATGACGGGGGTATTATGCTGATATATATATTGTGATTAAATATTTTACATATATACTGCTTTGATCAAATGGTCGTTGCATACAAATGTGGTTATCGGTCTCATATAAAACAAGTTATCATTTCATGTGAATTTTGTCAACATTTTAACTGTTTGGAAGTTGTACTGAGTTCGTGGATGAGTCTGTGGTATTTAGATATTTTTGGGTACGTGGATTGAGAGGTTTTAAAACCCCTCAGGAATTATTGTTTTATGAAATGGATTTGAAATATATGTGTTTAAAAAATTGGTTAAGGAATATGGTCCTCGAGGTATTTCTCAAATTTCGCTTGAATTGATGAACCAAAGAACTCTTCAACAGGTGGATTCATTGTGGAAAGTAAATTTATAAAATTCTTAACTTAAAATACTAAGTGACGTTTGAAAAAGAAAAAGTACACGGAGTAGTGACATCAGGTCGAGGTTATAAGGTGACGTAATTATATCAGACCGAGATCGGGTTCGTGATTTATATTATAAAGGCACCGATCGCTATGGTGTCGTGAGGTTAGATTCATCCAACGGTTATATGTATTACCTTAATGACCATGAGGCCTGGCTTAATTCACTCGGCCATTAGTTGCCATGGTGTCGTGAGGTTGGTTTCATCCAACGTTGGCATGTCATTCCATCTGGCCGTGGAGGCCTGCACCCGACGGTTTGGATTCAGTATTTATATTATAGTGCACTGGGATTGCCACGGTGTCGTGAGGTTGGTTTCATCCAACGGTTATATATTATTTCCACGGCCGTGAGGTCGGGTTTACCCGACGGTTTGGATACTGAGTTTGCCACGGTGTCGTGAGGTTGGTTACATCCAACGGTTATATATATTATTATTTCCACGGCCGTGAGGTCGGGTTTACCCGACGGTTTGGATACTGAGTTTGCCACGGTGTCGTGAGGTTGGTTCATCCAACGGTCATATATTATTTCCACTACCGTGAGGTCGGGTTTACCTACGGTTCATCATCATTAGTTTCACCACGACATTCTTCGATGTGTTGGTGTCGTGAGCGTAGGTGTCCCAATTGCTTATGATGGGTATATGGTATGATACATTGTTGAGTTCGGAGTAAGGTGTAACCACAGGTTCATTAGTTGTCACGGTGTCGTGAGGTCGGCTTACCGACGGTTTATGATGGGTATGTGGTATGGATGTTGTTGATTTTCTAAATATGGTATAACTATTTTAATACTCATGGTTTTGGTGCATTTCATGGTTATTTTATTACTTGATGGATATACATGTTTTCAGGCTTGGCTTCTTATGTCGTGGTAATAGCTCGTATTATGTTTTTCCTTAACATTGTGTCGGCTAATTTTGTTGAGCATGATCTGCATATGTTGGACTTGGGGTAAGTCGGGTTTTGTGAAATGTTTCTTTAAACAAGGGAAACTTTACAAAAGCAGTGAACTAAGGTTTTTGAGAGAAGAAGTCTTTGAAAATAAAAATGTTATTTCTCTTCCCTTATAACTATGCCACCCACCGAGATTTATTATCTCACATTACTGTTTTAAATCTGTCTCTCAGGTCCGCATAGTCAGAGGGCCTATTTCGCGCCAGATTTGACGTCGCTCTCCCCGCTACAACCGTCGTACTCTATCGCAGTTATCTATTTTTGTTTTGTTATATTGGACTTATTCATCTCTACTTGTACCCCTAATTTCACAATACCCTTAGAATGCTCTGATGGTTCGTATCGATCCTCTATGGGTCCCTATTATGTATGTTGTGGTTATGACCTACATTTGGATAGTTCGGTCGTGGATTTTTCTATATAATTGAGGTATTGTGGTACTGCATGTGTTTACTTCCCTTTTAGGTGGGGTCCCTTTGTGCATTCCCTAGGGATTTTACAATGGAACCTAATAGGCTGGACCACCCTCGAAACCCCGGGAGGGCAGGTCTGTGTCGGGTCCCCGTCAACTGTGGCCGGGAGCCCGCTGCCAGGGGAAGAGGAACAAGTCTCGCACCCTAGGTCTGTGGCTATGTCCTCCGCGTGTCTTAGCCATGCTTGGGCTAAAGAAGGGAAGGAGATGGAGAGAATGGGAGGAGGAGTGTTTCTGTTCTAAGGAAAAGAAATGGTTTGAAATGAAAAATGAAAGAAAAAAAGGGAGGGTGGTTTAAATAGGGGGTCAAGGTGAAAGGGGTTAACCCCAATTAATGCCCATAAAGGTAAAACCAGTGGATAAAAAATCTAGAATACTATATAAAAGTGACTGAAATAAAATCAGTAGGAGATGAAAGCAGTCGGAAATGAAGGGGCATGATTTGACTTAATTCATGCAATTTTGTAGGTTGCGAAAAATGTGTATCCCGAAATTTCGCAGGTTGCGAAATTCTCTCACCTGCACAATTTCAACTCTACAACAAAAGCTCTGCCTTCTGCTACACCTACAAAACAGAGAACCAAAATTCATGAGAATATGCATATGAAAGATAGAAAAATAATACTAAGAAAACTAAACTAAAAATAAAGAAATTATGTAAAACCGCTGCCAAATAAACCTAAAGTAACAAACAAAATCTCAACAAAATTTTGGGGTGGCCTATGAGTCTCTACAAAGACCACACCCACACAAGGTAGCCTCGGATTCATGAAGTCAAAAGGGATGATCTCCTCCTTGTTCGTCGTGGTGCTTGTATCCCTTCCTAAGGGGCATAAAGATGATGGCTTCCTCGCTTCCTTATCGTGGCTCAAATGCTCGTGGGTCTCGATGATAGAAGCAATGAAATAAAAACTACACCTTAGCTTCTTCTTCGGTAGCCTCTATTAATTCGATCTGTGGAGTTCTTGTTGAGCTCTATTTTCCTTACTCTACCACAAGAAATTTACAATCTTCATAGTCATTCTCTTAAGCAGTTTCTTGTACTTGTGATCCATTCGGGATCTTGACACTAGGAGCAACTACCGATCCTTTTATGGCCCATGGGAACCCATATACCTCTGACATACACTGAATCTTCTTTCATCTCTGCCATGTTGGCATAGAATTCCCTGACTACTGCAGCAAACCCAAGTGGTTTGTTCGTGCAGAACAAACTTCAACCCCTTTTCTCGATTGTCTCATCAAAGGGCGAGACGAACTTGCCAAAACCCCTTTCTCCTATAAATCCTTTGTCGCTCAAATTTTCCCTCCAAAAAGAGTAAGCTTCATATGAGATGAATGCATTTTCTTCTCTTCTGATTCTTTATTTTGCTCAGCTCTACTTTGCTCTGTTCTTTTCTGCTTGTTTCTTTTCGAAGCTTGGTTTTGTTCCTCTTCCTACACTTTTGGTTCTACAACTGGGGTTGTTTGAGTTTGAGGTTCCAGATGAACCTCCGCTTCACCTTCTACATATTCTGCCATCATCTCATTGAGATTTGCGACCAGGTTCTGGGTGTCACGCCCGAACTCCTACTAAACCCGATTGGCGGATCCGAACTGGGGCTGGACGCGAGACCAAATACCGACTCTTTACCTCGATTTTTTTTTTAAAGTCAATCGGCACCCGCGGTATGGCCCACATCTTATAACAGAATCAAAATACCAAATATATATCCAAATCAAAAGAACTACCACCGGAGTAGTGTCCACCAAAATCTATACACATATACCTGAGTCCCATTTACTTATACAAACCGAACTTTTTACATTTACAAATCGAGCACCTAACCTACATGTAGTGAACCCCGCAAGTGTGTCGCCCAACCGTGAGCGCGATGTTTCACGATGTTCTCTCGCACTCTACACGGATTAAAACCCGTGCTAAGCTTTACGCTTAGTGGGAAACATTTCTTATAACTTATACAGATACACATGCATATACACAATTATAATGAGTGTATAACAATAACAATTATCAGAAATTTCATGCATTCATATCATGGACTTAAACAAGTACTTAAGCTCATACAATGTTTATGTTTATTCAGACTCCTATCGAGTTACAGAATTTGGTGCCTATGCTACGGAGTTTAATCTTATTCGGAGGTACCCATAGGTACCACAGAGATTACCAACGTATACCGGTATTTCTCGGAGCACATAATTTGTTCACGGAACTTTATAATCGGTCTTACTCGAACTTATACCGGTCTTTACTCGAACTTCATATTCGTGATAATGTGGACCCATTCCTTATCTTACCTGATCTTATAATCGGTATTACAGAATCCTATTATTGTATTCTCGGATGCGTATATGGATCTCGTAGGTACTGGGCGTAACACGATCGGGGTACAAAAGTACCCGTAGGTACTACGTAACGCATTCCTTATACCTGGAGCAGCACTCTCAGAGTACTAATCGGATCTTATACTTATCCACTGGATACTCCGGAGTACTCGTAGGTACTATAGAACTTGTACGTATTTACTGATACAAGAGTACCCGTAGGTACTACAGAACTCAATAAGATACAGACAGAACTTAATCAAATACAGGAGTACCAGTAGGTACTACAGAACTTAATCAGAGACAGACAGAACTTATTCAGATACATGAGTACCCGTAGGTACTACAGAACTTAATCAGAGACAGGACAGAACTTATACGGATACAGGAGTACCCGTAGGTACTACGGAACTATATCGAGACAAAAAGGACTTTATTCCGGGGATACGTGAGTACCCGTAGGTACTACAGGACTTATTCAAATACAGGAGTACCCTTCGGTACCACGGAACTTATCAGATCAGGACTTATTTAGATACATAAGTACCCGTAGGTACTACAGGTCTTATTCAAATACAGGACATAACTTATTCATATACAAGAGTACCCGTAGGTACTACAGGACTTTATTCAGATACAGGACATAACTTATTCAGATACAAGAGTACTCGAAGGTACTACGTAACTTTATTCGGGGACAGCAGGAGTACCCATAGGTACTAGCAGGACTTATTCGGGATTCAGGACTTACTCGATACAGGAGTACCGTGAGGTACTACAGACTTATTCAGTAATTCCGAATTTATCGTATACAGAGTACCCGTAGGTACTACAGGACTTAGTCAGGGACAGGAGTTAATCAGAGACAGGACTTAGTCAGGGACAGGAGTTAATCAGAGACAGGACTTAGTCAGGGACAGGAGTACCCGTAGGTACAAATGTAACTTAAATGTATACAGAGTACCAGAGGTACTACGTAACTTAAGCAGATACGTGAGCACCAGAGGTGCTCACGTAACTTAATCGCATACAGAGTAACTGTAGGTACCACGGAATGCATACGGTAGGTACATCTCGTATCTTTACACTTATGCTTTATTCAGTCTTATCATATGTCTATTTGACTACCTAGACCAATTATAAGAAATGAGTAGGACGCAGTCTAGTAAGTACCCGAAGGTACAATACAGAACAGGAGTGCCGTAGCACCAGTAGGAGTGCCGGAGCACCAATCAGGACGTGCTCGCCACGCAAACAGAGTGCCGTGAAGACGCTGCGAGTGCTGCAGCACCAATCAAAACGTGATAACCAAGCGCAGGGGAGTGTCGTAGCACCTGTGAGTGCCGGGCACCAACAGGAGTGCCTGAAAGCACCAGACGCCCACTATCTAATATCTCTTCGGCCCTAGGTAGTCATATCACATATGTATTTCGAACTTATAACCTATCTTAATCACATTATGTTCGCTTACGCATCGTGATTCCATATACCGGTAAGGTATGATGAGCATGTAAATCACACCTTATTCAGGTATTCTATTCTTCATGAATCTACTTTACTCAGGAATTGAACCAATCCATTCGGATCTTCCAAACTTCAAGTTATGGCACAACTAGCTCATTTACCGATTTTTCCGATGAACAGTTTTCAATATTAATTTTCCAGTGCCTTGTCTCCATATTTGACACTGGTTCTTTGTGATCCTTTAAAGCTAAGGTGATAAGGGTTCATTTCCAATTGGAATCACTCCACTGAGCACCTAACTCCGCCACGCGAACAACCCTGACTTCTATGTTCAACTCGGTGCAGGAAATGGCTTGCACATACCCCACTTTGGAGTGAATATTTGGGCTATCTAGAAACAGTAATTTGAGATACATATTAAATATGGTTTGTTCTCCTTGAAGTCTATTTTAAGTGGCCACTTGAATCACCTTCAAATCGATAAGAAATGAGCAAGTTATGGCCAACCACGAAAAACTGGTCGAATAGAAACTTAACAGTTGTAAATGGAGACAAGTCTAATCCTCAGACGCACAAGTCGCCAAAATGACCGTAACCGAAGTTGTACCGGGACAAGCTCAAAGTGTACCGGTACAAGTCACCGAATGCCCAGAATGTGTGTGTTCTCACATTTTTCCATACTTTTGATCCCCAATCACTTCTACACTTCAAACACACATCAAAACAATTCCAAATTCATCTTGGAATCTCTTCTATTCACCTCTTTCAATTTCATATCTTTCTTCTTCAAAAATCCATCATGGATTTTTCCAATATAATTCCAATATGAGTTACTCCCCCCATATACAAACTAAGTACTAAGATTTGTTGTGGTTTGTTCTAAACCCTAACTTAATTTCTTTCATTTAACCATGCGTATCCAACCCAAAAGCGGAGGATTCTATAACAATTTTGTTCCATATGGGGTTTTACTCAACCCTAATTTCAAGAGATCCAGCAAGATTAGAATGAATTCTAAATAAAACCCTAGCTTTGGAGACAAGCTTAATAACTAAACCAAGCCTTAGAATTCCATAAATCCATACTTCGAGTTCGCCTATACCTGGGCTTGATCTGCTTCAATCCTCCTTCCTCTTCTCTTCTTCCTCTTCTTCTCCCCTTCTTCTTCTACGGTCCTCCCCAATTTGAGACCAAATTGGTCTTTTAAAACATGGATTTGTTAAGGCCAAGTGTTCTGGCCCCTCCAAATAAAACCCATTTCGTTGTTGCTTTATTTGCTTTCAAGCCCCATAACTCCTTCTATTTATGAATACACTTTCCTTTTATTTCATTTTGGCTCAAATCTTTCACATTAGGACTTTCTTTGCTTCTCCCTTTTTGGACCAATTACAAAATTGTCCTAAGTTTTATAACTTTCCGGTCTTCGCTTTCCTTGCCATTTAATTTATGAAACAGCCAAATTAGCTACAAAATACCCTAAACATGTCGAAAAACGACTAGGTATATTTCTGTGGTGTTACAATTTCCTTATAAGAATTTCGTCTCGAAATTACACTCTAGCATGTGCTTGCTCTATATCGATCCTTTCTTTTCATATCTTTACGTATCGGAGCATGACTCACTGAGCCATCAAAGCTCCATCGTAACTACATCTCCCGTCCTAATCTTTTCAGAAATGGATTTGTACTTATTCATTCGAGCCGATATACGTGAGGATGTGACATCCGCATAGCCAACACACACATGTATGGTACATCCCCACCGAAGACTTATCCGTAAACGCCTAAACCCAGGCTCGATACCAACTTGTGTTGGTATCATATTCCCACAAGCCCAGTTACTGGCATACCCATGCTCGATACCAACTTCGTCACGCCCGAATCCTCGGCCCAACCCGGGACGCTTGGGATCCGAACCAAAGTTTTCTGGACGCGAGACCAACACCGGACTCTTACTCGATTTTTTTTTTTTTAAAGTCAACTGCACTGTGGGTATGGCCCACATCTTTATAAATGGTAATCAAAATACCAAATATATCCAAAATCAAAAGAACTACCACCTGAGTGGTGTCCACCAAAATCTATACACATATAACCTAGTCCCATTTACTTATACAAACCGAACTTTTACATTTGCTAAATCGTGAGCACGGAACCTACACGTAGCCAACCCTTACAAAGGTAGGTCGTCCAACTCGTATGCGCGATGCTCACGATGTCTTCTCCTGTACCTACACGGATTAAAAACCCGTGCTAAGCTTTACGCTTAGTGGGAAACATTTCTTATAACTTATACAGATACACATGCATATACACAATTATAATGAGTGTATAACAATAACAAGCATCGGGAATTTCACGATTCATATCACGGACTTAAACAAGTACTTAAGCTCATAACAGTTTATGTTTATTCAAAGACCTATCGGAGTTAGCTGCACTTATGCTTATGCTACTTGAGTTGATCTATTCTGGAGGTACCCATAGGTACTACTAGAGATTACGGAACGTGAGATACTGGTATTTCGAGCACATTTGTCTTACGGAACTTATAATCGGTCTTACTAACTTATACCGGTCTTACGAACTTATATTTGCATGTGACTTATTCTATCTTACTTCGATCTTATACTGGTATTACAAAACATATTATTGTATTTCGGATGCAGAAGTACCCGTAGGTACTACTGAACATTTTACTGTACAAAAGTACCCTGTAGGTACTACGTAACAGATTCCTTATACTGAGGTACTCAGAGGCAAATTAATCGACTTATACTTATCTTACTGATACTAGGAGTACCTGTGAGGGTAGCATAGAACTTAGTACGTATTTCATCGATACAAGAGTATCTCGTAGGTACTACTGTAACTCAATAAGATACGTATTTAACTTAATCAAATACAGAGTACCCGTTAGTACTACGTAACTTAACTCGGGAGACGTACGTAACTTATTCGTATACATGAGCACCGTAGGTACCACGAACTTAATCGTAGACAGCATGTAACTTATACGATACAGGAGTACCCGTAGGTACTACGTAACCAGAGATCGAGACAGACTTATTCGCATACGTGAGTACCCGTAGGTACTACAGGACTTATTCAAATAGTGGAGTACCCTTCGGTACCACTCGGAATCCTATCGTGATCAGACTTATTTAGATACATGCAACTGTAGGTACTAAGGTGTCTTATTCAAATACGTGGACATACTTATTCATATATAAGAGTACCCGTAGGTACCTACAGACTTTATCTCATACGTGTGACATAACTCTATTCAGATACAAGAGTACCCGAAGGTACTACAGAACTTATTCAGATGCAAGAGTACCCATAGGCTCAGACTTATTCATATTCGTAGACTTATCGATATTGTGGAGTACCAGAAAATTAATAGACTTATTCAGTAATTTAACTTATCGGGGATATGTGGAGTACCCGTAGGGTACCATGTGTGACTTGTGTGGGACAGGAGTTAATCGAGACAGACTTAGTCGTGGACAGGAGTTAATCGCAGACATGACTTAGTCGTGATGTGGAGTTAATCGTAGACAGGACTTAGTCAGGACAGAGTACCCGTAGGGTACAATGTAACTTAAACAGATACAGGAGTAATCTCGTAGGGTACCACGTAATCCTGCGCATACAGGAGTACCCGCAGGTACCACAGAACTTCTTAATCAAATACAGAGTACCCGTAGTACCAATGCAATTGTATACAGGTACATTCAAATCTTTACACTTATGCTTTATTCGGCCTTGGTATCATATGTTCATTTGACTACCCAGACCAATTATAAGAAATGAGTAGGACACAGTCTAGTAAGTACCCGCGCCGACTACGTAACAGAGTGTCGTGTAGCACCAAAGAGTGCCTGAGCACCATCGTGACGTGCCCGCCTCACGCAACAAGTGAGTGCCGTAGCACCGCCAGGAGTACCGTAGCACTAATCAAAACGTGATAACCACGCAGCCAGGAGTGTCGTGAAGAATTGGGTCAGAGTGTCAAGCACCAAACAGAGTGTCTGAGTACCATCACCGAACGTCCACTCATTCATTCTTCGGTCCTAGGTAGTCATATTGTCATATGTATTTCAAAACTTATAACCTATCTTAATCACATTATGTGTTCATGACAGATCGTATTCCATATACTGGTAAGGTATGATGAGCATGTAATCACACCTTATTCAGGTATTCTTATTCTTCTAAGTGAATTCATTTTACTCAGGAATTGAATCAATCCATTCGGATCTTCCAAACTTCAAGCTATGGCATTTTCATGCCAACTAGTTTCATAATTCGATTTTCCGAGGAACAGTTTTCAATATTAATTTTCCAGTGCCTTGTCTCCATATTTGACACTGGTTCTTGTGATCCTTAAATCTAAGGTGATAAGGGTTCATTTCCACTGAATCACTCCACCTGGAGCACCTAATCTCCAAGTTACGTCCGAAACAACCCGGGACTTCTCTATGTTCAAATCGGGTGCAGGAAATGGCTTGCACATGTTCCCCCACTTTGAGTGAATATTTGGGCTGGCCCTTAGAGTCATAATTTGAGATACATATTAAATATGGTTTGTTCTCCTTGAAGTCTATTTAAGTGGCCACTTAATCACTCAAATCGGATAAGAAATGAGCAGCAGGCCAAAATACAAAAACTGGTCGAACAGGAAAATGTGAACAGCGTTGTACCAGACAAGTCTAACTTGTAATAGCATGTCGCCAAAAATGACTAGACCGAAGTCAGACCGGTACAAGTTCAACTTGTACCGGTACAAGTCACTCTGAATGCCTGTAATGTGTGTTTTCTCACATTTTTCCATATACTTTTTATCCCCAATCACTTTTACACTTCAAACACACATCAAAACAATTCCAAATTCATCTCGAATCTCTTTCTATTCAATTCCTCTTTCAATTTCATATCTTTCTTCAAAAATCCATCATGGATTTTTTTCCAATATAATTCCAATATGAGTTACCCCCCATATACAAACCAAGTACCAAGATTTGTTAGGGTTTGTTCTAAACCCTAACTTAATTTCCTTTCATTTAACCATGTATCCAACCCAAAAGGGAGGATTCTATACCTAATTGCTCCATACGGGTTTTACCACCCTAATTTCAAGAGTGATCCAAGATTTAGAATGAATTCTAACAAAACCCTAGCTTTTGAGACGCTTATTAACTAAACCAAGCCTTAGAATTCCATGCAACCATACTTGAGTTCAGCTTTCCATACCTTTTACTTCTGGATCTTGGCTTGAATCCTCCTTCTTCCTCTTCTCTCTTTCCTCTTCTCCCCCTTCTTTCTCTTTCTCTCTACGTCCTCCCAATTTGAGACCAAATTGGTCTTAAAACATGGATTTGTTAAGGCCATGCTCGCCCTCCAAATAAAACCCATTTTTGGGTTAAGCCGCTTTATTTGCTTTCAAGCCCCATACCTCTTCTATTTATGAATACACTTTCCTTTATTTCATTTTCGCCTCAAATATTTTCACATTAGGACTTTCTGGGCTTCCTTTGGACCAATTACAAAATCATTCTTAAGTTTTATAATCTCTTCCGGGTCTCTCGTTTCCCTAAGCTGCGATTTAACTTATGAAACAAATAAATTAGCTTCAAAATGTACCTCCTAAACATGTTTAAAATGACTAGTGGTATATTTGGGTGTTACACCGGGTTCTACCATTTCTCGAAATTGATCTTGGGGTTTAGGTTCCTGAAGTCTATGGTTTTAAGAATTCAAGAGATGAAGAAGTGGGATTTCCAGGTGAGTATGAATGATGTGAGGCAATTGGAAAGAGATGTCCTTTCAGTTTCGAAAAATTCTTCAGTAAATGGCTCAATAAATCAATGTTTCTCTTCATGTGTCGCGACAATTAATGATTAGGTCACAACAATAACTTTTCACTTAAATGTGAAATTGATGTTGTGACTTCTCAATTTAAAATTTTCACTCACCCTTTATTTTCAAAACATTCATGTCACGACAAACTTTAGGGTTATCTACAGGTTACAATCCTATCGCGACAAGAGAAATATTGTCACGACATAAATTTGATCTGTAGACAGAAAGGTATGTCGCGATATTAAAAAAATTGTTGCGACATTCTTTTCAATCATTCAATTTGAGATTGTGTCGCAACATTCTAACTTTGTGTTGTGACATAAAGTTGCTTTTTCACTTTGAGTCCCAAATTATTTATGTTGTGACATAAAGGAACATGTCATGACATTCTTTCAACATCGCGCCTAAAAGTTTGTCGGAACACGAATCAGTGGTCACAACAAGCTTTTCATCTTGTCATAAAGAAGTACGTCGCGACAAAGATTTGATTTCTCAAATGTCTATCGCCTTTAAACCACCTTCCAATCTCATCCAAGCACCACAATTTAATTGGCAATCTGCTTGTGAAAAACAATTATAGCAACATAATTTCATTCAATTCAATGATGACCAACAATCATTAGCATTGGAATACTCAATCAAAGCATTTAAGCACTCAGCACTTGAAAGTGGTCTAAGTAATAAAGCTCTAAAATCATCAAAATTTCTCAAACTTCAACTATGCATTGTGATCTATCACAAATTTAGAGAGGCTGAAATACTCCCCCTTGTAGCTAATTTATGCACAATTTAATTTGAGGCAGCGTGCTTTAAAATAACTTATGATTCCAAGTCATCTTTCTTGTCCAACATCAAAAACATTTTAGCAAATGATAAAATTTCTAACATCAAAAGTAACACAATCAAAAGTAAAACTTTAAAATCATAAAAGAAATCAACATCACTAGAAGTTAACAAAAAAATAAAACAAAAAAGATAAAAAATAAAACTCTATTTGGGTTACCTCCCCAAGTAGTCGTCAGCTTTACTCCGTCCTTAGCTGTATTAAAGGTCGCAGAGTGTCTTCGCCAATAATTTCCTTCTCTCTTTTCCAAATCTGGATCTGCCTCCTTCATGCTTCCTCCAAGATAATGCTTTAATCTCTGGCCGTTTACCTTGAATTCACCTCCAGATTTAGTCTTCAATGTTACTGCTCCAAAGGGCATACTTGCTACCACTGTATATGAACCACTTCATCTTGACTTCAGTTTTCCTAAAAATAACTTTAGCCTGAAGTTGTATAAGAGAACTTGTTCTCCTACCTTGAATTCTCTCTTTAAAATCTTTTGATCATGCCACTGGCTCCTTTTCAGAGTCCGCATCATAAGCTTCATTTCACTTTTCCAAAGCCATTCATTTAGAGTAGTCTCTTTTCCTTTTGCAGCTTGAAAGTCACAATTCAGTTTGTTGATGGCCCACATAGCTTTGTATTCTAATTCTAAGGGGAGATGACAAGGTTTTCCATATACAATTCTATATGGGGACATTCCAATGGGAGTTTTGTAATCAATTCTATAAGCCCACAGTGCATCATCCAGTTTTATAGACCAATCCTTCCTACTTGCATTAACTATTTTCTCTAGAATTTTCTTGATCTCCCTATTGGAAATTTCAGCTTGTCCATTTGATTGAGGATGATAAGCCAAACCCATTAGATGTTTGATTCCATATATGTTCATGGAGTTTCAGAAAAACTTTATTTGCAAAAATGGCTTCCTTATCATCGATGATTTTCTAGGTGCTCCAAATCAAGCCTAAAAATGCTTCTTTCAGATAAAACCCAACCAATGTGATGGCCCTATTTCTCGACAAGCAGAGTTGTTTCACCTATTTGACATATTAATCCACAAATTAGAGGATGTATATATTGCCAAATGATGATGGGAAAGGTCCCATAAAATCTATTCCCCATACATCAAAAATCTGCACCACAAGAATTCCTTATAGGGACATTTAATTTCTTCTACTTAAGTTTCCCATTCTCTGACAAGCATCACAATGTTTTACCCATTCAAAATGTACCCTGAATAGAAAGGTGCCAATAAAATCTTGATTGGAGAATTTTCAGGTCGCTTTTGTCTCCCTGCAGTGTCCTCCATATGGTGATGCACATGACATTTCTCTCGTAATACCTCCTTGTTCTATTTCCTCGGGACACATCTCCTCTATGATCATATCTACTCCCTCTTCTATACACAAGGCCATCCCATATATACAATATGCAATCATTCAATTTCTCTCATGGTAGTCGAATTCAAATGGCATAACTCCACAAGCTAAGTAATTGACAATATCAGCATACCAGGGTGTTTGTATTGCCAACATCTACAAATGCTCATCAGGAAAGATTTTTGCTTTTTATGCCCCCTTTTCTGTTCTAGCAATTCTCTCCAATTTAGACAAGTGATCTGCTATCACATTGTCACTACCCTTCTTATCCTTGATTTCAAGATCAAACTCTTGCAGCAATAACACCCATCTGATCAATCTTGGCTTAGCATCCTTCTTTTCCATTTGATATTTAATTGCAGCATGATCAGTGTGTATCACAACATAGGATCCCAATATATAAGGCCAAGCCCTCGAATTTTTCAGCAAATACCATCACGATCTCATTCTCATGGTGGAGTAGTTTTCAGGCCTCATCAATGTTTTACCGTGCAAAGTATATGGTCTTAAATATCTTTTCAGTTCTCTATCCCAATACAACTCCCATTGCATAATCACTAGCATCACACATAATTTCGAATTCATTGTTCCAGTCTGGTGTTAACATGATGGGAGGTGTTACTAATCTGGATTTAATTTCCTCAAATGCAGATCTGCATGATTTATCAAAATCAAATTTTCCATCTTTTTCCAATAGTCTGCACAATGGCCTGGAGATTTTTGAAAAATCCTTAATGAATCTTCTATAAATCCAGCATGTCCTAGGAAGCTTCTTTTTTATGCCTTTCACTTTGTGAGGTGACATGAGAGTTTTGCAATGCCACCTTTCTCGGGTCTACTCAACTAAAGAAAGAAAATCTCAGGCCCCAAGACAATACCTTCAGTTACCATGAAATGGCATTTTTCCTAGTTTAAAACTAGATTTTTGTCTTGGCACCTCTAAAGTATTGTTTCTAAGTTTCTCAGACAATCTTCAAAATTGGATCCATATACTAAGAAGTCGTCCATGAATATTCCATAATTTCTTCCATCAAATCAGAAAATATAGACATCATACATCTTTGAAAGGTGGCAGGAGCATTACATAATCCAAATGGCATCCTTCTAAAGGCAAAGGTGCCATAAGGACATGTAAATGTTGATTTCTCCTGATCCTCTAGTAGGTTATCAGAATCGGGTTATAACCAAAATATCCATCAAGAAACAAAGAATGGGAGTGTCTTCAACCCTCCAACATCCGTCAATGAAAGGTAGAGTGATAATGGTCCTTTCTCGTAGCAAGAGTTAAGTTTTATAAGGCTCCATACACACTCTCCATCCTGTCACAGTTCTTGTAGGAATCAATTCATTCTTCTCATTTCTGATCACAGTGAATCCTCCTTTCTTTGGAACCACATGTACTGGGCTCACCCAAGGACTGTCTGAGATTGCATATATAAATCTTGCATTTAGCCATTTCATCACTTCTTTTATGACTACTTCTTTCATTACTAGATTCAGCCTCCTCTGATGTTCTACATAAGTTCTAGCATTCTTCTCCAACATGATCTTATGCATACAGATTGATGGGCTACTTCCTTTTAAATCTTTTATAAACCAATCTATTGCTTCTTTATATTTTCTGAGAGTCTCCAGCAGTTTTTGTTCTTCCATCCTAGTTAATCCAACAGAAATGATAACCAACTTTTCTTTTTCTGGTTGCAAAAAGGCATACTTCAAATGTTCAGGCAATTCCTTAAGTATCAAACCCTCTGAGCTTTTGTTTTCTTCTGTAACTTTTTCTTCATAACTACTGGACCTTTCTGTACTGATTTCTCCAATACTGAATACTGAATCTTTTAATTTAAAATTGGAGTTAAGAACTTCAACTTCAAGATGCTCAAGATACTGGAAATTCATCTCATTCTCATTCATTGAATTCTGAAAAATTACAAGAAGTGCCATGAACCGACAGAATTTTTGTTTTTACAATTCTCACAATCGCACTAATGGTTCTAGCTTGAAAGCCTCAAACCGTGACGAGATTGAAGTGCGCTATTTCATCTCCAACCTTGAGAGTCGGCTCCCCTTTTTTCATATCAATCAACGCGTCCCTAAGTTAAGAATGGTTTTCCTTAATACCGCAATGGTTTGTCTTCCTCCATATTAATGACCACAAAGTCCACTGGAAAGAAAATTTTCCCCACTTTGATCAGCACAACTTCAAGGATACCCTCAGGATGAGTCAATGTTCTGTCTACCATCTGCAAGATAATGGTTGTGGGAGTGAGCTCCCCCAAACTTAATCTTTGAGCAACAGACAGAGGCATCAAGTTGATGCTAAATTTTAACACACAATGGTTTCCCCATATCAAAGATCCCCAATCTGGCAGGTATGTGAAGCCTGTAAAGTCTTCTATATCAATGCACCGCAGCCGTCAAGTAGGGCTTACCATCCCTTCCCCGCACCCTTCATCTTTTTGCTTAACATATCTTTCATGAATTTTGCATACTGAGGCATTTGAGTTAATGCCTTAGAGAAAGGAATGTTGATCTCTATCTTCTTAAACATGCTTAAGAATCTAGAGAACTGCTCCTCTAGCTTTGCTTTCTGCAATCTTTGAGGGAATGGGACTGGAGGATTGTAAGCCTTAACTTCTTCCTTATTTCCTTACTGATTGGGCTGCATTTCTATTGTTTTCTTTTTCTCAATAGTTCCTGAACCGTGTTGCTCAAGTTCCTTTCCTATTTCTGCTTGTTTCTCTTCCTCGGTGTCCTTCTTTTCACTTATCCTTTCATCTAGCTCTCTTCCACTTCTAAGAATTACTGCCATATAATCTTTAGCTTTTCGCACAAATTGAGCCGCTGTCTCTATTTGTACCTCCATTCTTCTCAAAGAGGCATTAAGTGTTTCATTCAAACATAGTCATGCTTGCTAGAAGTCATTAAGGTCAAAATTTCTTTTCATGCAGATTCAAAATTCTTTTATTTTCTAACATGAAATGAAGCATTTGATCTTCAAAGGATTGAATCCTTTTCTGACCATGATACTCTCCCCATTGCCCTCTCGCCGCCGTCGTTTTAAACCCGGGCTAAGCATAAGCTTGCCACTCAGCCTGTGTCTAAGACTGCGGCCCTCCACCATATGAAAATTTTTCATTGTTCCTGGGCTGGTGTATAGTGTGTTGGCAAGTTAGGGGCTAGGGCTTCAAGTGATAACTTATTTGCTCATTCATATACTCTTATCTCTAACTTGATGTGGCTCTTCATCAACTAAATTCTTCAAGACTTCTCTTCCGATTCTTCTAATGCCTCCCTTCATGTGCAAAGGTGCATTCTTCTTTCACTGCTCCCCACTCTTTCAATACTACTCCAGCCTTGCTTCATGGTTGTCATTCTATCAAGCCCAATACACCCATTTCCTTTCATCCCGTCGTTTACTCCTGCCTTTAGATGGAGCATTATAGTTGCATTTGGCAAGGTCTTCAATCAGTTCCCTTGTCTCCTTTGCACTTCTTCTTTTAAAAGTTCCACAGCACAATGCATCAATTATACCCTTTGAAGCATAATTCATGGCATGATAGAAAATGTCCATCTAAGTGGTCAAGTCTATTCCATGCATAGGATATCTTTTCAGCAATCTTTTGAATCTCTCCCATGCAGTGTAAAGACTCTTATCTTCCCCTTGCTTAAAGACAATTATTTCTCCTCTTCTCTTAGCAGTGAGAGTTGGAGGGAAAAATCTACTCATGTATGCCTCCACCAAATCTTCCCAAGTGTTCACTGATCCAATTGGCAGTGAGTCAAACCATGTTGCTGCCATGTCTCTCAATGAAAATGGGAATAGTTGAAGCTTGATTACACCTGGTCTCACCCCCATTCAGCTTGACTGTGTATGCCATCCTCTTGGATCTCCCCAGGTGCTCATTGGGATCTTCATGAGGGTGGCCTGTGAACTGATGTTGTTGCACCATAGTAATCAAAGCTGGCTTCAGCACAAAATTGTTTGCTTCAACGAAAGGTTGTCTCACAAATGAAAATTCCTTGATAATGGGGACTTCCAAATTCCTCCATAGTGTTAGGCCTTTAAGTCTCTACTTCTTCTTCTTCTTCTGGAATAACCTGCAATCTTTCTCTCTGATTTGCCAAATTTATGGATTCTGCACTGGTGAATTCTACAGGGTTCTTTCAATTTCAGTATCTAGAGGCAACAAATCTGCTTCTGGTCTTCTATATATTAAATTCTTCCTGAAAGTAGAAATACATTGAGATCATATGAAGTCAATGATAACAAAAATTATATATCAATGTAGGCTTCCAAAAATATCAGTGGCTTATTCAGCCACGGTAGTGAAAACTGTTTTTATTGTTTTTCTCTTTTCTTTTTTTTTTGTAAAACCAAGAAAAATGTCCAAATTAGCATTTCTCTCTTTTGTCAGAATATTGATTTTTAAATTCCTTCGATCCCCGGCAACGACGCCAAAAACTTGTTGACCATTTTCTTTATACAGATCAAATTTCTGCTACTATTACCAAATGACTATTATCTAATCCCCAATAAAGGCATGCTAAAAATAAAAATAATTTTTCGTTGAATTCATTAAAGATTTAGTTTGGTCAAAATGCTACAAGTGCACAGGTCGTACAAGTAATAAAAGTTGACCTATAAGTTCGGATATCATTCCCACATAGATCAAAAGGAATTTACAGTTCAACTACCCTAACTACTCAAGTTCTACACTATTTGAACTCCCATTTCATATAATTTTCAATAACCTTACTAAAATTCCACTGTTTAAATTTCTACATTTATAATAAAAAGAAAATTTAAAATCCTAGACCTAACTAGACTGAACCAGATTATTGCCGGAAGTAGACACTGGGATTTCACTGCTGTGAAATTATCAATTCCTGCAACCTAATCTAATTCTATTCTTTCATGAATTAGAATCTGAAAATGTCAAAGAGACAACGTAGTATAGTTTGGATTTCTCCCTCATACATTTCACTGATTAGAGAGCCATGTTCATTTCTGAAACATGTATCTAACCAATTACGTGTAATCAAATTTTCTCTATAAGATCTTGATATTTTTCTTTTTAAATACTTCATACCCATTTCTTATGACTCAGATTTCTTGCTTCCCAAGACAGGGCCATTTATCATATCTCTACAAGATGAATGATGTCTCATCCTTGAGATCTTAAAGAGTTCTTCCTTGATTAGATCTAAGCTTAACACATGACTGCCTTCATACCTCAAGACTAAGGAGAAACTTCTAATCGTTAAATTGATAGATCCTTCAATCCACCTCAAACCATGAAGTAAATTGATGATTTATCAAAGTAATCTTTGTGAGCCCATTAGTTCTTCTTAATAATAGTCTAGCAAGATACCTAAGTAATGCATCCATGCTCTAGGATTCTCCAACTCGTGTCACCAGGGCCTCTTGGAAATCAGAGCTGACAAATAGCCCCATCAGGTATAAGTTACTAATGTTGGGAACAATTCACTTCATGAACAACACCATTCAAATAAATTTGAAATTCACAATCCAAGAAATCTCTTTCTAATTATGCAGGAAAGACCATAACTAACATCATATCTTTCCCAGCGGAAGTTGTATTTCTCGAAAACTTAATCACCGTGAGCACTGAAATACTGATCAGGAAATTTCCAATGCAACCCAATCAACTAAAGAAATAACCCAGCTTTTAATCTAGTTTATTAAATTCAAACAGTAATCGGAATTGATCTTCAACTATTTAGCTCAACTTCGCAACTTCTGAACAATTCACTATTTCAAGTCCAATAAACAAATTAAAGTCCTACACTAATCTAATCTACGAAGAAAAGAAAAAAAAATAAAAGAAAAAAAATAAAAATATAATAAAAAAAGAGTCCTCAGCTCCCCAAATGCTCTGGTTTTTCCACCTACTAACTGCCTCGCTTTCCACAAATGTTTATATTTATAGAGCCCTAGAAGTTTGGGCCCTAAATTCGAGACTACATTGTGAATCCCAAAAATTTCCGGGTCTAGACCGTATTCTTCGGGTCAGCGACCAAAGTGTCACATGACAGAGTTTTAAATTTTGTTGCGATTCTTGGATTGCGACGCAAAGACTCGTCGCGACGGTATTTGTTTCTTCAACATTTTATTCGTCAGATAAAAGTTTCTCCGTCAGCGGCAGACATCTTTCGGGCTCTTTTAACACTCATTCCGCAAGGTTCCCGTTGCTTTGTCCATTCTATGTCGTGACACTCTAAGGTTCGGGGTTGGTCGGAACATTGCGATGACCGACAATCAGAAACACACATTGTTTCTACACAGCCTCTCTAAATCGTGTCAATCCAGCTTTTAAGGCCGTGACAAGACTTTTTCCTTCAGCTCATCCTCAGTGTCGCGACCAAGCCAGGTGAGGTTCGCGACAAGACTCTCTTCCCTTATGCGTTTGAATCTTTTTGTCGCGAAGTATGGAAAGTCCGATGCAACCTTTTTCTCTGCGGTTTAGCTTTATTTCAGTCATGACCTTAATATCCCTGTCGCGACATCAAAACTTCCCTTCAGCTTGAAGTATGTCACAACATGGAACTCCTTTGTTGCAACCAAGTCAATTTACTAAGTTAGCATCACTTGTCGAGACTTTGTTTCTCTGTCAGGACCATAAACCTTATCTTTCAGTGTCACGACACTCATTACCTTGTCGCGACATGACTTCTTCTTACAGTTTCTAACCAGGCTTTCCAAGATGTAATAATCAGTGTCGCGATAGGAGAAATTTTGTCGCGACATAGATTCTGTCTTCTATTTTTTATTATGTCATAACATAAATTGATCTATTGCAGTAGTCTTCCTGTATTGCTCTTTAATTTCTTATCGTGGCACAAGATATCTATGTCATGACGTAATCTCTCACTTCTTCCAAAGCCTGTCACAAATGTGAGACTCTTATGTTGCGCACAAGTTCCCTCCCCTGTGTTAACATCTAGCTGACAAACCTTGTCGCAACATCATCTCTCTTTGTCTCTACTGACTTGTTACATTCTTCTCATGTTCTATCGCGACACGTTGTCTTTTTTCACGACATAGCTCTTCTTCTATACTCGCCTTCAGGTTGCTAATGTAAGAAATACCGTCGTGACATTTTTCCCAGCTATCTCGCTGACGTTGCTATTAATACACAAAACTCTCACAATACTATAGACTGTCGTAATTGCTTTTTTCTCTTCTATATTGCTGGATTTTTCTCCTTTTGAATTAAAACTTTGCAAAACAAAAGTCAGGAATAATCCATAATTTGGCATTAAACATATCCGAATATACTAAAATAAGCTAGAAAATGAATTAAAATAAATAAATCTTTCTTAAAGCTCATCAGTTGGAAGGTTGTTGTTTAATAAAATGATAGCCCTATTCAACAAACTCTGTTTCCCAACATGGTAATGGACCTTCATGAGCAAGTCCTAATAAACTTGCTTTTCCGCCACTCCCTCCCACAATTCCCACCTCATGGACTGAATGACATTTTCTTTCTTGGTTATTCATCCTATTCATGATTGTATCTTGCTTAGCTTCAATGGCTGGCATTTTGTTTAGCTCGATCACTCCACCTCCTCTCAAATTTCGCTAATGCTCCCCAAAGCCTCCAGATGGTTTCAGGAGTCGCCTTTGCTAGTTCCTCTATTTGTTGAGTAGCTTCCTCAGCATTTTTCCTTCTAAATGCACCTGTAGAGGATGCATCCACAATTCCTTTTGAAGTGTAGTTCATGGCATGGTAGAAGATATCCATTTGAGTCATCTGCTCAATACCATGCATTGGACATCCCCTCAGAAACTACTTGTATCTCTCCTAGGCATTGTACGAGGATTCATCCTCCTTTTGTTTGAAAGCAATGATTTCTCATCTCCTCTTAGAAGTGAGAGCATGAGGAAAAAATCTACTCAAGTACGCTTCACTGGGCTCCCCAATTATTGATCGAGCCATGCGCAAGGACCAAACCAACTAGCCGTTATGTCCTCGAGAAAAATGGAAACAATTACACTTGATCAGCATTCGTATTGACTCATTCAAACTACAAAGGTTGGTCATTCTTATAGCTAGCTACCTTACTGCAGAGTATTCCTCCCTGATAATTAGTCTCCAAAAGTCTTCCATTGTTCTCCGTCTCTGTTGAGGTTTATCAGCTGCAACAACTGTTATATTTTGATTAGCTCCTCCTTGATCTGATCTGCTATGACTGATGTTTCTGCTGCTGCTCTCTCTTTCTTCATATTTCTGATTGTCTTTTCTAGTTGTGTCCCAGTGTGATAGTCGACTCATGTTCTTCTATGCATGTAAGAGTCGCGATTAAACACATAAAATAAGTAAGTTCACTAGATATACTTGATTATAACATAGTTAGCACAAAAGAAAGACATGCACTGAATCCACTACTTCAATTAAAACTATTTTTGTATTTTCTTCTTAAAAGTGTTAATAAAAAGATAAAAATGTCCAAATTAGCAATTTTCTTTTTGGCTGGAATATTGATCTTTAAACTTCTACTTCAATCCCTGGCAACGAAGCTAAAAACTTGATGTCTTAAAGCTTAGTTCGATTGCTGATTTCTAACCTATGCAACCACTTTACTTTCATAATCTGACAACGGCCTTGAAAACTAGTAGATTGAAATTTTTGTCGAATAGACCAAATTGTTGTTACTATTGTTGGTACATCGATGCTAAAGACTTGTTTAGAATCCCTAGCAGCAATGCCAAAACTTAGTTGTATCGAAATTGTTTTATTTGTTTAAAAATTTAAATTGTAGTGCAAATCCTTTGCAGTGCACGGGTGTTGCCTTTTTCTATATAGACTAAAACCCTCAAATTAACATAATTACAAAGACCTTGAACTTCTCTTATGTATTACTTTGGATAATTTTCTTGATAAAATGGTTTTCTCTTAATTGTTCATGATTTAAAAATAAGGTCGAGAAGTGCGGCTTAACACAGGGTAGAGTCCTCTAGTAGTAAAATACGAATGTAAGTCAGTATCATTCCCACGAGAGATTGATATGAATTACGGATCAACCTTCTGACTAATAAAATTTCGCACTATTTGGACTCAAAACTCATAATGAAGGTTTTATCACAAACAACACAAGTAAAAATCCCTATCTTGTGAATATATTCCAAATTAGGCTAAAACAAAAATAAATGAATAAAAAATAAGCATCCCATAAAAGAATGGATTGGAATCGATTTCTGTGAAAGCGAAAAAAACCAACAATGAAATACAATGAATGGTCAATTCCAGCCTGAAATCCATTGCTCTGTTTTATATGGATCGATTTTTGTCGAAGATTTCCCGATTATTGGGTGGTTCTCTGTCCAGTTCAGGCGTCTTCTCTCGAAGACAAGATCTAACCCATTCTTTGTCGAATTTTCTTGCAAGATCTGGGTGTTTTCTTTCTCGATACTTCACGAATTTCTGTTGGCCAATGACTTTTGCTTTACCTTGGGATTTTCGTAAATTTCTACTACTCAATCGGTGGCTCAACCTTGATCTATGGAGTTCATCCCTTTCCCTTGAATTGATCGAGCTAACACGGGGATTGGAACTTACGTAGATTAAGGTGAACTCTACGTTATTTATATTGTTAAATGCCCTCAACTTGATTATGAAGCGGGCTGGGGATTTATGGAAATGAACTCGAGCTCGCGGTTCGTCAATGGTAATCGAACATGCAGAAAAGAATGCTCTCAACTCTCGGGGAATCTCGGAGTCTCTTTGTCACTTGTGAGGAGGGCATCCTAGATATCGAGTAAGATACATTCCCTCGGCGGTACTAGGGTACTATTATTGGGAACTTATCCATTACAGCGACAGATTAAGTAAAAGCAGAACCTAAATTAATTCTCAGTAAATTGTGCGGGAAAGAAACGTAACTAAATGTAAATAAAATCCAGCGGAAATTTGCGTTAGATCTTGCATTGCGAATTAAGGAAATGGAGCAGATCCTGCATGACCAAATATAATTCTGACAAAGCTGAAGAAATAGATTCGAAATTTGTCTGAATTTCATAAATTTTCAGATTAATACTTAAGAAAAATAACATAACTAAAATCGGCTCTACTTGTCTGCATAGTTATTGATTCAAAAGCGAAAAATTAAACTAAAATAAAAAAATAAAAATTCTACTTTCCAAAATATACAGGTTCCTCTTACTTTTCCCTTTGCTAGCATTAGTGAGAAGCGGATGTTGCTTTACTATTCTAAAGCTATCTATTTATAATGTAAAGCGAATCGTGAATCCCAAAATGATCGGTGGAAATCGAAAAAGCCCGACTCAGCATCTATGTCAGCGACCTGTGAAGTTGATGTCGCGACATGGCCTTGTCTTGATTACTCATGATCAGTCACGACCTCTTTCTTCTAAGTTGCAACCAGTTTGTCTTGCAACAACTTTGATCAGTGGTCGCGACATCATGTGTGGTCGCGACTTCATTTGCTCAATGTTCCTTAGGTGTTTTATGTCGCGACCTCGGTTACATGTCGAAACATCATTGTCGCGCTTTTTCCGACCACGAGTTGCGGCGTCGAGTTTTGGTTGCGACCACTTTTCTTTGTTTGCATGATGACTTCATGTTGTGACTCACGATTCGCGGTCTGGTGTGTTGGTGGTCTTCTTGTCTTCCTTATCTTTCAATTTTATCTTTGCGACATCATGATGATGTTGCGACCTCTTTTGCTTCCCATTCCTTTTCTTCAGTTTGCAACCTCAGTTCTACGTTGCAACTAATTTACTTCTTCCCACTTATTTTCCAGGTCGCGACCTCAGTTGCATGTCGTGACATCAATTTCTTACTCCAGCAGCTTTTCTTGGTGTGACCTAAATTGAGTGGTGTGACATCATTTCGATCCTTGACTTGTAAAGATTCGCCAAGTTCAATTCTTACAAATGCTTCTATTGGAGCTCCACAGGTTGCGACCTCCTTTACATTGCAAAGACCTCTCTTGTAGCTTCATAGGCAGTTCTTGTCACGACCTCGGTGGGTGTCGCGACATCATTCATATCTTTGGTGTCCGCGACATCAAAGTGATGTACAGCGACTTGAATTCGTCATTTGATTGTTTCCTTTAGTCTCGACCACGTTTTCTTTAGCCATAGCCTCCTTTTTCAAGTCACGGCCGGCTTGTTCAAGTTTTGATTTGCTAAGCCAAATTTATTTCATGTCACTGACCTGGAATGGGCGGCAGCGAGCATTTCTATGTGACTTAAATTTCCGGTCGTGACCTCAGTTACGCTCAGTGATTTCTTACGATTTTTGCTAAATTTGAGTTTCTGCTTTATTTTCTGCAAAAATGAAATTTGAGTCAATTATCCACTTTTCTTCAAACAAATCAACATTTATCTCATAATAAACTCAGAAAAATGGATTAAAAATCTAATGAGTTTTTAGACTCATCAACAGGTCATACAAGTAATAAAGTGGATTATAAGTCCATATATCATTCCCACATGGATTGATGAGAAAATTTTAAGATCAAGTACCTATACTACTCAAGATCATCGCTATTTGAACCTCTAACTTGAAGATTGAATTAGCTAGCATAAATGGAATGAAAATACTTTTTGTATATTTTACATTAATAAAAAAGATCGTTTTAACTAAATAGATTAGAGGTTTCACTGAGTTAGAATAACACTGGGAATTGGATCAATGTTATGATCATCAAATTGCATAAAGTTCAAAAACAATATAGTCATGGACTTGAATTTTGGATTTGTCCAAGAGCAGAGTAGTATAGCCTTGGAAAACCTCTTACACTATACATTTCACTCTTTAGAACACCATATTCCTAAACCAAGTCACTTGGTCTAAAGAGTTACTTTTAGAATTTGATCATCTTTCGAGAAGATACATTGTTTTTCCTAAACGATACTTCTAACCATTTCTCGGGGCGAAGTGCGCACTATAGACAAGATAACACAAGCCTCCTTCAATTTACTTGACATCTCAGTCTATAGTTTAGTAAGAATAATCACTCCCATATTACAAGAGCATAAACATTCTCTCAAACTAAGATGAACTCTCTAAATATTAAAATGATTACTCATCATATGGTCCTTATGCCTTGGGAACACATTTCTACTGTCACTTAAAAAGGAACCTTGAAGTAAGAGGTTAGAACATCACCCATGATTCATCATACTGATATTTAGAGTGCATTAGTTCTAAAGGTATCAACTGAAATATACCCACAAGTTACTACTCCTTACTCTCGGTGGATTCATCTCTATATGTCCTTTCAGAAAGGGATCTAAATCATAGCAAAATGCGACTCTATTTGGGTATGATCTGCTGATACTTAGAACAATTCTTTTACAGAACATTGTCAATTAAATCGATCGATACTCAAACCCATTCATTTTAAAATACAACAAAAATGATAATCAAGCAATCCAATCCCTTCTGAATGGAGCCCAGCCTTTTTCATATAAGCTGAATCACAATTAACAATGACTAGTTGATCAAACAAATTCATTGAAAATGTAATCAAAACTGAATAAAATGGATTCCATAAGTAACTCCAGATTCCACTCAAGTTCAGACATAAATGAAGCTCGATTTATAATGATCTATCTCGATATTTCAGCTCAAATCCACTACTCTAATCTAAAAGATGAAAAACCAAAATAAATAAATAAAAATATATACAAAAGCTTCAACTACTTTTTGTTCCTCCTCGATTTCCTCTCCTCTAATCAATTATGTCGTGCACTCCACCTGTGACACCCCAAAAATCTGAGGGTCCATTGATCAACCAGTAACCTATGGAAGCCTTGTGGATATCGTGTAACCCGATACCACATCGTATGTCCCATTCACTAGGACCCATCATTTCACATAACCCGATAGAGTCCCTATGGATATCATTGGACCCGATACCATATCGTACATCCCATTCACTAAGACCCATCGTTTTACAAAACCGGACAGAGCCCCTTTCGTGCTAGGAGCTCTTCAAAAAACCATCATGCACAATGTATAATGTTGTAGGAAAAACAGCACTTGACAGCTATGCCGGGTTTGCCTAGGCAAAGCACACCTTCGCCTGGGAGGGTGGCTACTAGACGAAGCTTCTCTTCCTTGCGAGGCGGGGCAATTTCAAAGTACGCCTTGAACAACAGGCGAACTCACCTTCCTTTAGGCGGCGAGCTTGTGTTTCGGGTCAATTTTACACTGAAATCCATTTTACTTTCATTACTCCTTTATATAAATACATATGAGTTCAATTTCACTCATAAACACATTTATACATGTCAAAAATGGTTACTTCAAACATTTACAAAATGATCACAAAACCACAAGCAGAAACTTTCTTGATCTCATGGCTCCTTGAGAGCAACCGCCCGCTGTACTTTTCCTTTGAAATGTTATCTCATATAGGGTGAGTAACCTTGATAGAGTAAATCCTACAGATGCTACTCCCCACCTAAGTGCGTCTTGATACTTACATAACAATTTTCACATTCACATCACAATTCAAACAAGATTTGCAATCTAGAGTTAGAATCACATGCCATGCCTTATGAAATGAGATGAGACCCACTCCTGTACCATGCAGAGTCTTTCTTGACTCTACCATAACCGAGGTCTTTACCGACTCCCACCATACACGAGTCTTCTGAGCGCTCTCATGCAGAGTCTTCACGGGCTCTCATACCCAATCTTCACAGACTCCCACCACACAATCGTGCCCATGTGATAAAAGCGAATCATTGATAGATTACATCCAATGATCCTTTTTTAAAACAAAGTCATGTTTTTATAAACCAAAACTTTTGGATATTGTGCGAATAGACATTTTATAAACAAGCGATTGTGTCTTTTTTGGCAGGAAGCAAATGTTCAGGTCTCACTGTAAACTCACTTTATAGTCTACACTTTTGGACTTTCACCATTATTTGTAGTAAACCCGGTCAGAGTCTTTCACGAGGAGTGTCTAGCCCTTCTTGCTTTGCAGGCACAGGTTTTTCGTTTCATGCAAGCTGTCACGAATGCGTGGACTTAGATCGGCCCGATGCAGAGCCACTCATGAATCCACCCGATCTCGGTGTTTGATCAACCATGCACTACACCCATGAAATGCGATGTTCGATTACATGCGTGCAATGTGTCATTGCAAGTTAATCCATATCCCGCATGTAATGAATGTCATATGAATGATATAAACCATACAATTTACGTTGTATCCTAAACTGATTATATCACGTACATACGATTTTTCAAAACAAACATTCATTCCAATGTTAATACGTTTGAATACATTAACATTCATCAATCAAAATGACAAGCGTATTTATCATAATAAGCAACAACACACTTAATCCTCGAGGGAAAATGGCATCTAGAGGTGCCCATGACAACAACCAGCAGCCTGCAATGATGGCTCGTGCCCCATGCAGGCATTCAAGTAGAATTGGATCGGGGTGCCTCGCATCAACTAGACCACACCAAGCCATAAACGGAACACCAGATGTAGCAATCCATGTTTTGCCACTTTCCTCATTGTTTTCCCATCAACCAAACCAAATTTAAAATCATCGACCCCCTAAATCTAAAAGATCTAGAGAAAAAAGAGCAGAAACAATAACCGGCTTGAGAATCTAGAAAATTTATAAATAAAACATACCGGATCGAACCACAATGCTAGTGATTGGTACCCAAAGTGCTATTTTGAACCCTATATTAGATAGGTTTGAGTGCTTTCTGCTAATCATGTCATTCATCTCCAGAATTGAAGTGTTCGAGTCTTCTTAGTATCACTTATGCGGTTTAGAGGTTATTTTGGTTGTTTTGCGGGTTTTGCGTACTTTGGGAGTTCAATATCGAGAGATATAAGGCGAATCATGAAGATTGAACCTATTAAGCCGACCATCGAAGCAAACCATAAATCGAAGAGAGAATGAAGGCAAAGTGAAGAAAATCAATGCGTGGAGGACGGGGAAGCAATGCATTGATGAATCGGTAAATCGATTTCGCTAAGATTCACGAAAATTTTCATTGGGATTAAATGCGACGCAGAAGACATTCGCAATCTTAATGAAATGCCAATTTCGCTAGACACGAGAATTTAATGAAACGTTCCTGGCAGAATTGCATTCCCTTCTCACATATTTAGTAATTTAGCGAAATCCCACCCTTGCCTAGCGAAATTTTGCATTTTCGCTATCTCTTGGTGATTTCGCTACCTAGCGAAAATTTTAATATTTCGCTAGCTAATGAAATTTTATTTACTAGCCAAATTTTAGCACGACGAAATTCATATATCATGTTTTGTAATTAATGTAGACTTCCAATTTTGGTGTGTCTCTCTTGTCCCTAAAATTAGCCAAATTTTAGGCTTTGTGGTATTTTCATACATTGGGTGGTCTATATCGCCCCCTCCCATTTTGTAACCACTAGCGACAAATTGAGGCGATCTTTTGGCAAGTTTTATTTTATGTAATATCTTTTACGTAGCTTTAGTTAGGGTTTGCTTTTCTCTCTTCTCTCTCCTCTTTCCCTTATTTTCTTGGCACTTGAACACCCCTGTAGGGATGGCTGACTCGAGATGCTTGGCTAAACCTCTTTTCTTTGAAGAGAAAGGAAGAGTAGCAGTGGTGGGGCATATACGAGGTTGTCTCTTGTATTAAAAACTCACAGTGCAGTGTTTATGGCCCTATCTTCTCAAAATATGGTTGAATAGCATTGAAGGTTATTAATTTGTGATACTTACCATGCTTTAGGATACAGTGCATACTTATTGCTAGATGCCTTTATGGTTTTAGATGGTCTTCTGAGCCAAATGATATTTAATGTTGGGGTTTCCAGCTGGCCAAAGGGACCATAGATGCATGTTACACATGTTAACTCAAATAGGAGTTGTTTTTAGGGTGAGGTTTGCTAGTTAAACATAGATGGGTTATGGTAGGGTATGGGTTGCTTGTCATACTTGCGAGGATAAAGCAGAGGACACTTGTTTGCCACTGAGTTCTGGGGTTAGTATTTCGTCTTCAAAGTTAACTTTTCACACTTCATTTTAGTTTTTACGGGTTCATAGGTTTTCAAACTCCTTCGCACTTGTTTTGAAACAAAAATCGAAAAGTCGAATAGAAAGTCTTGCAACCCGTGCACTTATTCGTCATTTTTAGGATGAAAACCCCATCCCCGTGTTGACCTGAGCCGCTATCTTTGCGGTGGCTGACTACGACGGTAGTAGGAACAGGTGTATATAAATTTTGTTGATTTTAGCTGTTTCTTGTAGCGCAGTCAAATGGCGCGGGTTGCGGATGGTGCCAAACTACGAATGATAAGTTGAAGTGTACTTGTGATCAACATCACAAGTGAAGGTATCTTTTAGCTCTTTTTGAAACCCAGTTCACCGTGCTTATAAGTTTTATCACTTTGCGATAACTTCCTTTGTTTTTGTTTTTTTATGTCCTGATTCGGTTTATTTTGGCTAACCCCCAATCTTTGCAGAGTTTTGTTGGTGCTCTTTGTTGTCTGATTTTGTACAGTGTTTATGCAGCAGTGGAATAGAGACACATCGGTGAAGCTACAGAATCGGTACACAGCGACCGGTCGGTGAAGTCGGTCATACTGCAGTACCATGGATCCTTGCACGAAGAACAACGGTCATTGGAACGATGAATCCCGACGACTATAGAACCATGAGGGATCACATCCACCCTCCTAGAGTTAGTGCCCCATCTGTATCATTCCTCTGCTTTGAAGATGTAGCAATGAGGCCATGTTGGTACCCTACTCCCCCACATATCATGGTATGGAAAATGAAAATCCATACGCTCTATTAGGGATTTTGAGGTTTCTGGCTACCTTTAAGGAAGGTATGATGGACATGGATTCTTGAAGCTAAAGCATTTCAGTGACCACACAAAAGACAAGACCAAGATTTGGCTAAACTCACGGAGCTGCAGAACCATTAGGAATTGGTAGAAGTATGATGAGGAGTCTGAAAAGTTCTTGATTAACTCGTAAGACCAATAATTTGAAAAAGACAAATTTATACCTTTGCGACTTAGGATGGTGAGAGGTTTTATCGGTGTTGGGAGAGATTTGTATGGAGACCATCGGTGCATGCCCACATCATGGGTTCGATACATGGATCTTTGGTAAACCATTTCTATGGTGGTATGTCTCTGCCGTGGCGACTTTGAGTATGTGTGGAGGAGACTTTACGAGTAAGCATCTGACGAAGCCATGGATTTTAATGCAGTGGCTGAAACTTCTAAGGGTTGGGATGAAGCGAGAGCCACAGAGTAGAGCAATGAAGACCTTATTGACCCAGAGGAGGATTTATGCGCGGAGGATATAGAAATGAAATTTGGATTTGACCTTAGCTAGGAAGGTGGAGGAGCTTGAAGGAAAGAAGGCTCCATGAAGTACATGCGGTGGTGAAAATCCTGCACACGATCCTTGCACTGTTCCAATCCCTGTACATCGGTAGAACGAGTGTCCTATGGCCCTACGGTGAAGGATTTGATGTCGAATGTGCGAATGCGTAGGACGATATAAGCCACCACAACTTGATACCTCATATGGAAATACCTACAATTCCAATTGGAGGAATCACCACAACCTTTCTGGAAGCCCTCCCCCACCTTATGTACCCCGAGGTGCCAAACCACGATTTGGTTCCCAATTTCAACCCTGACCACCACCATCCTCATCTCGTGGAACAAGCCATTTTAAATTTGGGTAAGGTGGTAGGCAACTTTATTGGAAGGCAAAAAGAATCAATGTGCAGGCGCACGAAAAGTTGATCTTAATAGAAAGTACCTTGAATAAAGAATGAATGGGCTTGAGAGCAATCTAAACCAAAAAATTGATAACCTACAGTATTCCATCACGAGATCAACGAGTTGCTAGAAATTAAAGAAGAGGAAGGTTCCACTTCCCGGCTTGATGCCAAACCAGAAAGGGAATCCGTGAGGTAGGATCATCCGACAATTCGGGAATGGATGAGGTTAAGGCTATAGTACAGAAGTGGAAAAGTTGTCAACCCATGCAGCCTTTGTTGAAGTCGAAAGGAGAGGTACGGTCGAGCATATTCTCTAAAAGAGAAGATTGATAATCATATACCACCTCCATTTCCTGACACTTAGAAGGTAAGAAGAAGGCATCTCGGCTGACAAGCATTTAGAGGTCTTAAGGCAGAGTGAAGGTTAACATACCTCTTTTGGACATGTCAGGCAAATTTTGCTTATGCCAAAATTTTTTGAAAGATCTTTGCAGATTAAGAAGGGATTAGGCATTGAGAAGAAGGCATTTCTCGAAGCTGAGTCGATTGCCATAATCAACAAATACATCCGTCTGAGGATCGGGATCTCCCCACAATTTAGGTCAATATTGGTGGGAATTGCATAGACAAATCATTGCTTGATTTAGGAGCCGGTGAACTGTCTTCGTATTCGGTATCTGGCTGACTAGGTTTAGGTGAACTTAAATGAATGACATCACACTTTCATTGGTAGATGGTCGGTCAAAATCCTGGGGATAGTTGAGGATGTCTTAGTGAAGATAGACAAATTCTACTACCAGTAGATTTTGTGTGGTGCTTGACTTGAGCTAATTCGCAGTGAACCCGATCATGTACCAATCATCTTAGGAGAAGACCATTTTATGGCCCGCGACCCGTCTGATAATAAATTCTTGAGATGAGTCATGCAACACCTTTGGTAACATGACCCAGCAGGAGTTAAACATCTTTCATTTGAACAACAAGCGAAAGTTCTTTAGGAGCATGAAAATCAAATAAGCGATGAAGTTGTTTCAAATGGTCGATTATGCGAGGAAGCCACGGTGTCAGGAATTGCAAGAATGTCGACGAGGAGATGAAAGAGATATTGGTCTGCCATCAATATCCACTGCGGGCCAGTGCTCAATTCAAAGCGTCGGTGGGGATCACTTCAACAATTGGACACCCGACACCATGGAGTCACGTTCTGCGGGGTTGAGAGATCGATACTCCTTGACCCTCCTTGAGTAATTTGAGTGAGCTGGTGGGGATGTTTTCAAAACGGATTGCGTTCAACAATTTTCTTTTGTCTTAATTTAGTTAATTTTGATAATTTCAGTTATTTTCGAAAGTTTCCTAAGTGTGATTTTCCATATTTAGTAATTTTGTTTATATACTATAGTATTTTGTATTCAATTTTAATTACAGTTTTATATATAGTAAATTTTATTATAATAATTTTTATTTCATATATTAGTCATAATTAATATAGCAACTTTTGAATTTCAGGAAGTGCAGCAGGGCCAATTTCGCTAAAAATAGCGAAAAATGGTCTTGGGGAGACCCATTTAGGCACGCCTGAGCAAGCTCTATTTAAACACAGGGGTTTTGCGTCCATTTTGTCACTTCCACGTTCTCCCTCCCAGTGAAATACACGAGTCTCGGCCTGCGCCGCCGCCGTCTTTGCCCTTTGCCGGAGTTGCGCCTGTTGACGACGCGATCTGTGCCACCGCATCCTTGCCACTAGGTGCCGGTCTCAGCGACGACTCCCGGCGATCACTGGTGACCTCCCTCTGCTATCGATACGCGCCTGAGCCTGACGTTCGCTGCGGGATTCTTTGCCGGCTGAGCCACCTGCAGAGCCTCGGTGAGCCTTCGCCGATTCGGGACCCTGCTTGCGGGTGGTTCGGCTATTTTGCCTGCCTCGGCATTTGGTCCTTTGCAGGCCTTGTTGGCTGTTAGAGCCGGTTCCTGCTGCGGCGGTGAGCCACGGCGCAAATGCGCTGTTCAGTGATTCGATCGCCTCGGTGAACTCGGTTGAGAATCTGAGGCCTCGGCTGCATTTTCCGATTATTAGCCGAGCCCTCTTCCGATTATTTTATTGATTTTAGATATGGTTCGTACTCGAGGTGGGTCCCGCCTTTGGCCGCGGGTTAGATTCGATACGCGAGAGAAGGCTGACTCGATCCGGCTCCGGTACCATCACTGCCGGTCCACGGCGGTACACGAGGAGCCTCGGGGATTTCGTCGTTATCGAACCGCGGATGACCTCGGGCCCCGTCTTTGTACCTCGAAGGAAGTTAGGAGGCCTTGGCCCTCAATGAACATCGGGCCCGACTGAATCATCTTCCTCGTAGCGGCCATTATGATCACATCGGGCGCGGGCGACATCATCGCCTCGATTTGTCCACTGCTCCGGGATCGGGAGGTCGTTGTGGGCGCGTTAGAATCTTGCGCTCCATTCGAGGGACTTTCATCGAGTCATTCTGATGTCCGTGAGGCGATCGGTTAGGAGTCCGTGAGATTGATCGGTATTCATGGCTGCCGGCGGTGACTCGGCGGCGGTAATACCACGAGTGGTGCTGCGGTTCTATCATTATGACATCTCGAGGAAGCGAGATGGTGCGTGAGCTTGGAGTTCTCTGACCAGTAGTCGCCGCGGGTGGAGCTTGGCCGATATTCCCCGGCTGACTTGGGCTGGCATTATCTGTGACGTCACGAAGGGTTATGAGTTGACCTGCTTTCATTTGAGAGATGGTTGACGCGGCGGAACACCTGGCCGGACCATTACGAGGCGGCTCAGCCTCAGTCTTTGGCGATCGACCACTTGTGGGCGAGTACGTTCCTTCTGGCATTGTGCGACGGAGAGGCGTCTTGGGGCTCTTCTGCGGATCTCGGAGGATATTGGATTCGATCCCTACGAGTGGTGATGGCCTCCTTGATGCATTGGAAAGGTCCATCGAGAAAGGGCTGGTGCGGCGGAAGAGTCTTCAGTTCTTGATCTGAGACCTGCCGGGTTACAGGCATTTGGGATTCCCGAGCGAGTTGAGATGAGAAAGTTAGATGCCCCTCCCAGTTTACGTATTGAATGGTGATGACCATGCCGTATCTTTCCATCTCAAACGCGGGACGGGAGTCTGGATCAGGTCGTGAGGACTCCCACGAAGGCGATATGCACATACGAGCGAGATGCGAAGGAGTCCCGGCTCAGCGAGATGTCGCCTTCATCTCTCGCTCCCACACCATCGCATTGCAGTGATACGACCCGTCTTATTGACACCACTCACACGGTATGTTCCATGACTCGCGAAAGAGATGGCGAGGTGTGATGGATGCCCACCATCTGCTCACTACGCGGTACACGGTGACCACGGGATCGGGCGGCCCGGTGTCACTCTGTGCGGCGGATCATGGCCTTGGGCCTTCCTCGTGTTCTGTCGAGAAAGGAGCAGCCGCAGGCGCGACCTATTTGGATGTTTTGGGTACGCCTTGGCGACGAAAGCGAGACCACCTGCTCTGACGGTGGTGGTTAGGTTTCTTTATGATTTTGTATAGTTACCGACACATATTTGCCTACTAATTTTGATTAGGATTTATGTATTAGCCATAGTAGCGGTGATACTTTTATTTGTTTAGCTTGTATTCATGTACTAGCCATTTTGGCTCTCTCAATATTGGTATATATATACCAATTTTATAACATGTTTTGTGCCTTTACCATGTATATTTGTTTTCTTTTTGATTGAACAATTGTATTGCTACAATTGAACAATTGAATGCCTTGTGTTGAAAATTGAATCATTGTTTATCACCTTTTATGTTAAGAGCAAATTCCATGCTTGAAGCGATTTTGGTCGATTGAGTTCGAGCATGCTCGACTTGAAATTCTCCACTATCTTGAATTCACCCTTTGCACTCAGGATTGTTCGATAAGTTTGTGAATTTGTTTACTTCCTTTCGCTTTGCATAATGACCTTAAGCATGTTGGCTGACCTAGGATGAGTTTGTGTTACCCATACTTGAAGACCAATGTTGTCTTCCAAAGAGCAGAAAAGAAAAAGCAAAAGAAAAAGAAAAATAAAAGAAAGAAAATAAAGTCGATGAAGTCTTGCCTTGAAACAGAACGGTCCGAGGGTGTATGTGAACCTTTGAAACACATTGCCCTAAGCCTTAGTGGTTAAGTCATCGATTTAGTGTTCATTACATGGGTGGATAAATTGAGGTCTAACGATTGGTGCTTGATTTTCGAAGTCATTGAGTCGGGGTGGCTTGTAGAGTTTGTGGTCGGTGATCCTTTTGGCTTGATGCCTAAACCTTAATTGGTTGGGAGTCTTCGGTGGACCAGATTACCGCGGACTTTGGTGAAGTCGATTTTTAAAGCGTTGCACCTATGATATAGTTGAATAAAAGAAAGAAGTGTAACTATCCTTATCTTAGGTTGTTGTGACAAGGCCATGGCAGTGCTAGGTTGGGGGAGGACACAATTTTGCAATTTATTGGCTTAATGCGGTTATATAAAGAACCATTAGACTTAAGTGGAAATTCAAGTTGAATCATGGAATCAATATTGACCTAAAATTTTGTTCTTGTATGGTTTGGCTCTTTCATGTGGGTTTTTCAAACTTGGTGTCCATTTTAGTTTAAGGACAATGTTTATATGTACATACCTTTTGAATCATAAACTTTTTGAAAATCCTTTGCATATATCTCCCTTTTAGTTTTGCATTGCTAAAGGGACTAGCAACGTTTCGGTTGGGGGTGTGATTAATACCCCAGTGCTATTTTGAACCACATGTTAGATAGGTTTGAGTGCTTTGGAGCTAATCTATGTCATTTATGCCGATTAGGCTGTTCAAGTCTTCTTAGTATCACTTATCTTGGATTTAGAGGTTATTTTTGGTTTGTTTGCGGGGTTTTTGCGTGCTTTGGGAGTTGATATCCCTATTGAGATATCAAGATGAATCATGAAGATTGAACCCATTCTCATCAGCCACATCGAAGCAAACCGTAAATCAAAAGAGAATGAAGGCAAAGTGAAGAAAAATCAATACGAGTGGAGGACGAGAGCAATGCGGTGATGAATCGGCAAATCCCGGGAATTTATTGGGTGCGAAAATTTCAGGGATTCTTGAAAATTCGCGACCCTTAGCGAAATTTCGCAATCTTAAATGATACCAATTTTAGAGCTAGACACCCAGGAAATTTAAGCTGAAACCTTGTTCTAGCCGAAATTTTGCATTTCACTACTCATAAATTTCGCTAAACTAGCGAAATTTGGCTAACTAATGAAATCACCAGCACTTTATGGGGAATTTTAATTTCGCTATCTCTTGGTGATTTCGCTACCTATGAAATTTTTTGAAACTATAGCAAATTCTTGCCTTGTCGTGTTTTGTAATTAATGCAACCGACTTCAATTTTTGTGTATTACTCTCTCTTGTCCCTAAAATTAATAAATTGTTAGGCTTTTGTGGTATTTTCATACATTGGGTGAGGTGTAAGCCCTCCCATTTTGTAACCCTAAGCAACAAATTGAGAAGCGATCTTTTGGCAAGTTTTATTTTATGTAAATATCTTTAGTAGCTTTAGTTAGAGGTTTTGCTTTTCTCTCTTCTCTACTCCTCTTTCCCTTATTTTCTTGTTTGCCAAACACCTACTTGAGATGACAACTCAAGAGATGCTTGGCTAAACCTCTTTTCTTTGAAAGAAAGGCTAGCTTGGTGAGTGGGCGTACTCTGAGTTGTCCTCTTGTATTAAAAGCTACGAATGCCGTGTTTATGGCCCTATCTTCCTCAAAAATATGGTTGAATAGCATTGAAGGTTATTAATTTGGCCAATACTTACCATGCTTTGGGATACGGTGCATACTTATTGCTAGATGCAACGTGGTTTTAGATGGTCTTTCACGGGCGAAATAGTATTTAATGTTAGGGTTTCAAAAAGCGTAAAGGGGCCATAGATGCATATTTTGTGTTAACTCAAATATAGGAGTTGTTTTTAGGGTGAGGTTTGCTAGTTAAACATAGATCCGGTTGTAGCTAGGATATAGGTTGCTTGTCATAGAGGATAAAACAGGGACACTTGTTTAAGTTCTTAGGAGTTAGTGACCTAAATCTTCAAAGTTAACTTTTCACACTTCATTTTCGATTTTACGGTTCATCGGTTTTCAAAACTCATCCTGTATTTTTGAAGCAATCGAAAAGTCCAAATAGAAAGTCTTGCAACCGTGCACTTATATAAATCATTTTTAGGATGAAAACCCATCCCAGTGTTAGGCCACTGAACCACTATCTTCTTGGTAGCTTGACTATGGCGATGTGCAGAACAGGTGTATATAAATTTTGTTGATTTTAGCTGGCTTCTACTGTAGCGCGAATGTCGGCTAGATGAAAGCTTGGTCAAAGTCACTCCAAACATAGGTGCTCACGAGGGAAAATGGTTTGTCGAGGAAAAATAGAGGAAAGAGCGCTCGAATCTCGGGTTCGAGCTTGGGCCTTTATTTGGTGGAGATAGAGGAATTATGTTGAAAATTGTCTAAGGCCGTGTTTGGACTTGGGCTTTAATGGAATAAATTTTTTAGTTAAAATATACTTAAATTATTATTTAAAAAAGTTATTACTTTGTTTGTATTTTAAGTATTAATGTTGCCTATCGTATCTAGCTTATATGGTAGAGCACTTAAGTAAAGTGTTTAGTTTTCAAAAAAAGTGTTGCTATTTTATAAAATTAGCTTTTTTAATGATTATAAAATTAACTTAAAATTTATCTAAATTATCAATTTCACATATTGATTGTCGTACATGGAGGAGGGTACTTGAGAGGCTGACAACAATAGACGAGCAACCATCCTTTGTTAGGCGATTCACAGATCTAAAGCAGCCAAAATCGATTCTTGTTCTCTTGCCTTCCCTTTCACCTTTAAACAAAAATCGTAGTTTTTTTATAATAAGTATATATTTTTTATTTCTCAACAAAAAAATATGTAGTTTTTTATATTTAAAAACTAATTAGTTCTTATGATTATTTAATATGATACTAAAATAAAATAAATTATTTTTATTTTTATTAGTTTCTATCTATTCCTACCATGAGTGCTTCTAAAAGATTCGACTTAAAAGCATCATTAAACATAATATAATAATAGAGTGTAAATATATAATAAAATGAATTTTTTCTTGTAGGGCAAATGTCCCCTTGAAAATTTAAGAAAAAATTTGCTTATAATGGGGTTTGAACCAATGACCTCTAGTTTGAAGGTAAGTTCCTTAACCATTGTGCTACAATGGGCCCCTTTAAATTTTTTATGCCCCTTTCGACTTTATTTTCTAGGCTGCCACTGCAAATTAAAATAGGTTCCTATAGTTAGGGCATTCCACCACCACCAAAAAATACATCCCACTCACCTATCCTATTCCTAGAATCACACCCTTCTCTACAAAAATTAAATACCTACCAAGTTCTTCAAGTCCATGTAGAGTTGATGGCAGATTCGGCCCGACCCATTTGGGCACCTTAAGCGGACTAAATTTAATTTGATACATTTACATTGGTGGATTTTAGACCAAATGACCCAACTTCGTTAAATTTATTGGGTCGAGAAATAGGTCAAAACCTTAAATACTAAGAAAAATCATTTTACAAATTCTATTATTATTCAAATAAAAATTAAAAATATATAAATATATAAAATAATTGAGTCTAAACAATATAAAAAACAAACTTAAATAAATAAATAATGATGGAGCACTGTTATATCCAAAGTGTCAAACTAACTAGCTAAATAATATCAAACAAATAAATAAAGTAACAACTTAATAACATCTCTGAAAAAAAAACTTCAAAGTATCAAATGAAATCTCATATACCTCTAATATTCATCCTCATCCCCATTATATCAAAGAATAACATGTGACTCTACATTAGAAAGATGTGTCTCATAGATGCTGGTTGAATCATCATTATCTATTAATTAATTTTTTAGAATATTAACAATCTAAATTTTATTTATATTTGGAATAAAATATATTTTTTTTCCAAAAATGCATCTCAATAGTATAATAATGTAATACCCTATTTGTTTAAAAAATTCACCTTGTTTGAAGATATAATCATATTAGGAAAGAAATAAGTGTATAATTTTTGTTAATTATTTTTAAAATAATAATATTTTGTTATTAAAACTAGTTTAAGTAATAAAATTATTTAAAATATATTGATAATTTAGTTATTAAATTTAATGTAATTTATAAGCTCTTTGCAACTTAACATCCAAAAACATATATGATTAAATTAAATTAAAGTGATAAATACAAAAAAGGAAATTATAAATATTTAAAATAGGATTAATGAGATAAATGAAAATATATTCAATATAAGCGTAATTTATTTAATTCAAATACATTACCTTAATTTTTCATACAATGTTTTAAATATTAGAATTCATATAAATTATATTAAAGTTACATTTAAAATTTGAAAATAAAATAATTAAATAAAAAGTTTCATATATTAATCATGTATTATAATAATAATTATTATTATTTTTAAAACCCTATACTACAAAAGCAGAGATTTAACTTCATATTAAAAGCCCAAAATATTGAATATTATAGATGAATCCTTGAAAATCTCAATTACTAAGCTAGTTACTTGAAAAAAAATTAAATAAAGATTTTGGGCTAATCAAGCCAACCTGAACAAAACCCACATGGGCCACGGGTCATAACGAGTCGGGCTAATTTGGCCCGGTTTTATTAGGATCTTAAATTTTATGACTCAATCCTCAAAAAAAATGGATTACAGTGGATTGGCTCATCAGGCTCAACCCATATTACCAGCTCTAAATAAAAGGACCGCACCTATGACCCTTACACCCAAATCTCTATTTAAAAGCCCTCACGCCTAAGACACCATAAGATCATACCTAGTGCAGACATGGTCACCATAAATAATAGAAATATCTGCTTTTTTATTCATTTTTATTTTATTACTTTATACAAACAAAAAAATCAATCAATTGGTTTTTATTCCTTTTGTGATATTTTTTTTCTCTTTCTAATATTTTTAAAAAGTGCATGTTATTTGAGCATTTAAATGACTTAATCTCTTTTATTGTGTTTAACTTTGCAACAAAACAAAAGTGAACAAAGTAATTATTTTAATAATTATTTACACTACATGGAATTTCATAGATAAATATTTTTTGAAGTTGGAGCTGGAGCAACAGGTTGGTTACCTCCATGGACTTGCAGCTGCTGGTTCATTTGAAGCTGATGGCTAAGTTCTTGAATGGTGGGATCATTCTCTAGGATTGCAGCTGCAATTGTTTTGGTGTATCTTTTGTAGTCTCCTGAATTTTCTTAGTCCCTGGATCGTCGGGGCATCAACTTGCCAGCATGTACCTCCAAAACTAACAAGAAAACGGCGGTGATGCAACCGCCGCCTTTCCGATGCATAAGTCAGATCGGGGAATTTGGAGAGAGAAAGAATCCGTCTTTTCAGTCAAAAATGTCTTACCTACCTTGGTGTCACTCCCTCTTCCTTTATGGAGGAGGTTCATTGTCCGCTTTTCATGGGAAGTAAATGATTTCCTTCCGAAACGGAAGGGGAAGGTGGCGCTTTGTTCACGTGTTATGACCTGTTCTTTCCTTTAGATTGTCAAATTGCCCGCATCTTCTACTCCATGATGCTTTTTCCGCCATTAGGGTGGTTACGTGTGTGACTAATGGGGGGTTATTTGTTCAAGCTGAGACAGGTCAACCGAATGCCTACCTAAAGATGGTATCTGGCCAGAGAGGTTGTACCCAGGCATTATGTCTCATGTCTGGCTGGGAAAGTATGTTTGCTTCTGGCTTGTAAATGAAGATGATTGGGAATTGTAGGCTAGGCCACTATACTGTGAGTTTCAATCTTGGGCCCATAGAGTGTGACGGCCCAAAATCGGGGTAAGATTGACAACGTGGCCACGGAATACTCATGAATGTCGGGTAGCCCAGCATCACTCTCAGCAATCGGCGGGAGTCCTTTGTGCGGGGCTCTACCCGAATCTGAGGAGCCTATCCCCAAAAATCCTGATGACCTCACCCAGGGTCCACATGCGGAGTAAAATAGCGGCCACTTGGGCCCTGCATCCTTTACTCTAAAATATATCCCAACTATATCACGATAGTTTCAAGAGGTTAATAAATCTCTTACCAAACATATATCAAAAGTTTACAATTTTAACACATATTATGCAAAATCAATACCCGAAACGCGTCGGCTTTCTTCTAAAATGCGGAGTCTCTAGCGACGCGTCCTCGTGCCTACTCCCTATACTGAAATAGTGATCCCTCGACGGGTGAGCAAAGCTGATAGAGATAATTTCCACTAGCCACAATCTGGATTTCTTTACAAAAAATGCGGTCTCTGACGGCGTGTCCTCGTGCACACTCCACATACGAAATAGTGATCCCTCGGCGGGGTGAAGCCAAAACCAGTGAGATAATTTCCTACATGGGTTACTCCCACCTAAGTGCACATGCATGGAAAAGAACACATTCAATGATTACATGAACTACTCGAATGTCTACACTTATTAATCTCATGTCAGTCGTCATAACTCCCTCACATAATACTGGCCGAATGCGGTAAAAATATCAGTTTTCCAAACAAAAGCTTTTGTTCTCGAAAACTAACTCTGGAATGGTAAAAAGTGGACTACCCTCGGAGCGAATGTGTTGGAGAACCTTAGAAATAATTCTTAGGCTCCTCAGACGATGTAATTGTTGGACCATCTCTAACGATTCTGGGAAAATCATCCCAGTGAAATTCCTTTCACAAGCGTTTTCATTTTTGTTTCATTCATGTCATACACTCACTCTAATATTCTAGGGTGCCCGGTGCATATGGAATTACATAATCTTAAATCCAAACATTTATGCTAATATTCACATGCATATATATTAACATAATTAATCGGAAACAAATCATGTTATTAAATTCACATATTAACACCAAGTGCTCATGGACTGTCGTGGCTCTGAAACAATTCAATTTTGAATCACTCCAACATCACAAAAAATTCACACAAAATGATTCACGTTACTATTCTGTGTGAACGGTGAAACCCTCGAGTTCTTGTTCAGCCACCTGAAATAGGAATTTTCTGCTTTCGGTTCAAAGTTTTTAAATAGTTGAACTAAAACAAGCCTCAGAACATTCCTAACCATTTACATGGCTCTTAAACAAAGATTAACACAAGTAGGAAAAGATACCTACCTCTTGGAGTTGTCATAACTCTACGATCGAGTTTGTGGCCTCGCAGCGTGGGAACAACTTTTCCTTCTTGCTCAAAGTCGGCCGTGGTCAGATCATCTGAGAGAAGGCACACCTTCTCACTCTAAAATCACCATCTCGATGCTTGCAGTTTTCTGACCTCTTGCACCTTTTGTTCTTTGAATTTGGGGAAGACAACACTATGCAAGTTTTTGTCTTTTTCCTCATTAACAATTTTGTTAATTCCCATCATGTCCCTAAGCTTTGGATTTTTGACACTTGGCACTATCTCGGCCATACATTTTCATCCTCTCTCTACTCATGCAATATGTGTCACAAGAGTACATATAGTGGGTGACTTTTTTCATATCACATGTCGTTTCGACACAGATCTGGTGCCTTGAAACGTGCAAATTCTCTTGTCTTGGAATTAAATGAGAATTCGACGTGGCGGTAGATTTTGTAGAGCGATTCTGCTTGATGGTAGTTTTGTCATCTAAGATCTAGAAAGATTTTGGATTTTTACCGAAATGACCATTTTGCCCTTTTTTAGAAAATTGGAATTTTCTCGGGTCTTATATAGACTAACTGGGCCCGTATCCTGTGAGGTTGAGTTTGCCGGGGCCTGTTGGCTGGAGGGTCTAGGCCAAAGCCCATGGTACCCACAATGCTCCTCTTTTCCCGGCTAAAGAGATCGTTCATCCCCGGTCAGGAAAAAAGAATACTTGGGACTCGCTTGATGGGGGGATTGGTGGACCGTTAATGTTGGGGTGTTCCAATGTGCGCATTACCGGGGAATTTCCTAGTTTTTTGATGTTACATTTGATGCGATTGTTTAGGATTCATACAGTGCGGAGGAGTCCCATAAAGGTTTGCGGGGATGGTTCCTTTGTGCCCTTGGTTGTGCGGTTTATTGAGGGAGGTTTGGTTAGGCGTTCGAGTGAACTCACATCATTCTTTGCGTGGGCGAGGCTTAAAGAGGGGGTTTAAACGTGATTGCGAAGTATGGACCAGGCCGAAGTTTGCAAGGATTGAGCAGAGTCGGAATTGCTTACGTTGGGAGGGATATTCCTGAGTTACATGCTCCCTTTCTTGCTACACCCTTGGGAGGTGCAAAAACTGGAATGGAATCCTCTGCGGCCCGAACACCTGAACCAGCGGGGCTCTTTGTGTTCTGCCACCTTCCAAGGACCTTAACCACAGCCTGCCTTGACTCTTTCTTTTGTTGGGCCTCGGCACCTATTTTTCATTTTGAAAGCACGTATTTGAGTGGGATGGATCATATAATCATAGTATGATCACTTGGTTGAAAGCGCTGCTATGTAATTACAAACGACCTTTGGTGTAATTAATGAATTTACATTTCCTAAAATTCTCGCGTGCCTGCACACATTATTCTTATGCTTTTCAATTCCCGGCTAGTGACAGGGACTTTGGTATGCTTCGAAATGGACAGGTCTAGAAGTAACATGGTTGGCCGGTGCAAGCGTCAATCTGTTAGGAGCAGCACGAGGGCCTGAAACTAGCCCGTGTTTGTTTTATTGTACCTGTAAGCGAAAGTCGTCGGGATTTAAATTAGTGCGTGGAGCGATAAATTATTGGCGCATTAGGGTGGCTACAGGCTCTAGACGCTTAATATATAGGGAGCCATCATTTGATTTCACCCTTTCGTACTTGTTTCTTCTTGGTTATCCTGTTTCTCTCTTGCTCGAGATTTTCTATGGATACTCGGTGCGACGTTAGTGGTGTTACCGTCGTTCTTACGGGTGCTTGTTTGATTTACATTACTCTGAGGTCAACAACATTTCCTACTCTGGGTTGTTGATTTTGATTCTGGCCGTTTCAACGAGGGGTTTCTTAGAGGCACAACTGGGGTAGGATACTCGCCGGGCTTAGTGGGCTACCAGTAATTTTGCCTTTTACCGGTTGGTATCATGGCTTCGAGTGATTGTCGTTCCGCTTTTTGTGCAATGCGCTTGTAGAATGGAGAGAGTTTAGGAAAGACCACCGACAGCGGGTTGCAGCGAGGGCTTTGCAGGGGGCGCCTTCTGAAGCAGCATTATCTCACTCCTTATGCATGGAGGAGTTGAGAGTACTATTGTAAATTCCGGAGTAACATTGACGTTGTGGCATCGGATGGCCGGTTGCAGAGTGCGTGGGCGAAGAGTGCGGCCTTTGGTGTCTTCACCCGAAGGCAGCTAACTTTGGCTTTGCTTCCCGTGTCGTCTACGGTCAGCAAATTCTTACGGCTTTACCAGAGCGCGCTGTGCCATTCACCCAATGAACATCATCCGGATTACGATTGGGTGTTGTGCTCTGAAACATTCTTTACCAGCAGTCTTTCATTGGTGGTTTTGTTTTGCTATGCCTTGAGGGTAGCGCGGTGGCGAATGTCCATAACCATTCAGATCCCTGATTTTGCAATTCGGTTACAAGACTCCCAGGCTACGCTGGGGAGTGAGGCAAAGAGGGTGATCCTGGTCAGGGGACCTTGGGATGAGACCCAGGGTACCCCGGCCTTCCGTTTGATGTTAACCATTCGATGTCTTTTCCAAGTGTGTATAAGTAATGGGGCCTGCTTGCTGAAGAATTTTTTGTATGTCCATTCATGTACACGTGTTTCACTATTGTGGGTTGTTTACGTAGGGAAAAGCCGAAGGGGCAAATAGGTGCATTAGGTGGAGAGAGTCAGTTTTACAAAATTTCGGAGGTTATTGGAGATTTTTTAGCAAGAGTGGCATCACGAAGTCCTTCTTACTATGAAGAAATTGCATGATTTAGGCGCACCCATCTCGCTACCGGTGTCCCAGTAATCCCGCTCTCTGCCCTCGGAAATTGTAGAAGGGAGAACCATCGCTGCGGACCCTTGACCCAATCCCAGTGGTTGTTCTCCCGACCCGAGGAGCGGAGAGCGAGGCGGCTGGTCGGGAATTAGTGATCAACACTCAATCCACGCAACCTTCCTCTACTAGCAGGGTCACGGCCTTGCCCCCAGTGTCTGGCGGGTTGAGGGGGTAGGCGTTTGAGCGTCCTCCCGCTGCGAAAAGGGCTCCGTCACCTTTAAGCATGAAAGAAAGGAAGGGGATGTTGAGGCTACAAAAAGTTGTTATAGCAGGGGCGGAGGATTTGTTCATTAGTGGGTCCCTCGATATCCGCCGTTCCCGGACTAGGAAGAAGAGAGGAAGGACCGGGATGTCGGTTTGATCCAAAACTTCTTGCTCGGAGCGAAGCGATATGATAGTCTCGAGCGGCGGGCGTGCCCTCCCAGTAATGGGAGGATCGGAGCCCAGCCTGGCTGGGATGGGGTTCGAGTGCGGAGCCATTGTCATCTCGGGTTCGCTGGGATGGGTTTGAATGACCATCAGGCTGCGGAAGCGTTAACTTGGCGGTGCAGAGAGAGCTTCCCCGGTTCCCGTAGCCGTCCAGTGGTCCGTCCTCGGCGGTGGTTGGCGATCGGATGGGCGTACGCCGGTACCGGGGCGGGAGGCCTCTACTTCGATGGTATGTTCTTGGTCGTATCTCCTTCCTCGCGGCTCGGCTCCCCCCATGGAGGAGGTATCAGTTCCTAAGCCGGAGGGTGCTTAGGAGATTATTGATCGAGGAGGCCGCATTCGGCAAATCTTGGTGACCATTTGCATAATCACATTGCCCGGTGCTACGGATGCTTGTAACTTTAGGCTAAAGGCGGCCCGAAAAGAGTATACCATCTCGGTCCTGATGGTACCATTAAAAGATCTCCAATAATGATTGTAGATGGGATGCGGGTTCATGGCATGATTTTGCTCGGATAACGACCGAACTAGTAAGCTTAGAAGCGCTATTTCTCGTTCTAGTATTATTTCTTAGTTATTGTCATATCGTTAAGGTGTTTATTCACAACCGATTGCTACTATCCGGAACATGGCCTTCTAGCATCGAGAATTTCAAACCCGGCTGAGGGAGGTGGAGAGGCTAAGGCTACATGCTTGATCATGTTCGACGAAAATTTTGAGGTAGCTTCTTAATGGGCAGGTCAAATGAGAAGAAGCGGAGTGGAAGCTGAAGGCGGGTTAAATGAGGCAGGAGAGGCATGCTTCGTCATGAAGTGACGATGGCGGAGTGGAGATCAGCGGTGTACCGGGCATAGATGGAATCACGAGTTATCCAGAGTCAGTAGCGCCTTAGGCACGCGAGCGTCGGCGAAGGTGGAGTCTGAGTTAGACGAGGCTCAACAGGCTTTGGCTACTTCTGGAGAGGCTTGGAGGAAGGAGGAGGAGGCAGCTAGCCGTCTGACCAATGAGCAAGTTTCCTTACTTGTAGAGCTTGGGGCTAGCAAAGACGAGTTGTCCGCTTTCCGGGTAGAGGCCTCTAAAGAGAATAAGGCTTTGGAGGCGGAGTTTGACGCTGGTTTTGAAGTTATCTTCAATTATGGCTGTGGTTGTTGTGCCTTTGTACATAATATTTGTGGAAGTAAGCCTGGAATTCTAGCCGGGATGCCGGACACGTCAAATCCATTACCTCCAGAGTTCTTTGTTATTCCTTGATGCCCCTCGGGTGCTGTTCCTAGTGAAGCTGTTGTCGCTCCAGAGGCGGACATTAGCAAGGAGGTCGAGCATTCCTCTGCTGCCGAGGCTAAGGTAGGTGATAACCATGATTCTCTATCCAGGGTAGACGGGGAGAGGGAGGAGCCCGATGCATCTGGTGAGAGTTAGGGATTGCATGGACTGCATTTTGTGCTTGCGCCTAGCCTTGCTCCTTTGCCCCCATTCTGTATCCTAACATTTTGATATAGTGTAATTGGACTTCTTAATGAAGTATGAGTTATTTTGCAATTGCACTAATTCCTCTTTTGAATCAAGTAGTTCATTTTTGCTTAGCTGGGTGGTGCTGATATGTAGTGAGTAGGGTGTAGTCCAGGTTTGAGAAATCGTTCCTTAGTTCATTTTCTTTCTTCCCTATTCGGGCTTTGCAGCGTACAAGCCGGGCATGAATTAAATTAAACCTGGTAGGACATCAATTTCACTCGAACTTTAGGTTAAACCATCGGGACCTACTGTACTGGGTCGGATAAGGCATTAACTTTCTAGTGCCATACGGACTTTGGGTTTGAATGACCAGGGCATCGACCCGTCTTTAGTTGAATGACGTAGCGCGTTCGGTTTATCTTGAGCCCGACTAGGCATCTGACCATCTTTGGTCGGACGGGCATTAGCGTATCGGACTTATACTTAGCCCGGTTGGGCATCAACCATCTTTAAGCGGACAAGGCGTGCGCCATCAGAACTTATCTTGCGGGCGGAGTTGGGCATCGACCATGCTAGGCGACGGGGCATTAGCACCGTCAGGACTTATATTGAGCCGGTTGAATTTATCGACCATGTTGGGCCATACGAGGGCATTAAGCGCTCTCATCTGGACTTATCTTGGGCTAGCTAGACATCGACCATCTTTAGTAGGATAAGGCATTAGCGTCATCCGGACTTATAAATTAGATTTTGCGATGAAGATATAGTTAGAGAATAAATCAACTTTTTATTGATAATACCTTTTGAGATGCATAGCATTCCACATTCTGGGTATAGGTGTTCCATCTAGCTAATCTAAAGCATATGATCTAGATTTACCTACTCGTGTTACAATATATGGTCCTTCCCAGTTGGCTTGAAACTTTCCTGCCACTGGATCACCTGTATTTTTGAAGACTTTCCTTAAGACCAGGTCTCCTGGCTGGAACACTCGGGGTTTTACGCATCTATTGTATAGATTTGACAGTCGGCGGTGGTAGGATGCTATCGGCTGCTGTTTCGCGCAGTTCATTGTGTCTAGTTCCTTGATTATGGACTCTGTACTCAACTATTCGGGCATATCCGTTCGGAGCGTAGGCATACCGATTTCTATAGGGATTATAGCTTCCATCTTAGTGCCGGGGATATCTGAAGTTCAGTGCACTTTGCGGTCGTTACGTAGCTAAGGACCCCGGGAAGTTCGTCGCCCATTGCCTTTGGCTGCGTCCGTCGTTTCTTTAAGGCCGTCGATGGGGATTTTGTTGAGCCTACTGCTTGGTCATTGCTCTGTGGATCTTAGGGGTGGAGTCTGAGTTCTTTATTTTCAATTCACGGCAAAGTTTCTATAATTGCATTTGTCAAGTCGGACCCATTATACGTCTGATTATTGCGGGGAATATCGAACCAGCAAACGATATTCTTCTAGATAAACTGAGTAACCTCTTTATCTTTGATTGATGCAAAAGCCTCGGCCTCTATCCATTTGCTGAAGTAATTAGTGGCCACTAGCAATAGCTTCTTTTGAGCCGGGATGGTAGGGAGTGGCCCTACTATGTCAATTCCCCATTGAGTGGAGGGCCATGGGCTTGAGATAGACAAAGGATCTTGAGTTGACGATCTTAAGATGGGAGCTTGTCATTGGCACCGATCACATTTTCGTATATAATCAGGGGCGTAAGACTTCATGGTTGGCTAATAATACTCTTTGGTGTGGGCTCTATGTGCCAAAGTTCTGCTGCCTGGATGGTTTCCGCATATCCTTTCGTGCAATTCGGCCAACACATACTGGCCTTGTTCGGTAGTTAAGCATTTCAGATATGGCGTCGAGTTGCGAAACGATTGCCCATCGATTAAGGAAAATCGGCGGCAAACTCGGACCTTGAATGCCATCCTTCTCGTTGATTCTCGTGGTGTATATTTTGAGGAATCGATTGGTAATAGATAGGCAAAATATTGTTTACATTTATGGTAGAGATCTTTGACTACGGCGATGCGAGTGTCTACTCTTTCATTACAGTCCTTGGGAACGTGTTCAAGATTCCATGATGAAAAACTAGTCATGCGTTGTTTAACCAGAATTACATACTTCACCATTCGGGGATCCCCGGACTCATATTCTGCTTTTACCTGGCCCACCACCAATTGGGAATCACTCTTAATTATAAGCTTGTCAGAATGTTGCTTGCCAATTCAATCAGCTAGGATGGCTTCATATTAGGTTCCTTTGTTTGGCGACTGAAGCCAGTGGATAAGCTTGCTCTATCTTGTCTACACCTGGGGACTTTAATTTTAGGCGATGCGAGCTCCTGTTCTTGAGATGCCCCATACTAAGAGTCCACCAAATTTGAACTGTAAGCACGATTTCGAGGTTAGGGGATTTTAACTAGAAAGTCGGCTAGAACCTGCCCTTTCTTAGCTAACCTTGGCTTATACAGTATACCGTATTCACTCAATTCGATTGCCCAGCGGGCCATTCTCCCAGATAAGTCAAGCTTATGAATAGTGCTTCGAAGGGGAAGGTTAATCAGCACCACAATGGGGTGTGCTTGAAAGTACAAGCGAAGCTTCTTGGCTGCTATCCAAAGAGCTAAAGCAGCCTATTCAAGGTGGTTGTATCTGGTTTCTTAGTCGGCGAAGGACTTCTTGATGAAGAACACTGGCCTCTACCTCCCATCCTCACTTTCTTTGAACAGGACAGCGCTTACTGCGACATCTAAAACTAATAATACCTTGAAGAGTGTCGTCGACCCGAGCTATGGCCCGGAGTTCAGCGGATAGTGTATGATTCTTTGTGAGGCACGATCCTCTTCATTCTGTTCACCTTTTTGCATCACCTTGTTGATTGCGGCCTCTTGAGGAATTAGCGAAGAAAGGCTTTAAGCGGTCGTTGAACCCGAAATAGGCAGCGAGGCGAAGCTACTTGAAACAGTCAGCTATTGTACCCCTTTTCTCGGAACTAGGGGCGGAGTGATTCCCGAGAATAGCCTTAAAATTTGGGCAAGGTTGCTTCTATCCCTCATGTGTCTATGAAGCCCAGCCAGTCGGCCTTGACCTCTAAGGCGCAACTTTAAGGGGTTGAGTTTCATGTGGAAGTGTTCGTGTGTATGCTCTAGGAGAATTAGTTGCTTGCGGGTGCGTAGTGTGGTCAAGGCGCTCTTTAACTTTACTAACATATCATCAATATATACCTCCATTAGTTTTACCCATGATGGTCTAAACATCTTGGTCACCCGGTCTGCGATAAGTCGATCTTGGCGTTCTTTTGCTTAAACGGTATTACATTATAGCGGAAGAGTGCGTATTGGAGTGATAAAGGTTGTTTTCGTCGGGCGGGTACATGAGGATCTAATGGTAGCCCGAGAAGGCATCCAGGAATGACAACATCCCATGCCCGGATGATGCGTCAAAAATCTAGTCTATGCGGGGCAACGGGAAGTTGTCTTTAAGGCAAGCGTCGTTAAGATCAGTATAGTCTATGCATACTCTCCACTTGCCACCTTTCTTTGGTACCACCACCACATTGGCCAGCCATTCCTAGTACTTGACTCACGATAAATCCTCCTTCAAAGAGTTGTTATCTCGCCTAAACATCTGTGATGGCGGTGTTCGGGTGAAACGCCTTACTCTTTGTTTGGCGCTGCGGAGCGGGATAACAGTGACTTATGAGAAGCATGTGTGGGGCTAATGTCGATCATGTCTGAGTGGGTCCAAGCAAATACATCGATGTTACCAAGAAAAACCTGCCGCAATTGTTTTTTTTCCTATTCGGACATGAGGGAGCTAACGTAAGTGTGTTTATCCAACCCGCCCAGGAGTATTGGTTCCGGGGGATCCATAGCTAATTGTTCCCTGTCCTCCTTTCCTACCTGGGCGGCAAACTATGATTGCTATTCTAGGGACTGTGACTCGGGGGCCAAATTATTGGAGCTTTCACCTTCTGCGCTCTGTATTGTGGTGATAACGCGGTGTGATACGCTATTAGGCGCTCGGAGATCAATCTGTTCGGCAGTCGGTAGTCTCGTTTGATGGTAAGTTGAGGGTACTACTTTCATAGCATGTAGCCAGGTCCGACCAACGATAGCATTGTATGGCCCCAAGTCTTCGACAATTGAGAATAAGACTTGCTGAGTAACCGGCCCCGCCTTGATGGGGAGAACGATATCACCCATGGTTAGTGTAGTTACCCATTAAATCCAGACAAGTGCACTTGTGGCCAGGTTTATCAAGTTGAACTTTCATATGTCACGAAGAAATTTGGGAAGTTGCAACAAATTAGATCGCGTTGCCCGAGTCATGATCACTTTGTGTACATCAAAATTGTTAATGCATAAAGTAAGCACAAGTGCATTGTGGTGTGGAGTGATAACCCTGGACAGGTTAATGGGAGAAAAGGATATGGGACCGTTAACTGGCTATATTGCTTTGCTATTATCTGGGGTACTAATGGTGTTCACCTGGGCTTGAACTATAGCTGCTCGTAGCAACTTTTTCCTCTGGCTATTGGACTATACTGGTCGTCGGCTGGGCCGCCCAATATGTAATTGATGGTGGGCTGGGGCTCGGATAGGAGCTCTGAACTAGCCGGTATTCTTTCAGTTACTGGAGCCGTTTCTACCGGGCGGGTCGACTCTCGGATATATCCTCTGAGGTGGCAAGCCCGGATTAGTTTCTCCACTAGGAACTTCAGAGTTCGGCATCTGTTAGTTTCATGCCCATGGTCCCTATGGTAGTCGCACCTTAGAGATCGATCGCGTTGCTCGAAATCCGACCGGATTGGTGGAGGCCAGATAAAGTCAGGGTGATCCCAGATAAGGGGAGAATGCATTTGTAGAAAGATGTTCGGTGGGAGTGGCGGGGAGGTTCCTTTTCTCTCTTATTGTTCTGGGAGAGCTTCTGGTCCTTAGTGGCTCCCATACGCTGTTTGCCCCTTCTTGGCCAGGGATTCTTTGTTTTGGCGGTAATCATCACTGTTTAGGAGGTTGCCCGAATATTGTCTTTCAACGTAGAGTATCTATCCGCCCGTCTGTACAGTTTTTCCATCGTTAGAGGCGGGTCCAATGATAGCGACTGAAAGAAAGGGGTAGTTGGTCCAAAGCTTCTTTGAAAGTTATAGAGGACCGCATCCATACTGTATGCATCAATTTGTTGGACGGCCTGTCCAAATCTCCTGGTGAAGTCCCGGATAGACTCATCTTCTCGCTTGAAGATCGTTTGTAGTGAAGCTGGCATTTTAGGACTAAACATAAGTCTTTGAGAAGCGAATGTAGCCCACAACTTCGCTAGGCGAGTTTTATAGATCACCTCGGGAATTATGGAACCGGGCGAGCGGGAGCCTTGATTTAGCGAGAATACCATGTGAAGGCGATCATTCCTTGCTTATTTAAGGATCATTACTTGATTGAAGTGCAACATGTGGTCGTATGGGTGAGATGAGCCATCATACATGTCAAACGACGATATGGAAAAGCCACGAGGAGGATCATAACTCAAGATGTGCTTACCTAGTGGGGACGACAGCATGTCCTCAGGCCCTCGGACAGCAGTAAAGGAAACCAAATGTGTAACGCCCCAAAAATACCCTAAAATTTTTATAATAAAATTTTAGTATATTCAGTATAAGGCCAACAGGTATTTTAAAAATTTTTTTAATATTGAGTTAGATGATTGTTGAATCCAGAAATGAACCCAAGTGAAAAGAGAAAAAATATAGAAATTATAAATGGGGACCCCGGGTCAATTGTAAATAAGTTTTATATATACAGGATATTAGGAAGTAAATGAGTAAAAGGAAAAAAATCAAGGAAATGACATGTGGCATGTAGGAAAGAGGAGGCTTCCTCCTTTTTAAAAAATACGATTAAGAGTGATCATAAGAAAAGAAAAATAGAAAAGGGAAAGTTAGAGAGGCTCCACGCTTCTCTGCAGATTTTCTGACGACGGACCATAGGTCTCGTGAGCACGAGGAAGTCCTTCCTAGTGACAAAGAGCTACAAGTAGGGCCGGAACCGGGGGACTTTCGACAAACTCCATGAGGTGGGTCTTCTCCTACTTGGTCTTCTTCTACCTATGGGATTGTTGGGTAGTTATCGGCCCTTAGGGGAAAGTTTGGATGCATTTTAAACCATGGGAAGTACATTGTGGTAGTGTGGCTAGCCGAACAGCAGAGCTGATTCTTGGGTACGAAGTGAAGGGGATTTGGTAGTGTGTCCTTCTAGTAAATTTAATAGCCACATCAATTAACTTGATGTTAGGCTTTAATTTCTCAATTTGGACCTCTGTAGACTAAGTTATGATCCTTTCTTGAAATTGACCCAACTAAATCTGGTCGAGATTCGAGTTTGTCCAGTTCGGGTCAACTAGCATTGCAACAGAACAGGTTTTGGATCAGAAATAAAGAGAATTTGGCAGTAAGTCCTTCTGTGAAGTGGCAACCCACATCAATGAACTGATGTTAGGCTTTGAATTTCTTAATTCGGACCACGTAGACCAAGTTATGGTCTTTTTACTGCGAGCAGTCAAATGGTCGATGGTGAATCCAAGCGGTGTAGTCAAGCGGTGGTCGTCAAACCGAGGTCGTCAAGCGAAGTGCCGTCCAAGCGATGGTCGATCAGCGATTATGCGTCAAGCGATTGTAGTCAAGCGGTGATGCCGTCAAACCGAGGGTGGCTCCAAGCCAGAATTCGTCAAGCGATGGTGATCAAGCGATTATTGCGTCAGAAGCGGTGGTGCGTCAAGCGTTGAAATTAGATCAAGCGATTATTAGATCAGCGATTAGTGCGTCAAGCGTTGGTCAGATCAACGTGGTCGATCAAGCGGTGGTCGTCCAGGTGGTGGAATCCAATAGTGGTGGAATCAAGCCGGTCTTGTCAAGCGATTAACCGTCTCGATTCGAGTCGGCTCGTCGAAGTTGATTTACACACTGACCTCCAACTTCGGAAGGTCATATCTCCTTCGTTTGAACTCTGATTTAGGTGTTCTTGGACTCTATGGAAAGCTCATGGAGTCAAGAATACATTGATATGCCTGAGGAGGATGTTAGATTTCAGACTGAGGTATTTGAATGAGCTCGTCACTTCAGTGCAGCTCGTCAGTCCAGGTCAGCTAGTCAAAGTTGACTACGCATGACCTCCAACTTCGGAAGGTCATATCCTCGCCGTTTGAACTCCGATTTGGGTGATTCTTGGACTCTATGGAAAGCCCATTGAGTCAAGAATCATTATGTCCTTAGGAGTATAGAAGATGTATGACCGGAGTGGTAGACAGCTCGTCCAGTTCAGATCGGCTCGTCGATTCGGGACTTATTTGTGTATGACCTCCAACTTCGGAAGGTCCTAACTCCTACGTCCGAACTCCGATTCGAGTGTTCTTGCACTCTATGGAAAGCCCATTGGGTCAAGAATCCATCTACATATAGAATGTTTAAATTGGAACTCATATTAATCTCTGAAAATCAATCCCCTAGCAAACCACTCGTACACTTGAATAATATTGTTCTTTGTGGTTACGGAATAGGTGACGAGGAGGAAAGCCAAAGCGTGATTGAGATTCCAAGGATTGGAATCAAAGTACAAATATTTTTGAGTTTGTTCTACTTACCTCATATTCCTCGTTCAAAATTTGAAATGTTTGTTCGTCTAGAAATCCTAATCATTTCAAGTTTTGCATGGTTGTTCTAAAAGCATATTGAATTGATTTAATTGATTTGAAAAGTGATTGTGAAATGTTTGCATATAAAAGTGCATGATTATTGAAAATAAACTGTTTATACAAGCGTACATATTGTACCTATATTTTTCTAAAGTTTGAAACGCCCTTAATAGAATGTTATAGTTTATTTCGCATTAAGGATAGATTGGTATACCAATAGGGTCAAATAGAAGTACTGCGAACTATTGATGTGTCGCTCAGATCGACCCGGCAGGACCGTATCGGTAGTGTTCTAAATTGTTGATTGTTTATAACGGTCAGCGGCCAGCGAGACCGTACTGTGTTATAAAACCGTTTGATACTGGCCTACAGCCCAGCGGGACCGTGCCGGTGACTATGATATCATGTATATCGAAGACATAGGTTAAATTCGTTAAGGACATAACTGAATTGATTGGCATAAGCGAAGTGATTGACCAGGAGCAGATTGATTGGCATAACTAAATTGATTTTGAAGCCAGATTGATTTTCAGAATTGAATTGAATGTCAGAACTGAATTGAATTTGTGAGCATATTTGAATTAATTTGAGATTGTGAAATATTGATTATGAAAATGTATTTATGGGATGATCAATGAACTATAATTTATTATATATATATAACAAAATATATATAATGTATTTGTATTGATCATCGAAAAGATTGAAGGATTGAATTATTAAATTGTATGAATTGATTTAAGTGGGCGAGAATGGTTGTATAGAACCACTAAGCATGAAAATGCTTAGCGTATTTACCAATGCGCAGTGCCGGAAATTGATAGATAGTGATCGATAGCGGACCCAAGATCGAGGCGTCGAGGTCATAAAAGAAAGGGAATCTCGGAGTATGTCCGACATGTGCCCTCATTTCATGTGTTCTACTTTTTTTTTTTGATATGGATGTTTTGTATAAACAATTTGAATCTTGAACATCTATTTTTGTAAATCATTTTGAAAAGGCTTGGATGCCTACATTGTAAATGGATTTTGTTAAAATGTAAATGTTTATGGGCTTGCCAATTTCGTGTCGCTTCGCAAAGAATATGATTTTAGTGATTTTGAAGTGGCATCCGGACTTCGGTTCGGATCAGCCCAAGCGAGTCGGGTCGAGATGAGGCGTCTAAATTATTGGTATCAGAGCCTAGGTTTAGGCGGTTCTATAAAATGATTTTTAAATTGTTTGTAAATGATTTTGAAATTGTGTTTAACATGCATTTCATTTGCATATAAAGGATGACATGACTCTGACGCGGATCTTGCTGGTCTTAATAGGATAGGCATGGACGGTCGAAACTCCTTAGTGTCGAGGATGACCGGGGGACTCGCCCCGAATGAATCACCTTTAGTGTGGAAGGTGGGCAAGCATCATGCCCACCAATGAATGAACGGAACAAGTGGCGGGAGTCTTATGGGTATCCTCGGTAGCTAGTTCAGGCATTGCAAAGAGCCGGGAAACCAGCTGCAATTGCTCCAAAGCGATCAGCCATTGAGAGAATGGCAAGGTACCGACCTGTAGATTTTATGGGGAAGAAAGAGGATGAGCCTTCTATGGCAGAAAATTGGCTCGAGGAAGCCAAGGTAAGATGTACAAATGCATTGCACGTGAAGAAGTTGGAATGTGACCTCATTACTACGGGATGAGGCTTATCGGTGGTGGGTTTCATTGACTAGGATCGCACCATCGGAGAGATTACATGGGAGTTCTTCTTACTGGATGGAGTTCAGAAGCAATATGTGGGTGCATTTATCTGTAACATGAGAGCCGGGAGTTTCATAATTTGAAGCGAACAAATGAGTGTAGAATATCAAAGAGAATTCACGGTTGAGCAAGTATGCTCGAGATACTTGTGAGTGAGGAAGAAAAGTGCCGTAGGTTTGAAGAATGACATGTAGCCATATTCGAGCCCATGTCCTGACATTTTGCCATGGTTTCTCCAAAATTGTGACATGTGCATTGAATGTGGAAAAGAGTAAAGAAAGAGAGAGAAAAAGAGAGAAAAGGATAAAAGACGAGGAAAAGAAAAATCAAGTAGGTCCAGCTCGCAACAACAGCAAAGGAAGAAATTAAGGGGACCACAGGGTTCCAATCAGCCTATAACCTGGGCGCTGGTAGGAATACTACTCTACCGGCACCATCGATTCTTAGTACACAGGAGGTCCTTCTAGAGGACGGTGCTCCCCCATTGCCCCCATTGTGGGAGAAATCATAAAGAAGAATGTTGGGAGACTTCACAGTGCTTGTTTGATTTGTGAATCAGAGCATAGAGCAAGAGATTGTCCTAGAGCTGGCTCATTCATTTCCCACAAGGCGGGGAGTGCAGCTTTGAGTGTTACAAAAGCTGATAAGGTGTTGCATCAGGAGTGTTAGAGACAAGGACGCAAACTTTGGAGTAGGCAAGATGGTCGTACTCCGGCTAAGAGCATATGCAATGGCTTGATGCTGGAAGATACGAGCTCGGATGTGATGAGTGGTAATTTTACTATCTTTGATACTATTGGCATGCATTGATAGATCCGGGATCGACTCATTCATACATAATGTCTTACATTTATACCGACTTAGGTAAATTCTTGAGAAGTGAAGCGGAGTATGACATCTTGATGACTAGCAAGCAGCCATAGTGTTATTGTGAGCGAGTCTATAGGGTGTCCATCAAAATCTGAGTATGAATTTTGGGGAGATTTGATTGAGTTATCGCCCGGGGAGTTTGATGTGATATTGGGGATGGTGGTTGTCAGGTATCAAGCAATGATCGATTTGTAGAATGAAAGAGTAACCTTAAAGACAGAATGAAGATGCAAGTAACCTTCATCGGTGAAGGTCAAATCATCTAGCTAATGTGATATACGCGCCCTTTGCTATAACAATGGTACGGAAGGATGTGAAGCCTACTTGGCTTATGCGTTGATATGGTGAAGGCAAGGCCTGGTGTATCCAGATATCCCTACACATTGCGACTTTGGGATGTGTGTTTAGGAAGAGTTACCCGAGTTGCCCCACATGAGGAGATTGAGTTTGCTATTGACGTTGTACCAGTGCCACCTGGCATCCATTACGCGTGCGGAATGGCTCCACTAGGCTAAAGGAATTGGGTGGTTGCAAGAACTATTAGAAAAAGGGTTTATTCGACCAAGTGTATCACCATGGGGAGCTCGTGCTTTTTTGTTAAAGAAAGATGGTACATGACTATCTTTCAGATTGAACAAGCTGAACAAGTTAGCATTAAAAGAATAAGTATCCGTTACCCGAGGTGATGATTTGTTTGACCAATTAAAAAAAAGATGCAATGTCTTTCAAGATTGACTTGCGATAATTTTCAGTTAGAATTAAAGATGTCGATGTGCATAAGACGGCGTTTGGGGCGATATGGACATTATGAATTCCTTATGCCGTTTGGATTGACAAATGCTCAGCCAGTCATGGACTAATGAATCGTGTTTTCGATAGTATGTGGATCGGTTTGTCGTAGTGTTCATAAGCGACATTCTTGTGTATTCAAAGATCAAGGAGCCAGATCATGACACACACCTTCGAGTAGTGTTAGAGACTTTGAAAAGAAACATTTGTATGCAAGCGAGCAAGTGTGAGTTTGGAAGAATGAAAGTGTCCTTTCTTGGGCATATAGTATCGAGAAAGAAGAATAGAGAGTAGATCCAAAGAAAATAGGGAAGTGGTTGTTGAATGGAAGCCACCTAGAAATGTTCTGAGTGCGTATTTCACAGGACTAGCGCGGGATACTACGAAGATCGTTAAGGGGTTTTCTATATTTGCCGGCCCCGGAAGTAAGCGAGATTGCTCAGAAAATGTAAGTATGAATGGAGTGAAAAATGTCAAGAAGTTTCGATAAGTTGAAAGCATTCTTAGCAGGAGCTCAGGTTCTTACTCCGCCGGCCGTGGTGAGGAATATGTGATTTTAGTGATGCGTAACTAAATGGACTTGGATGTGTCCCTAATGCGAGGAGTAAAGTGGTGGCATGCTTGAGAGCAGTTGAAGCCGCATGAAAGGAACTACCTGCCTTGATTTGGAATTAGCATAATTGTATTTGCGCTGAAAATTTGGAGACATTATTTGTATGGAGAAAGTGTTTCATCTGCTTGATCATAAGAATCTTAAGTATTTGCCTCGCGGCAGAGCTTAACTTGAGACAGGAGATGGATCAGGTGATAAAGATTATGACTGCGTGATTGATTATCACCCGGGAAGGCCAATGTAGTGATCGGCGGCACAGTGAAGTCGTCGAGCGGCCGGCGTTGAATGCCCATTGTCATTACATGGCCAGTGGTGCTTTGTAGTGGCCGAGTTGATAAGCGAGGCCGGGTTTGTTAGTCCCAGTCTTGAGGCCTGAAAGAAAGATGAGAAAATTGCTGCCACAATAAATCAGATTGGAGAGATGGTAAAGCCGAGTTCACGGTGAGCGAAGATGGAGTTTTGTATTATAAAGATCGGGTTTGTGTACCCGATTGTAATGATTTGAAATCCACACTAGAAGAGGCACATAGTGGATCTTTTTGCTATCATCTGTTAGCACAGATGTATCGAGATTTAAAAAATGTTACGGTGATCAGGGATGAAGAATAATGTCGAATATGCCAACCCAAGTGTTTGGTGTGTGAAGAGTAAAGAGAAGCGAGCATCAAGTTTCCTTCGGGATTATTGCGACTGTTAGAATACCGGAGTGATAGGGTTAGAATCACCATGGATTTTGTGGTTGGGTTACCATTGGCGAGAAGACATGACTCGGTTTGGAGTCGTAGTAGGTAGGTCGACCAAGTCGGCCTCACTTCTTACCGGTGAGCGGTTATTCACTTGACAAGCTAGCGGTACGTATGTCGAGAAATAGTTCGGTTACATGGGATTCTATCCATTATTTCGAATGAGATCAGAGGTTTGCCAGATTTTAGGGAAAATTGCAAGAGGCCATGGACAGTATTTGAATTTCGATGCGATTCCACCCACAAACGGATGGACAATCTGAGAGAGTGATCCAGATTCTGGAAGATATGTTAAGGAGTTGTGTGATCGACCTTGAGGGTAGTTGGGATCAACACATTGCTTTAGTTGAATTTGTGTACAACAACAGTTTCCAATCAAGTATTGGAATGGCGCCTTATGAGGCTTTATATGGGAGAAAATGTAGAACACCGTTGTGTTGGACGGAATTGAGTGAAAAGAAAGTAATTGGCCCAGACTTGATACGGGAGACTGAAGAAAAAGTGAAAATGATAAGAAAGATTGGAAGGTGGCCATAGATGAAGCGGAGAAATCATATCTTTTAGACATGAAAAGAAAAGATATTCGATATGAGATCGGCGAAAAGTGTTTGGTATCGCCCAGCGGAAGAAGGTGATGAGATTTAAGGAAAAGGAGCAGGATTGAGCCCTAGATTTGTGTACATGAAGTGATTGAAAGTGGGTCTAGTGGCATACGGTTAGCGTACCTCGGGACTTGGAAAAGATCCATGATGTGTTTCACGTGTCCATGCCTCACGGAGAATTGCCAGTCAGACTTCCGTCATGTAGTCTCTTCGGAGACAATTGGTGAGCGGTTGTGAAGAAGAGCCGAGTAAAGATTTTGCTCGTGAAGTGAAGGAATTACGGAATAAGAAAGGTCTGTTGGTCGAGTGCTGTGGAGAAACCATAAAATGAAGAAATACTTGGGAAAGTGAAGCTTCGATGCGCGATATCCGCAACTGTTTGACTAGGTAATTTAGGGACGAAGTACAGTAAGTGGGGAGAGTTGTAACGTAATACTAAAATTTTATAATAAAATTTAGTATATTCGGTATAAAGGCCAACTTGGGTATTTTTCTGGAAATTTTTTTTTAATATTGATTAGATGATTGTTGAATCCAGAAATGAACCGTGAAAGAAAATATAGAAATTATGTAAAATGGGGACCCAAAGAGATTGATTGTAAATAGTTTATATGTCTAAGTGATATTAGGAGAAATAAATGAGTAAAGGAAAAAAATCAGGAAATGACATGTGGCATGTAGGAAAGGGAGAGAAGCTTCCTCCTTTTTTAAAAAATATTTGATTAAAAGTGATCCATAAGAAAAGAAAAATGAAAAGGGAAAGTTAGAGAGAGGGGCTCACCTTCTCTCACAGATTTTCGACGACGGATCATAGGTCTCGGCGAAGCACGAAGGGAAGCCTTCCTAGTGACCAAGAGGTACAAGTAGAGACCTTCGGAACAGGACTTCGACAAACTCCATGAGGTAGGTCTTCTCCTACTTGGTCTTCTTCTACCCTAAGGATTGTTGGGTAGTTATCGCCTTAGGGGGAAAGTTTAGTTTGCATTTTAAACCATGGGAAGCGCCACATTATTGGTAGTCTTGTGACTAACCCGAACCTTAGAGCTGATTCTTGGAGTGCGAAGTGAAGGGGATTTGGTAGTGTGTCCTTCTGGTAAATTGTAGCCATCAATTAACTTGATGTTAGGATTTTAATTTCTCAATTTGAGCCTCTGTAGACTAAGTTATAGTCCTTTTACTAGTCAACCCAACTAAAAATCTGGTCGAGATTGATTTGTCGAGTTCGGGTCAACTAGCCGTACCTTAGAACGGGTTTTTGGATCAGAAATAAAGCGAATTTGGCAGTAAGTCCTTCTGTGAAATTGTACCCACATCAATGATCTTGATGTTAGGCTTTTGAATTTCTTAATTCGGACTTCTGTAGACCAAGTTATGGTCTTTTTACTCTGAACAGTCAAATGGGTCAGTGGTGGAGTCAAGCGATTAATAGTCAAGCGGTGGTCGTCAGGCCGAGGTGATCAAACCGGGTCGTCAAGCATTAATTAGATCAACAGTGATCGTCAAACAGTGGTCGTCCAACAGTGGTCGTCCAACAGTGGTCGTCAAATAGTGCTTGTCAAACAGTGCTCGTCAGTTCAGGTCAGCTCGTCAAAGTTGACTACGCATGACCTCCAACTTCGGAAGGTCATATCTCCTTCGTTTGAACTCTGATTTAGGTGTTCTTGGACTCTATGGAAAGCTCATGGAGTCAAGAATACATTGATATGCCTGAGGAGGATGTTAGATGTCAGACTGAGGTATTTGAATGAGCTCGTCACTTCAGTGCAGCTCGTCAGTCCAGGTCAGCTAGTCAAAGTTTACTACGCATGACCTCCAACTTCGGAAGGTCATATCTCCTTCGTTTGAACTTCGATTTGGGTGTTCTTGGACTCTATGGAAAGCCCATTGAGTCAAGAATACATTAATATTTCTGAGGAGTATAGAAGATCTTGCGGCCGAGGTGGTAGACGAGCTCGTCCAGTTCGGGTCTGCTGTCGATTCGGGATTTGGCGTGTATGACCTCCAACCGGAAGGTCTAACTCCCTCGTCAGAACTCAGATTAGTGTTCTTGCACTCTATGGAAAGCCCATTGGGTCAAGAATCCATCTACATATAGAATGTTTAAATTGGAACTCATATTAATCTCTGAAAATCAATCCTAACCAAAACCACTCGTACACTTGAATAATATTGTTCTTTATGGATTACGGAATAGGGAGCGACGGAGGAAAAGCCAAAAGCGTGATTGAGATTCCAAGTTGGAATCAAAGTGCAAATATTTTAGGTTTGTTCTACTTACTCCATATTCCTCGTTTCAAATTTGAAATGTTTGTTCGTCTAAATCTAATCTCATTTCCAAGTTTTGCATGGATTTGTTAAAGCATATTGAATTGATTTAATTGATTTGAGAAAAGTGATTGTGAATGTTTGCATATAAAAATTGCATGATTATTGAAAATAAACTGTTTATACAAGCGTACATATTGTACTATATTTTGCTATAAAGGATTTGAACGCCCTTAATAGAATGTTAACCGTTTATTTCGCATTAAGGATATATTGGTATACCAATAGGGTCAAATAAGCGATCTCTGCCCGAACTATTGATGTCCCTTTCCGTCAAGCGACCTAGCGAGGACCGTGTCGGTGAGTGTTCACCCTATTGATTGTTTATAACCGGTCGACCAGCCCAGGACACGTCTTGTGTTATAAAACCATGTGATCTGCGGCCTGCGGCCCCAAACGGGACCGTGCGGTGACTCGACTATCACAGCTATATCGAAGACATAGGTTAAATTCGTTAAGAACATAGCCAGATTGATTGGCATAAGCCCCGAAGTGATTGAATGAGAACCCGGAGATTGATTGGCATAACTAAATTGATTTCGAAGCGATTGATTTTCAGAATTGGGTGAATGTCAGAACTAAATTGAATTTGTGAGCATATTTGAATTGATTGAGATTGTGAAATAATGATTATGAAAATGTATTTATGGGATGATCAATGAACTATAATTTATTGTATATATATAACAAAGTATATGTAATAATGATATATTGATCATCCAAAAGATTGAAAAATTCTTAATTTATTAAATTATGAATTGATTTAAAGAGTGGGCGGATAGTTTGTATAGAACCAGCAAGCATGAAAATGTAGGCGTGTTTGATGCAGTGCAGGAAGTGATGAATGGTGATCGATAGCGGACCCAAGATCGAGGACGTCGAGTCATAAAAGAAAGAAATCTCGGAGTATGCTCCGACATGTGCACTCATTTCATGTGTTCTCTTTTTTTTGATATGGATATTTTGTATAAACAGATTTGAATCTTTTGAACATCTCTATTTTTGTAAATCATTTTGAAAAGGCTTGGATGCCTACATTGTAAATGGATTTTGTTAAATGTAAATGTTTATGGGCTTGCCCGATTTAATGTCCTTCACCAAAGATATGATTTTGAGTGATTTTAGTGGCATCCCGGACTCGGTTCGGATCCGCCCAAGCGGGTCGGGTCGGGTAAGGGGCGTCACAAAATGCGGGGCAGGAGGCGGCCCGGCTGTAGGGTATATGAATGGAAGAGGCAGAGCCATACCCCCATGCCACGCGGGCATATTCTCAGGGGCCAGCTCCGAATGTCGTCTGTCCTTGCTGACCTCTCTATGTATCTGGCAGCGCATGCCACTGACGGATCGATTGGAACTGCGTGGGGGTCTTTTTCTGGATTTGGCCTCTGTGTTATTCTGAGATGGAGGGAGGTCAAGCAAAGGAAAGCTACCAGAGGATAATTAAGGTAGATACGTCGATTGGATCATTATCACTGGCGGGATGGGCTTGCCCTTGCGGATTTGAGCGAAGGGCAGATTAGTGCGCCTGCGTATGTTCAGCGGTCGGCTTCTAGCGAGTTCGTGGCGATCATTCTCTGCTTTGTGAGCGGGTGGCGTGATTTTTAATTAAGTATTTGCATGGCAAGCTTGTTCTTGCCCCAGCCATCTCGGCAGCGCCAATGAAGGCGATCTTGAGGGGATTGATTCGTTTAGTTTTTGTCATGATGACAAAATCCAACGGTCCGGTGGGTTGATCAAGAACTACCAAAGCCGGGGATGAAGTGCCAGAAGAAACGAATCTGACGAAGCCCTGCCGTCGTAGATGAGCTTTCTTGCTTGAGTCGTTCCTGGCAGCGCCAGTGATCTACAGATTTTAAGTCCTTTGGATCGTCGGGGCCTCAACACGGCATGTACCTGCAAAACAAACAAGAAAACAGTAGTGATGCAACCACCGCCTCTCCGATGCCGAAGTCAAATCAGGGAATCTGGAGAGAGAAAGAATCTGTCTTTTTCAATCAAGAATGTCTTACCTACCTTGGTGTCACTCCCTCTTCCTTTATGGAGGAGGTCTGTTGTCCGCTTTTCATGGGAAGTAGATGATTTCCTTCCGAAACGGAAGGGGAATGTGGCGCTTTATTCGCGCGTTATAACCTATTCTTCCCTTTAGATAGCCAAATTGCCCGCATCTTCTGCTTCATGATGTGTTTGACCGCCATTAGGGTGGTTACGTGTGCGACTCATGGGAGGTTATTTGTTCAAGCTGAGAGAGGTCAGCTGGATGCCTACCTAAAGATGGTATCTGACCAAGAGAGGTTATACCCAGGCATTATCTCTCATGTCCGGTTGGGAAAGTATCATTTGGAGTGCGGCAGCAAATGAATATGATTGGGAGTGTAGGCTAGGTCGGCTATCTTGTGGGTTTTTTGTTCGGCAAGTAGGCCCATTTGAGCCCATAATATCCTATGGGGTTGAGTGCGCGAGCTGTTGGTGGAGAGTGCGGGCCAAAGCCCGTGGTACCCACATCTTCTTTGATGGTGGCTGCTAGCAGGGAAAATTATGTACCATCCCCGGAACAATCGGTTGATGCATTGGCATCATCCCAGCATTTGTATGGATCGTCTGCAGTTCCTGATTGGGTATGGTATAAGCTGTATGATGAGGAAGAATAGATGGATGCATCTGCCATGCCATCTATTCATCTCTCAATCATTGCCAGACCATTGTTCTTGTTGAGGTTTGATAAAATGTTAAAGCGAAAACAAAACTTAGAGAGGAACTTAGAGAACTTCTTAATCTATTGAATGAAGCACAGCGTATTTATACACAATAGGAATGTTCTAGATACAGAAGACTCTAGAACAATATTAGTTACAAATCAGTCCACCGGATTCACATGAACTGAGGTGCAGAGGACTTCAGAAGCAGGTTGGCTTTGTTTTGCTGAAGCACTAGACATCTCACGGACGTTAACATGTGGTGTATATGCATCAACAGTTCTGGACTGGAGCAACATCTGAAGAATGAGAAATCCCAGCATGAACTCGACCACTTCCATTGAAGCACCAAATATTGTTGCCAAGATTATTAACCTGATCTAAATTTCCGAGCCTGGGGACATGTGCTCCTATGGACCCCCAATGTCCACGAAACTGCCCAAGAAACCAAGATCGAAACTTGTAGACCCATATTGCCGGAGGCAGCAGGCAGTCTGACTATTCCTTTTTTTTTCTTCATTTCTTTGTCCAAGTTCTAATGTTTGAAAGAAAATCTAATACTTGATGATTTATCAGAAATTAAAAAAAGTCCATTTAATTATGGTTCTGATTTCTAGGAGATAGCCCGAAGATGATTCCACAGAAGCATGGATGGGAAGCAAGTGGATTATAGATTTCGCACTTAGAACTCATCTTCAGGTTGAGAAAAGAAAAATATTTCTTTTGTGTTAAGTAACCATTTGCCTACAGATTTGAGTTTGTAGATGATATTTTTCCTAGTCATTATGAAAAATAAGTGGAAAAAGTCTTTCTTTTACTATAATCCTTGCGGAGCTAATTTCTTTTACTAACTGATATTTAAAAAAAAAAAAAACTTATGGTGTTATATCTAGAGTATGAATTAATGAGCTATTACTATTAGCATCCTCATGTCTTATTCTTTTGATTTTGGAAATACGTTACAATATCTGCCGGTCTGAACTCAGGTACAATATCTCCATTAATGAATTATGATCTCTTCATTCTTGACATTAATCTTTCTATTTTGTATCCTCAGTTACCTTGTATTTGCCAAGCTAGATAGCAAAGCTAGTAAATAGAAAATGATCTTCTCTTTATATGGTCTTAACTTCCATCTCACATCCATGGAAGCTCTTTTTCTTATAATTTTCCACCTTATGGTTGTTTGAGAATCGTATGTAACCTTTGATAATGGGGGTCATGAAAAGGTTTATATTTTTTTTCCTTGAAAAATATCATTCCCTGTGTATTCAAATATAATTACTTGAGTTTAGCGTGTATTTCTTAGTTTGGTATATTTTCCTTTTTATACTTATAGGATTATTATAGTGGGCGAAACCCTGGAAGGGAAAGAGAGAGGGATAGGAAGCGTGACAGTCACAGATACAGGTACAACATTTTCTATATTTCTGCTGTCCGGTTTTCTTCTTATTGTGTCCTTGTTGTCATCGGTTTGGAACTATGAGTTTTCATCTTTACGGAATTTGGCTCGATGAATTATAATGGAAGCTTGTGCTACTACGAGGCTGCACACACACAAAATCCACTCAAATTTCAAAGATTAAATATCTGCCATTGCATGAAAGTCATCCGTTGATATAATTTTTTCAAAGCCAACTGCTAGTGAATTCCAGCCGTTGGATTTAGAGATAGGAAAGGTCCCAAAAGTCATGTTGCGACTTAACGGTAACTTCAGGCTTTAGCATGTGCCTTTCAAATATTTCTTTATTATATAAAGATTAAGAACTCACATTTGATTTAACGGTAACCGCTGTCTACTCTTTTATTGATACTGTTGAAATCTCAAAGTTTTTGCTTTGTGTTGCTTTTGTACTACAAGCAAGTGAGTTTTTAGTTGGGATCACTAACTCTAATTAAAAGTAAAACCAAGTGCAATCATATGATATAGATACGAAGAAAATGAGTTATTATTTTCTAGAAGATCACTAACCCATGTAATATGATGTTTTTGGTTTTAGAAGATTTTACATATATAATAAAATATTTATAATAAGTAATTGAAATATTGTCTATCATGTTTATCTCATATGATAGAGTGTTAAATGTTTCAAAAAACCATGACACAAGGAGGGAAGAGATTTCAAATTCAAGTTTTAATAAAGACAATTTACTATATTATAATTAAAGTATTTAATTGTAAAAAAAATAATTAAAATATTTTATAATATATATATATGTGTGTGTGTGTGTGTGTGTGTTTGTGTTTGTGTAGAGAAAGAGAAAGAGAGAAAATTATGAAGTGGCTTTTTTATATTTCGTTCGAGATGTTGAGAATCGAATTATTTGATCAGCGGATGGAGGTTGAAAAGAATAGTAACTTATGGAGAATATTTTATACATGATTTCTAATGAGTTTCAAGGTATTAAATATTCAATTGATTTTATGTTTTAAAGCGTTTTTTATTGGGGCATGCAACACAAGTGAGAAGCTTTAAAAGCTTTATTATTGTTATTCTTCTTATTGGTTTTAGTTATCGATTATTGGTCTTCCTGCAATCTGCTAGACTACACAAAGATCAAATTAATCATTGAATCACACCTAAAATATTTTATTTATTTATCTTCTATTTTTATAATTTCTTTTCTTTTCTTTTTATTTATACTGAGCTCAACGATAAATATAAAAATTTGTTGTTGGCGGCGTAGTTATTCGTCGGCTTGGGGGAACAATGCGACACAGCTCACGTGCATGACTTATTGTCCAGTTGCATTGTGTTGCTTTTTATTATTTTCAGTGAACAAAAACATCACTTTGAATATGTTAGATTATTATATTGTTAGATTATTATATATGACAAGTTAGATTTATTATGTATGGTAATTTATATTTTTTTTTCTTAGGGTTGTATAGTGTAGCCTATATAAGGTCTCATCTTGTACTTGTAATTCACAGTTTATATTATACAAAGACTCAAATCTTTCTTCATTCGCTATTCTCACAGTCTAGGCATTACAACCACCCTATAGCATCTTTTTCCGACAAACACACCGTTTGTCATTGTACAACTTGTTTTTTTGGCTAAAACTAATAATTGATCCTTATTTCCATTCAAGAAGCCTAAAACCCAAGTTACAAATACCTCCTGGAGGCGAACTTGTCGAGACGATCACACCGGGGCAGCAAACAGTCGCCAAAAGCTGTCACACGCCGTCAGCGACGCCACCTGAAGTATACAGAACCACGCCGCCACGCTTGCACTAGAATGCGTCAGATCCACGCGCGCGCATGCACTTCACGCGCCTGCATCACGTAGGCCTTACGTCAGCACCACGTCAGCCCGTTGACCGTTGACAAAAAATTTGACCAGGTGCATTCTGACTTATTTTCAAGTCCTGATTCCATTTTGCTGTCTGTTTTTTTATTTAGAATTTCGATATGCCAGGTGATGAGATTTCTCGTCCGATTCATGTTATTTTTAATGGAGATAATTTTGCCCAATGATTTCAAGTCATGCGTAGTTATCCCAAAGGCCGCAAACTGTGGCTTTATGTCTCTAGTGACCGTCCTATTCCAGAAAAAGTGGACAAAGAAACTGATTCTGCCTATGCCATTTGAATTGAGGATTGGGAAAGTACTAATCATCATATCATCATTTGGTTTCGTAATACATCTATTTCATCCATTGTTGATGAGTTTGGCAACATTGATATTGCCAAAGAAGTTTGGGACTTACTTGTTACCTCTAGCATGCTGTAATCGAGCGGTGCTCGCAACTTCAAGCTCACACGCCGAACTTTATCAGATTCACAGGTGAACTAGTAATACTATATATCAGCACCGATCAATCACCTATTGGGATCAATTAACGTATCAATCCGCCTCTCTCCACCGGGACACCAATCGTTTATGTTCACCGTGGAACAAGACTCACATCGCTTCAAGCAGAATAGTGGCTTCGTAATGAGTTTGAATCAGCCGTAAGTCATATCTTCCATCAGATCCTTAACAACAGCCTCACGTTATTCATAAGTTAGTCAGAATGAATCTGCCTCTCAACCTAACCGATTTCATCCAACCATGGTTCTGCTACTTCAAATTGCCTCTGGGATCATACTCATGTTTTTCCTCTATCGCCTCTCTACCTATGTTTCCAAAGGCAAAGGAATAATGTCAGACAACATAACAATAAGAAGTCTCTTCACCCACAGCTTCTATAAGAACAGTTACGCCCCTGAACATGTTACACCCCGGGCCAGATTTTAAGAACATTGATGCTTGGACCTAGTCTGAATTATTAGCTATGGACTCCCATTCCAAGTCTGGTCCGGCCTCATCTCTCTCTATAGTAGATCTACAAGATATGGTTAATCAGGTTCATCTTCCATCTTCCAGTGCATCCAACACTGCTCTTTCTACTATATCAGGTACTTCTCCTACATGGATTCTTGATTCGCTTTGCTCGCAATCATATGACTCTTCCGATGCCATGTAGCTTCTCTTCACACTTCTACTCTTCCCTACTATATACTCAGAAATGGTTCTCCTGCATGTCTCTATCTGCAATGTCTCACAATTCAAATTTTGGTTCCGTTTCCCACGTTTACTGTATTCGCAAACTCATCATAGTCTTCTTTCTTTTCAAGTAACTCCACCGAATCGATTTTTCATCCTTTCCCTCTCTACTCGGTGGTTGTAAGATTCTGCATGGATGATTGGCCGGGATCGCCCATAAGGCCTAAGGCTGTTTGAGCTCATCTTTCTCACCCCGTTCTCCGCTTCGCTCGTCTCACGCATTTCTTCTCTTACTTTATGGCATTCTTGCCTTTGTCATTGTTGACCAAAATTTGTGTATGACCAAATTTATGACACTATCACCAAATGAGTAACTAGATTCCCAAGCAACGACGCCAAAAACTTGTTAACCAAAATGTTGTCCGTATTCAAATTATTAGTACCATTACTAGAAGACTAAAAATTACTCCTAGATGATGGCCCCAGAAACTTGATATAGACCGAAAATACATTATATGCTCATAAGAAAATTAATTTTGTCACTAAACTCAATTGAAAATTTACTTTGGTCTTAAAAACTACAAGTGCACAGGTTGTACAAGTAATAAAGTGGACCTATAAGTCCAAATATCATTCCCACAAAGATTGAAAGGAATTTAAACTTCAACTACCCCAACTACTCACACTATTTGAACGTCACTTAGATGAAAAATTTAGTAACCTAATAAGAATTTTAAAAACTAGAATCCTACATTTAATATAAAATAAAGAGTTAAATCCTAAATGTACACTGAACTCGAATCGTAACATTGTCGGGAGTAAACACTGATTTCCATCATGAAATTATCAATTTTGCCATCATATTCTCATTCTTATTTTCCCTGGGTGAAATCTAAATTTGTCAAGAGGTAAGGGTAAAGATAGCCTAACCACTTTTCACCAGTGAGGTTCATGTTCATTCCCTAAACATGATTCTAATCAATTACTTGTAAATAGAATTTCTCCAGAAGATATGGGTATTTTCTTTTCCAATACTACCCATTTTTATGACTCGCAGATTGATTCCCAAGACAAGGCAACTACAATATCTCTACTACATGATGTTCCGTCCTTAAGATCCGAAAGAGTTTCTTCCGATTAGATCTCATGCTAACACTGGGATCAAGATCGTTTCTCTAGACCAAGGAGAGATCTCTAATTAAATTGATATATCACTCAACCTATTCTCAAACCATGAGCAAATTGAGGATTTATCTAAGTAACCTTTCAAAGCTCATTAGTTCATCAATACTACTAACATACCCTGGGCAAACCGGGTCCGAGCCTCAAGCACTTCCATCTCTCGTGTCACCGAGGGCCCCGGAAATCGGGAGCTAAACAATAGTCCTTTCTATAGGTATAAGCCACTTCAAAATTAGGAACACCATATCAAGAGCAGCAATTCATCTGGGCCAAATTTCAACTCGACATTTTCTTCCACTTTGCGTAAAAGACCATAACTAACATCACATTCCTTCCCAAATGAAGTTGAGTTCTTAAAATTGGATTACAACATATACTGAAAATACTATAGGAAAATTCCACTTAAGTGAAATCAACCGGTAAATAATTTCCAAATATTGAGTTCATCAGACTCAAATAGTAATCGTAAATGAATTTCAACACACTCTTCAACTTCAAACTTCAACAAATCAACTGCTTTCGTATCCAAAGGACAAATTAAAATATCAAGCCACGCTAATCTATGAAGAAAATGAAAATAAGAAAAGAAAAAATAATATACGTGAAAGTCCCTAACTCCCTGTGTACTGTTCACTTTTATCAATCACTCACTTTTCGCAAATGCTTCTATTTATAGAGCCCTAAAAGTTTGAGTCCTAACTTCAATGTTTCTTTTATGAATCCCTAACTTTTAAGCCTAGGTTGTCTTCTCAGTCGCGACCTGAAAGTTATGTCGCGACCTAGTTTTGAATTTTCGAAGTTTCTCAAGGTAAAAGAAGTACGCCCGTCAATACCTAAGATCTCAGGCTCATTCGTCGATCGCGATACATATTCCTGCAGGCATTCTTCTTCGCTCAAGATGATAATTCCTCGCGTATGCAGTTTCCCTTGTTGCACGATTCTATTCATTCCTCAAACATGAATGTCATGTAAACATCAACACCGATGTCGCAAATACGCTTCTGGGCAACTTCCGCAGCTGGGTGTCACAATGTTTCATGTCGCGATAAAGATGCCGACCGCTTCTTCAAATTGATGTTAATGCTCTTCTTGCCGCAGAACAAAGATTTCGCTCTAGTTCTTGTCAGAACATTGTCTCTGTATTATCATTATCTCGATCACACCAAACTGGTCGCACAGAGTTCGCGCAACTTCACTCGATTCCTCATTGCAGCCTTCTATGAGGTTAAGACTAGACTTCTTTGTGTCGGGTGTTTTACATGTCGCACCCCAATATGCTATGTCGAGACAACACTTCTTCGCATGCAAAGATATTTCCCCGTCACACTTAGTTTTTCCGGGTCGCGACATAACTCCGCCTGCCTGTGGTCGTTCATTTTTCCTGGCCAATACAAGAACTTTCCGCCCAACCTTACTCTAGCCGCCGAGACCCGCCTTGTTATGTCGCGACATGACTTTTGCATTTGTGTTAAGACTTCGTCGCCATGTGAGTGACCTCGCTTCTCTCATTCACCTTATTTGTCGACTTCAAGATTTCTGGTCGCTGACAATCAAAACACCTTAAGCTTGAAGTATGTCACAACATTGACTCTCTTGTTGCAACTAGGCCGCCCATCCATTAAGCACCCTTTATCGAATTCCAGTTTTCACGCGACTTCCAACTTCTTCTTCAAAGATCTTTCTGCCCAACAAACTTTTCCATGTCATAGGTTTCGCCTCGCCGACATGCTAGAGTTATGTCATATAGATATTCTACCTTCAGTCAAAGGCGTCGCAGAACATTTTGTTCCCTAATCATCAACATGTTCTTTCCATTCTCCGTCGCGACTCCAAATTTCAATCACAACAATAAGGAAATTGTTTGCAACACAGAAATGCTGGTCGCTGGACGCTTTGGTAATTGTTTAAGTTTTGTCACTACACACAAATTTTCGCCTTATACGGATCACGCACTTTCGGTTATTTTTCCTTCTTTCTACTAGAAAACTTCCTTTAATTAGTAATTAAACACAAAGTTTGTAAATAATCCATAATTTGGCATTAAAATAACTTTAAAATAATTAAAATGTTTTTAAAAATGGATTAAAAATAGACGCAGTTTAAGACTATCATCATGCATCTATCTCTGTATAGTTTCTGTGGGTTTGTTAGGTTTGGTTTCAAATAAGAGTTTTGATTGTATGCCTTGTCAAATTGGCAAACAAACCGCTTACCATTTAATAAATGCATTTTCTCATGCTCTTTCGATCTATTCATTCTCATGTACTCCCAGCTTACTCCGTGTGATCACGCATTGTTATTTTTTTGTGGATGATTTTTCCCTGATATACTTGATTTATCTCTTAAAATCGTTCGAACTTTATCAAATATATCGCGACTTTACCAAAATGATTAGAAACAGATTTTCTAAACCTATCAAAGTTTTCGATCCGATAATGCCTGCTAAAGCCCGTGAATTTAATTCTATTCTACATCAATTGGGTACTATTCATTCCTTATGCTAGCACTTCTCAAGAAATGGTTGTATTTGACAGAAACTTCGCCAATGATGTTGTTCGTATACTACTATCGCCTAACTCCTTCTCGCTTGGGGAAATGCTTCACCATGGCACCATCAATCTGCATCCTCCCATTGTCTCGCAATCAAACTCCTATGGATCCGTTGCTTGGTTCTTCCTCCTAAGGACTTACTTAGGATGTTTCGCTTTGTTCTTCTTCAAGATCACGAAAGAAACAAACTCGCCTCAGCTCTTGTCATAAGTTGTTTCTGGGTATGGAATTACCAAAAGGTTATAAAGTTATGATCCTGACAAGAATCGTTCTCGTGTTTCGCATGTGGTCTTGGGAACACAAATGTTTTACCAACTACCCAAGCCCCCATCGATCCTCTCCCCGACCTTTTCTCAGAGTCTCCCACTTCTCTGCCCGAGAACTCTCTATTATCGATGTTCCTTCTCATGCATCCGAAGAGCCCCGCACCATCATCGACGTCCCCACCGATATCGCCCCAATTGTGGATCCTCACTGGGTCCTTCGACTCTCATGCACTTCATTGCTCCCATCGAGTAACTACTCTTCCTTCACCTCATGACTTTCATTTTGCCTCTCCGTGAAGCCAAACTTTCATGAGGCTTCCTCTAACTTTATGCAAAGAAGCTATGAAAAGAAGAGTCGGATGCACTACAAGACTGTAACCTAGGATCCGTCGATCCCTCCGCACCTTTCTATCGGCTTCTTAAATGGGTTTATGATCAAGACTCGACGGACACCGTTGATCGCCATAAGGCTCGCTTGTTCTTGGCGGTTTTACTCAAGAGTACGTGGATTGATTATGAGGAGATTCTTGCCCCGTGGGCTCGACTTTCTTCTATCAAGGACTCTCATTTCGCGATTCAAATGGCCACTCTTTCGATGGGTAAAAATGCTTTTCTTAATGGTGAACCTTTAGGAAGTCTATATGAGCTTCCTCCGGTTACTCTCACCCTCCGAGGTTCCTCATAGAGCGGTCTGATCACTGAGGGCACTTTATGTCTTAAACAAGCTCCACATGGTTTGCAGTCTTCGGGCCTCACTATCTCTCAAGAAGGTTTTCAGCGCCTTTTCGATAGCTCTTTTCCGAGATCGGTCACGGGTCACATTACTATTCTCCTCAGATGCCGATGATGATGATTGTTGCTGTGTGATGATATGTGGTATTCAGATCTGCAAAGCACTTTCACATCAATTTGAAATGAAAGATCTCTACTTTAATTACTGGTCTAAAAGCTTCTTCTATAGATGGTTATCTTACTCAGCTGGCATAATATGATCTGATCTCTGAGCAGATTACTAATAGCAAGATAGTTGATCGCTGGGTTAAAAGACTCGTGTCATACCACTGCCTGCCTTATGTTTTTAGCTTTATTTTATATTTAAATACTTATTTTTGTGTTTCGATATCTGATGGTGTACCGTGTGAATGCAGCTAAAAGGGTAGTTTTTTGGAAGTATTCTAAGAGCGTGGTGCGGCGCGGCATAAAGGTGGCCGAATGTCAGACGTTGCAACGCCACGAGCCCCCACGCCGACGTCCCAACGCCGCGACGTCATCAACATATATAGAAGTCAACAGTTTCGCCCAACGTCGCACGCGCCATGGTTTCACCTCTCAATCATTAAAAGGTATCAGAATCAAGTGGACTGAGATCGAGGAGCGTAAGAATCGCAGGCTTAAATCGAAGTACAGCAAATCTAATTTCGATCTTGGAGAGGAGCCCGCCACTAGATTTTTCTTCTGATAGAAGCACCTGATGTTTTATAGATTAACATCGTGTTTTCTATCTTGATGTCAGATTTATACTGTGTGCTGTTGGAACCCCGCTGCATTGCATGGATTAAAGATTAGTATTTTATATTATTCAATTGTTTATAATTATAACATCCGCTTTATATATGTGAATCATCATATAGTGATGTCTGGTCACATTATGACTATAATCGAGATCCGAGATTCGAGAGATGATAATACCAGATCCGTTATGCCTTCAGCTTGATCTTGTGTCAGAGGGCTCGATCCCAGTGCACTATGTTAGAAACATTTTAAGCATTCTGAGTATCAGCCGGGTAAGAGATACACTCAACACTACTATCGAAATAAAGTGATACACCTTTCGAGAGAGGGTATTTCGTGGCAAGATCACCTAAATGCATTAATGTTTATAAACAACCGGAATACATCAGGTATTTAGAACATAATCCATCTAAAGTGGCAGGGGACACAGCCTCAGTCTTCATTATACGCACTACTAAGATCGTTAGTTTACTTAATTTATTGTTCAGGTAATCTTCACATAACACTTAAACTTAAAATATTCAAAATCCAACTTCCGATTCAACACACTTATCCTCGTGATCGCACTACAGGTACACTATATTACTTGATACACATCGTTGAACTTGCCAAGATTATAGGCGTACATTTATACACACCACGCCGATCATCAAGCCAAGGCCATGAGTGATATAGAGAATAAAGAACTAGATATTACTCCGAATTTTGCTTTATTGCTTACAAGGCCGGTAATTCGTCTTTGTTTCATGTGTGTGATCATAAATAACGCTTCGTGGAGCGATGCTAATTTACAGATCGTGTCGAATTAACATCCCGCTTGATCCCGAGCCGTATCAGAATCCTTACACGTAATACACCGAGAATGATAATGCACGGTACTGTGTTCAATCATGGAGAACAAACGAAGAGCAGATCTTAGCATAACCAGCCATGCAAACAATGGAATAACTGAAGGAACTCAAGCACCAGCCGCTTATACAACCAATGATCCATTTATGTTGCTAGAAGAGTCACCACCGCCTCACAGCCGTATTAACCATCCGAAGACCACCCATCCGTGCAAACAACTCGAGTCAAGGCAAGGATGCCTGCAACACCTATTTCACGACTACCAAAATGAGAACCAAATATGATCCGACTACACTTCCTGAAACCGCGACACCCATCAAGTACAATTAGTTACCGAAGAGGCACTCGTAGTCGAGATCTCACTCACCAGTGATGCTCGCCATACTGGTTAAAAGTCAGCCACCTGATTCCATTACTCATGGAACGATTAGTGCGTAAATTCCCCACTCAAGTTTTTCCCACTTAAAATTGCACAACTCAGGCAAGAGATCAATTTCGACAACTGAGGGAGAGAACCCAGTAATGATAGATTTCATTTAACTATTGAGGAAGTGCCCACATCATAGACTCCGCCAGATGGATGCGTGTCCATACTTTCTATACTTGTCCGAGGAATGCAAACTAGAATGCTGATCATGCCTGTATCGAGGGCACTAATGAAGAAAACTTATGAAACTTTCGAAGATGTTGTACTAATACAAACTGGCCTAGGAGACACACACTAGTAAACGGTGAAGTACCTGGCACGAGGTTCTCAACACCTAGTTAATTATGTCGCACGAATGACTAAACAATGACCCACAAAGAAGGTACCTAGAATGCCATACAGACAACCCAATGGTCGCACCTATGCGGAGGACAAGATAATATACGTAATGCCAATGAAAACCAAACAAGAGAGTGTGCCCAAGATATGTCGAGGTTCACCAGAGGTCACTACGCCAGAACAAGGACAATACAAAACTATCAATCAAAACGCACAAGGGTATGAATAATCAGAATCGTAACAATCGTATCACTAAGGGTATGGATGGAGGAACAATCAAATAAATATGCCATCACCCCGAGGAGCGAATCCACTTTCCTAAGGTGGACTTAGAAACAAGCCTTCAGATAAATAAGCCCCACTTACACACCAGCCTCTTTTAAGAACAGAAAGACAACATATAAAAGAACAGGCCACCCAATCGAACAATCACAAAGACAATGAGAAACTCTGGAGGTGTCAGATAATAAATAACTATCGACAGAAAGGCAACCTGTTCTTAATGCCAAGCAACCTAAGTGAACTCGAGAAGAGATGGGAATGAACATGTCAAAGCAACATAGACTGAGAGAAGTAGGCGAGATACGTGATAATCCCAAGATAGAGGAGGCAAGAGAAATGAGAAGGTCATCCACTCGATCAGAATGATGACGAGCAGGAATGTACTTCAAGAGAAACACCGTTAGAAACACCATCAAGCAAGGCAATCCCACCAATCCCATATCCACAACGCCTCTTAAAGAAGCATAAGTCGATACAGCTCACCAAGTTCATGAAGTGTTCAATATCCCGTTTTCTGATGCTCTAGAACAGATGCCCAGTTATGTAAAATTTATGAAGGACATACTGTCTCAAAAGAGAAGATTGGCTGATTTCGAAACAGTTAACTTAACTGAGGAATGTAGTGCCATACTTCAGAGGAAGCTGTCGCAAAAATAAAGACCTGCGCTCACTATCCCGTACCACTCGAAATGCTATCTTTAAGAAGACTGTGATTTTCGTGCCGTGATTAATCTCACTTCTTGTCCATTTTTAAACGTTTCGATTAGTGAAGTCATTCAACCACAAATACACTTCAAATTCTTGCCGATGCATCTCGGGCTATCCGGTAGTAAGTAATAAGATGTCTTAGTAAAGGTTGACAAGCTTATCTTCCAATGCATTTCATCAGATTAGATATGGAAGAGGGATGAGCACCCACAACCTCGGTAGACCGCTTTCGCAACTAGCAGCAATGATCGATGTTCGCAGGGAGAACTAAAATTGAGAAAGAAAGATAATGCTCAACTACAAGCCGTGAGACATTCGATGTAAAGTGATACCTGCTTTCACGGCAGAGATAGTAGAGGCTAAGGTTCAGCCAAAGGTCTCACTGATCCTTGGAGGCTAGTCATTTGTAATTGATCCAAGAATTTGAGTAGAAGAGGTGAGGAATATGTGAAATGGATGGATTCTTAGTTCAATAGAAGGAAATATCGAATCTCTAGGTGAAAAAGAACCGCAAAACATCTACGAACAACCACCCAAGACGGAACAAAACCTTACCAGCCATTTGAAGTATGCACATCCGTGGTGAAGATCCACCTTACCAAAGGATCATCTTAGCATCCTCGACTGAACTAGGAGGAGAAGTTATCGGTGGTCCCGTCGAATCCAACTATAGAAAGAGGTAGTCCGGGAAGGAAGTATTAAAACGATATCGGGTACTTTATCCTACTCGCATGCTGCATGGGTGAGTCCAGCCTGCATAGCGGAGGAACAATCAAGCCATAAGAACTCTAGAATATATTGCCGCCTTCTCGATCGCCACTGTGGAGGATTTGTATTGATTATCTGAACTGAACAAAGCCACTCGAAATATCATTCTGTATCACAAGCTTCTTGATCTATGTTGGACTTCCGATTAGGATGGCCATGAATATTATTGCTTTTCGATGATATTCACTACAATCAAATTGTTATAGCCCCTCAAGATCAGAGAAGACTTACATTCATGTCCCTGCGGACATTCGCGATTCAAAGCGCGATGCCCTTTCACGCGTGCAATGCGCCAAGCACTTTCCAACGATGTATGATGGCCATATTCTCCGATATGGTCGAGAAGACAATCGGTGATCTTCGCGGATGATTTTTCAGATTGGTAATTCATCTACAACCGTCTGAAAATTTGAGATCAAAGATGATAAGTGACGGAGAGACCAACTTAGTACTCACCGGAGAAGTGCCATTTATGGCAATAAGAGGGTATCAGACTTCTGACATCTGAGATTTTCAAAGAAGAGGGACAGAGGTAGATAGCAAAGATTGAAGCAATTCGAAAATTACCTCCACCCTCATCAAAGAAAGGGATAAGAAGTTTTTCAATACACCGATTCTATAAAGATTCATCAAAGACTTCTCAAATCGCAAACCGTTGTTCATCCAAGGGACCCTTTTTACGACACCCAAAGTGTTTGCACGCATTTTCAAGCAGCAAAGATAAATTGGTATCAGCCTTATTGTGTAGTTTCGATCAACCTTTCCATTTGAACTTAAGGTGCGACGCAAGTGATTTCCGTTATCGAGCTGTTAAAAAGGGTAAACGAGAAAATCTTCTACTTGCGTAACCTTGAATTGAGATGCGCTTGAATACGCCACTGGTTAAAAAGAACTATTAGCTATTGTCTTCGCTTTTGATACCCAGCCTTACTGATCGTAACAAGGTCGAGTTCACACCGATCATCTCACATAAAATACTGATGACTAAAAGACGCCAAACCCCGATTAATCCGACGTTAAGAATTCGACGTTGAGATTAAAGACAAGAAAGGCACCTGAAAGAAGGCAAGATCATCTTTTCACGATCATGCAAGCAAGTGATGAGGTTTAGAATGCTTCCTAACGAGCAACTCTAAATTTATCAAGACAGAGGTTAGCCCACGGCTCATAGATACGGAATTACCGGTACTAAGGTACCTCCTGAATTTAACTATCAACGAAAAGAGGTTTTCAAGACATTTGAAACACTACTATCGGGAGGAGCCAATTTAGAGACATCAAGGCGACCAAGTGATCCCGGACGTGCGCCCAAGATGAAATGAATAGTATCTAAACCACCGCCACACTTTACCATGTGGTGGACACCTTATGGCCAACTAACGCAGCCTAAGGTGCTTCAATCAGGCCTCTACTGACCTACCTTATTTAAGGATGCTCATCATTCAGATTCACATGTGACAAATGTCAACGAACTAAGTATTTCTAGAAAGGACACGAACCACCATCCATCCGACTCGGGAAGAGAATTGTTCGATTTATGGTGATGGATTTCATGGGACCATTTCCATTCATACAACAACCCGTACATCTTGCCGGCAAGATTATGTCTCGCGGGGTCAAGTAATTTCACCCACACTAACGATGCCAAGGGCACTCCACCCCTTCGGCAGCCTACATATTCTCGATTCGAATCCCTCGAGCACTTATCACAAATGACGGTACTCATTTCTATAATAAGATGATTGACATGGTCTTGCAAAAGTATGGGGTACGCTTCCCTCTAATATCACCCATACTAAACGCGCGTAGGTATCAAATCGAGAAATTAAGTCCATTCCGAGAAAACAAATATCAGCCTGTGAAGGACTGGTCTAAAAGATCGAAGATGACTCAGCGCACTCTAACAAAGATTTAAAACACCCTTGCATGTCGCCTTTAGAATTGTTTATGGCAGCACGACATCTCGCAAAGTGGAATTTGGAGCACGAAACATCGGGCAACTCTGCACTGAATATGACAAATACCAGCCAGTGAGAAGCGATCATACAAAACAAGGAACTTACCTAATTCAGAACAAAGCTTATGAAAATGTCCAGATTATATGAAAGTTACAAAGCCCGCACCGATAAACATATTACTGTAGAGCAATCTGAGGCTGTGCACAGTCCCTCTTTGCTTAATCTCACAAAACTTCTTTTCCGGAAATCAAGTCTAGATGGTCGTGACCTTTCACAAAGGACTAAGGTCTTTCCACACAGAGGGGTAAAGAGTTACACATCCCGAGAGAAAGGAACATTGACAATGTTAATCACTTAAATCTGCTGAAGTAAGATTTTGGGGCGACTTACTTATACAGATCATAACATCAGACCGCATCGACGAAGTACAATGTTTAGCCTTAAGGGGCCTGAGCTCCCACACAGATTCAGTATCAAGCCGAGTTAACGACATTAAACATAGCTTCGGGAGGCAACCTGTGTTTTTTCTTGAAATTTTCCTCTAAGGTTCACTTTATTATCTCTTTGCTTATGTCGGGCTTGTTGTTTCGTCAGACCAATCCTTTCTTTTTGATGTCTACTCAGACCCAGATCGAGAGTATCAGAGGACGTCGTGTCAGAGCCACACCGCACGGTGTGGGAGTTTTTCCACCTTAGACCATGCGCCAATTTTCATCTCGGGTCTTCTTCAGAACGCCGCGGACGCCAAGCTTCAACGCCGCAACGTCGCTACATCGGGCCAATTCTTCTCTCGAAAGTCGTTGATCTCAACGCCGACATTGATTAGACCTTCGAACATCGCGACGTTAGATTTCAACGTCGCGACGTTGGTTTTAAACCCTCTCTGGAACGTCGCAACGTTAGCTTTCAATGTCGCGACGTTGGATTTCAACGTCGCGACGTTGGTTTTAACCACTCTCTGGAACGTCGCGATGTTGGATGCTTTCCTCTCTGGAACGTCGCGACGTTGCACCCGAACGTCGCGACGTTGCCTTGTTTAGGGCTAAAACACCTTCCTTCTATTTTCTTACCTCGCTTTCTCACCCTCAAACCAGTGTACCTTTATCGCCCTACACCAACCTCGCCGAGTCCACTTCGATTCCGCTGTGGCGCCGCCTTTGCCCTCCAACTATCACCGGCACCGCCACCACGCCTCCACACTCTATCAGTCCACCGCCCTCGTTCGCAGACCTTCCACACCAAGCCTCGCGTCCGCTTCGGTTTTTAGTACCCGCCCAAGTTTGGCTCCAAATTCTTCGCTTGAGCTGCCAAGAGGTTTGTCAGGTACTGTGGTTTGTGTCTACTTTAGGTACCATTTGGTCTTAGTTTCAGTGCACTCTAGGTGCTCGGCTAATACTGTCTAGTTCATCCTGCAGCCCTATCGTTTACTCGCCCATCGCGACCGAGGAAGCCCTGCACCCTGTGAACACCGCAGAGTGGCCCATTAAACTGGCTCCGCGTTGAGGACCCGACCAATTTCGATGTCACGTAGGTCTCAACGGTGCCACTGGACGGCTCGCACCATCCGCAAGCAACCAATCTTTATTAAAGAAAAGGGTTTCCATCACCCTGACTTACTTTCTAAGAAGACTATTTCACGCTGCTGGACGGCGCACTTCACAACCACCCTGATCCACCGCGACGTGGTGCACACCACACAACCTCACGCCATCAAGGTCCAGTGAAAGTGGCGGCACCGCGCAGTCTATCAACCACTTTATACTTCATCATGTCCCCTTGATTTCTTTTGACGATTGACGAGCGACCCTGATCACCGAGGTCATCTCTGGCCCGATGAAACTGCGTGAGTGGAAACTCACAATGAGGGTCACGCCGTCCCACTTCAAGGCTGCCATTGAGATCCCAACTCGTGCATCACTTCACTGACGTCGCCATTCCACATGAACGTGTGTGAAGCAATCGCTGCTGCCCACTCAATTGTGCCATCATTCAGAAATTCCTTTCATGTCATGTTACAGAGCAATCTCCACAACTGGACGCTGAGAACTTGGGGCACCCTTTTCATTTATAGTTTATGCAACCAGCCTGTGCCTTAGATGACACAACGAGGCGCAAGTTTTTCCGCCAAACAGTCCCCAAACAAGGGAAGCAGCATCTGTGAAACTGGTGTACTACGACTCCAGGACTGACATTCAGTCATGAGCTCCTGACGAGACTCAGCTCGGCCACCATCGCCCGCGGACTCACATCCCTGCATGACAATGGGTCCCCACTGCCCACCACCCATCAGACTTTGCGCGCCCTGGGCCCCACACTACTGATAATCTGCGGTCGCCTATCGAAAGGGCCATGCACTGGATGAGACCCAAGCACCGAGTCCCTTCTTACTACAGGATACGGAGGCCCTCGCAACATGTGTACTTTCAGCCTTCGCTCAACCACGATTCTTCTGCACATAATCTCTAGTACACCATGCAGCCTTCGCCCACCACCAAATTTTATAATACCACTCACCAAAGAATCACTGATCACTCGCGAGTTCCTCCACCTTCTTCCTGCTTTATTGCCAGTAGCACGAATCGCGATCTTCTTTGTCAGTGTGGGTAGTCATTTTTCTAGATTGAAATATTAATGAGTTTAATTTCGTTTATGGCTGTGCCAGCTTCATTTCACTGGAATACTATTTTGTTCATTTTAGACAACAGCTCTGTGTTCATCATGTCGTTTGCAGATCAGAACATGTGTAAAGGTGTCAGTTTATAGTCAGGTGATGCCATGCTCGAGAGCAGGATCAATTTTCGGGTCGAATCCACTATCACAAGTGAAGAAAGGATTCATGATGCTCGATGCCCTCTGCAATTAGTCGACAGGTGGGAGGCCTAGTAAACCACTCGAATATTCAAGAAAACTATTTCAATGAGCCTAATCACACTTAAGGCTTAAACACTCAGCATACTCCGCAATCATTTTACGTTTTTAGCATTATTTGTGATTTAGTGATTTTTATAAATTAATATATATCAGTATATTTTGTCACTAATCAAACTCCACCAATCACTCATAATCTCACTTATTCATTTCCTCGTGCGAAACCATACTGGACTTTTTTACTTTTCTTTTTTTTTTTTTCAGAGTTGAACTTATATTCTGTAGGTACAAACATTTACACTAAAACATTTATTACAAATGAACTACTCAATCTAATGGTATCCATTAAATTTATATGTAAGGTTTACTTGTCCCATTTCATACAAATACACACCCATTTTAAATACAAAGATTTAGGACTGAATGTTGTAATGTGGAGTAATCTATCTCTAAGATACCCCGTATTGCCGGGTGGAAATGTCGTCCTTTATCTCCTCTTCTTACGCTAGGTGGGAAGATACAGATAGAATCACCACAACAATAATCGCCGTCTATCTTTTTACATTTACTAACACTTATGCAGGATATAAATTCAAGTCAACTTACTGACTTCTAACCCAACACAAATTATATGTAGATTTATCCTTTCGGGATTCAGTTTATTTTTTCTTTGTCTATATTATCTCCATGGTTTCATTTTACAAAGTTAACTCATATCTATCACATGTATGATAGATCATTCAAAGTAAACTGATACGTACAAATGGCAATCTCAAACCATATCGTCATATTGTAATAACTAAGGTAATAAATCAACTAATACCATACATAATAGACTTACCATTATCACGGTCGGCCATTAACTAACTCCTGCCAGAAACACGCTTCATGATCCTGATGCCCAAAAACATTTTGTTCGGTTATATTTTGTTTTCAAAGGTGTCGCACTAACTCCCTACTTCGACCTGGCATGATCCAAGTCGAGCCCACATCTCACCAATCAAAACATTTATTTTGTTTTATTAAATTTTGGTTTTCTAAAGTGTCATAATTCGAACTCCCTCACTGACCAAAATGATCCGAACCTGAGCCCTACACCACACTAATTATCTTTCCAAACATGTTGTTTATATATTCTATTTTCGAATTCTTAATTACAAAACACTTCTTCAAACAGAAAACTACTTCTACAAATCTCAAACACCCCATTCACACTTAATACATGCATTTACAAATAATGTCTTTATTCCACCTATACTATGCTAACTATTTTTGCAAGCTTAATATACAAATCATTTGCACTGTATCAGCTTTACTCTCAACAACAACCATTTCACAACTAATCATGATTACATTCATAACAACTTTACTACACTTGTCAATGTTGACTATTTACCTTAACTATTCATTTCCATTTCAATGGATTCTGATAATCCAACCCGCCAACATTCTGTGAATGTGCTTAATGTTCTATTCCACTGCTGGCATGCCGCTTGCGCATCACACACTTTGGTATCATTATCTTGCTTCTCCATCATGACGGATGCCTTAGCATCCCGAATAACGCGTACTACCATCTTGCTCTCCCATCATGACTGATGCTCGCCTTATAATCCCGGTATCGCATCAATTATTCTGGCTTCTCCCACCACTGTCGCCAGCATCCCATTGTGGTATTAAGATTCGTTCCTGATCGGATGTCACAGCAATCCCAACATCGTATCAATTGTTCTTCCTTCACCGCGTCTTACGTCATGCATCCCGGTTATCGGGTATCAATTTATTCGCTTCTTCCCATCATGACGGATGTTTGTATCCCGACACGCGGTATCAATTATCTTGGCTTCTCCCATCAATATTTACGCCGCTTGAGTATCCCACACACACTAATTATTCGCCTTCCACCATGACTGACGCTTATAATTTACACGTAAAATATCAATTATTCTGTTTCAGATCACGCCTGATGTCATGAAGTGCATCAGAATAATTAAATGCCATACGCCCATCAAGACTGATGCCATCAGATCCCACGTATGGATGATTTCTTCAATGCTGATACACCATCATGATCTGATGTCACTGGTGCATCCCACATGACATTACTTTGCATTTTCAGATTTATTTAATAGCTGACCTCACTAAAGTGTCATTCTTCGCAACATCTGACTACATTATACACCCGCAATGAATCCCATTTTATTATTGCCTACGCTCATTCCGGTCTATCTCATTTCGATTTCTCAGATTCTACTCTTTATCCACATTTATGACAGATTCCGCCGACAATCTCATTTATATTACATGACCACTTATTTGTCATCACATTTAATCGCTTTATTTTTATGTGATTTCACCAGGGCAAATACTACACTGATACTATATGTATGACAAAAACAATCAGAATAACAATCATTCAAATCACATATATATGCTATATATATCTTTCACAATTGAAGATCTATAACCGTCAATAATCATACTTATCTATATTCACTTTCAGATATTTTCTCTAAAGATATACTCAATCATGATACTCATTCCTAAATAGTCATCTGTTATTCATTCATCGATACCTATTCATATACTCACTCTCAGATATTCCAATATTTGTTATCATTTTCCAAGTTATATGATAATGATCATATATAACTTAACCACATTATGTTCATGAAAATTTACCTTTCATATCTGTTTTATCTGTAATGTCTGTTTTCATTTCTCCAGATTTAATTTCAGCCATGAACATTATATATGTTCACCTCCTTCTTCCCCTTCAACAATGTCAGCCAACAATGTCTCCTTCCTCCTCTCCTCTTCCTGAGGCCAGATGCAAAAAGGCAAAACACTTCACATTTTGTTTCATGCCTATTACATGGCACTTCATATTCTTGTGAAGTATGACGTTCATGAAATTACACTCATTCACATAGATTCTTGGCCCTCATGAATCTACTTTACTTAGGTCTGAAATCAACCAATCGATCTATCCGTAATAAAGTTGTGGCATTTTCATGCCAAACTAGCTCATGCATCTTGGACATACCAGAAACAGTTCAGTATTACTAAATTCTTTCCAAGGTTCTAACTTTATATTTGACACTGGATCCTAAAATTTTTAAAGATAAGATGTTATGCGGTTCTATCAATTGGAATCACCCAACTTGAATTAATCCCTGCCAATATACGTCCAAAAACAACCCACTACCTATGATCAACTGACAGAAATGGGCTTGCACATACCCACTTTGCGCCTGGACATTCAAGAGTTTGACTGGAGATGTCTAGTAGTCAGGTTTGCCTCTTAGTTCATTTTATTTGTCACTTGAATCACTCAACCTACAAGAAATGAGCGTTATGGCTAAATTACAAAACCCGGTCGAAACTGGAACAGTAGCAGCTTTGTACTGAGAACCCTAAGTTCACTAAGAGAACTGGGCCAAAAATGACAGTTCTAATTTAAAGTCTAACTTGTACGTCCCCTAAAAGTGCCCAGTAATGTGTTTTCTCAAGATTTTTCAGTGTACTTTTGATCCCCAATCGGCTTCTACACTTCAAACACACACTGAAAACAATCCCACCCATCTGGGAATCTCTTTCTATTCAATTTATCTTTCAATTTCATCTTTCAACCATCATGGATTTATTCCATGGTGGCTAAGACCTATTATAACCAAGGATAAATAGAAGTTAACACTTTAACCCTAACTAAAGACTCTCAATCCATCCTAAAGGAGAGGATTCTTTGTTTATCGTGGTACCATACGGGGTTTTTATCAACCCTATTTTCAAGAATCCAAGGTTAAGATGCAATCAATCAAAACCCTAGTTTGAGACAAGCATTTAAGCATATGCTTACACTCATGTAATCCATACAAAATCCAAAGCCCACACTAAATCCAAGCATCCATACTCAAGGTTAGTGTTCCATACCTTGCTCGAGCTCCTCCTCTTCTTCTTCCTCTCTTCCTTCCCTCTTCTTCTTCTTCTCCCCACGCGTTTTTCCTCCCCAAATGACCAACTCGTCTTTAAAACCCATGTTTGCCAAGGCCTTGTTTGCCTCTAAAACCCATTTTTTAAGTTAAGTTTCATTATTTGTAAAAAGGTCCCTCCATCTTCGCTATTTGAATTTCGACTTTCCAATATTTTACTGGGGCTCTATTCTCATCAATCTATGACTTTAAGTTCCCCTTTTGACAAAATTACAATTTTGTCTCAAGTTGTAACTTTCCTGTCTCTGCTCTCTGTTTTGCATTTAACTCACAAAATAGTTAAATTATGCTTACTAAATACCCTAAACATGTCGAAAACGACTAGGGTATATTTTTGGGGTGTTACAATTCTCCCCTCCTTATAAGAATTTCATTCCTAAATTCATACTATTTTTGTCTGCCTCTATGTCAAGTCCTTTCTTTCATATCTTTACATATAACCTTTCTTATTAATTTCTTTCATTTAGCTCTACTGAGCGTGACTCCTCACTTCGAATGATCTCTAAGGATTAGAGCTGCAACCTTGTCTCTTAGGGTTTAACACTTTCAATAGCTTCCTCAACTGGATTCGGAGGATGATCCATCCATACAGATAATAAGGACATCCACAAAGGCCAACACATTTCTATACATGCTTCTATCTTTTCTGATCTGTGAGTACTTCATCTAGCTACGCCTAAACATTGGCTTCTTTCCGTAAACGCCTAAACCTAGCTCGATACTGTCTTGTCAATACCCAATTCCCGCCCCACCCTGGACAAGGACCAACCGGCTTCGAGGTGCAAACCATATAATCGGGACTTCTTACTTTTTTTTTTCGAGTCAACTTTATATTCAGGGTGTACAAATGATTTTATTAACCAACAATCATTTATATTTGATAAATGAACTACCACCGAACGGTATCCATTAGTTTATACATATTTACTAAGTCCCATTTCGATACAAATACATACTCTATACATATCTAATACAAACATCGTAGATCATGAACAAAGGGCTGTGAGCACTCATTCCTCTCGAGATGGCCCGTGATTACTGTGGAATGTCTCCGTCCCTTTATCTCCTTCGTACCTACACTGATTGAACACCCGTATGTTTTTACGCTAGTGGGAATATATAGACAAGCACCCACCAATAACAATAATTCGGCTACTATCTTTTACATTTACTAATACTTATATATAACGAAGTCTAATCTATGTGACTTCTAACTCAGTATCAAATTATACATGTAGATTTTATCCCTTTCGTGATTCCATATCTTTTCTGTCACCATATTATCGCGGTCATGTAGTTTTACGTGTTGTAACTCACATCTACTACATGTATGATAGATCAAATCATATTCAAAAGTAACTTATAATGTATGCAATGGCAATTCAACCATATCGTCATATTAAATAATCATGTTGTCAAATCAAACTAATACCCACATATTAGACTCTTACCATTATCACGGTCATCCATCAACTCCCATAGAAATTACGTTTCATGATCTAGGATGTCTTAAAAACATTTTGTTTCATTTATATTTAATTTTTATTTTCTGCAGGTACAAATTCGAATCCCCTACTTAACCCTGCAATAGTCATGATCCAAGTCACCACATTCGACGCTTTCAATCAAACGATTTATTTGTCTTATTAAATTGGCTAAAAGTGTCGCGACCAATCCCCGACTTCCCACGGAAGTGGATCCGAACGAGTCTCTATTACTCGACATTTTCAATTATCTTTCCAAAACATGTTTGCTATGTTATTCTATTAATTTTAATTGGCAAAACACTTTCTGCAATCCTATGACCATTTACAAATTCAAAACACCCGTAGTCTACACTTATCATACTAATAATGCCTTATTTCCACTCATACTCATAATCATTTTGGGTGTGCTTTCAATATACAAATCATTTACAATTCATATCATGCATTCTCAATGCAAATAAATCACACAAATCAATCTATGATTTGGGTTATTCATAACAATCTCATTACACTTGTCAATGTTGACTATTTCACCTGTTCATTCATTTCACGATTTCTCGCGATTCAATGATGAATCCCACCCTGCCACATCTCGCAATGTGCTATACTTTAACAATTTATCTCCCATCATGGCGGATGCCGCTGCTTGCGCATCAATGACACGCAGTAACACTTATTCCTGGCTTCTCCCATCATGTGATTTATAATCCACACGTGGTATCACTTATTCGGTTCTCCATCATGACGATGTCGCTTAGTGCATCCTTTGGCCACGCGGTATCAATTATTCCTGCCTTTCCCATCATGACGGCGCCGCTTGAAGCATCCCACACGGTATCAATTATTCGTTTCTCCATCGCGACGGATGCCGCTTAGTGCATCCCACACGCGGGTATCAATTATTCTGGCTTTTCTCATCATGTCGGATGCCGCTAGTGCATCCCGGTCGCGGTAATAATTATTCGTTCTCCCATCATGTGATGCCGCTTAGTGCATCCCGGCTAATGCGGTAATACTTATTCTGGTTTCCATCGCGATCACGCTTAGTGCATCCTTACACGGTATCAATTATTCCTGGCTTCTTCCCATCGGGCGACGCGCGATGCTTTAGCGCATCCCACACGTGGTATCATCGTATTTTCCACGCGCCTGATGCCGCTTAGTGCATCCCGACACGTGGTATCAATTACGGTTTTCCCATCATGCCTGATGCCGCTAGTGCATCCCGACACGTGGTATCAATTGTACCACGCCATCAAGACGGATGCCATCGCATCCCGCCTGCGACATTTCTTCAATGCCACCATCATGACGGATGCCGATTGGCATCCCGCCAAGTGAGCAGGCGGGTGTTTCTGATTCGGAGCGCCGATTAGTGCATCCTGGCCAAAGGCTCATTCTTCATAACATTCAATTATTACTATGACTCTAGACATTCCGCTAGTCGAATCCCCGCTTCTTTATTATTATTTACGCTCATTCGCTGAATATCTCATTTCGATTTCGTGATTCACTTTGTAATACATTTATGACGGATTCGCTGACGAATCACTCTTATTATTATTCACATTCATTCGCTCATCATTCAAACACATTTTTATGCGCACTTCACTCAGAATACACGCACACGATACATGAGTACGATGACAAACACCAAATAACAATCATTCAAATCCAATATATATGCTTATATATATCTTTCTGCTAATTAGCATTCATAACCGATCATAATCACATTCGACCCCATATTCACTTTCAGATATTTTTCAAAGATATACTCAATCACATACTATTCCTAAATAGGTCATTCACATATTCATTCACGTGATACCATTCATATACTAATTTCATATATTCCTATCATTATCATTTTCTGGTTATATGTGTAGATAACACCATATATAACTTAACCATTATGTGTCTAAGTGAAAACTTACCTTTCTCTATTTTCATTCATGTGTCAGTTCGTTTTATTTCTTCAGATCATACTCATGTTTCATGAACACATTTATACATGTTTCATTTTCTACATTTTCCTCGTTTCATGCCTATTACATATGGCACTTCATAGTCTTTGTAAGTATGATGTCTAAGAAACTACACTCATTCATATATTCTTATTCTATGAATCTACTACTTAGAATCAAATCAATCCAATCGATCATCCAAAATAAAGTTGTGGCATTTTCATGCCAAACTAGCCTACTTAATTTTGACACACTCAGAAACAGTTCAGATACTAATTTTTCCTGGGTTCTAACTTTATATTTGACACTGATCCTGCTTAAAGATAAGATGTTAAGGGCTCTATTCCAACTGGAATCACCCAATTCTGAGTACCTAATCCCCACATACGTCCGAAACAACTCTGACTACTTATGATCAATCGATGTATAGCTTACATAGCCCCACTTTGAGTGCATTTTGATTATCTAGAGTCAGAATTTGAGATACCTATAAAATACTTGGTTCTCCTTGAATCTATTTTACGAGCCACTAATCACTCAACCTGATAAGAAATGAGCAAGTTATGATAAATTACAAAACAATAAAACTGGGAACAGAGTAGCAGTTGTACCGGTAGAACCCTAAGTTCTACTGGTAGAACTCGCCAAAATGACTTCAGACTGAAGTTCTACCGGTAGAAGTTCAACTTCAAATTTAGTCCTAAAAGTGCCCAGAATGTGCTTTCACATTTTCATGTACTTGATCCCCAATCACTTTCTACACTTCAAACACACATCAAACAATTCCAAATTCATCTTGAATCTCTTTTCTATTCAATTTCTCTTTCAATTTCATATCTTCTTCAAAATCCATCATGGATTTATTCCACTTTCTAATATGGGTTAAGACCCACAAGCATAAACCAAACATGATGTTTGAAGAACCCAACTCAAAGACTCTCAATCATGAATCCATCCTAAAGGAGAGAGGATTCTTTGCTTATCAGAGACCATATGGGTCAACCTATTTTCAAGAACCATGCTACATAAACACCAAAACCCTAGGCTTGAGACAAGCATTTAAGCATATGGGGCTACACCCATGTAATCCATACAAAATCCAAAGTTCCATACCAAAATCCAACATCCTTTTGCTTGAGCTCCTCCTCTTCTCTTCTTCCTCTCTTCCTCTTCCTCTTATTTATTTCTCTTCTCCTCCTCCTTCACGTTTTCTCCTCCCCAAATGAGACTGACTTTGTGATCTTTTTTTTGGCTCCAATGTTTGCTAAGGCCTTGTTTGGCCTGCAAAAACCCGTTTTGGGTTAAGTTTCATTATTTATGGAGTCCCTCCATCTCTTGGCTATTTGATTTAAACTTTCCAATATTTTATTTGAGCCTCTGTCTCATCAGCACTTGACTTTTAAGCCCCTTTTGGACCATTACAATTTTGTCCTTAAGTTGTAACTTTTCGGGTCTCGTTCGGGTTTTGCATTTAACTCACAAAATAGTTAAATTATGCTTACTAAATACCCTAAACATGTCGAAAACGACTAGGGTATATTTTTGGGGTGTTACATAGTTGGTGTGTATGCGGAGGTACAGTGGTCTGAGCGGCTTTTGGAAGCAATTTTGGAGGCGAGAAGGAGCGGTGCATATAGATGGGCGAAGCTTCCGCGGCGATCAGCGTCGCGCGCGACATCCCCGATCATGGCGTCTAGCATCAGCGACGTTGGGTCTAACAAATATAAAGTCAACAAGCGGCCTTAGCGTGGCGAAACGTCGGCGGGTTCACGTCTTCTCATCATTAACAGCAAAAAGGGTGGAGAATTAGGTATCGAGAATCGTGCGAGCGGTGCGAAATCATAACAACGGCGACCTTTGAAGCGAAGAGGAGGCTGTGATTGTATTTTTCCTCTTTTTGGACGATAGTACTGATGTTTTACATATTAAATATTAGTATTTCCTTATTCAGTATGTTCTAGATCTACACTTAGGGTGTTGTTGAACCCTGTCACATTCTTATGGATTAAAGATTAAGTAAAATTATATTTATTGATTGTTTATAATTTGTTAGTATACGCTTTATATCGTGAATCATTTACATGGTGATGTCACAGCCAGCATTAAGCGTAACTATCTTGGAGAATCGAGATTCGAGATAGGGATGCGGGGATGCAGTAGAAACGACCGGTTGATTCGGTAAATAAAGATGTCCGTCCGAAGGTGGCGTTAAAATTCGACATTCAAAGCGTTTGAGTATCGAGTTGGGGTGAGATACACTCAATTCTACTAAGCGAGATGGCGGATCTGCCTCCGAGAGAGAAAGATGGTCGTAGCAAGATCCATAGCCATCAATAAATCATGAATAAAGTGAATAATATTATCTTTAAGAAATAATAATCGAGAAAGGTGGCGAGGGGAGACCTTAATACTAGTCTCCATTACACACTAATTCATTTAGAATAGTCAGTTTAGTTTAATTTCAGACACTAGTACTCTTTTATACAATACGAATATCCAGATAATATTTAAAAAGCCAATCTCTGTATTCAACACACTTATTCCCGTGGATCGATATCCGTACCATTGGTACACTATATTACTTGGGGCGAAGCGTGCACTTGCGCACATAGGCGTACATATATACACACCACGCTTTCAGCCTATCAAGTTTTTAGCGCCGTTGTCGGGGATAGGTTTCGAGTGATATAGTAAAAAAACCAATTATATATTACTCACGGGACCTGTTTTTATTTGTTTTACAGTCTTGTGGTGGTCTTGTTGTTTAGTGTGTGATTGAAGTTTAGATTTCGTGAGGACATGCGGCGGCGGGGTCCAGTTGACCAACATCTGTTTACGATCCTGACGAAAGAATTTTACCGCGAACTTACGCGTAGAAACGGAAGGCGAACTGACTCGAAATTTGGCAAACATGGAGAACGATGAAGAGCGGGATCTTGGCATTGAGCAAGCGGGCCACGAGAGAGAAGTTTGAAGCCGGGAATAACGGGCAATCAAGCGCGGGCCGTTTATCGGCGGATAATCCATTCATGCTGCTAGAAGAGTTTGCACTCCCGCCTACGGTTGTTCAGACAGCTATAAGAAGACCACACATTCGACGAAACGACTTGAGTTGAAGTGGAGTCACTTCTGAGCTTGAGACTTATCTTGTTTCACGGGTTTGCCTAATGAGAATCCTAATATCATCGACCAACTTTCTTGAAGTGTGTGACACGATCAAGTACAATGGGGATTCTTGAAGAGGCACTTTCAGGTTGAGGCTGTTCCACTCTCACTAGGTGATAAGTCAACATTGGTTAACAAAGTCGACCACTTAGGATTCCATTACCTCATGGAGCGATTTAGTCACGAAAAAATTCGACCAAGTTCTTCCACCCTGAAATTGCACAACTTGTGCAAGAGATCAACTACTTTTGGACAACTGGGGGGAGAACTTTGGCGGAGGCATGGGGCAGTTTCACGAACTATTAAGGGTGCCACATCACGGGGCCGACGGATGGATGCGGGAGTCCATACTTTCTATAATGAATTAGAGATGCAACTAGAGCATTGATTGATGCCTCGTGGAGGCACTAATGGGAACAGACCTGAAGCATGGATAAAGATCTGACCATGCAAATCAGCAGCTGGGAAGGAACTACCGGTAGAGAAAGCCTTCATGGGTGCGCGGATAAAGAGGTTCTCGATAATCCGTTAATCATGTTGCCTGACTTCGCGGAGTTAACTAGACAGCGAATGCAGCGAATGCCATACGGTTGACCATGGGAGTTATTGTGAATTATTGGAGGGCGGCCTGATAGCCCGCAAAATGCGGTCGAACCAAAGCGATGGCGTGCGGTATGTGTCGAGCTGTCGAGTGATCCACGGCAAGGGCGGTATGGAAACAGTGCTCGAATCAGATAAGGCGAGGTGGCGTAATAATGAAGTGTCGAGCGATCGAGCGATCAATGGTATGGATGGAGAACAATCGAACAATATGCCATCAAAGCGGAGTTGCGAACCTCCTGAAAAAGGTGGACTTAAAGACAAGCCCGCTTGCACAAATGCTGACTTCCCACTCTGCTTTTATGAATGAGACAAAGGCGAATGTCTGGCAACGAGCCACCCGATTGAACAATCAAGCGCCTGATTGAAAACTTTAGGGTCTGAATGGAGCTGGAAATAAGCGATACGTGTGAATGATCGGGTTCCTTACCAAGCAATTCATAGTAAACCCGAGAAAGATGGGAATGAACACGTTAAACGGTCATCTTGAGAAGTGACGAGAATTTGAGACACAAGGGAAATCCCGATTCTGGAGGAAGGGGCGAGGTCATCGGCCCGGTCGGGAATGATCATGCGGATGAGGACTGACCTCGGAGGCGGTCTGGCCAAGGCACTCTTGAAGCAGGAATGACCCCACCAATTCCATACTACCCTGACGTGCAAAAATAAGGCTGGATAAGCAGTTCACCAAATTCATGGAAGTGTTCAGAAGTTACACATCGATATTCAGTTTGTGATGCTCTGAGCAGATGCTTGATTATGTAAAGTTTATGAAAAGACATCACTGTCTCGAGAAAAAGAAGGTGGTTGATTTCGAAGCAGTTAACCCAGCGAGGAATGTAGTGCCATACTTGAGAGGGAAGGCGCCACAGCTCTTAAAGACCCGGGCGGTTTCTTATTCACTTGCACCATTGAAATGCTATCTTTGAGAGAGCCCTATGTGATTTAGGTGCCAGCATTAATCTCATGCCCTTGTCCATTTTTAAATGTTTGGGATTAGTGAAGCTCGTCCGAAGCTACACGATCCTTGACTTGAATGAGATCCTTAAAGCTTGTCAAAGAGGGAGTAATAGAAGATGTCTTAGTAAAAGTTGACAAGTTTATATTCCCAGCAAATTTCATTGTCTTAGATATGGAAGAGGATAAAGAAATGCATAATCTTGGCGAGCTAGTTTCTTCTGTTGGCGGGGCAATGATTGTTAGGAAGGAAGGCAAATTGAGAGTCACGGGAAGATGAAGTCAAGTTCAACGTGTTTGGAAGTATAGACATCCTGTAGAAGTGATATATGTTTCATGGCAGATATAGTAGAGGCTATAGTGTCTAGCCAAAGTGGTCTCACTAACCCTTTGGAGACTAGCCTAGTACAGAATGATCCAGAGAATATGAGCGAAGAGGCAGAGGAATATGTAAAATGGATGGATTCTTTCGGACCCAATAGGAGAAAATACTTCGAATCTCTAGGTGAAGGAGCTAAAACGCCAGTGCCATCGGTTGAACAACCACCCAAGATGGAACAAAAACCTTTACCTAACCATTTGAAGTATGCATATCTTGGGATAGCATCTACCTTCCCAGGTGATCATCTCGGCATCCTTGGCGAACTAGAGGAGGAGAAGTTATTGAGGGTCCTTAGAGACCATAAAAATGCGCTTAGGTGGTCTACAGCGATTTAAAGTTAAGCCCTTCCATGTGCATGCATCGTATTTTGCTAGAAAGATGGGCATAAACCTTGGTGGGCTTCCTGAGGAGGGAGGGTGAGATCAACGATGAAAGAAGGTAGTCGAAGGAAGTATTAAAATGGTATTTGGATCTTGGAATCAATTTATCTGTTCGGATAGTGCATGGGTAAGTCAGGTTCAAGTAGTACCTAAGAAGAGTGAGTTTCATGGCCGTCATAGAAGCCCCGAGAATAACATATTCTTGCCTTCTCGAGCGATTCTGGGTGGAGGATTTGTATTGATTATCGAGCGAACAAAGCCTTTCCCCCGAAAAGATCATTTCCCATTGGTTTCTAGGTCGGATCTTTGGATCGAGTCTTGGAGTCATGAATATTATTGCTTTTTGGATGGATATTAAACTCTGATCAAATCGCTATAGCCTGAAGATCGGGAGAAAACGACATTCACATGTCCTATGGGACATTCGCGTCGGGCGGATGCCGCTGAAGCTGATACAATACGGCGGGCACCTTTCAGCGATGTATGATGGCCATTTTCTCAGACATGGTTGAAGACAATCGAAATCTTCATGGATGATTTTTCGGTATTGGGTAATTCATTTGACAATTGTCTGGAAAATTTGAGATCATTGATAAGATGTGAGAGACTGACTTAGTACTCAATTGGGAGAAGTGCCATTTTATGAGTACGAGGTATTGTACTCGGTCATCGGATTTGTGAAGGAATAGAGGTGGAATGGAGCGAGGTGGAAGCAATTGAAAAATTACCTCCACCCTCGTCAGTTAAAGGGATCATAAGTTTTTAGGCCATATTTTGGATTCTATAGGCGCTTCATCAAGACTTATACGGATTGCAAAACCGTTGTCCAATCTCTGGTCGAGGACCCCATTTGAGTTTGATTCGCAATGTTTGCGGGCATTTCGGTGTTGGAATAAGTTGGTATCGCTCACATTGTCGTGGCCCCAGTTGATCCTTTCCATTTGAACTTATGGCATAGCGATTTTGCGATTGGGGCGGTGTTGGGAGCGGCGAAAATTTTGGGGTAATCTACTATGCAAAGCGGGAACCTTGAATGATGCTCGGTTGAATTATGCCACTACGAGGAGAAAGAACTGTGGCTATTGTCTTTGCGTTTGACAAGTCGGACCTTATTTGATTGGTAACAAGATTAAATCGTTCACAACGATTACATACATTAAATACTTGATGACTAAGATGCAAGCCAGATTAATCTGTGGGTTCTATTCTTTGCCAAAAATTCGACGTTGAATTAAAGACAAGAAAGGCGCGAGAACCTAGTGGCGAATCGTCTTTCATGATTGGAAGGGCGAAGTGATAATATTCGAGTGAATGATGACTTTCGAGATGAAGCGAATCTAGCTATTGAAAACGAGGCGATTCCATGGTTTGTTGATTATGTGAATTATTTAGTGGCCCAGGTAGTCCCTCCGGAATTTAACTATCAATAGAAAAAACGGTTTTTCGCACATTTGAAACACTCTTGCATTGGGAGGAGCGATTCTTTCTGAGACACTTCTTGGTCGGGTGTTGATCCGAGAGATGTGTGCCCGAAAATGAAATGAACAGTATATTAAACCACTGCCACTCTCTACCATGTGGTGGACATTTTGGTGGCCAGAGAACAGCAGCCAAGGTACTTCAATCGAGGCTCTATTGGTAGGCTTTATTCAAAATGTTAACCGTCATTTCGTATCCACATGTGACAAATGTCAAAAAGAATGGGGAGTATTTCTAGAAAGAATGACAGCCCGTACACCCGTTACGGAAGTAGAAGCTGTTCGACCTATGGGGGGATGGATTTCATGGGACCATTTCCCCATCTTATAACAACTTTGTACATCTTCTTTGGCGATGAGCTATGTCTCGAGAAGTGGGTTGAAAGCGATTAGGCGCAGCGATGCAGGTGGTAGCTCGATTTTCTTGACCACATATTCTCCACGTTTGGAACCCCTCGAGCGCGATCCACGAGATAATGGTACTCATTTGCAATAAGGTGATTGACAAGGTTTTGCAAAAGTATTGGAGTGCGCCATCGTACATCTCTTGCATATCACCACAGTCGAATGGGCAGCGGTATCAAATCAAATCGTCCATTAGCGGAGAAAACGGTTAACAGTTCCAGGAATGATTGGTCTAAAAAGATTGAAGATGCACTATGGGCGTAGCGAACAGCATTTAAAACACCCTTGGGTATGTCGCCCTTTAGAATTGTTTATGTGAAGCATGCGTCTTCCGGTAAAATTAGAGCATCGGCTCTTGAAGCTTCGTGATTGAACATGGAGCTGTACTAGCCAGGTGGCTTGGCGCTACGGCTCGGTGAATAGACGAATTCGGGAGCGAAGCTTATGAAAGTGCCCTTATTTACAAAGAAAAGACAAAGCACGGCACGATAAACACATTACGAGGGGAAGGAATTCGAGGCGGGCAATAAGTTCTCTTGTTTAATTCATTAAACTTCTTTCGGGAAAATTGAAGTCTAGATGGTAGGACCTTTCCACGATGACCAGGTCTTTTCACATGGTGGCGGGAGAGATTACACATCTGAGAAAGGAACATTCAGGTCACCACCCACTTGATTGAAACGCAGTATTTTAGAGCGAGTTCAAGCGGACAGATCGTCCTTGGCGCCACAGGACAGGATTCGATAAGCAGTTCTCTGAGCTTCGAGTCCAGAAACACATTGAGACCAGGCGAAATCGAGATAACGACATTAAACATAGCGCTTCTTGGGAGGCAGCAGGATTTCTTTCATGCAATTTTCCTTTTTATGTCTCAATTTTTGTTTTATTATGCGCTTTAAGTTATGTTGGTTTCTTTGTCTTGTCAAATGTCGAATCAATTTTTTGGTGTATAATTTGGACACGCGATCAAAAATCTTGGGGAGGATCCACTCATGTGAGCACAACAAAAGTCGAGAGAGTCATTTACGAGGGGAGTTTCTCTTATCTTAGACTATGGTTGAATATTGTGCATTGTAGGCCTTCTACGTAACGCGTCGCGGCGTTGGCTCGGCGTCGCGGCGTCGACCAACCCTCTGCGGAGCGATCGCGGCGTTGATTTTGACCCTCTGCGGAGCGTCAGGCACGAGATCCCAGCGTCAGCGGTCGTTGATTTTGACCCTCTGCGGAACATGGCGGCGGTAGAGATCCCAGCGTCGCGGCGTTGATTTTGAACCTCACGGAGCGTCAGCGGCGTGAGATCTGACGTCGCGGCGTTGATTTTGCACACTCTGCGGAGCGATACGTTGATATCAACACGTCCGCGGCGTTGGAAAACTTACTCTGGGCGATGCGACATTGCGTGAGCGTCGCGACGTTACCATTAAAATAAACATCATCTTCACTCTTTGCTCTTACCCTACTCCATTTTAAGCTTAAACCTAGTGCTCTTTGATATACGGCGCTACTGACCCTTGCAGGAGTCCCCTACCTCACGGTCGGCGGCCTCAGGCACACCTCTCGACTGTCACCATCTCGCTCACATCTCAGCCCCTATCCTTGATCTCGCTTTCCACACTTCACTTAGGCGTCCTCGCCTTGGCTAGTCTTCCACCTTAGATGCAGGGTTCAACACATTGGGAGTCACATTTAGGGTTACATTTAGGTCTATTTCAGGTTGGTAGGGTCACGTTTAGAGGCACAGTTGCTCTTAGTTAGTTTTCGTTTTTCCTAGTGCATTCTAGGTGTTTGTCATATTGTCTAGCCCAGTTGAGTGTGTCACCTTGGTGCCACTTCATTGCATTACCCTCCTAGGAGCCTAAGGCCTTTCCTCCAATGTTTGGAAAGAGGCGAGAGATTTTCTGGCGAGTCGGCCCGGTGGCGGTCGACCCCCAATTATGATGTCTCACGGTTTGTCAATGAGGGTGCCGCCGATCGGTTCCTGGCACCATCGCGCAAACCGTCGTTTATCAAAGAAGGAGTTTTCATCACCACGGCGACTTCCATAAAACAATTGCTGACCCAGGGGATGGCGGGCGCGCCCAGCCACCTCATCCAGGCGATGAGTGTAGATGCGAGAATTCGTAATCTAGCCTCCCACGTCGTCAAGAAGGTTCAAGTGAGGGGGTGTGTTGAGTGACTTGATCTTGAGTCGATCCAATAGCTATTATAGTCACGGATCATGTCCCTCGGAGGCTGTTTGATCGACTTTACCGTGGCAGAGCTACCCCGATGTCGACCGGTCTTGACTAATGGGCGGGGTGTGTGGAAACTCAACAGTGAGGGCCATGCCGCTCACTTCATGTGTATTTGCTTTATATCCCAGGTCTTGCATCACTTCAACACGTCGCGTCTCATTCCGATGACGAACGTGTGTGAAGTGACGGCCAAGCGTGCCCTGCTCAATTATGCCATCATTCAGGATATCCCTTTTGATATGGGGCAGGTTATAGAGGACGCCATCCTCCATAACCGAGATGCTAAGATGAATTTGGGGCACCCTTTCCTTTTTTGGCTTATCTCAAACAGTAAGGGATTACAGATGATGAGGCGTGGTTACACCCGTCAAGGCAATATCGATTAAGAGGACAAGCCAAGATTGTCCTGACCTGAGGGGCCTACGATTCTAGCCATGAGCCCTCGGACGAGGACGAGCTCCACGACTATCAGGCTCGCTTTGGACTCCTGGGCGATCCCCAAGGGGACATTGGCGGAGTCCGTCCCACCCACCACCACCGCCCACCTCACGACGATCCCTTGCGGGCAGCTCCCTCCAGTCCCTCACCCGACCTCGAGGACCCGGTGCTCTCCCTTACTGAGCCCTTTGATGCATTGCAGGATGGGACCCGGGGTACCAGGAGTCCCTCATCCTGCGGGACATAGGCCGCCGCGGCGATGCGTACGGAGTTACGGCCCGACCAGGTACTTATTCTTCAGCCTGGCCCGGCGATCGCTCAGGGCCCGGTAGCCAATCTTCTAACTCCACCGGCCGCCCACCGCCACCACCATGATGACCGAATTCGATCACGAGTTCCCTTCACCTCTCGCACATTATTTTCTTTCACGTAGGAACCTTTGGATATTTTACCCCATTTGGGGTGTGGGTGGTGATCGAGTTATCAAGTGTTTGTTTAGATTAGTATTGTTTTGTTTTGATTTTCGTATTTTTGTTGTAGTGTAGTTTCGTTACAGCATGTTAGTTTGTGTTTTCGTTTAGTTTCATATACACTTTTTTCATTTTAGTTTGTCGAGTCATGTGTTTGGTTTTTGTTTGTGTTTTTGGTAGACCATATCTATGTTTAGTGGTATCAAGTTTAGGTAGTTTGTGTGTGTATTGCCATGTTTGGCGAAGATCACATTTTAGCGAATCCACTCTTTGTCATAGAAAGCTTGGAGTGTATATCTCAGGCCGGGGATTCATAGGGTGTTTGACGTTCGGGAATTAGGTTGCATAGGTGGGGAGTGATTCGTGCCACGGTAGGGTGATCCGGAATCAACAAAATTTGTTTCCTATGTTCCTCCTACTGCCGTAGTCGACTACTGCCGATATAAGCGGTCTAGGAATTCGAACACGGGGATGGGTTTTCATCCCACGAATGATTCGCATTAATGTTTGAAAATGGTGAGACTTTTGTTTGGATTTTTTTTGGATTTAGTTAAAAACAGGGGAGTTGGTTGTTCACTGTATAACTTAAATAACTTAAATTGAGGTGTGAAATGGTAACCTTGAAGGCTTGGGTCACTAGCTTGATAAAATGGGGGTATTAAGGTGTCCTCGGGTTATTTCCTCGCATTAGGGCAAATGACATATAGTTAAAGCCAAAACCGGATCTTTGTTTAGCTATGAAACCTAACCCTAGAACCCTCTATTTGAGTCGATCAAATACTAAGCATTGATGTCGGTCAGGTTTGAAACCTAACATTTAACCTCATTTCAATAACAAGTAAATGACATCTAAAGAATATGGGTGCATACCATTAAGAATGCGAACCTAACATGATAAGTATTGTGAAAGGAAGAAGACATTAAATGGCATTAAACCTAGTTTGGAAGGTTGGAACCATAAATCACCGATTACTGTCATTAAAAGCATGGACACTGCCCGAACCACCAACAACCAAGCTGGCAACCCTCATCTTCAAGGCTTTGAGGAAGCAGCGAGCATCCCTTGAGTTGTCATCCTCAAGGGGTGTGTTCTTGTAGAAAATGAGAGAAAGAGGAGAGAGAAAGAGCAAATAAAACACAAAAGCTGTTCTGGAAAGCTTTTATAAAATGAAAAGTTAAGTTTACAAAAGAAAGTTATAGGGAGCTATATAGCCAACTTGATGTGTGAAGTGACAAAAATGCCTAAAATATGAGATTGCAATGGGGACAAATGGTAATTAATCAAAAGCGTGGTCGTTTGAATCAAAACATCAAAAACCGCAGGCGTATTTTCGCTATGCAGAAAATTTCGCTAGCATAAGCGAAATTTTAAGCTATGATAGCGAAATTTAAGCTATCATAAGCGAAAAAAACAAGGCATAAGCGAAATTAATTTTCGCTGTACTGATATTTAAGCTGGCTTAGCGAAAATTTGAGCCTCTTGAAAATTTATTCAGGATTGCAGAAATTTTCAGCAATGCACATAATCCGGCCTCCTCTGTATCTGCTTTGCCTCCTGCGTGTTTCTTCATCTCATTTTGCCTTGATTCTTCAATTCAACTTGACATTTCCTTCGCCTTACCATTGGTGAAATCACGAGGATTCTACATTCGGCACCAATCTGAAGCCTAACTGTGTGAAGTTCCCAAGACCTGCAAAACTACCTAAAACAATCTCGAAACCCGTCGGTAGCACTAGGTGGACATGCACATGGCAATTGGCTCGATTCATATGATGATTAGTGCGTAACCTCAAAACCTATCTTGAATAGGGCTCAAAATAGCACTTTTTGGGCACTAATCACCCCCAACCGACACGTTGCTAGTCCCTTAGCAATGCTAAAAACAATAAAGGTATGCATGCTGTGCTTTTACAAAAAGTGTATATTGTTCAAAAAGTATATGTACAGATAGGCTTTACCTTTAATATGAACCATTTACACCCTGAACGAAAACCGACATGAAAGAACAAAGACCATATAAGAACAAGTTTTAGGGCAACATCGGTTCCAAGGAAGTCAACCTGAACTTCCACCAAAATCTAATTGTTCCTAAGGTAACCAGCTTGAGCCAATAAATTGCAAAGCTATTCCCTCCCCCGACACAGCTCACTATGTGGCCTTGAAGTAGTGACCAGCTAAATGGGATATCTGCCTTTATTTCTTTCTTTGATTACATTGTAGGGTCTTGATACTAAAAGCTCAAACTTCATCAAAGTCCATGTAACGGGGTGCACCGATGACTCCCAACCAATTAAGGTTTAGGGCATCAAGCCAAAAGGATCAGCCCGACCCCTGAAACTCTCGAGGCTTACTTTGAACTTGAATGACTTAGAAATTAATCCTCTGACTTCATTAAACCCTACTGTATCCGCGTGTATGAACTCTTAAATCGATGACTCAACCAATTAAGGTTTAGGGCATCGGGCTTTAAGGCTTTCTCCATACCCCTCGGACCGTGTTCGGGTTTCAAGGAAATGGCGTCACGGCTTTATTTTTCTTTTCTTCTTTCTTTTTCTTTTTGCTTTTTCTTTTCTTTTTCATTTAGAAGCCCCACGTGGTCTTCATACATGAATAACTGAAACCTGTGTGGGTCGTCAACATATCTAGGTCGGCTTTGCAAGCGGAAAGAGGTATATAGCTTCTGACCTATTGGTACAATCGGTGTGCGTGTGTGAATTAGCTAAGGGAATGTTCAAGGTTGAATATCTTGGAACTTCGATTGACCAAAACTAATTCATGCATGGAATTGTTCTATCATTAAGGTAACATACAGAGCTTCAATTTTTCAACTAAAGGCAAGAGTAGAAACACAAAAATGGAGACACAAAAAATGATTTGCAAAAGTGTAATAAACTGTAAATAATGCTATAAAGCTTTTGATATAACCAAACTGGCTAATACATGCTTAATATAGCAAGTCATAACAAAAGTATCCGCACTTTACTATTGGCTAATACCATGAACTCTATCGATCCTATACAAAATGAGTAGGCGGAGTTGATAAAGCTAAAAATCGGTACAAAATGATAGAAGACACTCCTAACTAACTTTCCTCCAATAAGGTATAAACATGCCTCCTTTGGATAGGAAAGCTAGAGAAAGTGTGACACCATCCTTTCGCGGTGGTGGTGGATGTCTTTGGTGAATCCCCGAAGTACATTCGCGTTTCTTCGCTAGCATGTCGATAATTTCTTTGTTGTGGGTGATCTCGATGTGTAGGCTCGGCGGGAGGCTGGGGTGGCTCGTGATACGAAGAAGCGTAAGGCGTATTTGTGCTCTATAGTAGCCTCGGCTCAAGACCCGGCTTGCTTTGGTCCAGCTACGCACATTGACCATGCTTGAACCTCTGGCATCCATAACCACGACAATCTCCCTAGGCCCCGGCATGAATATGCACTCAGGAGGCGACCCTTGTGTGTATGAAGAGTAGGCCGGTGTCAATAGGGGCTGTAGGCGAGAAGGAGGTGGAGGGATGGAGGCGGAGGATAATATAGAAGCGGGCTCCACTCTCTCTATCTCTACTCGGGACGGATGCTCCTCGGGGTCCTGCTGCTACCTCATCAGGGTACCTCCCTCCACAGTCCTGCTTTGTTGGAGAGCAAGAGATCGGCATGGTGAATCGCTCCGTAGATGGGGACTGAGTGCATCTGATCCTCCTCTCGATGCGGGGCTCCTCAGGGAATCCCAGATGCTCCAGGACCTGGCTCATAATCGTGGCATCAACAATGGTAAACTCGTGAGGCCGGGCCCTTCGGTGGACCTTGTCCCCTCGAAGTCACGGCGGAGGGTCTGTGGACTTCAGACCGTTGAGTCCGAATCACGATCAGGACCTAAGGATTGGTGGCTCAGCCACCTTTGATGATCTGCAAAGTTATGTTGGTCGGAATGGGTGGTCTAAAGAATGTCCCGAGGCGGAGTTGCCTGATCTGGTCCCGTAGTATATCTAGCGAGACGACGGACTATCTCACATATGTGATGGTGTGGCCAATCAGATATCCTCGATTGACCGGCTACGTTGGCGGGTAATGCGGACAAATATCAACGAGCAGGATGATCTGATCCTCAATGGTGAATCGGACTCAGGACTATCAGCCTCCGGATCATGGGTGGGTAAAACTAAACACCGCTGGGGATAATAAAGCGTCGCAGTGTCGACAAATGTAGCGAAGTCTTGCGTGATCAGCCTCATCGAGTCTCTGAACCACGGGTCAGTGGTCAAAGCTGGCACATCGTAGAATCACTCTCCGTGGGAAGTCCACAGGCGCGCGGATCCTACGTTCCACTAGAGATCGGGGTCACAGATGAACAATGGGCCTTTAATCCTCAGTGGTGACTGATGGGCGATAGAGGCTCTCCTCGGTTAGGGGAAGGTGATGGCTCGAACTGAGATATCGAGATGTGAACACCCAAAATCTTGGGGCTGGGCAGAGGCGAGCCTCTGATAGTCTGAAGCCACCCAGGGAAGGGCAAGGGGTCCTCGTTGGCACCTCCGAGATCCACGAGGCTCCTCGGGGCGGCATTTGGGACTGTTTGTGTATACGTATGAAGGCCGGAGAATGGACACGGGCGGCCCAGCAGAAGTGTACGGGTCCTCCAGCTCAGTCTTGAATCGACCTGGGCTCGCGAGCGACATGAGTGCGGACCATCTCTGTGGTGCATGGGTACTGCGAGGCGGGAGCGAGGCTCGGTCTGGGATTACGGCTCAGGAGCGGGGCTGGCCTCAGCACGAACGGGATGGACCGGGGCTCGGTCGCGGGGTGCGCGGATTGAGTGGAGGCGGCGGAGTGGGGTGGGGAGTAAGCGGCCTTTGGGACGAGCGATAGACGTTTCGGGGCTGGGTGAGGCCGGGGCCGCGGCCACGGCTAGGCAGGGGCACGAGCTCGCGCGCGTGGCCCCGAGTGCGGGGGCGGGGCCGGCTCTTGGGATCATACAGCTGAGGACTGGAGGGTGGGATGGATTGGACAAGGTGATCTGGATTGTCTTGCCCCACCCAACCTGCCCCCTCTCCCCTTTTTATCGTCGATTGGGCACATGAAGGGTCTCGGACAAAAGCCTTCCAATGTCAATTTATTTGCTTTGCGAGAATTCTTGCAGGCTTGGTTTCATCTGCATAAAAATATAAAAATTTATTTGGAAGTAAATTAAAGCCAAATAGATAATAATGAAAAAAATCCAAAAATAAAAATTTTAAACATAAACCTAAGAATTAAAAATAAATAAAATTGAGATAAGATTGCAAAGGAAAAGATACTAAAAGCGGGAGTTGCTAAAAATAGCATATATAAAGGAATTGAACAATTCTAAGCCAAAAATCAAAAATTTTGAGAATTTGCATTTTAGTTTAGTGGACACCCAGGCCATTTCAATTCCTTATTCCTCATGGAGGTAAGGAGGAGGAGCTCCTTGGCCTCGGCAGTGGCTTGTGTTCTGTGCTTCATGTTGACTTTCTTCTCTTTGGTGATTTTGGGATGTGTGTTTCTGCGGGGGTGGTAGTGCGACGACTCCCGCTCCCGGCTTGCCGTCTTGGTTTTACCAATTCTGCTTGCAATTTGGGGGTTTGTGGTTTCCCTGCATTTTGACCAATTGAGTAGACTTCATCAGCTCCTTTCTTGTCATCTTCCACAGGCCAGATGTTATTACTCAAATAGAAAAATATTAAGGCTCAATGTCATGTTGCAAATGCCAAAAATTGCATGACTCCATTCGAAAAAGTGATGATTGCATTGGTAGTGGCCAAAAATGGTCTTCCGAGGATAATTGGCACATGATTGGAGCCCACTTGTTGTGGCTCGTCTTGTTTTGTGTGGATCCTATGTGCAGGTAGTAGAATTTGTCACCTTTACCAAGACATCCTCCTTTATTCATAAAATTTTCAAATCGGACATTAAATGATAAAGTAATGTTGGTAGGCTTAAACTCTCCCTAAACCTACTTCCATCTCTTTTTAAGGTATATGGCGTGGTTTTGCTGGCTCCTAAAGTCCAACGGTGCTTTGTCTATACCAAGTCCCACCAATGTTAATTTGAGGGTGTGGGATCACGGATCGCTTGTATTTGATTAGGGTTTGCTGCGGATTCACCAACGTGCTTGCTCCAGTTAGGAAGGCTTTCTTTCGATACCTAGCCGCTTTCTTGTTTGTCTGCAGGTCAACCAAGAACTGCATAGGATTTGGGATGGAATGTTTACCTTTCACTAGCTTTAGCACCTCCCAAATTTCAACTCTGGTTTGGGATTTTTTTCTTGCCTCAGAGTGCTCGGGGAAATGGAGGGGGCATGCTTTTCTTTCACTGACCTCTTCATCGATTATTACCCTTTCTGTGCTCACCTTCCTTTTCTCGCATGTTTCTTCAAAGAAGCATGGCAATCGTTGCTCTATCTCTTCCACTCCTCGAGTGATAGCTTTCACTTCATCCATCCCCGAATTGGGTCGGATGAACCTACCTCATGGACTCCTTTTGGATTTCGCAATGTTTGGGAAGGGAACCTTCCTCTCTCCTAATTTCCAAAGCAGATTGTTAATCTTTTGTGATTGAATACCGTAGGTTATCAATTTTCGATTAAGGTTGTTCTCAAGCCCATCTATTCTTTTGTTCCGGTTGTACTTTCTACAAAGGTCAATTTTGTGCCAATTGCAATGCTGATCCCCTTTTGTTCTTCCACAAAATTGCCTACCACCTTGCTCAAGTTTAAGATGGCTTGTTCAACAGGGGAAGAGGATGGTGGTGGCTGATTAGTGCCAAAAAAGTGCTATTTTGAGCCCTATCCAAGATAGGTTTTGAGTGCTTTTTGCGCACTAATCGTATCAATTAAGCCAATTGATGTGTGCAGGTCCACTTAGTTCCACTAATGCCTTTTCAAGCTTGTTTTTGGTTATTTTGCAGGTTTTTGAGTACCTCGGTCATTTAGTTCAAGTCTCGATGAAAAGATGTACCACGCCGAGGGAAATGTGTTTTCAACCATCCAAAAATATCAAAACTCAGTGTGGAATTGAAGGCAATGTGATGAAGAAAGAGTGCAGTGGAGGATGCAGTGGCAAAGCAGTGAAGAAGAGCAATTCCATGAATTTTCGCTATGATTGAGAAAATTTCGCTGGGATTGCGAAAATTTCGCAATCATAGCTAAAATTTCTAACTTACGTAAATTCCCGCAATCCTAGCGAATTAGAAATTTCGCTAGGCTAGCTAGCTCGCTAGCCAGCTTAAATTATCGCGCGCTCTAAATTAACCACCGCTTATCTCACATGAATTTTCACTGTGCCAGCGAAATTATCATGATAGCTAAATTTTCCAATTCTCGCTATCTCTACTCGGCTTAGCTACATGGAATTTTCGCTATGCTAGCGAAATTCTCCCGCATAGCCAAATTGTCGCCCGTGAATTTTGTGTAATTGGATCCCAACGACCCCGTTTTGGTGTATTACCACTCATTCTCAGATGAGCCAATATTTTAGGCTTTCTTATATTTTCACACTTTGGTGGACTAGTAAACCCCCATAGTTTTGTAACCCTAAGCAACTTTTTGCATTTCAATACATTTCCCGCAGCTTTCATTTTAGGGTTTCATTTCCTCTCTCTTCTCCTTTCTTCATTTTTCTCAGTCACAAACACTCTCGAGGAGACAACCTCAAGGGGGGATGCTTGGCTAAGCCTCAGCTTTGAAGAGGAGGGTATAGCTTGGCTTGTGGGCTACCGTGTGTTGTCCTCATGTCGAAATGTTCCAGTACTGCATTTATGGTTCCCAACTTTCCAAACTAGGGTTTAATGCCATTTAATGTCCTACCCTTGGTCAATACTTGTCATGTTTTTAGGCTCTCAGCGCATCTGTAATGCTATATGCACCGATATCCTTTAGATGTCATTTACGAGCCACCGTGAGGAGGTTGAATGCTAGGTTTTAAATCGAATGGATCTGATGCATAATAACGTGTCGACCTCAAATTGTATGTTCAGTTAGGGTTTTATAGTTAAACAAAGATCCGGTTATGGCTTTAACTATATGTTACTTGCCATAATGCGAGGATATGACCCGAGGATACTTGTTAGCCCCATGTCATCAAGCTAGTGACCCAAACCTTCAAAGTTACCATTTCACACTTCATTTTCTACCACATGCTTAGTCAAGAATCAAACAACCCCCAACGTTGAAACAAATCCACAAATCCAAACAAAAAGCCTCACCATTTTCAAACACTTATGCAAGTAATTCATAGGATGAAAACCCATCCCCGTGTTCGACCCTAGACCGCTATGTCAGAGTGAAATTTTGACTACCAGCAGAGGAACATGTGAAACAAATTTTGATTCCGCCTCACCCTACCGCGGCACGAATCAAATGGCGCCTGTCGATGGTGCCAAACCACGCCACATTTCAAGTGTACTTGTAATCCTCATTACAAGTGTAGTGACCCTTAGACCTCTTTTTGAATTCTTCAGTTGTCAGAATCGCAAGTTTTCACTACTGCCATCGCGACTGCTTTTGTTTTTTTTTCTTACAAATGGGCTATTTGACTAACATTAACCCTTGCAAGTTTGTTCAGGTTCTGTTGTGTCTCTCATTTGTGTAATGTGTTTATGCAAAGATCGGGACGTAGGGCACGTAGATCAGTAAAAGAGTGAGTGCACCAATCGAACAAGGCCGTGAAATCGCAGCACAAAGTGACCAAATGGATCCTCTACCTGAGGAACAGCAAAGTCAACAAACACCTCCCATGAATCAAATCCGTGATACAGTCAATGAGAACCATATACACCTCCTAGGTTAGTGCCCTTCCCGCATCATATCTTTGTCGAAGATGGCGCTGAGACCCCATCTAAAGGCCCCCGCTTCCCACTCCTCTCATGGTATGAGAATGAAAAGAACCATTCACATAAGGATTTTGAAGAGGTATGCACTATGTTCAAGGAAGGTATAACCGACATGAATTTGCTCAAGCTGAAAGCATTTCCACTGACACTCAAGGACAAAGCCAAGATGTGGCTCAATTCACTGAGGCCGAGAACGATTAGAAGTCAGATCTTCGTTGAATTTTTGAAGAAATTCTTCTGTCACAAAGACCAACAAGCCAAGAGGGCAGACGGCACTTACTCGTCAAGACAATGAGAAATTCTACCAATGTCAAGAGATTCATGGATACCATCGCTGTCATTCCACATCATGGTTTCGACACTCTAGATGTTGGGTGGAATCATTTTTATAATGGTATGTCCCCCGCCATGAAACAATTGCTAGAAACCATGTGTGTGGAGGTGATTTCTCTCGAGCAAAACCCCATGAGGCCATGGATTTCTCGAGTAATGGCTGAAACTTCCATGGTCGGATGAGCCAAACCCGAGAGAGGTGGAGAAATGAGTGCCTCACCAACCCTAAGGGGGAATTTATGCAATCGGCCGAGGATATGGAAATGAAAGCTAGAATTTCAACCTTAGCTAGGAAGGTGGAGAAGCTAGAAGGCAAACGACTCCATGAAGTGCAGGCAGTGACTAAAAATCCTGCACAAGCTAATCCCTGCACCAATTTCCAATCCACTGCCCACCCGCGTATAGAATGCGATTCTATGGCCCCTTCCACGAAGGATTTCATGTCGAATATGCAAACGCCAGAGGACAATATAAGCCCACAACCCACGCCCCATATGGTAATACCTACAATTCCAATCGAGGAATCAATCTCTAACTCCTCCCTGAACTCCAACCCCTCGCCTTACGTAACATCAAGCCAAACCACGCTTGTTCCTCATTCAACCACAGCCACCATCATCCACTTCTCCAGTTGAACAAGCGATACTGAATTTGAGCAAGGTGGTGGGCAACTTTGTAGTTAACAAATGATCACCTAATAATCGCACAAAGGATCGATACATCAGAGAGCACACCGAACAAGAGAATAGATGGCTCGAGAGCAATCTTAATCGTAAAATAGACAACTTGCGTATTCAATCACAAAAGATCAATATTCTGAGGTACAAGAGAGAGGAAGGTTCCTTCCAAACATTGCCAAATCCGAAAGGAGCGGTACGAGGCAGTTCATTCAAAGAATTCAGAATGGATGAGGTGAAGGCAATAATCACTCTGAGGAGTGGAAAAGAAATAGAGCAACCAGTGCCCAAGGCTGTTGAAGAAACATGCAAGGAACAGGAAGCTGAGCCTGAGAGAGTAATCATAAGTGAGGACTCAATGAAGCACTGCATGCCACCTCCATTTCCCCAGGCACTAAGAAGCAAGAAGAAGGCATCCCAGTAGGCAGGCATCCTAGAAGTCCTAAGGCAGGTGAAGGTGAACATACCCCTTTTGGACATCATCAAACAAGTCCCTGCCTATGCAAAGTTTTTGAAGGATTCGGTACAATCAAGAAGGGTCGGGTATCGAGAGCAAGGCATTTTTAACCCAGCAAGTCGCTGCAATAATCCAAAGCAAGAACCCAAATAAATACAAGGGATCCGTGATCTCCCACAATTCCCCAGTTAACATTGGTGGGACATGCATAGACAAAGCACCGCTTAAATTTAGGGGAGCGCTCAACTCATCGCCATACTCGCGTATAAGCAAATAGGTTTTGAGAGTTTAAACCTACCAACATCACTCATCACTGGGTCGATCGATCGATGAAGATCCCTAAGGGATAGTTGCGATGTGTTGAGGGGGCTAGAGGAATTCATCATCCAAGAGACTTTGTAGTGCTCTCGACACGAGCCACAGCAAACGGCCCAATCACGCCAATCATCCCTGGAAGACCATTTCGGCCACCGCCAATGCACCACACTGGCCTGAATGGAGTCATGCAACTTACATTGGCAACACATATTGAAGCTGAAACATATTTCACTTGGAACAAGCACAAGCCGGTGAAACTCCAAAATCAAGTGACTAATGAAGCTCGTCAGCGGTCAATCTGTGGAAGCCGAATGCCCAAGAATCAAGCAGGAAACACCCAACCAAGGTGAAATGATGTGTCAGGTTTTTGTTACCGCAGCCACCGCAAGGCAATTGCTCGGGCCTAATCAACCCGTGGGAAGAAAACTCAACCGCTGGAAATCAAACATCAAGGTCAGCCGCGACAAACCACCGCCGGTTGAGTGGCGTTTCCTCTTCTCGAATTCTCCATGGAGTACTCGCGACATCGACTGCTCGTGTTCTCAAACCGACCAGTTCAATAAATTTTGGTTTTTAATTTTAATTTAGTAAATTTCCATAATTTTGGTTGTTTTTAGTAAGTTTCCAAATTTAGTAGCTTTCCTTTTTTTTTTTTTTTTAGCAATTTTGTCGTAATATTATTTTATTTCATATTAAATTTTTAGATATATTTTAATATGATAATTTTTATTTTTAATATTATTATTAATATTTTAATGCTGAAAATTTGATTTGCCATAGGTGAGCAAAGAGCAAGAGCTGCTATTAAAGCAAATAAAGCAAATGATCATTAGTCGCCTGCGCTATGTAAATGAATTAGGGGAGGACTTTGAATCTCACTTCATACATATTTTCCCTCCCAGCCACCCGAGCCACTGCCAAGCCTGGCACAGCGCCACTGCGGCCCCCGAGCCACCACCGCCCCGGTCCGGGCCGCCCCCCGTCTCGCGCCTCCACCGCCGGCACGAGCCGTCGCTGCCGCCGCCTGGAGCTACACCGCCACCGACGCCCGCGCCCGGAGCTGCTGCCGTGCCCTGGCTCCCCTACTGTGCGAGTCGACCGAGCCTTGATACAGTGCCCTCCCATTGTAAAGATTTCAAGGTCCCGGTCTCTCGCCCACGAGGCCCCGGGTTCCGGCTGCAAGTACCACACAGCAAGGTCCCGGTTCCATTCGTCACTGAGTCCGCCCGTAGCCCTTCCTCCTACCAAGGCCATGGTTCGCACCTGCAGGCGGTCCCGCCTCGCACTCCTGGGTCAGTTCCGCACCCCCGAGCGGAGGAGCAAGTCTCGGCCCCACTCCCAAGATCCGCCCGGGGCCCCCGAGCGCCTCCGAGGTGGGCCCCGAGGAGCCTCAGGGATCTGGGGAGGATACCGTATTAATGATGGGACCCTCGGGCTCCTTCACTAAAGCACAGGGATCCAGGAGGGCCTGTTTCCCTCCCCTTCCGCCGCCCCTCGCACTTCCGACCGGGGGAGTCACCATCGCCCAAAGCCTCGGGCCCATCACAAATTCCTTAGCGCCGGGAGGCAAGCACCCCACGCCCGCTATCGCCCGCCTCTCGAGGATCAGGAGGCCCTTATTCGTCTGGCATTCTATCCCGGGGAATGTTGGACTACACGCGAGGGATTTTCATGGGGAGTCATATTATGACGCCCCACAATGGCTAAATTTAATCTGCATTCGGTGGATTCTATGAGGGTCGACGAGCAATACCCCCGCCGCCATTTACGACGCCCCAGCAGCTCTATTACCGGGTGGTCACACTCTACCCAGCCCTATGACCCTCCCGGAGCGCCAAGTCCGCCGGAGCCCAATCCGCATCGACGATCGACCAGAGCCCCCTCAAAGCGGCGAACATAGCAGTTTACATCAGCCACCGCAGCCAACTCGGGAGGTTATGTGATTAATTTCACCCGATTAATATCGCGGGAGATGGTCCGCAGCTTCCAAATTTCGAGACACCACCGGCTGACCCGCACTATTCCTGAGGCGCCCGCCCATATGCTCTTATTGATCATCTACTCAGATCTCTCAGCTTCCTCTTCCGCCGCAAGACTACGTCCAAATGTAGGGAGCCCATCCCCGAGGCCTCCATAATCGACCCAGGGGTTCCAGTTCAACCCTTTCGAGTCGGTGATGACCTCCTACTGCACTCAAGATAAGGTCCAATCGCAAGGGCCCGGCCCGAGCAGAGGGTCCACTGGGCCGATGCCACGATCACGAGCCAGTCCTCGGAGCACTCGGGGCTTCCGTATAACCTGACGAGAGGATGATTACGTCCCTGGTCCCGTCTATGGAGCGAGCGATGCAGATGTCACTTCTTTTCTCCTCCAAATGCCAGTGAGGACCAGGGGAGGAGGCACCCACCAGAGGCGAGGACTCTCATGGAGAGATAGGTCATGTTTCTGAGCCCGAGATGGAGAGGAGCCCAGCAAGCGATATCCTCCCATCTCATCCTCCTCCCCGGCTTCACCATTGTACCTACCTGATACTCCCGGTCTGTCATATACAAGACAGCACTCTCCGGGAGTGCACATTCATGCCGGGCATTCAAGGAGCCAGTGTTATGATGATGTCTCTGCTCGTTGGCATCTACACAGGCGTCGATGGATCAGAGATTGACTCGAGCCGAGACCACTTTGGGGCAGTGTCATGCCATGCTCCAGCAGTTCATGAGTCACCTCGGTCTCCCGCATGTTCCTGATCATCGAGATGAGCCGCCAAAGAAAGACTTAAAGAATGAAGCAATTTCTAGACATGTCGCCACAAAGAAGAAGCAGCCACAAATCCACCACCACTACGAGATCGAGGTCGCACTGCTCTAACTTTCCTATCCCCATTACATGTCTATGCTTTACCGGAGGAAAAGTTAGAGGTAGGAGTGTTCCTTTTATGTTTTGTACACAAAGATTAATAACCCATCTACTAATTTTGTGTAGGATTCATGTATTAGCCATAGTAGGCAGTGATACTTTTGTATGTTTGGCTATGTATTAAAAAGCTTTACAGTGTTATGTACAGTTTATTACACTTTTGCATATCACCCTTTCAGGCCTCCAATTGATGTATCCACTTTGTTTTCACTGACAATTGAATTGCTTTAATCGACAATTGAATTGCTTTTTAATCGACAATCAATTGCCTTTAATTGAAAGATCAAGCCTCGTATGTCACCTTAATGCTGTAACAATTCCATATTCAGTTTCGGGTCACTTGAGATTCCAAATAGATTCAACTCAACATTTCCCTTTGAGCTAATTCACACACTGCACACCAGATTATGCTGATAAGTTGTGAAATTATTCACCTCTTTTCACCTTGCAAAGCCGGCCTTAGACATGTTAACATTCCGTAATAGGTTAGTATTACCCATATATGAAGACCAATGTAGTCTTCCCAAAAAGAAAAAGAAAAAGAAAAAAGAAAAAGAAAAGAAGAAAAATAAAAATAAAAGTCGTGAAGCTTTGCCTTGAAACCCGATCACTCAATCCGAGGGGTATATGATAAAGCTCTCAAGCCGATGCCCTAAGCCTTAGTCGGGCCGGGAGTCACGACTTAGTGTTCAAGTTAGCACGGGTGGATAGTGGAGTTTAGCGCATTGTAAAAAGCTTAATTCTCAAATCATTCGGAGTCCTGGGTGAAGCCCCAAAGAGCTCAGGGTCACGTGATCCTTTCGCTTGATGCCCTAAACCAAACCAATCGGGTCAGGAGTCATCGCAAGGGACCCTCGCTACACGACTCTTCCGTGAAGTTGGCTTTAAAGGTCGCACCCCTACATTATAATCCGATAAGGGTGTCATGTGTAAATTAACTACTTAGGTTGTTCAAAGAATTTAAGGCATATATGAAGCAGTCGGGGAGTGGGAATAATTTTGCACTTATCAATTAATCCGTTACATTAGGAATCATTAGATTGTGGAAATTGTGTTGATTTCCTAGGATCCGACGTTGGCCTAAACTTGTTCTTATATGGTTTCTGTTCTCTCATGTCGGTTTTCTTACAGGGTGTAAATTGTTCATTTTAAAGGTAATGTTTATCTGTATATACACTTTTTGAACTATATATATATATACTTTGTAAATCACAAAGATGCATCCCATTTTTGTTTTAGCATCATAAGGGACTAGCAACGTGTCGGTTAGGTGTGATTGTGCCCAAAGGTTATTTCGAGTCTCATCCAAGATAAGCCTCTGAGTGCTTTTTGCGCATCTAACTTATCACTCAAGCCAATTGATATGCAAGTAGTCCACTTTAGTTCCATCAATGCTGCTGAGTTTGTTTTAAGTTATTTTGCGTGCTTCGAGTACTCCTGGCCATTTAGTTCGTAAGTCTCACGGAAGATATAAAAACAATGCCGAGGAAACACGGTGTTTTCAAACACATCCAAAAAATATCAAAACTCAAAGGTGGAATTGAAGGCAATGTGATGAAGAAAGAGTGCAAACTGAGGATGCGAAAGGCAAAGCAAAGGAAGCAAAGCAATTCCGGTGGAATTTTCATACCATGATCATGGGGTGGCTCACCGGGATTGCAGCACTCCTCGCAATCATAGCGAAATTTCGCAACCCAGCCAATTGTAAGAAATCTCCTCGCTAGCCATAATTCACCGTGCCTTAGCGAATTATCATGACAGCTTAAACTTTCCAATTTCGCTTATCTCTAATTTCACCAGTTATGAATTGGCCATGCCAGCTTAAATTCTCCTCGCAGACAGCGAAAATTGTCGCCCTCGTGAATTTTGTGTATTGATCCCAAACGACCCCCGTTTTTGGTGTATTACCACTCTGTCCTCAGATGAGCCAATATTTTAGGCTTTCTTGTATTTTCACACTTCAGCGGACTATATAAACCCTCATCATTTTGTAACCCTAAGCAACTTTTTTACTTCAATACATTTCTCGCAGCCTTTCTCATTTTAGTTTCATTTCCTCTCTTCCTCTTTCTTTCATTTTTCTAGGCTGCCAAACACTCCTCGAGGATGACAACCAAGGGATGCTTGGCTGCCCTCATAGCTTGAAGAGGAGGGTGGCTAGCTTGGCTTGTAATAGCAGGTCGTCTCATGCCGTAGTCAGCCCCAGGTATCGCATTTATATCTCCAACTTTCTAAATCCAGAGTTTAATGCCATTTAATGTCTCACTTGGTCAATATTGTCATGCTTCTTAGGCCTCAAAGGCATTCTTAATGCCAGATGCATCGATATTCTAGATGTCACTTACGAGCCACCGGAGGAGGTCAATGCTGTGGTTTTAAACTAATGGATTCTCGATGCATAATAATGTGTCGACTCAAATAGAAGTGGTTCTAGGTTAGGCTTTATAGCTGCACAAAGATCCGGGTTATGGCTTTAACTATATGTTAGCTTCTGCCATAATGCGAGGATATGACCTCGAGGATACTTGTTAGCCCCATGTCATAAGCTAGTGACCCAAACCTTCAAAGCTACCATTTCACACTCCCCCATTTTCGGGCCATTACGCTTATTCAAGAATCAAACAACCCCACTGCTTTGAAACAAATCCAAAAATCCTAAAACAAAAAGCCTCACCATTTTCAAACACTTATGCAAGTAATTCATAGGATGAAACCCCATTCCCGTGAGTTCGACCTTAGACTGCCATGATGCAAGAGCTCACCACGGTAAAAAGAGGGAGGAACATATGTAAACAAATTTTGTTGATTCCGCCAAAATTTACCGTGGCAATTTAATCAAGGTCGTGGTGGTTGAGATGATGAACTAAACTCCGTTGCTTCGTGGCACCAGTAAGACAAAAAGCATAGTGGGGATTAGGTTTCCGTGGAGAGGTTGGGTGATTCTTCCAATCGAATTGTATGTGTTACCGTATGGGGCATTAGGTTACTGTGGCTTGTATCGTCTACTCGCATTAGCATGCTCTCCGACATCAAATCCTTCACCGAGGAGCATTCCTGGATAGTGTTCTCCCCGTGGATGGACAGTGGCCGACAATTGATGTATCGGGTCGGTCTCGTGCATTTTCGGGCCACTATCCGCACTTCATGGAGCCTTTTCCTTCCAGCTTCTTCCATCTTCCTAGCTAGGTTGATATTCTTGCTTTCATTTCCATATCTTCTGAAAGTGCATAAATGCTCCCTTGCGGGTCGAAGGCTTCATCTCTTTCCACCTTCCTCGCATTCTGCCTTCATCCTAAGCCTTAGAAGTTTCAGCCACATAATTCAAGAAATCCATGGCTTCATCCGGATTTTTTTGCTCAAAAATCACCTCCACACATGGTTTCTAGAGTTGAGCCACAAAGTGGGACATACCATCATAAAAATGATTCACTAGCATCCATATCAAAACCATGGTGGACATGCATTGATGGTTTCCATGAACCTCTCCCCAACACCGAGAATTTCTCATTGTCATAGGCCGAGTATGTAGATCTCTGCCTCTTCAAACTGCTTGTTTTGCTTGTAATTAAGAATCTCTTCAAAATTCGGGGCTTAAGATCGCCCAATTTCTAATCGCTTCCTGGCCGCTGAATTGAGCCATATTTTGGCTGTTCCGAGGGCGTGGACTCGTGGAATGCCTTCAACTTCAATGTAATCTTATATACCTATGCCCTCCCTTAAAAGCTATGCATACTTCCTCAAAATCCCGTATGTGTGAATATGATTTTCGCCTTCCATACCATGAAAATGTGGAAGCAGGGAGCACTAGGTGGGCTCTCACCAAGTACATCCTCACAGATATGATGCGCAAAGGAGCACTAACACTAGAGGCGGCGTGGGGATCCCTCATCGACCGTATGCCGTTGATTCATAAAAAGCCAAGCTGACTTTGATGTTCTAGAGATCCATTTGGTCACTATGCACACCGATTTCACAAATTTCGTCTAATCGGCGACTCACTTGCACCCACCGATATCCTCTATCCCAAGCACGCATGCCACTGTAGTGACAAAATCGACATGTAGTAAAAGAACACAACGGTTGCCAAAAGGGTCAAGTTACAAAACCAAGATTAACTGGACTGCAAGAAAAAACAAAGGCAAAGAATCGCCAAGTGAAGAAACTATAGCTCAAGCAAATGAAATTCAAAAGGATTTAAAAAGGTCACCAAAGACTTATAATGTGGATTACAAGCACATAGCTTTCTTCAACTCATCATCTAGTTTGGCACCAATCCCCGTGACGGCGCCATTTGATTCGTACACGGTAGGCGGATCCGAATCAACAAAATTTGTTTCCTTATAGCCCTTCCCACCGTAGTCAAGCTACCGCAAAGATAGCGGTCTGTGGCCAAAACACTGGATGGGTTTTCATCCCACTTAATGATTCGCATTAATGTTTGAAAATGGTGAGACTTTTGTTTGATTTTTGATTTAGTTAAACAGATTTATGTCATCGTGATGAACCTAATAATGAATGAGGTGAATGGTGAACTGAATATTAGTCACATTTATAAATAGGTAGCAGGTGTCCCCAAGTTATTTCCCGCACAGGCAAATGACATATAGTTAAAGCCAAAACCTGGCCTTGTTTGTTTAGCTATGAAACCTAACCCTAGAACTAATTCCTATTTGAGTCCAATCAAATACTAAGCATTCAATGTCCCAACGCTTTGAAACCCTAGCATTTAACCTCATTTCCCACGGCTCAGAATGACATCTAGAAGAATGCTCAAGGCATCTACCATTGTGTTAATGCACTAACCCTAAAGCATGACAAGTATTGACCAAAGGAAAGACATTAAATGGCATTAAACCTAGTTTGGAAAGTCTGGAACCATAAATGCAGTACCGTATCATTAAAAGCATGAGGACACTGCCAAACCACCAACAACTAAGCAGCAACCTCATCTTCAAGGCTGAGGCTTAGGCTACATCCCTGAGCTGTCATCCTCATAAGTGTGTTTGGTAGCCGAGAAAATGAGAGAAATTAGGAGAGAGAAGAAAGCAAAATAAAACCTAAAAACTAGAGCTGCGGGAAAGCTTTTATAAATAAAAGTTAGGTTACAAAGAGGTAGAGCTATATAGCCAAATCTTCAATGTGTGAAATGACAAAAATGCCTAAAATGATTACAATAGGACAAAATGGTAATTAATCAAAAAACGTGGTCGTTGAATCAAAAACATCAAACACAGTATGTTTTACTACCACGTAAGGTGAAATTTCGCTTGAAGATACGATATTCGCTTATGATAGCTTAAATTTTCGCTTACGATAAATAAAATTAAAAACAAGGCAGTGGTTAACTACCGCTTATGCACAAGAATTCTCGCTTAGCATAGAGAAATTTCGCTAAGCTAGCGAAATTCTCGCTTAGCTTAGCGGTAAATTTGACATAGCGTAAAAATTCCGCTAGATTGTGAATTGCTATGATCACTGCGAAATTTTCAAGTAATCCTAATAAATTTTCTCAATGCATAGCTTTTAAAATCCAGCCTCCTTCCTCGTCGCCTCCCGCTTTGCCTCCTTGCATTGCTCTTCCATCCATTTTGCCTTCAATCCAACTTGACATTACTTCCTCATCGCTCGGGCCTTGGTGAAACCACCGGTGACTCTCACATTCTAAGACCAATACGGCCAAGCTCTTGTCGGGACCGAAGTTCCCAAGACCCGCAAAACTACCCAAAACACCCAAACCAAATCAAGAAGACTAAGTGGACATGCACATGGTAATTGGCTCAATTCATGATTAAAAAGGTAAAGTACTCGTAAAAACCTATTCTTGAATAGGGCTCAATAGCACTTTCGGGCACTTAATCGTGAGGCATAGTGAATCACCTCCGGCTATTCAAGAAACCATTTCAAGGTGCCTATCACACTCACACACAAATGATCTCTAGTGGTATGCCTAGGTACTAAGCTCGACTACTGTTCAAGAACAAAACTCGTGGAATCTCTAAAACACTAAAAGAGATGGAGACCGTGAATAAAAGAGGATTGCCTTCTCGAGCCCCAAAATAAAAATAAAATTCCTGTACTAAAAATATATATATATATATATATATATATATATATATATATATATATAGAGAGAGAGAGAGAGAGAGAGAGAGAGAGAGAGAGAGATAGAATAAGTGGATCTTCCAATCTGAATCCCGAAAGCACCCGAGGGCTCCCTCCCAGCCCAATGCCCCGAGCCAACCGGCCGGAGTCATCGACTTCACACCAGGGACAGAAGATGGAGGTTTCCACGTGCCTAGGGCCTTTAGGTTTAGTTGAGTGTTCCTGGGTGACGCTCATGGGAACCGAATGCCCTAAGTGCCCTAACCAACCCGTGGGAAAGTCAACAACTAACTTCGCTACATGAACACTTAAATATAAAACTTTACGCACTAGTTTGTTCTGTGTTGCGGGGAAGGGTATATTAGAAATTGCAAACTGTGTGTGTCTCTCGATCCTTTGTAGTTAGATTTTCCCAATTAGGCGAGTTGAACTCAAGTTTGGGGGGCGTCGAAGTCTAAGCGTAAACTAGAGGTCATTTATTTAACGCACATAGGGTCCTTGGGAAAAGTTATTGAATATTTCGGAGGCTAAGGCACTAGTCAACTTCACCGAGTTCAACCTAGTTCTTCGTAGCTGAACTACCTTTACAAACTCGTGAACTTCAAACGTAACGATAAAGAAGGTGATTCTGCAGATAATTTGATCCCCAATTGGCCAAGATGGGCATCACTACCTCGTGTTAGACTACAAGATGTAGAGTGTGTGTTCGCTTTAGAGTCGCTCTTGCTCGGGACAAGCAAGTAAAGCTAAGTTTGAGGTGCGATGAGTGCTTAAAACACTCAAAGACACCAAGGCTCGTCTTAATGCTTTAGCATTATTTTACATTTAAATACGATTTTTATATAGCCTCAACATTCGTAGATTAGTATATAGTTGGTGTGTATGTGTGCAATTGGTGCGAAAAGAGCATATTTTGGAAGCGAATTTCGGGAGCGTATGAGGCAAGGTATTATGGGATGGTCAACGGTCGCATGTCCCAACGCCGCGATTTCCCCATCGCCAGGACGCCCCAACGCCGCTGACGCTATCAACAAATATAAAAGTCAACAAGGTGGTGCGCAACGCCGAGACAGCCCTTAACGCCGCGATGCTGCAACGTCATGACATCACGAAGTTCTCGTCTTCTCATCATTAAAAGCAAAACGGGCGAGAATTCGAGGTATCTAGAATCGACGAACGGTGGGCACGGAAATCACAGCAAAGAGCCGACAATCGTGCGAAGAAGGAGAGCCCGTGATTGTATTTTTCCTCTTTTTGGACGATAGTACTGATGTTTTACATATTAAATATTGGTATTTCCTTATTCAGTATGTTCTAGATCTACACTTAGGGTGTTGTCAACCCCCGCTTCACATTCTTAAGGACTTAAAGATTAGTAATTTATATTATCTCGCCTGTTTATAATTTGTTAGCATCTGCTTTATATCTGTTAATCATTTTACATGGTGATGTCTAGCCAACATTAGCGTGACTATACCGAGATCCTAGATTTGAGAGATGAGGATACCTGTGGATCTCGAGTAGAGCAACTTCTCCCTCTCATGATCTCAGAATAGAAAGATATTCCGATCCCGAAGGTGGCGATTAAGGTTAGGAACATTCAAGCTGCTTTCGAGTATCGAGCTGGGGTAGAGATACACCCGCCAATTTACTAGCGAGATAGGCGATACGCCTGAGAGAGGGTATTCGTACAAGAGATCACCTAGCCATCAATAAATCATGAATAAACTGACAATATTGCTCCTTTTAAGAAATAATCCATCAAATGTAAAGTGTGTGTGGGAGACATAGCTCTAGTCTCCATTACACAAGAATTCATTTAGAATAGTCGGCTTAGTTTAATTTCTGCATTAATTGTACTTTATACAATACGAATATCCAGACACATTTGTGCCAATCTCAGATTCAACACACTTATTCGTGGATCGATATCCATGCTATCATCGGGTACACTATAATACTTGGGGCGACGCGTGCACTTGCGCACATAGGCGTACATATATACACACCACGCTTTCAGCCTATCAAGTTTCACACACAGGTGACTTCTAGGGTATACCTAGATGTCGAACCGGCTACTAAGGTTCAACAAACCATGGGAGTCTCTAAACACCAAAGAGATAGGACACCATAAATAAAAGAGGATTGCCTTCGAGCCCCAAAATAAAATTAAATTAAATTAAATTAAATTTAAAAAAAAAAGTTTAGGCATAGAATAAGTGGGAGCTTCCAATCGGAATCCCGCACAAATTGAGGCCTTTCAGGTGCCTAATGCCCCGAGCCAACTAGTCGGAGTCATCGACTTCCACCGCTCTGTTGGCAGGACGTGGGTGATGGAAGTTTCCCACAGCCTTAGGCCCTTAGGTTTAGTTGAGTGTTCGGGTGACTTTTTCCTAGGTGGAACCGAATGCTCCTAGTGCCCTTAACCAATCGGGTGGGGAGTCACCAACTAATCCTCGCTACATGAACACTTCAGCATAAACTTACGCACTAGTTTTGTTCTTCATATGAGTAGTATGTTAAGAATTGCAAACGGTAAGGCCTTCTCATCCTTTCGTAGTTGGGGATTTTATTCCTAATTAGGCGAGTTGAACTCAACTTTGGGGGTGTCTGAACCTAAGTATACACTAGAGGTCATTTATGCAACGCACATAGGGTCCTTGGGAAAGGTTATTGAACACCTCGGAGGCTGAGGCACTAGTCAACTTCACCGAGTTCAACCTAGTTCTTTCGAAAGTCGAACACCCTTGCGAATCCGGTGAACTTCAAATAAAACGGCAGCGGTGTGAGTCGGTCCAATTTGATTCTCTATCTATCAGCATGTGCATCACTATCTTCGTGTTAGACTATAGTATGTAGGGTATGTGTTCATGAGTCGGGCTTCATTGGGGACAAGCAAGAAGCTTCGGCTTCTGGGGGTGTAAATCAATAGTTGGTTAAAAGACTCAGTCATACCTGCCGTCTTATGTTTTTAGCTTTATTTTATATTTAAATGATTTTTGTAGCCCGACATTCGATTTGTGCAATTGGTGTGAATGTGCAGGCCGTAGTTTTTGAAAGATTCGAGCAGAGGGTGGCAAAGGTATTAAGGTGGTCGAACGTCGCGACGCCCCCATCGCCAGGACGCCCAACGTCGCGACGTTGGGTCAACATATATAGAAGTCAACAAGCGGCAACGTCGTGACGTCTCAACGTCGCGACGTCAGCGCGAGTTTTGCCTCTCAATCATTAAAAGCAAAAAGGGGACCAGAATTCAGCCGATCGTGCAGGAGTCTATGTTTACGAACTAGGCTACCTGGAATCATAATAGTTGGGAAATGACTTCGATTCGAGAGATCATTATTTTATTTTTTCTTCTTTTCGATAGAAGACTATGTTTTATGATTAAATAATTGGGTGTTTTCTTATTCAGGTGATGTTCTGTGATTTATACTAGGTGTTGTTGAACCCTATCACGATTGCATGGATTAAAGATTAGTATTTTATATTGGTCTAATCAAGTATAATTTGTTAATATCCGCTTTATATCCGTGAATCGCTTTCTTACATGGTGATGTCCGCCAACACAGCGCGCATGACTATACCGAGATCCCCAGATTCGAGAGATGAGATACCCAGTGATCTCGAGTAGAGTAGCCTCTCGGTTGATTCGTAAATAGAGTATATTCGATCCCGAGGGTGGAAATTAAGGTTAGAATATTTAAGCATTTCGAGTATCGGCAAGTCAAAGTGTAGATACACTCAACACTACTATCGAAGAAGTGGGATACACCTCGAGAGAGGGTATTTCATAAGCAAGATCACCTAGCCATTAATAAGTTATAAATAAACTGAATAGTATCATATTTAGAACATAATCCATCGAAAGTGGCAGGGGGAGACATAGCCCTAGTCTTCATTATACAGTAATTCACTAAGATCGGTTAGTTTAGTTTAATTTCAGACACTAGTAATCTTTCACACAACACTTAAATCCAGATAATATTCAAAAGCCAATCTCTATATTCAACACACTTATCCCTGTGGATTGATATCCGTACCATAGGTACACTATATTACTTGATACAACACGTGCACTTGCGCACATAGGCGTACATTTATACACACCACGCTTTCGACCTATCAATAGTTAACACACCTATTGAGTATAACTGTCGCCTCAATTCTCATGATGGTGAATCACTATCTGATGCTACTCTCTACAAACAGCTTGTTGGGAGTCTAATCTATCTCATCAAGTATCGCTCTCGATATTTCTTTGGTGTAGTCTGCGTGAAGTCACGCTTTTATGGCTGCCCCTAGATCTCCTCATTATGCTGTTGTTCTCAGGATTCTTCGATATTTGAAAGGCACCATATTTTATGGTCTTCATTTTTCTTCTCATTCTTCATTAACTCTTCAGGCATATTCAGATGCAAATTGGGCAGGTGATGATCTACTACAGGATATTGTTTTCTTCTCGTGATTCTTCGAGAAGCAAGAAAACAAACAACATCATTGCTCCAAGATCAAACAAAATATAGAGCAATCGACAAATACTTAAGACGCTTCGAACTTATTTGGTTACGTTGGTTACTATACGATCTTGGTGTTGACTGTTCCACTGCAACTAAACTTCACTGTGATAATCGAACTGCTACTCAAATAGCTTATAATGATGTCTTCCATGAACGTATTTCAAAATACTCTTGGTGATCGATTTGGCCACTATCTCGTCATCCGCTCACAGGTGCCACACTCACACTTAGTCTCCTGCTTTCCTCTCAGGATCAGTTAGTTAATATCCTCACCAAACCACTTCCTCCAGGAACTTTTCGAGCTTTAGCTTCCAAACTCAGATTGGTTTCTCTTAAACCACTATGAGTTTGAGGGGGGATGTTAGATTATTATATTGTTAGATCATAATATATGGCAAGTTAGATTTATTATGTATGGTAATTTGTATTTTCTTTTCTTAGGGTTGTATAGCCTAGTCTATATAAAGCCTCCTCTTGTACTTGTAATTCACAGTTTATAATATACAAAGACTCAAGTCTTTCTTCATAATCAAAGCATAATACATGGTTTATTTTTTTCAATACTGCTAAAAAACCTAGTGTGTTTGGGAATAGAATACCACCCTTAAGTTGATAAAATCTGAAATTTTAGAGAGGATCTAGAAAACTTAAGAATATATTCCTTCATGGAAAGCTAGAGAGAATGAAAAGGAAGAAGGAAAAGATAAGGAAGGAACATACAAGATCATTTAGTTGTGGATGGGAAAATTGACGGAAAAGAAAACTGAATTTATGAAAAAGGCATATGTCTCCCCTTTACTATAAGAAAATTGTTGAAATCATTTAACATTTTTTCCTACTATTTTCCTCAACAAATTTTTCTTACCCCCGTTTCCTTAATTTCTACCTATAATGTATCATGTAATATATCTTTTTCACTATAGATATATTTTATGAAAGAGTATGATGTTGCAACATCTATTATTTAGATTGTTTCTCTCATTTTAATTTCTAGACTTTTCTGCTTTGCATTTCTGAAGTAAATTTTGTTCTTCTTCCCTAAACAGAAAATTTTGGCTTCTTAAGCTCACACGATACTGAACTTTACTAGTCGGTGGTCGGAAAACATTAATCAATATCATCCCTAAAAGAAAACCTTCAAGGAATTAGCTGAAAAAAGAATGTTGTAGGTATTTCTTGGTGATCAGTACCATATGAGATGTGTCTAAGTGTTGTTGATTGGATTAGTAACTTACCATGTATGTATGTATGTATAGAAATATATAATATTCACCCTAGTGATGGTCAAGATGTCATACAAGAAACCATCCAGTTAAAAAAAAATAAAATAAAGAAAAGTATGCATTGTTTCATTTTATTTTCTTATTATATATATATATATATGTCATAAGGCACACCTTCAACGATAATGATGGATTTCAACTTTATTTTACTATTCAATCAAATACCTTATAAAGGAAAAGTATGCATTATATCATTAGTTCTCAAGACCAAAAATATAAATTATTTCATTTCACTCTCACACACATACGTCGAAGAATGAAATATTATACAAGCAAAGGATTGGTTAGCAATCTTCCTAAAATTATGTGCATAATCTAATTTGTTATTATTATGTCTAGTGACTTTTAAATACATTTTCAACATTTATCGCTCTTTTCTAAGAGGTTATCTTCCCAATGATATGTCAATTGAATAGGACATGAAGATGATGTATTGTTTATGGTGCATCATTTGATGTACTCAATGACATGCATAGATTATTTTTTCTATGGGTTTTACATTGGCTAGGGAAGGAGTTTTAGTGAGCTCTATGATATAGATATGCTTTAAAGTTATGAAATCTCAATAAAAGCATACATATATATTAAAATTGTGAAAGTTGTGGAAAAAAAACAAACAATGTCTTTTTACAATAGAAGGACAAAGTTCTTACAAATGGTATCAAAACCCATTTTCAACCTCGATTTTGAAATTTGAGTGAATGTTCATGAAGGAAGGGAGTGATTGTGATATGCTTATAAAACATGCTAATTGCTATTAACCCAAGAGAAATGGTGAACTGCCATCTTTAGTAGTCTAGAAATATATAAGGTTTATAAGTGCTAAGTATGTAAGCACTCATTGAGAGAGAGAGGATGAGCTTGAGGTGTGAAGAACTAATGGGGGAGGCACCTATTTATAGGTTGATTTCTAATGGGACTCTCCTTAAAAGGTACAAATATCTAGGTAAAAAGGTCTAAAAAATAATTAAATGTACTCACTAATGATTGTGAAAGTTTACTTGGATGATTTCCAAGAATTGCACCTCCTCTAAAGAAAAATGTATTTAGTGGATTTCATCTCAATCTAACATTTGGAAATCAAATATAAAACAAATCATATTCAATGGTGCCTTTTCAGTACTTTAGTACGTACTCTATGAATGTCAACCCAATGATTCTAATTAGGAGTTTTGGTGTGCTAACACAATCTTTGAAATCACCAGTTTCCCTAAAAGATTGAGCTTATAAAAATTTGGACTTGCAGCACATATCTCTAACAAAAGGGACCAAATGAAGGATTGAATTTATCTAGTAGATGACATATTTCCTATTTGATTTCCTAATAATTATGAGAAATATGTCTATGAACCAAAAGAAATGCTTAATATAATCCTAATAGAGCTAATATAATTTCAAACCATTTAGAGTTTGGAAGACATGTATTACCACCTTGGTTCTTATATCAAAAGTTTAGGGACAACCATATCGGCATTTTGATGTTGTATGATGTCCTATTTAGTTTTATCATCTCAAAGTTCAAAAATAAATAAAGCGAGAAAGTTATTTCGATCTATAAATAATTAAGAAGTATGAGATAAAGGGAAGATTAGTATTAAAATCTTAACTTTAATGACTTTTGTATTTAAATCTTGAACAAAAAGTTTTTTTTATAAATATAGCAACTTTCATGAATTTTTTTATTTCCCGACAAGACTCCGAACCTCTAGAAAATTCATGAAAGTTGTTATATGTAAAAAGCAAATTTTTTGTTCAAGATTTAAATACTAATTTTCCTTGAGATAAATAAATTTTAATTGTTTTTTTAATGAATTTATTTTAAAAATTAAGTTACCTAAATCTTTATGATGATGACATATGAATTAATAGTTGTGCTATATCAACATGTAGATGAGAAGATGGTATCATATACAAATGTTAGACAATCCATTTTGTAACCCCATCAAGCAAAGGACAACATATGGTTTATAAGTATAAATTTAAAAAGTATCTATTTATTTCCTCTTTTATATTCTTAGTTATATAGTTAATAGGAGAAAAATGAAAAATAAATTGTTGACTTTATTTATTTTTATTTTTATTTTGCATATCATACATGTCAAAAGGTTATTTGGTTGGGTATTTGCATGTCTATACCTTTTTAGTCTCGTGGTATTTATTTGCTTTTTCTCTTGTTGAAGATTTTATGTTTTGCATTTCTAAAGAAAATTCTTTTTTCTTTTATTTAGACAGACAACTACTTTGGCTTCATATGTTCACAAGATATTATGCTTTGCTGGCAGCGAAAACCACTTGCTTGTCGCGACAAGTGGAGCGGGCTTGGTGCAGACTTGCTATTTTCGACCTTTTTATGGCCCATTTCCCAACATACTATAAATACTTCTTTTTAGATAATTTTTGGGTTTAGAATTGGAGGGAGAAAATCCCATCCTAATCTAGAATCACTTAGGGTTCTACTTTTTGGAGATGAGGCATCGGTAGGAGCTCTTCCAACCCTTGAAGCACGATCCAACTATTTTTTAGCCAAGAGTTGACTTGTTCTTGAGGATTTCTTGAAGAATTTACCTACTAGAGGACTTCATTTAGCTTTGGAGCAGTGTTTGAAGATTTATTCATCTTCCATTCGTTTTGTATCTCGAATTCTTGCTCTACTTTTGTTTCTTTCAATTTTATGGTTGTCATGGACATGATTTTGATTTATTTTTTACTTGTAATGAAGAGCTAAACATTCTCTAGGGTTGATTGTTGGATTTTGATGTGTTGATTTATAGTATTTTTTGAAGTTATTGTGGAATTATGCTTGTATTGATGTTGTTGATTATGACTAAATCTTGTTGGGAAACTTGATTGAGACCTCTTTTTAAAGGTATTCATTTAGGGTCTCTCGAGTGACAGCGAGAATAGTACCTTATGGCTTGACGGTTTCATGCTAGTGTGATTTAATCAAGAAAAATCAAATTAACCTAATCAAAGAGATTTTGGAAATCTGAAATTTCTGGTTACTAAATTGATTTCATTATGGTAATACATCATTTAGCATTGTGTAAGGTTAATACAGACTTGACAGTGATTGGTTCCCACACAATTCGGGTTGTCTTATTGCATGAACCTAACAATGATTAATAAAACACTTGAGGAAAGACTTGCCTTAAAAAAATATCACTCTAAAAACCTAGATGGACTTAACATTGAATAAGGAGTTAGTATAAGAAATTAGGAAGTGTAATGAGAGTTAAAACCCCATAACTTGTTCCTTGGAAAAATACAAGTTGTATTTTCACATAACTTGGGCTTAATGAGTATAAATCAAAAAGCATCAAGAACAAGAATCAACCCTAGTACTTCATACCTTGGGTAATTCTTCTAATTTGATTCAGTGCTTGCCAATCTCAAAGCTAAGTGAGTTGTTTTCTTGATTTGATTTTTTTAGTTTTTATTTTACTCTTAAACATTGAAATTTTGAGCTTAAATAGTGAGAAGTTCAATTAGTTTAGGTACTTGGTTAATTAAGCACTATAGTCCATTCCCTATGGGATCGAGATTCAGATTCTTAGAGGCCACTTTACTACTTGTTGGTTGATAGGTGTAAATTGTGTTAGAATTTTCAATATGATTTTTATGTGTTTTATGGAACTTCAATGCTAGATTCACACCATTATCTCCTAGGAAATCTCTGATCCCTCATTTGCTTATGTTTTGCAGGAATTGAAGGAAAATCAAGCAAAGAGATGGAAGAAACTAAAGTGAGAGGAATTTACTGGTCTACAGCTACGGGTTTGTTGCTGCGAAGAAAAAGGTTCATCACTACGAAGGAAAAGGTTCATCGTTGCGAAGGAAAAGGTTCGTTGCTGCGAAGGAAGATGTTCATTGCAGCGAAGAGAAATATGAAAATAAGACTAGCCTCGGGTTCGCTGCAGTGAAGCTATCCTTCGCCGCAACAAAGAGGTTCGCCACAATGAAGACACCCTTCACCGCGGTGAAGGAAATAAGCATCAAATCAAGACACGTGGGTTCGACATGATGAAGCACTACGGACTGGAACAAAAATATTCCCATTTTTAGCCCATCATTGACCCATTTTCCAAGGCCTTTAACTACTATAATTATATCAATGATTAGGGTTCGAACTTTGAGACATAATATAGGGTTTCTCTCTCTCTAGGTTTAGACACTTACGGTTTTTAGATTTCTTTGATTTTTATCTTATTTTTGTAGTTGAGTTGGAAGATCTAACTGCTAGAGGACTTTTTACAGTGGTGGAGTCGAGTTTTTGAGGACTTCCACTTTATATTTGTTTTGTATCCCTAAACTCTTTTTTCTCTCTTAATCTTTCAGCGTTATGTTTGGTTCAAACATGATTTTGTTAGGTTTTGAGGCTGCTATGAGTGGATAAACTTTCCTCTAGGGCTAGTTGTTAATATTGATGTTTGATTTATACATTTTCTATAACAATGTTGTGGGGATTCTACTTGTACCGATGTTCATGGTGTAGTTATTCTGGACATGATGATTTTAGGTCTTAATCGGTATATGTTGGGAAGTAAGATTAAGTCTTAGAGCTCAAAGAGTTTCCAAAGTGACAGTTGGAAGTATACCTTTAGGCCTTAACCCATACCTTTTGATGTTATGAAATTGATTAAATCAATTTAACCTAATCAAAGAAGTCTAGGAAATTAGGAATGTCTAATACTAGATGGATTTTATTAGGAGGAGCATCAACAAATGTTATGTGAGAATCATATGGATTGAGAGGTGATCGATTCAAGCATAGCCCAGGTAACCCTATTGTACGGACTGAAAGGTGACCAATAGGAGTCATAAGGAGTGACCCACCATATAACAGTATCATACTTTATGGCCTAGATCGACTGAAAGAAGAATAGGAAATGAGTGTGAGAAATTGAGGGGGGACATAAAAGTGTAACCTTCATATCGATCTCCTAAGGCAAGTATTTACTGATGCTCTTGCTAAAATGCCTAATTATGTAAAATTTATAAAGGAGATCATGAGCAACAAGAAAGAATTCCTACGAGACAGTCAGCTTATCAAAAAATTGCAGTGCAATCATACAAAGGAAGCTTCCCGACAAACTCAAAGATTCAAGTAGTTTTACTATCCCTTGTATTATTGGGGAACACATCTTTAGCAAGGCACTTTGCAATCTTGGAGCAAGCATAAACCTAATGCCCTTATCGATGTTTAAGAGACTAAACCTTGGAAAGTTAACTCCTACATCCCTCTCACTCCAATTAGCGGATAGGTCAATGACCTCCCAAAAATGCATTATTAAAGACGTGCTTATAAAGGTTGATAAATTCATCTTTCATGTGGAATTTGTGGTATTACACGTGGAAGAGGATGAAAAAATACCTCTTATACTAGGGAGACCTTTTCTAGCCATAAGTTAGGCCCTTATTGATGTTGAAAGTGGAGAATTGAATCTAAGAGCTGGATATGACAAGGTATGCTTTAGCATTTATAAAAATGACAAGCTTCCAGAAAAAGGGAAAGAAGTGTGCATGAAAGTTGAATTTTTTCCCTTACAAAGATTTGAGAACATGAAAAAGGTCCCTAAAGAGACTCCCATGAAAAGTTTAAGTATTACCTCATAGAGTGAAGAACAATGGGGAAGAAAGTTGAATTCAAGTATAAATTCAAAGCTGACCAGTGCAATGAAATGCTACCAATCATGGTGAAGTCGGATGTACTGTACTTATCAATCAGGGATCAAAAATCAATTAATGTCAATAAAAATAAGAAAAAGAACAACACATCTCTCATTCCGAAGAATCTCATCTCAACATGTTTTGGCAACCATGAACAAGAAGAACCTATCATTTACTCACCGGGTTGAGTGAAGCAATTCTAAAGTTTTGGAGAACCATCGTTGAGATACAACTTTGTCAAGCTATCGACATTAAACATACGCTTCATGAGAGGTAAGGGCAAACCCAAGTTTTAGAGAATCTCGCTTTTCCATTTCTTTCTTGTTTTATTTTATTTTTGGCTCAATTTTACTATTTCGGGATTCTTGGTTTGTCTGATTTGTGTGTTAAGTGTTTTAGGTGCCCTTAAGAATGAAAAGGACAATCACAGTGCATGAACTGAAGGGTATCGAGTTTTTAGGAGTAGATTGAAAAATGATGTAAACGAGGTGTTTTTCAAAGGAAGAGCCATAATCTCGTTTTCATTTAAGAGAAATAGGAATAAATTTTAGGAACAAGAGTATGATGTTAAAAAAAAATTAGGTTTCGCATTTTTTTTTTAAAGAACCATCCTTCTGGTTCGAGCAATGAAGCACTCCTTCACCACGGCGAACAAACCTAAATTTTGGCATTCTTACTAGTTCACCACAACGAAGCACTGTCTCAATTTGCTGAACTCTCAGGTTTACCGCTACGAAGAAACCTTTCTCCTCGATGAACTAACATCAATCCTTTGCATTCCCTTTGGTTCGCCTCGGTGAAGCCATCGTGGCTTTTCATATTCAAGGCCTTCGCTGCTCGATTTTTGAAGTCTTATAAATAGACACATAAGATCACATTTTTTTTAAATGCACATCATTTGGCTCCTTCTCTCCCAAAACCGATGCTCCAAAGCTAGGAACTCCCATTCACACGTCTCCTATGACTCCGAAGAAGACCGTTCCTCAAAAGAAGAGAAATATCGATTCGAGCTCTCGAACACCGCCACATCTTTCAGAATATCCAGAGAAGATTAACACCCACGAAGCAAAGCTTCTGTACCATGAATATCTCTACAATCGCCCTTTTGTGCAAAAAGGAGGTTTCCCAACTTCCAACTTATACTTCATGTTCTTGATAGAGAACAGAGGTTGGACCAAGCTGTGTGAGCATCTACTACTAGGGATAGCTTATGTCGTCAGAGAGTTCCATTCAAACCTGCTTTTTCGGGAAGGCTTGACAGTGTATGTGGGCGGGAAGTGGGTGTACTTTGATGCCATTGTGATAAACAGGGCATATAATCTTAGAGACGATGACAGTGAAGAATACCGGGCCCTATTCCAAAATACTAACTACGAGATGATGATGAGTGCCCTTACGAAAGGAAGATGAGAATGGAAGTGACACCCTTCAACCATCGAGGTGATTACTTTTCCCATGGTCACCTAAGGCCGGCCCAGCGTGGTATAATCTTTCTCTGCAGCGACCCTAAAGCCAGCCTTCATCTCGATTACCATCAAGGACAAGGAGATTCTCTTGTATGCCATTGTGAAAGATATAAAGTTTGATGTGGGCTACGTGATGGAAAGAGGAATTATCGAGTCAACCCAAGGGCGAGGTACATGAGCACTCATCCACCCCCTTCGATCACACCGCATGTGATGGCCAAAAAGAAGTGTCTATTTCTACATTCTCGGCGGAAAACCACCGCACAAACTCCCAGTACCCCTTCCCAAGAAAAAGGACTGCTCACCTGAAGACTCGGATGATAGCACATAATAGAGAGAAGGAGAAGGAGATCAAGGTGAATCAGGAGCTAAAGAAGCTGATGAAGTAGAGACCGAAGAAGAAGAAAAGACACCATAGGGACCCATGGATCCCCGACTTAGGAAACTCATCGGTGGAATGGCCTCAACTATGTGGAAAGAGTTCAAGGACTATAGAAATAGCAACTACACATTGCATGTGGAGAATGCAAGACTCACAGTACATCAAGAGAAGCTAACTCAACGACTGCAAATACACACAGATTAAGTAGAGCGGAATACAACCTACTTCGTGGGCCTGATGTAGTACTACCATGGTCCAACATAGACTTCACCTGCACCATCGCAACCTCGGGGTCCCTCCATGTCCAAAGCTTCCACCATGGCCATCACCACACCCGAGATTCCGCATGACCTACTGCATGAGACCATTGATGATGAGGAGTCGCTCTAATGCTTCGAGGGAAAGTTTCTCTTACCCCTATTTTGTTTTCAAGTACTGTGTGACGCTGCTTGATTTGCTTGGGGCTTTAAGTTATTTCACTCCATTTGCTTTATTGGTGCCACATGATTGCACCTAGAACAATTTAATATTGTTTTGGATATTTCAGTTTGGTTTTTACACTGTTTTGGAATATTTTGGTTTGATTTTATACTGTTTTGGATATTTTGGTTTTGTTTGGTTTGGTTTGGTTTGGTTTGATTAATTAGTTTTTTTTAGCATGTTTAGTTGGTTGTTTAAATTCTAGTTAGTTTCTTTGCATTGTGGAATTTGTTGATCCATTTATGGTATATTTTCTTGTTGAAATAAGCGATCTTTGTTGCATATTTGTCTTAGTGCTGAAATGATGAAGTTAATTGTTTTACCATTGAGTGATTCATCCAAATGCCGGAGTGCATAGCAATTTTGAAAAATAGAAAAAATTTTGTTTTTATAAGTTTGTTGTTGAGATACTTAGGATGTCAATGGTGATACTTGGTTTTGTTTTCTATTCATATGAATAATATTAGAGATAGTTGAACTTAAAGTCTAATGGGTTTAATTCATGTAGCCATACACTCTAACAGTAGATCCTTACCAAATTGAGCACAAGTCAATGTACCCTTATTGGCCAAGCATGCTTGGTTTAGAGAAGAACTAGGTTAATACAATAACTAAAGATCTCCCAAGACTCTAGAACTTTTCAATTATCATTTGAGGTGAATCCCAGGCATCACATATTTTAGGAAATAATTTAGGCCATCCTTGGAAGTGGTTGAGCCTTTCTAGCCCACCCTTATATGCATCATTCCATAGTCACCTGACTTGAGCCTTTATTAGCCATTTTCTTTCTTGAAAGCCAGGAATGAACACCTACATCCATTGGTTTCACCTTTCAGTCAAGAACCCATGTTTACCCTTAACATGTTGCTTATAGAGTAAAAATCATGAGAATGACATATAATTTGGTGGGAAGCTTGAATGAAGTGGTTATGCTAGTACATAATGTTAAGGAATGGGTGTTCAAAAGAGCAAGAAAAGAAAAAGAACTAGAAAAAGTGCAAAAAGTTGAAAAACTCAAGGGGGAGTAAATTCAACCTCATAGCCTTCTTCCCTTAAGCTGCTAAGTCCATAGGGGTATTTTAACACCTAGTACCCTAAGGCCAATTGTTCTAGGAGTTGCTGACCTAAAACTTGCTACATGGGGTAGGTAGAAAGCTTAAGAGGGTTGAATATTACACTTCTCCTAGCCTTGATATTCAAAAAATACAAAAAGTTCTTAATGATTTTGGAGAAAGATAGAAACAAAAAAGTTTGGGGGTGAATAATTATGAATAGCACAATGATGCTAATTGGGATGAGTTTGAATGACTCAATTGTAAACATAGTCAATTGTTAGAGGATGAAAGTACTTGGATAAAAGGAGAATGTGCTTGAGTGTTTTGGGTAAAATCTAAACCTAAATGACCTACTTAACTAGCCCTTCACCCAAGCCACACATTACAGACTTGAAAATACCTATTTGATCCTAAGAGTGTGAAATGCTTACATTAGTGGAGAATGGTATGCCAAGCAAGCCTATGGAGTCTTGATCACTTTTCATTCATGAAATTTCCATATGAGTGCAAGATCTCCCACTTCATGCAATTTCTCCTAATTTCATCTAAATTGCAATTGGTTGAATAAGGTTAGGACTTCACACAGTCACAGTGGTCACCCAATTATCTTTGCAGAACTCTATCTAGAAATATTATTTATGTTGTTGGAAAGCATAATCCCTGAGGTAAAACATCGTAAAAGTATATCTCTTCAAACTCACTATTTTTATCCTTAGTTTTCAATAAATTGGAAAATGTGTTTTTTTATCTTTGCTCGAGGACAAGAAAAACATTAAATTTGGGGGTGTTTGATAGGTGTGAATCGTGTTAGCATTTTCAATATGATTTTTATGTGTTTTATGCAACTTCAATGCTAGATTCACACCATTATCTCCTAGGAAATCTCTAATCACTCATTTGCTTATGTTTTGTAGGAATTGAAGGAAAATCAAGCAAAGAGATGGAAGAAACCAAAGTGAGAGGAATTTATTGGTCTACAGCTACGGGTTTGATGCTATGAAGGAAAAGGTTCGCCACTATGAAGGAAGATGTTCGCTGCGGCAAAGAGAATTATGAAAACAAGACTAGCCTCGGGTTCACCGCGGCGAAGCTATCCTTTGCCACATTGAAGAGGTTCGTTACATCGAAGACACCCTTCATCGTGGTGAAGGAAGGAAGCATCAAATGAAGACATGTGGCTTCACCAAGGCAAAGAACTGCGGGCTGGAACATCAATATTCCCATTTTTAGCCCATCACTGGCCCATTTTCCAAGGCTTATAAATACTATAATTATATCAATGATTAGGGTTTGAAGTTTGAGACAAAATATCCTCTACTAGGGTTTCTCTCTCTCTAGGTTTAGACACTTGGGGTTTTTAGATTTCTTTGATTTTTATCTTGTTTTTAGAGCTGAGTTGGAAGATCCAACTGCTAGAGGACTTTTTACAACAATGGAGCAGAGTTTTTGAGGACTTCTACTTTACATTTATTTTGTATCCCTAAACTCTTTTCTCTCTCTTAATCTTTCAGCATTATATTTGGTTCATACATGATTTTGTTGGGTTTTGAGGCTGCTATGAGTTTAATTAAATCCTCTCTAAGGTTGGTTGTTAATATCGATGTTTGATTTATACATTTCTAGAACGATTTTTGTGATTCTGGTCTCAGACTAATGTTTTTGGTGTTGTTATTCGGATTACTATGATTTTATCTAATTGGTATATGTTAGGAAGTAAGATTAAGTCCTAGAGCTTAAAGGGTTTCCAGAGTGACAAATGAAAGTATACCCTTAGGCCTTAACCCATACCTTTTTATGTTATGCAATTGATTAAATCAATTTAACCTAATCAAAGAAGTCTAGGGAATTAGAAATGCCTAGTACTAAATGGATTTTATTAGGAGGAGAGTCAAAAAATGTTATGTGAGAATTGTATAGACTGAGAGGTGATCGATTCAACATAGCCAAGGTAACCCTATTGTATGGACTGAAAGGTGACCAATAGGAGTCCTAAGGAGTGACCTGCCATATAACAATATCATACTTTATGACCTAGATGGATAGAAAGGAGAATATGAAATGAGTATGAAAAATTGAGAGGGGACATGAAAGTGTAACCTTCATATCGGTCTCCTTAGGCAAGTACAAGATTATTTTGACCTACTTAGCGCTTAAGGAGTATAAATCATGATTGCATCAATAGAGACAATCAGCCCTAGTATCATTTTCTAGAGTGATTCTTACAAATCAGCCCATTTATTTGTGAACTCTTAAAAATCAATCTTAGTTTAGTTTTATTTTCAGCTAATCATCAATCCCAATCATCTTTGCCCTCAAAACAGAAAACTACTGGCGGAGCCGGTACTGCTGAATCCCCACTTGGTAAGCCACCCTTCCCTACTGGTTCACATTTCAGTTTTTAATTTGAGTTCACGGGTGTTACTTGTAACCCGTGCACTTGTGGGGTTAGGTTGCTTTTACTAATTATTTATATAACACGCAAACAACCTAACATTGGCTCATGCACTTGGGGAATTTAGGTTGCAATTTTATACATACCACTTTGAGCCTAACACTTGCGAGTAAGAAATTTCACAACAAGATTTTGGCACCGTTGCCGAGAGTTAAGAATCCGTTAAGAGCCTTGAGAGACTATGCAGTACCACCAATGGGGATTGATGAGTGGTCAAATTACGTATTTTTACTTACTTATTTTGAGCCCTTTTTGAGTGCTCGTCACAATAAAACCCTTGATTTAGCAACTTGTTGGTTCCTAAGCACAAAACTAATTAATATATCGAGTTTATGTGATTTTGTAGGTAATTAGGTGCAATTAGCAACATTTTGAGCTTATGGAGGCAAGCAACGAGAATTCTAGAGGTGTCAATGTGCATAGAACGTGTTTGGAGACTAGCATGAATGAAACTGGAAGCATGGAGAGGATCCATAGTGGTGTCACACTTAGTTCCCAGTCACCCCTGATGATTGTGAAAATCTTGCAATGCAATGCATTCATTTGTCTGATTTCGAAGTTACCCATTGTGATTGCAAAAATTTTGCAATGCGATCACACAACTTCTGGTGGATTTCGGAGCTACCCCCTCGTCACTACAAAAATTTCGCAATGCAACCATTTTGCCTCCGATTGATTTCGCAATCACTTTTAGTGATTGTGAAAATTGCGAATACTACTCAAATTGGAAAAAAAATATGTGGAGATTAGTCGGAAGATTGCTTAGATGATCATGAGTGCGGTGCAGAGACCCTCCACAAAGGGAGGACCTGCGGACACCCCCAAAACTCGGGTCCGCTGACTACCCAACCCGCTCGAATCTCCAAGCGGATGTCGGGTTACCCGGGCGCCACTTTAGAGCAAAATCGGGCAGAAGCCCCTTGTACTCGGAGCTCTACCCAAAAACAAAGATCGCATATACCTATCCCAAAGAGTCCATTATATACAATATATATCCAATACGGCCACTAGGTCCCACAAACAAGTATCTGTATCGCAGCATGCCATAACTATGAAACTAACTATATACCCACAGTTACAAGAGTTGGCATTTCCTTACTTTAAACAATACATATGATAGAACTTAAAGAGTTCTAATACATGTACAATCATCAAAAAAAAGCCACACCCGCTCTTCAAGACCTTCAACCTCTGCAGACTAGCCTGCTCCCCGCACGCCCCCTCGCACCGTAAAATAAAGGGGGTGGGTCCCGCGACGACTAGGGTGAGCTAAAGCTCAAGAGGAACGCCTCTAAGTGGGCTACTTCAAATTCACCTGCCAGCAAAGGCAAATGTTCCAGTAAACACACATTCAAGCAAATGCATGATCCCTACTCTTGAATGTCTACATGACTAACTCGCATCCCGAGTCCTCACCGACCTCTCTCACACTCGGCCTAAGCCTCGTATAAGAATATTCGTTTTTATTTGTGGGCAACCCTCCGAATGAATATATATCAATTGGTAGCTCAGGCGATTGATATATATTATTTATTTAATGGACTACCCTCAGATGAATATATATCCAGCCCGGGCGCTCGATGGTTGATATATTATTTAATTTGGACTACCCTCAGATAATTAACATTTTTAGACTACCCTCCGAACCTTGTTTCTCTATAGACTCATCTCATGCACTAACTCTATACTCCCTAGGATGTTCCGGTGCATATGGGAATATGTATGCCGGTTCAATTCGATCCCAATCACATGCAAATATCATAACCCGCAGAATATATTCACATAAATAAAATCACCTGATCATGTTATGCAATTATACATTTCATCACATCAAAATTGATTAGCTCACTTGGGCTAATGATCAAATCTGAGCAATTTAATTTAAATCCCCTTTCGACCAAGCATATTTTCACAAAATATATTTTGAGAACACTATTAAGGGAATAGTGAAACCCTCGTACTATTCAGGAAAATCACAAAACAGGTTCCACTTGGTAGATCGCAATCCTGACACGTTCAGGCTGATGCATACCAAGCACCAATTAATACATAAATCAACACATAATCAACTTGAAACAGCCCCTACGTGGACTATCTGACGGCATCTCCAAAGTTTCTAAAATTTCCCGATAATTCGGTGTGTTTTGGGGCCAGATCAGGCAACCCCTCACGTACCGTTCAGCGAAACATTAGTAAAACATTTAAAATGGGAGTAAAACCCAGAGTAGGAGAAAATCCTACCTCAGGGTTTGAGAAGAAACTCCCCGTCCGGAATCAGCGTAGCTGTCTGCGTAGAACATTTCTCCTTCTTGCCGAAGGCAAGTGTGTCAGGATCGTCGCATTTAAAAGGCTTCTCTCTCTAAAAGCTCTCAAATTTAGACTCACTGCATCAGAATGGATTTCACGTTTTTGGTCTTGGTGTTTAAGTGGAAAGTGCACTATTTTCTATTTTTGTCACTTAGTGACTTAAACTTTCAAAAGTAACCTTTATAGCCGGCTCTTACGAGAATCCACGATATTCGGCACTACCTCGGTCGTCCATTTTCATTATTTATTTACTCATACCACTTATGGTACATGAGTACCTGCTATATATGCCTTTTGTCGCATCGAAAATCGATTTACGGCACCCGAAATGCGATGCCTCGAAAAATGTGCCGACTCCGACTGTCTCAGAAAATTATGAAATTTTACGTGTTAACTAGATTTCGCGAGACGATTCCAACGGTACAATCCGTTTCGTCATCCGAGATCTAGAGAATTAATTATGGATTTTTAACCGAAATTACAATTTTGTAATCAAAATTACGGTTTTGCCTTATTCAGTGGAATTTCTGGTCTTATTCTCCCCTCGCCCAAAAGGAATTTCGTCCGAAATTCAGGACGATCTCTATCACTCACATGCATATGCAACGTGCCTTTGTACCATGCATGTAAACTAGTCATTTAAATCTTAAACAACTAAACCACGTACCTTCATCCACACGAAGGGATGGCGGCGCATGTCGTGTCCTCGAGCCTCCCGCGTTGACTCCTCCTCCACGAGTGCCGCCCACCAGCACTCTCGCTGGTCTCACGGTCTTGCGTCGCAAAACTTGATCACGGCTATCAAAATGCTGCTTGGTCCCTCCTCGAGGTCCCGTCGGTGTCGACCTTAATCTCTCCCGATCCACCACATGAAATTTGGATGCGGAGTATATTAGAACGTAGGCGTGAAATACCTCGTGGACACGACATCTTTGGCGGTAAAACGACCGTGCATAGCAATGCCTATCCTCACCGAGTATCTCGAAGGCTGACAAACCTCGGCGATAGCTTCCATAGCCGGAACACGACCACTCCTCTCTTAGGAATCACCTTCAGAAGCGTGATCCTGACCTCGAACTCTAAGGTCGGCGTCGTACATCGCATAGCTCGCCTGGCGGCTGCGGCGTGAGGAAAGGCAGCTATGCGTATCAAGCTCACCTTCTCAGAGGTGTCTCTAATCAGATCAGGACCAGTGATGGGGCTCCCTCCCATCTCGGTCCAACCTAATGGTGACCTACATGGCCTCCCATACAACGCCTCATACGGTGCCATCCGTATGCTCGCCTGAGAACTATTGTTGTAGGCGAATTCTTAAGGCGATTGCTCCTCTGCCCTTATGACCGGGACACATGCTCCACGGCGTGTCCCTCCCCTTTAATGTATAATCCGCCTGACGTATAACCTACACAACCCTTACGCCCGGGTGTATGGCCGACCTTCCCGAGAGTCACTGTGTGGCAATCCGTTGGACGATTAATCTAGTCCATTATCGTGAATGACATCCATATCACCAAGGCTGCTCATTTCGACAACACCCGATACAATTTCGAAAGGTATCGAACCTCGAGTCACCTCGACTCCCATCACTCGACTCTAAGTTTGCGTGATAAGCACGGCCAGGTACTTTCGTCGATTACATAACTCTTAGAGCTCCCCATTTCGGGCCTCTTACATTTTTGATTCAAGTATGAGTCTTCTTTGGGCGTGGTCAAAAAGACAAACTCAACCAGCACTCACGAGAGTGGTGAATAAGCCAAAATCATAGATGCACCATGGCCAAACACGACGCGATGTCAGGTACATGAATGCAATGATGTTATATTGTGACAACCCGATCCAGGTTCACCGTGAGTAGAATCTGAAGATCTCTCGCTCCTTAATCGACCTGTCGGGGTCAGCTCTCACCACACCTTAGGGAAGAACATCTACACTTGGCTTCTCTGAGGCCTTAACCTCTAAGCCACCCAATCGATGCGGAATTAATAAGTATGACAACGTCCTAGGTCTCGATTACTAATAACTGATGGTTGTCGACTTATCCATAATCGACGACATCGACAACCAATAGGTCCTACCACCCTAAGGTCCACCACGCTTAGCTGTGACTCGTCGTACGACTTGACCCACACTCGGCCTCTCAGCTATACGTGTTCTTTGGAAGTGCTTGTATAGCATCTCAAAAGCTGGCTGGTTCCCTCCCAACCCTCATTTAGAGTGTGGAGGAATGGTGTAATATCTCTCTATTCTCACATTCTTGGGATGTGTTGTACCAAAGTCTTGGGATCCCTGTCTGCAGGCGATCCGAAGTCGCTCATGCTCGATCACGTACTGGTCACGAAACTGAGTGTGAAAGCGAAGTCTTACGCCTCTTAGAACTAGGAGAAGGTGATCCTCCCTCTCACTTTGCCAACACGTGTCAGGAGTGTTCCCAGTATCCTCGATCTCTCTCTCATGGTCGGGTAGTCCCGACCATGAAGTCCATATCCGTAGGTGAGTCCTACGGTCCTATCCCGAATGGACACCTTCAACGTTCTTGTGTCTCGTAATGCCGGCGATCCCGAGAACTACGTATCTCGGCGATTGACATTCGGTCTCTCCCGACTCATCCAGCACTCAACCTTCTGCAGGTCGGCTAACACTCCTGGTCTTGACACCGCGTATCCCAATCCCACCTCGTGGCTTGGCTTCGCGCCCGAACTTAGCGACCTGGCCCGATGGTCTCTTAATTTGTAAAACAATCTCACCAGTGATACTCATGCTCCCACTCGGTAGAGTAAATCAAAATGTCATCCACGAAGCTACGACAAGCGATCTAGAGAGGAGTTGGAACACCCTATGCATGAGGTCCGTGAATCTGTGGCGCGTCGTCGATCAAAAGGCATCACCTTAAACTCAAAGTGCCCATAGCGGCGTCTAAGCGTGCGTCTTAGGGATATCTGTCTCCGCAACCCTCGGTGATGGTAGGTCACGAAGGTCACATCTTGGGTAGACTCGCTCCTCTCGGTGATCAAATAAATCCATCGATCCTCGGTAATGAGTGGGTGCGGATCATAACCTGTTGACCTTCTATAGCGATTCTTCACGGTCGAAGGGTCTTGCCCTCTTAGCGCGACTAGACGAAGCGCCCCGTAGTGAAGTGCTAGTGCAATAAACCTTGTCGATAGCTCTTGTAGCGGACTGCGTTCTGCAAATCAGCCGGTGCCATCCCCATGCGGAGTCGCCAGAGATGGGTGAAATACCGAGTGTAGCTGAATCTGAGTCTTACTCCGTGGAGGTAGTCCGGGTAACTCATGCGGAAAACATCCACATGCTGCACTACTCGAGGTAGATCTAAGTCAGGTCTCTCGTTCTCTAGGGTGGGCTCGCTGACGTTAAATGTCCACGACCCTTGGACTCGTATGCGTAGGGGCAAAAAAATGTGATGTTTGTCCCCTTTGAACTACCATCGTCTGGATCCTAGCGTATGGCGGTAATCTTCCTACGCTCTATTCGATAACAACCTTGTAAGCGTATTGATCCATCCCAGATGACATCGAACTCGGCATGTCCATAATCCTCGGGTCAACGCGAGTAGAGTCCTCGAGATCTCTAGCTTCGCAGCCTCGACCCTATCATTCTTATTCTCGCCCTAATCCTGGGAGAACTCACATCTGGCAGCTCCTCTAAGGTCTCTGAGGTCCTTGCCCATTTCCACCATGTTGGGGGCCTCGTGCAATAGCTAGGCCTGGTAGTCTAATCGGGTCGGCGTCGGTATTCTCCGCCAATACTCTGACACTTTTCGATATCATGAACCGATGGTCGACCACCATCCGGATCTCCTCACACAGATATCGGAGGATGATCGTCCACAAACCTCGGGGATTACTAGGATCTTCTTATCTAGCGTATACGACTGTGCTATATGTCCATTGTAATACACACAAACCACCAGTAAAAGTCTGGCGATCAAATGCGGTGTGCGACCCGGTACCAGTGGGCGTCCTCATGTCCTCGTCCTCTACTAGCCATTACCGATTAACATGGCAACAAGAATCATCCCAATTTTAGATTGATGCTTGTTAATGCGAGATGCCCAGTACTATGGGCATGACAACCATGGCCCGACTAGTTCATTTTCTAAGTGTGTAACTCGACCCTCCAATTCATTTATTCAGATAACAATTTTAAGCTTTCACATTTCATTTCATTATCAAATCCCCTAAGGTCATAACCCATAACCTTAGTATTTACCTTTTTCCTATATACGCATTCACCATGCATATAATTTCCTGCAACCTCTGCGCCTTGATCCACAAATGGTAGTTAAACCCGTCACGATTATCTCTAAGGCACAACCACGACCTCGAGACACTACTCATACACATAACCAGTGTATACGCAATCAATTTTGCCTTTAAAATATTGTTTCAACAAATTTTATTCTCAAAAAAATTTACACACACGAAAATTTATTTTGAAAGATTTTATCAAATTTTATTTGATTTTTTTCAAAAAAAAAAAAATTTTTCAAAGTTCGCATTCACGGTTAATGAGTCAGCGTTACTTTGTTCGCGTCTTGCATTCACGAGTGCTGTTCACAGTGCGGTGATCGATACAAAAAATTGTATTGCGACACAATTTACCTTCTTCCTTTCACCTTGCAATACAATTTTCCAACTTCCTTTCTGCAATACACTCTTGTATATTGCAATACAATTTCTATGTTGTTTACTTCCCCACTATATTGCAATATAATGTTCTGATACAATTTCCTCCTTCTCTTTGCAATCATGATCACTAGCCCTTGCACAACGAGTTTGCGATACAATTTTGTATTGCAACTCAACCTACTATTCTGATACAATTGACTACTCGAAGCCTTCTTCTCACCATTTCAAAATTGTATTGCAATACAATTTCCTTTACTTTAAGCCTTCCTTATGATACAATTTCCTTTACTTTTAAGCCTTCCTTATGATTTGTCTATGATACGGTAGCTACCTCCTGTGCCAGTACAATTCTCCTTACCAAGCCCTTTAAGTTTGCAATACAACTCTTCCCACATCTGAAATTTTGTTCTCCTGTCCTGATACCTCGACCATTCAAGCTTCCTTCTGATAAAAAGCGTATTCTGATAAAAAAAATTTTTTTTTCGATATATTTGGGACGTGTTAGCCCGAAAAAGCGTTTGCTTGAAAATTAATTTTTTTTTCATTTATTTCAAATTGGAAAAATCTCTAAAATCCACTAAATCATTTTTTTCCATTTTCCATAATACATGAAATAAATTCGCAAAAATTTATTTTCTTCACTGTTTACACCATATAAAACCTTAGAAAAGTATTTTCTCCTCCTCTTAACGAATAAATTTGTAAAATTTATTTTCTTTCGATTTTCCTTTGAAAAATTTTCTCCTCAAAATAAATTTATAAAAATTTATTTCTTCCATTTTCTTCAATTTTACTACTTGTAAAATCATAGAAAATTATTTTCTTCAATTCTCATTAAATAAATTTTGTAAAATTTATTTTTTCTTGGCTTTAAAATTTCTTCTCATTTTCCAACAATCCAAATAAATTTAGTAAAATTTATTTTATTCAATTCCTTGATTTTACTGCTAACCTTAAAAATTAAATTTCTTCACCTCCCAAACCAAATAAATTTAAAAATTTTCACTTATTCATTTTGTTCAGGTTTTACCCACTTTGTAAAAACTTTAAAAAATTTTCAACATCATGTTTTCCTATGTGCTAATCACTAAACACACAAACATTTCCAACACACCTAAAACATAATGTCGAAGCACACCAGCACAACATTTCATCAACCACACAAAACACATCAACACACGTGCACGTGAGTGTCCTAGTTTTATCCGTGATTTCTAAGGTGATATACCTAAACTCAGCGTCAAGCCACACCTAGTGGTGATGCTCTTAATCGGCTATGACACAAGCCCAAATTTTCTATCATAGGTTCCCGTAAACCTATACTCCAGCACCATACCACCTAGTGGTGATGGATACCTTGAGCTCTAGGTGACCGTATACCTAAGCTCGATATAAATTGTGTTGGTATCGGTTGTATAAATAATCCTAACCAAGCACTACACTACAAGTGCATATCCTAGGCCCATGCCCGGCACGCTACGGTGTCATTATACCTTAAACGATGCCAAACTATGACACCGAAAACCCGGGGGTCCGTTGACTACCGTCGACCGCGAATTCCGGTGGATGTCGGGTTGCAGGCGCCACTTTAGAAAATCGGGCGAGAGTCTCCTTTTAATGCGAGAGCTCTGCAAAAGAAACGATCTTTGCATATACCTATCCCAAACGGTCAATATATACAATATATATCAATACGGCCACTTGGGCCTAGCTTGATACTCGATGTACATGTCAACTATGAAACCAACTATATACCCAACCAGTTACAAGAGTTAGAATTTTACTCTTAAACAATACATATATTAAACTTAAAGAGTTCTAATACATGTACAATCATCAAAAACCACCAGGCTTTCTTCAAAGACTCAACACTTGAATGACCGTTCACATACGCACGCTCACATTACTGTAAAATAAATGGGGGAGTCACGAGCTAAAGCTCGATAGGAGAATCGCCTAAGTGGGCTACTCACCACCTAAGTGCAGTGCAATGTTCCAAAGTAAACACACACACATTCAAGCAAATGCATGATACTACTTGAATGTCTACCTACATGACCAACTTCAGATCCAGAGTCCTCCGCAGGCTCTCACACTGGCCTAAGCCTCGTATGAGGAATATTCGTTTTATTTGTGGGCAGCCCTCCGATGAATATATATCAATTGGGCGCTCGACGATTGATATATATTGACTGTTTGTGGACTACCCTCCGATGAATATATATCAAGCGGGCAGCGCTCAGGCGGTTGATATATTATTTAGTTTGGACTACCCTCCGATAATTAACATTTTAGACTACCCTCCGAACCTTGTTTCTCTAGACTCATCTCATGCACTAACTCCTATACTCCTAGGATGTTCCAGTGCATATGGAATGCATGTATGCCAGTTCCAATTCAGTCTAATCACATGCAAATATATAACCACGAATATATTCACATAAATAAAATCACACAATCATGTTATGCAATTATACATTTCATCACATCAAAATTAGCTCACTTGGGCTAATGATCAAATACGAGCAATTTAATTTAAATCACTCGATCAAACGCATATTTTCACAAAAATATATTTTGAGAACACTATTCCGGGAATAGTGAAACCCTCGTTTACTATTCCCGGAAAATCCACAAACAGGTTCGCTTGTAGTGAATCCATGATCCGCGGCCGTTCAGGCCCAATGCATACCAGCATAATTAATACATAAATCAACACATAATCAACCCAAACAGCAGCCCTACGTGGGACTATACGAAAGCGGCATCTCCAAAGTTTCTAAAATTTCCCGATATTGGTCCATTTTGGGACGATCAATGACCCCTCGTAGCCTCATTAATGAAACATTAGTAAAACATTTAAAATGGGGTAAAACCAGTAGGAGAAAATCCTACCTCAAGGAGTTTGAAGAAACTCCCGATCTCGATCACGCGTAGCTGTCCCGCGTGAACATTTCTCCTTCTTGCCAGAAGAACCGCCCGTGATCGGATCGATCGCATTTCTAGAGAGAAGCACCCTCTTTCTCTCTAAAAACAGACTCACTGCATCAGAAGAATGGATTTCACGTTTTTGGTCTTGGTGTTTAAGTGGAGAAGATGCACTATTTCCTATTTTGTCACTTAGTGACTTAAACTTTCCAAAAATAACCTTTATGTCGCTCTTTTACCAGAATCGATATCCGGCACTACCTCGGTCGTCCATTTTCATTATTTCTTTACTCATACCACTTATGGTACATGAGTACCTGCTATATATGCAGCACAAGTCGCATCGAAAATGGGATTCTGATTGCCGAATGCGATGCCTCGAAAAATCGTGCCGACTTCGATTGTCTCGAAAAATTATGAAATTTTACGTGTTAACTAGATTTCGCGAGGCGATTCAACGGTACAATCCGTTTTTGTCATCAGAATCTAGAAAGGCCCAATTATGGATTTTTAACCGAAATTACAATTTTGTAATCAAAATTACGATTTTGCCCTTATTCCAGAAATTGGAATTTCTCGGGTCTTACAAGGACTCTATCATATGGGGCTCATTTTATTAAAAGGAAGTCAAGAAGAGAAAGGAGGTGAAAAGGAAGGGAGCAACACTAGGATTTGAAGGAAGACTAAGGAGTTCACCAGAATATCCAAATTTCTTCTTCTTTTGACGTCTTCTTTTATTTTTGGTTTTTAATAGTTTCTAGGATGTTTTAGTTTACTTTTTCTAGGGTAAGATGTAGCCAAATCATGAAAAATGGATTAGGGTTTTGATTGTTAATATTTCGGCACCAATTCATTTTTATATTGATTATTTCATTAAGATTTAAATGCTTGTGGGAAACTGGCCATTGTTTGCATGATTTTATCACTTATCCTGAGACCGAGAGGAGATGGGTGAATAAGACCATAAATGGAATGACTTGTGATGATCATAGGATATACATATCTATGAATTGCATGTGGGTTAAGGGGAAATTGTTCTTAATGAGTTCTATAGATTTAGGGTTTGAGGTAGAGATGTGATAACCTAATCTTGTTAATATTTTGTTGATGCTCAAGAGAGATTAATAATAAAGTAGGTTTAACTCGCCTTCAATATATGAATTTGATGCTAGTTGATCCAATTAGACTCTACCCATTAGGATTGATTTAGGTGAAATCAGAAACCCTATATTTTTCTCATAAGTGATTTCCTTGATAATTAGGTTAAAAGCAACAATTCACTCTTAATTAGTCATCCAAACAAAACTAGGGTTATATTAGGTTGGTAATAAGTAGACATAGTTCTCATGGGTTCGACAGTCCTTATCACTTTATTACTTGTTAACGATGTGTGCACTTACACGTAAGAAATTGCACAATAGGGATTTAACCAGTAATTTGTAGACCAACTATTAAGGCTAAGAACTTCAAGCTGAAGTCAATCACACAGTAGTTGGTTCATAACACTTAGTTCACTCGGCTACCAAGTGAGGACCCAAATGCCCACATCTTAAACTTCCTGGAGGTGTGCGATACGGTTAAGTACAATAGCGTCTAAAATGAAGTAGTTCTGCTCCGCCTTTTCCCATTTTCATTGAGGGATAAGGCGAAGAACTTGTTGAATTCTCAACCTCCTAATTCTGTAACAAGCTGGGATATATTGGTACAAAAATTCCTAGCCAAGTTTTTCTCACTAGCCAAGATTGTGCAGCTACACACAAAATTAAACAGCTTTGCTCAATATCAAGGAGATCCTATGTATGAGGCTTGGGAAAGGTACAAGGAGTGGCTAAGAAGGTGCCCCCACCATTATTGCATTGATCCCAAAAACTAACATAACTTAGACTAATCTCCCTCCCCAACATCCTTTACAAAATCATCATCAAGGTTCTCGCTAATAGATTGAAAACAATTTTCATAAGATCCGATCATTTAACCAACGGCATGCATAGGAACCATGGCTAACTTGCAAGCTAAATAACCCATATCTTCAAGCAACTACAAAGTGTAATGACGTCGAGAGAGAACATTTCCCATAGAAGAATGAGCCAACTCAAGACCAAGAAAAACAAGCAAGTTGCCAAGATCTTTCAACTTGAAGAGGTTAGAGAGAGTTGATGGTAGTAGTGATATTAGGTCCAATGAGTATAATGTAATCAACATATATAAGACGAGCCTTCTTCACCAAGATCTTTCTTCATCACAACCATATAACATGCCCCCCTCACATGTCGTCTTTGATGCCACTTAATATACTAAGACATCACAACACACAACCCCTGATATATATAGGTACATAACTCTTGAACCAGTCAGCCTAACCAAACTCGACCAAGGTTGTTTCAACAATATCTACAACTTAGTTCTTCCTTTCCAAGTTCGTGAATCGTTCACATCAACACAAGCTGACAACTGAAGCTAAATATGAGCCATAACTTTACATAAGGTTTTCCTCAAGATTCTTTCCTGGTTCTCTCTTGAATATATTTAACTTTGTTACATATTTCCATATGTTGATGGTTAAAAATAAGTCCAAGAGAAGTTATACTTTTTATAATATTATAAGTGTAAGAAGAGTTACACTTTTGATGATATTTTAAGTGTAAGAAGAATAACACTTTAAAGTGTATAATGTGTGAAAATAGTTACACATTCAATGATGAATAAGTTTGTAGCATGCCTTAAGAATAAATCATGTTTAATGAGTGGATTAAACATATGAGTAATGAGTTTAAATGTTACAAAACTTATTAGGTTGAATAAGATAATACGTATGTAAAATTTTGGAGTAAATCATGTTTAATGTGCGCATTAAACATATGAATAAAAGTATTGAATTGTTAAAAAACTTATGAGGTTGAGGACAATCATAAGTTTGTAACATTTGGGATTAAATAAATGTTTGATGTGTGAATTAAAAATATATTTATGTTGTAAGATGTTACAATCTCAAGAGGGTAAGGAAGATAAGGAGTCTTCCAATCATTGTAACCATTTTTTGATTAACCCTAAGAGTGTTCTATAAGAGTGTCTTTTCTTCTTTTGAAATCTTATGCAAAAAAGTGAAAAGGCTTTATCAATCCTAAGACTATTTCCATCTTACTTCCCTAAGGATTCCTTAAGAGATGGAAGAAATAGAGTCTTTGGACAAAGTTCCATTAACTTGTTTGAGCCTTCTTCTTCTTCTTATTTTTATTTTCAAGGGATTGTGGTGACTTTGTAATTTCAAGAATTTATTATATAAGGTGAGATATGAGTGTGTTTCTCTTCTCCATTTTATCCATCTATTTTTTTCCAACAAACTCTTTCTTAAGAAAATGCTTGATTCTCTCTAGATTCTTTCTTTTTTTCTTTGTTTCTTGATTTTCTCGGGGTGTAGATATCCCTTTTAGACCAGGGGAGAGGGGAGTAGAAGGTAGGGGCTAAGTTCCACAGATGAGCTCAAGCTGCCTAAGATATCATCAACTACAAGCCTAGTCTAGATTGTGAGTGATTTTTTAGTTTCAAGAGTTTATTATATAAGGTGAGATATGAGTGTGTTTCTCTTCTCCATTTTATCTATCTATTTTTTCCAACAAACTCTTCTTAAGAAAATGTTGATTCTCTCTAGATTCTTTCTTTCTTTCATTCTTGATTTTCTCTTAGTACAGATATCCCTTTTTGACTACGGGAGAGAGGAGTGGATGGTAGGGTCTAAGTTCCACGGATGAGCTCAAACTAACTAAGATATCATCAACTACAAGCCTAGTCTAGAATGGGGGATTCTTTTTAGTTTCAAGTCCATATTATTATATATAATTGTGTAGATATTTATGTGTTGTAGAAGCAACTTGAGGCAAGCCCCGTTGTGTGATGCTTTGAGATCCACCAATTGTTGCGGATTACTCCAAGGATCTTCAAACACGATCTAGAACCATGGCCCCATCCCCCTTGACTATATTGAATCAAAAGTCGTAAGCAAAGTTGTTGATTCTCCGTCCCCTTGGTTATATGGAACCGAAAGGAGTAAGAATAAATGAAAGTAACCTCATCTTGATTATAAAAGAACCAAGAGCCATAAGTTTGAACACTATAAGGAATTAACCTTGATAAGCTCGAAAGTTCTCACAAGAACCATAAAGTGAAGAAAACCTCACAAAGAATTGTTATTCATCAATGTCTCATCAACAAATACATCAAAGGGCTCTTATATAGACCTTAGAAAATCCCTATTGACTAAGAAAGGAAGAACAAATTTATGAAGTTCAGCCTTGACACACAAATTACCAAAACTTAAATTGGAAAGCTACTAAAGTAAAATCATGAAGATAATTTATTCTTTTCCCTATTAGATGCCTATCTTTGATATTTTTACCGTAATAGACTAAATGGACAACTAATGACTTGTACAAGAATTAGCAAGTTAGATCATACAGCTTGTAAGGTTGAAACTCTCCAAAATAGGTCATTGATTGTGCATGAATTATGGAGCCAAAATTAAGCACAAATTTCCTTTGATTTGTGGTCCTTTTAGATGCCAAAATCATATGAATTATTACCATCAACAACCATGATCACATTTATGGACTTTTGAACTTCCTTATTGGCTCCAAATCCTTCTATGGCTTGGTTTAACGTGAGCTCTTCTTTAAAGGCTGGGTTGGCCCAAATAAACTCATTCACAAGCCCATTGAATGCCTTGTTAAGCTATTTGGCCCTTGCTATTGTGATTAGCCTGATTAGCATTTGAAGCGGATCCTTAATGCTTTGATTCTCATCATTCCCCCCTTCCTCGAAAAGATTCGTCCTCGAATCTTAACCATAATATTGTTGATGGCACGAAAATAAATACACATCCTCCACGATCCATCCTTTTTGGGTTCAATTAATGCATGTACAACACATGGACTAATCAATTCCTTTACTTGGCATTGTAGCTCCTTTGTCTCCTCGAGTGGCAAACCATTAGGATTATCCTTGGGCAACACACCCTCGAACTTTTGTAACAAAGAAGATACAACACTAGGCAAAGAAGAATCAAGATCGTTAATGTTCAAAAGCGTCTCTTTGTACAAAACTACAAACATAAGCTTGTTAGTATGAAAAGCACTGTTGATCTCACTATTTTTTACATAGAAGCTTTATGTTCTTTTTGTTTCCTCTTATTTTTCTTTGTTCACTTTTAGATCATATTTTCTTTCACTCTCTAGCCTTCTCTCAATTTCTCTTCTCTCTTGTTTTTCTTCCTCTTTTTCTTTTCTTTCTTTTTCTTTCTCAATATTTTTTTAATCGCTCTCTTATTTTGGTGTACAAAAGTACAAACACCTGTTTTGGTGTCAATGTTACAAGAATTACAAGCTTCTTGTCCTTCATGGCCGAAATTCTTGACACGTAATGGTTGGCCTCTCCTAATATCAAATTCGCCCCAGGCTTGTAGCCCCGACCCGGTCAGTTGACAACCGTCGGCCGCGGAATACATGTAGCCATTGAGTGTCTCAATGCCACAAAATGAGTGTCTCTCTACCCTAGACTCAAACATGAGTAAAAATGGCCACGTCGGGCCTATACGTCCATACTCACCAAAATATAATCATCTATATTACAATAGTTTCAAGAGTTAATTACACTCTTATACAAACATGCATCAATCATAATGTTTCATACATGTTTTACAAAAATATATAATCAAAGCCACATGTCGGCTTTCTTCTCAAAAGCGGCCTCTAGTGAGCGTCGTCTTCCCCGAATACTCCACATGCACGAAAGGGATCTCGACGGGGTGAGCAATGCCCAGTAGTTGAATTTTCCTATATTAGGTTACTCCCCACCTAAGTGCTCATGCAATGGCAAACACACACATTCAAGTGAATTCATGATTCCTACTCGAATGTCTACATGTTATGGATGAGAATGTGATTCACCCTTTCCCACTTCTCGAGCCCTCACTAACTCCCTCACCCATGCCTACGCCAAGTGTGAGAAAACACTATTTTTGAAACACAAGGTTTTTGTTCCTTAAAAAATAATACCAATTTCCGATGAAATTCTATTGGATAACCCTCCGAGGTGAATTGCTGGATAACTCTCCGAAATAGTCATGGGTCATCCTCCGATATGAACTATTGGACAACTTTCTAAGGCAATTCTTCAGAAAATCTTCTCATGAAATTCATTTGACAACCATGTTTTTCATGTCATGCACTCATACCTACTGTTCTAGGTTACCCCAGTGCATATGAAATGCAATATGTCATTTCACAATAATTCATGTTAATATATATCAAGCATGCATACATTAACGAAATTCACACAAAGCAACATGTTATTCATTCATAGTGATAACACCAAAAATTAGCTCACATGGGCTAATAAACAAACCAGCAGTCCATCTTGAACTGCGAAAGAATCACCTGAATAGCACCTGCAATGACACGAGGTCACATGAGCAGTCCGACCTGATCTCGGACTGTCATGGGCGACTCCAAGTTTCACCGCTCCAATCCCAATCTTTGGAGCCCGAATACTGGCCATCCAGGCCTCAAGACATCCTCGTAAATTAAATGGCTCTTAGCCAAAGATAAATCAAGTGAGAAAACCCCTGCCTCAGGTTGTCGAAACTCCTGATACCGGTACCGCAGCGTAGCTCTTGCGGTGGGGATCAACTGCCTCTTTGTCTCCGCAGGGTTGTCAGGACGATGCGTCGAGAAAAGCTAGAGAGGAAGGTAGAGCCTCTCTCTCTATAATTTCTCTTCTCTCTTTCCTCTTTCTTTTATATACACATTTTCACTTCTCTTTTCAGTCGATTGGTTGGGTGAGATTGGAGTCGAATTGTCTCTCGCTGCCACATGTCACATTCTCATTGGCTCATGGATTTCCATATCCTTTTTATCCATCTACCATGGATTTCCATCCACTCATAAGGTGCCATTTGTCTCCTATGGCCCCACACTTGAGCTCATTGTTTGATAGCTCGACGACCGTGTCTCGTCTTGAGCCACTCAATGCGCCCAGTGTCACCATTGCCACTCGGTGCTTACCAGCGTGAAATTCTTATTATCTCGGAATTCGACGAAATTTGATGTGGTAGCTAGATTTTGCGAGATGATTCCAACGATGAAGTCCGTTTTGTCATCCGAGATCTAGAAAATTTCTAGATTTTGACCAAAATTACCGTTTTACCCTTTTTCAGAAAATTAGAATTTTCTCGGGTTTTACAAGGCCTACCCAATAAGATGTGAGAAGCATACAAAGGGACAACATCACAAAGTACCTCATCATGGTACTTCCTAATTGAAAGTGACACAAGCACTTGCTTTTGCACTTTCACTTCCCCACTATCATTCAACCACTACAACGTATATGGCTTAGGGTGTTTGAGTGTTGGTAAATGAAGCTTCTCAACTAAAAAAGCACTAGCAACATTAGCAGAAATCCCACCATCAATAATCAAACTACAAACCTTATTATTAACATGGCAGGGAGTATGGAAAATGTTCCCATATTGTTGCTCAACGACATCCTCCTTCACTTGGGTACTCAAAACACGCCTAGTCACCAATTCCTCTAATTCCATCGGATATTCATCTTCATCTTCCAATTAATTCTCAACCTCTTCATGATTCAAGGCTATCGAAACACGCCTCTCTTGTCTTTGAGTTTGAGGAAGTACTCGTCTCAAATGCTCTTCATTTCGTTTAATCTGATCTCGCATGTCATTCATCTGAACCTCTAATTTTGCAAAGTGTTGTTGCATGGTCTGCAGTATGAAGGATTGGTCCTGCCTGTCCTCCCTATTTGCATGATCATTACTTGAAAACATGATCAAATCCAAAAAAAGAATTACAAAAAGAACCTCACAACACTCCCTCAAGTGTTTCACTTACACTTTTTTTTTCACTCATCATTTGGCTTTCTAGATAATGAAATCACTCCAGCCTTTTTCCACTCTTGAACTTCACTTTTTTTTTATGGTTTCTTCTCTTTTTTTTTCTTTTTTTCTCTTTTTTTTTTTCCACTAAACAAAATGTCAAACAACAAGAATAAAAATATATACTAAATCAATGTTTGAAAGCCAAAGCTTTGATACCAAAATGATGCAAACCTCGTTGTGTTATGCTTCGAGATCCACCAATTGTTGCGGATTACTCCAAGGATCTTCAAACACAATCTACAACAGTGACCTCGTCCCCTTGACTATATTGAATCAAAAGTTGTAAGCAAAGTTATTGAGTCTCTGTCCCCTTGGTTATATGGAACCAAAAGCCGTAAGAATAAATGAAAGTAACCCCGTCCCCTTGATTATAAAAGAACCAAAGCCATAAGTTTGAACACTATAAGGAATTAATCTTGATAAGCTCGAAAGTTCTCACAAGAACTATAAAGTGAAGAAAACCTCACAAAGAATTGTTATTCATCAATTTCTCCTCAACATATACATCAAATGGCTCTTATATAGACCTTAGAACATCCCTATTGACTAAGAAAGAGGAGGAAGAGACCAGTGCTAAAGTGACAGCGACACCTGAAAATTACCAAAACTTAAATTGAAGCTACCCTAAAAGTAAAATCAGCCAGAGCTAATTTATTCTTTTCCCTATTAGACACCTATATTTGATACTTTTATTGTAATAGACTAAATGGAAAACTAATGACTTGCACAAGAATTAGCAAGTTAAATCATACAGCTTGCAAGGTTGAAACTTTCCAAAATAGGTCATTGATTGTGCATGAATTATGGAGCCAAAATTAAGCACAAATTTCCTTTGATTTTGTGGTCCCTTTAGATGCCAAAATCATGTGAATTATTACCATCATTAGATGCCAAAATCATGTGAATTATTACCATCAATAGCCATGACCATGTTTATGGACTTTTGAACTTCCGTATTGGCTCCAATTCCTTCAATGACTTGATTTGACTTAAGCTCTTCTTTAAAGGCTGGGTTGACCCAAATAAACTCATTTACAAGCCCATATAATGCCTTTTGAAGCTTTTTGGCCCATGTTGTTGTGATTGACCCAATTGGCATTTGAAGCGGATCATTTGTGCTTTGATTGTCATCACATCTATTTCCACAACAAACTTATCGGCTCACTTGGTAGTACACTTGCTTACCTACATGCATTAGTTTTTTATTTCAAATAGTTTTTTTTCCAACAATTAAAGGGGTTCAAAAATAAACTTCTAGACGTATTATTTATCTCTTTATATCTTTTCTTGGTGAATTATAGCATGACAACCTTCCAATTTTTGTTCATACGCTCATGGCTTTAAAACACCCAATTTGATTTTCCTTTACAAGGGAAGTAATGAGGCTATATGTATATTTATTTAAGTTTATGTACGTTTATTTTTAGTGCTTTTGAAAAAAAAATAGATATAGGACAAAATTTAAAGATTCGAAAAAATCGCTTTTAATATTAAAAAACATTTATGATATTTTTTTGAAAAAAAGTTGATAGGTTATTGTTCTAAAAAAAATACTTTTAAACCATTTACAATATTTTATATAGAAATACTTTGGATAGAAACATTGTCAAGCATGGTCTTTAATCTCTTTAATTAGTAGCAAATACAAAATTGGCATATGTGGGAACTTTGGTATAGCATCCAACAAAGGAAAATTGATCTAATTACTTTTTCTAAACATTTTATAATTAAGATCTGTAGGCTATGTCCAAATTATGATTTTTCTTCTCTTCAGGCTATATCTAGGGCTTGAGTGGCAGGTTACATCAGGTCTCCCTTAGCAATAAGCACTCATCTTCCACAACCTCTTTGTTAAGACTAGTGATCACTTAATTTGTTTTCACAAGCCGTTTTAATTCATTGACATTTATGTCTTTATTTAAATCCCTATAGACATTTAATTATTGTTTCTATTTCCATATATATATATATATATAATTGTTTTATTTTGTAGATATTTAAAAAAAAATTATTTGTATGGATATTTAATTCTATTTAGTGATCCAGTTTGCTATTTTTTTTATTCTTTAATTTAAATTTTAACTATAAAACAAACAAACAAAAAATATAAATAATATATCAATAACAGATTCAATTAATTTTATATTTTGAATTTAGCACATACAATTAACTAGTTTCATTTTATTACTAAGGAAGTAAAAAAAAAAACCGTGTAGCATCAAGTTTTTATTATCTATCACTGCACAAGAGGGTTTTAGATGTACTGCACTTGTATCTTTTTCAACTAACTCTCATAACGCCTCGCTAAACGCCTATCCTGTTGGAGTATGTGCCCATGAACAAATGGTATACATTTTATTTGCTGATTATTAATACAAATATGAGGAATTTCTTTAATATTAATTTTTGCATGCATTAGATACTTTATAAATATTGAAAATCTTTGATTTTTTAAATGTCACTTTGAATATTGAATATAAGTGTCATATATAAGAGGATAATATTTAAAGTAAAATAATCTAAATTTGTCCATAGTTATAAATTAAAGTTGGGATCCTTAATTTAAAATTACTAGTAAAGGGAAATTAATGTGTTATTGATGAAATAATGGTGGTATATAAAGACCACTAACAACGATAGAAACGGAAGAATAATAAATCCTATTTGTATTCTAATAATAAATCCTATTTGTAGTCTAATATGCCCCCTGAAGATGGTGAATTATCAAAGACACCAATCTTGTTACATAAATCAAGAAGGCGGGGTTGAGGAAGAGACTTTGTGAGAGCATTCGCTAGCTAATCAGCAAAAGTAACATGAACAACACTAAGAGCCGACGATTGGACTAGATGGCCAAGTGCTTCATCTGAGAATGAAACACTAGATCGGAGCAAAGATAGGTAGCACCACACAAAGAGCCGACAATTAGACTAGATGGCCAAGTGCTTCATCCGAGAATGAAACACTAAATCGGAGCAAAGATAAGTAGCGCCAAGGTTGTCTAAGTAGAGTGTTGGAGTAGTAGAGACCGGTTGAAGAATTTCAACAAGTAAGCGAACCCGTTGTATTTACGTTGCGAAGCGGTGGCGATAAACGCGCGATGATACTCGGCCGATGAATGTCGAGCAACGGTCGCGTTGCTTGGCGAACTCAAGAAATGGGGTTGGCACCCGAAACGCGGCCTCGCTTCGCCGTGAAGGTGCGATCATTTGCATTTCCAACCCGTCTGCGAATCTTGAATCCCAGTCGCGGGCTCCATTGAGATACCAAAGAAGCTTCTTGTGACCAAGTGGTGTTCGGAGTGGTGTCATGCTTGTGATGGTTGTTTACGACCAGCGGGATATCTGTAAAGTCATGCGAAGATGTTATAGACCACGGCTTCGCGACAATACATAATGGCATTTACTGGTAGTGCGACGTCGCGAGTGATGAAGAGGTACCAGCGGAAGAGAGTGGGCGGTTTGGAATCAAGCATGTTGTTTTTACTGAAGAGATCCACAATATACTTGTGTTAGGACAAAAGAACACCAAGTCAGATTCGGAATTACCTTAACTCCACAAGAAAAATGAGAGTGAACCAAGGTCGGCAGCGGAGAACGTGAGATCTGGTCGTCGATTTTATCTAGTCTGCCTTTCAGGGTCATTGCACAGCATGTGATCTAGTCATCTACGTAAAACAAAAAATAGATGATACAATTAGCATGGTGATAGATGAAGAGTGAGATGTCTGCACAAGATGTGGAGAAGCCAAGGGACACACATGATTAGGAAATTTAAGGTCACTCATACCCTTTGGTTGAGCCATATAAACCTCTTCCATTAAGCGACCGTTGAGAAAAGCATTTTTAACATCAAGTTGTCGAATCCCCCAGTTATGGTGAAGTGCAATACTTAGAATAGTGTGTACGGTAACAGAATTGACAACCGGACTAAAGGTTTCATGAAAGTCCACACCCGGATGTTGGTGAAAACCTTTAGCAACAAGGCGAGCTTTGAATCAGTCAATAGTACCGTTCATATGTTTAATAGGAAAGACCCATTTATTACCTACGAGATTTTAGCGAGGATCTGGAGGAACAAGAACCCAAGTGTTGTTGCGAAGAAGAGCTTGATATTCATCATGCATTGCTTTGAGTTATTTGGGATTTTTTATCGATTGAGATATAGTGGTGGGTTCAATGTCACCTGCAATTGTGATGCTAAGACTGTACCTCGGATTCGGTTTGACAATGGAGTTCTTGAACCGAGTTTTCATTAGATGACCATTGGTAGATGGTGGAGCGGTGACCACGGGAGGTTGTTGAATTGCCGAATCTGGATTCGGTAGACTAGCTGATGTTGAATTCGTCGAATATGTTGAAGTTGTCGGGTTTGAGGGAGAAACCAAAGTGTCTTGAGGAAAATTTTGGTAGAGATTTGTCGAATGTCCGGTCTTACCTTGTAGTTGGGCTGGTTGAGAATCCCATGGATACGGGAGGTCGACAGTCTGGTAGCGGACATAAACGATGGTCTCGAATGGCGATGACACCAGAGGATGCGATTAATGAATGAAATTTAATAGGTGAACTATCTTAGAGACAAAGGAGTTTGTTGAGAGCCCTGCTTTGAAACATATGAGCAGCACTCTACAGTGAGAGAGTACCCGAGAAATACACATGGACGAGATTTAGGGTCGAGTTTGTGCTCAAAATAAGGACGAAGCCAGGGATAATAAAGACACCCGAAGACATAGAGTTTGGTAGGGTCGGAGGGTTGTTTGAACATTTTTTCGTACGAAGACAAGGAGGACAAAGTCATTTTCAACATACGATTAATGAGATAAACCATAGCTGAGAATGCAAACGACCAAAATGGACTAGGAATAGAGGCTTGGTGAAGTAGAGTGAGACCGGTTTCCACAATGTGACGATGTCGGTGTTCAGAATAGCCTTTGTGTTCCAGAGTGTGAGGAGGGGTGGTGAGGTGTGTGATTCTACTGGATGTGGGAAAAGGATGTAAAGCTATATATTCTCCACCATTATATGTGAATAATGTTTTGATAGTTGTGGAGAAATAATTTTCAACTAGAGCTTTGAAAGTCACAAAAACACTATGAACATCTGATTTATTACGTAAAGGATATATAGGACCATACGTATTTGGTAAAGTGATTGACAAAGATGACATAATATTTGTAATTATCGAACGAAACAAGTGAGGTCCATACATCAAAAAAACACAGCTTCAAGGGGGAAAGAAGAAGAAACAGTAGAGTAAGAGAAAGGCAATTTATGACTTTTATTAATTTGACACGAATTACAAGAATAATTTTTTAATTGGGAATGAGAGAGAAATATTCATGGGCAATAACAATTGACAAAAAATCTTATAAGACAGATGGCTTAAGCGACTATGCCAAACGGACAAAGAGGCATTGGATGCGGACCTAGAGGAAATAAAAGTTGGAAATTAATGTAGACGCGAAGAAGATTTGGACCAAAAGTAATCACCATGCTTACGCTCCCCTATGACCATAATTGCCCCCGTTTGACGATCCCATACCTGAAAAAATGAATCATAGAAACAAACAATGACGGGATTAGTTGCACATAAGGTGGATACCGAAATTAGGTTCATAGACATTGCAAGAACATGCAAAACATTAGTGAATGAAACTGAATGAGTTGCAGTCGGTAGTTGAAAGGAACTTGTATGTTTAATGGAGAGGCGAGTACCATCACCAATTAAAAAGTCATCAGTGTCCATATATGGAGTATCGAGCGAGATATTGGTGAGGTCATTGGTGACATGATGCGAGGCACCAGAGTCAATAACCTAAGTGTCGGGGTGTAGTGATGAGTCGTGGTGTTGACCTGTTGTTAACCAATGTTCGGGCATGGGCCAACGAGGTGCAGGTGGTACTAGGTGAACGGTGGTAGAAGGTTGCACTGTCGAGCATAGTGGCGTGATCCCTGAAACGACATTTACCAGAATATTTGCGACCATTGGAGGAATGGGTAGAGGATGTGGTGTCGGGGCTATTGTGGCGGTGTTGTTGTGATCCATGATTTTGTTGTGATGTGTGTTTGGTAGATTGGGTCGATTTTGTTGTGTTAAATTATTTGGACGTTGTTGAATGGCAGGTGGTGGTGGAAGTAACTAAGTCTTATGAAGCGGTGGTAGGCCGGTGTTGTAGCGACGAGGAAGGTTAAGTTATGCTTCATAATCGAGAAGTTTTTCGAAGAGTTCATCAAAAGTAAGCGGGTTATCGCGAGGACTTTCAATATAGAAGTCGAGCCACAACGAGTCGGATGAATGATTCTTGAACCATGGCTTATTCATAAGTCCTGCAGGCATCATGTCGTTTGATTCCTTGCATATAGTCGATAATATATTGAGTTCCCTTTTGTGGGGTGGCGAGTTTACCACAAAGCTCCATGATTCGTCCACGAAAAGGTGAGACATAAGTATTTTCAAGTGAGGACCATGCCGCAAAGGCGGTTAGAGCTGTAGCGATGAAGGGCATGAGAGAGGTAGAGACGGAGCCAATAATGGCGTTCAAAAGTAGGATGATCTGTGATCCACGCAGTATGGATTTTGAACATTTCGGTGGAGTCGGTTCCATAGTGGTTTTTACGGTGGACATGGTTTGAACCATTAACAAATCAGAGAAGGTGCGTATCCAATCGAAAGTGGAATTGGGCATGCCACGGAATAGTATTGGCCGTCAGTTTGATATTGACAGTTCAGTGGCAATGTGATTTTAATCGGCGTGTGGTGATCAGCGGTAGAGCGATTGATTTTCTGAGTCGTGTTTGAGCGTAGTCGGTCATCACGATGGCCGGGTTTGATCTTGCATGTTTATACGGCGATGTCGAATCCGGCGGTTGGTTTCGAGTCATCAAGCGGTGATGGAGGGCGGATCTTATTTGAAAGATCGCGATTCCTATGCCGAACGTGACCAACAAGATTTTGGCGAAGATGATCGACTACTTCAAGAAGCACGTTGAAACTGCTAAGGCGGAGGAACTCAAGGCCTGGGATGCTGATTTCATCAAAGTCGATCAGCCCATCCTTATATGAGATATAAAGATTGCGAATGGTAGACACAAGTAGGGAACGTATGCTTGGCGTCGTTTGATTGGTCGTGCAGTGGAATATGAAAGTTTGTGGAGAGGATGAAGGGTGTGTGTTGACTAGCTCACACTTTGTTTCTCTTTTTCATTATGTAAGTGTGAGTGATGGATCAAAACATCAACACAAATTTATAACGTTATTACCCAAGGATTATTGTCTAATCCCAGCAATATGCTATGAAACTTGTTTGTTATTGTTGCTTTGCAATTATCTTGATTTAAAATAGTTTCATAAGAATAGTGAATTTCTTTAGTTTTGATCCATGATTAAGTGGACAGTCGAATAAGCAATAAATGGATTTAATCCTGGTGATATCATCCTACGTAGATCTCAAGAATTCGATTCAACCACCCGACTACTCAAGCTCTATACTAATTGACTATGATTTGCAATTGATATATCCCTAGCAACCTTGAAAATAATGAAAGAATGAAAATATACTCAAATGGGGCGAACAAAATGAACTAATGCTTTAACTAAAATAAAAAATATATATATAGCAGGGCACTGGTCACTAGCTTTTATGATGCATTGAAAATACAACTATTGTGAAAACATCAATTCCCGCAGACATCAGAATGTTGCTTCATGAACTTTGCATTTAGAATCCATCTTCTAATAAGAAGGTAATGTCATTCGATCTCCTTAATGACATATTTCATCATCTAATCTTCCATGTTTCTTTCGAATGTGAGGATTGTATACAATCCATTTTAATCTAAGTTGCCTCTTCCGGTATTTTCTTTCACTACTTCATACCCAGAATATGGACTTATAAACTCACTCCTGGGCATATAGGCCAGCATGGGTTTGCCTATACTCCGGTTTCTCATCCTCAAAATCGGGAACAGCTTCATTCTTTCCTTGATTAGATCCTCGTTAACACGTGGGATTGAACTTACTGCTCAATCGAGGTGAACTCTCTCGTTCATTTTAATTGATAAGTCATTCAACCTATTCTCGCTTTCAAGTGAGAAGAAGATTTATCGATTAGAATTCACAAAGCTCATTAGGATCCCCAATATTAGTTCGTGATATTCTTCGTGATATTGTTCAATACTCAAGAATGCCTTCTCTCGTGTCACTCAGGGCCCTTCGAAATCGAGCATGAAACAATCCCATTAAGGTATAGAAACACTCGATATTTGATCGATACGAAAAAATTAAACAAAACTAGCAAGCGTATTCAAGATCAAGTTCAAGACTCGATAAATTTCGCATAAAAAAAGAGCAATTCTAACAAATGCACTAATTTCAACGGAAGCTGGGTTTCTAAATTACTTCATTACACTAATGGTAGCTCTATGACCAAAAGAACTACTGCAAATCTGAAACTGGAAGTTCGAATTCCAAAATTTGTTTGGACTTCAAACGTCCGTGCAATTTGAAGAAAATAATATCTCGCATTCAGCCTTCAACTTCAACAACTAATGATCCAGTCCGTAAATTCAAATGCAATAACAATCTACTCTAATCTAATCTAAAATAACAAAGAAAATAAAGAAAAAGAAACAAATTAAAATAAACGAAAGCCTCGCTACCTAGACTTCTCTTTCTCGTGAGCCTACAAGAGCCTTTTCTTCGCAAAGAACTCCGCGTATTTATAGTTTGGAAGTCACCCTAACTGATGCACCTATTTGTGGATTTCAAAATAACTGGCCCATTTGTTTGTTCATGTCGTCACTCCATTTCGTGTCGCTGATCGACTCTGATGCTCGTGACTTCTTCACGCCGCGACTTCACTGCTCGCTTATGAGTCGCTCCTTGATGTCGCGATCAATCATACGCCTCGACTTCACCTTTCTCGCATTGAGAGTTTCTGAGGTCGCTACTTCAATCATACGTCGCGACTTCGCTTCGCTCGTCTCGTATACAAGCTTATCCGTTGCGACTTGCCTTTAACATCCTTGATATGATGTCACACAACTAAATGATCGCCGTGACCTTCTTTCCTTTTAACTGATGTCGCGACCACCAATGACGCCAAGGAATTTTCTTGAACTCGATGTCACGACAAATTCGAATGACGCCGCGACTTCACCTTTTCTCGCATTGAGCTCTTTGATGTCGCGACTTCATTCATAATGCTGCTTAATTTCAATGTTATGCTTATGAGCCTTTGATGTCGCGTGGTAGCTTTTCTTTGTTATGACTTGTCTTCGCATTTCGATTCGGCTGCAATGACAAATAAAATGACGCCGCCACCTCCATTCTTTCAGGAATCATGATCGCTGACTACATCAAGGACGCCGCGAATTTCTCCTTTCTTTAAGAATCGATGTTGCGACCACCGAAGGACGTCATGTAATTACGATACTTTAGTACCGATGTCACGACTAAGGGACGCTGACTTATTTAATGTGCAATACGTCGCAACTAATCAAGGACATCGCGACCACCATTCCTCAGGAATCGACGTCGCTAATTGATCGAGCCATGTTTGATGTCGACGCCTAAATGACGTCGCGACATCGTCTGATTCTGTTTAATGTCTCTATCTGTTCTAACTATCGCGACCTCCATGTTTAGTCTCTTTGAAACTTCTTTGTCGCAACTTCTATTCAGTGTCACTACCTCCATGTCTACCGCTGCTTCATTTCGTCACGACTGCAGGTCGCGACATCATGTCCGGCTTCCATCATTAATTCTTGGTCAGTTCGATTTGGAGTTTCTATTGCGACCTCCTTACTTGATTATCACAAGGTCGCGACCTCAAGTCCTTTCTTTCAAAAATTAGTCAACTCATTTGATTTGAGAAGGCTATTCTGCGGACTTCAGAATACCCTGGTCGCGACCATGGTGGTGTCACGACTCATTTGACTCTGCTTATGTAGCGACGCCGATGACGCCGCTGGAAGAACTTCATTCGACCGCTTCTTTTATTCTCTTCCAAGTCATATTTTGTCTCCACTCCTTCGTGCCTACCACTTCACTTATTCACTCTCGCCTCAAATAAATTTGTCGAGGTCGCGGACTTGAATCGCTGAAAATCGCATTCCTATCGCGCGAATTTAAGTCTGCTTTGACTTCAAATCTACTGCAGTTGATTTCTTATGATTTTGCCAAATTTGCTTTTCACAGATTTTCCGCAAATTGGAATTTGATTCAATTATCGCTTCGCAGACAATTCATCATTATTCTCATTATAAACTTTAAAATGAATGGTAAATCTAATGAGTTTTTGACCCATCAAATTCCCAACTTAAAAATTTTGCTTGTCCCCAAGCAAAGAAAAGAAGAAATTGTTCATTCTCAAACAAATAAGCTTAGGAAAATTTTTAAGGACATTTTTCTCGATTTATTCCATATTCTTTCTCATTCCACCCTTCTCGATCCGAATTAAGAGATATCACTATTATTTCAAATTCCCTAGTTTTTATGCAAGAACAAGGGGTATGGTACTTCTATTACAAAATTTCTTGGATAAACTAATGTATTTAAATCAGCTTTATTCAACAAGTCTTGTTCTCGTGTGTGTGCAGGTCATCAATCCTTTCAACTTCATATTGAATTTAATTATCCGGGAGTTTTCTTAGACTGCTTATCAAAGTCTCATATGCTTGTTTTCATATTGATCTCCACTAATGTATGGGAATTCAACCTTCAAAAATCAATGAGGTCTTTCAAGTTTGTAAATGTTGTCAATTAGGTAATTGGGTAGATAATGAAAATTTAGGTTGTAAATCACCCGCTTCCATCTGCCTCTACATTGTCATTTCTCCAACTTTCTTCCCCCTCCTTTTTCATTTTGTTCTTTCCTGGATTCCTCCTCAATCTTAGCCGTCCTCCTTCTTTGAATTCTTTTTATGGAATCTCAACTTCCATATGTACTTTATTCAGCATTCCTTTTGTTCTTTAACTCCTTTTGCTTTTATTTCTCTAAGATTTAAATAGTGCAATGTTTCATATCTTCTTAGGGCTTTCTATTACCTTAGAGAACTTTGGGCTAGCAAATTCCCATACCAGCCAGCATTAGGGTGCTAGTGTTAAATGACCTTACGAGAGCTTAATTGTTCAAGGAAATAGCCACAAGACAAAACTTATTCCTTATTTCACTAAATTTTATGCTTCTTTACTTTTCCAACCCTTCTTGTCAAAACTGGGAATATTATTCCCCAAACTTTGTTTCTTCCTATACTAAACTTCTGAACTATAAAACTGGATAATTTGGGTTCTTTATTGTGTGCTTATTGCAAGGAATGGAATTTGAGTTTTCACTTGCTGTTTATTGAATAAATAAGGCCATTTGGCCTAAATCAGAACTGTAGAATATGCTACATATTTTCGAGGGTAGGCTTAAAAAGGCTCAAGCCGCCAAGGATGGCCTCTATCATTTCCCCGTTGGTTGTTTTCACTCAGGATTTCGCTCAATCAATAATCAAACAAGTTCTAGACTGTGGATCTAAACTCGAATTCCCTTAAGATGTTCCTAATTCTTGTCAAAAGTTTCATAAGTTTTGTCGACTCAATGTGTATTATTTCTTCAAGACTCAGATTTATTCACTCAGTTTACTATACACTTAACCAATTATTTGTTCCATCGCGACAAACTAATTTTCCAATTTTGCAACTAAACTCGAATTTAAACAAAACAAGAATACCCTAATTCGCGCTTTTTGTCATGCCCCGATTGTGCAATTATTCGTGGTTCAAGTCTACTTACTAGTCAAACTATCAACTAGTTCGTGATTATGATATTTCAAAGATTTACCTTAATTAAACTTCCAATGTTATTTTCCCCCCCAACAAGTCAAGCAAAGTAAAAAACACAAACTAACCGTATAAACAAACATTTCCTTTTCACAAATTTTCTTGTTTTATTAATGATGTGATCGCAGTCAGCTGAGAACAACAATCGTGGAAGAGGGAAAAAGAACATAAATCAATGGGAAGGTCTATTTTTTTCTTTCGAGGGAGGAGCAAAATGTTTGGGGAACCTGCATCAAGGGTAGCCAAATCCATTGAATTTAGGAAATTTCATTTCAGTTCTCTTCTTCTTCTTGACATTCTCCTTCGATTCGTCTTCAGATCACCATTTGTGAGATCAGAATCTTGGCCCGTACCATCTCTGCCTCGTGCCCAAAGGTGTTCAAGTAGGGCACCCATTTCAGTCATGACTTCTAAAATTAAAGATTGCTATTAATCAAATCCAAATTTTCAAGCCGTAATTTTCTTCTCAGAGGCATCCTTATCATCATGATCTCGATCTCTCGTCCCATCTTCTTTCAAAACTTTGAATATCAAGTGTATAGGAACTTGAATCCCTTTAATCGCTCCCTTAGCCTCGCTTCGATCTCGCATCCCCGTCCTTTATGAGTTTGGAGGAGCTGAGAATCGCGATCATACCTGATTGTTAAGTAGAATGATTCATGGCTTAAATTTTTAACTTCTTCAAGATCTTTGACTCTTTCTTCCATTTCCTTTTTAAATTTCTCCCTTGTCGCTTCCGTGGATCTTTATCCGCTCCTCCTTTCTCGCTTCATCTCTTCTTCCCATTGTTGATCTTTCTTTTATCTCACTTCATATGCTTCTTCTCTTTATTCCATCTCTTCTTCCTGCAATATCGATCCCTTTCTTCAATTCTTTTCAAACCTCTCTCGAACTAGCCGGATGGCCTATCGCTTCTTCTTCTTTCCATACTCTTCCTCGAATCGAACTAAGCATTTCCATTATTTGATTATTGTCTGGCCCCCTTGAGCTTCCGTGTTCTCCGAAATTACTGCCTCTTATTGGTGGAGACTCGCCGCTGAGAAATCTATCATTTCTTTCTTCGCTCTCAACTTCTTTGAAACATATAAAAAGTATTCCCTCTCGATGTGTTTCTAGATTTCTTCATCCTAGCTTAACGAGGTGTCTTCTTCCCTTTCTTCCCGGGAACTGCTTTCTACTATGACCCTTTCTTTGATTCTTTGGCCCTTGCTTACTCCCGCTGTGGTAAGTGGTGAAGCCTTGGGACACTCTTTCTTCTTCTTCCCAAGTTCCCTTCGCACTCAGCCCCAATACATAACCTCGTGGATGGTCACAAAGCAGGGATCAAACCCCGTTTATTACCATCATGATACCTCATTATAGAATTTTCAATAACTGTTCCAGCATCAATCTTGTCTCCCTTCAGTATGGCATAGAGAAGTGATCAGCTTCTGCTCTCTCTTATCAGGCAACGTGCTTTGTAGGGACCATAACAGAGGCTAAGAAATAGAACCAAACCTTTGCCTCTTCTGTCAGATCTCCCCTACTCAGGGTCTTTTGTTCTCCTTTTCCTTTCTTCCACTGCCCTTTACCGTCTCTGTTAATTTTCTCGCAAGCTTCCTACTCGCTAGGGTTGTTCATCAGCTTCTTGAATTTTGATCCATTCTTCCGTCCTTCCATCCCATACATCTCATTAATAGTCTTAGCTCCATATAAAACTGCACTCCGATAACAAGAGCTCTCCTTTCTCCCAACTGTATCGGGAGTAAAATTCTCGACAACCTGCTGCATACCCAGATTTTTTGGTGCCTGCGCACTCTCCCCACCCTCTCTCTATTAATCTCCTTGTTCTGAGATGAGTTGGTCAAACCTCTTTCTCCTACAAATCCTCTCTGATAGTGCTTTTCCAGACTCTGAGAAAGCTTCTTCCGAGACGAACTCGCTCCTTCCTCTTCTTCTTACCGCTTTTCTTTCCTTTTCTCCTCTCACTGCCTTGTCACCGTTGAACTTCCGTTGTTCCGACGGTCTCGTTTCCCTTTCTTACTTTCAGATGAACTTCCTCTTGGCCTCGAATATATTCCTCCATGATTTCGCTTTAGAATGACGAGAGCTGTCTTCATTTAGAGAAATCTAAGGTTTTAGGAAAGAGTTTGGGCTTAGGTTCGCAAGAATGGAGAACCGGAGAATATGCGAAGATGAAAGGTTGTGTTTGCTTCAAGGAAGGAGATGGTGGTGGAGGAAGTCATCAGCTTGCAATTCAATTATTATGTCGGGCTCTTTATTACTAGCTTATTCGCTTGTCGCGACTTTAATTTCAGCTGCGATCAGAGGTCAGTCATTAAATCTGTGGCACAATTAAAACGTCTGTACCGGCATATTTGTCTCTTATGTCGCGACCTATTCTTGTTTGTCGCGACATAAGTAAACTCAGTGGGAGGCTGCTATCATCGCCGCGACATCAAGCATTTTATGAATTAATTGATACGCGACCCTCACCACTTTTCATGAATGGTTCTTAAATGACTCGCATTTTGCGACTCCTCTAAATTTGATGCTCGCACATAGCTTTTGTCGTGGACTGTGTTCTGTTCGCATCGACCTGCTGCGACCACTCGCGACATCAATCTCTGGTCGCGACTTAGTCTGCACTTGCCCTAAATTCGATGATCAGACCGCTTTTCACTTCTTATTAATTCGCACACTCTTAGCAATCAATTTAATCATTCCAACACAGCAATTCAACAATGTATTCTATTCAATTTTCACTGCACTAAATTTAGGAGAAAAGTACTCCCTTTTCGAATTGCCTGGGTCCCGAAGTGCCGGAGTAGTCCCGGAGCCTGCTCCTTCTCGCCCGGAGCCATTTGATTCTTCATCTCGCACATCAGAATAATTCCAAAATGATTAAATTAATCTCAGATTCAACTCTAGCAATTTCTAACAAATCATGACTAGAACTAAAAAACAATTTCAAAAACGCTGTAATAAAAAAAAATTCAAGTCTATATAAAGAAATCCAAAAATCTATAGCTGGGCTCGCTCCCACGAGCCTCGCTTTTGGTCTTTAGTCGGACTAGCTGCTTTAAGCTTTCTCAATTCACCACCGCAGCTTCTTCCTTTCTTTCTCCTTGTTGGAGATAGTGTTTCGCCTTGCCCATTAACCTTGAATTCTTCCCCAAGATCGCCTTGAGTGTTACTCGCTCCAAAGATAGTATCACAATTCATCAGATAAGGGTCCACTCCATTTTGATTTCAAATGCTCTTCCCGAAATAATCTTAACTGAGTTAAACAGCCAAGACCTTATCCCCAGCTCGAACTCTTCCGTAATCCTTTGATCATGTCATTTCTTTGTCTTGTCCTTGTATATTCTAGCATTGTCATTTCTCAGTTCTTCGGTTCATGCGGTTGGAGAAGTCTCTCTTTCCTTTGCAATTTGAAATCGAAGTTGTTGTTTGATGGCCCACATGGCTTTGTATTCAAGTTCGAGAGGAAGATGACATGGTTTTCCCGAACAAAGTGCGTATGGGGGGCGTTCAGTAGAAGTTTAAAAAGCGATCCTGTATGCCATAATGCATCATCAAGCTTGAATGTCTTTCCTATTTAGAACTCAGTCTTTTCAAATTTTTCTTTATTTCTCTGTTTGGAAATTACGAAACACTGTTTGTTTGAGGATGATAAGCCCGAGCTCATAATGTGTTTGACATATCATCTTGAGTTTGTCAAACACCTTATTTACAAATGGCTTCCTCTATCACTAATTATAGTTAGGTGTCCCCGAATACGCTAAGAAATATTTCTTTTGTAAAAACCCATGGCTGCCAATATTCTTAGGATATTCCTTACCAATTTGATACATAATCCTGACTAGGGTATGTATATGTTTCAAATGAAAGCTGGAAAAAAGGCCCGTAAAATCAATTCCCCATACATCAAACAATTGCACCACCGGGATACCTTGCGGGGGCATCGTACCTGGCAGTATTTCCCATTCTTTGGCATTGATCGTGACTTTACCAATTCCAACAGTCCTTAAAAATTGACGTTAAAATCGATGGAGAATTTTGTAGGCTGTTTATCTCTAAGTGTCACTCCATAAGGTGATGCATGACATTCTTGTAAATCTTGCTTTGCTCACTACGGTACACATCTCCTTATAATCGGTTGGCTTCTCTTTTAAACGAATATGGATCATCCCGGATATAATACCTGTTGTCGATCCGCCTTTTTTCTCTGGCAGTATTTGAATTACGGTGGCGTAATTCCATGACTAAAAATTCTGTAATATCTGACATACGGGGTGGATTAGTGGCCAATTTGGAAATAAGCTACTTGCTCATCTGGAAAATTTTCTGTATTTCTCTTCCCTTTTCTTTATGCAGTGATTCACTGCTCTTGACAGTGATCGGTATCACATTGTCCTTTGCCACTTCTTGTCTTTAATTTCTAAATCAAATTCTGCAACAATAATACCCACACGATCAATCTTGGCTTTGCTTCCCTTCTTTGCCATTAAATATTTAATTATTGCATGATCGGTGTGTATCCTGACATGGGACCCCGAAATATATAGCTGAATTTTTCACGTCACGAAACACTATTGTCGGCATCTCCTTTTCAGTAGTAGAGTAATTTTCTTGTGCTTCATTAAAGGTTTTGCTAGCATAGTAGATGGCCTTAAACACTTTTCCTGGATTACGTCCCAATCTGACTCCCATTGCGAAATCCAGCATCCACGTATGATCCTCGAGCTCTACGTTTCCGTCTTGGTTTTGCCATGATGGGAGCTTAAATTATCACAGATTTGATTTCTTCAAATGCTTTAAGCGGATTCATCGAAATAAAACTTACTATCTTTCTCGACAATACGCATAGTGGTGCGGCAGTTTTTGAGAAATCTTTGATAAATGCCCATAAAATCCGACACATGTCTGAAACACGAGTCCGCGGCGCCAGTGGGTGGCATTGGGTCTCTTATAATTGAAACCTTTGCTTAGTGCCACTTGACCCACAGCTGCGAAACCATGTGCCCCCGAGACAATCCCATACGTAACCATAAAATGGCATTTTCCCCGATTGAGCTAGATTTTTGTCTTTGCACCTTTGATCTTGTCCCAAGGTTATGCGGGGCATTGATTGGCTGGATCCATACCTTTGTAAAATCATCCATGAATCCTCATTAACCTCTTACGCTAAATCGGAAAATGTAGACATCATGCACGCTGGAAGGTACCGGGGCATTACACATGATCAGGAGAATGGCATTCTTCTAAAAGCAAAGTACGAATGGAAGTAGCAAAAGTGGTTTTCTCACGATCTTCGGTGTGATAGCTATTTAGTTTATATCAGGTATCCATCGAGAAAACAAAAATGAGGTGTCCTGCTTGAAGCCTATCCGACATTTGATGGATGAAGGTAGGGAAAATGATCCTTTACGGTTGCGGTGTTGATTTTACGTAGTCGTCTGAGCCCTCCATCACATCCTGCAGTTCTTGTAGGAATAAGTTCATTCTTTTCATTTTACGATTCACAGTGAATCCACCTTTCTTGGGAGCCACATGTGGAAGCACAGGAATTGTCTGATATAGCATATATAAAACACGCATTTAACCATTTGAACTTCTTTTCGACAACTTCTTTCATGGCCAGGTTCGGCCTCCTTTGTTTCAATGAAGTTTTGCATTATCTTCAATGATATCTTGTGCATACGAATAGAGTGATACCTTTGGATCTTGATTGATCAGCGATTGCTTCCTTGTATTCGAAATTACGGCCTTGTTTTTCGACGATCAATCTGGTAATATGATAAGCGGTTTTCTCTTTTATTTCACAAAACTCATATTACGAGAATGATGGCTGACTCCTTGATATTTAGTATACACTTGCTAGTTTTCCACCTTATGCAGGTTCTTTGTGTACATTTGCCTCACTTCTCATCATATTTGTTTCATTTCCTGAAGGCTTGTTTCATTGTCAAAACAAATTTAGGCGAGAACTTCACGAATCCAAGCTTTCAAAGTCATGAAAATTCATCTGATTTCATTGATAGAGTTTGAATGTCTGATAGATTACTTCATCATTAAGAGGCTATTGCTTCTTACGACCATCTGGCCCGTACTATCTACGTTAGGATGTTCAGGACTCCTATGAATACTAAAATCTGCGCTTCATTCTGACTCTAAGTGTCGAGTTCACCTTTAAATAGTCGATCGGCGACTCGCATTTGTAGCTGAAAGGTCTTCCGGCCAGCAGAGGAACTTGAGAAGTCTTCCTCATGTTGCATGATAACAAATCACCCGGGAAAATGAATTTCCCGAGCCACTGTAAAGTACCGTCTTCCAGAATCCTCTGGTTTGTGCCATTGATCATCGGTCGTCGTAAAGTAATTGTTGGGGTTAGTTCCCAAAACTAAGTCTCTGCACCAGCGATGGAGGCATCAATTTATACTTGCTCGAGTCACATAAGCTTTCTTGCTCTCACATTTCCCTATAGAGCAGGGGAATAGTGAAAGCTGCCGAGTCTTTCGTCCTTTGTTGAAGACTTCTACGTTGGATAATAGCCTTTGCATGACGTCCAAGTTAACTATACCTTCTCAGAATTTATCTTTCTTTTCTTGCTTTCGGCTATATTGAAATTTTGCATAAAGAGGCATTTGGTAGTCACCTCTGCCAAATGGGATATTTATTTCTATTTTATTGAAAATATCCGAGAATTTAGAAAGCGTTCTTCTCTTTTTTGACCCGAAGTCTACGTAGGGAATAGCCTTTGCGAGAACATAAAGTTTAGAGATCCTTTCCCTTCTTTTTCTAGTCATTTCTTCCTTTCATCACATTGATCAGGTTGTTCTTCTCTTCTTTCTTGAGTCTCTTCTTTCTACGCCTCCCGATTTCTTCGTTTCTATACGTCTTTCTATTGCTGCTCAAATCCTTCCTTCTCGATTGAATTGCCATGCGATCTTTAGGGTTCTTAAGGTGTCAGCAGGAATGTTCCGCGCATTACGATTGGGCATATTGAGACGATTGCCACTACTGTGTCTCTAGATTTTTCGGTGAAACTAGCATTCTTAAAACATCCCCAGGTATCAGAACAAGAAAGTTTCAAGTCGGATAATTTTTGTTCATGGGATTGTAATAGCCTCTTGTTATCCCGAGCTACTTGTCGATCCTGAATGGTTGGGTTCTCCTCATTTTAGTATCATTTACGCCCTCACCTCCTTCTTCTTCTTCTTTGGGACAACGGTAATTTCTTAATATCCTTGTTGAGGATGCTATCCCTGCCTTGGGCCATGTAATGCCCCTCGCATGTGAAATTCTCATGGTTCCTCGGTCTTGGATGTGGCAGTGTATGGGCGGGTTAGGATTAACCCCGAAATGATAACTTCTTTGCTCGTTCCGCATTACTTAGCCTCCTCGGCTCATGGAACCTTCTTACGTACCTCATCGGCACTTCTTCGTCAATTCTCTTTCCTCTTGCTTCTATTTCATGACGTGTGCATCTTCCTCTATCTTGTTTGTCCGTCATGCATTATAGCGTCGAACAGCCTCATGGGTACATCATCTTTGCTTTCATTTCCATGACCCACTTTTCCTCTGCATACTACCTCTTAAAGCTTCGGATGGAGCTTTCATATTGCATTTTCCGAGGTCCTATCGGATCTTGCCTCTTCGACACTTTTCGCTTGAATGCTCCACGGCATGAAGCATCTATAATACCCCTTGGATGTATCATTGAGGCGTGATACACTATATCACATCTGGGTCTTCAAGTCTATTCCATGCATTAGGCACCTTTTCGACCAATCTTTTGAGATCTTTCCCAAGCGACATCTGAGGCTCATCTTCCCGCATTTGGAATACAATTATCTCTCTTCGTCTCTACGAAGTGAGAGATGGGGAAAAGTGCGCCTAAAGTAAGCTTCTACCAACTCTTCCAGGAAATCAACGGATCCACATGGTAATGATTCATACCATGTGGTACGCTGTATCTCTCAAAGAAAATGCGGAAGAGATGTGGTTTTATCACCTACGGTCTCCTATGGTCGACTTCACTATATTAGCCCGTCACGAGAGAATCTTCCCGAGGTGCTCATTTGGAGTCAGCCGATTGGGATGACCCGATAAAGCGATGTTGCTGAACCATTGTAATTAAGGTTGGCTTTAGTTTAAAATTGTTTGTATCCAGCAAGAACATCCCGATTGCGAATACTCTTCTTGAATAATAGGCCTCGAAATCCTCCATTGTGTCGATGTGGGTGGTCTTCTTCGCGGTATCCTCGTTCCTCTGTTTGGTCATGTATCTCATACCGCCGTAGCTGCGTTTCTGCTCTTTTTGTCTTTCTTAAGCTCTGGCGTTCTCTCCAGTCGGTGTGCGCTAGAGTCAGATTAGGATCCACATTTTCCTATGCATTAAAGGTTTTCACGAAATAAAGCACACTCATATTAATAGGATTAGTCAAACCTAACAATTTTTCAACATGGCTTGTTAAAATTAGTGACTAATGTAATCCTTGTGAAAAGCTATTTTGTTCTTTTCTTAAAAAAATGTCAAATTAAGTATTTCCTTCTTTTGTCAGAATATTGATCTAATTAATTCTTTCGATCTCCGGCAACGGCACCAAAAACTTGTTGACTAGCTCACACTTTGTTTCTCTTTTTCATTATGTAAGTGTGAGTGATGGATCAAAACATCAACACAAATTTATAACGTTATTACCCAAAGTTATTGTCTAATCTAAGCAATAATGCCATGAGAAACTTGTTTTATTTAGTGTTGCTTGCAATTATCTTGAATTTAAAATGGTTTCCTTAGAATATTTGAATTTCTTTCTGGTTTTGATCCATGATTACGCAAGTGGGCCAATTCGAGCAGCAATAAAATGGTTTAAGTCGGTCTCCGATCCACAGAGATCTCAAGAATTACGATTCAACTACCACGACTACTCAAGCTCTATACTATTTGGACTATGATTTGCAATTGATATATCCCTAGCAACCTTGAAAATAATGAAAGAATGAAAATATGTAAGATAAGAACAAAATGAATTAATGCTTAAACTAAAATAAAATATATATATATAAAGAAATAGTGATTGATTAACAAAGGGATGCATTGAAAATACAACTATTGTGAAACATCAATTCCTGAGACATACGTAGTATTGCTTCATGAACTTGATTTAAGTCGTCCAAGGAAGAAGAGTAATGCCATTTGAATCTCTCCTTAATGACATATTTGTCATCTAATCTTCTGCATTTCTTTGAATGCAAAGTTAAATAACTACTTTTAATAAAGTTGCCTTCTTAAGGTATTTTCTTTTTCAATACTTCATACCGAACATGGACTATAAACCTCGGCTCCTAAGACATAGGCTAAGCATGGGTTTTACGCGCTATCTTTGGTTTCTACGTCCCTCGAGTGGAGCAGTTCATTCTTTCCTTGATTAGATCCTTGCTAACACGGGTTGAACTTCGCGTTCGAATCGAGAATTGAACTCCTGTTCATTTAATTGATAAGTCATTCAACTCATTCTCGGTTTCAAGTGAGAAGAAAGATTTATCGATTGAATTCACAAAGCCCATTAGATCCCCTGATAATGGATTGCATACCCAGCAGGATATTGTTCAATACTCTCAGGAATGCCTTCTCTGTGTCACTCGAGGAGGGCCCACAGGAAATAAGGAGCATGAAACAATCCATTTACATGTAGGACAACGATATTTTGGATCGAATCTGAAAAAAATTAAACAAAACCAGCAAGCAGATTCAAGCCCGAAGTTCGAGTAGACTATGATAAATTCTGCATCAAGATGATTCTAACAACAGGACTAATTTCAGCGGAAATTGGGTTTCTAAATTGCTTCATTACACTAACGGTGACTCTATGATCAAAGAACTCTTGCAAATAAAGCTGGAGTTCGAATTCCAAGTGTTTGGACTTCAAGCGAACCAGGCGTAATTTGAAGAAAATAACATTGCATTTCAGCTTGGCTTGACAGTAACATCGGTCGAAATTCAAATACAATAACAATCTGCTCCTAATCTAATCTAAAATAACGGCAAAATAAAGAAAAAGCAGAAAATTAAATACCACGAGCCTTGGCGCGGACTTCTCTTTACGAGCCGCGAGAGTTGCTTTTCTTGATGGCGGCTGCGTGTTTATAGGGTTTGGAAGTTGGGCACTAACCCGATGCACTGATGTGGATTTCAAATAAGCGTATTTGTTTGTTCTTCGCGACTCCATTTACGTATCGCGACTGATAATCTGCGACCTCTCTCTTCGCGTCAGCGACTTCAGCATTTCTACTTATGAGCATTACGATGATCGCGACGATCATACGTCGCGACTTCGCCTTTTAAGCATTGAGAGCTCTTTAAAGTCGCGTGACTTCAATCATACGTCGCGACTTCGTTTTTCTGTTCGTCTGTAGCATAAGCTTTTATCTGGTTGCGACTTGCCTTTAACATCCCTTGGATATGATGTCGCGACAACTAAATGACGTCGTGACCTTCTTTCCTTTTTAACTGATGTCGCGACCACTGAATGACGTCGCGACTTCCTTTCTTTGTAACTGATGTCGGCAATTTGAATGGCGTCAGCGACTTCACGCTGGAGTGAGAGCTCTTTTGATGTCGCGACTTCGTTCCATAAGTCGAAGGCTTCAATGATATGCTTATGAGCTCTTTTGATGTCGTGGAGAGCTTTTCTTTTGTTATGACTTGTCTTGACATCTGGATTTGATGTCGTAGCGGCTAAATGATCGCGACCTCATTTCTTTATGCTTGTTGTAGCGACTCGCACGGGGCGTCGCGACCTCGCCTCTTTACAAGCGATGTTGCGACCATTGAAGGGCGTCAGCGACCATGATACTGCGGCCTGATGTACGCGAACCACTGAGGCGTGAAACCCTATTTAATGTGGCGATGTCGCGCTGACTGCCGAGCGTCGCGACCACTATTCCTTATGGCGATGCTTGGCGACCAGCGATACTTTGCAGTTGATGTCGCGACAGCTAAATGACGTCGCGACATCGTCTGATTCAGTGTTTAATGTCTCTATCTGTTCTAACTGTCGCGACCTCCATGTTTAGTCTCTTTGAAACTCTTTTGTACATGGCTTATTGGTGTCACTACCTCCTCTGCCATGTCTTTGCTAAGTTTTCATTTATGTCGCGACCTCGAAGTGGTGTCAAACATCATGTTTACTTCATCATTAATTCTTAGTCGTCGATTTTGGGTTTTACATTGGGCTTTCTTTGCTATTCTTGTCAAGGTCGCGACCTCAAGTCCTTTCTCAAAATTAGTTTACAACTTCATTTACTTGAGAGGCTGTTCTTGTGACTACTGTAGTCGACTCCTTGTCGCGACCTCATGGTGGTGTCACGACTTCATTTATCTCAGTTTAAGTGTCGCTGGCGTCGACACTGATGTCATGAACATGAACTTCTTTCATTTATTTGCTTCTTTTTGGTGCTCTCACCAAGTCATATTTGTCTCCACTCCCTTCTTGAGTTTTGACTTCACTTATTCACTCTTCGAGTTTCTTCTTCAAAGCTAATTTGTTGAGGTCGTGGCTTGATTTATAGCGCCTTCTGTCGCAACAAGTTCCAGTTTTGACTTCAAATCTGCTGCAGGCTGATTTCTTATGATTTTTGCTAAAATTTGCTTTTCTACTGTATTTTCTTGCAAATTGGAATTTGATTCAATTATCGAGTTTAACGAGACAATTCATCATTATTCTCGTATAAACTCGGAAAAATGAATTAAAATCTGTGGTTTTGGACTCATCATTATTTTCTTTCAATTGTGGAGAAGGAGAAGGGGCTATTTGGAACTGGCTCTGATACCATAAAAGGAAATTGATGTGTTATTGATGAAAGAATGGTCGTATATCAAGACCACTAACAAGGATATCTTATTTGTAGTCTAATTTCATTACATTTTTAATGAAACGATCTTATCCGAATTGTTAATAATGAGATTATTGGAGATATAGAAATAAAGCACATATAATTTGATCATATAGAGTAAGATTTATCGCAGTTAATTATGATCTACAATAAATTCAATGATGGTCATATAAGGATTGATCTTAATCCTAAGTATTTAATAAACATCTATTTATTATATTATATTTTTTTGACGTTTTGAGTAATGACACAAATACATTGTGTCAAATTCTTGATATATTGGAAAATAGCCGAGAATATTAATATACAAGATGAAATTCATTCATTCATTCTTTAAGAAGTTAGATGAATTATTCCCACAAGTATTGATTCCAAACTTGAACAATAAGAGTGTTCAATTTATGGTTAGACCATAAATGTATTATTCATTATAGAATTAGTGGCACTTATGGAGAAAGATCTAATTGAAGAGGTTAACGAAAAACCTAACTTTAATTATAAATTGTTTATGGAGGATTAATTTATATGTAGTGATTATATCAATGGACAATTCAAATCCTTTGAATATAATTAATTTTATAATTTTAAGAGTGCAATTCCAAAATTTTAGTGGAGTAATGTAATTTTGGAATTAATAATTTTGACTTTTTAATTAAGGTGTTAATTAAATGTCAAAATTATTGGAGCTTAAAATTAGAATGTTCATAGTTCCTCTTAGTGGTTCCATTAATTTTTATAAGAACAATATTTCGGGTTGATATTGTTAGTTTAAAATTGTGAATTCTAAATTAATTTCACACAACTTTTCTATATGTATATAATGATATAATATGGTAAAGACCATACTATGCTTTTCTTAAATACAAAGTAAAGATTGAATGTCTTTCTTTATAATTTTTATAATTGTTATGAATATTATAATTTTATAATTATATTTATTATTATTATAATTTTATAATTATAATTATCCTTATTTATATTAAAATAAAGATATGACATTCAAAAGAAAGGTTATCTTTTGAATATTCAAATAAAAATATTATTATTATTATTTCTTTTGAATATTTGAAATTCAAAAGAAATGTTTATCTTTTGAATATTCAAATGAAATGGTATATTATTTGAATTTAAATAAAGATTTAAAATTCAAAAGATAAGTTGATAATTCTTCAAAAAGAAAAGATGTTTGTTTAATTTTTTTTTTTTTCTTCCTTTTTTTTTTAAAGTTTTTTTTACAAAACTAGAAAACAAGTGATAGAAATAGAGAAAGAAAGAGACGGGGATAAAGATAATTGTTATTTTTAGTCAAAAAAATTTGTGACGTCCTAATCCTATGGGGTTTTTTTTTTTTTTTTTTTTACTACTGTAAGAAGTCTGTCGCGACAAAGATTTCTCTATCACGACATAATACCTCTGTTGCGCACGCGTCTCTATCATGTGAGCGTACCCCACCTTAGTGCGACGCAGCGTCGTGCCTCACTGTCGCGACATATGACACTATGTCATGACATGGAAGACTTCATGTCTTGGAACTCTCTATCACGAAGTAAGATATACTTTCTCGCTACACAAATTTCAAGAGACTCTGTCGCGGCGTAAATTCTCTTGGCATTTGCCCCAAACTCGGTCGCGACAAGAAAATACTCTGTCGCGACCTAAAATCCTCTGTCTAGGTTAAACTCTATCGCGACGCAAAAATACTCTATCGCGACATAATTATCTTCACCTTGGCCAACTCTATCGTGACATAAAATATTTTGTCGCGTCGTAAAGACTCTTAGTCTTGGCCAAACTCTGTCGAGACAAAAAAATACTCTGTCGCGACATAGAAACTCCTAGCCTTGATCAAACTATGTCGCGACATAAAATCCTTGCCCAAGGACAAACCTGCTGCATCACCTGACCTCTTGTCATGGTCGTCTCGGTCACGACAAGGAAAACGTCTATCACGACATCGTCATGACAGAGAAACAAAGTAATGTCACAACATGAGAGTACTATGTCGTGACCAAGCAACTACTTGTAGCCTGAGAACCATGTCGCGACACAGGGAAACCCTTGTCGCAACAAAGGACCAGAAACTCTGTCGCGACCAGGAAACCCTTGTCACGACCTAAAACATGCCTAACCATGCAGTAGCCTTTCTGGCTTTTCCTGAACCTCCAACTCTTCTCCAAAACACAATAAATTCAATATAGTAGCCTTTACATAATAGAGGCAACATAAAAACTGGGAAAAACTTGCCAATTGTGTTAAACAAAACAGAACGAGTTTCATTGCACCTCTTTTCTTTTACATAAACAGAAACTGGATAGACTATCCAAGATTTTACAAAGTACACAACAAAGCCACAATCTGGCCTTCTTTTCCACTAAGATCTCATATGTGTCCATCTCCTGGTGGGCCTCCAGCACCTAAAATAATTTCCCCACGACGAGGTGAGCAATGCTCGATGAAATTCTCTACAAAGGGCTACTCCCCTTTAGTGCACATGCGTGTCATAGTTCCACATTCACACCATTCCAAAAGTAAAAACATGCTCATTTCTACATGAATGTCTACATGCTTGATTCGTGCCACGGTAGGGTGATCCGGAATCAACAAAATTTGTTTTCTAAGTTTCCTCCCTCTTTGCCGTGGTCAAGCTCACTGCCCGACATGGCGGTCTAGGGTTGGAACACGGGGATGGGTTTCATCCCACAAATGATTAGTATCATGTTTGAAAATGGTGAGACTTTTTGTTTGGATTTCGGATTTGCATTAAAGTGTTGGAGTTGGTGTCAGGCTCGCCAAAATAGCTTAAAATGAAATGTGAAATGGTGACCTTGAAGGCTTGGGTCACTAGCTTGGTAAAATAGGGTTATGAAGGTGTCTCGGTTATTTCCTCGCATTAGAGACAGATGACATCTAGTCATGGCTAAAACCGGATCTTTGTTTAGCTTTAAAAACTAACCCTTAAAACACTCCTATTTGAGTCAAAACAAATACTGAGCATTTAATGTTCCAACAGTTTGAAAACATAGCATTTAACCTCATTTCAGTGGCTCGTAAATGACATCTAAAGAATGTCAGTACATCTACCACCAAGAATGCACTGAACCCTAAAGCATGACAAGTATTAACCAAAGGAAAGACATTAAATAGCATTAAACCCTAGTTTGGAAAGTTTGGAACCATAAATGCAGTACCTGTTCCATTTAAAACATGAGGACACTGCCAAACCACCAATAACAAGTTAGTAACCCTCCCTCTTGAGGCTTTGGGAAGCGAGCATCCTTGAGTTGTCATCCTCAGGGGTGTGTTTGGAAATAAGAAAATGAAGAAAGAAAGAGAGAGAAGAGCAAAATGTGACCTAAAATAAAAGCTCTTGGGCTGAAGCCTTTGAATGAATCAAGATTAAGGTTACAAAAAAGTTATAAGGTGGCTTATATAGCCAACTTGATTATGTGAAATACCAAAAATACACAAAATACATGGTACAATAGGGACAAAATGGGAGTACTTAGAGATCGTTTGGAATCAAAAACACAGGGGAATGATTTTCGCTATGCAGTGAATTTCGCTATCATAGCGAAAATACAAGGCATAGCCAGGAATTCATTTCATTATGCAGATAACTTTTCATTTATGATAGCAAAATTCGTAGCTTAGCGAAAAAATGTGCATAAGCGAATTTTCTTTGGGATTGCGAAATTTTCGCTGTAGTTCTTGAGCCACCGCAATCCTTAGTACCCGCAATGCATAGAAAATCATGTTTGCCTCTGTGTGCCTGCATCGATTCGACTTCTAATTCATCACTTCACTTCTTCATTTTTGGGGTGATGAAATCACAGAAAATTCTCAGCATTCGGCGCAATCTGAAGCCAAGCTGGCGTGAGTTCCCAATACTTACCAAAACGCTACGAAAACTACCTCGAAACGAAATCAGTAGTACTAAATGGACCTGCACATGACAATTGGCTTAATTCATATGATTAGTGCGCAAAAAGCACTCAAAACCCATCTTAAATAGGACTCAAAATAGCGCTTTTTGGGTACTAATCACACCCCCCAACCGACACGTTGCTAGTCCCTTAGCAATGCTAAAACAATAAAGGTATGCATGCTGTGCTTTTGCAAAAAGTGGATGCTGTCCAAAAAGTGTGTGTACAGATAAACTTTACCTTTAGTATGAACGATTTAGACCTTGTACGAAAATTGTCATGAGAGAACAAATGCCATATAAGAACAAGTTTTAGGGCGACATCGGTTCAGGAAGTCCCAACTTTGAACTTCACAAAATCTAATTGTTCCTAAGGTAACTAGTTTGAGCCAATAAGTTGCAAAGCTATTCCCTCCCCCAGCAAGCTACGCGGGGCCTTAAAGCGCACAGCCCGACCTAAATAGGACCAGGCTACACTCTTATTTCTTTCTTTGGTGTATTAGGGATGCAATGCTAAAACTACCGACTTCACCCAGTCAGGTGTAGAGGTCCCGATGACTCCCAACCAAGGTGGAGTTTAAGGCATCAAGCCAAAAGGATCAACTAACCACAAACTCTGTAGGCTTCACCCCGGACTCCGAATGACTTCGAGAATTAAGCACCTCTGACCCACTAAACTCCACCCCATCCACCCGTGCTTGAGCACTAAGTCGATGACTCCCAACCAATTAAGGTTTAGGGCGCCGGGCTTTAAAGCTTTCGCCAAAATTCCCCTCGGGCTAGTGTTCGCGGTTTCCAAGGTAAAGTGTCACGGCTTTTCTCTTTCTTTTTCTTCTTTTCTTTTTCTTTTTGCTTTTCTTTCTTTTCATTTGGGAAGGCTACATTGGTCTTCATTCACGGGTAACACAAACCTAATATGGGTTGTCAGCGAATCCTAAGACGGCTTTGCAAAGTGGGAAAGGAATTATATAAGCTTCTCAACCTATTGACTGTCGGGTGTGCCTTGTGATTAGCTAAAGGCGGATGCCAAGGGTTGAATATCTTTGGAACTTCAATTGACCAAAAACTTAATCATCAAGTAGGTGTTCTAACATTATAGAAGTGACATACGGGGCTTCAATTCTTCAACTCAGGCAAGAGTGAAACATACAAAAAAAAAGAGCACAAAAATAGACAATTTTACCCAAGGTGTCTGAAAATGCAAATAATGCTATAAAGCTTTTGATATGAAAACGAAGTATGGCTAATACATATGAATAGCTAACATAACAAAAGTATCACTGCTTACTATCGGCTAATACATGTATCCTATACAATCCTATACAAAATGGGTAGGCAGTTAATAAAGCTAAAAACAATACAAAACATGATAGATGACACTCCTAACTCTATTTTCCTCCCCAGCAAAGTATGAACATGCCTCCCACTTGGTTGGGGACTGGAAGAGTTAGAGAATGGAGAATGTGACCACCTCACTCGTGGTGGTAGATGTCTTTAGTGGATGCGGAAAGGCTGGCTGCGTGGCTTCTTCTTTATGTGTCAAGGAGCTCTTCTTTGCTTGATTTGGTCTCGAGTGAGTGCAGTGTAGGCTCGGGCGCGGGAGGCCAGGAGTGGCTCATGGTCACGAAGAAGCATCGCGTGGTTGTGCTCTATGGTAGCCTCGACTCGGGCCGTCCAGTGGTCGGCAGACGGCTGTGTGTGTGCTTGGCCCGTGTGACGGCATCCCTGGCTGCGACCAAGCTCCTATAAGCTGATATGAATGTGCTCTGGAGGCTGGCTGCGTTGTGTGGGAAGGGCGCCGAGTGTCAACAGGAGTGCAGGGCGAGAAGAGGTGGAGATGGAGGAGATAAATCTGGAACTGGGCTCCTCTCCACCTCTACCTCCATCTCAGGAACAGGATCCTCTCCCCTCGGTGGGTCCTCTGCCCACACCATCTGCCATCCTCGGGGATCCTCTCTTGGGAGAATAATGGAGATCCGCATGTAAAGAGATCGCTCCGTGGATAGGACTTGAGTCTGTTGATCTCAGCTCGATGCGGGAGGCTCCTCGAAGACCTGGATGCTCCGGGACACGGCTCGGCGACCTCGGCATCAATAATGGTGGCTCTCGGCTGGGCGGAACCTGCGGTGGACCTTCTCCTCAAAGTGCAGCATGGAGGTCATGACAAGCTCAGAGGGACTAAACCGGGCTCCCTGCGAGATCAGTGCGAGCCTCGAGTATGGCTCCCTGCGGCCCGGACATAATGCTGCAGTGGGAATAAAATTTGGTCGGAGTAGGTGGTCCCTGAGCATGCGTGGCGGAAGGCTTGCAACGGAGAGTCTGGGTCCCATTGTAGTATCTCGGCGAGACGGACCATCTCTCTACGGGATGGGCGGGGCGATCTACGTATCCCTACGGGGTACCCGGCTTCTGGCGCGGAGCCCAGCGGCTGAAATGTCTGCGGCTGGGCACTCCACGGCGTGATCAATCGCGACCGGAGCTCCGGTCGGCACTCCCGGGAAGTCGCCAGTATGGTAAGAGGCTTCGAGGCACAACCCGGGGATAATAGAGCGCCACGGCGTCATGAATATGAGCAAGAATCACTGCGTGATCGGCCTCGCCGAGTCCTACGAACCGCGGGTCGATGGTGTCTTTGGTACATCATAAAATGGCTCCCCATGAAGTCCACAGCCGCGCAAATCTCGTTACCGGAATCGGGTATTTGGTAGGCTGTAGGCGCCGGATCCTCGAGGGCGTGATAGGCTGGGGTGATGAGCCCTCATCCAATTTGGGGGAGGTGGTTGCTCGGTAGGGATCAGAGGACTCCGGGCCTGATGTCCGGGCCAGCTTGGGGTCGAGGCCCTCTGCCGATCTACGAGGCACCGGAGGAAGGCTTGTGGGTCCCATCCTGGTACGATACCGCTGAATCCACCCGGGGCTCCTCAGGTGTGGTACATTGGGACCAATGCGTTGTGTAGCCATTTGCGGGTGGAGTCCAGGGAGAATGGGCACTTGGGGCCAGGAGTGTCTGGATCCTCCATCTGCGGAGTCTTGAATCTAACCACGGGCCTATGCAGAACCACCCAGTGGGACATGTCTGTGGTCTAGAATAACTGCGAGGGCGGAAGCGGGGCGCCTGGTAGAAGTGGCGGTCTGCCGCGCCGCAGCGCCGCAATTGAACCCGGGCTTCGGCTGGGCGGAGGAACGAGGAAATTGTCCTTTGCACATCTTTGGATGTCGGGGGGCCTTTGGTGCACCTTGACCGGGGGAGCTCACCGGTAGGGGCGGGTCTGGTGGAGCTCGGGGCTCGCGGTGGCGGTGGGTTTCTTTGTGGGAGAGCGACCTTGTTGGGTCAGGGCTCGAAGCGGTATGGCTCCGCGGGGCGCGACGGGTCCTGCATGCAGTTTGGGACAGTGGCAGCTGGCTGATGGTGGTGCGAGGGCTTTGGAGCACAGGCGCGAGAGGGGCGGGCTCAGGGTAGGGACGGGCTCTGGAGGAAATGTGAATCAAAATGAGATTACTGCCGCCCTTTTTATAAAACAGTTTGAGCAGCTTTGAAAGGTCCACAGAATCCGGGGCATGGATACCAAACTTTGCCATTACAAATCGTAAAATCAACAAAATTTGATTTAGGTAAATTGAACTAAATTAAAAACAAAAATCAAAGATAAATATTTAAAAATAAACCTAAGAATAAAAATAAAATAAAATTAAAATAAGATTACTAAAAAGGAAAGTTACTAAAAATAGCATAATATGAAAATTGACCAATTCTAAGCAAAAATCAAAAATTTTTGAGCTGCAGTTTGGTTTCAGTGGAGACCAAACCAGCTCAATTTCACCGATTCACTCATGGGGTTAGGAGGAGGAAGCTCCTTGACCCGGCGGTGGCTGTGCCACAGCCCTCATGCTTGATTCCTTCCTTTGTTGAACTTCTCCTCCTTTGGGTGTTTGGGCTGACCATTGGCTCTCGGGGGTGATTGATGCGAGACAGCTCCCATCAGCCCATTTCACCTTGGTTTACCAATTCTGCTTGCAATTTGGGGGCTTTTGGTTTCCCTGCATTCTGACCAATTGAGCAGACTTCATCAAATCCTTGCTTGTCATCTTCTGCTAGCTTGTGCTTGTTATTCAAGTGAAAAATATTGAGCTCCAATGTCATGTTGCAAACATGTTGCGCTGACTCCCTCCGACAATTGATTTATCACATTGGAAGTGGCCAAAAATGGTCTTCCCAGGATAATTGGCACATGATTGGGCTACTTGCTATTGGTTCGTGCTCCAGCACAAAGTCCATTTGGTGATAGGAATTTGTCCACCTTTACTGACACATCCTCAACTATTCCCTTAAGATTTTCACCGTCGATCAGCCAATGACAATTGATGTTGGTGGGCTTAGCTCTCTAAACCAGCCCCATATACCTTGAATATGAGCGTGGGTTTCTTGGCCCCGAGTCTGACAATGCTTTAATACATGCAAGTCCCTCGATGTTGGCTGATATTGTGGGGATCACGGATCCTTGTATTTCACTTTGGGGTCTTGCTGCGGAATGATGGCCTTGACTTGCTACGATTAGGAATGCTTTCTTTTCAATGCCTAACCCTTTCTTGACTGCATACCCAGATCCGTTAAGAACTTTGCAGGTTGGGACTGTTTGATCCATGTCAAGCGGTGGAGTCTTCACCTCACTTGCCTTAGCACCTCCGAATTTCGGCTTGGTTTGGGATTTTTTTCTTACTTCTTAGTGCTTAGAAATGGAGGGGCATGTTTTTTCTTCAACGAATCTTCGCGAATTTATTACTCTCTGCGGCTCGGCCTCCTTTTCTTTCGGTTTCTTGAAGCGAGTCATAGGCCTTGGTTGCTTTCAATTTCTTTTCCTCCTCCTCGAGGTGATGATGGCTTTCACTTCATCCATCACGGGATTCTTTGGATGAACCTATTTCATGAACTCCTTTCGGATTTGGCAGTGTTTAGGAAGGAAATCTTCCTCTCTCATGTACCTCCAGCAGATTGTTAATCTTGGTGATTGAATACTATAGATTATCAATCAGCCGATTGAGGCTACCCTTTCAAGCCCGTCTATTCTCTTCTTGTTCAGTGTACTTTCTACGGTATCTAATTCTTTGTGCCAATTATGCGTTTGAAGTCCTTTTGCTCTTCCACCCCGGAAATTGCCTACCACCTTGCTCAAATTTTAAAATAGCTTGTTCAACGAGGGGATGAAGATGGTTGTGGTTAAGGTGAGAACAAAGCGTTGTTGGCACGGGAGGCACGTATCACGGGGGGGTTAGGTTTCCAGAGAGATTAAATTAGTTCCCCCAATTGAGTTATATGTATTTATATATAGGGCATTAGGTTTGTGGCTTGTATTGGCCCACGGCATTGGCGTGCTCTAACATCAAATCTCTCACTGAGGGAGTAATTGGACAATGTTCTTCTGGATGGCCAGTGGATTGGTAATTGATGCATGGGTTGGCCTGTGCAGGATTTTCAATCACTGCTTGCACTTCATGGATCCTTTTTCCTTCCAGCTCTTCCACCTTCCTAGCTAAGGTTGATATCTTTGCTTTCATCTCCATATCTTCGGAAAGTGCATAAATGCCTCCCCTTTGGTGGGTCGACGGCTTCATTCTTTGACTTCCACCGGATTCGATTCATCCAGAAGCCTTGGAAGTTTCAGCCACATAATTCAAGAAATCCGCTGGCTTCATCTGGTTTGCTGAAAATCACCTCACACATGGTTTCTAGCGGTTCGCTTCGCCCATACCATCATAAAATGATTCACTAGCATCCATGTATCAAAACCATGGTGTGGACGTACATTGATGGTCTCCGTGAACCTCTCCCGACGATGAATTTCTCATTGTCATAGGCCGAGTAAGTGTAGATCTGTCTCTTCAAACTGTTGGTCTTGGTTGTACTGAAGAATTTCTTCAAAAATTTAGCTTGAAGATTGGACCAATTTCTAATCGTTCTCGGCCTAAGTGAATTGAGCCATATTTTGGCTTTGTCCTTGAGGGTTAACGGGAATGCCTTCAACTTCAACAATTCCATATCGGTTATACCCTCCTTAAAAGTTATGCATACTTCCTCAAGGCATCCCGGTATCGTAATGAATATGGTTTTTCATTCTCCATACCATGAAATGTGGGAAGCGGGGCACTAGGTAGGTCTCCCATGCTACATCTTACTGCGGGAGGTATGATGCGGAAGGAGCAACTCTAGGGAGGGTGTGTATGGTCCCTCGTTGACTTTGTATCTTTGTTGGATTCATAGGGGTAGCTTGTTGACTTGTTGTTCCTCGGATTAGAGATCCATTTTGGTCGTAGTACGTGATTTCACAGCCTCAGCGGTGCACTCACTCTTTGTCTACTGATATCCCTCTATCCGAGTCTTTTGCACTAAACACACAGTAGCACAAAATGAGACAAAACAAAGAACACAAACAAAGCTTGCCAAAAAGGATCAGTGTTAGCTAAAACCAAAGTGCTTGGCTTGTAAGATTAAACACAATGCGATAGCGCTAAGTAAAGAAAAGTTGTAATTCACTAAACGAAATTCAAAAGGGTTAAAAGGTCATGACTTACTTGTAATGTGGATTACAAGTACATATCAACCTCATCATCGTGGTTGGCACCATCCGACCTTGGCGCCGTGCATTTGATTAGGTACCCGCGGTAGGGTGATCGGAATCAACAAAATTTATTTCCTAAGTTCCTCCCTCTTTGCCATAGTCAAGCTCTTTGCGGCATAAGCGGTCTAGGGTCGAACACGGGGATGGGTTTCATCCCCTGAAATGATTCGTATCATGTTTGAAAATGGTGGAGACTTTTGTTTGGATTTTCGGATTTGCATTAAAAGTGTTAGGTTAGTATCCTTGGGCTAAGCCCCGAAATAGCTTAAAATGAAATATGAGAAGCCATAGTGACCTTGAAGGCTTGGGTCACTAGCTTGGTAAAATGGGGTTATGAAGGTGTCTCGGATTATTTCCTGCATTAGGGAAAATGACATATAGTCACTGGCCAAAAATCGGATCTTTGTTCGACTTTAAAACTAACCCTTAAAACACTCCTATTTGAGTCAAAACAAATACTGAGCATTTAATGTTCCAACAGTTTGAAAACATAGCATTTAACACTCATTTCGGTGGCTCGTAAATGACCTCTAAGAATGTCAGTGCATCTACCACCAGAATGCACTGAACCGCAAAAGCATGTGAGAAGTATTGACCAAAGGGAAAGACATTAATAGCATTAAACCCTAGTTTGGAAAGTTTGGAACCATAAATGCGTCTACATTTCCATTTAAAACATGAGAATGACTGCCAAGCCACCAATAACCAAATTCGTAACCCTCCTCTTCAGAAACTTTAGGAAACAGTAAGCATCCCTTGAGTTGTCATCCTCCAAGGAATTGTGTTTGAAGCTTGAAAAATGAGAAAGAAGAGAGAAAGGCAAAATGTGACCCTAAGAAAATAAAAATTTACTTAAGTACAGCTTGAATAGATCAAATTAGGAGTTACAAAAGTTATAAGATGGCTTATATAGCCAACCCAATTATGTGAAATACAAAAATACCTAAAATACATGATTCTGATAGGGACAAAATGGGAATTATACACAAAACGAGTCGTTTGGAATCAAACACGGGAATAGTTTGGCTATGCGGTGAATTTCGCTATCATAGCGAAAATACAAGTATACTTGAAATTCAAATTTTAAATTTATACACGACAACTTTAAGCTATGATAGCGAGAAATTTTGCTAACAGGCGAAAAAAATGTGCATAGCGAAAATTTCACTGGGATTGCAAAATTTTTGTAATTTCGCAACCCTTGCGAAATTTTATGTCTTATACTTGAAAATCATGTTCCTCCTACATTTGCCTCTGCATCCCGAGTTCAGCTTCACAATTCATCACTTCCGCCGACATTTCTTCACTTTAGGGTGATGGGAAATCGCCAGTCTGGCATTCGGCGCAATCTGAAGCGAGCTTGCTAACGAGTTCCCAAACCTGAAACTACTAACAGCCTCAAGCGAAATCCCAGTAGTACTAAATGGACACGCACATGACAATTGGCTCAATTCATATGATTAGTGCGCAAAAGCGCTCGAAAACCTATCTTAAATAGGACTGAAATAAGTGCGTTTGGAGTGCCCAATCAAATACCGTACCCCATGTCTCAAGTCCTCACCAACTCCCTCACACATGCATTTTCCATGTATGAAAACTGTTTTCAAAACAAAAGATTTTTGCTTTTGAAACCCATTGGACAAACCTCCGATAGAAAAGCCCATTGGAAAACCCTCCAATATAAATCCGTTAGACAAGCCTCCGATAATACTCATTGGACAACCCTCTGATAACATTCATTGGAAAACCCTCCGATAACATTCGTTGGACAACCCTCCGATATAACTCATTGGACAATCCTCTGATAAACCCGCTTTGTTCAAAGCCATTCCATGCACTCACACCCGTTTCACGTGATGTCCCGTGCATATGCAATGTAGAATTTCATTGCATGTTCTTCCATGTTACATGCATGATGAGAGCTACATGCAACATTTATGATTCATGGATAATCATATCCTGACATACAATTTATCTCAACCATGTTCAACCATGCAAATACATCGATTCAGCATATATCCACGTGATTTTTCCTGCACTTGCATGGCATTCAATCCAAGCAACAACATACAAAGCGGATCTTCATCGAACAAACCCCAGAACAGTACACCGATTCGACATGTCGATCCGTGTCATGTGACACACGCAAAAATCATCATACTCGACGTATTCTCCGACCAAATACAACGCCCAGGCGCAGTTCTAAGAACATAAAGGACCCATAAACTAGTTTGTAATTCACCAACAATTTGATCACAATTGTTCTTGAATCAGCCCCACCGTTAGAGCTACACCTCATGGCCATCAAATGGCCCTTAGACAAGGACTAACCAAAGTATGAGAGAACCCTTACCTCTTAGAGCGCAGTCCAGCTCGCTTCCTGACCCGTCGAACCTCTTGCTTGTTCGAACACTAGAGACCAGTAAATGTTAGACCTCCTTTCCTCTGCCTTTTTCTTTCTCTTCTTTCTATCTTTTCTCTTCCTTTATCTTTCTTCCTCCACCGAACTGGTTTGGTCTAGGAGTAGGACACCTTTCTCAATCACTTTGACAAATGGCAATTTCTTATTCCATTTGCCTTTCATGCCAATTCACCCACCACTATAATCATGCAAGATAAGAACATGATACTTGGCCTTCCATGTGCCAAGTGTTCACTTGTCTAGTGCCACATGGCACGCGTCTTCATGCCAAGTGTCGCCATATCATTCATCCATTCGCCTCGAAATACGTGAAAATCCGACTATCTCGGAATTTTGCGTAATTCGACTGTATAGTTAGATTTCACGAGACAAACTCAACGGTGTGGTCTGTGTCATTAACCGAGATCTAGCAAAATTTTCAGGCTTGCAACCTGTCTTGTAGCAGTAATCTATGATTCACTTTACGAATCCTCCACTCCGTTTCCCCCTTAAAGTATTTCGTCCCGAAATTCATACACACACACACATGCATACAATCACATGCACATGCAACAATCATTCAATATTCAATGGATAAACCACGTACCTCCGTCCTCAAACAGGAAGGGATATCTGGTACGCATCGTGTCTTCACATTCCCATGTTGCGCTACTCACTCCTCGGTCTTTGCCATAATACGCTACTGATCTCCAGTCTTATGTCGTAAAACACGAGGTCTCGGCTATCAAATTCCTCCACCAGGTCCTTCTCGAAGGTCCCATCTGCATCAATAATAGGCTCACCCCAATCCACTACATGGTCGGGCTGGAGTATGCTTAGAGACATGGGGCATAGAATACCTCATGGACACACGATAAATCAGAAGAAGCCAACCGTCTGTATTTGTTCCACCCTCGAGTATCTTGGGGCGAAAATAAATCGGCGATAGCTTCCCTCGCTTGCCGAACCTGACCACTCCTCTTTTAGGAATCACCTTCAAGAAGACGTGATCACCCACCTCAAACTCTAGAGGTCGTCATCACTTATCGGCGTAACTCTTCTGCCGGCTTTGAGCCGTGAGAAGATGCTTCCGTATCAAACCCACCTTCTCAGAGGTGTCTCTAATCAAATCCGGACCCGTGATGGATCCCTCTCCCACCTCCGTCCAACAAATAAGAGATCGACATGGCCTCCCATATAATGCCTAAATGGCGCGAGTACGTATACTACTTTGATAAGCATTGTGTAAGCGAATTCTGCGAGAGTGAGGGCTCTTCCAGTTACCAGCAAATCCCGGGACACACATGCTGTGACATGTCCTCTAAGACTTTGTATGAGGTCCTCTCCATTGACCATCCATCTGTAGGATGAGAAGCATAATACTCATTGTCAAAGCTACATTCCCGGCCTTGAAACTCTTCGGGTGCCATGAACTGAGATCCTGCGTCGCATGGACAGCGGTACTCCATGTAACCGAACAATCTCTCGTATGTATAACTTGCGGAATTCCCCCAGTGTGAAGGTCATTCGCACTATTAGGAAGTGTGCCGACTTGGTGAGTCAGTCCACTATCACCCATACTACATCATGCCTCTACGATGTCTGTGGCAAGTGGGTCACAAAATCCATCGTGACGTGTTCCCACTTCCACTCAGCAATCTCTAATGGTTGGAGTAGTCCTGCTGGCCTCTGATGCTCGGCCTTTACCTACTGGCACGTGAGGCATTGTCGGACAAATTCCCCAACGTGCATCTTCATCCCACTCCAATAATACTGGCGACGAAGATCTCGGTACATCTTCGTGCCACCTAAATGTACTGCAAAACGATAGCAATGGAACTCCCTAAGGATCTCCTCTCTTAGACTTGTCAGGCGGGAACCGACTGTCCCTATCTAGAGAGCGCCAGGTCCACGGTAGCTACTATCTGCATCCTATCTTTGGGACTCAATCACTCTACTTAGTAAGGAAGGCGTAGCCACTAAACTCCCCAAAATAACTTGAGCCTAATCACTGTATTGTAGTCCAAAATGTCCCACAATCTCGAGCATCTACCACTCCCGGGAAGCTACACTAGCCAGTACTCCCCATGACTTAGGTTAGTGCATCGGCCACCGTTGCCTTACAGAGATGGTAATCTGAGTGAAATCATAATCCTCCAGATACTCCATCCATCGTTGCCTCATGTTGAGGTCCCGATGTATGAAAATATACTTCAAACTCTTGTGGTCTGAAAACACTTCACCGCTCACCATACGAGATAGTGGCCTTGAATATTTAAAGAATGAGACCCATGGCTGACTCCATGTCATGTGTAGGGTAATTTTGCTCATGATTCTTTAACTGTCTAGAACCATAAGCCACAACCCTTCCAGATTGCATCAAGACACATCCCAGTCCGTCCTTAAAGGCATCACATTACACTATGTACCTCTGTCCCCGTTTCGGGACTATTAGAATAGGAGCTGAAGTAAGCCTCATTTTCAATTCCTGGAACGCCCTCTCACACATGTCATTCCACTCGAACTTGACCTCCTTCCGAGTCAACTTTGTCATAGGGGCTGCTAGCCGGGAGAAATCCTCAATGAACCTCCTGTAGTACCCTACCAATCCCAAGAAACTGCATATCTAGAAGACTAACGTTAGCCTCTCTCAACTCATAACAACCCCAACCTTCTCAGGGTATATCGACACACTTGAAGCTAATACGACGTGTCCTAAGAACTTCACCTCAATAAGCCAAAATTCACATTTACTGAACTTAGCATACAACTGATGGTCTTTCAAGACTTGAAGAACGATCCTCAAATGATCCTCATGCTCCTCCTCAGACTTGGAGTAGATCAAAATGTCGTCAACAAAGACTAAAACAAACTAATCCAAATAGGGTTAGAATACCCTATGCATGAGATCCATGAAGATCTTTGCTAAGCGCATTCGTCAATCAGAAAGGCATCTGCTATTGAACTCGAAATGCGTACCGCGTCTACTTGGTATCTTAGGGATGTCGTATCACTGGCTCAAGCGATGGTATCCGGTGTGGAGATCTATCTTAGAATACACCTGCGTTCTCTCAACTGATCAAACAAATCATCAATCCTCAGTAAAGGATACCGATTCTTGATCATAACTCTGTTCAACTGTTGGTAGTCAATGCAAAGTCGAAGGGTTTTGTTCTTCTTCAGCAGACGGGCGCCACTAGGTGGGAGTGCTGATCACAATAAAACCACTTGACCAACAATTCTATATGCGGATCTGAGGTTCACACCAGCTCAATCGGTACGTCCTATGCGGAGTCATAGGGAAATGGAAGATATATCGGGAGTGTAACTCAATCATGAGTCTGCATCCCTCTGTGGAGGTAATCCTTGTGATTCATTCGGGAAAAAGAAAAATTCACTCCTTGTTCTGAAAGACTTTGAGGGTAGGCCAGGCTCACATCTTGGCTCGTCACTAACGATGGGTTTTTCAGCCAGCCCATTGGCGCCCGTACCACCTAGAGTTGTACCTGACACAGGGTAAAGCACATCATGCTTATCCCCCACCCAAAAAATAAGTCAATCACCATCCAGGTGTGTGTGGCGGTAATCCTCTTCACGAACCTGATCGATGGCGACTCCGGTGTGCGGACAACAGTCCATCCCAAGGATGACATCAAACTCTGTCATGTCTATGACCCTTAAGTCCATATTGAGTAGAATCCCAGAGATCCTTATCTCACAATCTAGACATATCATATCAACACTCACCCTAGTTCCTAGGGGAGAGTTTACATGCAACGGCTTTTCCAAGGTCTCAATCTCTAAGCCTAATTCTTTCACACATGATGCAGCGATGAATGAATGAGATACACCGGAATCAAATAACACTCTTGACCATAGGCACGAGAGTAGAAACATACCCTGTATAACCGACTGATCTACAATCTCAGTCTGCGGTGTAACGGCGTAGACACGCCCCTAGGTCCCCGAAGTCCTGGCCTGTGAGCCTTGTCCTCGACCTCGACCCATACTCTGGCCTCTCTAGTCTGCCTGTGAAGTGGTAGGTGCCTATGCCATACTCTGAGGCTGATACTGGTTCCTTTGGCCCAGGCTGGGGAAAGAAGGAACAAACTGTGTCGGAGTGTGCCTCACTAACGATTGGGACTATGGTGTCTCATAATTCTGGGACCTCTGCCTCTGTGTGCAATCCCTTCTCATGTGCCCAAGCTTATGGAAATGAAAACATGTCATTGGTCCTAACTGACTAGGAGCCCTGATCTGGCCTTGGCCTTAACGGCCACGACCCTTTCCCTGAAATCCTCGTATAATAGGGAATCATACGCTTCTTTCCGCACTAGAAAAGGAAACACCCTCCTTTCTCTTGTCACGGCACACCATATCTCGGATGCTGCATGCGTCATCTATCTCTCATCTATAGCCATAGTCGTCACGGACCCTGAGTCCATGTCTTGCGGGAGAATCCCACAATCTTACCGGATGGGCGGTTTTAGACCATCCTTAAACTTTTCCTCACCGCCAAGCCATGTGCGTAGCCGCGTCATCGAAATGTGCTAACTACGTGAACCCATACGTATTGATGCCATCTATATTCCCTATTTCAACTCTAGGAACTCCCAAGCTTTTGCATGCCTAGCAGATGACAGGAAAAACTTACTCATGAAGAGCTCTCGGAACTCTCCTCATGTCATCGTCTCCAGATCCCTTGAGACTTTAATCTAATCCCACCATACCTGGGATTCACCCTCTAGCTTAAATGTAGCTAGCCTGATCCTCGTGGCATCGGAGGTAATCTCAATAGCCTCTAAAACCCTTTCGACCTGCCGGAACCAATGGTCAGCCACCATTGGATCCCCTCCCCCTGTGAATGTCGGAGGATGGTGTGCCATTAACCTCTGGAGGTTACTTAGTCCTCCCTAGCCATCGAATTTGCACTAGCACCGAGCAATGGCGTGCGGCACCTATAGCCTCTGAGGCACAGGTGGTCGAAAATATGCGGTGGTCGGCTATTGCCTCGTGGCGACCTTTCGATCCCCTTCCTCGACTTTCCATCTATTAACTGTCAAAATGAAAATTCCAGATTTTCCTTTTCCTTATTCAATTAGTAGTGCATGTGTGCCACTCTGTATACGTCACAATCTGAACTAACATATTTATTAATTCCACCCAGAACCTCTAGGTTATTTCTTATCTTAGTGTTCCAACATCTCTATCTGCTATTCACAAATATATAATTCACACAGTACATAACACAATATCATGCAATGTATAACGCATAATAATTCATCAGGATGCACAATGAATGCATGATCTAACCTGTGTCCATCAAGTCCTAGGTAATAGTGTACCTAATTCCTGACACTGAACTATACTACTAGTGTTTGACATCTAGCTCTAAGTATTTATAAACCTAGGCTCTAATACCATCTTGTGACACTGATCTAAAGGAATCTTTTTTTTTTTTTTTTTACCTGCACTGTAAGAGTCTATACGTGAGCAGAGAATACCTCTGCCGTCGCGGCTCGTCTGTCATGTGCCCGTACTACCTTGTTACCTTGCCTTAGGTGCCTCAATCACGGCGTGCATGACACTATGTCATGACATGGAAGACTTCATGTCTTAGAACTCTCTATTTCAACGTAAGATATACTATGTCGCGACACAAATTTCAAGCAACTCATGTGACATTAAAATCCTCTATCGCGGCAAAATTCTCTTGGCCTTCCCTTTAAACTTGATCGCTGACAAGAATACTCACCATTCAAACCTCAAATCCTCTTTCTAGGCTAAACTTTGTTGTGATGCAAAAATACTCTATGCCACATAATTCTCTTCACCTTGGCCAACTCTGTCGCGACATAAAATATCTTGTTGCGACATAAAAACTCTTGGTCTTTGCCAAACTCTATTGCGACACAAAAATGCTTTGTCGCAACATAGAAACTCCTCGCAACCAGTCAAGCTATGTTTGCGACATAAATCCTACCCAAGGCGAACTTCTTTGCATCACCTGACCTCTTGTTGTAGCGCGTGCCGGTGGCGATAAGGAAAACGCTGTCGTGACATGTCATGACAAAAACAAAGCGATGTCGTGACATGTTAGAATTGCTAAGTTGCAACCCGAAGCAAGCGCACTGCGACTGAAAACCATGTCGCGACACAAGACCAAAAACTCTGTCGCGACTAAGAAACCCCTGTCGCGACCTAAAACATGCCCAACCATGCAGTAGCCTTTTGGGCTTTTCTTGAACCTCCAACTCTTCTCCAAAACAAAACAAATTCAATATAGTAGCCTTTACATAATAGAGGCAACATAAAAACTGGGAAAAACTTACCAACTATGTTGAACAAAACAAAACGAGTTTCATTGCACCTCTTTTCTTTTACACAAACATAAACTGGATAGATTGTCCACGACTTTACAAAGTACACAATAAAGCCACAATCTGGCCTTCTTTTCCACTAAGATCTTAGATGTGTCCATCTCTTGGTGGCCCTCATTTGAATAATTTTCCCACGGCCCAGGGTGAGCAATGCTCGTGAATTCTCCTACAGAGCCTCCCCACCTAAGTACATACAATGTCATGATTCACATTCACACCCATTCAAGTAAAAACATGCTCATTTCTACATGAATGTCACATACTTATGTCTCGAGTCCTCACCGACTCCCTCGCACATAAAATTTGCCATGTATGAAAATGTTTCAAACAAAAAGTTTTGCTTTTGACCAGTAGACAGAACCTCAAGATAGAAAATCATTGGACAACCCTCAATATAAATTGGATTTAGACAACCTTGATAAAACTCATTGGACAACCCTCAGATAACATTCATTTGGAAAACCCTCGATAACATTAGTTGGACAACCCTCACGATAAGGCTTTCGTTGGACAACCCTCGAATTATAACTCATTGGACCTTAGATAAGAGCACGCTTTGTTGAAGCCATGTCATGCACTCACACCCGTGTCCGCGCGATGTCCACGTGCATATGCAGAAAATGCGGAATATCATTGCATGTTCTTCACATAGTACATGCATGATCGAACTCGTGCAGCATTTATGATTCATGGATAATCATATCTACAACATACAATTTGCATCCATGATACAACCCATGTAAATATATCAGTTCAACATATATCCACATGATTTTTCACATGCTTGCATGTCATTCAATCAAGCAACAACACACAAAACTGGATCTTCATGTTTGGGCCGAAGCAGTACACGGTTCAGCATTTGATCCACGTGTCTAGCATTGACACCTCTGAAAATCATCATACCGCCGTTCGTATTCTCCAACAAATACAACTTTGCTTTAGAGCGCAATTACGATACTTGAAAGGACCACAAAAACTAGTCCGTAATTCTGTGGTTTGATCCTAGCTGTTCTTGAATAAGGCCCACCATTAGGGCTACACCTCATGGCCCTTCAGATAGCGCGTGAGACTAACGAGTATAGAACCCCTACACTGTAGGCGCAGTCGGCTCGCTTCTAACCCATCAAACCTCTTGCTTGTTCGAACACTAGAGACCAGTAGATGTTGGACCTCCTTTCCTCTGCCTTTTTCTTTCTCTTCTTTCTATCTTTCTTCATCCACCGAACTGGTTTGGTCTAGGTGTAGGACACCTGTGACACCCCAAATCCCGGGAGTCCTTTTTGTATACTATTACTATTATTATTTATATATGTTTGTACTATATTTTTTTTTCCTTTTTTTTTTATAGCAACCATGAATAGTACCAAACAATGTTCATGGACAGTGCACTTTACTGCAAGAGTCTGGTCGTGACCCAGTTCTTGCAATAGCTTATTCTAGGCATTTTTTGCATTTCCAACTTTTCAGATCACTATACATTTCCACTTCCAGTAACTTTATTAGTACGCAAAAATTACGGAACACAGAGCTTTACTAAATTGTGATATAAACTAAGTTCAAATACAATTTATTTTACATTAGATGTCAAAAGCGGGTTTGCCCACATTTACAAAATACAAGACAAACCATATTTGGCCTTCTTCACATCTAAACCTCAAGGATTACCTTCTCTTGGTGTACCTCCAGTACCTGAAAAATGTTTTCCCACAACGAGGTGAGCAATGCCTAGTTGAGAAATCCTCTTACCATGGCTACTCCCCACCTAAATGCTCATGCAATGCCATAAATTCACACACATTCATATAAAACATGTATGTCTCTATATGAATGTCTACATGCCATAACCCATATCTCGAGTCCTTCTCAGAGCTCCCTCACACATGCCTATGCCATGTATGAAAACTATTTCAGAACAAAAGCTTTTTGTTTTTTTTTTTTTTTAAATTCATTGGACATTCTTCAATATTATCATAAAGTGGGCAACCCTCCGAATTCTGATATCATAATATAATGGACAACCCTCCGAAATTTAATATAATGGACAATCCTCCGAAATTAAATATAATGGACAATTCTCCGAAATTAAAGGTAATGGACAACCCTCCAAATTTAATATAATGGACAATTCTTCGAAATTAAATATAGTGGACGACCCTCCGAGATTAAACATAATGGACAACCCTCCAAAATTTAATTCGTTTAAAATCCATGTCATGCACTCACACCCGATTTACGTGATGTCCCTGTGTACATGCAATGTTAATGCCATTGCAAGAAATCTCATGTTACATGCATCATAAAAACTACATGCAACATAAACATAATTCATGCTTTATCTCAAGCATCATGTGTTAATCAACCACACATGTCCAGCATGCATTTTACAAATTCTACATATTGTTTATTTTAACAATAACATCTCAAACTAACCCTTCCAGTCTCAAATCAGAGAAAAAAAAAAAAACAGCAAGTATATATATAGTACAACCTCCGAAGCAATGATCTGAGATCAATTCAATAAAAATCTGCATGTTATTTATTCAACCAATAACATACCAAACTGGACTTTTCAATCTCAAAATCTAGAAATCAGCATGTACAATACAACCTGTAGAAACCCGGTATTATGGTCAATTCCGGAAAAATTCTGCATGTTATTCATTCAACCAATAACATAAAATCCAGAAAAACAGCACGTACAATACAACCTCTAGAAACCAGTAGTAACAAGATCGCTTCCAGAAAAAAAAATATCTAGAAATTACAAGGACTCAGAAACCGGTCCTAACATCAACAGTTTCTATAGAAACTGTTCTTGTATCAACCCATAGGTAGGGCTACCTTTCATGGCCATTTCATGGCTCTTAAATAAGAAATAGCTAAGGTAGGAGAAGAGCCCTACCTGTTGGAGTAAAAGATCAAGTCCTTGATCATTGAATAAAAAAATTAAGAGGAATCACGGCTCCTTGTCTTTCTCCTCCTATTCGGTTACGTTTCCCAAACCCGACAAGAGACTTCTCCTCCCCCCTTCCACGCAGGATTGATTTCTTTATCAGTGGTTTTCCTTTCTTTTCTCTCTATTTCTCTTTCTCTCTTTTGGTTTTCTCTTCTATTCTTTGCTTTCCTCCAAAACTGATTCCCCACAAGAGGAAGAACTCCCTCCCCTCCGCTTCCTCCCTTCCCATGTTTCTCCTCTCAAACATTAGACATGATGCATCAATTGATACATGGCACTAGTCAAGCCATGTGTCTTCCATGCCTAGCCTTCTACCACTAACATCATGCAGTCTAGTAGCTTGACACTTGGCCACTCAAGTGCCAAGTGTCCCTAAGTCTGGTGCTACTTGGCATGCACCCTCATGCCACGTGTCACCCCCACCCTAAAGGCCCGTGCATGAAATATGTGAAAAAAATTCGTATCTCGAATTCAAACGCATAATTCATGGCGCTAGATTTCATGAGAGACGAGTCAACCGGTGCGGTCGTTTATTATCCAGGAATCTAGAAAAATTCCGAGTTTTAAACGTATATTCTAACAAAATTACTATTTTGCCCCTCTTTTTTTTTTTTTTTTTTTCCCGGGTTTCACATTGCTCAAACACTTTGACAAATAGAAATTTCCTATACCATTTGTCTTTCATGCCAATTCACCCACCACTATAATCATGCAAGATAAGAACATGACACTTGGCCTTCCATGTGCCAAGTGTTCACTTGTCTAGTGCCACATGGCACGTTTCTTCAAGTCAAGTGTCATCATATCATTCGTCCATTCGCCTCGAAATACATGAAATTCCGATTGTCCCGAAATTCGGCGTAATTCTACTGTATAGCTAGATTTCCTGAGGAACAAACTCAACAATACGAAGTGCAGCATGATTAGCGAAATCTAGCAAAATTCCGGAACTTCTCGGCCTGTCTGTGCTGGTAATCTCGTTACCCTTTTACTCAGAATCTCCCACAATTTGTGTGAAGATTCTTGGAAATCCAAAAGACATCCACCCGTCTTGTTCATTGGAGAACATTGAGAAATATCTGTGGTGTTTCGTTTGGATACCATTCAAACATATCTTGTGGAATACTTTCAGACAAAGATAGTTTCCAAAATTTAAGTGTTTATCTTATTTCTATACAATTTAGTTTGGTTAATGTATGTATTTTAAAAGTAAAAAATAAATAAATAAAATTCTCAAAATATATGTTCTAATACATATATGCTTCCCTTGCCTTCTGATAAACTGATTTAATACCAACATATCCTTTATTTTCTATTGCTACCCATAAAGAAAATTATTTTCCTAGAAAATTTTGTTTTTTTTGTATTTTGTCCCAAATATTATGTTATGGCTCTGATACTATTCAATGTTCTGTGGAAAACCAGAACGTTGATATTTAAATGCAACAAGGTAATGATAAAATTTAATCATAGGGAAAGGTATTTGAATCTCATCCAATTCCAACCTCATTATAAATTAAGTCATCGATTATCGTGAACGCAGGACGTAGAAAATGAAATAGAAGATCCTCTTGTAATTGAGAATGAAAAGAAAGTAGTTTATTTAATTTTTTATTAGCTTTTGAAACCCACAGAAGAGGATAAGAGCTAATGAAGGGTGGGTATATAGCTTAATTGAATCAAGGGCACTTGGGGCCACCCTTCTTAGTCTTCCAATTGTTATAACATGGGCATTCCTCTTTGTGACCATACGTTCCTGAAGGAACACACAGACATTTCTCACAACACAGGTTGCAGAAATCCAAACATGCGTTTCGATATTGTGTGTTTGAACAACGATAATCACATGCTTTTGGGCATTCTGCAAATTAAAAAAAATCATATCCAATATTCAGTATATATTTTCTCCATTTTCATTTCTGCTATAATTTTCTTCTAGAATAAAATAAAAGAAAAGAAAAGAAAAATAATAATTATACCTGCTTTGGAAAGAGATCCTTCCCCACCCGCCTATCAACACAAGGAAATAAATGTAGGTCATGTAACATGTTTGGTAAAAATGCATTATTTAAACTCCCATAATAAAACAAATGAGTAAATGGAGAAATTAAAAATAAAATAAAGTAAAAAATTATTATGTACAAAGACAAGGAAACAGTGTTCTTACAAACGAGACATCTACAACCAACATGAAAGCAACCAGGAGAAGGAGGCTTGAAGTTTGAGCCATATTTGAAGACTTTTTTTTCCTTTTTTTTTTTGTTAAGAATTTGTACCACAGAACCCATATTTATACAATACCACCCCCATTAGATGTCGGTGAAAAGGAACATCACCTAGGATTATATTCCAATAATTAGAATAATTTTGAAGATCACCATGGTATTTCCTTAATTAGAAAATAGAGAGTATATTGAAGATTTTCCATGCTATATTTTTCACTATATATTATTCTTTTTATACGAGGTTTCAAATTAGTTTTTTTATTGAACATTTTTTCCCTAAAACTCTTTCAATAGTTATATATTTACTCAAACTTATGTTTAACTTGGTGAATATGAAATTAAATAAGAAGTTATGTATCATCTTATAATAGATTGTTCAACTTTTTTTCTCTTATGCTATAACTGACTGATAATAAGGTCTAATAGTTGATGAGATAACTTTCTTATTTCTTTCCTTTTTTCATGATTTTCATTTTTTTTTTTAAATTATGTATTTCTGAAGATTTTTTTTTTCCTTTTTTGGACTTTAAATAAATGCCAAAACTTTAGATAAAAATATCAGATTGACATTTTCACTTTATATATATATATATCTAGTAAGACTCTTGGGAGAGGATAAAGGTTTTGAGGATTTTTTTTTCCTTTTTTTAGACTTTAGCTAGATGACTTTAGATAAAAATATCAGATTGACATTTTCACTTTATATATATATATGTATCTAAATGGAGCTCTTTAAGGAGAAACATGAAGAAGAAATAACATCTTGGGGAGAGGAGGGAGGGAGGGAGGAGGAGGAGGAGGGATAAAAGTTTTGAGAATTTTCCTTTAACAGACTTTAGCTGGTGACTTTTTGGAATAAAAATATCAAATTGACATCTCACTTTAGGCTCTATATATGCCAGGGGTTTTGAGGATTTTTCCCTGTTGAACTTTAGCTAAATGCCAAAACTTTAGATAAAATATCATATTGACATTTTCACTTTTCCCATTTTTAAACTCAATTTTTGACAAAAGAAGAATCTAAAAATATTATATCCAAATATATTTTTAAACCTTAGTTTTAAACGTTCTTTTAGAATTAACAAAAAAAATAGCCTAAACAAACTGGACCTTTTACTTTCTAAGAATAAAATAATACATTCTCCAAGCAACAGCTTGTGTTCTCATTCAGATCTAAAAGCCATTATCAAATGCTTTCTCCTGCATTATTTGCATAGGATTATATCTGGATATGTAAAGAATAATTATAAAAAAATAACTTGGGAAACAATGTTTATTTATGCTACCAAAAATAAATAAAATAAGTAAAAAAATGCTAAGGAAGGGAAAAAATCCTAGAAGATTCTATATACAAATTATACAATTGTTTAAGCTCATATGAGCGGGAAAACTATTCAATAATCTATCACCTAAGTTGGCGAATTTTCCAATTGCAAAATTTTCCAACACTCATCTCAAATTAAGGAATAAATATTTCTCAATCCCAATTTGATTATGATACGTTGAAATGACTGTGAGGAAGCTTCTTTTAGAATATCAACCAACTGAGGCTTTGTAGATTTTATGGAAGTGCAGCACCACAAGGAAATTGACTTTTAGTTGGAGTAATTTGACGGCCAAAAGAAATGAACCAAAGTACACAATATATGATATAGATCTGAAAATGGGTTGCAGCTAGGCGTGATATAGGGGGCATAGCAGTTATGAGTTCTGATTTTAGTTTTGGCCTACTAAAAGATGATTTGGCCTATGGATGAGCGTTTTACGGCACCAGTAAAGAGATGAATGGATGGGGCATTTTTTTTGGCCCTTGACTAAAAGAGTAATGCTATGGATGGGGGCATTTTTGGCATGACTAAAGGATGGCTTTTGGATGAGGTTATTTTACAAGCCGCAGCTAAAAAGTGGCTATGGTTGAGGGCATTTTGTTGCAACTAAAAGGTTAACTTAGATGGGGTTATTTTTTTGCCGCAACTAAAGTGGCTATGGATGGGGCATTTTTTGGCCGCAACTAAAGGAGACTGCTTTGGATGGGTTACTTAAGCCGCAACTAAAATTAGCTATAGATAGAGGATATTTTTTTGCTACAACTAAAAGATGGGCAAAACTAAAAGGATGGTTATAGATGGGGCAATTTTTTGGACGCAACTAAAAGGATGGCTATAGATGGGGTTATTTTGTGGCTGCAACTAAAATGGTGACTATGGATGGGGACTTTTTTTGGGTACAACTAAAGGGAGTTATCTACGGATGACACATCACGTTTCCATGGCATAACTATAAAGGATATTTGACTAATGAAAAAAAACGAAGTGGATTTACTCGAGAGCAGCTGTTTATTTTAAAAATTAATTTAATTTGGATTGACCCATGACCGACAAAGAAACAGTGAAAAGCATTGAAACAAGTATTCAACAAAATATCAGATTTACAAAATATCAAAACTACATCAACAAAATGAATAAGCATTGAAAACAAAGTATTCAAGCTCTTGGCAGTGTAATATTGTTTTTTAGCTCAATAGCTACTAAGCTTGAGACTATTAAAGTATGATATTTGCATTCAAATAAACGAAAATAGTCTTAAATGAAGAGGATCTGAATGCATCCACCATGCGGATATTTGCGAGTAGAGCAAAGTACTTAAATCTTTTACAGATACATGTGTATTAAAAACTGATTTAAGAGTAAATAAAGTGCACCAACAGAAACAATTAAACTCCGTACAGCTAAGAAAGAAAAAATAAAACTAAATACTCAAACATACCCAGATATTAAAATAAATATTCCATCAAAAGAGGCTAAAAGCATAACACAAAAGGCAACAGCGTAAACTAGGCCGACTGATAAAAATAAATACTCAATGACGCTATTTTCTTCCATGAGATGAAGTCAAGCAATTACAAATGATAAAACCAAGCAACCCAGTCCAAAACGAAACTAAAACAAACTGAAAGACAGCACACTAAAACAACAAGTAAATCGTCTATAGCAATTTATTTATGAAATTTGGAAATCTGTTTGTAACTGCTGTCCCACAAAGGTTTATGTACCGTATGATCAAAATTCAGCATACTTTGTAATTTAATAGTTGTAAACAAAATATGATCATGTTGTCATCATTCTGTAGCCTAGTTTAGGTCAAGAAGAGAGGCAATTGGCAGTTTACCTCACTGTCAGATTCAAGGGCCCATCTCTTTAGCCACAGAATCAGCTCCCAAACTCTCTAAATCATCATCTTGGACATCTTCATTTTCATCCTCACAGGGATCAAGCACACTTCTTACTACCTGAGTAATTCACACAAAAATCAGCAAAAGCCTGAACAATGGACTCAGCACTATAAGTCATTTCTGCAATCTTCACTTGCCTGCCTTCAGGCTAAGACGAGATGTTTTGCTGTTCGCATTCCCAACCTCCATTTTCAAAGTTCTTGTTTCCATGAAATATGACTTCTTCTTCAGTGCAGCTCCTAAAGAAAGGAGTTCATAGTCCACTGTGCAAGGTTGAATAAAGTTTGTTACATTTCACTTCCTTCTGTTGAATCGCAGAAGAAATAATAATTACAGAAGAAAAGGTTATGGATCGCTGGCTTGGGAGCACTGGATCGGGAACAAACCGTAGTTGATTCTTCACAAAGCAACATAATTCCTCCAACGGTGTAATAGTACCCTTTAGGCGCATTATACATATTATACAGCATTTAAATGCAACAAAAATTTCTGCCAAAAATTAAGCTTAAGGAGCTATAGTTGAGTCCAAAAAAGCACCATTCAGTTACTTGAATGCATCTTTAACTGTCCTTATATCCCAAGGAAGATGATTAAGGCAAAATTGCAGAATAAAACACACACACACACATAAGAACTAAATCTAATCCATGTGGCTGTCATCTAATATGGACAATGATTTGGGTTTTAATTGGATCATCCACAGCAATGAAAACTACTGAAGCATCAGGAGATTAAAGCAAAATGCAGTTCTTGCTAACCATTCATATGAAATCCGCTGAAATCGATCTGGAAGGAGAGATTCAAAAAACAATTCATTTCTCTAGATTAAGGGGGAAATGCATAGGACAGCTATATCAGCTGGTGCAGAGAATCTTTTATAATTTGGTTTAGCATTGCTTTCAAACACTGGTTTCTGAAATAACACAGTCACTGTTCAGAAATCTAATTAACAATTTGAGGGCATGTATGAGCAAGTCATGAGGATAGAAATACGGAGATAAAGCTTCACTGAAACTGAGTCAGAAGAGCTGATTAACAGTATTCATACCGTCACATCATCCTGAAGTGAAGAGGAATTTCATCAGTATAGTGCGCTGAAACATGAATTCGATACATACAGTTATATATAAATATAGTTCAACAGCTTGTAGGATTTGTATATTTAAAAACATGGATAATAAGCAAATTCTCACTTTCACTAAAGATCAAACTGATTGAACACTCTTCTGGCACATCCTATCCAGGGTTCTCATCAATTGCACCGAAGATCATGGACCATTTCACAAGCAGAAGCTCCTGGATGTTAGCCATTGTGAGCTTATAAAATTACTTAAATTCATAATCCCTATATAATGATCTATGTGAATAATCCATTGGAGACTGACGCGACAGTGACCACTCATCCGGACCGGGAGTAGCTTCCGGCTGGAGTACATGAATATTTCTCTCTTCTTGGTTTCAGATGCGATTGACATTTGTTGAAACCTCTGACCATCTCCGGGAATTGAACTAACTGAAGAAGCTTGTGTGGAAAACATGACAGCTCTATTCATTGGACTTTTCTTACAAACTTGGCACTCTTTGGCTCCGTTAAACTTCTTGCAGATACAGACATTTGCTGACCTTGCAGCATGGATTTAAATCACCCTGCATCTGTGGCGTAACATAAGGACACAAATCTATAGCATGATTAGAATGAGGCTTTTGAAAGTTGTTTAGGTGCCAGTTCGGCTTTTGATTCATCATTACTGTGAGCTCTTCAACTACCAAAACAAGATTGCTGTTGTTTCAAAGACAGTGGGTTCTGATTAGTAGCTGCATATAGCTTTCTCAGTAGCGCTCTTGCTTCACGAGAACTTATATTGAGTGGGTGTTAAGCTGGATCTTATGAGTATTTGCATCTTAGCTTATGCACAGCTTGAAACTCAAATGCACTTACTGTATTTTTTTTTGCTGGCAGAAAGTGGCAGACTGGACCATGCAGAAAGTACTGATCTTATCTAAAACATTCAAGCCAATTAAAAATGAAAAGATCTAAAAGCACTTTCTAAAGTACATAGTGTTTGACATCAAATCAATTATATAGGGAAGAAAATTGAGTCTAGCTAATCATTGTACAAGAACACTTCGTTTCAATTGCAAGCAGCATTTACTTTTCAACCTAATCACTAAGAAACCAATTCAAGTTCATTTGATATCAATTCTAGTTCTTTGCCAGATGAACAACTTGTAAACAAGATTAACATTCAAAATAAGATCAAAATATCTATCCTATTCATTCTTCCATATGGTACTATTTTTAGAATTAACAAGATTGTGTTTGAGCAACCATAATCTCTCAAATTGGGCCTAAAAATGATGTTAAAGATTCGCTCTTAAGATTAATATATATAAATGCATATAAAATTTTTTTATTAAAAGCGAGAGTTTAATACTTACCACTACCACTTCATCGTTTATTAAAATAGTATTAAAATTCTGACTTTCAAAATTTTTAAAAAAAAGCTTGAAGAAGGCATTTAAATCCTAAATAAATCCAATATTAAATAAAAGTATCAACAATTTATAGTTTGTAGTTCTTTGGCCTGAAGAATCTAGTCGCAGCTATATAATGCTTTACAGTTACAACAAGTCTACTACTTAACTATAGAGTCATTTTTAGTTGCACTTAATCTTTATTTTAATATAGAGTCGCTTTTAGTTAGGGACTCAAATCCTATATGCGGCTACTAAAGTCCTTTTGGTTGAAAATCAATCATATCGCAACTATAGAATCACTTTTTGGTTGAGACTCAATCCTAAATGCAACTATAGAATCACTTTTAGTTTTGAGACTCAATCCTAAATACAACTGCAGAATCGCTTTGGTTTAGGGACGCGATCATCACTTAAGCTATAAAGTCACTTTTGGGTTGAGACTCAATCTAAATGCAACTATAGATCATTTTTAGTTGGGACACAATCCTATCACGCTTATAGAGTCGCCTTTAGTTGCAGCTCAATAAATATGGCTAAAAATATCAACTGGATTGCAGAATTTTGGCTAACTTAAGTAATGTCCCTATAAATCACTTTTCTTGTAGTGACACCATTTAAAAGATTTATTATTTGTGTAGACACTTAAGTAGTGTGAGGTATAAAAAAACGATATGATTAAATTTAGTGAAAGATGACTGGTAATTTGGTTTTTCTTCTCTGGGTTGGTTTCACTTCCAAGATTGAGCCACACCAGACATCAGTATGGTCTACACTGGACAATGGTGTTTGTCAGAGTTCCATTTAAGGCTTGATCAAGATTGCTTAAGAATCAGATCTGGGTGGAGAAACTCTATGCAGACTGGGAAGATGGAGTATGAAGGATTACAAAGTGAAATCTCTGGTGCAGGGACGGGCCGGGCCCGACTCTCTAATCCATCAAGATGTCTATATTTTTAGTTTAGCTAGTCATTTAACTGCAAATTTTTTGTCTCTATCCACATTCATTTGCCTACTGCACTCTTCAAAACGTTACAAAAATCTTTTAAGTGTCTTCAAAAACTGTCTGTGAATAATAACATATTTTTGGAAAAAGCGACACTCACATATTTGATGAACATCAGATAGAAAATCAAAAGGCAATCACAAGAGTCCATACACAAAGAACAGAAGGAACAAATACAAAGATAAATCAACGCACCTACAAAAAGCCCTAACCAGTCCACAAAAATTTAACAAATTATCTTACATTCAATGTCAGCATTTCCCAGAATTCAGCAATAAATTGAGATTGTAAAAATAAAAATAAGAATAACAACCCTCAAAATATAAGGCTGAAGAACAATCTGGAAAACACATGCTTTAGTTTGTATTCAGGAGCTGAACATTCGACGTGATAGCATACATTCGATTATGGTAATACTGTAGAAGTGCATATATCAAATCTTTCTTGATGGTGTGTATTATTATTATTATTTTAGTAAGAGATGGAGAACAACTAAAAACGGGCAACGTAGAAAGAAATAACAGAAGAGAGGCACCTCGGGATAGTAACTATCATTCCATGTTCATCCATCTTTGGGACTCTGAATTCCACTAAAAGTTAGGAGGCCTATCTGTGAAATTGAGTACAAAGAGAAGTATCAGTTTTGGGCTCTATAAAATCCACTAATTTTTCTGATTCCATGCACAACTAATTGGATTTAACCCATCACCTTCCATTTCCACAAGGTCTTGGTTTCTTTATCCATTAACGAACATGTATTTATACAGAATATTACCGCGTCCAATCAATTTTTATAATTTGTACACATTAGGGTTTTGAAACTAGTTTCTGTTAACTCAACATGACAATTTAAATAGTGCTTCACTTGGTTGGCCTTCCTATATGCTTAACAGGAAACCATATATGAAGATGATAATAAAATGTCTCTTAAAATTTTGAGGTGCTGCTCTTATACCGCCAGTGATGATGGCTCAATTTCTCTTTAATTTCTGGCTCAGTGAATCTAGGACTCAGAATGTTCTGTCAAAGCATATAGATGTTTATTTCATTTACTGTTCCTACTTTTTAGTTCATTAAATAGTTTTATTGCTTAGTGACGAGAGGACTATTTTAAAGCTCTATTCGCAGTTGACCCAAACGGGCAAGAGCTTAATTTATCATTCATTAAATCCAGAGTTCCTAGCAGTTGAGAATATTAAATTATCTACCTTTTCTACTGACGAGTTTAAACATGATTGTACCCATTTTACCTAGTTTTCTGGATAAAAGTAATGCTAAGCCTATCTCTTCTTTGGCCACCTAAAACCTACAACCTTCTTTCCTTTATCCATTCAAATATTACTTACACCTCTGGATTTTCAGCTGCAATTGGATTTATGAGATGCAAATGGTGTGAACCAAATTCAAGAAAGCAATTTTAGATTTCAATAATATGTTTCTACACTAAACATGTGTGCAGGATCACTAATAAACCATCTTGAACCAGAATTTTTTTGTTTTTGTTTTTGTTTTTTGTTTTTTAAACAAAGTCAAAGGTCAAACACTTGTGGTCAGTACCAAATGTAAAAACTACAGAAACATAACGATCATCATATCAAGCATACAATAACATGATCAATTATAAATGTTAGATATTATGGGTCTTTTCCTTAATTGTCTTCTTGTGTACCAAATTCTATATATATAAGCCAGAAATATGTAATGTAGAGAGATTAGATTCATTATTCGGAGAAATAATAAGATTAGGAATTCTCTATTTTTCTCTCACCCGCTGGTATCGAGCTTTTGCCTGATTCCAAACTTAAGAACATGTCTTTATAAACCCGAAAGATGAAACAAAATTACCGGATAACCCATTGCCATAATATCACATGGTTATTACCTATTTTCTTCAGTGCTGTATCAACACAGTATATCATCCTCCGGTGTAATAAGATGAAGTCCTCATAACCTGTCCATGAACGAGAGTTCCACAGAAGCTGACCAGGAGAGATAATTCTCACTACCAATCAATTTTTACGTGTGATAGTAGGAGATCGAGATAACGAGGCGTAAAATAGGGTTACCCGAGTTGCCATATCGCGAGCTTTGGAGATTGAACCACGTTTGGATTGAAGAGAGCCCTAATAAGAGGGCGAATCACAGCTGTGGAGCTTGAAGATGAAGAAAAAGGGGACCCAAACCGTAGAAATCTGGCCGAAGATGAGCCGAAGCCTTTGTGAAGATGGGCGACGGCGAAAGATGGCAAGGAAACCACGGAAGAGAGGCTGAAGCTGACGGCGGCGGCAAAAAAGGAAAAAGCTCTATACAGGCCAGTATCGGCGTCTATAAATTGGCTTCTGCTATTGATAATATCCGCTAACAAGACATGGATCTATCTAATTATCCCAGCTGGATTGCCTCTCTTAAGGGAGGGTTGCGACATTTGATGCCTCTTACTAGGTAGTTGGGGCTCAAACAAGCGCCCAGGTGACAAGTTCTTTATGGTCACTTCTCTCATTGGCCTCCGTCAGGATCTTGAGACCCTCCGAGATCAGATTCGTGGCAGTCCATCAGTCCCGTCCTTGGATGATGTGTTTGCTCGCCTCCTCAGTATCTCTCACAGACATTTGCCATCGGTAGCGCTTTGGAATTCTTCTGTGTTGGTTTCTCATACTAACCTTCGGGGCCTTAATGGTACCCGGGTGAGACAGTCCTCCACATTGCTCCTATTGCAATAAGCTTGGCCACACCCGTGATCGTTGTTATCCCGGTTGCATGGACTGATCCTCCACGCCATGCTGCGTGGCGGTGCCGATTCTACTTCTCAATGCCGGACTGAGCTCTGCACATCTGAGAGGTGTTCCCCTGCGGCGTGAGTGGTATGGTGCTATCTTCGCTATCCAGTGACCAAGTCGATTCTGTTGCCTCTGTTTTCCCAGGACCGTGCAATGCCTCTTTTTGCCCACTCAGCCATCTCTCTTGGACACTGGATTCACCGACTCTGGTCCTTAGATCATATTTGGTAATAAAGATCTTTTCTCTTTCTCTTCTTTTTACTACCCTATTTCACGTACCTTAGCTAATGGTTCTCAACATGGTAAAGAGAGTGGTAGTTTATCATCTCTCCCTTCACTACCTCACCTCATCCTTTATACTCACGTTGCCACTTTAATCTATTTCTATCAGTCATTCAACAGTACTCTTATTGTTCCATTACATTTTCAGTAAATTCGTGACCTTGCGGAATAGAGTGCGGGGAAGATGATTGCGCTGGACCGTGAGTCCACCAGGGGCCTCTATCCTCACCTGCGTCACATCTCATGATTTGCAGTTTCAACGTGCCCACTCCTCATCCTGGAGTCGTGCAGGCCACCTAGTCTTTCTAAGTTCCCGAGAAGATGTCCTTGTTTTCGCTGTATCGTCACTTGCGTGTGAGTCACTGTCGGCAGGAAACATACTTTCGTGTCTCGTTCGGCGTTTGAATGTCGGCTTGACATCTCCTTTTGATCGCATCCTGGCTGATGTTTGGGGTCCTTGTCGGACTGCGTCTACTTTAGGCTTTCAGTATTTTGTCACTTTCATTGATGACTATTCTCGATGTACTTGGTTATTTTTAATGAAAACTCAAGCTGAGTTATTTTCTATTTTCCAGAAATTTTATATTTGAAATTCTTACCCGGGTTAAAATATTTCTATTCGGTATTGTTCACGTAGTGATAATGCCCGAATATTTTTACGCACCCTTTATTTCATTTATGTCCCAACATAGGATCCTTCATCGATCTTTCTTGTGCTCATACTCCCCTGACAAAATGGGGTAGGCGGGCGTAGAATGCGTCGTCTCTTATTGGGAATGGCTCGTGCTCTCCTTCTCATTATCATGTTCGCTTTTACCGTTTTAAGAGGAGGCCTTTGTCGCCTGACTGTTATTTGATTAATCGTATGTGCCCTCATACGGCCACATGCTCAGATTCCCTCATTCACTTCTTTTCCACGACCAATATCTTTTTCCTTCCTCGCAAATGTTTTAGTTGTACTTTGTTCATATTCTCACTCCGGGACAAGACAAGCTTTCGACCCGAGCCACAATGCATCTTCCTAGGCTGCCCGACTTGAAGGGTTATCGTTGTGTCCCCTCAAACTCATCGATGCTTTATCATAGGCGATGTGTCACGCCCGAGACTCCCCGCTTCTTCTTCTCCTCCTCGAGTCTCTTCCGTTCTTAACGTCTCTTACCCTTCCTATCATCTCTCGCCTAGATTTGGTGATCTATCCCCTTCAGTCTATCATCGCCGGTCCCTGCGGCCGCTTGTTCCTTTCCCTTCACGAGGCCCCTCGCTTGACTCACTTCCTCTCAGCCTTCTTCTCCTACCCCTATCGCTCGTTATCGATGACTTGCCCATCGCCGGAAGCGTAATCGCCTACTAGCAATCCTCATCCCATTTTACAATTTTTGAGTTACCATCGATTATCTTCCACCTACTCTGCATTTGCATTTCTACTATTTCCACCGCTTTCTCTTCCTAAGAACACCAATGAGGCACTTTCCATCCGCCGCGACAGCAATGGTAGATGAAAGTGGTCGCTTCCGGGCATCGCATCGGGCACTCTCGGGATCTTACGCGCTTGGTAAGTTTCGCTATCGCTGCTTGGTCTACACAGTTAAGGTTGGTCCTGATGGTCAGGTTGATCGCCTTAAGGCCCGCTTGGTTGCTAAAGGATATACTCAGGTTTATGGTTCTGATTATGGTGACACCTTCTCCTCGCTACGATTTCTTCCGCTCACCGCTTCTCTCCATGGTTGCTTATGTGTTCCCCGGCCGCTTCGCTTGGATATTAAAAATGCTTTCCTTCATGGGTGATCTACGAGGAAAGCTGATATGGAGCAACCACCGGCCTTTGTCGCTTCGTGAGTCCGGGTTTAGTGTGCAGTTACGCCGCTCTCTATATGGCTCAAGCACCCCCGAGCATGGCTCGCCAGCTTAGTCTCCGTTTGTTCAAGAATTCCGCATGCTTCAGAGGTTGCACTCATTCAGCTTTATCATCATAACCTTCGGGGTATGATCCTGGGTTGTTTATGTGATGACATCGTCATTACAGCAGATCAGATGGTATTCGTAAACTAAAGCAACATCTTTCACCCACTTTAAACCAAAGACTGGGAAACTCAAGTACTTTTTGGGAATTGAGATGGGCTCAATCCAGCTCGGTGTAGTCCTCTCCCAACGAAGTGTATGCTTCTGTGATATCTTGGAAGAAACTAGTATGTTAGATCAGAAACCGCCGATTGACTCCCATGGATCCTCACTGTCAAACTTAGACAGATGTGGGGAGTCTTTCGGAGATCCTGGGAGATATCAACGACTGGTAGGTAAATCAATTATCTTTACCATTACTCCTAGCCTTACATTTCCTTTCCTAAGAAGTGTTGTTAGTCAATCTCTACAAATACCATGTGATAGCCATTGGGATGTCAGAATCCGCATTCTTCGATATATTAAAAGTACAATCAGGTCAAGGTGTGTCAGACGAGAATGGGAGGGTCACACCTGTGTTATCGGGTTACACAGATGCAGATCAATGGGCTCAATTCACGTATAGATCGCTCCACTTCCCGGGCATCGTGTTTCTACCGTGGTAACCCAATATCCGGAAGAGTAAGAAAACAACATGTGCAGCTAGATCTAATAATGTGTTCTAGTATCGAGCTATGGCCCTAGCAACATGTGAACTCATATGGCTGAGACACCTTCTCTAGGAGTTGAGATTTGAAAAGGATGAACAGATGAAGCTCATCTGTGATAACCAAGCTGCTTTGCATATTGCATCCAATCCAGTCTTCCATGAAAGGACCAACATATCAGGTTTGGATCGCCACTATTGGGGAGAGAAGATCGCATCATGATGTATACTACTAGTTTTGTCAATTCAATGATCAACTAGCAGATATTTTTACTAAATCTCTCGTGAGGTCCTAGAATTAACATATTTGTAACAAGCTTCGTGTGCATACTTATTATATATGTCTAAACAGGGGGAGTGTTAGATATTGTACAGTCTTTTCCTTTATTGTCTTACTGTATTGTGAGTCCTATATATATAAGCCCAATATGTAATGTAGAGATTAGATTCATTATTCAGAGGAAATAATAAAATTAGGAATTCTCTATTTTTCTCTCTTCACAATAAACATAAGCCAAATGCCAGAACTTACCTTCATGGACAATAGAGAAAAAAAAAAAGTATATGGGGTAACATGCACCATATACATGCGACTTTCGTGGAGTTCGTAGATATCAATCTAAGAAATAATGGAATCATATGGAAGGAAAATGATACCTGGAATCGCGCTCAAGGTTCAAGATCAAGTAACAAGAGATTAGGGATCCACAGAGTCGAAATCAAGCAAAGAGGAGATTAAAGGAGACTATTATATATATGCTCATGCAGAAAACTCTCCTCGACTATGAACACATCACATCCCAAAAGAGAGTTGCAAGAGAAAAAGAGAGAGAAATTAGTCATTTGGAGATCCACAGCAAAACCATAGCCGTAAATTAGTTATGCATTTAGATGAAGCCCTATGGTTCTTCATCGAATTTAAAACAAATTGAAAATAGAACTAGCAAAGAGCAACAACCATTGTATTTTGAGAGAATCAGAGATAGCGTTGATCTTCAAAGTGATAGAATCATCTTCAGCGGTCTCAAGCAAAGAGCAGATTTTGATATCCAAACAAACGTGACAAACTAGCACTTGTACGACACTTCCTCGATTTTCGATTTAGCTACTTTATTTTGCCTTGAAAAAATAAAAACATTAATTACAAAGAATAAGAGCAAATTTAAAAAGAAGATCTAATGCTAAAAAAATTTCGAATTATCTATCCATCCAAAGATTTCCATTTTAAATAAAATAAATGATTGAGGGCAAAAATGTACTTTCATAGGCATATTTCTTGCCCAAGGTAGAAAATAATGGTCGCTGCCAATCGGAATCAGACTCGATAGAAGAAGTAGAAGCAGGGAGAAAGTTGCAACGGTCTATTGATTTCCCTAGCTAAAAGGTTGGCCAGAAATCCATTTAACCGCATGAATTAGATGGCCTTGTCCATATGTACATTTTTAGTCATGAAATTTTTTGACCCCTGCTAAAAATGCGCTACTATATCCTAATTTTCTTGTAGTGGTACAAATTAAACCAATTTTAAGCTTCTCTTTTATAAAATTTCGGCCCACTTCCACATGCTTAGTTCAATCATATTGCATGAAGGATTTTGTGCAAATTTGATGGCTAATTTGTTGTTGTGATCATAGAGTTCACATTTAATTCCAAGGTCACTCAAAACTATGTTTATCCGAAGACGCTCACTTATAAAGAGTGTCATAGCCTTGAATTCTACTTTCTCCCCTAAACCTAGCTATCAGAAATTACTTCTTACTTTTTATAGGTCATTACGTTTAAGTTAGGGCTATAACATGTTATATGAATTTTTTATGAACCCCGGCTATTTTTGCTTTTTGACCTATGATGTACATAATCCATCCAACTTTGAGAGTTTGCTATAGTGCACTAAAAATTAGGGCTATACCAATAGAGGTTTGGCTGGGTTGGTAAATAAAATGAACTGTATTTTAGGGATCAACTAAAAAATGAGAGTGATATGGAGACGGGTAAAATAGAATAACCCTTCATGTACCTACCCACCCACTAAGATGCCAAAAAATGAAGAAAAAGAAGGAACTAAAACTTTAAGGTGCACATCCATCTTAATTTGCACAAAATGAAAAACTTAATTTTAAGATTCAAAAACTAAGTTACACATCCTTCTTACTGCATAAAGAATATGGAAAATTCTTTTTTAATTTTGGGATGCTAAAACTCTAAGTTTCACATCCATCTTGCTCCAGAATATGGAAATTTCCTCTTTTTTTTAATTCCAATTTCTAAGGTAGGAATTGTAATATTGATGTTTATTATTAGACTTCTCATCTGTACAAAAGGAACTAAGTATATTCTACCTAGCTATTTCAATATTGGCTATGATGTTGCCCTAGATATTCTATTTTATTGTATATTTATATCATTTATATATTTTCTAGCTTCTCCATGTATGTTCTTCTCTAACATTTTAAATCAAATTTATGGTGTAGTTGATGAGTGCTAAAATTATGTATTTGTACATACATATTTTGAGCCATTTTTTAGTGCTTATCACAATAAAATCCTAATTTAGTCAATTTTAGGATCCTAAGCATGAAACAAATGTTTATTTGGAGTTTATGTGATTTTCCAGGCAATTAGGTGCATTCAACAAAGTTTTGGTAAGCTACAGGTATTCCAAGGTCAATAGCATACATGTAACAGGTCCGGAGATGATCAAGAAGTGATTTGGAAGCTTGAGGAGGATTCCAGAGAGTTTCGCAACCATTTTACAGTCACTATAGTGACTACAAAAATATCGCAACACGGTTAAACACATGATGTCCAAATTCACAGTGACTACAAGGTCACTACGAAATTATTGCAATCAAATTGGGCATCCTCTATAAGAATTCGCAATGACTACAAGATCACTATGAAATTATCACAATGTAGTCATGTACTCCTTGGCCATTTTCGCAGTCACGTAAGGGTAACTGTGAAAATTTTGTAATCACTCTTAGTGATTACAAGAATCATGAGAAGAGCTTAGAATGGAAAGAAATCTTAGCAGATTGGTGGGGAGATGCCTTGGAGGATTAGGAATGGAAAGTCACGATCATGAAACATGAGGACTCTGGATTGCCTCATATACATTTTATAAAAGGAAGAGAAGTAGAAGAAAAGAAAGGGAGATTGGAGGCAATTTTTGGGAGAAGATCACCAAGGACTTGAAGGGGACTTGAAGGGCGGGGATGAAGTTCAGCCTAATTCCAGACTTCTTCTTCTTCTTCTTCTTCTTCTTCTTCTTCTATGTTTGGTTTTGGATATTGTTATGTAATTAATTTATTTATGTTCTAGTTTTATTTATCGAGGGCTACAATATAGCTGGGTTCTAAACAATGTTCTAGGGTTTTGAATTCAATCTTTCAGCTCGAATTCTTTCAATATAATGAGTATTCTATTTTGTTCTTAATGCTTGTGAACAATTGGCCATTGTTTGCATGATTTAACATTCGAATTAAGATAGAAAGGAGATAGGAGAATGGAATCGGAAATAGAATATCGAGGGATGTTCATTGGATCTCTATATCCATGACTTCCATGTGGTCTCTAGATTAACCAAATTTAATGATCTCTATAAACTTTGGGGTTTGAGGAAGAGATGGGATGACCTAGTTTTGAGAGAGATTAGCACTATAAGAGGCTTAATCAACCTTCATTATATGAATTTGTTGCTTTAGGATTAATTCATGCCCTAGTCATTGGGATTAACCTAGGTGAAATCAGAAACCTTAGATTCCTCTCATAAATTGATAAATTTCAATAATTAGGTTAAAAACTTCAAATCACTCTCCTTTGCCATCCAAAAAGTTCTACGACTAGATTAGATTAGTACTTGATATATGTAATCCCTTTGGGTTCGACAATCCAAACTTTCCAAGTCCACCTTATTACTTGAATGATCTATATACTTGCAGTGAGTATTTCCACGTAGAAAAGCGAGAAACAAGTTTTTAGCACCGTTGCCAGATATTATGACTTATATTGATATTAATTGAAATAGTTTTCTTTTGATTTGGATATAATTTAGTTTTAGTTTTTTAGTTATTGACTTTTCATTAGTTTTCTTTTATTTTTTATTCTAATTTTTAGTTGGTTGTTTTCTTCTTTGTAGGTTCTTTTTTGTCGTTTATGCAAAGACAACTAGGGCGAGAGCTATTCCCCTACAATCCTGAACCCGAACATTTGATTTGGAGAGCTAGACAAGGTCAAAGAATCTAGGCTGCTGCAAATAATCCAGAAGAGGTCGAGAATGTCATGCAGCATGTCGACATCCTTCCTTAGGTCGACAACCATCTGTAGGTTGAATACCCCCTCCTGGCATTAAGAGACTATGCATTGCCTCCCATGGGAATCAAGTCGGCAATTAGAAGGCAAGAAATTATGGCGAACAACTTTGAATTGAAATCAATCACTCTACAGCTAGTGTAGAATAATTAGTTCACTGGACATCCGAGCGATGACCCGAATGCACACGTCTCTATATTCTTGGAGGTGTGTGATATCGTGAAGTATAATGGAGTCACTAATAAGGCTATCCGACTTCGCCTATTCTCATTCTCACTTTAGGATAAAGAAAATAAGTGAATGAATCAAGAACTGTCGAACTCCATCACTACATGCAATGACTTAGGGGCGGCGCTTTGTTTTTTTTACTTAACGCCAATATAACTTTTCGGAAATTTTAATTGCAATAGCACTTAACAAAGACAAGATGTTTTGTTTTTTTTTTTAACATTGCAAGAATACTGCACGATTAAATCTTAATAAATTATTTCCTTGCTCCCCTGCCTCGCCTCGCCTCTTAATGCCACATGTTTAATTTAATTTTAATCGGGTTTTTAACGAGTTTGAGTTTATTTTTTCAAATCCGACACGGGTTCAGGTATTGTTACTTTATGTAAAACCTGAGAAAATTAGAAATTTTAAAAAATAGTAAAATGTTAATAAAAATAATAAATCGTCATAAAGTGTTTGCAAATATAAAATTCTCTAGATCTCGTGATGACGAAACGGATCACACATAATTGGCTCTATAAATCCAGCACCTAGAAAATTTCGTCGAATTCTAAGACAAACGGAAATTTTTTCGATTTTCTGAGCGATAAGTTGTTAGTGATTTAGAGACAAGATTTTTACGAAAATCTCGAAGTCGAAATGGCTCAGCTAAGTTAATTTAAAAATAAAGTGAACTTAAAGAAATAAATTGTTTCGTATAAACGAACCCGAATGAATATGAACCATATATATAAAATAATAATAATGGGTCCCGCCTCGATTATATTTAAAAATAATTTTTATTATTTTATTTTTTATACTTTAATATAAATAATTATTATTATTATAATGTTTTTTAACAACACATATAAAAATTCATAATATTTTTATTTTTATGAAAAATATTAATTTTAATATAATAAAAATAAAAAAGCAAATATAAAAAAAATAATTAAAAATAAAAACAAAAATAAAATGTAAACGGGTGAGTTTGGGAATTTTCCCATCGCCGCCCCGCTCTGTTTAATTTTTTAAATGAGACAAGTTTGGGAATTAAAAAAAATAAACGAGGCCGGCCTGATGGATCGCCTGGCCAAAACCTCTCCCGATGTCATCCCTAGTAGTGTATATTGCTAGTTATTCTTTTTGTTGGGTAATGATTGAGTTTTTCTTATTTTTGTGGAAAATGACTTTTTCTGAATAGAAAAAGCCAAATATTTTCACTTTTTCTATTCAGAACTTTTTAAAAAAATTTCAACAATAAGTCGTGAAAATTTTAAAAACAAATTTTAATGCCGAAGCTATTCTACCTTCAGCATTAAGTCAAAAAACAAACGCCACCTTAGTCTAAAAGTTCCCAAGTTCTTCCCATTAGACAAGACTGCACAGCTGCATGTAGAGCTCTACAGTTTTGCATAGTATGCGGGTGAGTTAATGCATGAAGTTCAGGAGAGATACAAGGAGAAGCCGAGGAAGTGCCTCCATCATGGAATGCCAAAGTGGATGAAGATTCATGGCTTCTACAAAGGATTGACTAGCATTTATTGGACATGGCTCGACGCATCAGCCGAAGGAGCCATAATGAAGAAGAACGAGAATGAGGCATATCAGTTACTGGATGACATGGCCACTAATAACTACTTGTGGTGGAGTCAGAGATTGCCTCCAACAAAGAAGATTGTCGGGGTCTATGAGGTTGATGTTATCACCAAGTTGCTTGCCTAGTGACCCTATTGACACAGCAGATGTAGATGGATCAAAGGGGAGTCAACGCAGTGCAAGCACACCCTCCACTTACTTGTGACTTTTGTAGTAGTCCACACCACAATTTAGAGTACCAAGTTGGCAAACCGTTTTCACCGGCTACTATCAACCAAGCACAGTTTGTGGGGAACTTCATCTGACAACAAAATAACCCATATGCACCTCACTATAAAATGGGATGGAGGAACCACCTTAACTTCTCGTGAAAGAATAATCCGCCCGCACCTCCACCAAAGCAAAGCAAGCCTCCACTAGAAAAGAATAGTGGTTTTGAAGAGGCTATGACTCAACTATTTAAGTCTTATGCTCATCTCTCCGACTCACATGCTCAATTCATGACCGATACCAGAATTAACTTCTAGAACTAAGCAGCACAAATCAAGAGTCTAGAGACTCAGGTTATCCAGATTGCTTCACTACTCTTAGAGAGGCAGCTCGATAGCTTACCTAGTACTTTTGAAATCAATCCAAGAAGGGAAGGTAAAGAGCAGTGTAATGCCATAGTTCTGAGGAGTGGTAGAGAGATTGAGGAGCTAAAAAGAGGTGCCACAGTCATAGTAGAGAAGGAGAAGTTGGAAGGGTCACACAAGTCAGAGCAGAAGGCTAAGGAGGCCATACCACCTACACGGAAGTCTATCCCAACAGTTCCATTCCCATAGAGGTTGAAAGGGAACAAGGTTAATTAGCAACTTGCAAAGTTTCTTGACATCTTCAAGATGCTTCACATCAACATCCCTTTTGCCAATGCATAGGAACAAATGCCAAGCTATGTTAAGTTTATGAAGAATATATTGGCAATTAAGAAGAAGCTAGGGGAGTTCGAGACTATTGCACTCATCGAGGAGTGTAGTGGCATCCTTAAAAAGAAGCTTCCTCCAAGGCTCAAGGATTTGGGAAGCTTCAACATCCCATGTTCTAATGGAATTGATTCGCCACAAGAGGTCGAGCTAAAATCAAATAAATTTATATACACCTGTTCCTACTTCATCGTCGTAGTCAAGCTAATGCAAGATAGTGGTTCAGTGGCCGAACACTTGTGATGGGTTTTCATCCTAAAATGGCTTGCATCAGCGCATGAAGGTAAGGCTTTCTATTCTTGACTTGGAATTGTGTTTCAAAAAACAAGGGGAATGGTTTAGAAACCGAGAATTGTAAAACCGTAAAGTAAAAGGTGAAAAGTTAACTTTGAAGATTTAGGTCACTAACTTGGGCGTTGGGGTGGCAAAACAAGTGTCCTCTCGTTTATCCTCGCTGCTATGACATGCAACCTATAGTCCGGGTATAACCGGATCTATATTTGAACTAGCAAACCTCACTCCATGAAGCAACCTCTATTTGAGTCACAGTAGCATGCAAGCTATGGCCCCTTTACTCGTTTGAACCCAATATTCAATATCATTCAGGCTCAAAGACTATCTAAAGAACAACAAGACATCTATCACTAATTATGCACCGTATTCTAAAGTGCTATGAGAGATAATAAATCAATAACATTAAATGTGCTATGCAACCCTAATTGAGAAACCCAACATATAAATATCATTTTAAAGGCTCGTAAAGCACCATCTAAAGAATCACGCATTCTCTCACCGAATATGCATCAATCCTAAAGATGAGAGTATTGCCACATTAATGACATTCAAATGTTATGCAACCATGTTTTGAGAATATATGGGCCATAAATACACTACCTGTAGCTTTTAGTACAAGAGGACAACATGCATAGTTCCCACCACCAAGCTAGCTTCCTTCCTTCAAAGAAATGAGGTTTAGCCAAGCATCTCTCGAGCTGTCATCCTCAAGACGGCTCGCGTGCTCGAGAAAGTAAGAGAGTTATGAGAAGAGAGAAAAGCAAAACCTAAATAAAAAATAATTAGACTTTATTTACAAATGAAAACTTACAAAATATCTTCTCCTCCTCCAAATTGTTCCAAAAATTGTTACTTAGGTTACAAAACAATAGGCTTATATAGGCCACCTCAAGGCAGGAAAATACCAAAAACTCAGTGAAATTGGCTGCTTATAGGACAATTAAGTAATACACCAAGTTTGAGGCTAGCTATACACTACAAAGCATGACGAGGCATCAATTTGGTCGAAGAATTCGGGCTAATTAGCGAATCAATGTGTCTAGCTTAAAACAAGAAATTTCATATGGTAAGTACTGGCGCATTAGCTAAATTTCGCTAAGCTAGCGAAATTTTCAGAGAAGTTTAATCAATTATTTTCGCTAAGGAACAGTGGCTAGCGAATTTTGAGTGGTCTAGCGAATTTGGCATTAGCTTAGGTTACGTAATTACATAGTTGCGAAATTCAAGTAATCTAGCTTAAAATTCTCAAGCTTAGCGAAAAATTCCTATCGCTGATCTTCATCTTTTCCTTACCCCGCTTCAACTCAGAGATCGAATTTTCTTCACTTTCATTTTCTTTGTTTTCTCACACTTGGTCGGTTGGATGGTCGAGACTTGAATTCCAAACTTCTGATTCATCCCTTTGTATTGAAATTGAACTCCAAAAGTGTGCAAAGCCTACAAAACAACTAAAAATACCCTAAATGGCATAAGTGTTACTAAGAAGACCATGAACACTTAATCAGAGAATGATATGATTAATGCGCAAAAGCACTCAAAACCTATCTAATAGGGTTCAAAATTGCACTTTGGGCATTAATCACACTTCAACCGAAATCTACAGTTAGTCCCTTGAAGAATGCAAAATAAAGAAAAAAGGAGATGCATGTGGTGATTTGCAAAAGGTTATGATTCAAAAGGGTTTATATACATATAAACATTACCTTTAAACTCAAAAATTGAAATCAAATTTGAAATCGAAATGAAAGAATCAAATGATGATAAAGAAACCATTTCGTGTCAAAATTCCTGGTTCCCGGCTTGATTCTCACTTGAATTTCCACCTAAGTCTAATGGTTCTTTTTGTAACCAGATTAAGCCAATAAATTGCAAAATTTGCTCTCTCCCCCCAACCTAGCACTGACATGGCCTTAAGCTGTTGAACAACCTAGATAGGGTTAGTTACACTCTTCTTTCTTTATTCATCTACATCGTAGGGTGCAATGCTTAAAATCCGACTTCACCAAAGTCCGTGTAATGGGGGTCCACCGATGACTCCCAACCACTATGTTTAGCATCACGCAAAGATCACTGACCACTAATCCTAAAGGCTTCACTCCTGACCCGAATGACTTCAAAATTAAGCACCCACAAGTCATTAAACTTCACCTATCCACCCATGTAACGAACACTAAATCGATGACTCCCAACCAATTAAGGCTTCAGGCATCGGGCCTCAAAGGCTTTCGCCATATACCCCTCGGACCGTGCTCGGGTTTCAAGACAAAGCTTCATGACTTTATTTTTCTTTTTCTTCTTTCTTTTCTTTTTTCTTTGCTTTTTCTTTCTTTTTCTTTGGAAGACAACATTGGTCTCAAGTATGGGTAACACAAACTCATCCTAGGCTGCCAACATGCTTAAGGCCTATTATGCAAAGTGAAAGGAGGCGACAAATTCACAAATTCTATTGAAATAACTGGAGTGCAAGGTGTGAATTAGCATAAAGGGGGAAATTTCGTTGAGCACTGAACCTAAGTGACCAAAATTGTTTCAAGTATGGAATTTTGGCTTCTAACATAGAGGTGACAAATAGTGATCTTAATTTTCCAACATGAAGCAATTCAATTCTAATCAGAAAATTCAATTGTTCAATTGGTAGAAAAACATTTTACACCTAGTAAAGAAAACATGATATGTACAAAAGTCAGAAGATAAACCGAATAGTTTTTGATATGTGCCTAAAATGGCTAGTACATGAATACAAAAGCTAACACAAAAGTATCACTGCCTACCATGGCCACACATAAATCCGGAACCAGCGGTGCGCTGATGCCGGGTAACCAAACAAAAATCATAAAGTAAACCTAACCACCACCGCCAGTGGTGCGGTGGTGGTCCGAATCGCCAGTCACGCCGCAGCCGAACATCCAATGAAGTCGCAAGATCGCGGGCGGGCCCTCTCGCCGACCAGAATACAGCCACCCGACGGGCCATAATCCGAGTCGCCATAGAATGCGGCACCGGGCCAACCTCCGATCCTGGCAATGCAGCCGCGGTGAGCAGACGGCATCCATCACACCGCCTATCTCTCTCGAAATAGCCAGTACGGATGTACTCCGTGAAACGACGTACACTGTGAAGGCCCGGAGTATCTCGCCGCACCGCTGATGTAGTAATGTGGAGGAGATGGAGGTGAACGATTCGACATGGGAGTCCCTCCGTGACCTCTGGGCTGGGGCGTGTATATCATCTACGTGGTGGTCCGCAGCCTCCCTAATCCTAATCTCCTGGCCCCGTGGTCGTATATGGAATGAGAGACGGCATACCATAACCCGGTCTACCGACACTACATGTAGGCATCTAGCCTCATCTTTAACCCGGTCTCCGGGGGAACTTGCATTCGCCGAGAACATAGCAGGAGTCTCTGCATCGCAGAAGTGGGATGGGCCCCGCCGTGCCAGTCCTTCCACGGACCTTCTCCTCAAACCGCAACAAAGAGGTCACTAGCCTGGGCCAATAACCAAAATCCCTGAGATCCTAAGAAGAGCTCCAAGGGCGCCCCCTCCTCCCGCACATAATGTCAGCAGAGGGAACAAGTCGGGCACGAAGATGGTCGACGAGCAAGATCCAGGCTGGAGTCACCTGTGAAACATCGGGAATCCAAAGAAGCAGGTTCGCCGCTGCTCTGACCATCTCCCCATGAGGCGGTGGGCCCAAGCTCAGAACCCTCCTCGAAGGCGCGCGGTATGCAATCCCAATGTCATTAATATCACCGGTCCGAGCACACCGGGAGCTGGCCATCTATACCGAATCAATTTAGCTGACCGTCCACTGATGCCTTCGAACGGTGAACCCGGGCAGCACCACCTGCACAAACCGGCCGCGAGTCATGAAGGGTAGGAGGAATACTCCTCGATCAATCTCAAAGACTCCCAGATCCGGGTCACCGCCGCTGAACGTCATAACAGACTCCCGATGAAACCGCGGCTGAGTCGCATTCTCTGAATGGGTTCCCACGAATAAACGGGCCTCCGAATCCTCGGCGGCGTGGCTAACCGGTGCGGATAAGCGCCCCGCAGCCGGGCAACCGAGATGGTGGGGGCCTCGTGGAAGATGACTTCCGCCTGGGCCCATAAAAGGGCCTCTCGAGGGCCTCGCCTCCTAATCCCCTCCGTGGTACAGCGATGGGCCCGGTCCCATCCAGTCCGATAACGCCTAATCCTCAGGCCCTGGGATACTCGCCTCTGACCGGTGATGGTGGCCAGGAGCCGGGACGGAGCCGGGCCACTCTCCGCGTGTCAATCTCACCCGAGGTCAAGACGGGGACCCACCCCGAAAGTACGAACCATACTCAAATATGACTAAACCCTAAGAAAGCTCGACTCACGTAAAAATATAACCGCTGTAATCGGTAGCGATCAAACTGGGAGTTTCGGGAGGCTAACAACCACCCCTGGCAAACAAACTGAACCAGGCTCACCGACCGAATAGCCGGCCTCTGAATCGCAACTCGTGGGGCTCGATAAATGATCGACGTCGCGTGGCACCTACATCGACCGAGGCTGAACCGCAACCGATGGCTCAGCCGTGGAGGCTCAACAAGGCCCTGGCCGAGGTACAGCTGGGCTGGGGCTCAAACTCGAATCAAAAGTGTGCACTCTAGTCACGCAAGAATGAAAGCCGAGCACTACGACGACGCATGGGCAAGAACACTTGCTGCAGATCAGGACTCTGTGGCTTCGCCGGGGAGCTCAGGGACACCTACCGGGAGGGGGAGAATGTGAAGCGGCACTTAAACCAACCTCCTCGTTTATAAGCTTGTAACGGCACCATATTGCCCCGCCAATTCTCGCTATTTAGCGAATTTGGCTCACACCTAGTACACCACCTGCAATTCGAATTTTTCGTGATTAAATGAAAATACCAATATATTACTAAAAGTAAAAATTAAAATTAAAATTAGGGAAATAAATTATATCTAATAATTTAATATAAGATAATATAAAATACTTAACAACTCGGCTAAAATGAAAGTCGCTAAATTAAGAAACATACTAAAAAATAGCTAAAAACGGAAATCGACTAAATTAAAATAAAAACAAAATTGTTGAACTTAATTTGGTTTTCGAGAACACCAAACCGCCTAATATACCAAAATTACTCAAGGAGGGTCAAGGAGGATGATCTCCTTAACCCCCCGTAACGTCACTAATTCCATGGTTTTCGGTGCCCAATCATGATGTGGTCCTGTCGATGGCTTTGAATTGATCAATTGGCTTGGTAATGCGTTGTCAAGACCAATATATCTTCATCTCCATGGGTAATTACTCCTTGCATTTCGACACCGTGGTTTCTCGGCGATGATCATCAATTGAAACAACTTCATCGTAAATTTGATTTTCAATTTCTAAGAACTCATGTTTGTCGCTCAAATGAAAGATGTTCAACTCATGGTCATGTTACCAAAAGTTAATTACGACTCATTCCTAAGAATTTATTATTGCATTGGCAAGTACGTGAAATGGTCTTCCTAAGATGATTGGTACATGATCGGGTTCAATAGCAATTGGTTTGTCATACCACAAAATCTACCGGGTGCAGACCTGGCTCATCTTCACTAAGACATTCCTCAACTATCCCCTGTGGATTTCTCACCGATCTATCGGCCAATGAGAGTGTGATGTTGGTAGGTTTCAGTCTTCACCTAGACCTAATCGCTTGTATACCGAATACAAGATTAGGTTCATGGATCGGCTCCTAAATCAAGTGTTGACTTTTTCTATGCAATTCCCACCAATATCAGATCGAAATTGTGGGAGATCCGTGGATCTTGTATTTGATGTGGTATTTGCTTTGGATTGGTGGCACCATATGTTCAAAGGAGAAATGCTTTCTTCTCAATGCCTAATCCCTTCTTGATTGTGCAAAGATCTTTCAAAATTTTGTATAAGGTGGGACTTGTTTGATTAGGGTCCAAAGTAAAGGTCATGTTAACCTACTCGCTTTTAAGACCCTGTGCCTGCTCGTTGGAGATGCCTTCTTCTTTCCTAAGTGCTTGTGGAAATGGAGAGATATGCATTTGATTGAATCCTCCTTAGAGAATATGCTCAGACTGCAATTCTTCTCCTTGATCGATTCTTCAATGTACTTTGCATAAAGTTGATCAACCTCTTTTCCACTCCTCAGGGTGATTATGGCCTTAACCTCATCCATTCCTGAATTGTTGGATAATCCTACCTCATGAATTCCTTTAGGGTTTGGAACTGTTTGTGATGGAAACTTCCCTCTCTCTTGTACCTCTAACAACTTGTTAATTTTGGGAGGATTGAACACTGAGGCTGTCAATTCTACATTTGCTGTCCCATTCTATTAATATTTGATATATTATCTTGCGCGCTTGCACATTGATTCCTTTTGTTCCTCAACAAAGTTGTCACCACCTTACTCAAATTCAAAATGGTTTGCTCCACAGGGAGATAAGGATGGTGGTTGTAGTGGCTGCGTAGGGGGGAACCAACCGAGGCTTGGCACTGGGGTACATAGGCAAGGGGGCTGGTCTCCATGAGAGGTTAGGTGACTCCCTCCAATTGGAATTGGTAAGTATCGTGGCTATGAAGGGCTTGATCAGTTGTGGGCTTGAATTGTCCTGTACGTTGCTTGCACATTCTGACATCAAATCCTTCACTGTAGGGGCCATAGCACATGGTTCTACTGGATGCACAGGGGATTGAAACAGCAAGGATTGGACTGAAAGCAGATTTTCAAATACCGCATGCACCTCTGAGCCGCTTTGCCTTCAAGCTCCTCTCTACTTTCCTGGGCCTAGGTTGAAATCCTAGCTCTCATCTCTATTTCTTCAGGCAGTGCATACATCCCACCCCTTTGATTGACTGGTGGTCTCATCTTATCCAATTTCTATGTGTTAGGTCTATCCCAACCCTTAGAAGTTTCAAAAGAATGTAATTTAAAAAATTCATGGCTTCATCGATGTCGCTTAAAAGTCTCCTCCACACATGGTTTCCAAGAGCCGCCTCATGGCGTGAGACATACCAATTACGTATGGTTCACCAACATCCAAGTGTCAAACCCATGATGTGGACATGCACCCCGATGGTTTCGATAAATCTTTCCCAACACTGTAAAATCTCTCACCATCCGAAATGCAAAGGTGTAAATTTGTCTTTCAAATTATTGGTCTTATTATCCGAAGAACTTTAGAATTCCTCGCCGCAGCCACCAATTTCTAATGGTTCTAGGCCTCAATGGAACTGAGCCATATCTTGGCCTTGTCCTTAGGAGTCAATGGAAATGCTTTTAGCTCAGCAAATCCATGTCCATCATACCTTCTCAAGGTAGTGTAAACCTCCTTAAAATCCCAATATGAGTGTATGGATTTCATTTTCATACCAAGGATATGTGGGGAGTAGAGGTACTAAATATGGCTCACCGCTACATCTTCAAAGTAGGAGGAATGATGTACAGACGGGCACTAACTCTGTGGAGGGGCGGATGTGATCCCCATGGTTCTATGTGCATTTGGATCTACGGGCTCCCTCGGTTGGCCTCATGGTTCCTCGTGCATGGGATCCGCTGGTATCACTTATACACTAACCTTACTACTGGTCAAGTAGTGTACCTATCCTATGCACTCCACTGACGTGTCTCTCTATCCCACTGCTGTGATAAACACTGCTATAATTTAGAGACAACAAAGAGCAACAAATAACTCAGAAAGATTAAAATTGAATTAATAAAATTAAAACTAATCGAATGAAAACTAAAACAAGACAAGCATCGCTTGCGTTTAAACCTCGGCAAGCATCGTGAATCGGCTTCGCAAAAAGAGGTAAAGTTACCTTTCACTCTGTGATGTCAGATCACAAGTACACTTCAACTTCACTATTAGTAGCTCGGGCACCACCCTAACGCGCCATTCTCGATTTCGTGCCACAAGAGCTGAGCCAAAAATCAACAAAATTTATATACACCCTGTTCTACTACACGTCGTAGTCAAGCTACTCGCAGCATAGTGGTCTAGGGTCAACACCTGGGATGGCCATCCTAAAATCGCTTGCATCAGCGCATGAAGGCAAGGCTTTCATTCGGGACTTGAATTGTAGTTTCAAAACAGCTGGAATGGTTTAGAAACCGAGAATTGTAAAACTGAAAGTAAAAGGTGAAAAAGTTAACTTTGAAGATTTAGGTCACTAACTCGCGTTAGGCAAACAAGGTCCTCGGTTTTATCCTCGCTATGACATGCAACCTATAGTCCATGGCATAACCTGATCTATATTTAACTAGCAAACCTCACCCATGAAGCAACTCCTATTCGAGTCAATACAGTAAAGATGCGCTTATGGCCCCTTAACGTTTGAAACCCTCAACATTCAATATCATCTCGTGAGGCTCAGAAAGACCATCTAAAGAACAACAGTACATCTATCACTAATTATGCACTGTATTCTAAAGCATGGAGAGTATTGGCCAAATCAATAACATTAAATGCTATGCAACCTTAATTTGAGAAACCCAACATATAAATATCATTTTAAAGGCTCGTAAAGACCATCTAAAGAATCACAGTAGCTCTCTCACTGAATATGCACTGGATCCTAAAGCATGGAGAGTATTGGGGCTACATTAATGACATTCAATGTGTTATGCAACCATGTTTGAGAATATAAGGCCATAAATGTTATCTGCCTGTAGCTTTTATACAAGAGATTACAACATGCATATGCCCACCACTCAAGCTAGCTTCCTTCCCTCTTCAAAGAAAGGAGGCTTAGCCAAGCATCTCTTGAGTTGTCATCCTCAAGACGTAGTGTTTGGCAAACTGAAAAAGTAAGAGAAAGAGTGAGAGAGAAGAGAGGAAAGCAAACCTAAATAAAAATACGAGACTTTATTTACAAATGAAAACTTACAAAATATCTTCTCCTCCTCCAAATTGTTCCAAAATTGTTACTTAGGTTACAAACAAGAGGGGCTTATATAGGCCAATTCTGAAGGCATGAAAACACCAAAAAACCTATGAAATTGGCTAAGTTATAGACAATTAAGTAATACACCAAGTTCGAGGCGCTGGCACACTACAAAGCATGACGAGGCATCAATTTTCGTTTAGGTCAAGAATTTCCACATCAAATTTTCAGAGAAGCGAATCAATTATTTTTCAAGTATGAACAAAGTAGCGAAATTTGAGTGGTCTAGCTAAATTTGGCATTAAGTAGCAGAATTCACTAAGGTTGCGAAATTCGCAATCTTAGCGAAAAATTCTCTGCTTAGCGAAAATTCCCATCGCTGATCCTTCATCAAGCTTATCCCGCTTCAATCGCATCGAATTTTCTTCACTTTGCCTTTGTTTTCTCATTGATTCTTGGGCTGGTTGGATGGTCGGTGACTTGAATTCCAACTTCATGATTCATCCTTCGTATTGAAATTGAACCCAAAAGTGTGCAAAAGCCTACAAAACAACCAAAAATAATTTAAATGGCATGGCAGCTACTAAGAAGACTAGAACACTTCAATTGGTATAAATGACATGATTAATGCGCAAAAAGCACTCAAAACCTATCTAATATAGGGTTCAAAATTGCACTTTTTGGGCATTAATCAGGAATTCTTCATTTGGGAAGGCACTATGTGACCTAAGGCCAAGCATCAACTTAATGCCCCTCTCTATTTCAAAAAGCTCGTCTAGGCGAGGCAAGGCCTACTACGGTGACTCTTCAGTTGGCAGATAGATTGCTCAAGCACATAAGAGACATCATTGAGAATGTCTTGGTTAAAGTGGACAAATTTATTTTTCCAGCAGATTTCATTTTCCTAGACATGGAGAAGGACAAAGAAATTCTCATTATACTTGGTAAACCTTTTTTTTTTTGCCACGGGGAGAGCTCTGATAGATGTTCAAAAGGGAGAGCTCAAGTTAAGAGTACAAGAGGAGGAGGTGACCTTCTCAGAATCGCCCCTAAAAATAACCTAGCGCTATAACATGTTTAGTATAAATAAGTTAAATTTGTATTTTTCCGTAAGTTATATTGTTAAAGAAAAAATGATAAAACCCTAAAATTATGTTAGTCTAATGTTAAATTGGTCAACTGTCAAAATGAGGACTCAACGGTCATAAATGAAAAGTGTATGTGCCAAAATGGAAGAAGGGTAATAAATTGAATAGCAAATGAAAGAGAAAAGAAGGATTAAAATGCAAAAATGAGAAATGGGAAAATTATGTGCTAGCCAAACAAGGCCTAGTGAAGGTTTGAGTTAAGACAAAAAATTGGTCTTTTAATAGCATTTCTCATTTGCGCATATCTTCACATTAAGAACTAGGGCACGGTTGGAGAGAGTGAGAAAGGAGACTAAGTTGGCTTTGTGCTTCCAAGGACTCGAAATAAACAAAGAAGAAGGAAGTGAAAAGAAAGAGATTGAAGCAGCATGAAACTAACCCTAACCTTTACTGTGTTCTTGCTGATGAAAACCCCAAATCAGAATAGAAGTGTTTTAAATGGTTGTAGATCAATTTTGGGTTAAGTTTCAATGTGATTTTGGGCTAGGATTGGTTTCGATGAATTTTTATATAAAGAAAATGTTGGGGTTTTAGGGGAGATGCTGTCAAAATTTTTCAAAACTCATGTTTTTGTTTTTGTCATAACTTAGCCATAACTTATCCAAATTGAGTGATTCAAATTTTTTGCTAAACTAGACTTCTAGGTGAACAAATATCCTTGAAATAAGTGTATTCAAATTTAACTCTATTAGACCTTAAACTCACAAAGTGAGGCTCTATTTTCTGGCAAATTCCTTGCCTCGCTTTTGGTACAATTTTGGTGTTTTGGAACAATTTTGGTATTTATGCCATAAGTTGAGTTTCACTCATCCAAATTGAGTGATTTAAATTTTTGAGTAAACTATACTTCTAGGATAACAAATATCCTTGAAATAAGTGTATTCAAATTTGGACCTCATTGGACCCAAAAATTCAAAGGAGGCTCGTTGGGCAAATTTAGTTCGCTTTGATACGCTTTTTGGGAAATGTGTTTGGTATTTAAGTCATAAGTCGTAGTTTCACTCATTCAAATTATAATTCAATTTTATGGGTAAATCTGGGGATTTCAGAGGAACAAATATCCTTAAATAAGTGTATTCAAATTTAGACCTATCGACTCAGAAATTGCTTAAAGGCTTTCTATTTTCGGGTACCGTTATGTTTTTGAAAATAGAGTAATCCCTATTGTTTTGAACATAATTGAAGTTTCAATGCGCTCCAAATTGATGATTCCAATTTCTAATAAAATATACTTAGGGTAAAGAATTAATTTGAAGGAAGTTGGGTAAATGTGACTCATTTGTTCCTTAAAATTTTACTAAGAAAGTTTGGTAGAAAACAACCCTAACTAGAAACCTAAATAAGCCAACTAATATTGCCCTCAAATTGTGATGATTAGGTTGTGACGAGGAAGCCCGACTCAAGAATCCTGGATTCGAGGATAGGGGAATTGAGGAGTAAAACCTTCTTTTTGTTTGTTCTCCATACCTCTTCTTATTTCAGCTTTGATCATTCAAGGAATGGATTTTCAAGAAAACTACATATGTGGGATTTGTTTTAAGCGATTTTGGAAAATTGATTTCAAATGCAATGCCATAAAATTGCATGAGTATCAAAATGTATTATTTGATAAATGTATACAATATTGTAAAATTACTATGACTCCAGTTTTAATGCCCTTAATAGGAATGTAATCCATCATGGTCAGTTAATGCGATATATTTGCGCGCCAATAAAGGTCAAACTAGCAATACTATGAACAAAATGAAATATAAAGGGCATACTAATCAGAAATGGCAGACAAGTTCTTAGTGTAAACACAATGATTTTTAAATAACTAGTCAAGAACCTAACTAATCAGATCAGACATAAAATTTTTTTACCTGGCCTCATGTTCAATCGATCGTTTCTGATTCCTTTATTCCCAGACACTCCAAAGAAATGGTTAAATTCCGTTTAAGGGGCAAAAATTATAAGTAAATGTGTGAAATGTATGATTTGAGTTTCAATGCAAATATTGCATATGAAATTGTATACGAAGTGATCAACATTTTAAATGAAAGTATGTAAAATAAACACATTTATATAATGTATATTTACATTTGACTATTGAAATTGTGCCAAAACATTATTTCGTAAAAGTCGCACATTTGTGTTCAATTGAAATGAAGAGAGAATTGCAAAGAACCACTAAGCATGAAAATGCTTAGCGCGTTGTTTTTATCATCGAGCAAGTACTGAGTGACTAGGGATAAGAGCAAAGATCGCGGAGTTCAAAGTCATCGTCGAATCGTGTAGAGTATAAGTAAACGCTCCTTCTCATGCATACATTTCATCCCATGACATTATTTGATCATTTTTGTAATGAAACCAAATGTATGCAAGTTTTCAGGAAGAACATATTTGATTTATTCAGAAACGAACCCCGATAATGTTTTAAAATTATACGTTAAAAGAGCATACATGCAATATTAAATGAAAGTGTTAATTGACAAAACGGTGGGCCCTCTTTAACCGAAATGATTAGTGATATTTATTTCTACAGTTTTCGAAAATGTATATATGGTAAAACTGGTCTGCATCCTCGGATTCTGCCTCGCCTCCTGTCAATGTAGCCTGCCTAAAATGCAGGACATATTTAGTGGTATCAAAGCCTCTGTGTTTCAGCGATTCTTCATAAAATGATTTTGAAATTGTTTTGCACATGCATTGCATTTATACAAGATGACGTGGACTGACACGGGTCTGCTGATCTTTAATAGCTTAAGCATGGATAGTCTGTGCCACCATAGGTCGAGGTGACTCGAGGTCGCCCAGTCATTCTTTAATGTGGACGGTAAGTCCCATGCTCCATCGATACATGAGTAAGGTTAAGCAAGAGGGAGGCACTATCATCCTCTAAAGAATAGTTTGCACCGCAAAGAGCAACGCAACCAACCGCAGCTGTTCAACTAAGCAGCCACAGAGAATGGCAAGATACCACTCCATAGATTTCGCCTTTCTTCTTGGAGCATGATGAGCCTTCCATAGCGTAAAATCGGGCTTGAAAGAACCGAGAGAATGCTTCACAAATGCACCGTGACACACCAGAGAAAATTCTGAGTGTGTGATCTCACCGCTTCAGATGACGCTTATGAAAGTGGTGGGTGTCTGTGACTCAGGACCGCACCACCGGAGTATTACATGGAGTTTTCATAGCGTAATCTGCTGTGCTAAACATGGGTCGTATTTATCTTAGCAATATGAAAAGAGAGTTCCATAATTTAAAGCAAAGGCAGATGAGTGTGACAGAGTATCGAGGGGGATTCAATTCATTGAGCAAGTATGCTCATAGTTACCCAGGATAAGAAGTGTCAGAGCCAAGTTTGAGGATGGCCTCACGACTATATCTGAGCCTGGCGTCATGATTCCGCCATGATGACTTCTCTAGCAAGAAGATTACACACATGTGTGTTAATTCGTTGAAAGGGTAAAGAAAAAGAAAGTATGATAGAAAGAAATAAGGCAAAAGAAAAACCCTGGTCACTGCTCTTATCAACCTGCACAAGAAATTTAGAGGACCATTGTGGTTCTTAATCACCATTGTACCAGCACCACTCTACTAATGGGTAGCAAGGCTACTCTACCCAAGACCATTAGTCGCTAAGCAGAACGTGAGGTTCAATAAGATGACCAGCTCCAGACAGTACACATTATGGGAGGAAACATATCTCATGTTGGAGATTGACAGGTGCTTGTTTGGTTTGTGGATCCAATGAGCACAAAGTGAAAGATTGTCCTAAAGCTCATTCTTTCATAGCACACTGGATTGGGGGTACGGTTTCAACAGTACAGAAGAGCAATAGGGATTACAAGAGTATTGCATCACTGAGTGCGCCGAGACAAGTATACAAACTATAGCATAGATGTCGTAAGCCTCCGTGCCTGTGGCACATGCAATGAAGGCAGTCAAAGATAAAGATGCCCTAGATGTGATAGTTGGTAATTTCCATATCTTTGAGACTATTGTACATGCATTGATAGATCCGTGATCAACCCATTCCCGTTTGTACTCTCCATTCCGATTTTTGTGTAGTTTACCAAAGAGTAAACCGAAAAGAGTATTTTGCACAAATCCGCTTAGGGCAGCAATGTCATTGCGGAACAAAGTCTGCGCAGATCATTCCATCGTAATACGAGTATGAGTTCTAGACACTTAATCGAGTTATCATTCAGAGAGTTCAATGTGATATTAGGGATGAATTGGTTGTCCTGTCACCAAGTGGTGGTTGATTGTAGAAAGAAGCGAGTAACTTTGAGAACACCAAGTGGCGAGGAAGTGACTTTTATCCGCGAGAGGTCAAAGCACCTCTCTAAAGTGATATCCACTGCCACTGCTAGAACAATGGTTCAAAAAGGGTGTGAACCCTACTTGGCATATGTAATTGATACGAAAAAGACGGAGCCTGGTTTATCAGACATCCCTAAAGTTTGTGATTGACCCCTGACATGTTTCCGGAGAGTTGTTGTGATCAGCTTCCACTGCAGAGATTTGAGTTCACAATCGGTCGTTCTCGGTGCTATCCATCCATTACACCGTATAGAATGTCTTCGGTGGAGTTAAAAGAGTTGAAGCTCCAGTTGCAAGAATTATTAAAGAAGGGATTTATTCGTCTAAGTGTATAATCATGAGGGGCTCCAATGCTCTTTGTTAAGCAAAGTTATTAAAGATTAAGATATTCCTCTGGCCAGGTGCTGATTATAGGCAACCAAATAAGATGACAAGAAGAACGAGTACTCATACCTAAAAATCAATGACTTGTTCGGACCAATTGAAGTACGCGCCTTTCGAAGACTGACTCCACGACGGTATCATCAATTGCTGATTAAGGATGCTGGCTGTGCATAAGACGGCGTTTAGAACTGAATGACATTTATGAATTCTCAGAACGCCGCTTGGGTCGACAAATGCACCGCTTTCATGGACCCTAATGAATTGTGCTTTGACCGCTTGTAGATCGATTTGTCGGGTGTTTATAACGACAACCTCGTATTCAAAGGATTGGGAAGATCATGCTACGTGCACCTCCTGAAGAAACCTCGAAAGGAATGCTTGTATGCAAAGATGAGTAAGTATGAATTTTGGTTAAGGGAAGTGTCCTTTCTTGGACACATTGTATCAGAAGAAGGAATTAGGGTGGATCCAAGTAAGATAGAAGTGATTCTTGAATGCAAACCACCGAGAAATGTCACGAAAGTGCGTAGTTTCCTAGGCTTAGCAGACATGCCAAGGTTCGTTAAGGGCTGAAGACTCCGCAGCCCCGATGAAGAGAGAGATTACTCCAAAAGAATGTGAGATTTATGGAGTAAAAATGTCAGCTAGTTTTGAAAAGTTGAAAGCATTCTTAACGAGGTCTGCCCATTTACCGACTTCTACTGTAAACAATGATATTCTTGGTAGATGCTTCATTAAATGACTCAATGTCCTTATGCGTGAGGGTAAAGTGGTAGAAGAGGTTTCAAGGCACAGTCACGAAAAGAATTCACCCGACATGGATTTGGAATTGGCCGCCAGCTGTGTCGTAACAAGAAATAAGATGGTGACACCATCTTTAATATAGTGCGTCGCACTACACCGATCACAAAGTCTTAAGTATTCGTCAAATGGTGAGCCAACTTGAGACAACGTGAGATGTGATGGAATTGATCAAGGATTATATCGCGGATCAACTATCATCCCGGTGCCACGTTGTGTGCGCAGATGTTTTGAGCAAAAGTCGGCACAAACACTACGAAGTATCAATGCTCATTTGTTTATCATACTCACTGGCATAATATATAATTTGATAGCAAATCCAAATTTTCCAGTAACTGAATGCTGTAACAAAAGAGCGGATAAGAAAATTTCGCAATGAATAACAGAGTAAGAACCAGTTTCAGCGAACAGAATATCTCGTATTACGCAGACCACAGTCATAAATTCAAATGATATTGAGTTAACAATCCATTTTTAAAGAGATGTACACGATCCCGGCTATGCATCCCGTGTTAACATGAAAATGTATTAGGATTTAAAGACTTCATACCGGTGGTCCGAGTTTAAATAGACAGCCAATTGCACCAAACGTATGGTGTGTAATGTAAAGTGAAACGAACATCAAGTTTCTTCGAGATTGTTAAACCTATTAGAATATCACCGCGGAAATGGACCCAATCCAATGAATTTTTGTGGTTGGGTTACCATTGACAAAAGGGAGAAGCATGATTCGCCGGGCTCGGTAATCGATCACTGTAAGGCCCACTCCACTTCCTGTCACAAAGAAGAACCGACTATTCACTCGATAAGCCGGCAAGCCTTGCCAAAGGAAATAGTTCATACATGGATTGTGCAAGCTCATCATACTTTCATAAGATCTGCTTACTTTAGATTGGGAAATTGCAAGAGTTTAGCACTCAATAATTTTATGATAAATTCTTTCCAATCATATTTAATGACAATCGAGATATGACCAAGTTTTAGAAGACATGCTAAGTAGTCAGGTGATCATTATATGGTAGTGTTGGGATATATTATTCCCTTTAATTGAATTTAGTATATAAACAATAACTTCCTGCAATGAGTATTGAATGGCACCTTACGTGGCTCTCTACATAAGGAAATGTGGAACACCATTGTGTTGGACAAAGTTAAGTGAGAAGAAAGTAATCGGCCCCGAATTGATTCAAGAGACCAAGGAAAAGGTGAAAATGATCAAAGAAAGATTAAAGGTAGTCGTGGATAGACAAAAATCTTAAGCCGACTTGAAGAGAAAAGGCATTCAATATGAGATCGGTGAGAAAGTGTTCTTAAAAGTTTCTCCTTAGAAGAAAGTCAAGAGATTCGGGGAAAATGGCAAGTTGAGCCCTAGGTTCATTTAGCCTTATGAAGCGATCGAGAAAGTGGGTCCAATGGCATATAGACTAGCCTTACCTCCATAGATGGAAAAGATCCATAATGTTTTCCATGTTTCAATGTTAAGGAGGTATAGGTCAGACCCATCACATGTGGTCTCTTCAGAGGTTATTGAGCTTAGACCAAACTTAACATACGAAGAAGAGCCTGTAGAGATCATGGCTCGAGAAGTCAAAGAATGGTCAAATTATTATGGAGAAGCCACAAGATAGAGGGAGCCACGTGGGAAAGTGAAGAAACCATGCATCAGCAATATCCACAACTGTTCAATGAAGGTAATTTAAAGGACGAAATTCTTTTAAGGATGGGAGAATTGTAATGCCCTAAAAATAACCTAGCAGTTTTATAATATGTTTAGGATATAAAATAAGTTAAATTATATTTTTCCGGAATTTATATTGTTAAAGTAAAAAAATGAACAGTAAAACAGAAAATTATAAAAGAATTAAGGTTAAATTGGTAAAATGTCCAAATGAGGACAACGGTCATAAATTAAGTGTATGTGCCAAAATGGAAGAAGGGTAATAAGTTATTTAGAAAATGAGAAAAAATAAGGATTAAAATGCAAAAATGAGAAATGGGGAAATGTGCGCTAGCGAGTAGCGCCTAGTGAAGGTTTTGCGCGTTAAGACGAAAAATTGGTCTTTGAATAGCATTCTCATTTGCGGGCATGTCTTATTGAACTGACACGATTGAGAGAGTGGGAGAGGAGACTAAAGAGTTAGTTTGCTGCACTCCAAGGAGTTTAACTAAACAAGAAGAAGGAAAAGAAGGAAGAGAAAAGAAAGATATTAAAAGGTATGAAACTAACTGACCTACTTTAATGTTGTGTTTGGGTTTGATAGAAAACCCAAATCGTAATAAGTATATTAAATAGTTTGCAAATCAGTTTTGGGGTTGTTTTGGGTTAAGTTTCAAAAGTGCTTTTTGGGTTATATTGATTGGTTTTCGGAATTTTTTGTATAAAGAAATGTTTGGGGTTTTGAGGTGATCTTTGTAAGAATTTTCCAAAACCTATGTTTTTGTTTTGGCCATCACTCATCAGAATAAATGAATTCAAATTATGGGTAAACTAGACTTCTAGGATAAATCTCATGAAATAAGTATATTCAAATTTGGACCCCCATTGGACCGAAACTTATAAAAGTGAGCTACGTTTTTCAACAAATTCTGATTCCCCGGGTTTAGTACGAGTTTTGGAGTACAGTTTGGAATAGTTTGGTATTTAGGCCATAAAGTTGAGTTTCACACATCAAATTCTAGTGATTCAAATTTATAGGTAGAGATTAGACTTCTAGAGAGAACAATCTCCTTAAATAAGTGTATTCAAATTTGGATCCCATTGGACCCAGAAATTTGTCAAAGGAAGTGAGGCTCACATTTTTCGAAGTAAGTTTAGTTTGGTACAATTTTGGTGTTTTGGAGCAGGTTTTATTATTTAGTACATAATTTTGGTTTCAAATCATTCAAATTAGTTATTCAAATTTCTAAAATAAACTAGACTTCTAGGAGAACAAATATCTGCTTGAAATAAGTGTATTCAAATTTTATAGACTCCCATCGAACCCAAAATTTATTAAGTGAAGCTCTATTTTGGGCAAATTCTAGTTATGTTTTGAAAATAAACAGTCAGTTATTTTAGACATATCTTGAGTTTCAATGCTCAGATGGATGAGTTCTAATTTGGAATAAAATAATTTATAGAGGGAACAATGTATTGTTCTGTGGACTTGAAGGAAGTTAGGTAAAATCTGGCTCATTTGTTTATAATATTTTACTTGAAGTTGGGTAGAAAACAACCATAACTAGAAACCTAGTAATGAAAGAAGCCTAATATTGTTCTCTAATTGCTTGATGGATTAGGGGTTGGTGACGAGTTGCCAGAGCGGATTAAGGATAGAAATTGAGGAGCGACAATCTTTTTGGGTTTGTTCTCCATACCTTTCTTCTTATTTCAAGTTTTGTGATCATTTGTTAGAATGATTTTCAAGAAAACTACATATGTGATTTGTTTTAAGCGATTTTGGAAAATTGATTTCAAATGCATTGCCATAAAAATTACAAGAGCATCAAAATGTATTATTAGGGTATAAATGTATATACAATATTGTAAATTACTATGATTGAGTTTTAATGCCCTTAATAGAATGTTATCTGTCATATTCAAGTAAAGGATAGATTGGTATACCAATAAGGGTCAAACTAAGCGGTGCACAGACGAAATGAAATATGGTGGCATCTTAGATCCGTAACCCGGAGAACTGATATCGGTGGTGTACACACAATGATTTTTAAATAACGATGTGACCCAGCGGGACCGTGTTTGTGTTATGGTTACTTTACCGATGCAGCGAGACGTGGGATTGTCTTAGGTGGATTATGATCTCTGGGCACCAAAGAAATGGTTAAATTCATTTAAGGGCAAAATTATAAGTAAATGTGTTAAATGTATGATTTGTGTTTTGAATGAAATATTGCATATGAAATTGTATACTTTGAAGTGATCAAATGATTTGCAATTGAAAGTATGTGAAATAAGCACATATATATATAATCTATCTTAGCTGGACTATTAGTATTATCTGAAACATTATTTCAAAAAAGCTACATATTTGTGTTTAATTGAAATGAAGAGAGAATTGTATAGAACCACTAAACATGAAAATGTTTAGCTCGTTGTTTTTATCATCGCGCAAGTACCTAGTGACTAGGGACAAAACAAAAGCCAAGTAGAGTTGAGTCATCGTCGAATCGTCTGAGTATAAATGCGCTGCTTCAATCTCATGCATACATTTCATCCCGTGACATTATTTGAGTCCTTTTTGTAATGAAACCAAAAATGTATAAGTTTTCATGGGAAGAACACATTTACGATTTATTTATTTGGAAATACGAACTACGATAATGTTTACAAATGATAATGTTGAAGGGCATACATGCCGTATTGAATGAAAGTGTTAATTATTAAAGCGGTTGGCCCTCTTTAGCAGAAATGATTATCTGCGACATTTATTTCTCTGATGTCAGGAAACCATTGGATCGGGACGCGATATCAAACCTTCCATGTATTCAAAGCCCCAAGACACTCGAATTATGAAGAGAATGAGGAAGGCAATGTTATGAAGATCAGATCCAATGACCTTAGTAGCAGAAGGACGGTTGAGCGTGACCATCTTTGAACCACCAAAATGGTAAAAAGAGGCGTCAATTTAAATATTAAAACAAACACTTCTTGGGGCAGCTGACAAATTCCATTATTTATTTATTTCTTTTTATTTGATTTAGTACTTTTTTTTAGGTTTCTTGATATCTTCTCCTCAACTCTTTTCAAGTCTTCTCTATACTAAGCATGGGCATCTATCCAAGCAAGCCTGAGAGTAGGTGATCACTTGAGGTAACTTGTACCCTTATACTTTGTGTCTGATTATATTGAAGGGGTGGGTTGAATCTTGGTTGGTATGAGGGCTGTTGACTTAAGTAATTCTCAAATACAGACCACATTGAGGTTGGGATGAAAATTGGGATCAAAGAAGAGCGAGGTTGACGAGCCACTGATTTCCACAGTCGCTTGCAGTGACCAAAATTTTCGATGTTTGTCGCAATTGGAATCTTAGAAAGAAACCTGAAATCTACTCAATGCAGATATTTAATGAATCTTTCACATTAGCATTGCTGAGAGAGAAAGCGAAAAATGAAAATGTGAGAAAAGGAAAATTCCTCACATTGAGAGAATTTTCAAGTCTATGCATCACGCCTTGGATTATTTCGAAAGGCTGCCAACTACCCTCACTCATGCCTAGAGGAATATACTTATCCTGCTCTCATTATCAGTGACAGGCCAGTGTGAAAGCTATGTGCTGGTGCAGGTAAGACGGTCTAAATTATTACCAAATCCACAGGAAACACTTGACCAGTACACGTTGGAGGCTACTCATGCTCTAGAGCTTAAGCACCACTTGCCCCTGTGTGCCACACCTCTCATTTTGCACTGGCTCCTGAAGGCCTGCGCTTCCTGTGGTGCCCTACACCTTTTTGGGGGAATAAAGTTGCTCGAGGTGTGCCTTATATCAGGAAGAGCACTTTAACATCCTGGTATTTCGAGACTACCCCCAGGACAAAGGAAGACACAGGGTGTTGGAATATTTTTGGGATCCTTTTATGGCCCATTTTCTATCCTTGGGTGGACAGGGTTATTCATACCTGACCAGAAAGGGTAAGCGGACCCAACCTCTCTTCTCTGGGATGGCGTATGACATTTGCATCACTGAACCTGTACAAACCATTTCAAATCCCTTATAATCGTCTCCTTGGGAATGGCTTTAGAAGTCTGATTAGGTGCCAGGCCACCATATTTCATCATTCGAGTAAGCACAGTCTAGAGTTTCTCTGCTCGCAAGAGCTTAGGCGGTTTGACTGTTGACGTGTGAAATAAATTCGACTGTTCCTTACTCTGTCTCCCAGAGGAAGGCAGTATTTGATATTCCCTCCCAACATACATTAGGGCATATGGATATGCCCGGTAGAAGTGATATGGAGACAATGCTTCTTTCGGGACAAGGTGCACGTAATTCTCAGATCTAGTGTGCCTGCCACTCTCCTTTTTGAGAGATTTATTTGAGCAGTTGGGTTTTATAGCAGCCCTGGAAATGGAGGAGAGGATAGTCATTGAGTCGGAATACACCCTTCAACAGTGGGTTCTGTATGCTAGAGCGAGAGGGATCCTATTTGATCCTAAGATAGAGGGTAGAGCCCCACATAAGGATGATGATTCTCTTGGGACAGATTCGTCTCCAAGGCCCATAAGGCAAGATCTTGGGTCTTCCTCCTCTAAAACACCACCCCCAAGGCCATTGGCCTTAGGTGAGTTTGAAACCCTAATGTATTCGATGTTCGGTATCTGGATCATCTGTGGACTTTCTTGAGCATCTAGGATTCGTGTATGACGGCTATGGAGTCTAAACTCGTATTTTTATTCCATTTTTCGGCATATTTTTAGCAGTTAGGATATATTTTAATCTTTGGATGCAAGTGTAACTTTTTATTTCATGAGTTTTATATGAAAAAGAGAGAATTCCGTGAAAGCGAAAGATGGCCAAGGCAACAAACTATATTAGTGCTTCCATTATCAAATGCCGTGGCAAATTCCAATATAACCAGCAGTATATCGCGGCAAAGATCAGTGAGCTGAGCGAAAATGAAGTATAATGCAGTGAGGATAAACCACGACTAATTCTGTCGATAATGGATTTTTATGTCGTGACATAATTTGGAGAAGTTCATGAAAGAGCAAAATGTGCGATATTCAAGGCTATGACGATCTAAACAATGACATTAGAACATTGTTTCTTATCTTACAATTATAACCATGATAGAAAGAAAGCGAAGTCATGAATGAACTCTGTGGTGACAAAGAAATCACATCAGCGGCGAGCGAATGGCAAAACAATGCAACAATGTACCTGCGAATAAGTTTTCTATGTTGCGTGAGCATTTCCAGCGAAGGAGAAGACCAGGCAGATTTTATGTCACACGGCCAGGAAGAAAACTATGTCAGCGACCACGGCCGTTCAAATCATGAAAAATGGCGGAGACTTTGTCGCGACTATAAAATTTCTCTATTAGACGGAAAACGGGTTTAGGTAACAAAGACTACTATTGTCACGACATAAAGTGAGGAGAATGACAAAAAGAATGTTACACACAGAACTCATGTTACATAATGAACCGAAGCGTATTATCTCTATCATGACAAAGGAAGATTATGTCGTAACAATAAAAGCTGCAGAGTAAGAGATTTCTGTCATGACAAAGAAGTTTTATGTCGCAACATAAAATGGAAGATAAGTGGGAAGAGCCAAGGCAAGTTTGTTGCAACAAGGGATTCAATGTTGCAACAAAAAGTTCAGCCAGCGACAACGAGTAAAGAAGACTCTGTCGCGACACATAGGTTAGTCTCAGCTATACAAGGCAACACAACTCTGTTACGACAAAGAAAAAGTTTGTCGTGACAACAAATCTAAGCTACTAGGAGAAACTCTGTCATTAACAAAAACAAATATTGTCGCGACAAAAATTGAGGATAACAACAGAAAGAATGTCGTAACATAGCAGAGACTATTGCAACAAAGTTGAAGAGATGGAGGAGGATATTTCTTTCGCTACAAAAGACAATCATGTCGCGACATAAAACAGCCAACAATCAACATAACTATGTTGCGACAAAGTCAAAATATGTCTTGACAGAATCAAAGAAGATAACAAGAAAATGTGTCGTGACAGGAGACTGCAGGCCACGACAAGAGCTAGACGACAACGATAAGAACCATGTCGCAACAGAACTTTCTTTGTTGCGACAAAACGACCATTTTGGGCCATAAATTTTGGGATCCACAATATGTTCCTTAAAGTGTGGCCTATCATTTAAAGCTCTATAAATAGACGCATTTAGGGCACTATGCACAGCTTTCGCAAATCCAATACTTCTTGGTAGTTGAAGACTCTTTGTATATTATTTTTCTTTTACTTTTATCTTTTATTTCCTTTTTAGTAGATTTAGTTGGAGCATAGTTTTTAGTTAGTTTTCAGTTTAATTTCTAGATTTAAGGAATGAACTAATGTGCAGCTTTGAGCTGGAATTGATTGTAAACTTTTCTCTCTCACTATTGTTCTACTTTAAATGGATTTTAGAAAATTTCTGGAGTTCATTTATTTCATTTTGTTTACTATTTCAATGAATTTTCGACGCTTAGTCACCGATTTATACGAACCAGCTTTGAAAGATCGAGCTCCCTTTGGGAAATGGGCCAATGGTGATTGTTATTTTATGCACAAAGTGGAAGAACGCCTTAAAGTTAGAATTCTTGAATTTATTTGATCGTATTATTTTTGAACTTAATTTGTCTGTCCTAATACCGTGTACCCAAACAAAGTATTGTATCTTACCCGATTTCTAGAGGCCCTCTCGCGTGACACGTAGATGGAGAATCTCGAGGGTATGAGTGCCTCTGTGGGTATGGTAGACTAATACTTTGGAACTATTGAACTCTGAAAGATTACACATATAGATCGCTAACTTACTCATGATTTGAGGATAGTTTGATGAAGTATCAATTTAATCGCTCAGAGGTTTCTCCTCTTTCTGATGAAAGGATTCTGATCTCGTGTTAGCAAAGATCTAATCAAGGAGGTGGATAATTTCATCAGTATTGAAGGATGATGTGTCATCTAAATTGGAGAAGGTTTGCAATATCCTGTCTATGGGGGTAAGAATTCTTCAGTCCTAAGATTTGGGTGTGAAATACTGAAAAGGAAAAATACTTAAATCTTATAAAGAGGATTGTATCTTACAAGTAACTGATTAAATCCATGAGTCATAAATGAACATGAATCTCTAATTAGTGAAAGGTATGGTTAAGGGAGAAATCCAAACTATACCACAATGCATCTTTGACAAATTCAGCTTTCCAACTTATGGCTTAGCTATGATTCAAAATGATGCAAAAATTGACAATTATTCATTGGTTTATTTCTCAGTGTTGTCTCACTCAGTGAACTCTCAAATCCACTCTTATTAATTTTTTTATGCACACTAGTGAAATTAATTTGGTATTATTTTGTTCGTTCTCTAATCATCTTAATATTAGAGTTCAAATCATAAGGATCTTGAGTAGTTTGGGTAGTTAGTCTTTTAATTTATCATCAATCCTCGTTAGAACGATATCTGGACTTAAAAACCCACTTTTATTACATGTACGACCTATGCACTTCCAATGATTTAGACCAAACACAATTTTTAATAAATCCAATTGACAAACACGTATTTTAATCAAAATTTGTAAACAAGTTTTCTGCGCCGTTCCCGGGATTAGATAATAGTTCTTTGGTGGCAAAGTCATAACTTTGTATGTACAGTTTGGTCAATTAAAAAGTTTTTGGTGACATTGTCGGAGACTTTATTTAGTCTTTGGCATGAGTGCTAATTACTTGGCAAATTTGGTCTAAACAAAAAATCGATCAACGACGAGGCTTGTTAGGTGTTTTACAATGATTAAATATCTCACCGCAAGTGTGCAAGTCGCTCAAATAGTAAAATGGACTCTAAGAGTCCAAGTATCGTCCTCTGGGAAGGCATGGATCACTTAACTGACTAATTAAGTCTTTTATTATCTAAGCTATCTAATTTAAGAGTTGTTGATGTTGTTTAAACTAAGCTGATAATGAAAAGGGTCGGATTCATAGTGAAATCAGTGAGAGCTAAGTTGAACACATGATTTAACCTGATAGAATGTGATACTAGGGTCAATTGATGGTCCCTAATGTATTCGTTTCCCTTTTAAGCCCTAAGTTGTGGTTTAATAGTATATGATATCCTCTCCTATCGGGACAGTGGAATCGCAGCAACTCCACAAGAACCTACCGCCCAAGCCAGTCGACCGACAAGTTACCATGAAGCTAAGCCAGCAAAACCGCTTAAACCGTCTCGGGAAAACGTGGTTATAAAATTTTCACTCTTTCTATCAAAATCACAACTTTAGATTAAACGAGTAACCGATAAAGATAACTACCGCATCGATGGTCGTCTCGAAATACGTAAATCACCCGTATAAAAAAAATACATTGCCAATATTTTCCAAAAAATCCAACTATAACCATAAAGGACCTCTAGTCCTCATCAAAATATAAGATAAAAATCAATCCAACATAAATTCATCGCAACCTGTTTTTCTCAAAACCATGCATGCATATTTTACAAAACATATTTACATATACAAAATGTCACATTTTAACTTTTACTACGTTTACATTACACATTATCTTATATATAAATACAATACAATGGTTTAAGACTAAGTATCCCCGAGCGCCTTTCTGGCCGGCATCTCCGCACTCGAAAATTATTTAAAACAAAATCAAGGAAATAAACTAGACTTCGAGTACTATAAGTTCTAAATGTTGTTGTCTGCTGTATGTACCTCCCTATATGAAAATCTGTACATAAATGGTTGTAAAACTATTTATGATAAAACTGAGTTTTTGCTATGAAAATCATTTCTGAAAACTATTTCGTCGTCAAAACCGTTTCTGGGCGGCATTATCTCAAAGTGTTATATCAGAATCAAGTACTCACCCACCGTGGCTCATTTCAATATCCCTAGACGTGATGCCACCCAACCTCTGAACCCCGCATCGCGAGGAACCCCAAAACACCACTCTCGCCTAATATATCCGGTGAACACCTGCGGGATCTCAATAAACATAATGGAACCTTGGAACCAAAATGCCCGGTGATGGAACCTGGGAACCAACACCTCATCACCATGTCCTATGTCGACGCGCTAACCATCTATATACCCCGAATGTGCAGAGGGCGACTCACTATATAAATATATACTATATCTAACCCCCAATTGTCGACCAGGAAATATAGTTAGTCATAATGTCCCATAACCCTGCCATGCACAATCCGAGATACATCTAACTGGAAACTGAGCTGTGTCATCTAGGGGTTTTGCTAAACCAGGCCAAACTATTTTTAAGTACTGGAATCACCCTTCGTTGAGATAATAAGTAAGAGGTAAAACAATGCTTTACTAATTACATTATATATTCAAAGCACTTTACAATCTTGTAAATTAAACACTTTCGTTTTTGAAAACGATTTCGAGTACTCACGCTTTTCTCGACTAATTTCTTTCAATTCTTGTCAAGCACGCTAGATTATCGTCGTATGCTCCAATCGCTTACACAATCCATACAAATTACGAAAAATGCTCTCTACCAACGTTTTAACCATAAACATATTGAAAAGGCTTCCTGCTGAACTATATCGAAACGAACTTCTATTCTAACAAAACTTTACTTGCTAGTCACATTCAATAAGGACATCGATAATATGAGGTGAAATTGACCAAAATGCCCCTACACATGAAATGCCCCATAAAAACTATCCGTTTTAGCAACTTTTTCAAAACGACCCTATGCTATTCGATGTATTAGACCACATGTCAGCACAACCACGCAATTCACACACTTGGTGCTACAATTAAATTTTTTCAGAAATTATGTGGGTACTAAATGCGTCATTACATATGGTTAGATTCTAGACTCAAGGGACTTTCCATAGAGTCTAAAAACCCCCAAAACTATTTCTGAAAATTATGTCCGGACTGTCCGAATAAAATCCTGAAATTTCAACCCGAACTTTCGAAAAACAGTCCCGAAATTTAGCCCAAACTGTCCGAACACAGTCCCAAAATTTCCTAAAAATTCCTAAACTAAGTCCAAAAATTTTGGGACTGAAGTTTACGACCTTTCACGGCCTCTAAGAAAATTTCAAGTCATTACATAGCATTTAGGCTAAAAATAACTCAAGTAGGAATTTTCTATCTCTTAGAGTTTGATGAAATGCTAAGCTTTTGATACCTACGCATAGCTCTCGTCGCTTAGACCAACTTTGCCTTCTGCTCCGATAAAAATCTACGGTCTCATTTCCGTAAATATGAGAGAGAAATGAAGAGAAGAAAAAATTAAAATTACAAATCTCTCTCTCATTTTCGTTCTTCCACGCCCCCACTTCCGTTTTTTACTTTTATTCTTTTTTATTTATTTATTTATTATTATTATTATTTAGATAAATGGTTCATATTACCTTATTCGGGTCCATTTTTACCCTGAAAAAATTTATTTCTTTTCAGTTCAACTATTTTAAATGAACTTTAACTCAAGACATTTTCTAACTTTCGAGATTTTCGTAAAAATCTCGTTCCTGAAGTCACTGACGACTTATCACCTAGAAATTCGTAAAATATTCTGACTATCTCAGAATTTGATGAAACTTTTCTGAGTCACTAGATTTCACGGTATATTTAATTTAACGACACAACTGCTTCACATCCGAGACGAGGAAATTTCTAAGCCTCCCGAATCCATTCCGCAATTTATTAATATCATTTTACCTGTTTTTTAAATTTTCTACTTTTTTCCCATAATTTGTACTTTCACTTCTCCACTTTCTCTTAATTACAAAAAGTGCCACAATTGTTTGAAAACTTTACAATTTCACCCTTAAACAACTTTAAAAAAATTCTATTATGGCACTAAAATAATTAGCAGCCTCGTACACTCATTTGACCTTGGGGATTACACGTGTCGTACCACCTATCGAGAAAAGGGGCATTACAATATACTTGTCAAATGGTGAAGGTGTGGAACCTCAACTCACGCATGTTGGCTCTACTTTCTCACTGCTCATCCCCTAGCCACCTCCAAGTCCTTGTAGGCTGAGAGGAGCAATATTAAATGTATCCCTTCTAGGTCTTTTATTGATCACTTCTCAGTCATTACACTATAAGCCCTAAACTATGTGGAAAACTTATCACCTCTCAGTCCTTATGAATTCTACACAATGCTAGTTGAAGATCCAATTAATTAAGATTAGTTTGCACTAACAATTAATTAACCCAAGGGCCTAATTCAATTCACATAAACTGAACCAAGCATCAATCCAAGCACAAGAGCAGAAGTATATATAAACACAAACCACGACTTCAATATGAATTACGTGAAATAAAAAATTAGGTTCCAAACTATCTTCCCTAACTGAAAGATTTAGCTATCTATAACTATAAACAACCCAACTAGTGTATCTTTAAAAGAAAACATAGTTCAAAGAAGAAAAATATGAAGACAAAACAAGTTTTTACTTGGAAGTTTAGGCTTCAAACTCTCTTCAATGATGGATTTGATCCTCCCCCTAGGTCAATCTCCACGTCCTCCTTCGTTTCTCGTTCTTCTATCTCAAAAAATCTTGAAATCCCAAACCCCCTTTCAAATTAGAGCTTCCTCCCTATAATAGACGCATAATTAGGGCTAAAAATCGCTCAATATTGGAAGTGGGCCTCTAGTGACGTCGCGATGTAAAGTTGCTGTTGGTGAGTCAATGTCTCAACCACATCACAACGTGCATGAACCACATTGCGACGTGAGCTGCAAGTGGTGATGTATGATTCGATCACGTCATGACGTGAGGAGTCCACTTCGCGACATGAGATGTAGTCTTGGGAATTGTCTTCTCTGTCACGTGGCTAAGTGAAGTTTCACGTCACGACGTGAGCTTGCTATGTTGAACTTCCAATTTTTGCTGCTTTGTGCTCCATTTTGATCTCGTGTTTGCTCCATTAGCTTTAGAGTTGCCCTAATCTACAAAATGCTAGAAACAAGCCTTAGAACCTTCGAAATCATATTAGAATCATGTAAATTATAAGAAATTAATTATATATAAACATGTATAAAATACACCTATCAAATAAACCCAGACTTGAAGGTTTTCTTATCCTCAAGCAAAGGAAAGAAAAACATATAAAAGAAAGACACAAAATGCTAACATATGAGTAAAAGATTGGTGCTCCATACTAATTTGAGATAAGGCATTGAAGATGTTCTAACAAACGTATTAGTCATTTTGAGATCCGAAAACATTTATTATCTCTAAAGGATGAGACATCAAAGCGGTATGGTGATCAGGGCAAGCTCACCCCCAATTCCTTAATAGACCTTTCCTAGAGGAACTCGGTGGAAATAATGTCTTAGATCTCCCATAGATACAAAGGTTCCAATGCACCCCACAATCAAACTCAACTCACACTTTGATAAACTAAACTAACATAGGCTGAGAACGCACCTTTTATTCAAAAACTAACTAAAAAATAAAATGCAATGCTAAGGAGTTTTAGAAGAGTGTCCATGTAGCAAGGATCCATTGGCGACTCCTCACCAGTTGGTTAAGGGCCCCGAGCATTAAGTTCCCATCAAACTTTACCCCGAACAACTCAACTAAAACCAAAGCACCTACTTGTGAGATCAACCTATCTTTTGTCCCATATAACGAGCAGTGAAGCCAATGACTCCTAGCCAATTGACTTAGGGCATTAGGCTTTGAAAGGCCCCTCAGACTATTCTCAAGATTCCGATTGGATGAACTCACTTTATTCTCTCTTTTCTTTTATTTTCTATCTTTTTGTTTGCCTTTTTTTTTCTTTTTCGTATGTAGAGCACATTACCCCTCTTTTGAAGGTGTCCCATTACTATAAAAGTCAAGCTATCTTAAGCAAGTGGGATTTGAGAAGAAAAGGTCGGAACCTAGGCATACAAAGGAGATCTAGTGTGTGTGTGTGTGTGTGTGATAACGAGTTTCAACAGGAAATAGTTTCTTCAGAGACAAGGGGCTATTCAAGCCAAGTCTCCCACAAGCATTAGATTTCTCAAGTCCCAAATCAAATAAATGCCATGGTATCCCAATTTTGACTTAAAATTAAAATTAAAATTAAGCACAAGAGATATGCGATCTCAAAACCAATCATAAAGCACCAATTTCTACTCATATGGACACCAAAAAGAAACAAGCAAAAGAAAGAAAAGGAAAAACACATTCACACACACAAACACGGTTCAACCAATGGAATGGAATTCCTTTTCAATAACACCAATACCGCCCCCCACACACACACACACACACACCACAAACTAAACATAGCATTGTCATCCCTCTATGGAATATTAAGAGTAGGAACAAAGGACTCCCCTAAATGATCAAGTGGGCTTATTGGGTTGGGTTGAGGTGGGTCTTGATGAAACTCCCCCAATATGAATCAACTTCAATGCCCGAAAACCTAATGAAGTTGCTCTTGAATGCCAAGGAGTGTGAAGAACTGTAGAAGAAAAGGTAACAGGTCTCCCCGAAAAATAAAACCAAAATAAAACACTAAAAGAAATTGAAAATCTATACTAAACAAAAATGAAAAACTAAAAGACTATAAAGTAAAAGCCTTGGGTTGCCTCCCAAGAAGCTGCTCCGTTTTTAGAGTCCAACTAGACTCTTTAGAGAAGTCTAAGAGCATTGGGTTAGCCTATCATCCGTCATGGCCAATACTCTCTCATCATCCTCATCATGTGCAAGGATGAACTCCTCCACCTCCATAATATGTGATACAAGCTTAAATCCCAACTCTTTGGTGGATGGAGAGTTAGCCACAAATCCATATCCTTCAAGAGGGTCCACTAGAAGGAACATATGTGCATGCTCTTCAATGGGTGGAAGTAAGCTCTCAATCTTCATGCACATCCTCTTTTCCTCATCTATAAGTGGCATGTTTTGGTGGAGGTCGACCTTTACTTTTTCCTCACCAACAAGCAAGGTCCTTTCCCCATGTTTGACATCAATCTACACTTGACTTGTGCCAGTAGAAGGTCTTCCTATAGATGGGACTTTTTAGTCTTTTTCCATGCTCTAATTCAAAAAAACAATTGGGAAATTGGACCTATAAACCCTAACCAAAACATTTTCGACTATTATTCTTTTTGAATTTTTCTCTTCAACTTGCAATAGTGGCTCTTTCTCAATAGCAACCTTATTCTCATCTTCCTCAACCAATGTCCTCAAAGCTTAAAATCACAATGTCACACTCCGACATGTCATCATCCTCTGTGTTGCTCAGGAGTGGCCTTGAAGATATTTCATTCATAACATGGGTTGGTTTCCCAACTAGTGTCTCTAAGGTCTTCAAGGTTGCACTCAAGCTAGAACAAGTAGCTTTTATATCGGAAAAATTAGCTTCCAAGTTGGCCATCTGGCTATCTTGATAGTCCGTCCTTCTTCTAGCCTCATAAACAAAGACATTTAAATTGTCTTCTAAGGATGGGTGATTCCCTTCATCTAAAAACACCGAGCTTGGACTTCCTAAGTTATAAAAATCTTAAGGGGCTTCTTGTATATAGCTCGGGTTCCAATAGAAAATACTGCCTTGGTTCCATTAACTTGAATAAAACCCTTTTCCCCATAGGTGGGCCATTTTGAGCTTGGTGACTGACTAGAGTTGTGAGAGGTGCTAGTTTATTCTAGATGGCGGATAAGAGCTCATCTTTACCTGCATCATACATTGATGATCAACACCTATAATAAAAAAAATACAAAAAAATGAAGTATACTAGCTACAAAGATTAAAAAAATGAAAATAAGAAAGGAAATAGAAATGCTTAAAGTAATAAAATTCTCTTTTACTATAGTATTGGTCAATCAAACTATTGTCTTCCCAGGAAATGGCACCAAAAACTTGTTAGGTGTTATACAAAGCACTAAATATCTCAATGCAAGTGTACAGATCGCTCATGAACTCTAAGAGTCCAGGTATTATCCTTTGGGAAGGCATGGATCGCCTAACCGACCAAGTACCAAACTCATTAAGTCTTTTATTATCTAAGCTCTCTAATTCGAGAGTTGTTGATGTTGTTTAAACTAAGATACTAATGAAAAGGGTCGGATTTAGAGTGAAACCAATGAGAGCAAAGCTGAACACACGATTTAACCTTATGGAATGTGATACTAGGGTCGATCGATGGCCCCTAATGCATTTGTTTCCCTTTTAAGCCCCGAGTTGTGGTTTATTCGTGTATATACTTGTCAAAGAGTGAAGGTGTGGAACCTCAACTCATGCATGTTGGATCTACTTTCTCACTACTCATCCCCTAATCACCTGTCAATCCTTGTTGGATAAGAGGAGCAATATTAAATGCTCCATTTTGATCCTATGTTCTCTCTTTTAGCTTTGAAGTTGCTATAATATACAAAATGTGAGAAACAAGCCTTCGAACCTTCGAAATCATATCAGAATCATGTAAATGTGATGTATATCTTAAATACTCATTTTATCCATATGTTTTACTTAGAATTTTTAGTATTTTTTATGTTAAAAAAGTGTCATAATGCTCTAAATGTTCATCTTTATGATTAGGGTCAAACTTATTCAAGTAAATTTGTGCTAAATGAGCAAAATGAAGAAAATCAGTAATTTCCTACAAATATAAGCAACTCCTGACCGTTTGTCGCGAGTATCACTATCAGGACGTCTAAAAATACCCTAGAATTTTTATAATAATTTTATTATATATTCCGGGTATGAATTGAGTCAAACTTAGGTTTTTCTGAGAAAACCGATAAATCGTTAAATTGTGAAAAGTGAAATGAATATGTGAGCATATGATTAAATATTATATGCTAAAATAAGAAATTGATTGAATCCGAAAATAAACCCAAACGAAAAAGGGCAAATTTAGAAATTTATAAAATGAGGACCTAATGATCAAATGATAAGCTTAAATACCAATGTGAAATAAATGATAAGTGAATGTGCAAATAAGGAGACTTGTAAGCTTTAAGTGAGAAAAATGGAAAATGGGATTTAATGAACAAGCCAAACACGGCCTTAGGGTGAAAACATAACTTAAGGCATATTTGGTCTTAGAATGGCCATTGTGCAAAACCGTATTTGAGAGAGAGTGAGAGGATTTAATGAACAAGCCAAACATGGCTTTAGGGTGAAAACATAACTTAAGGCATATTTGGTCTTAGAATGGCCATCAGGCAAAACTCCGCATTGAGAGAGAGTGAGAGGATAAAGCTAGTGGTTTTGGGAAAAAGTGAGTTTTTGTGCAAAATCCAAATGCATTTGTTCAAGATCTTGCAAGAAGGGGAAGGAAAAACGCTAGAGCTTCAAGTGCAAAGGGATTTAAGGTAAGAACCAAACCCTAGAAAGTTGTATTTGATGTTTAGGTTAGAAAAACCCTAATCCATCCATGGGTTTTGCTCATGGTTGGTTTAGGATAATATTATGATGTTATTGGGAGTGATTCTCATGTTTTGTTTTGGGATTTTGAGTGATTTTGGAGAAAAATCGCAAAAGTGCAAAAACTAGAAAATCTGGGCATTTTCAGGCTCCTATGCCACAGCGTAGGGAACCCACGTTGTGGCGTAGACCTACACTAAGGCGTGGGACACCCTCGCCCGCAGCCCAGGTCGAAGTGCCCAAATGGCACCCCTCGATGCGCCGAGGTGTAGCAAAGCTACAGCTGACGTAATAGTCTTTATGCCGCTGTATTGTGTTCCTGAAAATGAAATTTTGGATTTTTGTTCCAAAGTCTGAAAGTTTACATTACTGCCAAGTGGTATAGGAACCCTAATAAATGACTAATGGGGGCTCAAATAAGAATGAAACTAAGTGAAAAACGTACCGTACTTCACCGCCTCGACGAAGCGAATTCGTTTAGTGTGAGTAGTGCTAGTTTACTAAATGTGATGCGTGTGATTTGCTAGGGGCCGGTGAGAATCACCTAACCTAGGATCGAGATTGAAGACAAGGCAAAAAGAAAGAGATAGATTGGTTTGTTCTATCTTCTCCTATTCTCGTTTCAAGATTTGAAATGTTTGTTTAAAATGTTTAAGAAAAGCATATTTATTTGTTTTAATTGATTTGAGGCAATTGATTGTGAAATGTTTGCATATGAAAATTGCATGAGTATTGAAAATGAACAAATGTACATATTGTACTGTATTTTGCTATAAAGGATTTGAATGCCCTTAATAGAATGTTAATCGTTTAATTCGCATTAAGTATATATTGGTATACCAATAAGGGTTAAATTAACAATACTGCGAGCAAACATATTGATGTGTCACTCCGATCAGTAGCCTAGTAGGACAGTATTGGTAGTGTTCACGAATTAATTTTTAATAAACAGTCAGCTGACCACGGTAGGACCGGTGTGTTATAAAACAAATGTTTTATCTAGGCTGACCCGACGGGGCCGTCTTAGATGATTAGATACCTGCGTACGAAATCATAGGTTAAATTCGTTAAGGGTAGAACTAATTTGACTTTGAGATTGTTGACATATTGGTATTGAAAAGCATGATTGTAAATTGAAATGAAAAGAGCATGTTGAAATGCATGATTTGGTTATAAATGATTTATTGCATATGAAAGTGTATATTTGGGATGATCAATGAACCATAAATGATTGTATATGAAATAAATATTTGTATTGTATTGACATTGATCATCCAAAAAGATTTGAAAGTTTTGTTTAGTAAAATTGCATGATTTGACTTAAATTGAAATAGAAGAATGGAATTGTATAGAACCACTAAGTATGAAAATGCTTAGCATTACATCTATCTTGCGATCACCCAGGTTGAACGAGGCAGCGAGATCGAGGGCGTCAATTCATAGAAGGTTGTGGAGTATGCTCGGGCCTTATGCATTCACTCCATTTTTTTTTAACATTGATATTTGTAAAAACAATTTGAACTTTGAACACCTAATTTGTAAATCATTTTGAAAACGCTTGATATGTCTTTATAGTAACTATACTTTTGTATAAATGTAATGTTAATGGGTCTACCCCTTTAAAAACGCTTCCGCATATTTAAAGGGCTTTTATGCCAACTGAAATGTAACGCTTCCGCATGTTTTTGATAAATGATTTTGATAAAGTGATATAGTGGAATTAGAGCATCTCGAATCCGATTCGGACTCGCCAATCAGGTCGGACCAAAAAAGGGGTGCTATACTTTAGTGGTATTAGAGCATCCCAGATCCGGTTCGGACCCGCCATTCGGGTCGGACCAAAGAAGGGGTGCTACACTCATCGTGACGAAGCTCCCTTCATCGTGATGAACCTGGAAATTGAACAAATGCTAGCTAAGGGTTCATTACGACCAAGTGACGAAATATGATCAACAGACTCACGAGTTTTTCGCGACGAAAGTCAGGGCCCAACAACGGAAATAGCCGTTTACGACCCGGGGCTTATAAAGGAAGCGAAGAATAGACCACGAAGGGGGTCGGCGGCGTAGAGATCGAGACAAAGACACGAGAGGAACGCTACCCCTTTGGGTGAAACAAGTAAGTTTAATTCTGAAGAAGATGAGAGAGCTATCAATGCCAAATCTGTTTTACCTCTTCCCTTTTATCTTTTTCTTTCTTTTGATATCTGTAATTCATTTTCTACCTATGTTTTAGTTTGTTTTCTTAGGGTTTAGATGTAGCTAAAGAAAAGAATGTATAAATTCTCTTAAATTCTAATTATTAAGGCTTTATTTCATTTCAATGTTGAGTATTTCATTTAGTCTTAATGCTTGTGGGTATTTGGCCAATATTCGCATGATTTGTGGTTTGGTTTGAGATCTGAGAAGTGAGAATTAAAATTAGACTATGGATGATTTACCATCTAACTATCATGAGATAGAGATATAAGTGAGATTAGGTGTGGTATTGGGATTTCTTGGGTTTAATGTGCCTTTGGAAATTTGGGGTTGAGTAGGATGCAAAATACATGATCCTAAGGGTAGTATGCAGATGCTCAAGAGAGATTCGCATATACATTAGTGAAATCGTCATCTTGATGGTAAAATAAGCATTAATTAATTGGGTTAGGAGGTTCATACATAATTGTTTAGGTGAAATCTATACCCTAAGGCTTTTTAGTCTTTATCGAGTCGTGGTAGCTAAATCTTTGCATGCTTAATTAGTATAATTTGAGTCCATACTATAGATTTTCCATCACCCAAATAGATCCTAGGCTAGATTAGAGTCGGTACTTAGTAACCCAAATCTCCATTGAACGATACTCTTCATTTCATTATATTACTTGAAGTGACGCATGCACTTGCGCACATAGGCATATTATTTCATATAACATGCTTATCGGGGATTGATGCTTTTATTCACTACAAAAAAACCTCCATGTAGAGATGGACAATTCTTTTAGAAACAGAATTCCAAACGAATTAGAAACGAAATTTTCAATCTTAAAAATGCTAGTACATGATTCCTTCCATATCTAAATAGAGACGGATTATTATCCATCTCTAATTCCCAAGGACCAATTCCATCTCTACTCAGAGGCGGATTTTGTTCCGTCTCTGATTAGAGATCGAATAAGTCTGTGTCTAATCACAGACCGAAATAATCTGTCTTTAATCGGATACAGCATTTTCGGTCTCAAATTCCATCTCTAATCAGAGACGGATTGATTCTGTCTCTAATCAAAGACGAATTGATTTCGTCTCTGTCTAGAGATGGATTGATTCCATCTTTGATCAGAGACAGAATTTTTTCGTCTCAAATTAGAGACTGAAATTGTCCTTCTCTGAAGCCGTCTAAGATCTGAGACAGAAAAATTATGTCTCTATTTCTAATTAGAGACGGAAAAATCCATCTCTATTATGTCTATATATACTAATATTTTTGCTGACATGTCTTGACTTTTCATACTGATCTTATTCTCATTCATAGCCAAATTATATGCAATCATTAAGATATAGTTTAGTAATTAAATTAATAGATATCATTAAATAAGTTTAAATACACAATACTTTTAATTAATTATAAAATCAATATTATTCTTAAATAAAAAAATGGTAATATTAGTGTCAAATATAGCTATTGATCAAGGAATTCAAATTAATGTCAAATTGTAATGTTTCATGTACTTTTGTCAAGGAATTCAAATACTTGAATTTGGTATTTGTCAAGATTGCTTATAAATATTTTATTTTATTTTATTAGAATTCTTTTTCTAATGGAAAATGAACTTATGGTCATATGGAACCAACTTCCAAAATTACGGCTCTGTTTGGGGTTGCGATTAAAACTGCGTTGAGGTAGCAAAACTGTGTTTTAGGTCTAAACGCAGTTTTTGGATGTTTGGTTAATTTCAAAAATCTATAATTTAATTGATCACAATTTAATTTTAAAACCGGTTTTATAAAGCGAGGTAAGACTTGCTTTTTCTCACTGACAAAAAATTGAAATTGCACGTCGTAGTTTTTTTATTTTCTTTGGACAAAAATAACCCCAAATAACTTTTATATTTACAATTAACCAAATTTAAAAGCTAAACTTTTCTACGTATCCTGCCACTTATGAAACTTCCCTACCTTTCTATGTATTCTTTAAAGATTTTCATCTCGATATTTGGTATCACGGTTGCAAAGCTTTGGATTCTTTGCTTTCGATTCCCTTTACCCGGTAAGTTTTCTTGTGTCATTTAACTATTAAGTTGTTTATTTACATTGTTTTGTTGCTTTTTATGAACGACAAATTAATTAGAGATGTGACCTATGAATTAGATAAATATAGGAAAATTTTAAAGATGCGATTTATCGATAGATTTACAAAATTAACCTAATGAAAAATCTAGTTTTCATAACTTTGTCGAAAATCATTAGCAGAAAAATAAATTACTTAGGGCTTTAGGGTTTGCCTTTAAACCTACACTGTTTAGAATGAATAAGGAAACTTTTCTTCAATTATGTGATGATTTAGAAAAACATCATGGATTACATGAATCAAGAAGAATGTCAACTATTGAAAAGGTGGGTATGTTTTTATACACTTCTTGTAGAGTGCATCAAATAGGGATGTAAATCTCTGAGAGATTTCGGCGTCGGAATTGAAAGCTGGCAAGTAGATGTTTTAGGAAGTTTTGTTTGCATATTGTTGCTAGCAAAGAAGTGATAAAGCCCTCTTGAACCCAGAGTTCGAAAAACCTCCCCAAGCAAAATCTGAAATGATGCTAGATATATGCCTTTAAGGTAATCAATTTTCTTTGACCAGAAGTTTCATAAATTTATTATTTTCTTATTTTCTACTATAAGCGTGATAGAAGTTGTATTATAGCAATAGATGGAATAATATGCGTGCATGTATTTATGCAAAGGCTTAAATCTTGGTTTATTTGAAGGAAAGGGATACCTACTGAAATGTGATGGCGGTATGTGATTTTAATATACTATTCACATTTGTATTAAACTGACTCGAGCCTTGCATGATGCTCATATTTTTACATCAGCAATCAATAATTCAGAACTAAACTTTACTCACCCACCATCAGGTAATCCATTATTAGTGTAGTTAGAATATTCATTTTTTGAATTTTATAAAATATAACTTCAATAGTTAAAACATCAATTATGCAGGTAAATATTATTTGGTAGATGCAGGATATCCTCAAATGAAAGGTTACCTTGGACATTATAAAAATACAATATATCATTTACCTGAATTCCAAGGTGGTCATCGCTGATAGTAGTGAAGGAAATATTCAATCAAACTCATCATCTTTAAGGATTGTATTGAGAGAACTTTTGGGAGTGTGGAAAGAGAAGATGGAAAATCTTACAAGTGACAATATTTCCTTTCACATATAAGGGATATTGTTAGCATCAATGGCGTTACACAATTACATGTTAATAAATTGAATGATTATATTTTTCATAAATTTGATCAACATCGAATGTTGTGCCACGATGTCTTCCAGATTCTCAAGATAGGTCCACGACCTCATCCTTACATTTGGTGGAACAATAAGAGAAATGGATAAATTACGTTATCGAGATTGCTTCAAGTTTTGATGAGTCAAAGAAATGGATCTTAAAATTATTTGTTTTGTTATAATTGCAAATGTCTCCGAATGTTAAATTAGCAATTTTATGTTTTTAATTATTTTATAATGAATATTATAATGAATTTTTTGGTCATCACTATTATTTTTTTTATTATCATTATTGTATTAACAACATTAGTTTAAAATTATTAACATTAACATCAAAAGGAAAATACATGTATGAATAACTATCACTTTTAGTAATTTTATATTTGAATCACACTTTTAATCACAGTTTTACTAAACGTGTAAAAACATCAATTCTACATCGCAGTAACTTTAATTTAAATGTGTCTCACTGTTTGTAAAACACAGTTTGTTAAACGCACATTTCTAAATGCTTTATTTTTCGCCATGACCCCAAAGCAGGCACACATGGATAATTAATTGTTATAATAATAACAACTAGATCCCCAATGAAATATAGATTAATATTCAAAGAAAAAAAAACCATCATATATGCATGTAAATGTAAAAAGATACAAAATGGAATAATTCTTTTAACAATTATTCTTCATCTTCTATAGACCAAAAAAAGTCTAACTAAAAACATTTAATAAACATAATATACAAACATAAATTATTGTAAATAACAATAATATCTTCATTGGAGGTCTTTGATTCTTGAGCATATATCTTCTTTTTGTGTCTTGGGTACCTAGTAGGATAGACATAATATTAACAAAAATAAGCAAAAAGTACCAAGATGATAAGTTTCAATTTATAAGTACTCTTAATTGCAAGATTACATCAAATATATATATTCAAATTGAAAATTGTGAAAAGCCTACAAAGGGAAGGAAGTATAAAGAAAAAAGATGAATAAGATGGTACAAATAGAAAAAGTCATTTCATTTCATACATTTGTCCTTCAATTTTATAAATCAGACAATCAAAACACAAATTTAATAGGGGATTCATGTCAATAATTTCAAACCTTCAATTGTATATGCCTGAGCTTTCATGAACTAGTCAACCACACAATTTTGAATTTTTTAGTCTCATACTCTTTTTTTTTAAGAGGTATAATCAGAGAAGGAAATTTTGCCTCTAATTCCGGTTTTTCTTTTAGTGATTAATATTGATTAGAAATAGCTTTACTCTACTTTGGATATAATTAGTCTCGTTTTATTTTCCTTTTCTATTTTACTTTGAATTTTTTCTATTTTTGTTTTGTAGGAGTTGATTCAAAATGGAAGCTTTCATGGAATTGTCAACTCAATTGACTCTCCTAATTCAACAACTACAATTGAAGCAACAAGCATATAGTCAGCATTAAAGGGTGGCAAGTCCAATGTGGCATCCGAATATGTCTTTGAGGGAAGTTCACTCTATGGGTAATCCATACTTGAACATGCATGATTCGGGATGGCCACGTCACCCATACCTCTCATGGGAGATAAATGAAGATATTCTCAACCTCCGTAAGAGAAAACGTTTAACCTTGAAAAAGCAATGGTTGAATTGGCTAAGTCTCAAGTTGAATTTGCCAACTCTCAAGCTCAATTCATGAATGAGATAAGGGTAACTCTTCAAATTCAATCATCCCAGTCTGAGAGATTGGAGGTGCAAGTGGGGCAAATGGCTAAGATACTTGTAGAAGAACAACAAAAAAGTTTACCTACACTTGAGGAACCAATAAGAGAAGAGTTGGATGTCAAGGAGTTAGTTGAGGTGAAATAGTCAAATCCTGAAAGAGTGGATTGAATTGGCTAAGTCTCAAGTTTAATTTATCAACTCTTAAGCTCAATTCATGAATGAGACAAGGGCAACCCTTCAAATTCAATCAGTCGAATTTGAGAGATTAGAGGTGCAAGTGTGACAAATGGCTAAGATACTTTGAGAAGAACAACAAAGAAGTTTGCCTACACTTGAGGAACCGATAAGAGAAGAGGTGGATGCCAAGGAGTTAGTTAAGCTAGTTGCAAAAGAAAAGGGATCAACTTCTCTAGAACCGAATGAGATAAGAAAGGAAGTTAAGATACTTCCAGAGATGATCTTTGGGGAGAAGTGCATGACAAATTAGAAAATCATAAAATGACTCCCATTTCAAAGTCGGATGAGATCTTATTTGAGTTGAACAAGAATTTGAAGGCAATCATGGTGAAGATAGCTTCTACGTCCCTAGGCGAGCATGCAAGCTCCCAATATTATGTGCTCAGACAACTACTTGGGAACAATTTCGGCTTCTTAGGGAATGATGAAGGAAAGAATTACCAACAAATCCGTAGTTGGTAGAGTCTAGCCGAAATCTAAAAATGGAGCGGCTTCTTGGGAATCAACCCAAGTTTAATAAGTTTCCTTTTCCCTTTTCTTTTCTTTACTTACTTTTGAGTTTATTTTTTGAATAAATTTTCTTACTTGATCTTGTTTTTCCTTGTTTTAGTTTTGGATTTCAAGTTTTTGGAGATTCAAAGTTGGTTTTAGAAGTGAAAAAAGTTTAAATCTTGAAGTTCAATCTATCTTGGAGGCATAAAGAACCAAGGAGGAGACAAAATATTCCTATTTAAAGCTCCCCCACATTTGAAACTAAGGTCTAAACTCTCCAAACATCTTTGCCTTTTTTACAAACTAGTTCAAACCTTCTCCATTCCCTTCAATCCCCATCATCTTCATTTTTAAAGCCATATAACTATGGAAGTTGTTAAAGGCTTTTGGTTGTAATGTCCTTGGAGCATTGAAAATATATGGTATAAGAATCATGATCATCAAGAAAAGGTGGTGAGTAGAAGATGGAAGGTTTAATAAAAATGCTCAATTTATCCATATGTTTTACTTAGATTTTTAGTATTTTTTATGTTAAATAAGTATCTTAATGCTCTAAATGTTCATCTTTATGATTAGGTCAACCATTTGGCGGAATTGTGCAAAAATGAGCGAAAAATGAAGAAAAATCAACAATTTCCTACACAACATAAGCGGCTTCACTGATTTGTTGTGACGAGCATCACCCTTGTTGCGAAGAAGGTGTTCATCAAGACGAAGCTCCCTTCATCGTGACGAACTATGAAATTAATTATATTTTTCATACTTTTTAATTTGGGAAGCTTGTGGCATAAACATGTACCATGTTATAAAATATGTGTGAGCTAAGTATTTCATCCACCAATGCGTATGAAAAATATCTTGGGTTTGTGTAAGAGGATACAATATAGGAAAGAGATTTCAGATAAAAAAATTCAAATTCTATGAGATATGTTAGCTCATACACTTTTTGTACACTTAGTACATTGTCTTATACGGTTAGTGTAATCACCTTATATACCATAACAAACTCCCATTTTTTGTTATTAAAGGCAAGTATATGCATGTTTTCACTTAGATTTTGAAATTATTTATAAATAAAAATTAATATTGAAAAAAGTATCAAATATCTTCAATTTTATTTAATAAAAGTTTAATAATAATATTTTGAATATTAAAGTTTGATAATTATATTTGAAATTATAAGTAACGATATTCTGAGTGTGACACCCCAAAATGCGAGGGTCCAGTTGACCACTTAGTCGACTGCGAAACTGTGTGTCTCATATCCGCTAGGGCAGCATACGTAGTAAAATGGCGATAAGACTATAAATCCATACTACGTCCTACAGTTTACAAGACCATACATTTCTATAGATCGAAATTATTACATCCTCCTAATACAAAACATATAATAAACTAGTTCGTTAAATATATACACAAAACAGAATCGAGGCCACCGGTCAGAGCTGCTTCATAATCCCGACCTCACAGGAGGCGTCGTGCACTTATTTTGTCATGTACACGAAGGGGTCCCCTGACGGGGTGAGCTAGCGCCAGTAGAGATAAAATCCCCTCTGAGGGCTATTCCCCACCTAGGTGCACATGCAAATGATCATTTCACAGTCAAACCAATGACGATCCGGGATGCGTACATGTTTGTTACATCATGGAAAAATCTACATGCATGTATGAAATGACACTCTATATGCCAAAAGCGGGTTAACCTCCAGGCCCACCGCAATCTGATGCCCGATGGGAATCAATGCAGAGTCGAGTCACGGAGCTCCCATCCTGACCCATAGTCACATGTGATATTTATTTGTCGTTTCGTGTCTTTTGAGGCGATAGAACTTTTGAGGTCTCACGGCTGGGTCTCTTACACCCTCAGGAATTTTTCGGGCTTTCCACTTGCAGTGGATACGTCTAACCGGGTTTCGGGCTTTTCACAGGGGATATCTATCCCTACCGCCGCCCGACACATTTCATTTTCCATTTCGTTTAACAACTGTGAAACTCAATTGGACTTAGATCATTCGCCCACACGATTAAGCGCGACACGATTGCCCGAGCCGGTCACCATGTACACACGATGTAATGCGGTGTTACTCCTTTTCAATGCAATGCAATTTGTGCCACTGCACCCCCAAGCCCATGACCAATGTATGAAGACCTCTGCATGGTTGTTCTACACCATACACTATGTGTGTGCTATGAACACTCATAATATGCACACAACATTCCATATATTGATTTAACATCGACGCCCATGCGATCGGTGGTAATATTCCATTACATTCAAATCCAGTACATCACATAGGCATTCTTTTCCATCTTTTCTATCATTAGGTTCATTCATGTCGACCACGTCATTTCAAGCATGTATTAACATAATTCCAACCATTACTTAGGAAGAGTAATGCTATAATTCCATATTCGGTGAGACATAATTATTGTCGATCCATCACGATGTCGTATAATTATTTCCATCTTCATCACACATATGTCATAATTCCACATATTGACTGTGTCATTGGTTATGGCAATAACGCTATTAGCCGTTTCAGGCCATAAATCGGTCAATAGCGGCTAAAAATAATCCCGGACTTAGTCGAGAAAGTCGATTTTTGTAAATATCACACAAAACATCAGCACACAATTCCTTAATCAGGCCGTATGCAGTCTGACATTTGATTTACAAACCGGTTAGAAAGCGAAGTTTCGGAAACGAGCGGTATTCCTCATTTATCGTGACCCGGTAATGTTCGAGCTACATTTTGGCTGAGCACTTTATCTTATTAAATTCTAGACTTCGGCTGAAATTTCCGTAGAGTCGAGCCTTGCGAATCGGAGTTCGGACGGAAAGTTATGGTCGTCCGAAGTTGACGCGACCGATTCACGGTGTGCGAAATTTGGGCACACCCTCGTTGTCATTACGCACCGGAGTTTTGCTGGCCCCGAAACCTGATGTTCTATTTCGGACGGTCGAAACCCTATGAAGCCGGTCCTTGACCATCACACGATTACAAACAAACCACCACTGACATACAAATTCGCAGAAAAAATCGACGAGCAGTAGGCATTACCACGACCCTAGGCGTAAAATAGCAGAGTAGGAGAAACCTACCTCTTGTAGCGCGATTAGGGTTCTTCTTGAAAAATCAGGGTGCGCTCACTACGCAACACTTCTTCCTTTTCCTCTTTCTTTTTCCTCTCTTCCTCCCTTTTCTTCTTCTCTTTTCTTCTTTCCTTTTCTTTTCTTTTCCTCCATTTCTCCTTTCCTTTCCTCCCTTTCTCTTCTCTTTTCCTCCCTTCCTCTTTTCCCTTCCTCCTCCTTCTCCTTGCTGCTCCCAGAGACTGATTCTTAAGACCCCATGTGTGAAGGCCCTATATAGTGTCCAAAGGTGCCATGCATGGTGACACATGGCAATGTGTCACACACATGGCTTGCCATGTGTCACACACATGGCTTGCCATGTGTCATGCCTTTGCCATGCATTGTGACACATGGCTTGCCATGTGTCACTCACATGGCTCGCCATGTGTCACTCACATGGCTCGCCATGTCTTCAGAACTGGGGGTATGCTTAGGCGAGGCAAGGCGAGATTATCGAGGCTCGGGTTCGGCTGCGTAGAAATTTGGAAGGGCTCAGTTCAGCTCGGGTTCCTTTATTTTAAAATCGGGCTCGAGCTGAAGTTGGCTCGGCCGGTTCGAGCTACCACGTTCGTTTAAAGCTGTTTGATTATAGCTGGGCTCGTTCGTTTGCGAGCTCGATTATACTTCGTTCTGAGCTCGATAAGGAGTCCGTTTGTGAGCTCGTTTGCGAGCTCGGTAAGGAGTTCGTTTATGAGCTCAGTAAGGAGTTCGTTTGTGAGCTCGTTTGAGTTCGTTTGTGAGCTTGTTTATGATCTTGAAAAAAAAATTGATAGTTTAGCATCATATCTGATATCTAAAAATAATAATAAAAATACTAATAACTTAATACAATGAGTTGTCAATAATAACTAACATATCGAACCAAGCTAAAAGTTGCAACACGAAAGAAATAAAAAATATTACGATCATCTTTGAAATTTCAAGAATAATGTTTAAAACAAACATATAACAACTTCAAAATAATCGAGCTTGTTCGCGAGCACATTCGCTGAGCTTTGTTCGCGAACATGTTCCGCAGGCTGTTCGCGAACATGTTATGGCGTTGGCGAAGCGAGCTGTTAGTGAACTTTCTGACCTGAACCCAAGGAAGCTTGGGTTCGGCTCGTTTAACTTGCGAGCCTAAAAATGGAGTTTGGGCTCGGCTCGTTTAACTTAATAAACGAATTCAAAGCGAGAGGCTTTTCTGTAGAGGCTCACAAGAATCACGAGCCCAGTTTGGATTCGGTTACCTACGATCACACGTGTTTCCTCGGAAATCGTGGAAATTGAACTATCTCGAATTCAACGAGTAAACAGGTAGCTAGATTTCGAGACAATTCCAATTTGTCTGTCTGTTTTATCATCCGAGATCTAGAAAAATCTCAACTTTTCTACAGACTATTTCGGTAAATTACCGTTTTTTGCCTTATTTTTATCTGAAAAATTTAAATTTAAAATTTTCACGGGTTTTACACAAATTAAAAGTACTTTTAGTTGTTAATGATGTTACTTTTAGTTTGTAACACATTTACCTTTTTAATATTATTCACTTTTAAATATTACTTTTAAAATTAAATACTAAAATGGTTATAACTATTTTTTGTTAAATAGTTAATATTTTTTATATTACTTTTTACCTTTATTTAAAAAAAAAATTAACTTGTGGGTTTTATTTCTATTTAAAAAAAATGTTTGGTTTATAAAAAATTAAAATATAAAATTATAAAAAATAAGATTATAATATGAAAAATATTAATATTATAAATAAAAATTTATCATGAATAAGAGAATATATATATATATATATATATATATATATATATATATATATATATATATATATATATATATATATATATATATATATATATATATATATATATATATATATATATACATGTTCCACATGTTCCAAAAGGAATGGAAGTCAAATACTACTTCTGATAAGAAGATAGTATCCACACATCCACCTTTGGAAGAAATAAAAATCAAAGCCCAAGGTATAGAAATTGTGGCCTCACAATTCAAACATATAGCTTTGAATGACGATGAAAATAGAGCTACAAAATTAAAAGATATAAAAGGAATTCAACAACAAAATAATTTTACAAATCAAATATTATGCTCTCGGAAGTCCATAAAGGAATTTTTCTTTCCAAACCAATTCATCATTATTTTTGTTTCCTCCTAATTTTAGGGGTTTCATTGGTTTGAATAAAGGATTTTCAGATTTTTTTTCTCTTTTTCTTCATTTTCAGGTTTATAATTATTAGTAAACGATTTTCCTTCAATTCTATTTAATTGAGAGGAAATTGTTCCTAATATTTGATTTGTAAAATTATTTTGTTGTTGAATTCCTTTTATATCTTTTAATTTTGTAGCTCTATTTTCATCATCATTCAAAGCTATATGTTTGAATGGTGAGGCCACAATTTCTATACCTTGGGCTTTGATTTTTATTTCTTCCAAAGGTGGATGTGTGGATACTATCTTTCTTATCGAGTAGTATTTGACTTCATTATTTTTGGAGCAATGTTTATTTTGCAAAGGATATTTGATTTGATTGTTTTGCTGACGTAAATATCAAAATAGATTGAACGTTGGAATATTCATTTCCATTGTTTCCATAGTTTATTCCATTGTTCTCAATTTTCTTTTATTTCTTTTGATAATTTAGAGAGAAAAGCCCAATTTCTTTTTGCTATGTTCTTGATTTTGCTTCATTTCTTAAATATTCTTTATCTATTTCAAACATATTTTCTGCTGTCATCATGTTGAGCTGAGATGGCTCATCATTTGGTGACACCATTTGAGAATATGTTGGAGATCTATCTGGGGAATTTTGAACATTTGGTTCAGTCCTTGTATATTTTAAATCTGGAATAGTAAAGGAGTAATCTACTTCTTCTAGATTTAAATTTGGTAAAACATTGTCACGATGATGCTTAGAAGGTTAACTTCTAAAGGAATTAGAAGACCTTACGGAATATGATCTTGTTAGATTTTCTTTTCTTGGTTCAAAATTTATTTGAATATTTCTTTGGCTCCAAATGCTTACATTATGGATAAGAGTTTTGGTTGGTCGATTGGTTTTGGGTAAGAAGTTGTTTGAAATTCCATTCATTAGATTGTGTTAAACATTCCCATGGAAATAGGTTTTGGAATTATAATTGAGTTCTTTGTTTGCTTACCCAATTAATGTTTAGTCTTTGGAAGACAAAAGACAATTTGGGTTGACTATTAGGAGTCATTGCTTTATAGTATACTGCAGTATACTATAAGTATATTTATTGATCTAGGATCCATTGTCATAGTTTTGAGTTTGAATGTTTAGAGTTAAAGAACATGAATCTTTCTTTATCATTCATACAGTCTATTTCCCCAGGTTTGGATAGTAAAATACCGCAGTGAGATGAAAGGATGTATTTCTTGCGTTAATACTAAAGGGAATCTTGAATTGGTTATGTCTTACATCACGAAGACATATCACGTATAGGTTTATCTAGCACTGCTTGCGGTTAAGGGTTTGGTGTTCTTCACACAGATAGCTCTATGTAGTATTTTGAATTATCTTTTGAACTTGTTCTAGATCCTTAAGATACAGAAGTTCGATAGTTTATGTCTACCGAGCACTGTTGAATGAGTGTTTTCAGAAATTTTTATTCTATAATCCTTTTTGAATTCAAATGTTCCTATTTGATATAGTTCTTTGATATTTTGTTTTGGCATTTACGATTTTTATATCTTTATTCCCGATCTTATAGAAGCAGGACAATTTGTTTTCAAATTTTTGAGTATTTTTCTGTATTTGCTAAGTTGTTCATCGATCTAGATGAACTAGTATTTGAACTAGTACCTCTGAGATTTTTTTGATAAATTTGACATTTCTACCCTTTCTACAGTGGTGGGATTCTAACATAGAGGGACCACCATAGGGACCACTACCCGTCGGGGCTTTACGGTGACGCGGATACAGGGCGACCTGACACTAAGCATGGGAATCCTGATTATTTTGAAAGAATACAAATACAAATTTAATCAAAAATTTTGCAAGAACTTGGCTCTGATACCAATTCTACGCAGGATCTTTAAACAGCCAAAATTTGAACATGATCATAGTAAAACAACTAAACAGTATGCAATTATTTGAATCAAATGAAACACAGTAATGAAATTTGAATTGAAATTTTATTGAAATTTGAAACTTACAAACTTTGATGAAAGCTTTTTGATCAGGAAAGCTTTTAACGATGGGCGAAGGCGAGGATCTGAGGCTCTCAGGCTTCTCTCTGCAACTCTTTCTCTTTGCTGCAAAACTTAGCTGCTTGCAATAAAGGGAATGACCACTCGCTATATAGGAAAATTTCTGCGGGAACTGACATGTTTGAAATCGTGGATTTGAAAATAAAATTTGACGTGCTGATGGGTTCATGTGACTTTGAAAAGTAAGAAATCTTATCCTACTTTTTGGAAAGCAATCTGCTTTTGAGTCATCCCTTTGTCTTTTTCTGCAAGTGGAACATTTGCTTTTTGAAAGTGGGAGACAGCCTGCTTTTGTCAAATCTTCTTTTTGGAAGACTCCAAAAACCTGTCACACCATTTGTACGACCAATTCTTCCATTCTTCTGCAAATCTGTCAGTGGAGAGGAAGAAAATTTGATATCTTGGAATTTTTGAACCTATGCTTTCTACGAGGCGAGGCTTTTGAAGATCATTAACGATCCCATTACTCGAGGAGTGTATGGGAGAGTATGCACATGTCTTCATTTTCTTTGGAGGAAGGTACGTCGCTTCTTTGTATCATCCTCTTCGAGTCGATTACGGGTGAAACAAGTTTGAATGACATTCCTGGCGCATCAGCTTGGAGTTTTTGAGATAGGCCACGTAATTTGAATTTGGAAAGGAAATGAATTTTAGTTTGGGTCAAGAGAAGTTGGGGCACAGTAAAGGATGGACAATGGTACCTTTGACTTGGACTTTGTGGGCTTTTTTGGTTTAGGCTTTTGGGCTTCAACCCATTCTTTGACAGCTTCAAAGGATTGGGCTTGGGAGATTTTGAAAGCAGCCCACCATTTGATTTTAAAATTCCCTAGCCAAATACTTAGGGAATGGGCTTGGTTGGGTTTGTTGGAAGAGCGATAATCCCGACATAGAATCGAGGATTAAATTGGCCTTGAAAAATAGTGAACTATTTAGGAAGGAAAAAGCTATCCTTTGTTGTTTGAGTAATCAAAGCTTTGTTGATTTCAGAATAGAAAATGTTTGGAGTAGCTCCCATAAAAAGCCACCATTCCTGAAACCAATTTAGAAAACTTTTTTGCATTTTTCATTCAATTAAACCGGGAATGAAATTTGGCGATACAAAATGTATGGTGCAGCATTTTGTAATCATAAAAATCAAAAGGTTTGTGTGGATCAAAATGTTCGAGGAAAACCTTTTATGCGGGTAAAGTTTTGATCCCAATCCTTTTCATTTAAAACTTTCAAAATTTGCATTTGAATATCTTGATATCATTGCCTTCGGGGTTTTTCGACATGTATGAAATTTGAGCAGACTCGCGTATCTCTGAATGAACTTCGGAGATTTACGGGTTTTGAGTATTTCATTTGAAATGAAATACTTTTCATTTTGGAAAATCTTTTTAATTTGAATTTAACCAGAGACTGATATATGATCAGACTCAAGAATCTGGAGCAACAATCTAGATTCTTTTGTTTGGTATGCAAATTTATGGGGATTTGAAGAGGATGGCTGAGAGGGTTTTCCCAGACCTCGAAACGATTTGAGGTTTGAGATTTTTGCATAGCATATGAGGCTTTTGTAGTAGGTTTGATCGGTTCTTTGTTCTTGCTCATTTTCCCTGTAAGAATTCCCGTGAGAGGAATCAGGTAAAACATTTGAATAACCTTTTATGAATTCTATTTCAAAATCAAATACAGATAAAATAGCTGCCATCTGGCAAAAATCTGCTTTGAAACTAGATTTTGAACATCTTTTGCAATATTTCTTTTTGCGCTTTTGCAATCAACTCTTAAAATAATAAATTTTTGTTAAAAACATCACTTTGAAATTTTGGATGCATAAAACAATGACTAAAATTTCTTTTTTACTTAGTGAATAATTCAATTGTGGACCCTCGAGATGCAGTGAAATAACAATTGAGATTTTGTTTCCTGAAAATCTTGTTTCAAAATCACCATAGCCTTTCTCTTTGAGGCATCTGTTTCTATTATAGGAAAGACCAGGTGAGATTAAACGGAAGTTCACTTAACTTTGAACTTTGACTGTTTGGCTTCTGAGTATGTTCCTCAGACCAGGGTAAAGGATTTTTCTTTAACCTTTGAAATAAAGGCTTAATCAAAATCCTAAGGTTTGGGTAAAACTTAGCTACATAGTTAAGGCTACCTAAAAACCTTTGTAACTGTGTCTTATCTTTGATTTCATCAGGAAATTTATTAGCAAATTCTATTGCTCTATGTATTGGTTTTATTTGTCCTTGAAAAATATCAAAGCCTAAAAATCTAATATTTGTTTGAAACAATTTGATTTTTGTTACTGAGATAACTAAACCATTATCTCTTACAATTTTTTGAAAATTTTTTAAATGCTTGAAATGCTCTTCTATTGAATTTGAGAATGTGAGGCATCATTAAGTGGCCATCTGATAGAAAATCAGTGTATTCATTAAATATTTCATTCATCATATTTTGAAATTCGGAGGGCATTTTGAGACAACTGACATTACATTCCATTCATAATGTCCAAATGGAGCAGTAAATGCGGAGTTTTGTGCACATCCTTACAGTTTTAATGCGAGATTTGCGAAATCCGATTTCATATCAAACTTTGAAAAAATTGTTGCATTATAAATCCTTTGAATTAAATCCTTTTTATTATGTATTGGATATCTAATCCATTGCAGGACCTTATTCAATGGTTTATAATTTGCTCATTTACTTAAATTCCTCTTTCTATTTACGTGCTTTTTGGACATAAAAGGCTACTTGTAATCGTAATTGAATGACTTGGTCTTATTAGTTTTTATTTAAGAGATCATTAATCTTTTTGCAATATTCAAGGAGTTACGGACTCGTTTGAATATCTTGCTATTGGAATTTGTTTTACGTAAATCTTTTTTCATATAGTAATGAAACCATATCTTTGTTTTCTATTCAAAATGCATTTGGTATAGAAGAGCAATTCTTCTATTGATTTTTTGTATATTTTATTCTTTCTTGAATTATTGATTCTATTGTAAATTTTCTTTAATCATTTTATATTGTATTTCTTTAAAAGAAATTTGTATTTTTGTTTTTATTTGAATTAAAAATAAAATCTTGAGCTTGATTTATTTAACAGCTTACCTCCTTTATGAATTCAAAAGAATTTCTTGATTATATATTTGGTTTAATCCTTTATCATCTATTTAGAAAAGGATAAAGTTGTGTTAGGAAGGGTTCCTAAAACAATTTGATGACTTATATTTTGATAGTAAGAATGAAGTTTTAATCTGAATCATTTTGCAAATATGGCCTTGTGGTATTTTGTATTGAGCCTTGAAAGGATCATTACTAGTTGTAGATAATCTTTGAAGTTTTACAAAATATACAATAGGAATCAATCGCTTATGTGCTCTGATTAAATCTACTCTGAATCCAATCAAAGCTGAAAGTTCTTTGTGTCGGGATTGATTTTTAAAGTTATCTTTGTATACCACCTTTGCTTTTGTACTATAGTCATACTATGTACAAAAGTTTCTACTTCTTCATTTGTTTCTTCAACTTCTTTGTGATTTTCTAATTTTGTCAATCTCACATCTATGTTTTGTGTAATCAGTCTTAATTCATCAATTTGAGTTTTTATTTGTTTTACTTCTTGTTGTAAATCTTGTAAAGTTGCTGGTTCTTGTTTTTTATGATATTGTAAAATATCTTTCATTTTGTAAGAATTTGATAAGTTTGGTTTGGGTTTAGATTTTAGACTCTGTTGTTTTAAAATTTTTCTTATATATTTTGTTTTTGCTTCTTTGTCTTCAATTTGATCTATCATTTCTAATAACAGTTCTTGTTCAGCTGTTATCATGTTTACTTGACATAAACAATTTTCTATTTTTCAATTGCTGGAAGTTGTTTGTGATTTATCGGTTTCGAGAAGATGAAATATTGTGCCGGAATATTAGTGCCGTTGTACGATAAAGCGTTCTTTGTTTGCGATTAAAGAGCGATATGACCCTTTGTAGCATTTAAAACATCTTACTTCTTTTTTATGATGTTTTTTAGTTTGTTGTTTTTATGAAATTATAAAATCTATAAAAGTCATGACCTATTATATTATGACTTTTAAAGACTATAAAAATCATGATGTATTCAATTAAGACTTTTAAAAATGCACATAAGCTCCAAAGTGTATTCGATTACAACTTTTATGAAACTTATAAAAGTTATAATTAATATTCGATCAAAGACTTTTAGAGCACAAAAGTCCATAAAAGTGAAGATATATTTGATTACAACTTTTATAAACTCTTTAAAAATATATCAGTATTGAAAAAGTCATTGACTTTCACAGACATTATACTTTTAATAACTTTTATAGTAGGAGTATAAATACCCATTTTTCAAAATTCTCGTATTTGAAACGACTTTTTGATCGAATAAAACCAATAAGAATTTTTAGAGGTAAGAGTTTAACTTTTTTTTTTGAAGAGAAAAATAATTTCATTTATTCCAACTAGTAATACATCAATGAAAATATATAATCAAAATTGCTAAAAACCACAAATGATGAAATAACATAAAAGTTAATAGTATAATGAAACAACTCAAAACATATATATTTGATAATTGAGTCTACACATTTGATGTGTATTATGATTATAATCGTGACTTTAGTTATGCGATATGCGATATTTATTGATTTGATTTTTATGTACTGATCGTATATGTATTTTCTTTGCATTTGGATTGTTAATCTGAATAAAGTTGTCTGACGATGAAAAACGAATCGTCAGTAGCAGGCGATCTGACTTCTCTGCGCGTCGAGAGGCAGCCCAGCAGCCAGCACTTGATCACAGTGGCAATGATCATACTTGCATCAAGGCAATGACAAAATCGAAACATATAAGCACGCTATTTGTGTGGAATACTTGAAACTATTGGGAAAAATAGAAAAGATGTGTATATGGATGATTTCGAATTCAGGGAATAATGAAAAAAATCTCACTCTGCATTCTTAAGAAAAAATTTAACGGAGAAAAAGTCGAAGGAAAAGGAGGTTAGGGTTTTGATTGAATGACACAACTTTAGCCTAGGTAAGAGTTTAACCTTAGATCTATATGCATTGTAGTTTTTTGAATATGAGATACTTTAGAGGTAAAATTGAAAAATTTGTTATTCTCATATTTTTTAATTTGATTTTTAAATTATGTATTCGTATTGTAGGTATTGGAATAAAATATGATTTTTTATTTAAATTGTTAGTTTTTTTATTGTTCTTAAAATCATATATCAGTATGGTAGAGTTAAAAAATGATTTCAAATTATTGTAAACTGGTTTTAAATGACACGAATTCTTTGAATTAATCCATTAAAATAACACAAAGTCGATTTCAATGTAGTGGTTACTTATCAATTACAATATTTTAAAATATAATATAATAAATTATAAAATTATAAAATAATAAAACATATAATTTTTTTACAAATAAATAAAAAAATAATTCCCGTTTGTATAATAGAACTAGAGGTGAGAATATGTGATGGGCCCAATGAACCAGCATAAGTTGACCTGTTTTTTTTAAGGGTTAGACCGAGAAAATGACAACTTGAATAAAATTCGGGCCTAATGGCCCGATTCGAATAATCCCGCAACCCATCCCATCGGGTTTGAGCCGGGCCAAGCCACTTGAACCCGTTTGAGTTGTTTTTAAAATTTTGAATTATTATATAATATATAATATAAAATTTATTATCGTCCGCTAAAGGGGCCAAAGCATCATTAGTAAAGAAAAAACCCTAGTCTTCAAGCTCTCTCTTCTCATCGTTTTCACGGTCGGACCTTGTCTTTGTGCACTTCTTATCGTCTTCCATTGTTTTCTTTTGTCTAACTGCAGTCGTTTCCGTGATCGACGATGAGAAGAAGCCCACTGGAGTGAAGCTCTTCAATCGCTAGAGCTTCGACCAAGTCCAGGTTCAGATCATACTACTTTTCTTAGTTTTTGAATGGAAAGTTAGTGTCGTGTATTGGCACTTGAATTCATTCTTGTCCCGACATTGTTTTTGTAGGATATTTGCGTCCGGAAACTTAAAACCTTAATCCTCAAAAAACCAGTTCGAATACCTTCTGCTTCCATAATCCTTTGCAGTTGCAGGCAATCAAATCCTTGATTGTGCGGGACGCAACTCTCAAGAAGCCACTTTCTCGCCCCTCCGTCATGGCCCAGTCCCAAAGAAGCCGCCGACATTGACATCGACTCCATATCCTCTATTGCTCTGTCAGGTAAAAACGATTCTATCATCACCTAGTTCTCTGAACAGTTTGTTCCTGGGGAAATTGGAGGTGATTGGCCAATGGGTTGTGCGTTTGTTTTTTGGTTTTCTGCTGAAAGCTTTGTTTTTTAAACTTTTTTTTTTTTTATGACTTATTGCTGAAAGTTCTAGGGAATTGAAAAGCAGAAGGAAAATGATTGGAGCTTCATTTTACGGTTTCCTCAACAACAAACAGGGGCTGAAGAACATATATGCCAGTTTTGAGTTGCATATAAAAAAAATGCCAGTTTTAAGTTTAAAAGTATTTCTCTGATATCAATTGAAAGGGTGCAATACATGTTTCATATTGGTTTTAAGACATGTCACAATCAAGTCAACTCAGCTAATAAGGCATCTAGGCTCGCAGTGGTGGTTTTGCTTTTCCCTGAAGAGGCATAATAGAGGTTTCATAGTATTTTGGTTTATTTTTTAATTTATTTTCCTACATTTTCAGAAACGATACAGGAATTAGAGGGACGTTTTTTTTTCTAGGAATTTTTTTTAGCCATAGAATTTTGTGGTAGCAAATGATCTTCATGGCAATGAATTTCAGAAGATCACTATAACCTTGTGGAAAGCCTTCCTTTCCTGGGATGGAAGCAAGTGGGTCTGTAAGGGTGCAATTTGTTTATTTTCCCTCAATTTGGCATTTGTTTTTGTTTGAAATTAATATCTTTTAGGTTGGAGATTTGAGCAAATCTATGATTTGATTTTCAGGTTTAGAGGCTCTTGTGGGTGTAGATGAACGCTTTCAGAACTATAAAAATGATTTATTCAGTTATAAAAGTAGAGAACTGGATAGAGAGTTATTGAGCATGGAGGAAAATAACCGGATTATTCCATCAATTAATTGTAGCATTTGAGTCACCCTGGCATCTTCAACTACCATTGCCATCATTTTAAGACGTCGAGTATTTGATACACGTAGATACAAGTAACCCCAATACCCTTACTTTAAATGTGGTCAGAAAATTTGTTTTTATTTGAGTTTTTCTTACTTGAATATTTTGGGTGGTCTAATTTTTCTCTTTTTTCGTTTTCATTATTATTTTTAATTTGTTGAAATGACAGGATTCATGTGTACAATATCGAGGAACTGATTCTATGTGCTTTGCCATACCATGACACCCATGCTTTTGTTCGAATTGTGCAGTTACTCAACATAGGGTAAGGAAATTAGAGTTCTTATAATATAGCTTTGATACACTAGGTTACCCTAAACGCTAAACCTTAAACCCTAAACTCTAAATCCTGAAATTTTCATAATCTTATGTTTTATCTTCTTGTTATGTAGAAATAGTAAATGGAAATTTCTCGATGGGGTTAAAATATCAGGTGCGCCTCCACCTAGAAAGGTTATTGTGCAACAATGCATCTTTGATTTGGGGATTTTGGAGCTTTTGTGCAACTATGTAAGTGTTTTTCCATATATCAAGCTGACCTGATGATCTGTCTGCTGAGCAAACAATTTGAATTGTATCTAATTTGCCTCCTCTGATCACAATCTGCCGTGATGCCGACATGAATTTCATTCTTTGTGATAGGCATCACCAACAAAGAAGTATCAGCCTTCCAGGCCTGCAATCAGCTTTTGTACTGCTGTTACTGTTGAAGTTTTAGGTTCTATCATGACTGTGGACAGTGATATTGTGAAGAGGATTCTACCCTTTGTGACTTCGGGACTTCAATCTGGTTCAAAAGGAGGTCCAGATCACAAGGTGATGTGAAAACTTATTTTTGTTCATATATAAGGTAGACTCTATATTAATTTAACTGTGCACAGTGTGGAAAATAGTTCGCAACCCAGATTTTTGATTTACATTTTCGTATTGAGTTTCAGCCGAACAAAAAAATTCTTCCCTTGTTTTGAGAGTAAAGGAGGATGAGCGAAAAAACAGTAACTGATACATCCTTACTCTTTTGAAATTGGAATTTTAAGAAAATGAGAAAGGATTCATGGGTAGATTTCATATATTACTAGCTTTGGTTTCTAGACTATGAAGGTAAATTCCTTCAGGCTTGTGTTGCTTGTTAAGAGTAAATTCTCATTTTTGAGAACAATACCACTTGAGAAACAAAAAATAGATCAAACAAGTACAAAATTTTTGGTGGTTCAATCTCAATTGAGCGCTACCACCACTTGGTCATTGCAGACTTTCCACTGTCATAAAAATACTTCTGGCTGCATTTCATGTCTCACTCATTACACATCACCTCCTATTGTTTTCTATATAGAAATTGTCTGGTCCTAATATTTCCTTATAAAAATGCCATAGTTAGGGTAGACCAACACATTCAGAGACAGCACCCTTTAAACAACCCCCAGCTGACTTTTATTGTAAAAGTCAACTTAGAGTGAAAAGTCCATATTGCTAGAGGATTAGGCTGCTCCTATACTTGTTCACTTTTACCCAACCCCTGTAAAGGATTGGTTGGCTACATGGGATTAGGTCTCTTTGAGCTGCCTTAGTTTTTGTTTTGGAATTGTTTAGATGCTGTATTCAGCTTTCTTCTTTTATAACGACTTTGTACTCTTTTGTGGGGAAAAAAAGGTCAAAGATTTGGAAGTGTATTCCTCCGTGCATTTTTTGGATAGTTTGGAAAGAAAGAAACCGTATAGCTCTTAGGAATGGGTCTTTAGCTATATAGAGGTTAAAGCATTCTTTTGTTTCTATTTTATGGGGTTGGAATAGTTTGTACATAGGTGAAGAAATCTATTCACCTATAGGTTTTTTGGAGTGGTTGGCTTCCAATGGAGGGGTTGGTGAGTTTTTTCTGCTCCTTTTGTTTTTTGGCTGCCTGTATACTTCATGTATACTTTGTAGCTCCTGCTTTTTATTGGTTTATCTATAAAAAAAATAATGACTTTGTACTCTTTAAAGGATAGTTCATCCTTTTTGTGCTTCAAATGCATTGATAAGGGCGAGATATGGGAATCCACATCAGGGGTAGCCCATCAATTCTATAACTGAATTAAAAAAAAAATCGAGAATGGGAGGTGTGTAATGAACTTCTATTAGCGTTTAGTTACGAAGGAAGGGGAAAAAAAGACTTTGATAGGAGTTCACTACTTGCCCTATTTTAAACTTGTTTGGACCAGAATGTCATTGTTGTTTGCTAGCCAAAAATCTAGCCTGACTTGAAGTTTGTAAATTGGCTTTTTATTTATTTATTTTTTAAATTATTTATTTATTTATGTAATCAAAGATATAATAAAAAGGAGCAAGGTTCCTTGGTGGTCCTTTTCCTAGATCACCATGGATGTAGAGGCCTTACCATTATGACTACTAGATGAGTGGGAACTATTCATAGCTTCTAGAGACATGGAATATCCTTAAGAACTAGACTTTGCGACTTTAAAGTATTTGAATTCATTGACCAGAGTGAAGCCATGTGACTTGTTTGTTGAGGATAACTGTCTCCTGCTTTGTTTACTTATTTCAATAATCATTTCACACCTGGTTGGACTATTTGGACTCTTTGGCTTGAAAAAGGAACAACATTGCTTTTGATAATAGGGAGTTTTCAGCTCAAAGGATTGAATCCTTATTCCTTTTCAATTATTGGTCATGGACAAACAAATATGTACATGGTTGATAGGTTGATCTTTGTTTGATTTTTTGACTTAGCTGGGGTGTAATGAGGGCTGGTGGGTTTTCTTGTTTCGTTGTTCGCTCTTTTGTCCCCCTTAAGGAACCCTCTTGTATACTTTGTGTATTCTGGTGGTGGGCTTCCCTTGGGCCTTTTTTTAATGATATATATAATGCTTTTACTCATCAAAAAAAAAAAAAAAAAAATCATTTCACACCACTATATGTCTATCCTTTTATATCTTATTTTAATATCAAAATTTCTCACTTCTTATTTAAAAAAATAACGACAGTAGGAATTGCAGAAACCCTAGGAATGAAGGAGCACTATGTGCCATTCTTGCTATATATGAAGGTTGCAAATGTTGTTTGACTAGTAGAGTAGAAGCTTGAGAGTGCATCAAATTCAGCCTGGATAACTTTGAGGGAGATGTATCATTTTTATTCAGTGTACTTAATTTCAAGACGAAAGTGACAGAGAAACTTACAGTTTGATTTTGAATTGTCGTTTTACTCCAGATGCTAGTTTTACATGTGTATTATATGTCTTCCTAACAACTTAAGTTTGCGTGTCAAATTGTTGCAAAGGAGTAGGTATTTCAGTAGTATTGTTTTCTGCTTATTCATTTCTTGCATATATTGAGTCTGGATGCAGCTTCGAGGAGGTTGTACAGAAGCTAAGGGGTTTAGGCTTTGGCATAAGTAGGCTTCATACATAGTTTTAGCTTTTCAATGCAGGCTTAAGTAGTCATAAAGTAGGAAGTTGCGGTCATGAAGCCTTTGGTAGCCTAGTTTCAGTATTTGTATACTTGTATAAGGTTTCTTCATGTTGTTGGCTTTTCAATGCAATCATTTTTGCCTGTTAAAAAAAAATTAGTCTATAAGTTTGCAATTTGAGCTTTTCACTTAACATGTTTTGCAAACTTTGCAGAGCTTTGGATAAAGCTTGTACTTAGTAGAGGACAGGTGTTGAATGATGTGGATTTGTATTTTGATTTGTCTAAGCTTATATTCAAGTTTTGATTAGTTTTAAAGTGGCGCTGATGATTTAGTTTGACTTTTATAGGCTGGTGCTTTGATGATTGTTGGCTTACTTGCAAATAGAGTATCACTCTCTCCAAAACTGGTTAAAAGTTTTATTCGCTCAATTGCTGAGTTAGCTGCAGAGGATGAGAGGGAATCAACCGACTTACAATGGTTCCGTATGTCGCTCATGGCCTTAATCAACCTTGTACAGGTATTACCAGTTAAATTTATCGTTATCATTTACATTTTTGTAACAATGATCAAGGTTATTACTTTCTTTATTCATTGTCTCTAAGACATTGCTAAGGTTCTTGTTTTTTGTGTGTGTTGGCTTTTTAATGTTTGTGTTGTGGTTTTTGTTTCGCATTTCACAAAATTCCTTTTTTTTTTACTGGGATTCTGTCTTATTTTTTTTCTAAAAGTATATGTTCTATTAAGAAAAATGTCTGGATGTAGTAGTGCAATAAAAATAGTCTACAAGGTGGATATGTCCTAGTGTGTAAAACTAGTTAAAAGAGGGGAAAATATTATACAATTAATCACCTAGTTGAATTCAGTTTCCATGAAATCATCATAGATTTCTGCTTTATTGAAACTCAAAGAAGCTTCACATTAGATGTAATGCCTCTTTGGTATTGTAAATATTATATCATCACTATCTTTTCAACTTGTTAGGAGAGGTAATGGTCATTTTTCAAAGCTTTCTTAGCTCTATTGAAGTTGGGAGCCTAGTTCCCACAGGAATCATAAATTTGGCTTTCTATTGAAACCCAAGAAGCCACATCAGATGTTGTTGGCCCTGGTATTAAATTACTATATAGTCCATTCTTCTAGATAGTTTGGGGAGATACTATCATTCCAACGCTTTCTAAGTTGTAAGCTTGTAGAATAGTATGAGAGAGATTAGTCCAAATCAATAAATGAAATTTCATCTCTTACTTATCAAAAAAAAAGAAGAAATTTTCATCTATTGTTTGCTCAACAATTATACAGCCAAGATGCTGTTTCTTGTCCCATTTTTTTTGGGGATAGGTAAATCAATTCTATTAGAAGCTCTAAAAAGTATACACGATGTATGCGAGGCCAAAAGAGAGAGAGTTACATAGAAGATATTCCCTGTCCTTGCTTATGCCTGATCAATCCATAAAGTCAAGTAAAGGCAATAAGTTAGAGCCTAGAAAGAAAATGTGCAGGTAAATAAATTGTGAGCTTTGCATTTTTTTCTTAGTAGGGATCTTTTTGAAAAGCAGCAGTAAGGATATTAACAAAAAAGAGCTGCAACAAAAATTCAACTCAAAGGAGTAAGAAAGCATCCTGGGCCCTCAAATAGACAGCCAAAACAATTATACAAAACTGACACCAAAAGAAGATACAGGCAGCTTATACAAGAAATGTATAGGCCCGGGCCTATCAAAAAGAAAAGAAATGTATAGGCCTGGACAACTCCCCCAAACTACAAAAACTGCTGAAAGAAAACTGAAATAGCAACACCCAAAGAATCATTGTGAGCCCAACCATTCAATGAATCCTACTAACAATGAGGGTCCCTTTTTGATACAACTCTTTGTCTCCGACCAAAGAAAATACAGCTTTTAATTTTGGATGTGATGCCCAATCCCATTACAAAAGCACGTTAAGCTTTGCCTTCTAGACCTTCCAAAAGGTATGGCGTGCGCTTCAACTCTCCACACTTCCATCCTTTTCTTTCCCATGAAAGTTCCCTTCCATCCCTCCAAAGCTTGTCTGATTGAAGCTGGGAAAACCCAAACCACACCAAAGAATGAAAAGAACAGCTCCTACAACACCCTTATCTTCTCACAATGGAGCAAAATATGACTATAGATTCTTCTTTTGCTTGGCACCAGTGTTTTCAAAAGCGTTTATGAGGCGCGCCTTGATGCAAGGTGGTCGGAAAATGCCTCGAGGTGTGCCTTGTCTAGGTTGTTTTTTTTAGAAGGAATGTCTTCCTTCCTTTGTAATTTATCAAAAAAATCTCTTCCTTCCTTTGTACTTTTGTTTTCCTTTTAGTATATCATTCTGTTTGTTTCTGCTAAAAAAAGAGGCCAACCCACATGATCATACATCTTCTCAATATCCAGTTTACACAAAACAACATTATTATTTTTCTTTAAAATCAAATCAATGGTCTCATGTGCAATACAAGCTATATCTAAATTTGCCTTCCCTTCACAAAAGTGTGTTGGGTCTTAGAAATTAATTTTCCTAGTACCAATTTCAGCTTATTAGCAAGCACCTTATACAAGCCATTCCTTTATATTTAAACAATGTATAATCTGAAATTTGATGGTGTTAGTTATAGTAGTTAGCTCTAAATTTCTGTTTGAGGAATTGGATGGTCAGGTTTTTGTTAAAGTCTTCACCTTGCTTTTGCCCACAGGGTTTCTATCCCCATCTTTGACCAGTTTCATTTATCCCATCTTCTGCTGCATGTGTTTTATGGATGCTCACCTTGGTTTGGCTTGGTTTTTCTAGTTGCAATCTGTTGAAGTATTACCAAAGAAGGCTGTGGAGGTCCTAAAAGACATCAGGTAGTCCTTTTAGCCTGAAATATTTATCAACAATTACAGATTTCTTTTTTGATTTATATATTATGTGTTCATGTGTATAATTACTTCTACTTTTTTTGGTCACTCTTTAATTTTTTCCTCTCTTGAAGGGATCTATCGGGGCTTCTTACTGGACTAAGCAAGGAGTTCAATATTGACAAATTCTTGGCTGTGTTCTTGGATTCCCTGGTCGACTACAGGTATAAATCTAATTACAACTGTTCAATCCTTCCTTGTAGATGTTCCTCATCACCGTTTACTTTTTTATCTGTATCTGACTTGCTGCATATTACTCTATGACTGCTGTTGGTTGCAGTTCTTCTGATGATCTTTGTCGTCGTGCTTTGATATCAACAATAGAGTCAGTCCCTGTGAAGGGAATTGTTTGTCGTATAGTATCCAGGATCCTTCAATCCTGCTTGAGATTTTCACTGAAAAATGGTGATTCAGTATCACCTGAATCTGGTAATGTTAACTTCATAGATTTTCACAATTAATATTTGGTGTTTTGTTGATAGAGAAAGATTTGTGATGATTATACTCTTCTACTTTCATATGCTGCAGCAGTCACATTTTTTCGAATGTTTTATCTTGACTGTATTTGATTCAAGTTTTGACTTACTACTGCCATTCTGAATAATCTTAGGAAGCTGGGCTAAACAAATTTTGGTTGTTCTAAATAAGAACTATCCATCTGAATTACGCGGGGCAGTTCATCAGTTCCTCGAGGTCTGTTGGCTGACTGGTCTCTCTTTGCTTTATATATATATAGACACACACACACATATACATACATATGCATGCTTCAAAAAGTTCTTTATCCCCTTTTGTCCATCTTTTCCTTCTAGGATTCCCAAATGAAATCCAAGAAAGAGGGTTCAGTATATGACAAGCTATGTAGAATTTTAGATGGGAACTTGGATTTGTCACTGGAGATATCAGATTCAAAAATATGGTTTGCGTTGGAGCATCCAAAGGTATCATTTGGTAGCTTGCTAAGAAATTCTGTGTGTGTATGTTGTGTTTTCTTCTTAATCTATCTCATTCTGTTTTATCTTCACAAAGTCTAGTATTTGTCTTTGTTACTTGATTTATTTGGCTTAGTTCTGGATATGATGTAAACTTGATCTTTTATTTGTGTGATGTAGGCCGAGGTTCGACGTGCTACGATTTTGGATTTGAATAAACTTGCTGTCTTGAGGCACAAGGAAGTTGATTCACAGGTAAATTTTGTAGGTTCTTATCTTATATATGTACACACACAAAGGTAACAGAAATTAGTAAGGATTGGTTTGATGGTTCCCATGCTTCAGTCCTGAAATTTACATGTTACACAAGAAAAAGTCGCCCATAAGTTCAAATCTTTTGCTGTAAATTTGGTGAGTCCGTCGGGGGTTGGCATACGAATGACCTGAGAGGTGGCTATGGGACTAGCTTATGGAAGGAAATTAGAAAGGAGTGGCTCTGCTTTCTTCCGTAACTATCTCGCTCTCTAGGGATAAAGGAGGATCAACTTCTGGAATGATGTTTGGTGCGGTGAGGAGGCTTTGAGTTCTAGTTTTCCCTCTCTTTTTAATTTAGCTTTGAACAAAGAGGCCAAGGTTACGGACATCTGGGATAGAAGCGAGGGGGTTGGGTGTTGGTCCCCAACTTTCCTAAGATCACTTAATGACTAGGAGCTTGAAGAGGTGATAAGATTCCTACAAACTCTTCATGATCAAAATTTCCGTCCCACGGGTGAGGATAAGCTTTTGTTGAAGAATGTCAAGGAAAGGTTCTCATTAAGATCATCATGTATATAAAGGTTTTGATATCTCCCCGCTTTTGATTTCCCATACCGGCCATTTTGAATCCGGGGCTTGTTCTCAAAAAATTGAGTTTTTGCTTCGGGAAGTCACAGGTGAAGTGCTCATGTTGGATCAACTTAAACGCCTGTGTCAGACTTTCGCAAATAGATGTTTTATGCTAAGAGTGGAGGAGACCATAGACCACTTATTGATTCATTTCAAAAGCGCTAAAATGTCAGGATCTTTTTTTTGTCAATTGCCTGATTAGTCATTTTTCCCGCACCTGGCCATTCTACACCCTTTTAGCTTTCTTTCCTCCTCTCTCTTTGTACAGAGTCATGTGGGTTAAAAGCCAAAAAAATGGTTAATACATCCTTTGTGCCTGTTTTGGAATCTCTAGCGCGCTAGAAATAGGTTGGTGTTCGAGAATGAGGTCATCTCCGCCCAAAGGATTAAAGCTAACTTTGTTTCCAATTATGGGCTTTTACTAATCAGATAAGTGCGTTGATAATACACATTCTGCTTTTAGATTTCCTCACATCACGTGAGTAGGTAGGGTTTTCGTTTGTTTTCTCAGATGTTTTGTTTTGGCTCCTTGTTCACTACAACACTGCGGTACATTTGGAATCTTTTTCTATCTTTATAATATTTGCTTTTTACTGATTAAAAAAAAAAAATTCTTTTGTGAGTTTGTGAATTCTCTTTTTTTTTTTGATAGATAAGCAACTATACAAAAAAAGCTGCACAATATACAACCAACCTTAAAAAAGCAAGGGGGCCACAACAAACCTTACCACCCTTCATCTTAAGGCAAAGCACTCCAAAAAGCCTATCAGGAAATAAATCTCAAGCTCCATAAATTATGCACAAAAGAAAGCTTCAATCTCTGTACAACTAAAGAACCCTCCCTAAAAGCTATCCGGTTCCTCTCCTTCCAGATTGTCCAAAAAATGCATATAGGGATTGATCTCTAGACTTCTCTTCTTTTTTTTTTCCCACAAAGGAGCCCCTCCAGTTGTTGATGGCCTCCTTTACCGTGTTGGGAAAGACCCAATGGAATCCTATCAGAGAGAAAAGGAGCTCCCACAAGGATCTAACCATTGGGCAATGCAACAGAATGTGATGAACTGCCTCTTCTGCTGAGCCACAAAGGAAACACCTATTAGGGAACTGCCAACCTCATTTCTAAAGCTTGTCCAGAGTCATAACCTTTCCTAAGATTGCTTCCCAAGTAAAGAAGACTGACTTTTGCGGAGAGTTAGAAATCTAGACACCCTTGGAAGTTGGGAAAACTGAATCAGTCATTGAGACAAAAGCAATGTTGTTTTCCCGTATTGAGAATCCATTTCCTTTCCCCAATAACCCCTTCCAGGAGATTCTATCTGGTTCTAAGTTAACCTTTACTTTTTGAAAGGTACAAAGCAAATTTGCAATCTGATCCTTCTCCCAATCGTTGAAAGCTCTTAAGAAATTAAACTTCCAGCTTCTGTTACCCATAGAATGGTCCCACACCTCCACAATTGTTTTATCTTTGTCACTACACCTCAAAAGAGCAAGGAAAGAAGGCTAAGGTTGTGTCACACACTAAAGATCCCAAACCACAAAACTTCTAACTCTGAATGCATTCCCAATTATACCAATTTCCACAAACCCAACTTGATTCCTTTATAATGATCTTCCATAACCCCACCCCAAAAGATCCCCTAACTTCCTTAGATTTCCAACCAAAGTCCTCCTCCCCATATTTTGAACAGATTAGATGTTTCCACAAGTTGCCCTCTTCCAAATCAAATCTCCGAATCCATTTTCCAAGGAGAGCTTTGTTCATAAGAGATAAAGTTCTCAACCTTAAGCCACCCCGCTCTTTTCCCAAACAAACTTTATCCCACCTAACCAAGTGGAGTTTTCTACTTATGGAACCTCCCCCCAAGGAAAATCTCTTTGCACCTTTTCCAATCTCTTGGACACTACTAATGGCATTCTAAACAAAGACATTTGGTTAAGAGGCAGACTTGCTAAGTACTCTTTATTAGCTTTAATCTCCCACCTTTGGAATTTTTTTTTTTTTTTGATAAGCAAGAAAATGTATTAACAAAGAGACGCCGAAACGGCGACTCGAAAGATACAAAAAGAGATACTCACCCCCTTACAAAAACCTTGAAAAGCATGTACAAAACCCCAATTGAATCAAATAGTGCCCACCCAATCTATAAAGTGTAAAATGGTCGTGGGACCATCCACAAATTTGGTTTCCGACCAAAGAAAATGTACAAAAAAACGCTTTAACTTTTGTAAAGAAAAGACTTTGTTCTTAAAAACAATGTCATTTCTAGTTTTCCAAACCACCGAAAAAAGGCATAACGTGCCTGCTTTCCAAACTCTTCTCTTATCCTTAGTCACAAAAGACCATCTCCATCTCACAGGTGTCTCTTGACCGGCAAAGAAATGACCCAAATAAATACTAAAATAGAAAAAAGGGCCCCTGAAAAGACTTCGCCTTTGCGCAATGAAGAGTAGAAGATGATCTACTTCTGCCTGCCCTTCTTGACAATGAAAACATCTATTTTCAAAAGTCATTCTTCTTCTTTTCAATTGATCTAATGTTAAGATCTTCCCCCAAGAAGCTTCCCACGCAAAAAAAAACAAATCTTTAGTTGCACACTACTCCTCCAAATACATTTCCAAGGGAAGGAGACCAGGGGCTCGTCTCCAGAATATCTTGTACATGGGATTCTAACAAAGAACACCCCATTTCTTTACTCCTTCCACCGTAACCGGCATCGGGTCCATCCTCTCTATTACTTTCTATCCTTTAGATAGCAAACAGCCTCAACATCTCCAGCGCCTCCCAATAATTGAAAGCCTAATGAAAGCTCTGGCCCAAACATCTCGTTTAAGCCCATTACCCAAACATCCCCACTCCTAGCTTCTTTAGCACGAGCAAGTGCAAATAGAGACGAAAAATCAGCACATAAAGGGGTATCACCACACCAACTATCACTCCAAAACTTGATCCTCTTCCCATCCCCTACTACAAAAGCCATCTCTATTGTCGCCACCATGTGCCCCACTTCCGTATAGCCTAGCAACTCACCTCACATAACTCTCCCTGGACATAACTCTCCATATTTTGCCTTTAATGACTTCAAAATTCAAAAGCTGCCTTCTCCTTGGAAGCAAACCGGCCAACTCCACTCTTGCATAAGGGCTTTATTTAAGCTTAGGCGTTCTTAACTCCCAATCCTCTCCTAACTTTCTGGTCTTAACTAGAAGACACATCACTTAACTAGATGAGGTTTTCGCTCCAAAGCACCACCTCCCCAAAGAAAGTTTCTCTGAATCTGATCAAATCTAAATCAACCTTTCTAGGCAAAAGGAGAATAGACATGATAAAGAGTGAAGGGTAAAGTACTTTTAAATTAGGTTATCTCTTCCCCATTGTTCTTCCAAGGCGCCTTCTTCCGAAACGCTCTTCCACCCAGTATCCCTGGCCTGGGGCCTCGTAATTAAAGCGAGCTCGTAAGGGCATCCCAAGATAGGAAGATAGAAGACTGCCCACCTTACAACTAAGCTTGTCAGCAAGCAAATATGCATTTGTTACCCTTCCTACAAGAATCAATTCACTTTTTTCCAAATTGATCTTTAGGACTGACAAGGCCTCAAACCACATTAATAGCCAACATAGATAAGTCAATTGATCCTGAGTCGCCCCACAAAAAACAACGTATCATCAACAAATGATAAATGGGAAATCTCCACTGCTTCACCCCCTGTCCCCACATGGCAAGCAGTAAGAAAGTCTCCCCTAAATGCCTTCTTAGGCAATCGGCTAAATGCTTCATCACAATCACAAATAAGTAAGGAGAAAGAGGGTCATCCTGTCTTAAACCTCTAGAACTCCTAAAGAAACTTGAAGGGGTTCCATTGATTAACACAAAGAAGCTTGCAGTAGAAATGCACCATTTGATCCACCCAATCCACCTTCTTCCAAAACCCATCTTCTCCAAGATCCAACATAGAAAAGACCAATCCACATGATCATAGGCTTTCTCTAAGTCTAGCTTGCAAAGAATGACACCTTCATTTCTTCTCAACATTGAATCAACAGCTTCATTGGCCACAAGAACTGCATTTAAAATCCGCCTCCCTTCAATGAAAGCATTTTGAGCATCGGAGACCACCTTGGCCAACACCCTTGGAAGTCTATTAGCCAAAACCTTTGCTAACCACTTGTATAAACCGCCCACCAAACTTATTGGTCTATAATCTTTAAGATCTTTCGCTCCCCCTTTCTTTAGGACCAACATTGTGTGGATTGACAATCCCCAATTTCTTGTTTCATGGTAGTTCCAAAGAAGTTCATCACTTATGACTTTACAAAAACCCTAGTTCTGCCAAAAAGCCATGGAAAAACCAGTAGGCCTTGGGCCCTTATCACCACTAAAATCCTTTAAAGCTGCAAAAACCTCATCCTCAGTAAAAGGTTTCTCCAACCTTGACACCTTAACTACTTCAAGTCTTCGAAAGGAAAGGTTAGTGGGGCAGGGCTACCACTCCCTTAGGGCGGATAGCAGTTCCTGAAAAGTTCTCACCACTTGCTCCTTCATCCTAGAACTCTCATCAAACCATTCTCCATTAATTTTAATCCTGGATAAATGATTTATCCTACTATGTGCATTAGCCATTTTGTGAAAAAATCTAGTATTTATGCCCCCCTCTTTCAACCAAACCTCCCTAGATTTCTGTCTCCAGGAGATTTTCTCAAACAGAGCCCAGTTTTTGTACCTAACCTTTGCTTCCTCCTTCTCCCCCAGCTTAGCTAGAGTAAGCAAACGAGAACTTTCAATATCATCCCACATGGCAATTTGATTCAAAGCGTCTTTCTTCTTTAACTCAACATTCCCGAAAACATCTCTATTCTAGGCCTTGAGCATAGGTTTCAAAGCCTTCAGTTTTTCCATCAAAACAAAGCTTGCGGTGCCCTCACGAACCTTGAAGGGTGGCTCTGAGCCCCTCCTCTTTCAACCACATATTTTCAAACCTGATAGGGGATAACCCCCTTCTCAGACCTCCTCCATTTAGCAAGATAGGATAGTGGTCTGAGGTAGGCCTGGGAAAAATGCCTTGCATAACATCACCAAACATGTCCTCCCAATCCTCAGAAATAAGTAACCGATCCAATCTAGACTTCGCCTAGTTGTTCTTCCCTCCACTCCAAGTGAATGATCCCCCTTATAGAGGCAAGTTCCTAAGATCTAAGTCTTCAATGACATTAGAAAATATCCTCATTTCGGAATCCAGACTACCACCTCTATTGTGCTCTTCAGGGAATCTAACTTGGTTGAAATCCCTAGCCACACACCATGGGTCCCCCCAAAGACCTTTGATCACCCCCAACTCAGCCCATAAATCACCCCTGTCACTCCTCTTGGTTGGTTCGTACACACTCGTGAAACACTAGCACACATTATCCCTCCATTTTGCTTGAAACAAAGAAGCTTCCACAGATCTTGCACTTTGAACCCTGGTCTCATTAGAGTTTAAAAACCCTCCACCAGAAATTTGCTCGCCCTAAACTACACACCACACCGCCGGATATTATCTTGAATCTGCTTCGCAAACACTCTACATCCACCTTATATGTATTTAGAAGGGCCTTAACTACCCTCCTTTTATCCTTATCATTCACCCCACACACATTCCAAGATAAAATATGGATCCTCATAAGCCAAGGTTTGGTCCCCCTTATACCCCTTTCTTTAGAAAGTTTTATCCTTCTCACTCCACCCACCTAAACTCTGAATTCCCGATCATGCAAAAGAGATTTTTCCACTGTTTTATCTTTCTAATCCTTTCCCCTTATCATTTTTCTTTCTCATTCTCACGGTCATTAACCAGCTACATCCTGAACCTTCTATCAAATGCAAAATGTAATTAACAACTGATTCTTCCACCACTCAATAACTCACACCACCTCCCTCTCAACTCGTAGTGCTAAAACTAGCCTCTAAAATGCTCCTTCTGATTCAGCGACACGATCATTAATACTTATCAACCCATGACTTCTGGGGCAATAATATTCAATTCTTCTCACTACCACTCCTCCACACAATGATAGATAAAATGATGTATCACCTTGAGTATCACTATGCTTCGGCGCTGAAATCAAAGGTTTGTTAATCAATTCTTTGATGATGCAGCCTAGTGGGATCCTTTTCAAGCATAAATGAGTTAGCTTCTAATTATTACAAAGTTAGTGGCCATAGCCTACGATCAAGTATTTCTTTCCAGCGGTTTGTTTCATTTTCATGGTTGTCATTTTCAAAAGGGTTATTATTAGCAGTCTTTTAATAGACTGAAGTCAAGCTGCCATGTTTCAAGTTCATTTTACTTCCTTCTACGTGGCTCCATGAGTAATGGGTCCCTTAGAATCAATGAGTACGGTCCTTAATCACCTAGTATATAGTGTTGTATCTCAGCTTCAGTGGAGGAAATGAATGAATTTACATAAATTTCAAGAATTACTAGTGTTTCTAGGAGTGAAGCCTAGGAGTGAGTAATGGGTCCCTAATCACCTATATATATGGTTGTATTCAGTTTTGGTGGAGGAATGAATGAATTGAAGAAATTTTCAGCAATTACTAGTGTTTCTAGGAGTGAAGCCTAGGGTTTCTAGGAGTGATTCCAAGAGTTATTTCAGCCAAGACTTAATTCTTCCAAGACTTTTCTTTCGTTGGAGCTCTGACTTATTTCAATACTATTATGTTCTTCCAGCACTTTTCCTTTAGTGCTGCATCACAACGCCATCTCCCCTCCTTCAAAGAATGAAGTAGAAGAAGTGGCTAGAATAAGGTACCTGGATCCCTCTGGCTGTGCCGACCCTCCTTCGACTTCCGCCGAAAACTTTTCTCCAACACAAACCATTTCTTCCTCAATCTCCTTGGCTGAATTCTCGTGTCCCGAAGCCCTAGCAAGAGTCCTCTCCTTAAAAAAGGAAACCGAGTTTTGACATTTATTCCAACCCGTCTGCTCTACCATCCAAACAAGGCTCATTGAATAAACCCCGTACTTCAGGCTCGCTTATGGCTCAATGGGGCCGTCTCGACTCGACCTAAGAAAAAAGGCTTTAGGCTTTTGCTTAACCCATTTCTGGATCCCCCCATTGCAACACACCCACCTGGACTTGGGTCCTCAACGACCTCTTGACATCTCACCTCAACACCACTTAAGCCCTTCAACCGACATTATTCGAGTCTAAAAACTATTTGCTGTAATTCACTTCTAGTAGACAAACCCTTGATATCCTTCCTCTTTTCATTGTTCTTTTGAAAAGGCATCAGACACGGGAGAGCAAGTACGTGAGCCCTTGCCGCTTGCTTAAGATTTCCCCCCCTTTTCGTACACACATCCCCCTTTCACAAGAAAATCCCTTTTCTCCTCTCCTTCCACACGTCTAATCACGCGTGTTGTTACCGCCTTCTCCTTCAAAGTTCTTTTGCATCTCTATCTCTTCTCAAGCACCTAAGGTTTCCCGACGAGAAAAAGGTGAAATTTCCTCCCACCACTGCAATGGGAAAACACTTAACATCCGGTTATTAATTTTAGATTAATTCAGCAATCCTTCGCTTTCCGTCTTAACCAGATCCTGTCTATCAGAGCTCACTTGGGCCTGCGCCCATCAACCCACGTGCTCTGTTTAACACTCCCGATTCGAAACACCTCTTCCTTCCATAAATGCAAAGGGAGTCCTACTACCCTTACCCATGCCCTTCCCTTGCATAGAATTGTTCCAACACACCACCTCATGCCCCCACCACTCCAAAAATAATTTCTACCTCGGAACATTCATAACCCGATTTCCACCTTAAAAAGCTTCGAGCCTGGCAGCCTTGAATCAAACAAGACACCCATGGCCAATTTGACACCTATAGGATCCCTTAACTTCCAACCAACAAATCCCCAACTTTGGGAACGCAGTATAGGAAATCTGGAACGACATCATCATTGGCAACCCACCTACCCACCAACAGATGGTCTAAATCTTCCTCCCCGCTTCATATTTCTCCTTTAACTCCAGAACCACAAAGAAATGTCCATCCTCTTCGCTCACTCTTAAATAACCCCTGATAGAGCAAGTTTGTCTATTCTCGCTTTCTTCTCTACCTAAAGACCTTCTTCCTTAAAAGTTTTCTTACTTCAAAGTTAATTTAAGTGGAATGAAATGTCCTTTCATGCAAATACTTTAGCTAAGGGGCCTGACCCCACCCCCGTAGAAAACCTCTCTTCCTGGGGACCACAATACGAATCGCCGATTCGGGGTCTACTCATTAAACAAAGAATGAATTCCCGCTTTGAAAGTAACTGGAACCTCCATTATGTGTATTTCCTTCCATCTTCATCCCACTAGGAAGCTCCCGCTGTGAAATGGCATCTTTGTCTAACACCTCTAAATCTTCCACAGCTCCTGTAATTTTTTACCATCTAAAATGGATCCATGAAGAGAAGCCCTTACTTTTTTCCACAATGATTCCTTTCAACTTTCTTCCAACCTCTTCACCTGTGGATCTCTGTAAAAGATTTAATTCACAACCCACCAAAGCCATCTCCCTCATTTGGCATACATCACACTTTTTATACCATTTTGCCCCACTCGTAAATATAACTATTCCATAGCGTGTTTCGCACAACCGTTCCTCAATGCTATCCCATACTACCATTGATTTGTGGTTAGCTCCTAGAGGTAGACCTAAATAGGTGGAGGGCAAGCTTCCAGTTCTACAGCCCGACTCAGTGGTTAATGCCCTCACTTCATCCACCTCTCCAATTGGGATCATTTCACTTTTGTGAAGATTGATTTTCAGACCCGAAGAAGCTTCAAACCAGAAAAGAACCCTACTCAAATGCAACAATTGATCCTCTAATTCCCCACAAAAGACAATCATATCATCCGTAAAGAGAAGATGGAAGATATTTAGTTCCCTCTCTCTACGTTTAACTGTACAACCTAAAATGAAACCTTTCTCCATTGCCCTTTTAAGAAGAATGCTTAGCACCTCCATTCCCAAAATGAAAAGATACGAGGGCCTGAAACCTCTTGAGTTGGGAAAGAATCGCTAGAACCCCATTTACTAGAACATAAAACTTAACAATTGTAATGCACCACCAAATCCATCTCCCCTATTTAGAGTCGAAACCCATGCATTGCATGACCTTCCCTAAGAACTGCCAATTAATGATGTCATAGGTTTTCTCAATATCAAGTTTGCAAACAACACCTTTCTCTCCTCTTTTCTGCCAATAGTCAATTATCTCGTTGGCTATTAAGGAAGCTTTTGGGATCGATGCCCTTCCACGTAAAGCAGTGCCTCTAGGCCCTAGGACTACTTTCCCCACAACTCTCTTAACTGTCACAACAACCCTCAGAAGACTCTCCCACCAAACTCAGTTGTAATCAAACTTTTAAGTCCTCGCCCACCCTTCTTAGGGATCATAACAATGAAAGTCACATTCTGAGACTCAAAGCTCTTCCTGTTGAACTCTCTAAATAGCTCCAGCCCGTCTCAACTAGATTCCAAGCACTCCCGCCAAAGGACATGGAGAATCCATTCGGGCTCGTAGCTGATTCCATTCGGGCTTCATTCAGAAGGCCACAAAGATTTCTTTCTTCCTCCCTAAAAGGTACTTCAAACCCCACCTTCCTCCAACTCAAAGGGATGTAAAGGGTAAGCCATCCAATTCGGCCCTCTAGTTCAAATTGTTCGACAAAAGAGGTTGAAAAGCATTAACAACCCCTTCTTGGATCTCTTTATCTTCAATAATCCACACCGATTGATTTCAATCTTGTCAAAGTATTTTCCCTAAAGTGGGAGTCATTATCCAGGGAACACTTATTTGTTCCCCTTTTAACCACTGGCTCCTCATGATTTTGTCTCCAAATACTCTTTAATATATAATCCACCACTTTATAAACCCTTTTAGCCTCCTTCTCGCTCAGGCACTCCTTTGTGTCATAGTGTCCGCTCTTTTCCTCCTGATCCCATGCCTCCACCTGGGAAAGAGTCAACTTCTTATTGGTCTTCACCCTCCCAAATCTTTCCTTATTCTTGGTTTTGAGCAACAGTTTGAGCTCCTTTAATTTCTTGGAGAGACAAAAACTAGCCGTCCCTCTCACCAACATTCCCTGCCACCAAACTTTCAACAAATCCTGAAAATCTTCTACTTTCAACCACATGTTCTCAAAATGAAAGGGGTTTGGACCTTTTCTTAAATCTCCACACTCCAGCAGGATCAGAGCATGATCTGAGGTGGGTTTGGGGAGTTTTAATTGGACCATAGGACTCCAGTGATCAACCCAATCTTGAGACAACAAAAAACGATCCAAACTAACCAAATTTTGATTGTTTAGGCCCCCACTCCAGATGAAAGAACCACCCAATAGGGGAAGATCAACCAACTCCAACTCTTCGATGAGCTCAGAGAACCTTCTCATTGAACTGTTCAAATTTCCTGCCCTATTATGGATGACATTAAAATTGCCCCAATGCACCAAGGGTCTCCCCATAAACCACTTATGACCCTTAGCTCCTCCCACATAAAGATCCCTCTTTCTTTAGAAATAGTCTCATAGACCCTAGTGAACACCTAAATAAACCCCTCTTCCACACAAGACTGAGTAACTACCCAATTCCTTTATCTGGGACTTGATTTCTTTATCCCAACCTGCACAGACACCCCTCGCAATCTCGATGGCATCCTACGAAACCCAATCCAGGAATCTGCCAGTGCTTAAACTTCTTACAATTCTATCTGACATCTCTTGCATATTGGTCTCCTGCAAATAGAATAAATCCAGCCTTTGATCTTTGATGAGAGCCTTAATGAATTTCCTCTTCGAGTTGTCAATAACTCCCCGATACTGGGGCCAGGACCTCAACTTCGACTGATAAATGCAAATCGTCCCCTGTGCCACTAGAGCTACATCCCTTTTCATAAATATACGCCGAACTCCAACCTCTTCAATTCTCTTTTGATTATGGTCTTCTTTATCACCTCCTTGCTAAAAATGCTATTCCTTCTGCTCTGCATATCTTTAAAGAAACTAACATTGCCCTCTTCCATCGCTTTCATTGAAAAACCTAGGAACTTATTGAATTCCTCGAACTTACTTTTGCTCCAATTATCCAAACTGCATTCATCCTGTTAGGAGCACACAACTTCCAAGTCTCTCACTTGGTTTTCCTCCCTCCATTCCACCCTCCTACTGCCATCGTCACTACACCCATCGTCCCCCTCCAAACTCCTGTCAAAACCCGAATCCTCGCATAGCACCAAAGTTCAGGAACCTCCGGAAAGCCTCAAGACTCATCATCATCATCTCCACCATCCTCCCAGTGCCCAACAAACTGACACATCTGGCTCGGGAGGCCGGACTCCTTGATGGAGTCTCTCGGCAGCTTGGCCCTGCAGCCCAAAAGTGGTTTTGGCTCCACTTTCTTCAAAGAGAAGGAAACTCGCCTAATAGGGTCGTCTGTCAACTTCCCAATCAACTTAGAATCATTAGTTTCTTTGGATCCACGACCTTCCAACTGAATGGGTTTGGACCCATTGACTTTAGCTACTAGCCCACCCATCAGATGTGTTTCGTCATTGTGCTTCACACTAATAACCAAATCAGGCCCTTTTCTGGGGGAGGCCCACCCGCTAAAATGACCCCAAATCGAGCGAGAGGTTGGAATTGTCAACTCAAGGCCCCGTGTGCCCCACCCACCTTCCGTCGAACCTCGACCGGGTGGGGCTCTTCACCTTCCTTCACGCTGACGCCGCCAAGAAACTTCATCTTCTCCCTTTCTTCCAACAACTTCATCCTTTTGGTTAAGAACTACTGACAAATTGGAAAAAATGGAAGGGAACTCCCACCATAGTTGAACCGTCCAAATCTTCCTTCCCATCTTCACCTCCATCTCTCTCGGCAATTTCCGATCTTCCACTTGGATAATAATGCGAGTTAAGAGGTTCACCCTTTTTAATGTTCGCTCATCTATTGCTAGGAATCTCTTGCAAGCATTGTCCAACCTTCCTACAGTCTTCTTCTCCTAAATCGGGATTGGTAGCCCAAGAAAACTAACCCAAATCTCCTTTAGCCTTTCAAAAGGCGTAAAACATCCCGCATTGGGATTTCAAAGATCCATATCTACCCTAAACATCTGAAAATCCTTGTCCCCTTTCTCCAAAACCCACACCTTCTCTTCCATTGAAGCAAACTCCAACAAGAACCTCCTTTCTTCCAACTTGGTCAGGCCCAAATTCCCCTTCAACCCCCACTTTCGACTCATCTTTTGCCCAACATATCCCCTAAGTAAAAAAAAGTGAGTTTTTTGCTCTCCACTCCCCCACCAAACAAAAAACCATATTCTGAAGGGTCTCCCCACGGTCCTTTTCTTCAATCTTCATTGCGACCACATCTTCCCCAAAAGGTGACTGCTTCACCACCTCGCCAAAGGATTTCCCTCCTTTAGCAAACTTCATATCAACTTCCTTCACCCTTTTTAGATATCCTTTGTCTTCTCCTTCCCCTTTAACCCTTTTCCCTTTTGTGCCTCCACCCTTGGTCGAACACCTAACTCTTTTAACACCCTTGCCATTTCGCTCCACCCATTTTCTCTGCTCCTTCCTTTTGGCACAAAAATGGAAAAAGATCTACCACTAGCATCCGTGACTTTCAACCTGATCAAAGGGCCGGCGTGATTAATGTCCTCCATCGATTAAAATAACTTTGGTTGCTGAGACAAACTTGGTTGATTTCTACAACTCTCCATGTGATGATATCATTTATTGATGTTGGATTAAAGATTTGTTGATTGATAGATTTTGAAATAACTTTGGTTGCTGAGACAAACGTGGTTGAATATTCTACAACTCTCCATGTGATGATGTCATTTATTGATGTTGGATTAGACACTTGTTGATTGATAGATTTTGAAACCTTAGACATGTTTTTGGCTAGAAGTAGAAATCAAATAAAAGGTCGAAGAAAGATTTTAGTAAAAGCCATGATAGGGAATATTGAACTGAAGTTTTTTCAAACAAAAAAAAAGGACAAGCAATGGTGGTTGAAAAAATTAAAAACCCTACGGAGCTTAATTTAGCTATAATGCTATGTAGGAGAAAAGCTGTTTTTCTTATTCGTATTCTGAAAGGTTACAACCAATAAAATATGTACATACGACAATAGAAAAGAAAGAATAAGGAGGAATATGTGTGTTAGTCTATATATATATATATATATTTATATCTTCTATAGCTGTACACACAACTGTAAAACTTTCACATCTGTAATTACAGGTGTATATCTTCTATAGCTGCATATTGTAATTGTAATAATATTAAAAAGCTATAATAATCTTCAACAAGAATCATTATCTGGAGTCAAGTTTGATTGTCTTAAATATAAGCAGCTCTAAGATACCAAAAGCCGCATACTGGTTCACCTTTCTATTATAGGTTGTACATGCACTGTACCATGTAGACTAGTAGATAAACCACTTATATCAACATTTTATGAATTATTATAGAATGGATGTTTAGTTTGTGTCATGCTATGACCAATGTTTTCTTAAATTTTATTTGATTCATTTGTTTCTTGTTTGGTAATGGCTTTTTCTTTGGTTCTAAAAGGATCTGTGGTTAGGTGATCACCTTTTTGGATTACAATTTTCTAATCTCTACTTATTTAAAAGGCTTGGGATGTCTTATCTTCTCAACAAATCCTCTTCATATTAATCTTGAAATATTTTGTAATTTGTTAGACCAAGAATTGAATGATGTATCAGCTTTTATGCTTATTTTTACTTTATTTATGTGGCCCCTTTGCTCTTTATGGAAGGGTGTGATCCTAGGATTCCAATGGCTTGTTATTCTTCAAAATTTTCCTTACTGCAAGGTTGATCACCTAATGCTATAGTTTTGTTTGGACGTCCAAAGGCTTTGGTTAAATTTAAGGCTTTTGCATGGCTGTGGGCTATAAAAAGTTAAATATCAATGACTTGTGGTAGGTTTGAGGGATTAAAAGGGCTTTTGTTCTAATTGGTGTATCCCTTTGCTTGGATAATGCGACATCTGTTAATCTTCTTCTTCACTAATAAAAAGAAATTCTATCAATCTTCTTCTTCACCCTTTAAAAAAAATCTATCAACCCTCTTCTTTGCTCTCGATTCAACTCAATCTTGTGGAAGCTTTGTGAAGACTACATCTTTTTTTTTTTTTTGATAGATAAGCAACAGGGTATACATGAAGTATACAAACAACCAAAGCAAAAAAACCCTCACCAACTCCTCAAAAAGAGGCCACCCACTAAAATAAATCTGTAAGCAAAGATAATTCTTCACCTATGTACTAGCTATTCCAACTCCACAAGTTAGAAACAAAAGAATGCTTTAACCTTTGTACAACTAAAATCCCATCCCTAAATGCTATACGGTTTTCTCTTCTTCCAGATTGTCCAAAAATACCTTGGGGAACAGAGTTCCAAATTTTTAACCGCTTTTTCCCCATGAAGGGGCCCCTTCCAACTAAGTAAAGCCTCCCTAACCATCTTGTAAAAGACCTAAGAAAAGAAAAAGAGGAAGGTAATCTCACACAGTGGAAAAATAACAATCCATGCCAACAAAATGGTGAATGAAACCCTAGCAAAAGCATGTTTTCTCCGTTTTCTTATTGCAGGCTATTTTCAGCAAAAAGATCCCAATGAACATCGAAAATTCAAATTAAATCAGAAATATGTGGGTTCAAAACCTCAAACACCAACTCTCTAATCGTTTGGTTTTGAAACAAAAGGAAAGGAAAATGGAGAAAAAATTCCGAACCTGTGTGGGGATCCTTACTTTTCTACCGTCCGTTTTTTGTTTAACCCAGCCTCCATCGCCTCGCCCTCGATTCGGTCTCACTGATCGCTGCTGTAATGATCCTCGCCGGCCCTTCATCCCCGCATCGAAAATCTCTCTTGTTTGGCCTTCTATTAATGCTATTTTTTTCCTAATGCTATCTATTAATCCTCTGTTTAGCCTTCTATTTTCATACCAAATCAATATAAATTATATTTGCTAATATTTTTATGATATCTTATTTCTATATATTCAAATTAATCCTATTTTCATTGAAAATCAATGTAATTTCAAAATGCTATTTTACGTCGAAAAGGTGGGTATGTGGGTCATAATATTTGTAAATTATATAAAATAAAAATCTTTTCATACCAAACCTAGTTTATTAAATTATATTAGTAAATTATATTGCTGAATATGATTATCCTATTTTCATAAAAAGATAATCCATAAAATAAAAATATCCAAAATAATTGGATAAATCTAAAATATCTCTAATTTTATATAAATTTGAAAATAATCTATAATTTATATGGGATAAAAATATCTATAATTTTTAAATATCTCTAATTTTTATGTATTTTTTTTTAAATAAGTCTAAATCAATCCTAATTTCATACTAAATCAATGTAAATTATATTTGCTAATATGATTATCCTATTTTCATAAGAAGGATAATCCAAAAAATAAAAATATCCAAAATAATTGGATAAATCTAAAATATCTCTAATTTTATATAAATTTCAAAATAATCTATAATTTATCTAAAATAATCTATAATTGGTATTCAATTATGTCTTTTTAATTGGATAAATCTAAAAAATTCTTAACTTGTATTCAATTATATCTTTTTAATTTTTATACAAATTGTGTTTGGTTATTATTAATGTTGTTTTTTAGAATGAGTTCCGTTGATTCAAGAACCTTGAGAAAATATTTTATATGGAAGTATGCTATTGAAATACTCGAGGATAAATAATTGAGATGTAAATTTTGCAATCAAAGATGCAGGGGAGGGGTCAATAGACTTAAGCATCATTTAGTCGGAACTCATAATGGTATGAAACCATGCAACAAGGTTAGTGAAGATGTTAGATTGGAATGCAAAGAGGCATTTACCAATTTCTAGGAACAAAAAACAAAAAGAAATGAATTGCTTCAAGAAATTGGTATGGGTCCAACTTCGATGCATGATAATGTTTTGTCTAAAATAATGGGAACATTAGGGAGTGGGAGCGGAAGTGGGAGTGTAAGTGGGGGTGGAGAACCTATACCTAGGGGACCCATTGGTAAATTTACCACTTCACAAACTAGACAAAGTACTTTAAATTCTAATTGGAAGCAAGAAGAAAGGAAGTGTGTAGAAAAATTGGTCGTTTTATATATTCAAAAGGTCTACCTTTCAAAACTGTAAATGATCCTTATTGGTTTCTTATGGTTGATGCTATTGCAAATTTTGAGCTAGGGTTTAAGCCTCCATCTATGCAGGAATTGAGGACATAGATTCTCAAAGAAGAGGTGCATGATGTAAGTACCATGATGGAAGAATATAAAAAAGCTTGGAAGCGATATGGATGTTCAATTATGTTAGGTGGTTGGACAAATGGAAATAGTAGAATAGTCTCGCTGGCACTTGGTTTTTGAAATCAATTGATGCATCCGATTCAATAAAAAATGGGGAATTGATGTTCACATATCTTGATGAGGTGGTTGAAGAAATTTGTGAAGAGAATGTTGTGCAAGTCATCATTGATAATGCGCTTCACCTCATGTGAATGCCTGATGAGGCTTTGGTGGAGAAGCGGCTACAGATTCTTTGCAACTCTTGTCCAGTGGTTAGGACCTTTGTCTCTGGCAAATCTTCCTCAAGCAAAAAGAGGCCTTCGTGGTGACATGAGGTACCCAAAATTCATTTGGTCGGAAAAGGAATAGCAGGACTCGGATGCAATACTTTAAAAGCATCACATTGAATAACGAGCACATGTCACCCCCTCCAAGAGACCGAATCAGCCACAGTAGAAACCCTTTCTTTTTGCAAAACATTTAGGAGGTTCACAATCAGATCCACTTCCTAATTGTTGAAAGCTCTAACAAAATTAAGCCTCCACCTAACCACTCCCATGAGAAGAATCCCAGACCTCAGCCACAATTTCAAGTTTATTAACAGCTAAGATCAAACAGGGAAGGAAAGGAAATGTAGAGAGTTGAAGGCCCACAACAATGATCCATCCAAAACGACCCCATTGCCATTTCCACCGAAATTGCATCACTTCTCACCCATCTCGATCTCTTTTGAATGTCCCCGTAAATTAACACCAAAAGGCCATCTCGCCTCCTTAGACCACCAACCGAGATCTTCCACCCCAAACTTGGAGACAATGACCTTTTTCCAAGTGCAATCCGGGTTTGTAGTGAATCTCCAACTCCATTTACCCAACAAGGCTTTGTTAAAAAGGGTCAAACTTCTTAGCCCCAACTCCCTTTGCCTTTTTCTAAACAAACCACATCCCATTTGACCAAATGAGCTTTTTTTCCATGATCCCCTCCTCCCCAGAGAAAGTATCTCTACAACTTTTCTAGTCTCTTAACCATAACAACCGACATTCTGGCCAAGGCCATTTGGTTGATAGGAAGGCTAGCTAAGGTGCTTTTGATCAGTGTTATTCTTCTGCCTTTGGAAATGTAATTTCTCTTCCAAAGGGCAAGCCTCTTGTGCAGTCTTTCCTCAACACTATCCCAAATAGCCGTGGAGTTGTGGGGAGCCCCCAGGGGAAGGCCCAAGTAAGTAGAGGGAATGCACCCAATTTGGTAGCCCAATTCCGCAGTAGAGCTTCCAAGTTCTCTGTTGCCCTAATAGAGTATAATTCACTTTTATCCAAGATAATCAACAGGCCAGAAGAGGCTTCGAACCAGAAAAGCACCCAATTGAGGTAGAGCAGTTGATCCTCAGTGGCTTTGCAGAAAATAATAGTGTCATCCACGAAAAGGGGATGGGAGATGCTAAGGTCGGCCCTCTCCCTTCCTTTGAATTACCAGTCGGAAATAAATCCCCCTGCCTCAGCTTTTCTAAGAAGTTACTTAGAACTTCGATGCCTATTATGAAAAGGTACGTGGAGAGCAGATCTCCCTGCCTCAGACCCTGGGAGCTTGGGAAGAAACCAACTTGAACCCCATTCACCAATTTCGAGAAACTGGCTTTGGAAATACACCATCATATCCACCTTATCCATTTAGGTCTAAATCCCATACATTGAAGGACTTTCATAAAAAAACTGCTAGTTACTACTGTTAAAACCTTTTTCAATGTCTAGTTTGCAAACCACTCCCACCTCTCTTTTCTTTTGCCAATAATCAATGATCTCATTTGCGAATAGGGAAGCATTAGTAATCTAACGCCCCTCCACGAAAGCGTTTTGGGCCTCGTTGAACACTTTCCCAACCACTCTCTTGAGAGTTGAGACGATTAGCAATACTACATCTATTGATCAATGGCTGTCTCATTATTTGGTCAATTGTTAAATTTTCTCCCATGTTGCATCTCAAGTTAAGAAACAAGTGCTCAAAGGGTCAAATGAACCTTACGCCTTTGTCAAGAAAGATACAAACCCTTTGTGTGCATCAAATTATAGAAATACTTCACTTGGAAGGTTAAGGTTATCTATCCACTTTGGATGTCACCAAAACCTTTGGTTCCTCTTGGTTGTTTGTTAAACCACAAATCACAAATATTTATTTGTGTGCTTGTGGGTAGGTTGGTGGGCTTCTTTGGATTATCTATCCACTCAAGATACTTACTTTTATATGTTTGTGGGTATGTGGACCTTCTGCTTTCTTTCTTTATACTTATGATTTGCCTTTCTTTGAGAGACACACCTCTATGTGCTTTCTAAAGCTTTGGGCTTGGTTGTTTATCTATTGGCTCCGGACATTGGATGTAAAATAGAAAAATAAATTCTCTATTTCCAGATCAGAAATTGCGAGTTTAGAGTAATTTCAGATGTGATTTTGGATGTTGCTGTGTCATCCTAAGGTCTCTTTATCCTTGGCTCTAATGTGTTTTATTATTATTTTTTATTTTCTTAGAGGCTTGTAACTATTCAAGATGCAATACTACGCCGACTACATGATGAGGATCTGAGTGTTATTCAGGCAACTTTATCGCTGGAGGGATTGTCTGAAATGATTAGTGCTTCATATTTTCTTGATACATTGCAGAATCTGCTTCAAAGATGCATTGGCATCTTACTGTCTAGTAAGTATGCTTTGATATGAATCCCTAACAACCTAACAAAAATGGAAAAAAGGTGCAGAACTCCAGTAATTCGTCGTCTTATTTTTCTTTCTGTTCCTTGTTAATTATATATTTCAGTTTTTAATAGTACTACAGCCATGAAGCATAGCGGATGAAAGTATTTTTGATTTATGTTCATGTTATTAGTTGTTACAGTTGACTGCTCCTGATTAAGAGTTAAGTTTACATCTAATGCAAGAATAATTTGCTGACAAGAAAACCTTTTATCGGCAATTTTCATATTTTCTATTCCATATATAATTTTTTCCAAGTGTGGAATTAAGGAAATGACTGAAATGTTTTCTCTATACAGTTTCTGTTTGATAGCATGGAACCAACCTGTTTTGCAATTATTGAGAATCATAGAATATTCTCTAGATATTATTTAGTTTATTTCCTACCTTTTGTGTACATTATCCTCCTTTTTACACTTTATTTTGTTTTCTATTTGTTCCATTCTTTTGTATATATATAGGTGTCTCTATACTGTGTAATGCATTCAATCAATAAAAAAAAACATTATTTTCTTCTCTTATTTCACAGCAACTTAGGGCTTGGACAAAACATTCTGTTTTCTCAGGGGACTGGTTGCTTTTAGAGTTAAAATATATGGCCTTTGTGCTCTTCCTATTCTCTGGAAGTTGTTTTTGAGTGAAAGCCTAAGTGTTGTTTAAGAGATAACTAAATTTGCAAAGCTATGTCAATGAGTGAATTCCAAGATTATTTTGAAGCAAGGAGACTTAGGCCCTGTTTGGCAGTTGTTTTCGAATACCATTTTCTATTTTCTTAAACAAAAAAAGGAAAATACATTTGATGGTCAATTTTTTTTTGTTTTCTGTTTTTTCCCCTTAAAAGCAAGGCATTTTTTAAAAACATCTTGATTATTTTTAGTTGTTTTCTAAGTGCTATTTTAAAAACTAATTGTACAAACATGTAGAATGATTAAACGGAAATCATTTGATATAAACTATTTTTAAAACATATTTAAATAAAGCAAGTAAAAACATATCAGGTTCCCATACAAACTTTTGTTCTAAAAATCATCATATAACAGTCATCAAAAGCTGTTTGAAAAAGTTGTTTGTTTTTTTAGAATTAGTCTTAAAAGTAGATGCCAAACATGACCTTAGTATTAAGAAAGAGAAGCATAAGGCACTTCTGGAGTGATTCAAAGATATGCTTTAAGGGCATGGTCTGAAGAGGCAAAAAAAGGTTTTAGGTTGGACCCATGGCTAGGCTGAAGAATATGTTATTTTTGGGAGGGGAAAAGGCAAATTCATTTGAAAGTCTTGAAAGAAGAAGATGATGTGAAATGAGAGAAGAAAAGAGAGCTTTTCTTTATTGAATGGATGATTTACATAGTATAGAGACACCTATATATATATACAAAATAGAGGAACAAAAAGGAGCAAATAAAGTGAAAAGGATCTGAATGCATAAAAAGCGGTGAGATAAACCAAAAGCACATCCAGAATATTCTAGCGATTCTCAACACTTCCCCCAAGATGGAACATATAGGTCAAATGAACCAAGTTTGTTACAAATGTACTTAATTCTAGGACCTTTGAGAGATTTGGTGAACACGTGTTATGATAACGGCAAGTACACATGTCGTACAAGTAATAAAGTGGACCAAAAGTCCAGATATCGATCCCATATGAAAGGTGTAGTTTTAGTGAGGGTTGAGTACCCCAGCTACTAAAGTTGTTCACTATTTGAGTGACTCAATTTGTTCGGTGAGAAATTATAAAAATACTAAAAACAATACTAAACCAAAACAACGGTTGATTTGTGAAAACTAGAGTAATTAACTAAAATCGGGAGAAAACTACTTATAGAGGAACTAGGGTTGGTTATCATCATTGATGTCAAATGATTCATCTAGATAAGGCCCGGGATGAATGAGTTGTAACTTGAATTGGTCCGAGGATACGGTGCAAGGATCCCACTTCCATGTTCCCACTTGTATTTTCTCGCACTATCCACCTAGTCACAGTTATGTCCATCTAGGTCGATAGGGCGATACTTTTCAAAGGCATTTTTCCTCGAGAGCTCTATTGGTCACAATTACGTCCTTGCAATTGAGCTACAGGGACTAAGCTTGGATTGGTTGTAGTTACGTTCTTGCAATCCTCACTTAATACATTTGGTGTCCCCTCCTAGTGATATCTGCTTAGTATTAGACCTTTCTAATTCCCTAAGCCTCTTTGACTAAGTTAATTCGAATCCCAATTAATTGATTCATGTCTTAAGAGAATCAGAACCAGATTTTAGGGCTTAATCCAAGCGTCACCAAGGATACCCTAGTAAAAGGATTGAAGATTCGATTATTAGCATGTATCAATTAACCAAAACCTAAGTATTCCAAGTATTAACACCAAATCAAGCATAAAACATCCAACCAAACTAAAGATTAGAGAAATCAAATACCAAATTTGATAACCAACCCTATGCAATGTTTATCCTAACATTTCAGCCTTCAAAAACCCATAAATTCATGTTAATAACAAACACAAAACTACAGATTTTGAAGAAGTAGAAGAGATAGAAATACAAAATAGGGTTTAAACTGCAAATGACTTCAATCTATAGATCCAAGCTGAAATCCTCGCTCCAGCAATAATTGATTACAAGCCAAGTTGTTAACAAATAAAACCTAAATCTAAGAAATCTACAGAAAACAAAAATGGAACAAATCTTGAAGCGGGAAAACCCTAGGAGAGACCATCCCTCTCTCAAAGTTCGAACCCTCAAATGAGTGAAAAAGGTCCTTAAATGCCTCAAAAAGTGGGCCAAAACGAGCCCAACAATGGAAGTAAACTAGGCTAAATCGTCGCATTGTCGCGACCACACATAAATGTGTAAATCAGGTGTTGCAGGAATAGGGTCTTTGGTCGCGATCACACTGAGAGTTTGTTGTTTCATAGTTTGCAGGAAAATGTTGTGGTCGCAACCATACCAAGAGTGTGCTGAAAACATGTTATGTGGTCACGACGACCATGTTGCATCTTTGCTGAACAGTCGCTACCACACTGAAAGTTTGTTGAAATAGTCTTCTCTATATTTTGCCTTATGGTTGCGACCATAAGTGCTGTGATCGCGACCATAAGTGCTGTGGTCACGACCACAACTTCTTTCTTGCACAAATTCTTCATTTCTTGCCCGAATTGCTTGCTTTTCGTCATGTTTTCTTTGCTTCTACAAAATACACAAATATAAGGGGTCATACATGAAAATGAGTAAGAGGGGTGCTAGGTTAGCATCAAAATCATGAATTATGTTACGTTTTGCACTAATAAAAGCTAACCTAAAGCACACCTAATAACACGTCTGCTAGTTGGTTGCTCGAGTTGACAAAACTAGTAGTCATGCATCTTGATGCGATCTTCCCTCTGATGAAGTGACAATCCACTTCTATATGCTTGGTCCTCTCATGAAAGACCGGGTTGGATGCGATGTGGAGAACTTGATTATCACATATTTGCTTTATTTGTTCATCCTTCCAAAATCTTTGCTCTTGAAGAAGATGTCTTAGCCATATGAGCTCACATGTCACCAAAGCCATAGCTCGGTGTTTTGCTTTAGCACTTGATATGACTACAACATTCCATTTCTTACTCTTCTAGGATACTAAGTTTCAACCAATAAATGCGAAATACCTAGAAGTAGAGCTTATATCTGCTTGTGAACCTGCCCAGTCCGTATAACAATATTCGACAATCTAGGTGTGACCTCTGTTTTCATATAACACCCATTGGCCTGGTGTTCCCTTAATATAACGAAGGATACGAATCACAACATCCCAATGGCTATCACATGGTGATTGCAAGAATTGACTAACAACACTCACCGGAAAGGAAATGTTTGGTCGGGTGATAGTGAGATAGTTTAGTTTTCTCATAAATTGTCGATATTTCCCTGGATCACCTAGAGGCTCCCTGTGTCTTGGTACGAGCTTGACATTTGGATCCATAGGAGTGTCTACAATTTTGCAATCTAACATATCTGTCTCTTCTAATATTTCTAAGGCATACATTCTTTGATTCATAACCACACTAGATTTAGATTGAGCTATCTCAATCCTCAGAAAATACTTGAGTTTCCCCAAGTCCTTAGTCTGAAAGTGGTCAAGAGATGTCAAGTTTCAAATTCCTCCGAATACCATCTTGATCATCAAGCAGATAACAATGTCATCCACATAAACAATCAAATAAACGTGACCGCCCGAACTCGTATGATGATAGAAACCGAAAGGATCCATTGCACTGAGTCATACCAAACTCTTGAACTAGGAACTAAATTGGTCAAACCAAACTCGAGGGGACTGCTTCAGGCCATATAATGAGCGACGTAGCCTGCTTACCAATTTAGACTCCCCTTGATGTCCATAACAAACCTAGGTGGTTGCATAGTCGTCATGTTGCCATGTAAGAAGGCATTTTTGGTGTCCAACTGATACAAAGGCTAAAATTGCATAGCAACCATAGATAGGAGAAGATGAACAGAGGCAGTCTTGGCAACAGGGGTAAAGGTATCATTGTAGTCGGAACCATAGACTTGAGTATACCCCTTTGCAACTAACCGAGCCTTAAGACGATCCGTCTGACCATCAGGGCCAATCTTCACTGTATACATCCAATGACATCCAACAGGTGTTTTGCCAGCAGGTAAGTTAACTAGGTCCCAAGTGCCACTAGAATGTAAAGTAGCAATTTCCTCAACCATAGCCTGTTTCTAGTTCGAATGGAATAGAGCCTCATGCACAGTTTGTGGAACATAAATAAAAGACAAGGTGGAAACAAAGGCATAGAGAGTATGGGAAAGATAAACGATGATAAGTCAGAAAATTATAAATAGGTTGGGGGTTATGAGAGGAACAAGTACCTTTTCAAATGATGATAGGAAGATCAATGGGAGATGACAAGATCGACGTTGTGGAGGAGGGTGCCATAGGAGATGAGTTAGTTGGAGGCTCGGTGTTAGTATGCGGACGACGAGTATAAACCTACAGTGGTTGAGGTGGAGTAGCTGGAGGTACAAGTGAGGTATTTGGGACGGGATAAAGAAGAGGTAGAGATATGACATTAGAACGGGGAGGGTGGGTGATAGGGAATATAGAAGAGTTCTCAAAAAATGTGACTTCGATAGAGACAAAGTATCAATGTGTATTAGGAGAGTAGCAACGATAACCTCGTTGAAGCCGAGAATAACCGAGGAAGGCACACTTCGTGGATTTGGCTAAGAGCTTGTCTTGAGTAAGAATATGTACAACACAAACATAACCAAAGACACGAGGGGAAAGACAGAAGAGAAGTTGGTTTGGAAAAAGAATGGAATGAGGGATTTTATCATGTAAGACTGATGACGACATACGATTGATCCAATAACAAGCGGCTAAGGTAGCATCTCCCTAAAAACGTTGAGGAACCTTATGATGGAGTCGGAGAGTGCGAGCGATTTCAGCCAAATGACAGTTCTTGCGCTCAACCACTCCATTCTGTAAGCGCAAGAGCACTGATGAAGAATCCCATGTGAGGACAAAAAAGAGGAGAATGGTCTAGAAAGATATTCCTTAACATTATCACTTCGTAGGATACGAATTGAAGTACTAAATTGAGTTTGAACTTCAGCATGAAACTTCTGGAAAATAGAGATAACTCAGCTCGAGTTTTCATTAAAAATAGCCAAGTACAATAAGAATAATCATTTATAAAAGTAACTGTGAAATGAGAGAAGAAAAGAATACTTTTATTTATTGAATGAGTGAGTGAGTATTACATAAAATACTAAAAAGAAGGAAAATATTGTATAAGAAAGGAAGGAGATAAACCAAAGAATATTCTATGATTCTAAACACTCCCTAAGTTGAAGCATATAGGTCATATGCACCAAGCTTGTTACATATGTGCTTAACCGGAGAAGGTCCGCTGGAGAGTGTCTACCAGAGAAGGTCCAAGTGAGAAGGTTTTAGGGAGAAGATTCGATGGAGAAGATCCGACGAAGACGATACGACAGACAAGGTCGAACGGAGAAGATCCGTTGGAGAAGATCTAAAGGAGAAAATCCGATGGCGAAGATCCAACGGAGAAGATTTGACGGAGAAGGCTCGTCGGAGAAGGCCTGTCAGAGAAGGTCCAACGGAGAAGATCTGACGAAGAAGGCTCGTTGGAGAAGGTCCATTGGAGAAGAGGGTTGTTGGAAAAGAGGGCTTCACTTTAGAACTAACCATGGTTATGATACCATGTGAAATGAGAGAAGAAAAGAATACTTTTCTTTATTGAATGAGTGAGGTGAGTATTACATAGTATAGAGACATCTGTATACACAAAAGAATTGAACAAAAAGGAAACAAAATAAAATACAAAAAAGCAGGAAAATAATGTACAAGAAAGGAAGGAGATAAACCAGAAAATATCCTAAGAATTTTCTATGATTCTCAACAGTAAAAAAAAGTATAGGAACCCCAAAATAGACTCAGTTCAGGAAGGACCCTAAACATCAGTGTGGACAAAGCTCGAAAGGAGACTTTGTCCATTGATCTAGGCGCATGGGGAATGAGACACGAGTATGTTTCCCAAGCTGACATGACTCACATTCAATTGAGGATAAACTAGAAAAACAAGGAACCATCATCCGAAACTTGGAAATATTTGGATGACTAAGGCGACTATGAATAAGAAGAGGAGTATTCATGGAAGTGCAAGCAGTGGAAGATGAAGGCGAGCTGAGATGAAAGAGGCCCTAAAACTCACTTTCTATGTTAATCGTCCTCCCCGTACTCCAGTCTTGCAATGTGACAAAATATTAGAAAAGGTAATCAAACAATTAAGGTCATAAGTCAACTTATTGATAGAAATCAAATTAAAAGGACAATCATGAACATAAAGGACAAAAGTAAGGGGTACGAAAGGAAAATGACATACTGAATCCACTCCTTTAGCCATGGTTTGAGATCCATTAGCTAAAATAATCATGGATAAAGGTGATGTAATAGTAAGAGAAGAAAAAAGATCGTTATTACTAGAAAGATGATTAGAGGCTCTAGAATCAAGAATCCTGGGTCCAGATGAATGTGAAAGGCAAACAGACATTACCGATTTGGACCATAGACGGAATGGATGCAGATTTGGTTGCCTAAGTGAGGTGTATGTACTTCGTAGACTTGTTGGGCGGAAGAATAACTCCCGGAGGTGTGGATGAGCTCTCTTTGGCAGCCATAGAAATGAGAAAAGCAACAAAGTTAACTCAAACAACAATACACAGTTACTAGTGGAGAGAAGAGGGTCTTAGGAGATTGGAAGAGATTGTAACAGACTAGTAGTGATTGGTTCTCGGGAAACAATAGAAAACCTCTAAGAAAAGTTCCAACCGGACATAAAAACTGAGAAAAGGGGCAGCTGCAGGTCCTAACACAGGAAGACAGGAGATTGACACATGACGAGCTAGGAGAAGAAGTCCGGTTGCCGGCATCAAGCTCACGAGTCCTCACGCGTTGACAAGAAAAACCGCACGTGTGGGTGCATGGTGTAGTGGTTGTCGGAGATGTTTCCTTGGATGGATAGATCAGGCCAAGGCGTCCCCAATGGTGGAGTCGTCGGCTGGAAATAGTGTCGTCAAAAAAGTTCATCGGAAAAAAATTTCGGAAGCTGAGGTGACCTGATGGCGGCAGAGGATTCTGAAGATGAAGATAAGGGTGGTTGGAGTGCGATACAACCACTAGATGGGTTGTTGGAGTTGGAATCGTGGCGAAACCTAACCCGAGTCTTCCATGACTCTGATACCATGTGAAATGAGAGAAGAAAAGAAAGCTTTTCTTTATTGAATGGATGATTTACATAGTATAGAGGCACCTATATATATATATATATATATATACAAAATAATGGAACAAAAAGGAAACAAATTAAAGTGTAAAAGGAAGGAGGATGATATACAAAAAAGGTAGGAGATAAATCAAAGAATATCTAGAGGATATTCTATAATTCTCAACAGATGACAAACATAATCTAGCTGGATGCCAAAGGAAAACGGAAGAAAGAATCTTATGGCTAGGCTCTCAGAGAGATTTCCCCTTGGAAGTTTTTAAGCGCCTAAGCTGGATTGGGGGGAATGGAGGGCCAATTGGGTTGTCCATTGTGTTCTACCTATATTGCTAAGATGCTGTTGAGGTTTCAGAAGGATTTTCTACTGGGTTAAGATAGATAACTGATTTTAATTTCATCGTATTGATCCTTAATATAGAAAATATCCTTTTTGTTTAAAAATTGTTATGTATCAGCTGTCTATGAATTTATTGTTGGCACTCTTTTGTAAGAGACTCCATGATGCTGAGGTGATAATATTTCCTGTCATTCTTGTAGTTGTGAATGTGGCTCATGAATCTGGAATAGTCAGTGGGTTTACTGGAAGGAAGGATACATATAATCTAGTACTAAATTTAGAAAAACCTAATTATTCAAATGGTTTACATAATCAAAACTAAATGTAATTATTTCTCTTGAATTCCTTGTTCGGCTAACCAGCTTGTGAATGAGTTAGCCAAACAAGGAGCAATGCATATGGTCTCCTTTGTTGGATATTTTTCTAATATTTGTTCTCCTGTATTTATCTGAATTTTCATGAAAGACTAGTTTTTGTGGCTCTAGTTTTGGGTCACTTTCTACCATATCTTGTACATCTTTGAAGGATTTCTTATCCTTCTTGTTGTAATCACTTGATTGATGAATGAAAATGAATAATAAAATATTACAAAATGCATGATTTGGCATCATATCGCCCCTATTCGTAAAATTGCCAAATGATGGAAGACACAATTTTCAGAAAACTTACTGTCTCAGAAGTTTATGACCTACTTGGTACGATCAAATCCTTTCCACTAAAAGTGAATTATCTTAGCACATATGATGGGTACCCATTGGTCGCCAATGGGCCACAATGGGATGTTTTGAAACCAGAACATCAATTTTGTCATCTTATTTTCCCATTGATGGCTAGCAGAACATAGTGTTTTTGCAATTGGAGATGGGAGAAAGGTCCATTTTTTGGGAAGACAGATGGTGTGGTATAGCTTGTTTATGTGGAACTTACCCCTCGTATTCTCTGGCTGACCAGACCAAGGGAAAAAGGGGTGGAACCCTTGGTTTTTAAGGGTTTTCAATGATTGGGAGCTGAACCAAGCATGTAGCCTACTGTCTACCAAAGAAAAGGATAAATTGATGTGGAACCAGTCAAAGGATGGGTGCCTCTTAGTCAAATCTCTCTATGGAGTTTTGGAAGGAAGGGGGTGGGGCCTTTCCCTAGGAAAATGATAAGGAACTCTTTGTCTTCCGACCAAAGTGAATTTGTTTTGCTTGGGAAGTTTGGTGGGGTAAGATTTTGACAATGGACCAACTGAAAAAGAGGGGTAGACATCTAGTCAATAGATGCCCCCTATGTGGCATGCTAGATAACTATGGGCCTTCTTGTTCGCTATTTTTGGAATCAGTTGGGTCATTCCTTGCTTTGTTAGGGAGGTTGTCCTTAGCTTGAAAGGATCCTTTGTAAGAAAAAGTGCAAGAAGATTTGGATGGCAGCTCCCTTGTGCCTCTTTTGGACAATTTGGAGGGGAAGTAATAGAGGGATTTTGAGGATGAGGAGCCTTCACTTCAAACAATGAAATGTTCTTTCGTTTTTGCTATTTGGTCTTGGACTAAACTGTATTCAGATTTTGAGTCCTGTTAACTTCACTGATTTTTTTGTTCTTTTGGGGGGCCTGTCTAGACTGTTGGGAGGGGCTGGTATTGTATTGGCTCTTCCCTGGTTCTTGGTTCTTGTTTTTTCAAGCTTTTCCAAGCCCCTTTTTACCTTGTGTCTATTTTGGGTTTGCCCTGTTTTTTGTTAATATATTTTTCTGGTTTGCCTATCAAACAAAAGAAATAACAAAAAATAAAAAAATCCTATTGAAGGTTTAATTTGTGGGGTGTGGTTCTCTTGTGTTTCTGAAAGATCTCTGATGGACAATCACTGCTTTTGAGGGTTCCACTTGTGTGAAAGAAAAGTTTATGCACACAAATGGGGCTCACTGGAATATTTTGAAACCCAGAGCATAATTTTTGTCATCTTATTTTCCCATTCAAGGTTTGACCTGTGGGGTGTGGTTCTTGTATTATGTTTCTGAAAGATCTGTGGTTGACAATCATTGCCTTTGAGGGTCCCTCTTGTCTAAAATAAAAGTTTATGCACAGGAAATTCTTTCATCAGGAGGAAAATTCTTCAATTAAGTGCTCTTGAAAGTTAGAATCAGAAAAAAGAAAATGCTCTGCAAGGAAATGCTTCTTTTAACTCCAATCTAGTTCATTCTTTCATGATGGGGGTTCAAAAACAGGAGTTGAGTTAACGACCATTGGGAAAAGAAATGTTGTATTGGTTACCACCCAGCTCGTTTCTATTTATTAGTTATCTTTTACTTTATTTATTTAAACATTTTTGGTTTTGAACACCTTGCAAATTGTCTTTTGTGGATTATTTCTAGGTTACTTCTAATTCCATTATGCATTTGCAGGTGCATCTGATAATGCAACCTTGGCTGTTGATGTTTCTGTCACATGCCTCAAGCATGCAATTTCAAACTTCCATGTTTGTATTGATTCCACGAAGAAACTTGCCACCATAATATTTTCAATTCTTCTGATTCTACCGAAGGTTTCTTACTGTCATTTAGTTGTAGTTTAATCTTTCCAAGTCATCCATATATGGATATATATTTTGGCTTTTTGTTCTGTTATGTTGAAACACTTTCTCTTATTCACTCCACAGACTCAGAGATTAAATCTGAAGGCTTTGGAATCTGCCAAGGAACTAAACTGGCCCTTTTATGGCAATCTCATTGGTACCTCCAGCCCAGAAAAGGTGAATTATCTATCTTGATGCAATGCCGAATATCTTTTGTCTTCTTTAATTTGTTTTTATATTTTCTAAATTTCTTTCGTTAGTGGTGATGGGGATTCATCTTTGGAAGATACATCAAAAGGGGCAAGATAGTAACTTCAAATTGTATTATTATACTAGATCTATTTTTTTTTCATGTGAGAACAACATTCTCATTAAAATAGACGTACAAAAGAAAGGTGATAAATAATTCCTACAATTACAAAATTTGACTTAATAAATATTATGTTTGGAATGTGAAGATTGCATATGATCTCTTGTTTTCCCTCTTTCCCTTTTTCTTGTTATTATAAGAAGCTTGCATGTCATCTCGCTAAGGAACTCCATGACTTGGAATATTCTTGAGCTAAGTTTATTAGTTGGATTCTTAATTGTGAAATGATAGAAGAAAAGAATGCTTTTCTTTATGGAATGGATGAATTACACATTATAGAGACACCTATATATACACAAAATAATGGAACATAAAAGAAACAAAATAAAGTGTAAAAGGAAGGATGTTAATGTACATAGAAGGTAGGAGATAAACGTAAAAGGAAGGATAATGTACATAGAAGGTAGGAGATAAACCAAAAAATATTTAGAGAATATAATATGATTCTCAACACTCCCCTGCTTCGAAAGATATGTGTCAAATGCACCATTGTTACAATGCATTTCATTCGAACCTCTCGATAAATTTTGAGCTTAACACGTCTGTTACTTGGTTACTCGAAGCCAGACAAAACTAAAGAATCATTCACCACGCGATATTCTACGGCGACGATCCACTTCAATATATTTCGGCCTTCACGAAAAAGACTCGGCCGGATGCAATGTGTATAGTGAAATTGCTATCACATATTAGCTTCATTTGTTTATCTTTCCCAATTCTTAGCTCCTAAAGAAGATGTCTTAGCCATCTGAGCTTGCATGTCGCCAAAGCCACAACTCGGTATTCTACTTCAGCATTTGATCTAGCTACAACATCATGTTTTTTATTCTTCCAGGATACTAGGTTTCCGCCAATAAATACAGAATACTTAGAAGTGCAAATTGCCTATTTGTCGGTGAACCCGCTCGCCCGCATCACAATGTTTGACACCTCGGCGGCGACTCGTTCATATATAACACCCTTTTTGCAGATGGTGTTCTTAATATAATGGAGGATACGAATCACAATATCCCAGTGGCTATCATATGGTGACTGTAAGAACTGAGTAACGACATTCACTGGAAAGGAAATGTCTGGTCGGGTGATAGTGAGATAGTTCAGTTTTCCCACAAGTCGTTGATATCTCATTGGATCATATAGGGGCTCCCTCAATCTTGGTACAGCTTGACATTTGGATCCATAAGAGTGTCGATCACGTTTTTTTTTTTTTTTTTGATGGGAAAGAGAAAGAATGCATTAAAAGGCACAAAAAGGTGCCAAAAAGTATATAGGAAGTATACAACCATCCCCTAAAGCTGGCAAAAACAAAAAAGACTCCCTCAACCATTCTCTATGAAAAAGAATATTTCTCTATGCCATTATCTTCTTTTATGTCTTTCCATGAGATTCTTCACCAATCATTTTGTGCTTACACTCCTCAACAGAATGGAGTGACTAAGCGTAAGAATCGTCATTTAGTTGAGACAGTTCGCACTCTCCTCCTTCATCATACGGTTCTTGAATGTTTTTGGGAGGATGCTATCTTATTTGCATGTTATTTGATTAACCATATGCCATCCTCCGCTTTACATGATCAGATTCCTCATTCTGTCTTGCTACCTAATCAACCTCTCTTTTGCCTCCCTCCTCATGTCTTTGGTTGTTTCTATTTTGTTTATATTCTCACTCCTAGGTAAGACAAACTCGCAGTCAAGGCCCTAAAGTGTGTCTTCTTGGGTTATTCTCGCCTTCAAAGTGGTTGTCGTTGTTATTCTCTCGACATTAATCGCTACTTCATTTCTGTTGATGTTACCTTCTTTGATGATTCCTCCTCCTTCTCCTCTACAGCATGTCCTCTTGTGTCGGATGTCTTATCTATTCCTCTTGTCTTACCATCTCCAGATTTCTCTTCTCCACCTATAGATACCGTGACTTGACCACTTCAAGTTTATACTCGCCGTCCTCCGTCCTCTTACAAGGCCTCTTGGTGAATCATCTTCCTTGCTACCTGTGAAGAAATATAAGAAAATGATGCTTTTCTTATTGATTGAATGAATTAAACATTACAAGTCCTATCTACTTATATACGAAAGGATGACATAAAGATATGGAATAAACCAGAGGATATTCTAAGAATATCCTAGTAATAAATCGTATGACATGCCCTAAGCACATCCTACGATTCCTCAACACTCCCTCAAGTCGAAGATACAGCCAAGCACGCACTGCCTCGTTACAAACGAACCTAACTCGACCTCGAGACTTAGTGAAAATGTCTACTAGTTGGTTACTTGAGTTGACGAAATTAGTAGTCAAGCATCCTGAGACAATCTTCTCTCGAATGAAGTGACAGTCCACTTCAATATGTTTGGTCCTCTCATGAAAGACCAAGTTGAAGCAATGCGCAGGTCGCTTAAGATCACACATGTTGGGTTAGCTCGGCCTCATTCCCAAATCTTAGCTCTCACAGCTGCTTGAGCCATAGTTCACGTTGCCAAAGTCATAGCTCGATACTCGCCTTCCAAAGACTAGGACTCGGCCACTACATCCTATTTCTTACTTTCCAGATATTAAGTCGCTCCAATAAATACACACATCCTTAAGTGTAGCGGCTCCATCATGTGCGCGAGCCTCGCCTAACCCCGTGATCACACAATATCCAACAATCTGGGTGTGACCTTTGTTTTCATATAACATCCCTTGGCTTGGTGTTTCTTTGATATAACGGAGAATACGGATCACAACATCCTAGTGGCTATCACATGGTAACTGTAAGAACTAACTAACTACACTCACAGGAATAGAGATGCCCTAGCTCCAAGATGGTGAGGTAGTTTAGTTCCACTAGTCACTGATATCTCCCGATCTCGAGAGGCCCTCCCGCCCGGTGTACACAAGCTTGGCATTTGGATCCATAGGAGTGTCTATAGGTTTATAGTCTAGCATACTAGTTTCCTCTAATATATTCAAGACATACTTCCACTGAGACATAATCACATTGGAATCAAACTGAGCTATCTCAATCCCCAGAAAGTACTTAAGTTTTTCCAAGTTTGTTTTTTGAAAGTGGCTGAAGAGATGTTTAAGTTTTCGAATACCATCTTGATCACTACTTGTTATAACAATATCGTCCACATAAACAATTAGATAGATGCATCGTCTTGATGATGTATAATGATAGAAGACAAAGTGGTATGATGTACTCCAAGTCATACTGAACTCTTGTACCACAGAGCTAAAGCGGCCAAACCAAGCTCGAGGGGACTTTAGGCCATGTAAGGAACAACGTAGTCTTCATACTAAACCGGATTCTTCCTGAGCAACAAATCGAGGCAGTTGCTCCATATATACCTCCTCAGCGAGGTTGCTATGGAGAAAGACATTCTTGATGTCCAATTGATATAGGGGCCAAGAGTTCATAGCGGCCATAGATAAGAGAAGACGAACGGAAGTCATCTTGGCAACATGGGAGAAAGTGTCATGGTAATTGGAGCCATATATCTGAGTATACCCCTTGGAAACCAAACGAGCCTTAAGAAGATCCACCAGACCATATGGACCAATATTAATAGTATAATCCCAAAGGCAACAAACATGTGATTTTCTAGCAGGTAGGGGGACTAGGTCCCATGTGCCAGTTAAATGCAAGGCAACTATTTTTCCAACCATTGCCTGTTTCTAGCCCATATGAGAGAGGGCCTTGTGTATAGTGTTAGGAGGAGACACAAAAGATAAGGTGGAAATAAAAACATAATATGACGAAGATAAATGATGATAAGACAAGAAAGTATAAATAGGATGAGTTTTACGAGAGGAACAAGTATCTTTCTAAATGGCAATGGGAGGATCAGCAGGAGGCGGCAAGACCGGTGTCGTGGAGGAGGGCGCCATAGGAGATGAGTCATCAGGAGGCTCGGTGTCAGTATGCAGATGATGAATATAAACCTGTAACGGACGATGTGGAGTAGTTGGGGACTTAGATGATAAGGCTGGAATGGGAAAGATGAGAGGTAGAGATAAGACCTAGGAATTGGAAGGAGGTGGGTTAGAGAAAATAGAAGAATGTTAAAAAAAGGTGACATCAACAGAAACGAAGCATCGATGTGCATCGGGAGAATAGCAACGGTACCCGCTTTGAAGGCTGAATAACCGCGAAGATGTACCACTACTTTAGCGTAAGTTTATCCCAAGTGAGTAAGTATGTGGACAAAACAAGTGCATTCGAAAACACATGGAGGGAGACAAAAAAGGGGTTGTTTAGGAAAGAGAAGAGAATGAGGAACTTGAGCACTGAGGACAGAAGAGGGCATGCGATTGATCAAATAGTAAGCGGTTAAGATAGCTTCCCCCCAAAAATGTTGAGGAACTGAATGGTGGAGGAGAAGAGTGCGAGCTGTGTCAATTAAGTGACTATTCTGGCGCTCAATCACCCCATTTTGTTGTGGAGTATAAGCACAAGAAGGCTGGTAAAGAATCCCATGGGAGGATAAAAAATTAGAGAAAGGGGTAGAGAGGTATTCCAAGGCATTATCACTGCGTAAGGTGCGAATAGAAGTATGAAATTGATTGTTGAATCTCAGCAAAGAATTTTTGGAATACTGAAAATAACTTAGTTCGACTCTTCATTAAAAACAGCTAGTACAATGGGAAAATCATCAATAAATGTAACAAAATATTGGGAAACCTAAAGTAGACGCAGTTCGAGACGGACTCCAAACGAGCTCAAAAGGAGGCTTGGTCCGGGACTCTAAGCGCTTAGGGAATGAAACACGAGTATCTTTCCCAAGCTAACACGACTCACACTCTAGTGAAGATAAGCTAGAAAAGCGAGAAACCATCTTTCGGAGATTGAAAATGTTCGGATGATCGAGAGGACGATGGACGAGAAGAGGTTCATCCGTTGAAGTGCATGTAGGGAAAGATGGGGTCGAACCGAGATGATTAAGGCCTTGAGACTCATGTCCTATGCCAATCGTCCTTCCCGTACTTTGGTCCTGCAAGGTGACAGAAGAGTGAGAAAAGGTAATTGAACAATTAATGTCATGAATTAATTTGTTGACAGAGATAAGATTAAATGGAGAGTCAAGGACATAGAGAACAAAAGTAAGAGGTAAAGATGGGAGGGGACATGCAAAACTGATGCCTTTGGCCATGGTTTGAGTTCCATTAGCCAAAGTAATCATTTGTAAGGGTGAAGTGATAGTAAGGGAAGAGAAGAGATCCTTATTACCATACAAATGATCAGATGCACCGGAATCGAGAGTCCATGGGCCAAGTGAGTGTGTTAGATAGGCAGAGGTATTACTGGTCTAGGCAACAAAAGCAATGGAGGCAGATTTGGTGGCATGAGTGAGCTGCTGGAACTCTCATTCACCAGCAGAGTCACCTTTATTGAGGCGAAAGGCCGATCCTTAGTCGAGGTGGAGGCTGCTCAAGACCGGGCTACATGAGTAGCGGCGACGACCCACCATGTATTTGATAACACCGCCACGAAGGTGACCATCGACACATATAGGTATAATAAGGTCGTTGGCTTTTGCCTCGGTGGCCACCACAAATATTCTTGGAATCATCGCGAGGGTTAGATGGAGCAAGCATCACCGAGGTGTTTGGGGAAGCCTCAGAGTGACAAGACCAAGTCGCAATTGACTAATGGTGCAATAACGGAGCAAAATATCATCAAAGGTCGGGATGGTGGAGCCAGTGAGGATTTATTCCCAGATATTGTCAAACTCTGTGCTAAGTTTAATAAGAGTAAGGATCATAAAGATTTGATCCATGTTGGACAAGTAGGTATTGGAATCAGTGACTTTGGGCAGGACCTATATGAGCTCATTTTTCAATGCAGACCTTTGCCCAATAAAGGAAGATAATTCCATACCGGGTTGCTCCAGACTATCAACGGAAGAGATGACACGGTAGAGGCGTTGAACATCATTGGTATATACATTCTTTACTTGGGTCCAAAGAGGCTGATAGGTCTGATAATTACCAAGGTTGTCGAGTGTCTTGGGCTTTATGGATTGTTGGAGAATATTACAGAGTAAAACGTCTTGTTTCTGCTACTGAGGGCGTTTATCTGCCGCAACTCTAGACTCCATAGAGGTCAGATGGTGTCTTCAACACCATTTCTACCATAGAGGTCAGATGGTGTCTTCAACACCATTTCTAGTAAAGCATAATGTAACAAGATTGCCTTTGTTCGTTTGCTTTTGTTTATGGCTGCTATGCTCTTATGACCCATTTTTCAATTGGATATCAAGAATGTCTTTCTTCACGGTGATCTCGCTGAAGAGGTTTATATGGAGCAATCACCTGGGTTTTGTTGCTCAAGGGGAGTCTGGTTTGGTATGCAAGCTACGACATTCCTTATACGGTTTGAAACAGTTTCCTCGAGCTTGGTTTAGTCGGTTTAGATTAGTGGTTCAGGAGTTTGGCATGATTCGAAGCACAACAGACCATTCTGTCTTTTGTCATCATACCTTTACTGGACAATGTATTTACTCGATTGTTTGTGTGGATGACATTGCTATTATAGGCAATGACCAAGATTATATTGAAACTCGACGACACCTCCTCGACACGGGAATGAACTTGGGGGAAAACTCAAGTATTTTCTGGGTGAGGTGAGCTTAGTCCCCAATTCAGAGTGGTTATTTCTCGGATGAAATTATCTTTGGATATATTGGTGAACACTAGTATGTTGAATTTGTAAGCTGTATAGACGCTCTTATGGATCAGGATATCAGGCTTGTACCGGGTCGGAGGGGTGAGCCTCTACGAGAGATCAGGAGATATCGACGATTTGTAGAGTGGCGAGACATCCATCGTCGCCCAGCTTGACATTTCTTTTCTTGTGAGTGCAGTTAGTCAGCTCCTACAATCACCTTGTGACAACCATTGGGATGTTGCAATTCGTATTTTCCGTTATGTCAAAGGAACACTAGGTCAAGGGGTGTTGTATGAGAATAGAGGTCATTCCCAGATTGTTGGCTATAGTGATGCGGGAGGCTGAGCGAGGCTTCTTATAGATAGCGTTAACGTTAGGGTATTATGTGTTCGTTAGAACAGCTTATTATCTTTGGAAAGAGTAAGAAACAAGATAATATCATTTAGATCTGAAATCTTTGAGCCAAGTGTCGAGCTATGACCTTAGCAACATTTGAACTCATATATTTGAAGCATCTCCTCCAAGAGCTAAGATTTGGGAAGGATGAACAAATGAAACTTATATGTGATAATTAAGCCTCCTTGCATATTTCATATAACCTAGTTTTCCATGAGAGGACAAGCGGTCGAGTGGATTGAACTAGCAGTGAAATTACACATGGGATGCGTAGTGTAGTTTGTCAGCTGGTAATGACCAACTAACGAGATATCTTCACTAAGTTTAACTAGGGTCACAGGATAAATTATATATGTGTGAGCGATCTTTTTTGGCTATATCTTTAGCTTGAGGGGGAGTGTTAAGGTTTAGTCTCCTAATCCATTTAGGATTCCTTTCCTTCTCTCTTTAGTCTCCTAATCAGACTTTAACTTTATTTCATTTTTTTGTCTGAACACTAGAGTATAAATATGTATGTTACCTCATTTGTAAAGTAATGAGAACTAGAGTATTTCTTCTCTCTCAATAGAGGTTAAAGGTTGTTTAAATATAAAGGAGATGGGAAAGGGATTATGGCTGTTTGGGTTTGAGAGCCCAAAAGAAGCGGAAAGGATTCCCAGGGAGGGCATAAGAAGGCTTAGGGGTTTCTTGCTATCCCTTAGAAAATGGGGAAAAGAAGCCGGATGCAATTTTAGCAGTGATGTGGATGAGGTTACGTGGGTTAGGTTGTTAGAGTTGTCGTTGCATCTTTGGAGTCGATCTATTCTCAAAAGGTTTGGTGATAGTTGTGGAGGCTTTCTGGCAGTGGACGAAGACATGCCGTTTTTTTCTGATCTTCGATGGGCTAGAATGCTAATGTAAACATTTAGATGAGAAGGCCATTTAAAGCCTCTTTATTCATGATATTTTGTATAAGAGGATGAGGGCGCATACATACATATACATACACACACACACATGCGTCTTGCAGCATACATATACATACATATAAATATATATATATATATATATATATATATATATATATATATATATATATATATATATATATATATATATGTATGTCGTTATGCGATCGATTTGGCCTTTGGCTACCCTTTTCTTTAGCTAAAGGGGAGAGGCTCATTTGATGGTGATGTTTGTATTCTCTGCTATGTGCAATAGTCTACATATTCTCATTTGATGGTAGATTCCAGTGTTTTAAAAGGCGTGAATGAGGCTCGCTTTAAGGTGCGCCCCAAGGCGAGGCGGAGCCAAAACGCTTTGAGGCGTCTCCCAAAAGACGTAGGGCATGGAAGGCGCATGCCTTCTTACCCGAGGCTTCTCAGAGGCGTAAAGGCGTATGCCTTATTTGCCTCATGGGGAGAGGCGTACGCCTTCTTCGCTGAAGGCGGGAAGAGGGCTTGGGCTGAGTGAAAAAGAAGAGAGGCGAGAAGAAAAAAAGAAGAAGAAAAATGGAAGAGGAAGAAAGAAAAGGCTGAAGCCAGAGAGAAGGGGAAGGGTTGTTGTACTTGGGAGTTGGGAAGCTATCACGCCGCAAGAAGAAGAAGAAGAGAGAGCAGGGAAGAAAGGAGAGAAAGGGGGTAGGGGGTTTGTGGGAAGTTGACACGTTTTTTAACTTATATTTTTTACATTTTTTTAATTCTTTTTTTTTGAAGAGCACATTTTTTAATTCTTTAATATTTATTTATTTTCTTACTAATTTTTTTGACTTAATTTTCTTACTAGTAATACATTATATTACAATAATGTGACACTTATTTATTTATTTATTATGATAAAATTTATTTATTTGTTTCTTTAATTATAATACATTATTTATTGATAATTAAATAATAATAATAATAAATCAAAAATACATATAGGTGATCCAAAATACCTATAAAATAAGAAAAATCGAAAATATCTATAAAATAAAATAGGAAAACTTCTAAAAAAGGAAAATCGAAAATATTTATAGGAAAAAGGAAAACTTATAAAAAAAAATGAAAAGGAAAAGTGACTCGAAATATTGATTGATTGATTATCTATTAGTATATTGTGCCGACCACGACCAATAATCGATATATCGGCGAAATATCCCAATTTTTTAATCCATGGTTGTAAGAATGAATAGATTATGTATGCATAAACTAAAAATAATATAAATTTAAAATATGAAGTATGAAAGTAGTTTTATGCTATTTTTTATTTTTATTTTTAATATATTATAAAATATTTATTAAATTATATATATGATCACAAAAAGCTTATGCCTTGACACTTTGAGGCTTACGCCTCGCCTCACAAACATGAAAACGCCTCACATTACGCTTTCGCCTTTAAAAACATTGGTAGATTCTTGCTATATGTTGCCATTTGGGTTTACCAAGATTTGTAAATTTATTTTTGTATTTTTATTTATTTATTTACTTTTGAGGAAGGAGCAATTGGGAAGGGGGGCATTGGTGGAGGAACGGTTTAGGAGGAAACCTAGTTTCCTTCCATTTAGTGTTTGTTAGTGAAGAGTTTAGCAACCTAACACATTGTGTTTGTTTTTGCTTTGTTATAGATTGTTTATTTTATTATAATTGGATTGCTTTGGCCACATTGTAGTGCCAGATGTGGGTACCTTAACCCAATCCTGTGTAAAAAAAATATGTTTTTTTATTTTTATTTTTGTATTTTGGTGTGTTTTTTTTTTTTTACCTCATTCTTTTCTGCTTTTTCTGTTGAGGTTGGTTTTGCCATTGAAGCTGAAATTAGGGTAACAAGGAGGGGTTATGTGTGCAAAGGTAATGATGGTGCTTGCTGAAGGGTTATTCTTCCACTTTCATTTTTTAGATATTAATATTGGGCAATTGATGAAGCTGGAATGTTTGGCAAGATGGCATGTAGTAATGCAACATTTGCCATAACTCTCTTCTTGAACTAGATGTAAGCAGGATTCATATTTGGTGAATTGGTCGACCCTTGCTCAAGAAGAAGAAAGGGAGACATAACATATCATAACAAAGCATACTCTTTTACTTCCATGAATTAGTTCTCGTTTTCATGTTCCTTCTATTGGGTTCCTGGCATAGGATGTGGTGGATGAATAAGAAAAACATGGAGCAAGATATTTGATTTCTTATGTATACGATGTTTTACCTATTTGAAAGTGAGCATTGTTATCTCTTGTTTGTCCTTGTGTAGATAGATTTGCATTTTTGAACTGTTGTGATTTTCTTTTTTATAGAACTTTGTATAGAGGTGTTTATCTTGCCATGGGATTCTAAATGCTTTCTTTATAACTTGGAATTATTTCTTTCTTAAAATATTTCATTGTTAGAAAATTAAATAATCTCTTTTCAAAGAAATATATATGTTATACGAGGAAGTTCTATATATATATATATATATATATATATATATATATATATCAATGTTTTAAAGGTTCTAGGGATGCGCACCTCAAGGCGAGGTATCCCCAAAACACCCTAAGGCTTAAATCAAAAAAGCGGTTTTTAATAATAAATTAAATTTATATTGAATAATTATGTTTTTATATTGGATAATTATATTTTTATATTAGATAATTATATATTTTTTTAGATAATTTTTTTTAGCAGAATACACAGGATAATTATATTGGATAATGCTATTTTTATATTGGATAATTATATTGAATAATGATATTAAAATGAATATATTTGGTAACTTGTTTCTAAAAGATAGTTTAAAAATGTAATAATAAATTATTTTAATAAAATGAAAATATTTTTGTATTGGAAAATTATTTTGAAATGATTATTTCAAAATGGATATTAACATTTTATCCTTATTCCAAAAATTGTAATTTATTTTATATTATAATCATTCAAATAAATTATTTTAAAATTAAATTAAATTACTAACATAAACTATTTTATTATAAGTTAGAAAAAACGGATATTAACATTCATAAAAAAAAAAACGGATATTAATATTTTCCAAAAGTGGATTTTAATTATTTATGCCAAAAGTTTTAATTATATTTTATTATTTTTATTCAATATATTATTTTAATATATTATAAAACATTTATTAATTATATAATATGATCACAAATGGCTTATTCCTTGCCTCACATACATGAAAACGCTTTGCCTTATGCTTTTGCCTTTGAAAACATTGACATATATATATATATATATATATATATATATTGCTATATAAAAATAAGTTGTAAGGATTTTTTTCTAGGTTCTATTTATCCTTCATTTCGTTTTTGTTGTTTGTTTTCTTTTAGTTTCTAAATTATTTATTACTGTTGCATTAATATTTCTACTACAGTACATAAGAATTCTGATTTTGAAAATAATGCAGACTTTGGACTGGAAATGCTTATCCTCAATCAATATGGATACTGTTAGCAGATTAACAGAAAATTTCTTGATGCACCCTGTGGAATATATGCCTTGGCTAATTGAATGCTGCAATTATTCTGAGTTGTCGAAGACATTATTCTTCCTGGTCATTATGCAGTCGTTCATAATACAAAAGAATGGTACTTTTTTCTTTCTTTTCCATTCATAAAATGTTACTCCACTTCTTTTGTGTCTATCCCACACTTCTAGCTTAAGCATTTCAAGATGTTGTGATTTTATTGAGCTGTAAGAGTGTGATTACTATCCTACTTTGACAAATTGTTGAGATGCTGAGTTTCTCTTTTGTTTTTCCTTTGCTCTTTTAGTGAATGCAGTAGACTCTGGTAAATTCTTTTCATTATTTGAAGCTTCTTTTCCGCTTCTGAAAAATGAGTGGAGAATGTTTGAATCTCGGGGTGATGTTGCATCTGTGAAAGAGGTACCTGGATTTTATTGTTGTTGGCTGTATTTTTATATTTCAATGTCAGTTGGCTGAATATATTTTCAAGTTGTGGATTTCTCCCTCCTTGACATCTAGTCTTTATACAATTGACAGTTTGATACAGGAATGGTGCTACGGGATTGTGAAGCTTTCCTGAATCAGCTATTTGATTGTGAACCTAGAAGATTGAATGCTAATGTTCTAATTTGCATATTTTTGAGGTTAACAGAGTGCTTCATTTTGAAAGCACCCAAGGATCTTACTCTGGTAGGTATTTCTATATTTTGTGTGTGTGTGTGTGTTTTTTTTTGTTTTTATTATAAACTTTCTTCTGCGTTTTTGTTTTTTTATTTTTTAAGTTTGAAAACTGCCTTCCTGTCTTATTTCTGACTCTGCAGCTGGATTATATTTTGTTTTGTTTTGTTTTCACTCCTGAATAGGTGAACCTCTTTGTCTGTTGCAGGATGACGGAAAATGGATATGCACACTTCAGAAACTATTTGTCTTGTTTGCTGAATCTGAAGCAAAGCATGTTTTTAAGGATCATCTCAATTCCCTTGCTCCAATATTCATGATCCATCCTATTTGTTATCTGTCCAAGTTCTTTACTGAAGGAGGTTTAACTATAGCTTCCTCATGCACTTTATTTTCTCTTGGCTTTGTTCTTCCTTTCTTTGTGAAGAAAAATCTTTTTATACTGGGAATGGTTGGATGTATTTCAAATTCAAATGTGTGTATGTGTCTCAGGAGCTTTCCAAAATTTATATTCTATGATTTCGTGTTGTGCCTAGTTTGTTGGTTATCTTGAGAATTTCAGATCCATGTTTTGCAATTTTTGTATTATAGTTTGTTTAGTTGAATTTTTTTACAAGTAATTTGGATTATCTGTGATTGCCCATTTTGTTCAGCTAACATTTTATGTTTGTTTATTTAGTTTGAAGATTTTTATATTTGGGGTTGAATTCTCATTGTTATCTTCTAAAACTATTTTGGCATTCATTGTTCTCATTTTTGGAGTTTTTGTCTTGCAGATTCTTCTGTTGCAGTTCAGGTTGAGGCTCTTCATTATTATTTTTTGTTTTGCTCACAGTTAGAACAAAGCTTCCATTTTCAACTCCTAGATGAATTTCCTTCTGTTCTTGTTCCACTGTCTAGTGATAACCAGGTTTTGACTTGCCTTCCACTGATTTATGTTCTCTGCTGTTTTTGTTGAAACCACTCTTATGAAGGTTCAGATGGTTTTTTAAGAATGGAAACTTTGTCATTTCTTGTGTTCTATTTTGTATTAGTTACACTTATACCATATCCAATATTTGGATTCCTTAGGATATGCTCTTTCGTTTTCAGGATGTGCGGTTAGCTGCTATGGAATGCATTGAACGGCTGTACACTCTGTGTTCTTGTGTTGATTTTTCTAGCAGAAAAAGTGGTAGTGTCATTTTTACTGCCATTTTAGTACACATGATTATACTTTGAATTGGGTTGATTCTAATACAGTAAAATGACAGGGAATAGAGAATTTCAGAGTCACTTTCTTGAAGAGCTTCTCAGCTTAATCCTTCAGCAAAAGAGGCTGATATTATCAAACAGAAATGTTCTCCCATCATTTTCCATCTTTCTTTCATCTTCCTGTCATAGTCTTTTTTGAAGGTGCCAGAATATTGGGCAGAGGTTTACCATTATTTCATCCTATGTTATAAGTGTGCTGTTTATTTTTGTTGGTTGCTTCTACTTGCTCATGAAAATAGTGTTCTCTCTAGCAGTGGTTATATCTCTTATTTACTTAAATCTTTATTTGGAAAATCACATTTACTTGATGGACTGAAGTAACCTAAACTAATGTTTTTCAAGTCCCAACCTATGTGAATTATTGCAGACCATCCTGTAATGTAACTTGTCCTAATTTCAGTTGTTTGGTTGAAAAGAAAAAGAAAGATTAGCAGAGAGAAAAGCTGAGAAAGAAAAAGGGAAAGGGTTTTTGGACTGTTCTCTAGATTCCAGATTCTTTAATATATATTTATTTGATGCAAAGAAGAAAAGGAAATTATGGCACACCCTGTCATTTCCTATGTAGTTAAACTCTTAACACTACCCTTCGAGTTGGTGCATCCTCATTACAAGTGTCCAACTTGTCTAATATCTGTTGGAACATGACATCTTATTCACTCTGTGAGAACATCTATCTTCACAATTGGTATACAAGTTTGGCTAGACTAGAGTTTTCCTTTGAAAAAGTGTCAGTTCAATACAATGTGCTTGGTTCCATCTGAATGATTGGATTTTGCCCTGTTGATTGTTGCTTCATTAATATTTGTTCAAAACTTGTGGGTTACTAGGCTTCTACATCGTTATAGGAGGTATTTTTAGAGATTTGTGTTAATGCAAAGGGATCCGTATTCACTATATTTCTTTGTTTTAGCCTTGTAGGTGCTTGGTTGTGTCATCTTAGAAGCGCAAAAGAGGATGGTTTTTTGATTGGTTTCAAAGTGAACAATATAGATGGAGAGGGAATTGTGGTGTCTCATCTATTGTTTGCAAATGACATGTGATGGTTTGTGAGGCCTCTCATATCTAAATGACATACTCAAGTTGGTTGGTTTTGTCTACCATAGTGTTCCCACAAAGGTTGGCTTCTTTGCTTAGGAAGTGTGTTGGGGCACAGTGATGACTTTAGACTAGCTCAAGAGAAGATTCTTTTCCTTGGCTAATGGGTTGTAGAAAGCAAAAGAAAGGGAAGATTGGAGGAAGAAATTCCTTGTATTTTCCATTGAATCATCATGTGTATATATACACAAGCTGGTTAGTCTATGCAATAGGTAAGCCTATCTATCCTTCCCAACCACACCGTCAAGCTTCCTAATCGACTCTGATCCACACATATGTAAAGTATGATACATACTATAACCTCCCCTCGAGTTGGAGCATAGATGTCATACTTGACTTATTACGTGGATAACGGCAACCCTACTTAGAGCCTTTGTGAAGATATCATAAAACCATATGATCACCGCACACGGTATTATCATTGCTCACATGTCGAAGTTAACTCGAACAATATATCATAAAATAGTTGGAGAATAGCACCACAAATCACATCAATCAACTCCTGGGAGGGAGACGCACCCCATGCGTTGTTGCACACATCACTTGGCCGCGCGTGTGAAACAGGGCCTGAAGACTGTCTCGGTGCATGTGGCTCACGTGGTAGGGTTTCGGTCAACCATACTTGGTGGCCTGACTCATCGGTGGCCGGCGCTCCTCCCATGTGCCAACGGTGTCACTCCACACACCCTTGAAATGGGTGTTTCACGAAACACCCCTGATGGTCCTCTACCGTGCACTCCGAAACAGTCTAAAAACTGCCTAAAATTCTTCCCAATCGAGCCTTAGACTTTGGTGCTATGTAGAAAGCAAAAGAAAGGGAAGATTGGAGGAATTCCTTGTATTTTCCATTGAATCATCATGTGTATATATACAAGAGGGTTAGTTTATACAATAGGTTAGCCAATCTATCCTCCTAATAGGTTACAACCCTAGAAGTCAAGCTTCCCAAGCAGTCACAATCCTATATGTAAAGTATGATACATACTATAACATAGGTGTTTTTTTTTGTGGCAAGGATGAGTAGATATTGAGCTCTTGTTAATTCACTGCCCTATAGTCTGGGGGCTGTGGGCTTCACTTTGGCATCTAGGGGTGTTGTTTGGCTGCCTCCTTTCCTGGTTAGAAACCTGCTAATTGGTTGGAGAAAATATTCAATGAGAAAGGATGAAAGAAATATTTGGATGACTACTCCACTTTGTCTTTTCTAGGCAATTTGGAAGGAGAGAAGCATAATAGTCTTTGATAATAAAGAGTTCTCGCTCAGCTCATCAAAAAAAAAAAAAAAAAATGAAGAGTTCTCGCTCCACAAGCTGAAAATTTCTTTTGTATATTGTCTTCACTCTTGGGCTAGTTTGGTTTTATATCTAATTCCTTTTTTGTAAGTAATCTGATGTCTTTGGCCATGGATTAGCTTTTGGGGCTGATGAGTCTTTTCGATGTTTTTTTTTAATCTTTGATTTTTTTGTTCTTAAACTTTGTATACTCCTTGCATTTTGGGCCTACCTATGTAGCTCCCTACTATTTTTAATGTCATTTATTTTTTATTTATCAAAAAAATTAACCTATCCAAGGGTGAGTTCATACCGATTGGGAGGGTGGAAAACTTGGAGGAACTGGTTTTTGGAGTAGATTGCTAAGAGGGTGTGCTCTTGACCATTTGAGGCTTTTGCTTGGCGACCCTCATAAGTGTTTGGTGGTTTGAAATGGGGTGGAAGAAAGATTATGTAAAAGTTTGGCAATGTGGAAATGTATATTTCCAAAGAGGGGAGATTAATGTTGATATGGAGCATGTTAGCTATCTTGCAAACATACTTTATGCCTCTATTCTAGATGTCAAAGTTAGAAAAGACTCAAAGATTTTATTTATATGTTTATTATTTATTTATTTATTATTATTATTATTATTTTTTTGGGGTGGGGTAGTTAGGTGTGTTTAGGTCAAAGGAAAGGGGCCTAGAGTTAGGTGCTTTCATTTGCTTTGCATGCCCTCCTATGTAATTTGAATTGGTTCTTTACAATAGAAAGTGAGGTCTTTGAGAGGCAAATTCTTTGTGGTAAAAATGGTGAAATGGAAGGGGGCTTGGGACTTCAAGGAAGTAAGCGGTGATTATGGCATTGCTTTATGGACGACCATGAGGAAGTTGTGGGAGGTGGTTAATTGTAGAATATCCTTCTTAATGGGCAATGGGATACGGGTTAAGTTTTAGAAAATATATGGAATGGCAATGAGTCTTTAAATGTTTCTTTTCTCTTCTTATTTGCCTTAGCTCGCTCCAAAGAGGCTTAACCATAGTGTGACATGGCTTTTAGATGGGTCGTCGGAATTCACTACACGATGAGTTGATGTGATCGGAGTGAGACACGGTCACTAGATGGGTCGTCGGAATCGACTACACGACTAAACCCTAATGAGTTTGATGAGATTGGAATGAGAAATGGTTGTCAGATGGGTTTCCAGAATTGTCTACACGGCTAAACCCTAATCCTAATCTCTTTAAAGCTCTGATACCATGTAAAGAGAGAAGGAATTCTTGTATTTCATTCAATTAGAATACATGACTATACACATATTTATATGTGAAAGAAGAGAAGAGAAAAGGAAACTAAATAAGAATAAAATAAAAATAAAAAAGGAAAAGAATAATAAAGAATAACTATCGAATAATATGTGATACTCAACAGGAAGAAAGAAATAAAAGATCTTAATTCAAGTTGTTAATTGTGCAAGTTGTTAACTTGAACTAAAGTACTTCTTTTTTTCTTTTTGACGAGTGACCTGGTCCAAGTTGTTTATATGTGAATGCTTGATGTCCATCATTGATTGGTTGGATTCAGTTTGAGGGAGGGATTGGTTTTTTATTTTCTCTTGACTTCTTCTGGTGCTTGTTCTCGGCTGTTGTATACATGGTAGGATTTTATTTTATTTTTTTCATTAGAAACAAACATGTGTATTGATTAAAAAAAGAAAAAAAGGAATATGAGAAAGATGAGAAGTCCTCACATGAATACAAACCTCAAAACATACCAAAAGCCTTTACATGTGTGACAAGTCTTAGCCTTGTTGACACAACCCTAGGTTGTGCAAATAAAATCCCAGCGAAGTTAAGGTACACTTTGGTCTATAATTTGGCGTGCCTCCTTTTTTTTTGCACTTTTCAGTGCTAACTTTGTTTACTTATCAAAAAAGGAGAAAAAAAAAAATAAAAAAAATAAAGGTTGTTTCTCAACCCATTCCTTAGAAGACTGAGGTTCCATTCCATCCACGACTAATATTCTTCCATAATCCTACATTAAAGTCATCTCCCACCTCTAGTATGCAAAGCTCTCCAAAGCTGGATTGGAATGATCTTCCTCCATTGACTGTCATGCTTATAAACATATATTGACAGCCATTCTTCAAGAAGGGATTTCTTGTATCCAACATTCTGATATCCAAACCCAGATGTGTTATATCTGCATACAGTTGTTCAATGCACTAGGGCATCTTCTTCCCTTTGAATGACTCCTCTACTGGCTGTCAGTTCATTTGGGTTTTTGTCTTCCCTTTTCATTTCAATGGGCTTATACAGCTTGTATTCTAATATTAAAATGAGCGCAATGAGATCAATTTCCACCAAGATCTATGGTGGGATTACTTGCTATACTTGCTAATATTAGCAGTTTTTTACCTAACCGATTTGGGGGACTGTTTAATTTCATATATATTAGTGTGTATTATTGGATATTCTAACATATGATGAGTGGCTGTTAGGAAACCTAATTATTTTTCCTGGAGTCTTGTGTTAGGTTAAATACAATCTTCAATGTATATCATTTTTGTGATTTGGTTGCTAACATTAAAATCCTTATCCTTACTCCCATCATATTTACTGATTGAATGAACTAAAATTTCTTTTTTACATGCTCTCAGGTTTGATCAATCTACAAAGAAAGACATATTACGCTTCATCTTGGACTTTGCACTAAAGCTTTCTTCATATGCAAAGGTTTATATTACCTTTAATTGGTTATTTTCATTTTGATACATGTATTTTAAGGGCTGTCTAGCTGCCCCTTCACTATCAACTTATGGAGAGAATGACTTGAGAGTGTTTCTTTTTTCTTGGAACTTTTTTATAATTTTCATATACAATAGATTTCTCCATTGTATTAGGATGCAAAATTAATGACATCAATGTGTTTGGCAGCTGAGGATTTTTTCTTTGCTTAAAGGAGTTGGTGGTGAAGTTATGCATGTTAAAGATGTGGAGTTATTTCTGTCAGAACTTTTAAGAAGATGTAGTCAAAATCATTTTGGGCTGAATGAACCATACCAAAAGCTCTCAGAAATTGAATTACAAATCCTGTGCCTTCTACTGGAGGTAGATAGAAGTATCCTTTTACTTTTTATCTTTCATTTCATTTTATATTTTTGTGATTGAAAAGTACATTTTCTTTCTAAATACTCACAATGTTTAATAAGAGTTTGGTCATCTATGTGCTGTAGAGCTGTGCTGTTCATGCTTCATCAGTTGGTGGATATGGTTTTGAAGATCTTTTGTTGAAGGCTTTGCGAGTATGTAGCACAACTTGTTTGTTTAACATTTGATTTTTAGGTATTTACATCCCTGATATGGTTTCAGTTGCCGCTGGATGATTCGTCTCCAGAAGACCCTGTTCTTGTACAGCCTTGTGTTACTGTTTTGAGGAAGCTTGATTCCCCTCTGTACAATGGTTTGGAGATCCAGAAACAGGTTAGTAATTTCTCTGATCGATTCAATCCTCCAATTGGTTTTTTTGCACTTTCCAACGGTTTTACGTCAATCACGACTTGGTTGAAAGATTGTTGGAAATGTATTCTAGCATGATGAAAACAATGTCTTAATATTCTACACCAACCAGACACAATTATAATATGTAGCATTACAACATGTTGATAGACATGGCTAACAAAAGTTTCGATCTTTGGATAGTGTTTTAAACACCTATTAACATTTTAATGCGTCGATTCATGTGTTCAATATCTAGCTGTATTATCATCTATTTCATATGATGATTTGAAAATTTTAAATTCTACACACACACGTTTTAAGAACAACAAGAAAAACATCTTCATTCAATAAATTATGAATACAAGAAGGATGGACAATCCTTTGAAGGTGTACAAAAGTTAGATAAAAGGTAACCAAGTATCCAACACAAGAACAAAAATATCTTTGCATTCCTCCCTAACCAAATACATACAAATAATAAAACAATTGCCTGCCAAAGAATTTTCCTTCAAAGGTTCGAAGTTAGAGCCTTTTGAGGAAACTTCCGACGTTTCTGCTATGCCTTTTCGAGAAATCTGCTCAAGATTATTGCTCTGAACAATCTATGCCAAAGTTGTAGTGTAGTGGGAGAATGGAGAAAAATGTTCAACTTATTAAACTACACATTTGTCTATATTAAGAGCTTTGTAAAGCCTCCTCAATTATTGCAGATCTTTAGTATCGGCTTTCTTACAAAAGCCTTAGCATTAGATGGAGGGTTTTTAGTTCCAAATTAATTTTATGAATGTATCTAGATATCTGTTGACAAATTATTGATGTCTTATTGTCCATAGTCAACATATTTCTTATTGATATTTGTATGTGGGTTTACAAACTTTAAATTATGCTTAGTAACTTTAAGGTACACTTTTCTATTTTTGTGAAGAGGGTAAAAGTTAAACTTGAAAGGAGAACAAGCACAACCTTCTCCACTATGGTTCAAGCATATTTTACATACAATGCCTTGTTTTTAATTAGTGGACATATTTGTATAATTACTTTTAAAACAATCCATAAAAGTGAAAACAACTAAAATGGTTAAAACATGTTGTTTGAAATATCCTATTTTTTAGTTTCCAAATATTTTTTTGTTGCGTACCTTTTTCCAATTTTTGAGAAACATGGAAAAGTATTTAAAAAATTGTTACAAAACAAAATCTAAGTGTAATAAAATCAACTAAAAGTAATGCAAATTTTTTCTTGTAAAATTTTCTATGATATAATAATAAGATATATATATATATTCTATTTTTTAAAAAATCTAAAAAAGTGAAAACAACTAAAATGTCTAAAACATGTTTAAAATATCCTATTTTTTAGTTACCAAATATTTTTTTGTTGCGTACCTCTTTCCGATTTTTGAGAAAAATGGAAAAATATTTAAAAATTGTTACGAAACAAAATCTAAGTGTAATAGAATCAACTAAAAGTAATGCATGTTTTTCTTGTAAAATTTTCTTTGATATAATAATATATACAAAATAAACTTTTAAAGATAAATATACACACCCCTATAAAAGGAGAGATTGCATGAGAATTTAGGAACATGGAGGGTGTTTTTAAGAGTAATGGAAGGAGAGATTTTTATGGAATCACTTCCGGCTATAATCGAGAATGATCCATCAATGATTTTGATCTTTCTATTACCTGTGAAGGACTATATGATGTGAACAAATGAGAATAGCTAGTCATGTGATTAGTTGCTCTAGAATCGATTATCCAAGGATTAGAAGAGGTATTAAAAGAACAAACAAAGGAAACCGGATTACCTTGTTGGGCTAAGGCACAAGAAGTTGTACTAGGAACATGTGGAGAATTAAGAAGTTTATACAATTGTTCAATTTGTTCTTTAGTGAAAGGAAGCATCTCAGAGGAGTTGGAATGCTCCGGAAAAGGTTAAGCGTGAGTTGATAGCACCCGTCCATCATTCTTCTTCTTTATATGAGGTGGTTTTCCGTGATGTGTCCAATAGTTGTCTCTAGTGTGCCATGGCTTTTTGCCGTAATCACACTTCTTCTTGTCTCCATCACCATCAATTCCCCGTGTCGGCAAAGCAGAGTTTTCATCATCTACAATCTTAGGTGAAGGGCCAAGAATTACCCTTTTTTGGGAATCCTCCTGCCTTTTCTCATAAAAGACCTCCCTGAGAGATGGTAGAGGTTTCCGCCCAAGGATATGTCCTTTCACCTCATCAAGGCTTGAGTTGACACCTGCAAGAAACATAAACAGCCGATCGTTCTCATCTTGCGTCTGAAATCTTGCAAGGTCATGTGGATTCTCCTAGCCGTCATTGTAACACTGATCTAACCCTTGCCATAGAGAGATAGCATTGCATTAAAGTAGGTTGTCATGTCTTGATCACCCTACCTCGATCTCCACAGTTTGGACTTCAACTCGAAAATTTGTGATGAATTCTCCAGGTCGGAGTACGTCTCTCGCACAACTCCCCAGATTTCCTTGGACGTCATGAACATGTAGGGCCTCCGAATTGATTTCTCCATGGAGTTGAGCAAACAGGCAGTGATAAGCGAATTTTCTGATCTCCATTTTCTGAATGTGGGATCGATTGCAGCAGGTTGAGCCTCTTCCCTTGTTAAAAAACCTAGTTTCGCTCTACCATCTATTGCTAACTTGACCGACTAAACCCATTCTAAATATCTTTTTTAATTCAGCTTGATAATGGTAATCTGAAGAGAAGAAGAATGACTTCCTAGATCAAAACTGCTCTGTATGGTAGGGTTCAGATTAAGAGAAACAGAACTAGGGTTAGGATTTTGGGTAATGACTTCCGTTGGCTTATCCATGATGAGTATTGTGTTTTCCCTCGAATTTTTTGAACCTAAGGTCCAATACCATGTTGTTTTGAGGGAATTGAATAATTCTTCATTAAATTCTAATCTGGTTTACAATACATATAAATGCATGGTGATCTAACTAATTTACAAGATATTAGGAACTAGAAAATTTCCTAGAATACAACTGTTTTCCTAGAATCCAGGATTTCTAATAACATTTAAATTTTAATTTACCCGATCCGACAACTTTCATAGTGGAAAGAGAATATATTACAAAGGGGGAATGTTGACTTTAATTTAGAGTACCTTGTATGTTTTCCCATTTATTTTATGTTTTTGTTTAGGATGCCTAGGATGGGACGGTTAGAATGAGACTTAAGAATATTCAGAGGGATTTCCTTTGGGACGAGGGAGCTTTAAAGAAAAAGATGCATAAATTGAAATGATTAATAGGAAAAGAAAAAAAAGGCGGGGAGGTGGTTAGGAATTAGAAGTCTTTCTTTTCTTACGAGGGCACTAATGCAGAGATGGTGTTAGAGATATGCTTTTAAAGGAGAATCCTTTTGGAAAAAGGTCATTTAAGGAAAGCATAGGGAGGAGGGGGTAGTTTTCTTGCCAGTATTTTTATAGGCAATTTTCTTCCAGTATGGGCATAGTTCTAAGAGGTTTGCTAAAAGCATGCTTAGGGTGAAGGTGTAATTACTCTCTAGTTACACCTTGCTTGCCAAGAGGTTTGCTTTATTGATTTGGTGCACCTTGTCGACTTTACTCTTCCTTTTTGTTATAGCATATATCTACTATACATAATAGAGTTGTAACCTATTAGGAAACTTGTCCTATAAGAGTCCTAATCTATTAGGAAGGTTAGATTGGCTTTTGTGTGTGTGTGTGTGTATATATTCACAATGGATCAATGAAAAATACAAGGGAATTCATTCCTCCAATTCTTTTGTCTTTCTTTCTACATGGTATCAGAGTCATAGAAAGATTAGGGTTGGGGTTTAGCCATCTAATCAATTTTGGCAACCCATTACGTGGTCGAGGTCTATTTTGATCATGTCATTTACTAAGGAGTTCTTCTAGCAAAGAGAGTCGCCGATGCTCTGGATGGCAGATTCTTCATCACCGCGAGCTTCCTGCATGACCATCCATTTCAAGGTAAGTAGTTGTGGGATGATGTCAGGCTCGGAAAAAATAGAGAACAACTCACCGAGCAATAGGCAAACATGAAACATGCAGGAAACTAGGCTCTACAGCCCGTCTGAGGGAAAGAGGGCAAAAATCCCAGATGCAGGCCCCAAATGAAGAAACCAAGGGGCTGGGAGGATCAGTTTCGAGGGGACGACCAAGCCGGAGAAGGCGAGACTGGGCCAGAGGCCGTCACCTCCGCCACGGGTGGAGGCGCGTGATACACCGTTGTCGCCAAGCCATCTGCTTGTAGATCAGGTGACGACGAACCCAATGGTGGGGTCATTGGTCGACGGAGGCCACCGGAAAAGTTCACTCGAGAGTTTTTCGGTAATCGTGAGTCGACGGCAAGTGAGGAATCCTAGAGCTTCCTGGGACAAAGGTTGTGGTGGCCGGAATAAGACACAACCATTAAGTGGTTTGCTAGAATTGAGAACACGGTGAAGCCCTAACCCGAACCTTCCATGGCTTTGATACCATGTAAAAAAGTATAAGAAAAAGATGCTTTTCTTATTGATTGAATGAATTAAACATTACAGGCCCTACCTACTTATATACATCAAGAAGACATAAAAAGGAAATAAATCAAGTGCAAAAAGGAAGGAAAAATATTGTACAAGAAAGGAAGGGAATAAATCATAGGATATTCTAAGAACATCCTATGATTCTCAACAGTTGGAAATATGTGTGATGCAACAACCCTCTAAACCTTTTTGTTTTTACCCACAAAAGAACCATCTCACTTAGATGGGGCTGCTTTTTTCTGAACATGGCATCACGTATGAGAACAATGAAATCAAATCCCTTAGGCCTTAAGCTTAGGCACAATGAAGGAGGATGTTGTTTGTTTACTCTTTCTTTTCCAAGCAAAGAAAACATCGGTTCACTAGGACCTTCCTGTTCTTTTGTATTTGATCCAATGTTGAAACCTTTCTCCCAGAATCTTCCCATGCAATGAAACTTACTTCAGTCTAAACCCTAGGTTTCCAAATATTCTTCGACAAAAAAAAATAATATCAATCTTTTAGCAGAGAATGAATCACGCATTGAACACTAAATGCTAGATAGTAAATCCTATTTTTGAGATTAATGCAAAAATGTTTAATTTTGTATACTTTTGATTTTGTCTAAGGAAAATTAAACTAATCTCCTTTGAGTTTCAAAGGGGGTTTGATTTTTTAACTTTTTGCTTAAACTAAACTTTTTTCAGACTTTAGGTAGCTTATTTCTTTACATTTTCTAAACTTACTTATTTGTTAAACTTTTTTTGATTGAATAGAAAAAACTAAAACATATTGCATTTTTTGAATGCCAAGAATGAACTATCATAACCATGACGAACTTGGTGAATATTTGTTTTTGTTTCTTTTTTTTATTCTTTGATTTTTTACTTTGTAATACGTAGTAGAAATGCAATGTAACAAACAAAATGAAGAAATAACTTAATACTTAATACTATTGAACATTCTTTAGCCTCAATTTCTATTTGAAATTGAGTTAAAAAAGCCAAACACTAGCTTAGTAAAACTAAATGACCTCTCCTTATATTTGAAATGTGATGAGAATGTCTTTTAAGGCATCATCTTTTAGTAGAAACATCGCGTGCATCAGTTAAACAATTTGTCTAATGTACCAAACTTACTAGCATCGTGTTAGGTCCCCAATCTGTTTTACTTATGCAAGGCGTAAAAATTGTAAAGCTCCAAAAAACAGGGTGGAGAGCACGTGAGGGAATATTTTCTGTTAGGCAGTGTCTTTAAATGGGTTGTGCACGGTGTGTGTGGTAAGAAGAGTTTTGGGGCTGCTTTCTGTAAAAGAGTTGTGGGGCCTCTCGAATTGTCCTCCCTTACTGTCATTCTTCCAGCTATCTAATAAAATTCTGTTTCAATCCTTCTTTTTCTTGCATTGAACCCTATCACATTGTCTATGATATGTTTATACCTTATTTGTCTTTAAGTGCAAATGAACTATGTGAAAAAGGCAATTTAATGGAGAACTATTTATTTATTTATTTATTTTTTAATTTTGATTTTGTTATTTGTTTTCTTTCTTTCATGGATTAGAATTACTACCTTTTGGCAATTACTCATTCATGAATCAATTATTTTCCATCAAATAATTGATTATTATATATCTTTGATTTGTTTTGAGATAGCTATGTGTTAGATATTATAGTTTGTTTGGAGGAAAGGAAGTTGCATGTGGATTTTTGTTTTATATAGATTGGAATTTCCTTCAATTTCTTACCTGTGCAGGAACTATTGTTTCGAGATCTTGTATTTTTGTTCCGAAATGGTAATGGTGATATACAAAAGGCCACTAGGGAGGCTTTATTGCGCATCAAGGTTAGTTCCTTTATCTCTTATGTTATTACTAAGGATGAAAAGATTGAAAAATATCAGGGTTCAGTTTTTACTAAAGCAACCAATGGTGTTGAAATATTAATCAACCCACTTTTCTACGTGTCAATCTTTTTTTCATTGATTTTTTGTTAGTGAGCCCTAATGTAGGCTCAGTTAGTTAACATGCACTGTTCCTCCTTTTTTTGTGTAGCTAATCCCTCTCCTTGCTTGTGAAAACCTTAAAATTGAAATTGGCTTATGGACAGGGAATTGAACTTAAGACAAAAGGTTCATAGTGAACCTTTGATAACCACCAGAGCAAATTTGTACTTAACAATATATAAGACAAAAGTGTGTGTGCATGTGTGTTTGTGTGTGTACATACATACATATAGCTAGAATCAAACGACAAGTGAAAGGAAAAAGTGACAACAACCCACCATCCAAAACAAGACCAGTGCCCTAAAGACTTAGAATAAATAATGCCCCTAGACAACCTTCTTGAAAGCATACGAGATCACCTCTTTCCTAGTTTTTAAGGAGAGCTAAGATCTCTTCCTTGAAACCTACTAATTGCATGCCTAATCAATAGTTGAAATCTGCCAGGTTCCTTAAGGACCAATCTCTAGATTCTTTTAGATACTAGAGTTTTTTCTTGAAGTTCTATATGACTGCTTACTTCATTCTCTGCCGTCTGTTAAGCCTGTCAGCGACACTGGTTATAAATGAATCCAGAAAACAAAGAAGTGTCTTGTCTTAGAATTTTCTTAGTTAGCTCAATACTTGTCCTGCTCACGTTGTTATATCTTTTATGGTTTTGATAAGAACATGTCAAGAGTGGAACTCCTGAGGGAATCTTGTCAGCTTCTATGTTGGTTTATCTGTTTGGAATTTGTCATTTATACCAGAATTGAGACTTCTTCAGAACAAGTTTGCTCCTTAGCAATGTATGGTTGACTCATGGGCACTCTTTTGCTGCTGCAGATTTCATGCTCCACTCTAGGCCAGTTGCTTGATTCCGTTCTTGAACAGGAGGGTTTCATGATCGGTTCAGCATGTGGAAAGAAAAAAAGGAAAGCAATAAAGCTTCATAAATCTGACTTACACAATGATGTTATTCGCAAAGACGAGAATGCCCTCTCTTTTCTTAGCTCTCTCGTTGATATTTTGCTACTGAAGAAAGACATAGAGAACAGGTATTAAGGAGTTTCTTCTGATTTTATTTTTTATTTTTTTAATTCTGGACTACGTGGATTGCTGGTCATTAAAGTTTAACTATCAATTTTTTAGAAGTCAAAGTTATTAGGATTTGGGCCTGATGATTAGACAAATAAATAGATATGGGGAGGAATTGAATCCAAGACGTCTAGTTATCCAAAGCGATATTATGTTGTATTACCTTTTCTAAACGCTTTAAGCTGTTAGAATTTGGGTTCCCAATGTACATCATGTTCTGAAAAAACTACAAGTTGATATTATCATTACTAACTTCCATGATGTCAAATTTTGTATCTTTATATTTTCTTATAGGCTAATTATATCTTATCTTTTGCGTATAGAACTTCTCTTATAGGGCCTTTGTTTAAGCTTCTTCGCAAGATGTTCATGGATGAGTGGGTACAAGAGGATTTTCACCAGGATGAGAAGTGGATTCAAGCTTCATCTGGCGCTTCTCAGACTATATCAAGCACATTATGTTACATTCAGCAAGCATTATTATTGATACTGGAAGATATTAGTGCCTCCGTCTTAACTGATATGTCAGTAAAGGTATGTCTCCCATAATTTGTACTAGTGAAAATTTGAAGTAGAGGTGCACACAGATACAGAAATGTATTTTCTTATTTATTTATTAACTATGAGTAAGATGTCTTAATGCAGGACGACATACATGATATATTTGACTTGGTGCTATTGGTTGAATGTGCTCGTTCAACGAAAGATGGAATCACCCGCAATCATATTTTCTCATTATTATCTACCATTGCAAGGATATTACCAGACAAAATTTTGGCCCACATACTAGATATTCTTACTGTTATTGGAGAGTCAGCAGTGACACAGGTTTGTTATGATTTATTGGTCTTATATTAATTGTATAATGAACTGAATTTTCAGTCTCTGTGCAAAAATGTGATGTTCATCAAGCCAATCTTTTTAGTGGATTGAACCTAACATTGGTTTGGTGAAAGTTAGTGAAGCCTGGTGTTTGATGGGTTTTGAGCATTTAGACTGAAACCTTGGCTTTCTTATAAAAAAAATAACCTTTTAGTTTTTTATCTGTTTTTTTTTATAGTTTGACAACCATTCACAACATGTTTTTGAGGACCTTATATCTGCTATAGTTCCATGCTGGCTATCTAAGAAAGACAACGCAAATGATTTGCTTAAGGTAATATATGAGCAACTATCTCTTTATCACTATTATAGTTGCTTATGTAAAAGTGTTCTGATTGGACTGAGTTTGTCCTGTCAGATTTTCATAAATATACTGCCTGAAATTGCTGCTCATAGAAGACTGCCAATTATTGTGCATCTGCTAAGGTATTATTTTGAAAGGGTTAGTTTCATTCACCTCCCTTGAGGTTTCTGCTAAATATATTTGACTCTCTTCGACTTGAAATTTTATCAAATACCTTCCTTATTTTGACTGAGGGATGGTGAGTGAAAAAAAAAAGTCAAGGTATTTGATAAACTTATGGTGGTTAGATATGTTCAGCCAAAAACTCAGAAGAGGTGAATTGAAATTAATCCTATTTTCAAATTTTATTTGCCTTACTAGTTTGTATCTTTTGCTTAGGTTGATGTATTTCCCTTGCAGGACTCTGGGGGAGCAAAGTAGCTTAGGTTCATTGCTGCTTCTCCTTTTCCATTCATTGGTTTCCAGGAAAATATCATCTTGCCTCAATGATAGTTTAGGCACCTTGAATTGTTTTAACTCTATCACACAAGAATGGGAGTATATACTTGCAGTGCAAATCTGTGAACAGTATTCGTGCATGATATGGTTTCCTTCTTTAGTTATGCTGCTTCAGCAAATAGAAATGGGTGGCAATCAGTACCAAGAACTGTTTATGGAATTGCTAGCTGCTATGCAATTCATATTGCACAGATTGCAAGATCCTGAGATTGCATTCAAGCTTGAATCTGGAGAAGATTCAGATAGCATCCAGGTGTGTGTCTAAACTTTTTGCACTAAGTTCTTGCAGTTAATATCCAATCTTCAAAAACCCCCAGTTTGAAGTGTAGCATTCAGTCTCTGATGCTGCATATGAATTCATTTACTGTATTTTTGTTGTGAAGGGCCAAGAGCAATGTCAGTTTCATTTTAATGGCAAGCATTTTTCATGTGGGATGTGTCATATATTCTACTCTCAATAAGTTGATAAACAATAACCATATGTAAATGAAAACCTGAAATATTCTCATTAACATAATTGAGACATCCTGGGGATCATAAATTTTCGATCACTGGGTTCATTCCGTGAGCTTAGAATGTGTATTTGTCCATCCTTCAGCGTATAAGGCTATAACTAGGAATTTCTGTATGTGTGTGTGTTTATCTATATATATATATATATATATATATATATATACATATATATATATATATATATATATATATATATATATATATATATATATATATATATGTACATATGTATATGTATATACATTCTTGGTATGTCTCCTATAATAAAAGTAATTTGTGTTTAGAACTTGGTGATCCAAAAAGGAAACTGTTTGAAGATTAAATTAGTTGCACTGATCAATTTCATTTTCCAAGTTACTGTCAATATCTCATATGTGATGTCCTAAAGATGATTCTATTTTCAAGATTCAAATCTATATGTTTGTTTTTAATTCACAATTGGCTCACCTTGAAGACGAATGGGTTTGTTGAATGTTAGACTAATGGTAAACTTGCTCAAAATAATTTTGTTTACAAAGTTAGGTTTCAATATCTGATTTGGAACTGCACTTGAATAAAATATTTCATGTCTTATGGAACCCATAGGTAATCATTTTTACCGCCATAGATTTTAAATTGAATGAAACTTCTTCTGGAGTCCAATGTCTTTATGAATAGAAGTTAATCCCTGAATGGAGCTTTCTTCCATGAATAGGCAGTGACTTCTCTTGTGATTCTTTTATGGGTACTTCTTAAGGTTGTTCACTGAGTGGTGTTCATATAAGACATTGAAGGGTGATGGGAGTTGGACTTGCCACGGAGGTCATTATTATTTCTACTGAATTTGGTGAGCACAAATGTGTAAAATTGCCTGTAGCATGCTTTATAGCGACAAGTGGACATTTTCCTCATCATCGGCAGCAATTTTGTTCTGATGTTTGTTTAAAGGAGAGAAAAAATAGGATTCAAACAAAATACATTTAACTAAATTATAAATTGACTTTCGCCATATTTTTCAGTACTCAGCAGTTCTCATTCATCATGCTTTGTGCTGTCTCTGTTCGTAGTTCAAAATTTGTACCTCTTTACTGAATTGAAGCTTGCCTTACAGAGAACACTTGGAGCCCTTTTGGAGCAGGTTGTTTCCTGCTCACAGCTGGTTGACTCAAGAAGAAATAGAAAAATTGTACCAATTGGTATCAGAGAAGAATTGAAGGAGCATATGCATGCTGTACTAGGGAACATTACTAAAGGCATGATCCCCTCAGCATACTTCAAAGCCATTATTAAATTGATGGGCCATGCAGATAGAGATGTGAGAAAGAAGGTAAGTGTAGTTTTTATCTGCATGTTAATTTTGGTAACACAATTTAAGTAGACTGCTGTTTTCCTAGGACTATTAAGATGACAATAGTTAGATGTCCAGTATCTTGGAGTTTGTTTGCAGAGTAGTAAAAATCAACGTTACTGTTAGATATTGTACAGTCTTTTCCTTTATTGTCTTACTGTATTGTGAGTCCTATATATATATAAGTCCAATATGTAATGTAGAGATAGAGATTCATTATTCTGAGGAAATAATAAAAATTAGGAATTCTCTATTTTTCTCTCTTCACAGTTACAGGGTGTCTAACCATTTGATTTGTCTTTTCTTTTGGACTGTCTTAAAGGTATGGCTGGTAATCCACAAAATAAAACTAAGTGATTCAGTGATCCATATTGTTAGATTGATATTAGCCAATGGCTGGCACTGGTGACATACTTAAAACGTAGCAGTGCTCCTTCGAAACACTGCTAGTTTAAGAATTATCTTCAAATCATTTATATAATAGATTGTTGGTGTTGTCATCTATGTTAATTTATACTTTCTGCGTGAGCAGGCTCTTGGGCTTCTCTGTGAAACAGTGAATGACAATGGTACAATTAAACAAAGGCGTGGGAGAAAAGAGTTGATTTCAAACTCAAAAAGTTCTTGGCATCATCTTGATGAGAGTGCTTTGGTGTCCTTTGAGAAGATGTGTTCTGAACTTGTTCATTTGGTTGATGATTCTCTTGTTGATTCAGACACCTCTTTGAAGCTGGCAGCTATTTCAGGACTGGAAGTGTTGGCCAACAGGTTTCCTTCTAATTATTCTACCTTCAGCACATGCCTTACATCTATTGTAAGAAACATTAATTCAGACAACTTGGCTGTTGCTTCTGGCTGCCTTCGGACTACTGGTGCTTTGATTAATGTACTTGGACCAAGGGCCCTTTCTGAACTTCCTCATGTTATGGAAAATGTGCTGAGGAGGTCTAATGATGTTTCTTTAGATGGGAAAACAAATTTTAGTGAGAACAGTTGTTCTGTTGTATCAAATTCAAAGCAATCTCTTCTGCTGTCTATTCTTGTCACATTGGAGGCTGTGATAGACAAGCTTGGTGGCTTTTTAAACCCATATCTTGGAGATGTTATAAAATTAATGGTGTTGCATCCCCAATATGCATTGGGGTCCAATTCAAAGCTGAAGACCAAAGCAGATTCAGTAAGAAGGCTTGTGACTGAGAAAATTCCTGTAAGTATTGTTGTGAAAATGCTTGATGCTAGACTTTGGTGATTTTCAGGTATTATCACTCTTTTCTTTCCCTCAACTCTGATTTTTGCTGTCCAGGTTCGACTTGCCCTTCCACCTTTGCTGAAAATATACCCTGAAGCTGTTAGCACTGGAGATTCAAGTTTGTCTATTTCTTTTGAAATGCTTGCAAATCTGATTAGCACAATGGATAGGTCATCTGTTAGTAATTACCATATGAAGGTTTTTGGCCTGTGCTTACTGGCTCTTGATCTTCGTCGTCAACACCCTGTATCCATTGAGAACATTGACACTGTAGAAAAGAATGTTATCAATGCAATGATTGTTCTTACGATGAAACTTACCGAAACCATGTTCAAGCCTCTTTTCTTTAAGAGTATAGAATGGACAGAGTCTAATGTGGAAGACTGTGATATGGGAAGCACAAATAGGGCTATTTCTTTCTATGGCTTGGTTAATAAACTTTCTGAGAACCACCGGTAAGTGGGTGTATCTTTTCATGCCAGTGGAGGTTTGAATTAATTCATTAAAGAATAACTGTGTACTCTGTTTGGTCTCATGCTATCACTGTCTGCTCCTTGTTTAGTGCCTTACTGCTTGCAGATGCCTGAATTCTCATATCTTTTCTATGGTGCTGAAGCATGGAATTGGTGCTTTGAAAAATTTACTGTGTAATTTGTTTAGTTCTCAAACTATTACCTTCTGCACCTCGTGGAGTGCCTAATTGCTAGCTGATGCCTGAATTATCAACTGTCTTATATACCAGATCTCATCTGCTTAGTTTTAATGCCCATGGACCTGGATTATTGTCAGTCTTGTTCTAACCATAGAGATTTTTTTACTCTATTTTACACACACTTGGTAACCTTTGAATAATTATTAAAGATGGAGAAGCATTGTGTTTGTAAAGTTTTGACGTGTGCTCTCTTTCTCAGTAATCAGTTACCTCTTCTATTCCACTGTCCCTTTTCCTCATTTTGTTAATTTGTCAAAAGTTAATATTAAAAATTGACTTCTATTAGTGTTCTATGGTAACGAGGTTCCAGGGTTTCTCAGTGTTATCCTACATTTCTTTTAAAAAATATATTAATCTCATTTTGAAGGATTGGAATGAGAATCATAAGATTCTGTAATGTGAGAGACATGACCAAGGGTGACATACTGTATATCTTAAATATTAATAAGTGATAAGTTCAAGAATGTAGAAATTTAACAGAATTTTATCCTCCATGTAGCAGTTCAAAACATATGACAAGACTGTTTGCTTTCAAATATCATAAGGTTCTGGGTTTTAGAGTAATTATTTTGTTATTTCCTGTATGTGGTTGCTTTTGGTGGTGAACTATGGGTGCATATGCCTCCCCTACATGGTAGAATGAATATGGTTTGAGTCTTGATGACTGCAATGATAGATATATGTTTGTTAATAGTAATTTTTATCCATTTATCTTGACTATTTATTTATATTATTGTTTTGATTTAATTCTCTCTTTGTGTAATGAATATATCTCTCTGTTCATTAGTTTTCAGATATTTAAATAATTTCCTTAAAGTGCAGATCTTTGTTTGTTCCATACTTCAAGTACTTGCTCGAGGGTTGTATACGATATCTGACTGATGGTGAAGATGTCAAAAATTTTAATTTGATGCGAAAGAAAAAGAAGGCCAAGCTTCTGGAAGCAAGCATTGATAGAAAAGAAGGAAGCAACACATTGTCACTTGAAAAATGGCATCTCAGGGCATTGGTGATATCATCCTTGAATAAATGTTTTCTTTATGATACAGGAAGCATGAAGTTTCTTGATTCATCAAATTTTCAGGCTAGTCAAATCTCCCTTTTTGCCCCTTTTATTTCTCATTGACTGTTCTGCAAGCACATAGTTGCAATTAACATCTGTTCTCAATATTGGAAGTTCAGTGTAGGGGAACATTTAAGTTAGCCTGTGACTTGTATAGGGTATAATTCTAAGTGAGATTATAGTTGTAGCAACAGCATTGAGATGGTTACATATATAACCGGTTCCTCTACAGAAAAAATATTGAACCGACTGTTTTTGTGGTGAACCACTGTGAGTTCAAGATTTGAGTTATTTTCTGTTTGCAGTTCCGGTAAAAATTCCCTTGATCTACCTAATGATTGCTTGAACTTTTTAACAATCAGAAGTATGATTTTGGTTTTGATTGTGTAGCTGTAAAGCACTTTCATGCGTTCTTTTTCCACTTAAACTTTTGCTCAATCACCAAGTACATGATTTGTTATAATTTATCTCTTTGCAATGTGTTGGATCCTCTTGTGTTGATATCCATTGTAAAGCTTGCCCAAGTAGCTGGTTTCATGAAGCTTGATTTTTAGTTTTCTTACCATTAATTCCTTGATTAGTATTCTCTTTCAGTTGATCTTAGTTTATTTTTCTATAGGTTCTGTTGAAGCCCATTGTTTCACAGCTCACAGTGGAACCCCCAGCTTCCTTGGAGGAGCATCCAGAGATACCGACTGTGCAAGAAGTTGATGATATATTGGTTAGTTGCATTGGTCAGATGGCTGTCACAGCTGGCACTGACCTTCTATGGAAACCGCTTAACCATGAGGTGAGCACATAATCTCTTTACATTTTTCTTTGCTTTGCTGCATTCTGCTAGCTTTGATTTTTGGCACTTCGAATGATATGGCAGTTCATCTATATCAAAATTTAGGGTTCTTAAATTTAATATGCCAAAAATGCATCACTGAAACCTCTTGATATATGAATTTACCTGTCTGATAACTAGGGATATATTGGTTCATTTCCTTCAACTTCACAATTATGCTTATATTTTCTATAACATTGTCGTAGAAATTATGCTTTTAGCATTTTCTAGTTATATTGTGCACCATCAAGGTGGAACACAGAGACTTGTATATCTTACATAATGGTCCACCAGATAAACCCATCCGACCCTCCCGAGTTTATTCCTTATTAATTTTGGCCCAAATTCAGAAGAGCATTTACAGATACTTTCACTTGTCTTTTCCCATGTATGTTCATTCTTAGACCCAGTTGTTTAAACCTTCCATATTGTTCATAGGTTCCCTGATTCTCCTAGAATTTGTATAGACTCTTACATAATGTTGTAATCTATTTCTTTCTTTTAAAACCCAATTGCAAATCATTCTAAACTGGTAATACTGACCTGACTATTCATGTGTCATCATCATACTTTCTTTTGCAGGTGTTGATGCAAACTCGAAGTGAAAAATCGAGGACACGTATATTGGGCCTAAGGATCGTGAAGTTGTTTGTTGAGAAGCTGAAAGAAGAATACCTGGTATTGTTGGCAGAAACTATACCGTTCCTTGGTGAACTACTGGAGGATGTAGAGCTACCGGTTAAATCTCTTGCGCAAGAAATTCTGAAGCAAATGGAATCGATGAGCGGGGAGAGCCTCGCTCAATACTTGTAATGTATAATAATAAATACGAGTTGAAGAAATTCACAAATTTTTGTAGAGAGAGAGGGTAGGGGAAGGATGTTTTCAGCAATAGAAACAGATAAATGCTCTCTGCAGCCAGCTCCCACCAATTTTGGTACTGTTTTGTTGTAGGAGGGAGGGGGGGTTGGTGTGGGGGACCTTGAAATTTTAATGATTATTTCCATATTGAACCTACTACGTCTGCCCCTTTCAGAAAAAAACCACTCTGTGTATGGGGATATTATTATTATTTAACCTTATTAATATTTTTTGATGAGAAAAATAGTGTTAAGAGGATTCAAGAATCAGATATTGTAAATGGTTAGATGGGTTTTTAGTTTCTCCATTTACAATATAAATTATCTTATCATTCCTCTTCAACAGCAATTGGATTTGACTTTCCTCCGTAGTTTTTTTATTAAAATGCGCGCTTAAAGCGTGCCTAGGTCCCAAGGCACAACTGTCCCGCTGCACTATCCAAAAAATGTCTTATTGAAAAAACGTGCCTTACCAACTTTAATTTCCTTTAGAAACGCTTTTATTCTTGAATTTTTGAACAGGGATCTTCAAAAAGTTTGGGGCTCGAGGATCGTTTTGGGCTCCTGCCAGGTTAAACCGACTCCAAGGCCGGCCTGCCTCCCGTTTTTAAAGGGCTTGGCCACTTCCGTGCTTCATTTTCACTGCCAAGAGTTTACCGATTTAGTCCATCCAAAGGCCCACCTAAAAGTTCGAGCATTTCACTTCTTTTTATTTAAATTGTATTCAAAAGTTAAATAAAGAATAAAAAGTAAGCTTAAAAACAATTCAAAATAAAAAAAATACCTCATTTAAGAATTTTATTCATCGAATATAATTATATTTGAAAATGTATGAAAAGTGTACATCATTACAAATAAGTATATCCTAATTAGTTTGACACCTACTTATTTGTTAATCATTTGTACTTTTCAAATTTCAATGATAAGAAAATAAAAATACAATATGCATTTAATGAAATATTTTAATCACTATTTTCTGTAGAAGGGAAACTATCATAAATCCATTCATGTCTTGATAATTTTAAGTTCTTTGTATCGGTCACTTGTGCGGTTTCGAGCGTGATCGTATGTCTCTTGCAACAAATTCTAAGATTTTAAGCATCTTATTGATTCGATTCTTTAGGTGACAAATTAAATCATTTTCTTATGCTCTTCCACAGCATAAAGCAGGTTTTTGATGGCTGTAATTACGTACATGGTTAATACATCGTGTGCGATAATAGATAATGCTCGAATTATTTAATTTGTTGTTTTTCCGAATTACAAAATATCGAAATCTTCGTTATCTTGAATGCGGATTGTTTACATCTTAAGATGTCATCATCATACAGTTGTATTATTTGAAGAAGCTAGTTGATACATTTTTTTAACTTTTAAACATTTACAAGGGTTTTTATAAAAAGATGAGGAGTTTGTCGTGGATGATGATTTTATCGCGTATGTCGTTACCATATTTTCTTTATAAATATTATATAAAATATATAATAATTTACTTCATTTTAATTTCTTCAATTTTTATTTGATCTTCATGGTAAATAACTTGCAACCATTCATCTAAAACATCCAAATTTTTTAATCTAGAGTCCATAATTAAGCAATATAATAAATTAAGGCATTTCTCCCAAATCATTTTTTTTAATTTTTTTTTATCATTTGCAAAAATTGTATCATTAAAATTTAAGTAAGCTTGGAAATAGCGATCAGTACCAAATACTGATTATTTGCATAATGACCCCAGATGTAAAGTTGGATAATACACAATACAAAAAATATTTGTTGAAATGTAAAATTTCAAAAAGATCTCGTAATGTGGAATCATAATCATTAATATTTCAGCATCTACATCCTTATTATTATCGAATAGTACATTCGTATAATTGTATTGTCTTTTTATATTTTTTAATATTTTGTAAAAACTTATAAGTAGAATTCCACCTAATTTGTATATCTAAATTTATATTTTTTTCTTTTCATATTTGCAATTTTGTAACAATAAAAAAATAATTCATGTTTTGCTTGGGAACTATTAATACTTTATGCAATGTCTCTAATTTTTTCTAATGTACTATCAACTTGTTTTAATCCATCTTTTACAATCAAATTTAAAATATGTGCACAAAACGTGCGTAGTGTTTTATGATCCTTTTTATTTGCCAAAATTCTTTTAATCTTTGTATTACTATATCATTATTAGAAGCATTATCTAATGTTATTGTAAATATTTTACCATAGACCCACTAAATCTATAATTCATCCAGTTTCTTCTATTTTACCATTATGTAAGGTATTTATTGTTTTAAATGAAATTATTCTTTTATTTAGTAACCATTTACTATCTATATAATGAAGAAGCGATATCACAATAAAAAAGCTATGTCATTAAAAGATATCGAATACTCCGGATGTTAAACAAAATTTTCCTTCAAAATGTGCAAAATATTTTTTAAAATTTTCTCTTTTTGTTTGAAAAATTTTCATACTCTTTTAACAGTATTTCCGGACCAACATTTGAATTGAGGATTAATCAATGTTTGAATTGTTTCTGAATAATCATGAGTTTCCATCATATTAAAAGGTTGTTTAGCTCTTATTATGTAATCAATAATTCATTCACGACAAGAAGACTCATCATAAGAAAATGTTTTTAAATTTTCACATTCATCTTTACCTAATTGCATATAATTTCTAATATCTGTGTGCTTAGCTTTACATTTATTCATTTTGTCTTTTAGATGACTTGTGCGGGTGATCCACCACTAAAGTTTGCTGTTTACACATTTTGCTAGATTTGATCCACCACCGAATTTACTTTATTTTTTATTATTTTCTAAAATTATTTCTATTATATCAAAAAAATTCCATTTGTTTGAACTAAATTTTTTGCTTGATGATGCACATAGACTAGAAGAAGATGCACATGCACTATCCATATTAAAATTATTAATAAAATATTATCCTAAAAAAATAAAATAATGAATCAAAATAAAATGTAACAAATAAAGAAAAGCAGAGGTGGAGAAATGTTAGTAAATTGGAGGATCGAAGCCAAAATTCTTTAAAATCCGAACTATTAGGTCACAGTAACGATTTGCACCACAAATAATATCATGTAATATGAAGAACAATGGAAGAAAATGAAATATTAAAGAATGTGAGAGAAAATTGTGAAAATGGAGTGACTTTGGAGAGAAGTTGTGAGAGAAAAATGAGAAATTAAGAGACAAATTGGATTAAAAATGGTAAACAAAATGTGTAGTATTTATAGAGAGAGAAAAAAAAAGAGGTTGGGAGGGTTTCAATGGTCAATGGTCACATGATCGTTTGGAAGAGGAGAGGGGGGGTGGTGATGGGGTGTGGGTTCCAACGGTCACATGACCGTTGGGGAAGGGAGAGAGGGGTGGGCTTTGGTCGGGGAAGGGGGGAGGGGGGAAAGGGGGAAGGGAGGGGGGAGGGGTGGGCTTGAGGTCGAGAAGGGGGGAAAGGGGGAAGGGGAGGGAGGAAGGGGAGTGGGGACTTGGTCAGGAGGGGGGCATTGGTGCAGGAAGGGAAGGGAGGGGTGAGCTTGGTCGAGGAAGGGGGAAGGGAAAGGGAGGGGAAGGGGAAGGGAAGGGAGTAGGGAGAAACTGGTAGGGGAAGGGAGGGGGGAATAGAGGGGAGGGGTGGGCCTAGGCCTGTTAGGCTGCCCTGGGCTGTCGTTGGGCCGTTAGGCCCACTTGTGTGGAATGCCTTTGGCTATCTATTACAGGCCGTAAGGTGAGCAGCCCGGCAGATTGACGATCAACGCGGGCACAAAAACAACGGAACTGGGCTACTTATTTCTCACGAAATTTTGGTGGCGGAAGCTTAGCTGTTGAGACCCTTGATTTTGAATTATATATTAAAATTTATATATTTTTTGTATTGAATATTTTTTTAAAATGTTAGAAATGTTAAATTTTTTTATTAATTCAATTCGATTTTGAATCAGTGCACTCGAAGTTACATTTCACTTTACTCGGGGCTTTGTCCTGTGCCTAAGCTGTAAAAGACTTTTGTGATTGAGTGTTTTATGGCTTTGAAAACTATGCTTATCTTCTAACCAACAAACAAAGATGTTTATGTATTTACGTAGTAGCAATTGAGATGGTATCATCAATTGTGGAGTTGATGATACCTTGTTATGTGTTTGATCTAGTACTATAATAAAATAGTAAAAATAGGAAAAGTATACCAATATGACAAAATAGAATGTGATGTTATATTAGGAAATGATTTATTACAACAATTTTCAATATATTGACAAACCATGTACATTATAATATTGAAAACACCTTGTAATCAAAGGATAAAAGTATCAAGGATATTCAAACTATTTAGAATAAATTATGATCGAAATACTAAGAAATGGAAAACATAAAAGATAAATACATCTATTACTTATAAAGTAACAATAAATGACACATATGAAAAGTTAAAAGAAAACTTTAGTAAGAACCCATTAAAATACTAGGAGAAAACAAAAATCTATTGCAAACTAGAAATGATAGATCATGACAAAATCATTAGGGTAAGGCCAATGACATATTCCCAAGAAGATATAGAAGATTTCAAAATCCAAATATAAGATGTAAGACAGAATTCTAATTTTATGAAGATAAAAAATAGTCATTTAATTAAAAATCCAAATTTTTTCAGATCTCGAGGATGTGAAAGCAGTTTCACGTTGGAATCGTCTTCATGAAATCCCAGCTCTCGCGTCGAATTTAGTCAGATTACGAAGTAATAAGAATTTCACGTTTTTGGAGGCACCAGTTATTAGTCTTGATAAATGGTTTGAGAGACATGTAGTGTAAGCGAAAGTGCACATTAAGTATCTTTCTTGTGGCCAGCATGTTGCAAGATTAGAGAGAGGATGAAATGGATGGCTTAGGTAGTGCCAAGTGTAAAAAATCCAAGACTTAAGGACATAGATGGGATTATTTGAAAGTTTAATGAGAAAGAGACAAAAAGCCAAATAGTGTCATCTTCTCCAAAAACACAACAAATGGGCGTGGCTGGTGGATGTGAAGAGTGAGACTGAGATTTTTGAGAGAGAGAAGCGCGCTACCTGCAGGATTAGGCCCCCGTCGGATAAGTCGGTTCTCGAAACGGAGAAAGAAACCTGGGGAAGTAATTCTGCAGCGGCGAGGCTATCACGTGGACAGGTTGGTAGGGGATTCGAGCAACTCAAGAGGTAGGGATCGTTTCACTTCTTGGTTTTATTCTTTGGCTAAGAGCGAATGTACGGTTAGGGATGATTACAGGGCAGTTTAGCGTAAATTCGATCTGAAAACCTTTGAATAAGTGGAGAAAAATCCCAAATTTGGTGATCGTGAGCGTTGGCAGGGTTTCCTTTATTCACGTGAATAGTTAAGTGATTTTCTTGGTGTGAAAATGTGTTTTGTAAGTGATTCAAAATGAATTGTTTTTGTTTGCTAATTAGCCCATGTGAGCTAATTTTTGGTGTTATTAAATGTGAGTGAATAACATGATTGTTGTGAGTAAATTATGTTAATATATGTATGTGAATTATATTAGCATAAATTATTTGGAATTGATATATTGCATTCCATATGCACTTGGGCAACCTAGAATATTAGGTGTGAGTGCATGACATGAAATGAAACAAAAATGAAAATGTTTGTAAAAGGAATTTCGACGGAAGATTTTTCGGAGAATTGTGTTGGGAGATTGTCCCCCAACAATTCGCGTCGGAGGACCGTGAATTGTTTCGGAGGGTTCCTATCCGGCCAGTTCGCGCCGGAGGGTTGTCGATATTTTCACCAGAAACTGGTAGTGTGTTTTTCAAGAACAAATAACTTTTGTTTTGAAAGCGTGATTTCTCACATTCGGCTTAGGTATATGTGAGGAGTCGGTCGAGGACTCGGGGCGTGGGTTTGGGCATGTGGAAGCGTTCGGGAGTAGGTTCGTGAAATTGCTTGAATGTGATTGTTTTGCCATAACGTATGCGCTTAGGTGAGAGTAACTTGGTAGGAAATTATCACTGCGGAGCTGCTTACCACCTTCCGGGATCACTGTTCCCGGGTCTGAGGAGTGTGCGGGAGGATGTACTGCCCCAGAATTCGCGTTTTGAAGAATGGGTTGTGGCTTTAGGTATTCATTGTCTGACATGTATTAGAATTGTAAACTTTCATATATGTTGAATTAGAGTAATGTAAAAAACTCTTGAACTTGTGTATATGTAAGACAGAAATTCCAAATTTATGGAAAAGAACTAAAATCAGTAATTCTGATTATAAAATTGTTAATTTTAGGTTAAAAAATCCGTGGTATTCTCTAGATCTTGGATGATGAATGGATTTCACCGTTAGATAGATCTCGCGAAATCTAGCTAGCACGTAAAATTTTTGTCGAATTCCGAGACAGTTGGAATTTACGTTTTTAGGGCATCGCGTTTAAGTGCCGTGGAACGTTTTTCGATGCCCACGAATCACATATAGCAAATACTCATGTGCCATAAGTATGAGTAGATAAATGATAATGGATGGCGAGATAGAGCGAATGTCAAAAGCGGGAAAGGGACATAAACGTCATTTTAGAAGTTTTAAGTCACTAAATGCCAAATTAGTCAACAGTGTCATCTCTCCTATTTTAAAGACCAAAAAACGTGATTGAAACAGAATTTTCCTCCGGTAGCCATTTTTTTGAGTTTTTTCTTTAGAGAGAGAAACTTCTCTCCCCAAAAATACGTGAATCAGATAAAGTCGTGGTCTTCGAGACGAGAAGGAAAGCTATTCTACGTGACGGCTGCAGCGTGGAGTGCACGATTTTGTGAGTTTAGACAAACTCAGAAGGTAAGGGTTTTTGCCATACTTGGGTTTCTGGCTTTATTTAAGTGTTTTTCGATGTTTCGGTTGGCTTGAGGCCTTGAACGACCGTTTGATCGGTCTCAAAGCTTGGGACTGAATTGTTTGAATTTATTGAAACCCAATGGTGAAACAGTGGCTGTTACGGGCTGTTTGGGTGTTTTAAATTCATAAAATTTGCTTTAAATCATGTTTCGGTTGGTTTGAGGCCGTGAGGACCGTTTTATGGGTCCCGAACATGGGACAGCGTAGGAATTTTGGAGACTTTTGGTACGTAAAGTGACCGGTTCGAGCTTGGTTAAGGCTGTGTGTGGGAAATTAAGCATTAAATCGTATGTTAGTATGTATGGGGCCGGGAATAGCTATGGAAATCGGTTTCAAAATTGGAATCGATGTGGATGAAATTGGGCTGCCCCGTGGGCGACCCACTTGCTCTGTTTTGGGATTATGAAGCAGGTCCGGGTTTGTGTAAAATGGACGAATGTCCATGTGTTGGAGTGCTTGAAATTGATGAAATAGATGATTTGAGTTGTATGGAAATAGATAGGTTAATACATGAAAATAATGTGTTAGTATAATGATATATTTATATAAAATATAATTGTGATTTCATAGGCCGTTGAGATGAATTTAATATGTTAATGCATAAACGATGTGTTAACTTGATGTCACAATTATATGGAATATAATTGTGAGTGTAGGCCATTGGAAATGGAATAGCGATTAGCTCAGTGAGCATATTTGGGAGTTGATTGATATTGTTGAATTACATGTGTGATTCTAATTGGATAATATAATACATATGATATATTGGTTGAAAATGATTGAAATGGCATAATGCATCTCATATACACTGGGGTAGCCTAGAAATTAGGTGAGTGCATGACATGAAAAATTGAAAGAAAAACGAAAATGTTTTTGAAAAGAATTTAACAGGATGATATTCCGGAGAATTGGGTTGGGAGATGGGCGCCGGATCATTTGGATGAGGACCATAGTTGTTTGGAAAGCTCACCAACCAATTCGCCTCGGAGGAAATAGTCCCATATTTTTTACCGGAATGTTTCGGTGGTATATTTTCAGAACAAATAGGTTTTGTTTTGAAAATGATTATTTCTCATACATGGCTTGAGGCAAGTGTGAAGTCGTGAAGGACTCGAGACATGAGGATGGTATGTAGACATTGAGTAGGATCATGAATTTGCTTGAATGTGTATTTATTCCCCAGACATTGGCACGCCTTAGGTGGAAGTGACACTTGGGGCGATTCCCTCTTGAGCATTAGCTCACCTGTCCGAGGATATTATGTTTTACAGTCTCTGGGGAAGCGAGTGAGGGAGGCGGCCCACGTCATAGAGGTACATTTAGAAGAAAGCGGGATTGGCTTTGGTTTTGTGATATATACATGTATTAGAGTTTTAGAATTTTAATATATGTTGTATAAAAGAGAATTGTTTAACTTTTTTGAAACTATAGGATATATAGTTGGATTCATAGTTGGTATGCATATTGAGTATTGTTTATGGGCCCAAGTGGGCGTATTGGATATATATATTGGAGCCCATATGAAGCATTTGAGACAGGTTTATGCGAGTTTTGTATTTGGTAGAGCTCCCCCGTGCAAAATGAGACTACTGCCCAGATTTTACCCCGTCAATGTCGGGTCACGAGCATTCCCACTTAGTGTTCAGTAGTCGCGGACCGTTGAAGTCACATTCGTTGATATATTTTGAGTATTATCTGCGAACTAATTGCCAATTATTTTACTCACATACTGGACCTGGTCATTGTAAACTATTAGGGCAGAGGGTTTGTGACGCTTTGGGTGGCTCCCGTCTAGGAAGGACTCTTGCCCAGATTTTGCATGAGTGGGGTAATCGGGTTAGGCATTCACGAGAGTATTCGCGAGTTGTCAACGGACCCTCGGGTTTTGGGGCGTTGCAAACTTGTATCGTGACTGAGGGGAGCTGTGACACGGTGTGCTAGTGCGTTCGTGCGTGTAGCAGCGTACGCGTGCGACCATGGCTGCGGCTGCGGACGGGCTGGGCACGTGACACGGTTCAGACGAACTGCGAGCACCGCGGCGCGGTGTGCGGCGTTGGCTGGAGGCCGGGGAGTGTGCACAGTGCACCTGACCAGTTTATTTCAGTGCCTTGATCATGATCGATGTTATGGCGTTGTTCGCGAGGTTTAAAAAAAAGAATATTAAATAAAATCTTTTAAAATGAAATTTTATAAAATAATTTTTTTTTGTTAAATATGATTTAATATATGGAATTAATTGTCTTGCATTACCTATAAATGCATGGACATTGTGTATGAAATATTTTTAAATATATGAATAATTGTCTGAGGGTTGTGATTAAGCCTTAGAATCTTTATGTTAAATTGCTTGCCATTTGGCAGATGGCTAGTTGAGGCGAGGCGTGGAGGCGTCCACGGGAGTACTGATTGGTACCAGCAGTATTTGACAGCAAGCCTTGTTGGTTGTAGAAGGTTATGGCTCTTCCTTCTTGCTGAGGAGCAAGTGCGATGAGTAGCCCGAGGAGATCAGAGTAACCTCCCGAGTTCAGAGCATCATCCTCAGATGTTCTGGTGGAGGATCTGTGACGAGCCTGGCAGGCAGGTGGCGGATTAGAGTGGCTTTGAGGGCCTTGGCGAGGCATTAATCAAATCCCTTTAGTTATCGTTTTATTAAATTTTAGTTTTCAAGTGTCGCGACCGAATCTGGAGCTAGACTGGTTAGACGGCCGGATCCAGAAGGAGCACGGTTTACTCAGAACATTTCAATTATTTCCTGAAACATTTTTGTTTATGTTATTCTATTTTTGAACCTTTTAATTAAGTGGAAACATTTCATTTAGGCAAGCCATATACATTTACAAATAAAAGTTCGAGTTCCAAATTGTTTTACAAAATATCCAATGTTTAGAAAATGGGTGAATCATATGTGAACATACTCATAATTCTTCCTCTATGACTCGAGCTCCTCGATTTTGAGTCTTGCGCTACTATCCTCGGTACTGCGCATTAGTAAAACAATATGCTAAGCATTTTCATGCCCGTGGTTCTCTCTGATTCTCTATTCATTCAGTTCAATATATATCATGCATTTATCAAAATAATGCCCTTATAGCATCTGTGAAATGTAAAAAGATCACGTGCTCTGAATACACTTTATATCATTTTCACTTTTGAGTTTGTGATTTCACATACCGCTATAAGTCGACATTGAACGATTAGGTTGGTGAATCATTCACCATTTATCATTCGGTGCAATCGTGGTTTCATTCAATATTCTTCATTTCACATGTAGCTATAAAAATGCGACATTCGCGACAAATTATTGGTGAATCACGTCTTTTATTTGTCGTCGGTAGCAATGTGGTTTCACATTCAATATTACCATTTCACATATGTTCAGCCTAGAAATCGACATTATGATAGATTAGATTGGTGAATCGCATCTTCATTTTACCATTATTAGGTAGCAATGTGGTTTCACGTTGAATAATTCGGTTTACCTTCATGACCGAATTGATTGGTGCAGATCGTCATGTTGGCGAGATCATTCAATAATACATTTGAATCAACTTCTGCTTTTTGTTAATAACTTCACTTATAGTTCAAATATTAGCACACATGCATATATGTTAAATGACCAATATAAAAAGCTGACATGAGATTTGGGTTTTAATATGAATATCATGCTTCAACACTATCACTCCGTGCATACGGCCCCATGCAGTGCAGTGGAGAGTGAAGTCCATTGGACTTTTAAGTAATAAATCTGATCTGAGGAGAGGTTGAATAGACTCTATACAACCAAGCTCTGATACCATGTTAAATGACCAACTCTCCTAAAAGCTCAAGCTTGTAAGATTTGGGTTTAATATGAATATCATGCTTCAACAATATATTTGACAAACATTTCGAATAACAATAATTCAAATCAATGTATATATACTTATATATATTTCACAAATAGCATTCATAACCGATCACTTAATCCACATTTCAATCATATGCCTTTCGTAATAAATTCAAATTTATTTGTTATACTAAGAACCGTGAAATAGAATGAGAGTCGTGAACAAACCAATTATCGATTCTAGTTTCTTTCTCGATAATAATCTGGGATTGGGTTGTCAGTCTCTTTACGCACCTAATAAAATACAAATTTATTCACTCTCTTAGTGATTAAGCAAATAATCATACTAATATGAATATCCCATTTAGCGAGTATCAGTGATTTGCTTAGTCTCATTCTTATTTGAACCCCCGTTATTATTCATTTCTTAGGGTCCACAACATCGGTCTGAATACGGGACTTAGCCTTGAATATGCAGAAATGTTTCTTTGGAACTTTGTGCCGGTACACCGCTTGACACATGCAGATGCAGGATTGCCGTCGCCGAGGAGTTACCAGCTGCCTGTTTGTCTTGATGCCTCCCTGAACTGTCTGGTGGTCACCCTCCATCCTGTCTGTGCATTTCGACATCTGGTACACCCTCTGAGTTTTGCCCAGGAAATGTTAGATTTTGGCATTTCACTCATTTTCATCCACCCGATCTTCCCCCGATTCGTCCCATATCAAAATCACCATGGAATCTACCCAAAGCTTTAACTCCAAAAGTGGTTTGAACTCAATAAAATCATTTTCCTCCTGTTAGGGCTTTTCCCAAATCAAAATCATAAATGAGGAGATTAGTTGATTTTCTTATATATCTTTTCAAATCTCTTCCATGTTGTTTGATCTTAGGAGCAGAATTGGGAAGCAAAGCCTAAACGATCCTCTTGCCAAGCCTAACTTTTCCCCTTTCTCCTTCATCTCTCAACAGCAGGTTTCTTTTGTTCAAATGAGCCCTAAGACCACATTTTGAGGTCTTTTTAAATTTCTTTTTAAGTGTAAGGCCATGTTTGACCTACACCCCTTTCTCTCATTTCATTTTTTCCTTTGTAAATCACTTATTCCTTATAAGGCCTTGTTTGGCCACCTAATAAATCAATTTTCTTTGACATTCTAACTTTTAATTCACATTCCTTATCATTTGTCATTTTATTTCATATTAGCATTTAAAGGCTGTCTTGACCTTGGTCTTATTTACAAATTCCCACATTTCCCTTTTCGCGAGTCTGATTGGGTTCAATCAATTTATAATTTGTAATAATCAATCACATTCTCACCTTTAAATTTACATTCTGATTGTCGTTATCAATTCTGAGGAAAAATTGAGTTTGGCTCTAGTCATACCCGAATATAATAAGTGTATAAAAATTCTGGTGTTTTGAAGCGTTCACAACTCTCCCCAGCGAAGAAAATTTTACGTCTCGAAATTTACCTTAGTTAAACCGATTTGCTGGATCGCTATTTGTGCATCGTTTATTCACTTTCCCCAAGTGGCCTCTTGGTCTTGTGGTTTCTCTGTGCTTTGACTAGAATCTCGTTGGCAGTTCAAAGCTACGCCATTTAATTTCTAAGGCTCTTCTTGTTGTGTCAAATCCGGTAATCCGGTCTAACCTCAATTGTCTCCACATGAGAGACTACATGTGTGGGTCAATCGGTACCTCCATTAGCATGGATTTATGGAAAACGATATGGATCTTACTCCCGAGTTCGAGGTAAGGCCAAACGGTATGCCACTGGACCCACTTTTTTGATCACCTCATATGGGCCAATAAATCTGGGGCTCAACTTGCCTTTTTTTCTGAATCTCATCACCTTCTTCCAAGGCGATACTTTTAAAAACACTTTTTCACCGACGTCATATCGAATATATTTTCTCTTTATGTTGGTATATGACTTCTGTCTGTCGGTGGCCACTTTTAATCTCTCTTTAATCATTTTAACTTTTTCTTGATCTCTTATGGCTCGTCGGGGCGATCAGCATCTTTCACTCAATTTAAGGTCAACACAGCGATTGTTCTGTTTTCTTCATATAGGGCTCATAAGGGCGCCATTCCAATGCTTGATTAGGCGTTGTTGTTCTGAATTCAAGCCCAAGGTATGTCGATCTGACTTTTCCCTCATGATCACGATCGCCTGACTCTCCCGACATATCTTCCAGAATTTGGATCACTCTCTCTGATTGTCCATCCGTCTGCGGGTGGAACGCTATACTGAAATTCAGTCGAGTGCCCATGGCCTCTTGCAATTTTTCCCAAAATCTCGAAGTAAATCTCGGATCTCGGTGCGAAATTATGGGTATTGGAGATCCCGTATGTAGAACTATTTCCTGCGATATACGGCTGCGCTGCTTGTCAGCGAATGGTCGGTTCGGCCCGGTAGAAGTGGTGAGCTTGGTCAATCGGTCCACTGCCGACTGACCGAGTCGTACTTTCTCCTGTCAATGGTAACCAACCACCAAATCCATGGTTATTCGGTCCCATTTCCACTCTGGCGGTATTCGATGAAATTGCGATGTCGAAGGAGAAGCGATGCTCTGCCTTTACTCTTTGACGCCGCACCAAACGCGGTTACAAATTCTGATACATCTCTTTTCATTCTAGACCACCAGAATGACATTTTTAAATCTTGGTACATCTTTGTGCTACCGGGATGGATAACAAAAGATCCACTATGTGCCTCATCAAGTATGGCTTTTCTCAAATCATTATCATCGGGTACACAAACCCGATCTTTATAATACAACACTCTATTTTCATTCACTGTGAACTCGGTTTCTTTACCATTTCCAATCTGTTTTATTATGGAAGAAATTTTCTCATCATTCTTTTGTGCCTCTAGCACTTGATTCAACAAATTCAGTCTCGCTATCAATTCTGCCACTACTGTATGATGAGTGCTTAAAACACTCAGATTATACTCGCGTCAGTCTTGCATTTTCATGTTGATTTGGCATTATTTATATAATTTTAGTTTAGATTCCTTATTTAGTTTTTGTTTTGGAATACGGGCGCGATGGGGCGAAGAACAGCCACGGAAGCCATTTTGGAGAAATGAGGCATGCAAGAGTCAACGCCGCATTCCTTCGGCGTCTCCGTCCTTGACGTCCACTAATGCGCGGCGATGAAGTCGAAGCAATCGAAGTCGACCAGTGCATACGTCGCGGCGTCACCACGTCGCGGCGTGGTAAATCTGCATCTCATCATTAAATGCGGGGGCTCGGGTTTTTGGGATGGAAGAGCGTGCGACGGAGATGCAGGAATTGGAGGGCACGCAGCACGAGACCAAGGATCTCCTTGGACTTTTGTATTGGTTTTCATTATTGTTTTGATTATTTTGGATCACGTGAGGATGTTCTTCATTCTACGTATTTTGTTTCTTTCTTTCATGATGTTCTAAACTCATTTCTAGGGGTTATCAAACCACATCCTGACGATGGATTAAATTTAACCTTTCATGTTAATCAATTGTTAATTTATCACATCTGCTCTATACCTGCATGTTAATTATATGATAATATCGACGTGTTAACATACTTGCGAAGATCGAGATTCGAGAGATGAGGGTATTCGAGGGATACGGGTAGAAGTAGCCTTTAGCCCGGTCGGGTAATAGAGATGTCGAACTTGAAGGTGGTTTTTGGGGTTGAACATTAAGCATTTGAATGCAGGTCGAGATAGAGATATGCTCTAGGTTCTATTCCACGAAATAGAGGCGAATATACCTCGAGAGGATATCTCGTAAACGAGATCACCTCGCCATTGATATGTTATAAACAATCGGAATAACAACATCTTTAGGAGAATAATCCATCGAATGTGAGGGGAGAGATTTAACCCTAGGCTCCCGGTATCGATTCACCAAAACGATAGCAGTTTCACGATTAGTACTTAAATTCTCTCTTAGAATCATTCGGATATTGTCTAAAGCGAATCTACGTAGTCAATTCATCTTTCCCTGTGGATCGATACTCGTACACTAGTACACTATATTACTTGAGGCGACGCGTGCACTTGCGCACATAGGCGTACATTTTACACACCGCGTTTTCGGCCTGTCAAGTTTTTGGCGCCGTTGCCGGGGAAAGGCTTAAATTGATATAGAGTAGTAAGCACATAGATAGTATTCTGAAATTTTCTTTACTTTTGTTTATTTTATTCTGAGTCTTTGTTGGTATTTGGTTTGTGCATTGTGTTATTGCGATGCGGGGTTCGGTGGTACATGCGGCGGCGAGATCGAACTAATCAGCACTGTGTGATCGAGCGAGAAAGACCGCACAGTTGCGCGAACGAGCGAGAACAGATTAGAGATCCTACGGTCATGGAAAACCGCAGGAAGAAACGGGAGTTTGGTGTTGAGCAAACTGAACCACAGAGAAGTCGAAATGGGAATCACGGGAGGAGTCAAGCGCCCAGACCATTTATACAGCCAGACGATCCGTATATGCTTCTAGATGAGTTCGTATTACCGCCGACTGTTGTGCAGACAGCTATCAGACGACCACAGATTCAAGCGAGCAACTTCGAGATTGAAGTGGAGTCCGCGGTCTGAGATGCTTGGAACATCTTATTCCATGGACTACCTCGCGGGAACCCAAACATGCAATTGACTAATTTTCCGAAGTTTGCGATACTATCAAGAAATATATAGTCGAGAAGCGCTAAGGCTAAGGCTGTTCCCATTGTCACTCGGGGATAGAGCCAAACACTGGTTAACCAGTCAGCCACCAGATTCCATTACTACATGGAACGAGTTAGTACAAAAGTTTCTGACCAAGTTCTTTCCACCTTGAAATTGCCTGGCTGGTGCGAGATCAATACGTTGATCAATTGGAGAACACGGCGAAGCATGGGAACCGGAGTTCCATGGTGTGCGGAAGTGTCCTCACCATCGGTAACGGATGGATCTGAGTCCACACCTTTTACAATGAGTGAGAAATACAACCCAGAACAATGATAGATGCCTCCAGTGGAGGATCATTGATGAAAATACAGACCAAAGCGTATGAGATATTGGAAGATCACGCAGCCAACACTAATCGTGGCACAGAGAGAAGAATTTATAGGTAAACACGGTGGGTGGCACGAACTGATGAAGTCCTCGACAATGCAGTAAAATCATGTGGCTCGGTGACTAAGCATTTAAATAGACGGCCAGAACGACATGCCTCTGAGACCACTCCATGGGAGTTGTGTGAATTTTGTGGGGGTCAGCATAGTAGTGCAGATTGTCAGTCGGGAAACCCTATCGTAGAGCAAGCTCAGTACGTGTCGAGGTTCAGTCAGAATCAATCACCCATGACAAGGGCCAGAGTATGGAAACAGCTACGAGAATCGAGAATCGGGGACAAGGGTGGGCGCGTAACAATCGGGCAGGCAGTCAAAACTATCAGGGTATGGGTGAAGGCGGAATAATCGGAACAATATATACCATCAAACCGAGATAGTGAACCACCTGCGAGAAAAGGTAGACTTAGAACAAGCCACAGCAAGGGATGCTCACCTCACACACCGCCTTCATGAATGAGATGAGCAAATATACAACGACAAGCAACCCAATTGAAAAACCAGCGGCACGGTTGAAGTCTGGAGTACGAGGATGGGGCGAATGGCGATCTATTGACGGAGGCTGCGGGTTGCTTTACGAGCAATTCGGAGGTAGCCACAGAGGAGAAGGAAAAAGAGTCTTCTTGAGGCCATCACTCACAGAATTGGAAAGAGTTGGAAATCCGGATCGCAGCTAGCGGTAAGAGAACAGAAAATTGGGAGCAAGACACAACATCCTAAAGGCGAATCCTGAAGATGAAGCGACAGAGATAAAGAGAGTAATCAAAGATAATAAAGTTAGGGAAGGAACAGTGAAACAGACAAAAACAGATGAACCTGTCATACCAATTCCGTATCCTCAGAGGTTGAAGAAAGGTAAGTTAGAGAAGCAATTTGCAAAATTTCTTGACATCTTCAAGAAGCTACATATTAATATACCCTTTTTGGAGGCACTGGAGAACATGCCAAGTTACGTGAAATTCATGAAAAAGATCTTGGCGAGTAAGAAGAAGTTAGAGGAATATGGGACCATCGTTTAGGCGAGGGAATGTGGTGCCATCTGCAAAGAAACTCCCCCAAAACTTCAAGATCACGCGGCTTTGCTATCTGCCCAGTTCTCACATAGAGACGAGAAGTATGCGGAAAAGCTGCGTGTGATTTGGGGGCCGACATCAACAATGCGCTTTTCGATGTTTAAAAGGCTAAAATTTGGGGAGCGAAATCGACCACAATCGGTTTGCAACTTGTAGATAGGTCTTATCAACATCCTCGAGGTATGTCGAAAATGTCCTAGTAAAAGTTGGTAAATTCGTTCTTCTAGCAGACTTCATCATTCTAGACATGGAGGAGAGACGGCTTCAGTTCCAATTATACTCGGTAGACCCTTCCTGGCCACGGGAAAAGCTCAAATCAATGTGCAAGAAGGTGAACTCAAATTGAGAGTCCAAGGAGAAGAGATCATTTTCCATGTATTCCAGCCCATGAAACATCCAGGACGGCGATCGAATGAAGATATCTCGAGAACTTCATTATACGGAGATTTTGCAAGACAAGGCGAATAACTTCGAGGAAGAAAGCCTATTATTAACACTTGAGAGAAAGACAACGAGGAGGGCAAGAATTACATGAGCAGGAAAGAGTATTTCATCCACCTTGAACATGGGGTGTGCACCTCTAAAAGGAGAGGCAGCGTAAAATTTCCCACTTTCTTCTAAGAATATCGCTGCTTGAGATTGAGGGTCGTCGAGCTACTTGACATTAAACATAGCGCTTCTTGGGAGGCAACCCAAGTGTTCTTAAATTCTGTAGTTTTAAGTTCTATAAGTTATTTTCAGCAATTTTTGGTTTCTAGTTGTGTTCATGATCAATGTTTTTGTTTGTTGGTTTAATTGCAGGACCCGGAAGCGTGGGTGCAGGTCTTACAGCGTGTTCAATGACCGGAATGAAGTTCACGTGGAGAGTTCTCAAAAAAGTGGGCTGCATAATGTATCGAAAATTTCTTGGAGACCTTCTCTGTCACGTCGCGTGGAGCTCCCACGTCGCGACGTCATTTTAACACTTCTCTGTCACGTCGCGACGTGGGATTCTCACGTCGCGACGTGGACTTCTCCGCGTCGCGGCGTCGATGCCCATTCGCGGCGTCAATTTGGTCACCTCCTGCATCGCGTCGGCGTGCGCATCTCCGTCGCTGACGTCATTTTGACATGCTCTGCGCGCGTCGCGGCGTTGCCGCGCGCGCGTCGCGGCGTCGCCAATCGAAGCTCTACGTCGCGTCGTCGTGGCCTGCGCCGCGTCGCTGACGTGAGGCTGGACTTAAACCAGAATAGGCCATTTTGGCCTTTCACACTTTCATCTCGACCTAGCCTCCTGCGCTTGCGCCGGGAGTTCCTTTGGACCGATAGGAGATCTCCTCTTTGCTGCCGACCAGCATGAAGTCGCTTGCGTTAGGGTTTTTGGACCATAGTGGCTTCTCCTGCACATTGTGTCCAGATTCTGGCACCAAGGTATGATCGTTTAGGGTTTCTTTATGTTTTTATTGTAGCCTAGAGGTCTTTTAGGGGTCATTTCGGGTTAACTAGATTCATTAGGGTTTTAGACCTCTTTTAGGTCTTGATTGAGTCTTTAGGTAGTGTTTAGTTAATTTCTTTTTTGTCGTGCATATTAGGTGTTTTGTTATTTGGTTCCCAACTTAGGATGTACGGCAGCGGCAAAGTTGCACATAGCGGTCGGGCCAGCGAGGCCCCGACTCCCACATTCGATGCCTCGCGTTTTGTAGCAGCGGATGCGCGTGGTCGGTTTAGCATAATTTGCAAAAGCCGTCATACCATTGGAGAGAAGGGTTTCTACCGTGATTTTTGCTCAAAACTATCGAGGCCAGGGTTGGCGTACTTTGTACCAACCCTCATGCAGTCGCCATGGCGTAGTTAGGAATTCTCGCCAACCTCGCCTCGCGTCCTCGAAAGGTCGAGTGCGAGGTGTGATGGTCGACCGGTAGCGGTCGTCGATAGCTACTATGGCCTCGAGCATATCCGCAGGGCCTTTGATCGACTCGCGAGCACCGCGACTACCATGAGGTCATCAGTGTTGACCAGGTCGGGGTGAGTGAAAGCGGATCAATAGCAGCGAGGCCGCGCGAGTAAATTTCAAGGCGAAGCATTTGGCCTGCATTCACTAAGGTATGGCATCGCTTTTTATCGCCTGGCGTCTTATGCGACGGCGAATGTGTGTGAAAGTGGCGCGGCGCTCCTTGCACCGGCTTCATTTATCTTACGGGGATATACCATTTGACGTTGGGCGGGTTATCGAGGATGCCATCCTCCATAGCAGGGATGCGAAAAGTGAACACAGGGCACCTTTACGATATTTGACTTGTGCGGAAACAATGGGGTGCCCCTTGACACCAATGAGGCTTTGGCTTCACCCAGGTGGGTCCATATCGAGTCCAAGCGGGACACACACGGTGTCCCGCGGCACGAGGGTTTGGCTCAAGACCCTTGAGCCCTCCCGGGCTGAGGGCCAGGCTTCCGACTATCGGGCTCGCGCTTTGGTTTCTTTGAATTTGACACCGGAGGATATAGGCTTGATCCTGGCCACCCACCTCCTCCACCACGACCTCGGCGGTAGCTCCTCCTAGCCTTCACGCGGACCTCGAGGACCGGTGCTCTCCCTTGCGAAGCATTTTAGCGCGTGCAGGATGAGACTGGGAACATCGAGTCCCTCGTTACTCCGGGACATGGGCGCTGGCGTCTTGGCGTCACGCCTGGTCGGCAATCAGGCCATCATTCTACAACTTGGCTTGGCGGTATGAGGCCCGGCTCGTGACTCTGGCTTCCACCCGATAATACCGCCACGCCACCCATGATGATCTGAGGAGTCCCTTACCTCTATGTTTTTATTTTTACGAGTGGGGACACTTCCGGATCTTTTGTTTGAGGGGGTATTTTTGTTGGATACTATGTTTTGTTTATCTTTGCTTTATTTGCGTTGTTTAGTTTAGTAGTTTATAGTATTGTTAGTTGTTCGCATTTGGGTTGTGTTTGTTTTTAGTACATGCGAGTTGTAGGTAGTGTTAGTATTTGTTTGAGGTTATTGTGCATCGCATATTTTGCTTATGTTGGTGAGTCGGAGTTGTTAGTTGTTTGTTTGTTTTAGGATATTCATGCATAATGTAGTAATTGCATTCAGTTGTGCCATGTTGAAAATTGAGGATCGGATTTTAGATTGAGTTCACTATAGATTTGTTCAGATGCATACATTTGTTTGATGCTCGGTAATTAGGTTGAATAGGGGAAAAGGCTAAGTAGACCAATCCGGGTGGTCGAAACCAATTCTCAAACTCTATCACACTCACACTAGTGACGATCGGAGTATGCATGATACCGAACCAGCACAAAGTCGACCCGACTGGGGAGATTGGAACCATTTAGTGATGGGACACCTAAACAAAGAGGATTGCCATCGAGCCCTGACAGAAAAATACAAAAACATGAAAAGAAAAAGAAAAGAAATAAAAATAGGCATATGCATAAGAATGGCGGGATCATCAATCGGAATCCGGGCGCGGTCGAGGGCACATCAAGCCTGGCTCTGAGCCAACTGGCGGGGAGTCATTGACTTCACTGCCCGCTACATGGGACAGAAGATGGATCATTCACGCACCCTAGGGCCATCGAGTTTGGTTGAGTGTTAGGTGAGATTTGAAGGGAACTTAATGCTTTGGTGCCCTTAACGGTAGTGGGGAGTCACCCGATGGATCCGCTCTGAACACTTGGCTAAAAAAACTTCTTGGCACTGAGTCTTCTTCCATTTTGTTTTGGTACATAGGAAATTCTAGATATGTAGACATGAATAATTGGAGTGCGTTCCTATCCTTGTCTAGTTCGATTCTTCCTAATAGGTGGGTTGAACTTAAGTTTGGGGGTATGAACTCAGGCATATTCTGGAGGTCACCTACCATAGGCACATAGGGTTTAGAGGAACTGACCATTGAACACTATTGGGTGGATGCACTAGTCGGTTCCACATACCTCGATCGAAGTCACCGAAAGTCAAGAATATACGTATGCCTTCGTTGAACATCGAGCAAAGCGGTGGGTATGTGAATGGAGTCAAATTGATCCTGTTTTTCAGCATGGCATTCTTGTCTTAGTGTGGAAGGTTGCATAATTATTAAGTTATTGTCTGTTTGGAGTCGGTTCTTGCTTGAGGGCAAGCGAAGTGGTTGGGGGTGTGATGAGTGCTTAAAACACTCGGCGGCTATACTCGCGTCGGTCTTGCATTTCATGTTGATTTGGCATTATTTATATAATTTTAGTGTTAGATTGCTGGCCCCAGTTTTGTTTTGGGATCTGAGGCATGATGAGGCGAAAGAACAACCGGAAGCCATTTGGAGGAAATATGAGGGCATGCGAGGAAGTCGCTGCTGCGTCGGCATCTCCGTGCGACGTCTGCGACCGTGAGGTTCGACAAATCGCAGTCGACCCGATCCTGCGTCAGCGGCGTCACACGTCGCCCGGCGTCGGCTAATCTGCATCATCATTAAATGCGGGGGCTCGGGTTTTGGGATGGAAGAGCGTGCGGCGAGAGATCACGAATTGGAGAACTGCTGACCACGGGACTTGAGGATATCCTTGGACTTTTGTATTGGTTTTCATTATTGTTTTGATTATTTTGGATCCGTAGGGGATGTTCTTCACATTACATATTTGTTTCTTTCTTTCTTGATGTTCTAAACTCATTTCTAGGGTTACATCAAACCACATCACAGACAATGGATTAGAAATTTAACCTTTCATGTTAATCGATTGTTGTTAATATCCCACACTCCTGCTCTATACGCATGTTAATTATATGATAATATCGGCCAATATACTTGCGAAGATCCAGTTCGAGATGAAGGGGTATTCGGGGATCACAGGTCGAGTAGCCTTTAGCGGTCGGGTAATAGAGATATTCCGAACTGAAGGTGGTTTGGGGTTGAACATTAAAGCATTTACGATCTAGAATTCGAGATAGAGATATACTCGATTCTATTCACGAAATAGGCGAGATATACCTCGAGAGGAGGATATCTCGTAGGCAAGATCACCTCGCCATTGATATGTTATAAACAATCGGAATAACAACATCTTTAGGAGAAATAATCCATCGAATGTGACGGGGAGATTTAACCACTGGCTCCCACGTTATCAATTCACCCCAAAACCAATAGCTTAGTTACGGTTAATTACTTAAATTACTCTCTTAGAATCATTTATTCGAGATATTGTCTAAAAAGCGAGAATCTCTGTTGTAGTCAATTCATCTTTCCACGTGGATCGATACTGCATTACTGGTACACTATATTACTTGAGGCGGCAACGTGCACTTGCGCCAGGCGTACATTTTACACACCGCGTTTTCGGCCTATCACTGTACCATCGTCTAATTTATGCGGATGGTGCGAAATTGCAACCATGTCTTCTGGTTTTGAGCCTCCGACTTCGGACGACCATAACTTCTTCGTCCGAACTCCGTTTTGGGTGTTATTAGACTCTATGAAAAACCCATTAAGTCTAGAATCCAGCCATATTATTGTGGAAGGAAATTGGTGTTCACAACCTTGCTAAAATTTTAATTGTTTCACCAAGTGTCCTAATTGCTTGGTTGTGTTGATGTGATGAGTTGTGTGTTGCAATGGCCATTACATGGAATGTTGTAGGCTATCTTATGAGCATGATATGCCATGCCTTAGCCTAGGAAATAAGGGTGTCATTACTCGTTTAAGCAGTGACTAAGGATCATGAATGGCCGGGTGTGGTTTAACCCTAACCATGGGGTTGAAGTCCGGAATTGTTGAGGTATTTTCCAAGCGATCGGGACAGGTTAAAGTCGGTTTCGGTTCGGGATGGTTAGTCTCGAGATTAGTGAGTGTGGTCCTGTTCACGAAGGTTTGGTGCTGCGCATCCAATGAGCGATTGATTAGACGACCAACCGGTTGGTGGGTTTAGTGGGCGTGTCTTCATCACATGTTCGAGGCGGATTTCGGGCCCGGGTTTGAAGCCCATTTTGGTCGGTCTCTTGGCGCCTGTGCTTGTTGAGGCTTGTTTCGGAGGCCTTTGCACATGATTGATTGAAATGGCATCTCTTGGTAAAAAGGCGTCATGTTTGACTGCGATATGGAATCTTGCCGTGATTACGTAATGTGTTGCTGATGGCATGGCCAATACATGGCATGTGGTAGGCTGTCCTAGGGGCACGATGTGCCATGGTTAGCCTAGGGATAGAGGTAAGCCATTAGTTGGCTAAGTAACGACATGGTTGTAATGTTAATACGTATGTCTCATTGTATTAACCCCCTTGATTTGATTATATGATATAACCATGAGTTATAATTGTACATGATGCATGGATTGCATGAGTGATTCTATGTTAATATATGCTATGTGTGATATATTGTGACGCCCCAAAAACCGGGGGTCCGTTGACTACCCATCAACCCGCGGAATACTCGTGAATGTCGGGTGACGGAGCATTTTCCACGAAAATCGGGCGGGTCTCCTTTGTGCGGGGCTCTGCTTGAATATAACACACTGCCCAGTCACGTCTGAAACGGGTCGATATATTCACAATGTAGAATGATGACCACTTGGGCTATAAACAAATATCGATCATACTACAACAACTATATCTAATAGTTTTAAAGTTAATAATTTACTCTTATACAACATATATTAAAATTAGAAAAATTCTAATAATGCGAGGATATCGTCAAGCCCCGAGCCTGAGTCGGCTTTCGCCCACAATCTCGGTCTGGGGCCGGGCACGTCCCCTCACACGCTCTGCTGCACAGTAAAATGGGGTCCCACGACGGTGACTAAAGCTTCGATGGGAGAATGTACCCAAGTGGGCTACTCACCATTTAAGTGCGGTCTGATGTTCCAAAATAAACACCCATTCAAGCGAAATGCATGATCTGCCAGATATCTGCGCGGCCGACTCGGATCGAGTCCTCACCGACTCTCTCACACTTTCGCCTAAGCCTCGTATGAAATTATTATATTGAATTATTATATTATTAGTGGACAACCCTCCGAGCAATATATATCACCGTCATCTCGACGATTGATATATATTATTTGTTGTGGATCTACCTTCCGATGAATATATCAACCGGGCCGTCCGACGGTTGATATATTATTTAAGCCTGACTACCCTCCGATCATTTTACATTATTAGACAACCCTGAACCTTTTCTCTGGGGATCACTTCATGCACTCACCCTAAAACTTAGCGCCCTAGCGTATACGGAATGGCGTATGTCGCTCCAATACGCCTAAAACCACACGCAAATATATATATACGAATATATTTACATAAAAATATATCATACAACACGTTATGAAATTAGTGATTTCAAACACCAAAATTAGCTCACTACACAAATTAAACACAAGCAATTCGATCTCGAATTACTTAACCAAACACATAATTTTACGAAAATATATTCTGAATATTGTTTCTGAATAGTGAAACCCTACATTCATTCCCGAAAGATCATTAAATCTCAATCCGCTCACTTAGTGAACCCAAATTCACTCGCCATTCCCGCCCAAATTCAATCAAAGCATGATTTACACCCAAAACAAACCCTTTTACACCATTTTTTACCATATGGAGCAGCCACGGTCGTCGATTTGGTTTCAAAATTTTACCTTAATTGAACCTAATGTTTTGGGACCGATCAAACGGGCCCCTAATGGCCCCAAACCAAATAAAACATGGAAACCCTTAAAATGGGAATAAACGCAAGTAGTGGAGAAAATCCTACCTCTGAGTTGTCAAAAACTCTCAAACCTGCAATTCACGCTGTGAGTTTCGCCCGCGTAAACGCTTTCCCTTCGTCCTCGTCAATCCAACGGCTCGACGCTCTCAGATTTCTAGAGAGAAGCACCCTCTAGAAGCCTCAACAATGGCAGCTACCTGATCTTCAAACTGCCTCCCACGCTTTTGCTTGGGTTCATTTGGGCTATAAGATGACTATCAGACTATTTTGGCATTTTACGACTTAAATCAAATCTAAAACGCCCACATGTCCTCCATTTCCCAGATTTGATATTCAAAGACTACTCGGGTCATTCATTTTCATCATTTCTACTCATACCAATTCTATGGTACATGAGTACATGCTATATGTGCCTTTCGTCAGTGATCGAAAATCGACATTTCAAGATTCGAACTGCGACGCATCGAAAACGCCAGAATTCCGAATCGTCTCTAAAATTACGAAATTTTACGTGCTAACTAGATTTTTCGAGACGATTCCAACGGTGAAATCCGTTTCATCATCTGAGATCTAGAGAATAAATTACGGATTTTTAACCGAAATTACAATTTTGTAATCGAAATTACGATTTTGCCCTTATTCCAGAAATTGAAATTTCTCGAGTCTTACATTCTCCTCTTTAAAAGGGAATTTCATTCCGAAATTCAGGACAATCTCAATCACTCACATGCATATAGCCAACGTAATCACCTCGCTGCATAAACTAGTCATTTAAATGCTTAACGACTAAAACCACGACCTTCATCCCTAAACAAAGAAAGGGACAGTGGCCCGCATCGTGTCCTCGCGCCTCCCACGCTGACTCCTCCACTCCACAAGGCTCCATAGCACTCTCTAAATTTCACGTCTTATGCTGCAAAACCTGACTACTTATCCAAAATGCAACACCGGTCCTTCCTCAAAGGTCCCATCCGTGTCAATTCAATTGCCCCTAATCCACCATGAGCCGGACTGGAGTATATATATATCAGGAGCATGGAGACGTGCAACACCTCGTGACACCTTACATACCGGGCGCAACGCGAACCGGCACGTATCAGCTCCATCCTCTCGAAGATCTCGAGCGCCCAATAAACCCTGGGCGATAGCTTCCCGCACTCGCGAACCCGACCACTCTTACGATTCACCTCTGCCAAGGAAACGTGATCACCAACCCCGAACTCTAAGGGTCGACGTCAAAGACCTCTTACATAGCTCTTCCTCGCAGCCTGAGCCGTGAGAAGACGCTTATCAGACGCTCACCTTTCTAATCCGATCAAGACCCGTGATGGAGCCCTCTTCCACCTTGGTCCAACATAACGGTAATCTACATGGCCTCCCATACAATGCCTCATAGGGTGCCATTCGTATGCTCGCCTGAGAATTATTGTTGTAGGCGAATTCCTTTAAGGGCAATTAGTCCTCTACCCTTATGACCAGATCGTATGCTTCAGAAGCCTGGTCCCTCTAACACACGATAATCCGTACAACGTATAACCCGCCACAACCCTTACTTGGTGTGTGCTCTAACCTTCCTAAGGTCACTATCACGACAATCCAATGGACCGGTCAACCTAGTCCATGTCATGAATGACATCCCTATACCGAGCCCTTGCCAGCTCAACAATACCCAATGCAATTTCCAAAAGGGTATCCAATTCCCGAGTCACCCCCGACTCCTATCACTCAACTCTCAGTCTATGTGGATAATCTAACTGCAGGTTTTCATATCGGGCAAACATAACGCCTGGCCACACTCTCGAGCCTGTTACATTTCCTGATTCAACTATGAGTCTTCTTTGGACGTAGTCCTAAAGACCAACTCAACCCACACTCACCAAGAGTGGTGAATGACCATACTGTGCACCCACACCCGACTCGACGGGATGTTACCGTGCATACGAACGCAATGATGTCATACTGTGACAACCAATCCCGGTTCCACCATGAGCGTAATCTCGTAGATCTCACTTCATAACCCGACCTATCAGGTCGACTCTCACCCTACATCCTAGGGAAGAACATCTATACTTGGCTTCTCTAAAGGCCTTAACCTCTAAGCCCAAATCCATGTCGGCCTGCATGACAACCCGCTAAGGTCTCACTATTGACAACCCTATGGTTGCCAACTCATCCAAGGCTAAGCCTCGACATCTAACAACCACAGGTCTACTCACCCTAAGGTCCACCACGCTTCGATGCGCAACTCATCTGTCCCCGACTCGACTCTACACTCCGTCCCTCCGGGCCTATCCGTGGCCGGAAGCAATTTCGTGATAGCACCCCGAAACTGAATCTAGTTCCTCTGACCCGTACTAGGGTGTGGAGGAATGAATTTCGTATACTCTCCTGTTCTACCGCTAATTGGGACTGTGTTGTCCCAAAGTCTTGGGATCCCTATCTCTGGGGCAATCCCGTCACTCATGCTCAATCCTGGCCCTAGTCCTGAACTAGTGAAGGTGTAGTCGCCTTCCCCGAACTAAGAGAAAGCCGACTCCTCTTGTTACCAACACCCGTATCCCGAAAGGTTCCGTATCCCCACTACCCTCTCATGGTCGTGGCCAGCCCCCAACCATGGAGTCCATATCCCATAGGTGAAATCCTATAATCCTGCCCCGAATGGACAACTTCAGCCCATTTTCAAATCTCCTGTAATACCCAGCCAATCCCAAGAAACTACGTATCTCGAAGATTGACATCCGGTCTCTCCCAATTCATCATTGCCTCAACCTTCTAGGTCGACTGACAATTCTGATGCTAACACCACGTGTCCTGTAATCTCACCTCAAAGAAGCCAAAACTTGCACTTATCGAACTTAGCTTACAAACCGATGGTCTCTAACAAATGTGAAACAATTTTCAAGTGATACTCATGTCCCACTGACCGAGTGATCAAATGTCATCCACGAAGACTACTTACAACCGATCTTAAATAGGGCTGGAACACCCTATGCATGAGGTCCATGAATGTCGTTGGCGCATTCATCAATCCAAAGGGCATCACCGTGAACTCAAAGTGCCCGTAACGCATCCTAAACACCGTCTTAGGGATATCTCGTCTCCTAACCTCAGCCGATGGTAACCAAGGCGAATGCTATCTCTTGGAGTAGACTCGCACCCCTCCTCAACCGATCCAATAAATCATCAATCCTTGCAATGGGTACCGGGGATTCTTGATCAGAACCCTGCTCAACTCCGCCCTCGTAATCAATGCATAGTCGAAGGGTCTCGCCCCATCTTCTTCACAATTAGAACCGGAGCGCCTATTATGAAGTGCCTTGGCCTTACTAACCCAGCCCAAGAAATTTCCCGTAGCCTAGACTCGAGTCCCAAAGAACTCAACCGGTGCCATCCTATGGAGTCATAGAGATGGGTGAATATAACAGGTGTAACTCAATACCGAAGTCTACATCCCTGCGGAGGTAAATTCCGTGCAGCTCATCCGGAAAACATCCACACTCGCGAACCACTGAGGTAGATCTAAGTCGGTCTCACTCGTCCTCTAAGGTAAGGCCCACTGTACCTAACTCGCTTAACCGGTCCCCGACACTTGGACTCGATACCATCCGGGGAAAATATCATGTTTGTCCCAAATACCACGCCAGAGTACCGTCCCGTGGTAGGCTAATCCTCCCACGCTCACACCGATAACGACCAGAAGCCACACCCAATCCATCCCTAGGATGCCCTCGAACTCTGACATGTCCATAATCCTCAGGTCCATTGTGAGTAGAGTCCTCGAGATCTCTAACTCGCAACCTCGACATACCGTACCTATTCTCGCCCCAATCCCTAGGGGAGAATTCACATGAAACGGCTCCTCTAAGGTCTCTAGAGGTCCTTGCCCATTTCCACCATATTTGGGCCTCATTCTCTAGTTAGAACGCAGCTAGCCTAATCTTGGTCGCGTCAGAGGTAATCTCCATAGCCTCTAACACTCCTCGTTTCAGCATGAACCAATGGTCTGGCCACCACCTGATCTCCTCCCCGTGAATATCTGAGGATGATAATACTCCCAAACCTTGGGGTTACTAGGGTCTCCCGACCACCGCTATACAAACAAGGAGCAAGAGACCACTACAACACCTACGGCCTCACAAAGGCCCGTCTGCTCAAATGCCGGGTCGGGTCAATCGGTTTCCGTGGTGCCTCGACCACTGCCCCGTGGACGTCCCTATACCTCGTCCTCTACTAGCCATTTACACCATTACACGGGCAACAAGAATCATTTAACTTTCTATTTCGCCTAACTAGCAATGTACATGCCAATAGACTTAACAACCATGAACTGCATCTGCCTATTTTCTAAGTGGCGCTTAAATTCCAACCACCCAGCCTACAAGATTCAAATCCCTAAGGCCATCTGGCCCTAACCTTAGCATTCACCATTTTCCTATACAGATTACACCATGCATATAACTTCCTACACAACTACCGTGCAATCATGATTTCAAACGGTAGTTAATCCAATACAGTGTCTCTGAGGCATGAACACAGCCCCGAGACACAAATCATACACATAGCTCAGTGTATACGCAATGAATTTTGCATGTAAAATATTGTTTTCAGCAAAATTTTATTTTCAAAAATTTTATTTTTTGAAAATTTTATTTTTCGAAAATTTTATCAAAATTTATTTGATTTTTAAATATTTTAAAAAAATATTTTTATTTATTTATTTATTTTGTTCGAAAAATTTCAAGATGAACAAGGTTCATGTGACCGACTCAGAAAATACCCGAAATAAACGGACTAAAACAGGCCAAGTGCACCGAGTGCAAAGCCCAAGGCCAGCCCAGGCGCCCAGGCCGCGCGCCCAGCGCCCAGGCCGCGCGCTTGCCGCCCAAACACCCGCCCGCTGAAATTTACAAGGTCTGGCGCTGGTTGAGCCGCTGGCCACAAGGCGTCTGGGGCCGCCGCTGGCTACCAAGGGAAGGCTCAAGGCCAAGCTGGGCAAGGCCTGGGCCAGACGCTGGCCAGTCTCGCCAAGGCGCGCCTACGCTCAGGCGCTGCGCCGTCGCGCCTAACGCCTACCCAGCCGCCGCTTCCTCTAGTCACACAGCAATTCGCTTAGCCAGAATACACTTAGCCTCAAGCGCCCCTTAGCCCCGTCACAATACAATCGCCTTGTATTGCAATACAGCCTTCACTTTCCCGGCAAATTTCGCCACACACACGGGTGTATCATGACACGCTATCGGTCTACATACCACAATACAAATTGCAGTAGCCATTTCCAGTTTTTATGCTCAAAAATATATTTTCCGCTTTTTTCATTATAAATATATATATATATATATATATATATATTTTTTTCATTCATTTCGTAAATCTGAAAATCACTAAAAACCTCAAAATCATTTTTTTTTCATACTTTTAATACTCAAATAAATTTATAAAATTTATTTAACCCCATTTTCTTAAATTTACTCCATATAAAATCTTAGAAAATTATTTTCACTCATAACAAAATAAATTTTTATAAAATTTATTTTCTTTCCAGCTTTTTAACAAAATTTTTCTCCACTCAAATAAATTTATGTGTCTATTCTTTCCATTTTCTTCACCTACTACTTGAAATCATAGAAAATTATTTTCTTTCAATTCTCATCAAATAAATTTAGTAAAATTTATTTTTCTTTGACTTTAAAATTCTTCTCATCTTCCACAATCCAAATAAATTTAGTAAAATTATTTGATTTATTCTTTTCTGCGCTTTTGCACTCAGAAACCTTAAAATTTAAATTTCTTCACCTTTAAACCCACTAAATTTTTTCCAATTTATTTCCATTTATTCTCTTGCTCCACTTTACACACTGAAACTCCTAAACATGTTCCAACACCCATGTAAGCAATCCACTAAGCACAACAACTACAACACAAACAACATGGCATACACACCATTCATCAATCCTTTCAAGCATGTTCACACAATAATTCACCAATTAATTCACAAAATCACACAAAACACATACACACATGCACGTAGTGTCCTAGTTTTGTCCCGTGATTTTCCTAGGTAATCCCACACCTAAACTCAACATCAAACCACACCTAGTGGTGATGGATATCCAAACCCGAGCTCCCTAGGTATTCGTATACCTAAGCTCTGATACCAAGCTTTGACGCCCTGGGGTGGGGTCCGTTGACTCACCTGTCAACCCGTGAATACCGTGAATGCTCCGTGACCCGACATTTTTCACGAAAATCTAAGTGTAGTCTCCTCTTTCACGGGGAGCCTCTACCCAAATACATAACTTGCAAATACCTGTCCCAAACAGTCCAATATATTCACAATATGAATAAGACGGCCACTTGGGCCCATAAACAATACTCATCATACTACAACAACTATATCCAATAGTTTTAAAAGAGTTAATAATTTACTCTTATACAACATATATTAAAATTAGAAAAATTCTAATACATGCAGATATCGTCAAGCCAAGCCACAATCCTTTCTTCTTAATCTGCCCCAGGATCGAGCCGTCCTCGCACCCTTGTACCCGTAGTAACAAAGGGGGTCCCACGACCCGGGGCGAGCTAAAGCTCAAGAGGGAGAATCGCCCCTAAGTGGGCTACTTCCACCACCTAAGTGCGTAATGTTCCAAAATAAAACACCCATTCAAGCAAATGCATGATCCTACTTGAATGTCTACATGACCAACTCGCATCCCGAGTCCACGACTCTCTCACACTCGCCTAAGCCTCGTATGAGAATCTACAGATATTAGTGGACAACCTCCGATAAATATATATCAATTCAATATCTCACGATCGGGATATATATTATTTGCTCGTGGACTACCCTCCGATGAATATATATATCAACCGGGTCAGTCTGACGGTTGATATATTATTTATTTGACCACCGATCATTTTACATTATTAGACAACCCTCTAACCTTTTCTCTGGCACTTGTCTCATGCACTCACCCTAAAACTTAGGGTGTCCCAAAGGTATATGGAATGCATGTATGTCATTCCAATACAAATTTAAACCACATGCAATATATATACATGAATATATTTACATAAAAATATATCATACAACATGTTATGAAATTAGCATTTCAAACACCAAAATTAGCTCACTTGGGCTAATGTTCAAACACAAGCAATTCGATTCGAATTACTTAACCAAACACATAATTTTACGAAAATATATTCTTGAATATTGTTTCGGGAATAGTGAAACCCTCGGTTACTATTCCCGAAAGATCACAAATCAACGGTTCACTTAGTGAACCCGAAATTCACGGCCATTCCCGGCCCAAATTCAATCAAAGCATGATTTACACCCAAAACAAACCCTTTTACACCATTTTCAGTCATGGAGCAGCCACGGGCTGCTCCATTTGGTTTCAAAATTTCCACACCTTACCCGCCCCAATGCTCGGGATCGATCAAACGTCCCTAACGGCCCCAAAACCAACGTAAACATGGAAAAACCCTAAAATAATAAACGCAAGTAGGGAGAAAATCCTACCTCGAGTTGTCAAAACTCAAACCCGGTCCACGCTGCAGCTCGCTCCGTGAACGTTTTCCTTGGCCTGGCCGAATCCACCATCCATCGCTCGTATTTCAGAGAGAAGCACCCTCTCTCTAGAAGCTCTAACAATGGCAGCTACTGATCTTCAAATTGCTCCTTAATGTTTTTGCTTTGGTTCATTTAAGGAGAAGATGCACTATTGGCTATTTTGGCATTTATTGACTTAAATCAAATTCCAAAATGCCCATTATGTCCCCTCCTCCATTTCCTGTGATTTGATATTCTACACTACTGTCAGTCCATTTTCATCATTTCACTCATACCACTTCTATGGTACATGAGTACATGCTATATGTAGCCTTTGCAGATCGAACTCGATTTACCGCGACCCTTTGAACCAGATGCCTCGAAAACGTGTAAATTCCGACCGTCTTTAAAAAATTACTTAAATTTTACGTGCTAACTAGATTTTTCGAGACGATTCCAACGGTGAAATCCGTTTCGTCATCTGAGATCTAGAGAATAAATTACGGATTTTTAATCGAAATTACAATTTTGTAATCGAAATTACGATTTTGCCCTTATTCCAGAAATTGAAATTTCTCGGGTCTTACATATATTGACATGCTTGCATGATATATGGACTTGTGTGTGCATTAGACATGAGTGTCCATGGTACACGATGTAGTGTACGGTATTAGGATATCCTTGTAGTAATCATTGTACATGGGGATATAATACATAAGGTAATCAGGAGCCTCTTTCCCGACCACCGCTTAAGTGATCCGAATCGAGTCCGGATGCCACTAAAATCACTCAAAATCATATCTTAAGCGGAAGGACATAAAATTAGGTAAGCCCATAAACATTTTCATTTATTGTAACCATTTCAATGTAGGCATCCAAGCCTTTTCAAAATGATTTACAAAAATAGATGTTCAAGATTCAAATTGAGCGAGATGTACATCCATATCAAAAGAACACATGAAATGAGTGCACATGTCGGAGCATACCCAAAATTTCTCTTATGACTCGACGCTCTCGATCTTGGGTCCGCTGATCACTATCTATCACTCGGTACCGCATTGGTAAATACGCCAAGCATTTTCATGCTTGCTGGTTCTATACAAATCCATTCCTCGGGCCACTTAAATCAAATCATGCAATTTAATAATTCGGGACCAAATCTGATCATCGCATAAATATAATACATATACTTTGTTATATATATATAATCGCTATAGTCTTTGGATCATCCCAAAATACACTTTCATATTCAATATCTCACAATCTCAAATCAATTCAAATATGCTCTACAAATCTGGGCCTACCAGAATCTAATTCCACCTCAAAATCAATTCAGTTCTGAAAATCAATTCAGTTATGCCAATCAATCTGCTCTCGCTAATCAATTCGCTTATGCCAATCAATTCAGCGAGTTCTTTAACGAATTTAACCTATGTCTTCGATATACAGGATATCAGAGTCACCGGCACGGTCCCGCTGGGCCAGCAGTCAGACACATGGTTTTATAACACAGCACGGTCCCGTCGGGCTGTCAATCGGTTATAAACAATCAAATAAAGGAACACTACCGATACGGGTCCCGCTGGTCATTGATCTGAGTGACACATCAATAGTCTGCAAGATCGCTATTCGACCCTATCGTATACCAATCTATCCTTAATGCGAATAAACGTTAACATTCTATTATATGCCTAAATCCTTTATAGCAAAATATAGTACAATATGTACGCCTTGCATAAACAATATTTTCAATAATCATAAACTTTATATGCAAACATTTCACAATCACTTTTCTCAAATCAATTAAACCAATTCAATATGCTTTTAGAACAAACATTTTAAACTTGAATTGAGAATAGGATTTAGAAGAACAAACATTTCAAATTTTGAAACGAGGAATATGAGTAAGTAGAATAAACCCAAAAATATTTGCACTTTGATTCCAATCCTTGGAATCTCAATTACATTGCCTTCTCCTCTTCATCCCTATTCCAAAACCATTAAAGAATAATATTATTCATGCGCATTCAGTAGTTTTGGTTAGGATTGATTTTCAGAGGTTATTAAGGGAGTTCCAATTTAAACAAGCTATATATAGATGGGATTCTTGACTCAATGGGCTTTCCATAGAGTCAAAGAACACCACCGGAGTTCGGATCTAAGGAGTTAAGTGACCTTCCGAAGTTGGAGGTCATACATAGTCAAATCCTGAACTGGACGAGCAGACCTCGGACCCACGATTCTTCGTCTACCACCTTGGTCAAACATCTTCTATACTCCTCAGAATATTAATGTATTCTTGACTCAATGGGCTTTCCATAGAGTCCAAGAACACCCAAATCGGAGTTCAAACGAAGGAGATATGACCTTCCGAAGTTGGAGGTCATGTGTAGTCAACTTTGACGAGCTGACCTGAACTGACGAGCTGCACCGGGCGACGAGCCTGGGGTCAAACACCTCGGTCTGACATCTAACATCCTCCTCAGGCATATGAATGTATTCTGACCCACGGGCTTTCCATGAGTCCAAGAACACCCAAATCGGAGTTCAAACGGCGATATGACCTTCCGGGTTGGAGGTCGCGCGTAGTCAACTCTTTGACGAGCTGACCTGAACTGGGACGAAAGACCGGCTGACGAAAGATCGCTTGACGCAAAGACCGGGCTGATTCAAAGCAATCGCTTGATCGCACCACCGCTTGATCACCAATGTTTGACGACACAATCGTTGACGATCACCGCTTGACGACCAATCAATCGCTTGATGACACGGTTTGATCTAATTCACCGGCTTGACGCACTTCGATTTGATCACCAACGCTTGACGCACCACCGCTTGACGACAATCGCTTGATTCCACCACTATTTGACGACCACCGCTTGACGACACCGCTTGACGACCATCGGCTTGACGACCCTGGCTTGACGACCTCGGTTTGACGCAATCACCGACCCATTGACTGCTCAGAGTAAAAAGACCATAACTTGGTCTACAGAAGTCCGAATTAAGAAATTCAAAAGCCTAACATCAAGTTCATTGATGTGGCTACAATTTCACAGAAGTACTTACTGCCAAATTCTCTTTATTTCTGATTCAAAAACCCGTTCTAACGTACGGCTATTGACCAACTGACAAACTTCGACCCTACCAGATTTAGTTGGGCTGACCCTAGTGCTGACTATAACTTAGTCTACAGAGGTCCAAATTGAGAAATTCAAAAGCCTAACAACAAGTTAATGGATGTGGCTACAATTTACTAGAAGGACACACTACCAAACCCCTTCACTTCGTACCCAAAAATCAGCTCTATGTTCGGCTGCGCACTACCACAATGTGGCAGCTTCCCATGGTTTAAAATGCAAACCAAACTTTCCTATACGTATAACTACCCAACAACTTAGGGTAGAAGAAGACCAAGGGAGAAGACCTACCTCATGGAGTTTTATCAAAGTCCCTAGCTCCGGCCCTCTACTGTGAGCTATTGTCACTAGGAAGGACTTCTCAGGCTTCTCGTCGAGACCTATGGTCCGACTGCCGGAAAATCTAGAGAGAAGTGTGGAGCCTCTCTAACTTTCCTTTCATTTTTCTTTTCTTATGGATCACTCTTAATCGTATTTTTAAAAAGGAGGAAGCTCTCCTCTTTCCTACATGACACATGTCATTTCCTTTGATTTTTTTCCTTTACTCATTTATTTCTCTTAATATCACTTAGACATATAAACTTATTTACAATTGACCCTTGGGTCCCCATTTTACAATTTCTATATTTTCTTTTCACTTGGGTTCATTTCTGATTCAACAATCATCTAATCAATATTAAAAATTTTAAAATACCTTAAGTTTGCCCAATTATACCCGGAATATATAATAATATTTATTATAAAAATTTTAGGGTATTTTTGGGGTGTTACAGCAATGGCACAATTGCATTGCATTGATACACGATCATCGCATGATATGGGTGTGGGTGCATGGTATGGTATCAACACTATATTTGGTGTTTGGTGGTGGGCTCGGGAACGTTGGATGATGTCCGACGGATAACCCACGGTTGCATTTCATTGCATGAAATTGAAAAAGAAACATGATGTGTGTGGGCGGAGCAAGAAGGGGGCCGTTAATCCCCTCAAGTGAAAAGCCTGGAACATGGGTTAGACAGTTAAGCCCGAAAAATGTCTTTAGGTGTAAGAGACCAGCGGTGAAATACCAAAAGTTATGATGTCCAAATAAAGCACACGGCTCTTGATAAAACAAAATATTTGTTTTAGAAAAAGGGTCATTGGACGAAAACCCAATGACTACTTTGTTTTCACATTTGGCATTGCATATGGAGCTTAGCCATGAGTGACTCTGGATACATTATCGCTCAAAGGATGTCTGAGTAATAGGAGCCAAGAGGCTTGGTACATATCATGGTGAGTCTACTCTCATTCATGGTATGGGTATATCTGTAGACATGTGTGTGTTTGTACTTGGATGTGTGTTATGTGTGCAACCACATTGCATATGCACTTAGTGGAGAGTAACCAGAGGAGATTATCACTACCGGCTTTCATTCACCTGGGCCGTGGGACCCCCTTTCAGTACAGTCCAAAGGTGCATACCGAATTCAAGACATGGGATGAGAGCCGGATGCGGCCTTGTTTTGGTTTTATTTTGATGTAGCTCATGTGAGCAAACATTATATGTGTACATGATTTTGTATGTACAGGATCAAATGGACTACCATAAAATAGTCTATCATATTGTATACTCAAATTAAATATGCAGGAATGGGTCATCTCGATATACGAGACATAAGGAGGTGATATCGGGACACCCGATATCCACATGTTCCAGTTGACAGTGGTCAATGTGACACCTGTGATTAGGCGCTACATGTTGAGAATTAGTTTTCAGATAGTGAATTTTTTTTCCTTTTTAGATTATTCTTGTAAGACCCGAGAAATTCTAATTTCTGGAAAAAAGGGAAAATCGTAATTTTGGTTATAAAATCAAATACTTAGTTTAAAATCCAGGAATTTTATTCCTCTAGATCTCGGATGATGAAACGGGATTTCAACAAGAATCAAGCCACGAAATCTAGTTAGCACATAAAATTTCGTTGAATTCGGTAATAAATTTAGTCGGCACGCTTTTTCGAGGTATCGCTGCCTCGTGCCGTAAAATCCATTTTTGATGTGACGTAAAGTCACATATAACATCGCACTCATGTGCCATAAGTGGCATGAGTAGATAAATGATGAAAATGGACTACCAGGTGGTTTGTAATGTCAAAACTGTAAATGAAGGGACATAATGTGCATTTTGATTTTGATTTAAGTCACAAAGGACAAAATAGTGTGTAGTGCATCTTCTCCTTCATAAACCAAGGCAAAACGTGAAATGGGGGTCAATAAATGCTACAAAGCAAAAATATAAATTTTAGTGAGAGGGTTAGACTCTCTCTAAAATACGGGCGATCCGACCGTCGGTAGTCTTCGGGACAAGAAGGAGAACTGCTCTACGCGGAGAGGGCTTCGCATGGGTACCGGATTTAGGGAGTATCTTCAAACTCCGAGAGGTAGGGGTTTCTCCCTACTTGAGTTTTATTCCCTCTTTTTTTGCAAATGTTTGAGCTGAATGAGGCCGTGAAGGGCCATTTGATAGGTCCCAAAACTTGGGACCAAATTGTTGGATTTATGGAACCCAAATTTACAGTCCGTGATTGCTCACGGACTGTTTGGGTGTCTAAGGGTGTGATTCATGCAATGGATTGTATTGTGGTTTGTATAAGGCCGGAAATGGCCATAAAATGCGGGTTCACAAAGTGAACCAATGAATTGATGAGTGATGGAACCATAAACCCTAGGGTTTTACTATTCCTAGGAATAGTGACACGAAAATCTATTTTTGTGTGAAATGTATTGACTAAGGATTCAAAATTGAATTGCTCGTGTTTGATCATTAGCCCAAGTGAGCTAATTTTTATGTATGAATTGATTAATTAAGCATGACATGATTGTGTAAGGGATATGCAGGGATATGTGCATGTTTACATATTTGCATGTGATTAGACTGTATTGGAATTGGCATATATGCATTCCATATGCACTGGAACATCTAGGACTATAGGAGTTAGTGCATGAGATGAGTCTAGAGAAAATGGTTCGGAGGGTAGTCTAGAATGTTAATTACTTGAGGGTGAGTCCAAACTAAAATATCAATCATCTAGCAAACTTCAATCGAGTATTCATCGGAGGGTAGTTCACAAACAAATAATATATCAATCGTCGGAGCGGCCCAATTGATATATATACATCGGAGGGTTGTCCACACAAACTAATAAAACAATAATTCTCATACGAGGCTTAGGCGAGTAAGGAGAGTAGGTGAGGACCCTGGATCCGAAAGGCCAGTCATGTAGACATTCAAGTAGATCATGCATTTTCTCGAATGTATATTTATTTCTGAACATTGCACTGCACTTAGATGGAGAGTGTTCACTTAGGGCGATTCCTATCGAGCATTAGCTCACCCATCGAGGATATTATTTTACAGCATGTGGAGCGTGCGTAGGGACTCAGCCAGTTTCTAGAGATTGGAGGTCGTGAAGAAAGCTCCGTCAAGGGCTTTGATGCTATTTACATGTATTAGAATTCGAGTATTTTAATATATGTTGTATAAGAGTAAAACATTTGAGCTCTTAGAACTATTGGATATAGTTGGTATGTTTTTATGGATAGTGTAATATGGGCCCAAGAGGCCGTTTTTATCCATATTTGTATCATCAGGATTATATTGACTGGCTGGGACAGTTTCATGTGGTGTTTTATTTGGGTAGAGCTCCCCTGCATGTTAGACCGGCGCTCCACTCTTTTTGAAGTACGCTGGCAAACTGCACATCCACTTGTATTCCGCGGTTGGATTCGGGTAGTCAACGGACCCCGATCAGCGTCACAATTCTTAATTTCTTATTTTAGTCTAATATTGTTTTTATTTAGTTCTTTTTTATCAAAGTCAGGTCCGTGATCCTACACTTTTCGATATTTTTTGACGTTTGGATCCATTTCTCTCTACAATTGTTTCTCTTTGCAATTTGGTATTTCGTTCCCAATATGGTATTTTGTGTTTTTAGCATTTGGATCTCTGTAATCTGATATTTCGTTTGCAATATGGTATTTTGTGTTTTCGACATTTTGATTTGTTTCTTCTCTATACAATTTTTTTCTCTCTGCAATTTGATATTTCGTTCCCAATATGGTATTTTGTGTTTTTGGCGCTTGGATTTGTTTCTTTCTACAATTGTTTATCTCTATGCAATATGGTATTTTGTTCGTAATCAGGCATTTTGTGGTTTTCGGCATTTGTACTTCTCCTGAAAGAATATCTATAATTTTTTTTAAAAAAAACCCTAAACTAATAACAAGATAACTCCAATGATCCAATTATGAATAAATTAGGTATTGTAATATTTTCAAATAGAAATAAAAGAGGTGCGAGTAAACATATTAACAATGATGAGGTACGCATTTTTGCTATGTTACTAATATTTGTACTTCCTTTGTTATTATGTTCAAGCCTGATTAAGGAAGAGTTGTCGGGCCTAAAACAAACAAAAAAATGATGATTCAATTTTTAAAAAATATTTTAGAATTCTTCCTAAATCTACAATATTTTGTCAATATCGGTTGAAGGTATGTTTTTTTTCATATCAATTAGGATGATAAAGATAAGCCTTTTTTTTTTTTTGTAAGTGAGTATGAATTTTTTTCAAACTCATGATATGTTCAGGATTGTTCATCTAACTCGGTAAATTTATAATTTTCATTACCATGTTGAATTATTTTATACTCATGAATACTCAAATATGGTATTTTCATTATCCTTCTTTCAATCCTTTGCCCATTGAGCTAATTAGTCTTATTAATTAATGACATGCCTTGTCTTGAACTATCCTCCTTTAACCTTTTAAGTGGGAGACCGACTTTCTCATTTGACTAAAGGAGATCTCTATCTTTAAAGATGATGGGGTCCGCATTTTAGAGATCCAACTCCAAAAAACAATCTCTATTTTCAACTTCAAATCATTATTCATTATTCAAACATTCATTTTTTGTATATATGAGATACGTTTATTTTTGTTTAAATATAAATATAAAATTATATTAAATAATAAAATTAGCTTAAAACTTAAAAATCTTTTTTAAACTAATAAATTATATTACAAAGCATAATACTACATTAGAAAATAAAACAACACAAAAAAAGCTACATAATGAAATTATATTAAAATTATAACCAAATGATAAAAACAAAATGAAAAACTAATACAGTTTCCACCTTCATATTCGTTAAAATTACTAAAATGGCTATCATTAGGACCACTTGATTTACTTCTTCGGGATTTGCTAGTCGTTTTTCCAATAATCTCAACTTCTATTCACCTTGAAATACTCACACTTAGATGGATCGGAAACGAAATCAAGATTTTTCTCCATAATTTATTTTTCTTGTTTTTCATGTCTAACCATATTTACACAGCCATTTTCAACATGTGGTTTCATCAATTGCAGCGTTTGTTCGAGTTTTCGCTATTTCAAGAAACTGCTCATCTCTAATTTTTCTCAATTTTTTTATCTCAACAATTTCTATTATTTCCTCATCCATCTAATATATTTAACTTTCCTCTTTAAAAATAAAATATGTTATAAAAAATTATTAAATAATTATATTATTATTATAATAATAAAATAATGAAAGAATAGTAGTATAATAATAAAATAATAGATGAGTAGAAATAGAAATGTGGAGAGTGACTATTCATATCTCTATTTTTAGAGATGGAAATAGAAATCTTTTAGAGCTTGATTTTTGATAATAAAAAATCTCTATATATAAAGATAGAGTGAAATATAGAGATGTTTTGGAGATGCTCTTAATAATGATGGAGGTGGTGGGTCAAATTATATATAGCTAATGTTTGAGGGCTTGAGATACAAGCTTTCTCCAATCCATCAATGGGGGAATTTTCAATTTTGGCTTTGCATTTTCCAAGTGGGTGGGGCTTTTTGTCTTTTACATCATATTAGTATATTACACTCTGCATACTTCCATTATTTTGCTAACTTTCCCCACACACACACTCTCTTTTTCAAAAAGTAGCCTCCCTTTCACTCCTTACCACCCTTAAAAATATAGGCTTGATATAATATTTTTCAAAAATAAAAATATGAAAATGTAAGTATGAAGTAGAAAATATATTATGCTTTTAAATAATTTTTATTCTTGTTGTTGTATACAAATACTCCTATAAATATGTAAATGATTAAATATGAAATGTTAAAAGAAAATTTATTTTTTTCAAAAATATTTAAAATAGTAAAACGTAAAACTGTAAAAATAATTCAATTTTAATAGATTTGTTGTGTAAATAGTTTCAACATGTTTTAAAAATAATTATCAAACATAAAACTAATAAAGTATTTTGCATCTCTTCATCATGATCATTCGCAAATTGTTTTTTTCCTAAAAACACGGCTGCTTTTTGTTAAAGATTGACTCTATTTTCATATCAAATGCAAGACTTTTGGTAATATTCATGCTGGATTCAAACCCTTCATTTCTATATTTTTCAAAAAATAACATTACACCTTTCAATTCTTTTGTTGTAGTGTCAACGCACATACATCTAGATTGCAATTCCTTTATTTTTTTACTTTTTGTTCTTTGGAAAGTTTAGATAACTTGAATTTAATGTGAAATTTATTTAATCTTAGATTAGAATTAATAAGAAATATTAATATTTATTTAAATTAGATTAGATTTCATACTAAAATATTAATATTTTTTATTAATATTATGTACCCATAAATTTTTTTATGAACCCATTATTATTTTTTTGGGAAATTAATTTAGTTATCGTGTTTTTTGCATAAAGGTACTCGGATGTTTATCATTATAACTTTACCAGAACTATCCTATAAAAAAGTCACAATTAAACTATAAATTCTTATACGTGTGAGGTATTTGATCCATCTATAACCATTTTTAATGACAAAAGAATGATCGAGTTATGACATTCAATATGAAGGTATTTTGGATGGAAAAAATTAATGCTAGCTGAATGACATATAAAAACTAAAAGTCGTGAGATTTATACATCTTATCCTATTAAAGAAGTCACTCAATACCCCCCAAAGACTTTTCTTTTGTTAGTTTTTGTTGTATTTTGTGCTCCAAGGTTTTGGACTTTATTTGATGACTCATTCACTCAATCAAAATCATTTATTTTGTAGCTCCCACTTGAGGAGGCGGTGTTGAGAATTAACATGATTTAGAGTATTTTTCCTTTTCAACAATATGAATGAATTTCCCATTTTCAAATTTCTAGTGAGAAGGTAATAGTGTGAATGCAAAAAGAAAAAGGTTGTTTTGTTAGACTTTAGAGCTCACACTTCATTCCTCGCAAATTAATTTGCTCTTATGCATGGTTCCTTTCTCACTAGATCGCCATTAATATCAGAATCCACCTTAATTGCTTCTAAATCCACGGAATAAGATCCCATTTTTGTCTGAATTGAAGCGTGAGGAACAACATTCTCTTTTGAGTTCTTGTGCAATTAGAAACTTGTAACCTCTCTCTCTCTCTCGTGCCTCCCGCTGGGCTGTGTCAGAGTCATGCCATCGCAAATGCAAGAAGCTAGGGCCGAACAACATTTTTCAAGCTTCCGACCACTACATGGATAGTAGCAAAGATGTTGACTTACAAATGTATATTTTGATCCTTTAGTTTTGATTTTGTATTGGTATGAAATATTAGTATTCTAAAAATGGAAAATAGATTCTTTTTTCACCTTGGTTTTGAATCATTTGAATCAAAAAAAAAAAAAAAAAACCTATGGAGATGAAAATGCCAATAACAAATCACTCCTAGCATTTTCTTTTGAAATGAAAAGATTTCTTAACAATTTCCAGCAAAAGCAAATTTTCATCAAAGATTTTGTTTATTTTGTAGAGTCGGAAATCAAAACCCAAAAGCTAAAACAATCATGGAAAGACTTGACTCTAATTAAAAGAAAGTAAAAGTGAAATGATCAAGGGAAGATTTCTTTGAAACTCCTAACAAATTTCATCAAAGGCCATGAAATTAAGGACATTGACCTGGGTCAAAGGAATGCCAAATCAAAACAAGGAAAGAAGTGTATCAACCATAAGAATGGTAAAATACCAATTACCTCAAAAACTTATCCAAAGAATATCTATAAATTTTATTTTAAAACCCTAACAAGATAACTCCAATGATCCAATTGTGAATAAATTAGGCATTGTAATATTTTTAACAGAAATAAAAGAGGAGTAAAACATATTAATGACAATGATGTAATGATTAGAATCCCCAAAAAAACGTATTTTTTTCTTTTTCAAAACGAGCCAATCCGTAATTCTACTCCGGAACCATATAGACAAACCTCAGATCTTTCAGACCTCGGATGACCTAAACTAATCACGCCGCTAGAATCATCTCGAAATCTAGTTGAACCAAAGTTCTAACCGTGTCGACCTCGAGACCCGTCTGCTTTGCACGTATTTCCTCGAGACCTAAATGGGCTAACCATGGGGTGCCACGTGGCACTTGCATGGAGACACTTTGCACATGAGGGGCCAAGTGTCAAGCCCTTAGGATTCCATGACTTGGGTGGGGCCAATGTCATTTCTCACCTCATGCATGAGCACAGCGGTTGAAGTTGTGGGCATGGAGAACACTTGGTCTTGAGTTGACCAAGTGTCAAACAAATGGATGTTAGGTGTGTTCCCTAGGTCAAACCAACTTGGTAGTTTGAGGAGAGATGGCAAACAATTCGTAGACAAGAGGAGTATGTTGTTGAGAAGAAAGAAAACAAGAAGAAAAGAAAGAAAGGAGAAAGGGAGGAGGAAGCTTTTTCCTCCATTGTTTGTGATTTTGTGATCAAGAATCCGATCCTACACAATTTCAAGAGGTGAGATCTTTCCTCTTGGTTATTTCTTGTTTGGGGCCATGGAAATGGTTTTGTTGAAACTGATTTTATATGAGAATTAAAATCTGGAAATGGCCTTGTTGAAACTGATTTATTTAAATCTGGAAATGGCTTTGTTGAAATTGATTTTATGGGGACTAAAATCTGGAAATGGCATTGTTGAAACTGATTTATTTAAATCTGGACATGGCATTGTTGAAACTGATTTATTTAAATCTGGAAATGGCCTTGTTGAAACTGATTTTATATGAGAATTAAAATCTGGAAATGGCCTTGTTGAAACTGGGATTTATTTAATCTTGAAATGACTTTTATGTTGAAAACTGATTTTTATGGGGATTAAAATCTGAAATGGCCTTGTTGAAACTGATTTATGTGAGGATAAAAATCTGGAAATGGTCTTGATTTATATGCGATTAAAAATCTGTAAATGGTCTTGTCCCTTTACGAGATACAAGCATGATGATGTTGTATGTGTTTGGTGTATAGTTGATTTTGATTTGATAGAAAAACATGCTGAATTTCCTGGGCTTTCATGCATGCCTAACATGAAGAATGTTCTAGTTTTTTTTATACTAAAGAAAACTCAGTTTGGTATATTATTACATGCATGAAAAACATGCAGAATTTTATGGGCTTTCATGCATGACTAACATGCAGGATGTTTTGGGTTTATAGACAAAAGAAAATTCAGTTTGGTGTATCCTTGTAAAATGACTAATATGCAGAATGTTCTAGGTTTTAGGACTGAAACCCAATTTTGGTAAAAATATATGAATGAAAAACATGCTGAATTTCTAGGCTTTCATGCATGCCTAACATGCACGTTCTAGGTTTTTAGACTCCAAGAAGACCGAATTTGTGTAGTATTGTATGCATGAAAAACATGCAGAATTTATGGGCTTTCATGCATGACTAACATGCAGAATGTTCTAGGTTTTTAGGACTGAAAACTCAGTTTAGTATATCCTTGTATGCATGACTAACATGCTGAATGTTCTAGGTTTTTATATCAAGAAAACTTAGTTTGGTATATTGTATGCATGAAAACATGCAGAATTTCAGGCTTTTCATGCATGACTAACATGTAGGATGTTTTTGGGTTTTTAACAAAGAAAATTCAGTTTGGTGTATCCTTGTATGCATGACAAACATGCACGTTCTAGAACTAATATGGTTATTGTATGTTATTGCATGTGCCGTTATTTTCGGGTTTTAAGACAAAATCAAAGTTGGCTTTGTTATTACTTGAATGAATGCCATGCAGAATTTTCTGGAACTAATCTGCTAGTGCATGCTTATGTGATACTGATTCGAATATGTGCAATATTAACATGACTCCGCATGTATGTTAAATATATGAAATATTGTGTGCATTAGACATGAGTGTTCGTGAGCACACACATAGTACTGTAGAATGTCCATGTAGAGGTTTGCATACATTGGTCATGGGTCTGGAAAAGTATGCTGACACAAATTGCATTGCATTGGTGTGCTGCACCACATTACATGAGAGTGTGTACATGGTACCGATGGCACTGCATTTGGTGTTGAATCATGGGTTGAATGGGACGGTCAAATGAGTTCCATAGTGTTAAACGAAAATGGGAAAATGAAATGTGTCAAGGTAGCAAAGTAGGATAGATACCCCCCGTGTGAAAACCCTCGAAACCCGGTTGTAGACGTATCCACCGGTGAAAGCCCGAAAATGCCTGAGGGTAAGAGACTCGCGGGTGTTGCATCACACGGATCTCAAATAACATCACATGACTACTTAGTCATGAGATGAAACGGAATTGACTCAAGATTGATTTCCATTGGCACTTGCTAGGTGGTGGGCCTGAGGTTGACCCTGGGTACTTGGGCCATGTACGTTGTCGTCTCATACATGCATGTAGATTTTTTCCCATGATGGGATAACGCATGCACCCGACAAGGCTGGGTTTGACTGTGAAAGGATCATTTGCATGTGCACCTAGGTAGGAAATAGCCCTTATAGGATTTATCTCTACTGGGCGTTAGCTCACCCCGTCATGGGACCCCTTTCAGCATGGGTGACGTGCACAAAGGCATCGACGCTCCCAGAGGCCTTCCGGATTATGAAGCCGGGCCTGACCGTGGCCTTGATTCTTGTTTTGTGCATATATTAGAACCACCTAGTTTTGTCATATAATTTTGTATTAGGGAGGATGCATAATCCTTAGATCTATAGAAAATGTATGGTCTTGTAACCAGATAGACGAGTATGATGATGGGCCCTATTAGGCCATCATCATGTATGGGTCTCATGATATGAGACACACAGTTTCGCAGTCGACTGCAGAGGTCAATGGGACCCCTAAGCTTAGTGTCACAAGATTTTTGCTATATTACTAATATTTATACTTCCTTTGTTATGTTCAATCTTGATTAAGGAAGTGTATGGTCCTAAAACAAAAAAAAATGATGATTCAATTTTTAAAAATATTTTAGAATTATTCCTAAATCTACAATATTTTGTCAATATCAGTTGAAGGTATGTTTTTTTTCATATCAATTAGGATGATAAAGAAAAACCTTTTTTTTTGTAAGTGAGTATGAATTTTTTCAAACTCACGATATGTTCAGGATTGCTCATCTAACTCAGTAAATTTATAATATGCATTACAATGTTGTTATTTTTATACTTCTCATGAATACTCAAATATGGTATTTTCTTTATCCTTCTTTCAACTTTGCCCATTGAGCTAATTTGGTCTTATTAATTAATGACTTGCTCGTCCTGAATTATCCTCCTTTAACCTTTGGGTGTGATATTGTGTCTTCTCCTTAAAAATAAAAAATGTAGGGGGAACTGGGTTTCGGGTCTCCCAACAAAAAGATAAAGAGGGGAGAGTTAGGGTTGGGTGTTGACTAGGTATGGGAAGGAGATTAGAAAAGTAATCAAAATAAATAATAAAATCAAAAAATAATATTTAAATAATAATATAAATATAAATTTTGGGGTCTATTTACTTTAAAATTTTAATACTCTACTAAGTGTTACACATGTGAATTCATATCTTTTCTTTTTATAAACCATAAATCCCATTATCTTTTCTTTTTATAAAAATCCAAATCCACTGTATATAAAGAAAAATTGGATCAGATTGTTGGTTCAACCAATTGAAACATCGATCAAGCGATATTTTCAATCCAATTTATCCACTGATCACTACATCACCCTGAACAAGAAACATGGATGCTTATCATTGTAACTTATCATGTTCATCCTATAAAAAAAGGTCACAATTAAACTATAAATTTTGATACGTGTGAGGTATTTTGTCCATCTATAACCATTTTTAATGACAAAAGAATGATTGAGTTTGACATTCAATATGAATGTATTCTTGTATCTCTTCATCATGATCATTCTTATCAAATTGTTTTTTCCAAAAAACACGACGTTTTGTTAGAGGCATTGACTCTATTTTTGTAAAACTCGAGAAAAATTCAATTTTTTTTGAAAAAGGGTAAAACGGTAATTTCGATTGAAAATCGGAAATTCTCTAGATCTTGGATGACGAAACGGACTGCGCCATTAAATTCGTCTCGCGAAATCTAGTTAACCGTAAAGCTACTTAATTCGGTAAATACTGTAATATTTTACGACTTCGTGATAAGGTCGCCAAGGATTTCAGTGGACAAGATTTTTACGAAAATCTTAAGTTTAAATTGCGCAGTTAAAATTCATTTAAAAGAATGAACTGAAAAGAAAATAAAATTTCGATAAAACGACCCGAATAAGGTAATATAAGTTATGTATTAAAAATGATAATAATAATAATAATAATAATAATAATAATATAATATTATAAAAATAATAAAAGGAAAAAAAAAGCAACTGCATGGGGCATTTGCGTCGGAAGGAGAGAGAGAGGAGAGATAAAGATTTTTAATTTTTTTTCTCTTTACTTCTTTCTAAGATCTATTAAAATCGGATCGTAGGTTTTCGTCAGGGCTAAAGGCAAAATTGATCTACGCGATGAGAGCTACGCGTGGACACCAAAAAGTTGGAGTTTAGACAAACTCTGTGAGGTAGGGGTTTTATCCTACTTGTTTTATCTCTTGTTTAAGTGTTTTGTAAATACTTGTGTTGGTTTGAGGCCGTGAGGGGCCGTTCAGTCGATCACGAATCTTGGAGCAAAGTGTAAATTCAAATTTTACAAGACCCATTTAGATGATCAGTATTATGCAAAAATTTGTTAAAGATGTTATTTAATAATTTATATAATAAATTATGTTTTGAATTCTGAATAAGTGGAGATAAAATTATGATTTGCTCAATTATATGGAATATAATTGTGTGTATAAGGTCATTGGAATGGAATAAAAATTGTGATTCTTTCTGATTATATGGAATATAATTCGCTGAGTATAGAGTAATTGGAGATGAAATTGAATTGCTCAAGTGAGCTAATTTGAATTGTTGTTTGATCCATGTTGATTGAATTACATGTGGTGTGGTTGCAGGGTGAGAATGTTGCATAATTAATATAATGGCACCATATATATTGTATAAATGGTTTGGAAATGGCGTAATGCATTTTAATAATACCTTTAATTAACTGAGATTAGGTGTTAATTAATATGACATGAATTTTGCAGAAAAGCGAATATAGTTCTGCGAAAGGAATTTCACCTTGATGACTTTCAGGAGGGGTGGGTTGGGAGATGGGTCGGCAGATCATTTGGATGAGGACCATGACCCCACAATTTCGGAGAGCTCTGACCAGGTCGCCTCGGAGGGTAGTCCATTGGCCCACTCTTTGAGCCGTTCGCGGTAGTATATTTCAAGAACAACAAGTTTTGTTTTGAAAATGATTATTTTCTCATACATGGCTTGGGCAAGTGGTGGTCGGTGAGGACTCGGGACACATGGGAATGAGCATGGGCATTCAAGTGGGATCACGTATTTCTGCCGAGTGTGTGTGTTTAAATTGGAGGCGTGCGTATCACGGCAGGGTGGAAATGCTTGTTAGGGTGATTCCCTGCAGGCGTCCCTTCGCCACATCGGGAATATATTCATTTAAGGTCTGGGAGCGTACAGGAGGCCAGCTCATCTGGTGAGTTTAGAAGAAAAGCGGTTAATGGCTTTGGACATGATGTATGACATGTATTAGAATTCTCTAATTTTAATATATGTGTTGTATAAGAGTAGAATTTCAACTCTTGAAACTATTGGATATAGTTGGATATATATATTGTGAAGAATATTGTAGTATGGGCCCAAGAGGCCGTTTTTACTCAGATATAGATATCATGTGATTGATGTTGATTAGGACGGGGTTATAACCACGGGTGATGTATTTGGGTAGGCTCTTCGTCTGAAAGGAGACTTTGCAGATTTTCGTGAAAGTCGGGTAGGTTACAGACATCCACGAAAATTATTCCGCGGGTTGGCCAATTGTCGATAGACCCGGTTTAGGCGTCCTGACCCAGTATGACTTAGATAAGCGTTGATTACCTAGGGAGCTCGGGTTTGGGTATCCATAAGTTTAGTCACGATACGACTTCACGGCGGTATCGAGTCTATGTTTATAAATACCTAGAGCTTAGTGTTGATAAAGTTGGGTATCAGATTACAGGGCTTGAGGGATTTAGGCAGACCGTGAATCTTTGAAGTGTAAGGAACATAGCCAGCAGGTGTGGTTCGTGTTGGGTTTAGGTATAAAGAGATTACCTAAGGAAATCACGGGACAAAACTAGGACCTTTGCATGCATGTGTTTGAAGTGTTTTACTATTTGATAATTTTAATTATGAAAACTGCATAACATGAATTATGTGTTGATTGTTTATTATTAGCAAAGTAATTGGCACATAGGAAGAGTATGATGTGTTGGAAAATTTTAGAAGTTTTTACGAGTGTGTAAAAAGCGGAACCAGAGGAGAAATAAAATAAATTTGAATAAATTTATTTGGTTTAATGGATAAAAAACTAAAATTTTAATAAATTTTAGGGTTGAACACTAGGATTAGTGTTGGATCAAGAGGTTTGAGGAGATTTTAGACAAGATGTCCAAATGTAAATGAAAAAAAAAAAATGATGGAAAATTCTTCCCTACGATGTAGGGAGAGATTTGTTTTTTCTAGAGATCGAGTTAATGCATTGAGCGTTATGGATATAGGGTGGTAGATGTATTGGTTGTTAATGTCATTCTTGACATGCTGAGTTAACCCGACCACGCCGAGTTGTCGATGATTGTGACTGAAAATTTGGTTATCATACCCGACCACGGTCTTGGGTTATGTAGAGAGTAGCATATGCATGTGGTGATGCGTATGTGCATGAATTTTAGGAGACGAAATTACATTAAGGGGGAGAATGTAAACCCAGAAGAATTCAATTTTTTCCAAAAAGAATTAAAGCGGTAATTTCGGTTAGAAAATGTTCTCTAGATCTCGGACAATGAGCAGGCTGCGCCCGTTAAATTCGTCTCAGTAAATCCTGAATTACTTGAAAAGTTTAAGTCCAGTGCAGGAGCGATTTAGAATATTTTAAAGTTTAAGGTGATAAGTGCGATGACTTCAAGGACAGATTTTTACGAAAATCTAGATCGAAAAAATAGCGTGAGTTAAAGTTCATTTAAAAGAATTGAACTGAAAAATAAAAATTTAAGGATAGAAAGCAGGACCACAGAATAAGGCAATATAAGTTATGTATTAAAATGATATAATAATAATAATAACCAATAATACTAATATTATTAAAATAATAAAAGGAAAAAAAAAGCAACTGCAGGGGGCATTTGCGTCGGAAGGAGAGAGAGAGGAGAGATAAAGATTTTTAATTTTTTTTCTCTTTACTTCTTTCTCATATCTATGAAAAATTGAATTTTATCAGTTTCCGTCGGGGTTCAAACCAAAATTGATCTACGCAATGAGCTAAGTGGACATCAAAAAAGTTAAGATTTAGACAAATTAAACCAAATTAGGAGTTTTATCCTACTTGTTTTACCCCTTGTTTAAGTGTTTTGTAAATGCTTTGCTGTTGGTTTGAGGCCGTGAGGGCAGTTTGATCGATTCCCGAATGTGAAACCGAAGTGCTTGGAAATTTTTGGAGAATTTTTAGAGCCCATTTGAGACCCGGTCAGGCGGTGCGGAAATTTGTTTAGGGTCATTTGTTTAATAATTTATGTAATAAATTGTGTTTTGAATGTATAGGCCATTCTGGAATAAAATTATGATTTGCACTCAATATATGGAATATAATTGTGTGTATAAACCATTAGATAAAATTGATTTTTCAATTATATGGAATATAATTGTGAAGTATAGGCCATTGGAGATGAAATTGTGAATTGCTTAAGTGAGCTAATTTGGTGTTGTTTGATCCCATATTGTTGAATTATGTGGCGTGAATTACAGAATTTGAGAATGTTGCATAATTAATATTGGGTATGTATTGTATAAATGGTTTTGGAAATGGCATAATGCATTTCATATCTGCTGAGCCGCGCAGAGATTAGGTGTTAGTCATGGCGTGAATTTTTAAGAAAAACGAACATGGTTGCGAAAGTTTCCACATGATGATTTTAAGGAAATTGGGTTGGAGAGATGGGCCCATGGATCATTTCGGATGAGGACCATGGCTGACACGGAAAGCTCACCAGCAATTCGCCTCGGAGGAGTAGTCCTATATTTTACCGACCGTTGGTGGTATATTCAAGAACAACAAGTTTTGTTTGGAAAATGATTATTTTCTCATACATGGCTTAAGGCAAGTGTGAGGTGAGTCGAGTGAGGACTGAGACATGAGAATAGCGTGTAGACATTCAAGTAGGATCCACGTGTTACTTGAGTGTGTGTTTAGGGTGGAGCATTGCATATCTGCTTGGGTGGAGAGAGTAACCCGTTTAGGGTGGTTCCCTGCCCGGGCGATAGCTCACCTGTCGAGGAATATATTATTTCGGTCTGAGGGGTGTACGAGAGACCGACTCTGAGGCTGGGTTTAGAAGAAAAGCCAGATTGTGGCTCTGGTTTATGATGTATGACATGTATTATAATTCTCTAATTTTAATATATGTATTTGTATAAAAGGTAGAATTTCAACTCACCCGAAACTATTGGATATAGTTGGATATATATATTGTGAAGAATATTGTAGTATGGGCCCAAGAGGCCGTTTTTACTCAGATATAGATATCATGTGATTGATGTTGATTGGGACAGGTTATATTACAGGTGATGTATTTGGGTAGAGCTCTCTGTTACAAAGGGACTACGCGATTTCGTAAAAAGTCGGGTGGGTTACGAAGCATCCGCTATAGTATTCGCGGGTTAGTGGTGAAGTCAGGACCCCGATTTTAGGGAAGATCACAATTTTCATATCAAATGCAAGACTTTTGGCAATATTCATGCTGGATTCAAACCCTTCATTTCTATATTTTTCAAAAAATAATATTACACCTTTCAATTCTTTTGTTTTAGTGTCAATGCACATAGATCTAGATTCAATTCCATATTTTTTTTTTTTAACTTTTTGTTGTTTGGAGAAAGTTTAAATAACTTGAATTTTAATGTGAAATTGTTTAATCTTAGATTAGAATTAATAAAAAATATTAATATTTATTAAATTAGATTAGATTTAATACTAAAATATTAATATTTTTATTATAATATGTACCCATAAAATTTTATATTAGATTTATTAATATTAATACAATTGGATTTTTAGCCCCATAAAGGTACTATGAACCCAAGAATTATTTTTTTCAACAAGGGGCCTTGGCGATTACTCCAGCTATGCTGAGGCCGACCACTGCTTTGATTCTTTTTCTACATTCCACACAATCCTTTAATTACTTAGCTAAGTCTCATTGGACCTGTGTTGGACTATCATACTTTAATCTTTTTAAATGGGGAGGCCGTGGAGACTGGTGTCTCAACTCTCGTGGTGATTTGAGTTTAAAACAGCGACATCCTTTAACCAAATATTTCTTTTAAAAAAAAAAAAAAAAGAGTCTTTAGTATTGGTAGATTACCAATTATTCTGTCAAAGGGGCAGTAAAGAAGATAACGTTAGTACTATAAAGTAAAAAGATAGCCTGGCACTTCCACACTATAATTAATCATAGGAAAAGAAAACAAAGTTACTTTTGAATTATTTGTTGCTGTCTAGCTCTTTTTTTTATTTTTTCTATTGTTTTGAAACTCTCCACCTTCCTACTCATTACTGTTGTGAACCACCAAAATTACTTTTGAATTATTTTTGTTCTTTGTCTCCACTTTCTTTTATTAGTTTTTTAAAGAAATAATTTATTTGATAATATTATTGACTGATAAGGATTCATTAACTCAAAATAGAAGCATTTAAGTTTTATAATTGATAAAATAAGAAATAATTAATTATTTGGAAATTAATTTAATATGAAAGATAATGAATTAACATAATCTAAAACAAGTAGATGAATATATTTTTTTTAAATTATCATTATTTTCGTGACGAGGAACTTCCAGAGGAAGGAAATAGGCATCTCCATGGGCCGGGCGACCGGGCCGGCCCGATCAAGTTAAGGCCCACATGACCCGGTGGTAGACCTATCAAGCTGATTGACGATTCTGGGCATTTGAGGCGAATTTTAATTTTTAGGCGTGGCGACCCACGAACTTTATCTTCAGACCGGGCTTAGCCGGGCGATAGACCAGGGATATTGGTAGGATGAGCCAGAATAGCGAGCTGATTAATGATGCATGAGCGAAGGGCCCAAAGTGCGAACGCGTTACTCCAGGGTCCCCCTCCCTTCCTTCTTGATCATTACCGCACATTTCACATGATATGTGCCTTACATGAAAAATAATCCACTCAACAATTTTTTTTATTTTTTGGGTTCTAATACTTTCTGACAACCAAATACTTTCCAACAAACATTGGAATGAATGTCAAATCACAATTTCACAAATCAAAATTGGGTTAGAGAACTGAAAATCTAAAGAATCTCATACTTGGCCAGCTTCTGGTAGAGGCTTCTATATATTTTAGCACCTTCAAATTCAGCATGAATCTCTCTTTCAGTGCGTATCCCCATTGGGTTGTTTATCAACCATCCTTCTTCATCACATTCCATACTCCCATCAATGTGTTGAATCAGATCCGACTCTTCATCGAAGAGATCCCTCATGTTAACAGCCACTTCAAGAACATCCTGACTCTATGGCACACGCTCAACCATGAACCACCAGGTATTTGTATCCAAGAACTAGAAGCATTGATTCTATAGGGTGTTTTCTATAAGAAGAAATTGGTTTAAAAATTGTGGTACTTCAAAATTTATTTAAGTTGTGTTTTTAATGATAAAATTTTGCAATGATGAAAAATTAAAAATATTGGGAATACTTCAATTTATTATATTGGTTTTAATTATGGACCCTAGATTAAAATTTGATTACTTTAGATGAATAGTTTGCAGATTATTTACAATGAAGATCAAATAAAATTGAAGAAATTAAAAATAAGTAAAATTCAATTTATTATATATTTTATATAATATTTATAAAGAAAAATATGGTGATAATAATAGTTTGATGAAATCATCATCCACGACAAGCTCCTCATCTTTTATAAAAGCCCTTTAGAAATGTTCAAAAGTAGAAAAAAAAGACAACAACTAGTTCTCCAAATAATATAACGAGATATAGATAGATATCTCGAATTGTAGAAACAATTCCGATTACAGAAGATAATGAATTTTGATATTTTAGAATGGTGGGAAAAAAACAACAAATTAAATAAGGTGTTATCTATTATTGCACGTGATGTAATGCAGTACTGTGAGTACAATCGCATCGGAAGAATTTGCTTTAGGTACGGGTGGAAGGGAGTGGTTAGCAAAAAAGAGATGTAATTTGTCACCTCGAAACATAATCAAAACGGTAGTATATTTAAGATTGGAGTTTAAGCGGACAAAGTGCATGAATCATGTTCGAGAAGGTGAACTAGTGGTACGATACAAAGAACTTAAAATATCAAGACATGAATGGATCAAAGATGGTTCACGAGTCACGAGAAAATAATGATTAAAAATATTTTTATTGGAAATGTATATGGCTATTGAAATGTATATTGTATTTTATTTTCTTATGGTTTAAAAGAAATGCGAATGATTGACAAATAGAATTGGGTGCCAACTTAGTTGGGATATACTTATTTTGTAGTGATCTTAAACTTTTTAAATACGTTTAAATGTAATTATATTTGATTAATAAAATTTTAAATGATGTATTTTTATTTTAAATTGTTTTAAACACTTTTTATTTAACTTTGAATCTGATTTAAATAAAAAACCTATGTGGAGGTTGGGCTTTTAAATTGGCACTAAGTGGGCTTTTAGGCGACCCTCTGGTGGAGCTATAAACGGGCTTTTAGGGGCGGGCTTCATGGGCTTTTGGGCGGGGCCTGCGGGTGGGCTTGGGGCGGGCCTAAAGCCCGTGATTAGACTTGACCATCGGGCCGGACCAAGACACCAGAAAATGAAGCCGCCTGGCCTAGCAGCCAAATGCGGGCTTGGGCACAGCTTGGGCTTCTCGGGCTTAGCCAAGAAGGGCTAAAGCCCATCGGGACCGACGGGACAAGCGAGACCTCGGGCCCCGGGAGGCCTTTTTAGATAGAAGGGGAAATAGTGTCAATGCCAGATAGAAAAAAGGGTAAAGGTTGCTTACTCTCAGAGTTAGGCCATCTTTTTTTTTTTTAATTGAGTTTTTGGGTTTTATTTTGAAAAACTTTTAAAATAGAGTATGAATGCATATTCTATCCCGCCATTAACCGATCAATTGTGGGCCGTTGGATGAGACTCTAAATCAGCATATCGGTGAAAACAAAGGGTAAAGGTCGTTTTGTTAGAGTACTTGCGGTTCAGAGCTCCCCCCATCTCTTTGCTTCTCTCTCTCTCTCAGGGTCTCCTCATTCTCTCTGCTCTCTCAGCACCCCATCTATTTCTCTCTCACAGGGTCTCGCTCATCTCTCGCTTTCTATCTCATTAAAGGTGATCCACGAGGAGGAGGAAGAAGAAAGAAAAAAGAAGAAAAGCCGGTCGACTAAGCAGTCCATGATTATTTTTTTTCTTCATTCCTTTTTTGTTTTGGGGTTTGTTGATTTAAAGATTAGGGTTGTAACCTTTGTAGGTGAGTTTTGATTCGAATTTTTTGGTTCTCAAGTTTCATTTTCTTTTTCTTAGGTGTTTTGTAGATTTTGATGGGTTTCTGTTTGCTCATCATACAAAAATTTAGGGGACTCCGGGAAATAGGAAGTTGGATGGAGTTTTCTTACAAAGTTGATTTTGTTAGTTTTTGGTTATGAAGGTAGAAATGGAGTAAGAATATATTTTGAACGGCTTTTTCTTCTCTAAGAAGGGTACGAGTTGACTCGGAAGCTCAGCCGAAACAGCCCGGTTTCGGCGCAGCCACCTTGAAGACAGTGCTCCTGGCATATGTTTGCATCATAATTTCTCAAATATACAACATTTTTGTTCCACGATGGGCGAATTACTATAGCGATTTTCCCCGAATTGCTTGCCCTTGCGTGATATCAAGAGGCGAACAACATTTTACGTTTAGAACACTAATTAGTCCTCTTCAAAAATATAATTAATGGCGGAGGAATTGCTACATCTACATGGATAGTATTAGTAGCGGCTTTGTTGCTCCCTCGTTCTTAACTTCTATCTTTTCTTTGCATTCAGTCAAAGCGGAATTAAAGGTACTCATTATAATTTTCTCATCTCCTTGTTTCTTTTATGATTCAACTTCCCGATTTGACACAGTTAAAAATCAACCACCTTCCTAATTTTATTTTTTCTTTCTTTCTTCCAGTTTAAAGATTTCCGCAGCGCTATGACGAGTTCAATCGCGAGAGAAAATGGCTTCCCGCAGCGCTCAATTCTTAGTGCGATTCCTCATAACAACTTCTAACACAATTTAGAAGATGGAGTCACGGCAGCGTTCTTGAGCTTTAAGTCGAAGACACACTTCTGATTTCATAGATCACCTCTATGCTCATACGCAGTGGCATTAAAACTTCGAGGCGGTAGGCTTACGAGAGGAGAAGAGATTCGACCTGAGCTTAAAAACTATGAAAATTCTAGATCTTCCATCATTGTTTTCTCCAAAAATTATCTTTGAATCAAGGTGGTGTTTGGAGGAGCTTGCAAAGATCATGGAATGCAAACAGGAATTTGGGCAAATCGTATTGCCGGTTTTCTACCATGTCAATCCATCGGATGTCAGGTAAACAAAATGGCTGGCACTGAAAAGCATTCACTGACCATGAAATAAATTGGAAAAACGAGTCACGAAATGGAGGACGCCTTGGTAGGCGGCAATATTACGGATGGGATATAGAAGATGGGTAATGTTCAATAACTTCTTTTTAGCTTTTGTTATCCTTAATGAGCTTTGATTATTAATATTATTATTTGCGATTCGGGTAATCTAATTTGTAGATTAGCTCATTTCTTCATAATGAACTACTAATCTTTGAGCTTTTGTAAGTAATATTTTCTAAAGTGAAGATTATAACATCAAAAAATAAATGTGAAGTAGTTTACAAGTAACATTAATCTCTACCAAAGTTATCTGAGTGCTAGATATATAAAAAATGAAATAAGATATCCTTTTAAATAATTTTTATACTTTCGTATATATAATCTTGATAAGTGAAATATCTTTGAAAATAGGTAATATCAAAATTTAATCCCATATTTTGTTCTTAATTATCAATAAGTTTTCATATGACCTCTGAATTGATTTTGTTTGGTGAGACTTTGTTCGTATATATGGTCTTGATAAGCGGAATACTATGAACATATAAACAAAATTGATTGAATGAATGAGCATAGATGCTTCCTACTTTCCTAAGATACTTGTATAATTACTTAAAATCTATTAAAATAAACAATTCTAAATCTACAATTTTAAAAGAAATTCATTTAATTATTTAAATGAATAAACATTTCATTAATAAGTGAAACAAAAAAAAAACAAAAAAGTAATAGCCATGCATTCATAAGATTTTACAAAACCACGTTAAGTAAACAACTTATTTTACATGCATCAAATAACAACCATAAAGTGTCTAGAATTTGAATTTTGTAATATAATTCATCTGCTGACTGCTATGTTATTTTTATTGCTATTAATTTTTACTACTATCATTTTTGTTGATATTGTTGTAAATTTCTCTAATTTGTGTTGAAGAAATGTCTGTTACCATGGATTATTTCAACTTGAACAGAACACATTGGCAAATTTTAGTAATTAGTCACCAACTCTTATTTTAAAATTATTAAGTGCATTTATTTAAAGTGAATATAAGAGTTTAAAAATAAAATATAACCATGACTTTTCATTCAGATTAATTTAGGCAGTGAAACAAGTCTCCCTTGCTCAATGACATTAAAATAAAAGAAAATAAAACGAAATAGAGAACAAGAGATATGGTTTAGAAGGTTGGATATGCAAGTAGCCTTGACGTGAGAGCTTGAACCAAGTGTTACCAATTCATCTACGATGGGATCATTAGATATATGAGTTTACCATAAGATGAAGAGGTGACTAAATAATAACACATGCAACACTGAAATAATTATAGTTTTATGTTTGGATTGAATTTTGTTTTAATTGTCATGCATATATACATCATAAGATGGTTTAACTTTTAGCCAAATCAACCTGATTCTTATTAGCACTGCTCATTTTTTTATTCACCTTTTACTCTCTAACATACTTCATAGTATCAGGTACGAATCGAAGTTCATCAAGGAAATAAGTGACATTTGCAAGAGATTGAATGATAAATGTTTATTTGTTGGAGAGAATTTGAAGTGGAATGGATTCTATTTAAGAGAATTGACCCGAAGTGAAAAATCGATCCGAATGATGATGTCAGAGATAGTTGGGATTTGGGAGTTGGTGGAATTAGTAGAACAGCCATTGCCAAAGCTATATATAATCAAATTTCTTTTGACTTTGGTTATGTTAGCTTTCTTGAAAATGTTAAAGCTATTCGCAAAACTGGTGGGATACATGATTTACAAGCGGCTTCTTCATTGATAAAGCGGGAGAAAAAGCATTATATAAGCAACATTAATAGGAGCGAATGTACAAGATGCTCTCAATCTCGAGAAGGCTCTTATTGTTTTGATGATATTGATGGCGATTTAGGCGTTGGGAACATCTGGTTGGAGAACATCATTGGTTTGGGAGAGGAAGTAGAGTTTTGATAACAACTAGAGATCGAAATTCGTTGCATAAAGTTAATGACGTATTTGAGATTGAAGGATTAAATCATAAAGAGCTCTCCAACTCTTTAGTCTATATGCCTTTCAACAAAGTCTTCCTGAAGAAGATTATAAGATTCTCTCGAATGATGTAATACATTATTGTCAAGGTCTTCCTTTGGCTTTAAAAGTTTTGGGCTCTCTTTTACGTGGCAAGCGAACAAGTGAATGGGAAAGTGAATTGCATAAATTGAAGAACATACCTAATGCAAAAATCCAAGATGTGCTCAAGATAAGCTATGATGAGTTAAGATCATTACCTGACAAGCAATGTTCTAGACATTGCTTGTTTTTTTAAAGGAGAAGATAGAGACTTCGTTTCAAAAATATTGGATTGTTGCGAGATGTTTGCTGAGAGTGGGATTGGATTTCTAGAGGCAAAATGTCTCATAACTGTTTCACATAACAAGATATATATGCATGATTTGATACAAGAAATGGGTTGGGAAGTTATTCGCTGACAAATCTAAAGACAACAAATGGAGTAGTTGTGGAATCAGACTGATATTTATGATGCATTTATCAGTGAAAAGGTGAGAATTCAACTAAATTTAATAGTTTACTTTTTCCTTTTTGAAAGATTGAACATTTAAAAACATTTTCATATATATATATATATACCCATACACTATTAGTTAAAGACATTTGCTTCTTATTTTTCCCTTATTATTTGTTCTTTTTCTCAGGGGATGAAAAATGTTGAAACCATATCCCTAGAGTTATCTAGATCAAAAGAAGTGTTTGCAAATATGAAGAAAGTGTTTGCTAAGATGAAGAAAGTGTTTGCTAAGATGAAGAAACTTAGGTTGCTCAGAGTCTATTACAATGATGATGTTATGGGAAAAAAGCATAAAATATCTCTCCCCGAAGGCTTTGAATTTCCTCGTGAACTAAGATAACTTCATTGGGAAGGTTTGGAGGCTTTGCCATTGAACTTTGATCCAGATAACCTTGTTGCGATCAACTTGGGGGTGTAGTAATATAAAAAAAACTTTGGAAAATGAAGAAAGAGTACAACCATTATTGAATTTATTATTGTTTTTATATAATTTAGATTAAATTCCAAGATTTTTGAATAATTTTTTTTTATTCTGACATCGCGAAAAATTGAGTTCGTTGATGTAAAGGACTCCTGGCAATCGTAATGCAAATTATCAAGTATGCAAATTTGGAAGTTTGAATGTTAAAGGTTGTCTCGATGTTTTTGCAAATTGCATTCATATTGGTGCATTTCGATGAAATTTTGAAAGGAGCTTCTTTTGAATGAAATTTGGAATCAAGAATTACCCGGTCTTGGCGCTGAGCCAGGGGGTCGTTGACTACCGTCGACCCACGGAATACAAGTGGATGTCGGGTTACGACGCCACTTGAAAATCGAGCGAGTCTCAGCACATGCGGGAGAGCTATACTAGTGATACACTGCATATACACACTCCCCGAGATAGTGCAATATAATTTCCAGCCTAAGTAAAGCGACCACTTGGGCGATAACTAGACTCATCGCTGATACAACGACTATATCCAATAGTTTCCAAAGAGTTAATAAATTATCTTTTGCTCTGACACATATATTAAAATTAGAGGAATTCTAAATAAAATAACACATCTAAAACCAAAACCAATCTGGCTTTTCTTCACAAACTCAACCTCTAGGACGGGCGGAGTCTCTCGTCACGCTCCAGCGCACGAAAATATGTTCCCTCGACGAGGTGAGCTGTAATGCTCGATATGGAATGTTTTAAGTGAGGCTACTCTCTCACTTTTAGTGCATACAATGCTCGAAATAAACACACATTCAACAAGTACATGGTCTACTTGAATGTCTAATGAATCATCATACAGGAGTCCTCACAGAACTCACACTTGCCTAAACCTCATTGTAGAGAAAAACTAATTTCAAACAAGTTATTTGTTTCTCTTTGTGATCTACCCTCAGATCTAAATAGTGGATGTCTCAGATGTTATATTTGGTAAGGACTTCCCCACCTTCCCGAGATATATCAATTGGGTTGTCTCGACGATTGATATTTTATGTGGACTACCCCTAAATGTATATCGATTGGGTGATCAAATGGTGTCTTTAGTATAGTTCTCCTCAAATGTGTATATAAATGACCCTCAGGGATATTTTACATTTACTGATACACCCTCAAGAAGACAGGTTCTCTTAAAAACTACCTCCTTACTCCTCCTATCTCTTTAGGGTGCCTAGTGTATATGAAATGCATTACATGTTCTTCAATAACTCATATAACACATGCATATATTCACATAATTTAAATCACACAATCATGTTATGTAATTTCTACATTTCATTGCAGCATTAGCTCACTTGGGAGCAATCATCAAACAACAATTCAGATTTAATCACTCGATAAAACACATTTTCACGAATTTGATTTTAATATCCTTTATTCATATGAGCAGTCGCCTAAGTTTCTTGTTCCGTAAACCATCCAATCATCGGTTCGCACGAACCCCAATTTCGACGATTAGGCCTCATACACATAATATACATTTTCACATAAATGCACAACTAGGAACCCAAATCAGCCCGTGGAGCGGTCTGGTTGTCACATGGGTTCTGGTACCTCCCACCTCGGTTCAGCTTTGGAGGCCAGATCAAATCAACCCCTCGGCCTTATTCAACGCCAAACATTGTAAAGCCCTTAAGCGAAGAATAAAATCAGAAGCTGGAGAAGCCCTACCTCCCGAGGGAGTTTTGAGGAAACTCCCAATCAGGGTACCCATGCGAAGCCACTCGCGTGTCATGACTCTTACTTGTCCAGAAGGCGTAGGCCCGGTCGGATCGCTCGTATTACTAGAAGAAAAGACTCTCACTAAAAAGTTGCCATTTTCGTTTCTGTAAGACCTCCTCCTTCCTTTCACGTTTTGCCTTATGTTAAGTGAAGAAGACAAACAACATACAACGTTTTGTCTTTTTGTGACTTAAACTTTTCAAAATGAGCGTTTATGTACCCTCTTTTCCAGTTTAACATTTGGCTCTATCTACGATGCGTCGGGTGCCCACATCGTTTCTCTGCCCTACATTCCAATTGCTGGCACATGGTCGCGTGTTATGTGACTTTCGTTGCATCAATCGTTTCACAGCACCCAGAAACCGCGATGCCTCGAAAAACTGTAAATTTATTTGTCTCGAATTCGTGAGAATTTTACGTGCTAGCTAGATTTAGACAATTCCAATGGTGTCTGTTTGTCATCGAGATCTAGAGAATAAATTCAAGATTTTAACCGAAATAACAATTTTGTAATGAATTACGATTTTACACATTTTCCAAAATTGGAATTTCTGGTCTTACATTCTCCCCTCCTTAAAAGGAATTTAGTCCTGAAATTTAGGACAAATCACAATCTACTCACATGTATATACAACGTGCACTCTTACCATGCATATGCTTGATCCTAATTCGTCTTAAATGACTAAACATGGCTCTACCGTACTAAACAAGAAGGGATAGGTGGCCCGCATCGTGTCCTCAGCTCCCACGTGGACTCCTCCACTCCATAGTGCCTCCATAGTACCCTCACTAACCTCACGGTCTTGCGTTTAAGGCTTTGATCCACGACTACTCGACAATGCACTCTGGTCCCTCCTCGAAGGTCCCGTCAGAGTGTCGACCTCGTCATCCCCGATCCACCATGGTGGATCCCGGGTATATTTAAGACATGGAGCGTGAAACACCTCGTGGACACACGACATCTTGGCGGTAAAGCCAACGGTATCTTCTAAACGCCTATCCTCTCAGGTAACCTCCTTGAAGGCCCGATGAACCTCGTGATGCTTCCACAACTTGCAGGAACTGACCACTCCCTCTTAGGCATCACCTTGAGAAGGCGGCTGATCCCGACCTCGAACTCTAAGGGTCGACGTCGTACATCATACCGCTCTTCTCGGCTCTAAGGTATGAGGCATTTGTAAGTATCAAGCTCACCTTCCAGGAGGTGTGCTCTGTCAGAATCGGGACCCGGTGATGGAAGTCTCTTATCGGTCGACTCAAACGACTGCATGGCCTCCCATACGATTTTCATCGGTGCCATCGTGCTTACTCGCTGATAACTTTTCTGTGGCGAATTCCACTAAGAACAGTGCTCTTCCAGCTACCTTTATGATCCCGGGACCGTATGCTCGTGCATGTCCTCTATCTGTATAGTCCTTTAGGTGACCATGCGTGCAGTGGAAAGGTATTGCTCATCGATCATTGATGTGCCCGTAGCCTTTGGAAACTCTTCCAAAGAGTGTGTACCGTAAACCTCGAGATTTTCTGAGCACTATGGATGAGTTTCCATGTATTTGGACTATCTCGAATGTACTGCCAGCGAATCTCAGACGAAGGTCATCGCCTGGCTGAAAATGTGCCGACCGTGAAGTAGGTCCTTATCACCGGACCGCGTCATGCTTGCTGCGTCGGTAATGAGTGGGTCTAAAGTCCCATCAAATGACGTGCTCCCACTTCCATAGCCTACGATAATTTGATAGCCCTATTGGCCTGGTGCTCGATCTTCCTGCTTGACATGAGGCGTGTCGAAACAGTCCCCATGTGTCTCACCTGTCCCTCGATGAATCGGCGTGAAGATCACAGGTACATCTTAGGTGCCACACGGATGCCGCACGGCAAATCGAGAAGCGAGTGAAACTCCGCAAGGAATCTCCTCGTCAATCGGTTGGCCCGGGAACCACTACGTCCCTATATAGAAGACTACCGTCTGCGTGAGCGGTCGACCCTTGTCACGTGCACGGCGTACTCGGTCACGATGAACACTATCTACTGCGTCCTGCCCCTTTGGGACTCAATCCTCACGCTCCTTTGACGGTGTAGCCACTGAAATTCCCCGAGGTACCTGAGTGCGCTCCGTGTGCGCCCCAATGTCCCACGGTCTCGAGCGTCGCCACTCCAGAAGCTATACTAGCTGACCGCTCCTCGTGACTTCAGATGAGTGCATCGAGTCCACCACATTTACCTTCTAGGGATGGTAATGCAAAGTGAAGTCATAATCCTCTGGAACTCCATCCATCTGCGTTGCCTCATATTGAGGTTCCGCTATGTGAAAATATACTTCAGACTTTTATGGTCTGAATGCGCCTCAACTCCCTCACCACATAGAAGTAGTGGCGCCAAATCTTCAAGGCGGGCCCTACGGCCGCCAACTCCATGTCGGTGTGGGAAGTAATTACGCTCTCATGATTCTTCAGGCGCGGGAACCATAAGCTACTACCCTCCCAGACTGCATCAAAACACATTCCAATTCGGCCCTCGAGGCATCACAATACACTATGTACCCCTGTCCCTTGTCCGGAACTATCAAGATGGGAGTTGAAGTAAGTCTCTTCTTCAACTCCTGGAATGCCTCCTCGAATCGGTCATCCCAATCAAACTTGACCTCCTTAGATTAACCTAGTCATAGGTATATATCTTGGAGAAATCCTCAATGAATCCTCTGTAATGCCAGTAATCGAAACTACGATATCTGGCCCGACTTGACCTCTCCCAGCCTCATCAACTCCAACCTTCTCTGGGTGTGACCTCGATGTTGACACCACGTGTCCCAAAATCTCACCTCGGTAAGCGAACTACGCATGCGAACTTGGTGTACGATGGTCTCTCAACAAGCTGCCAAAGCGATCCTCAAGTGATACTCATGCTCCCTCATTGGGGTAGATCAGCGTCATCCGCGAGGAAATTTCACGACAAACTGATCTAAATAGGGTTGGAATATCCAATGCATGAGATCCATGAATGCTGTGGCGCATTACGTCAATCGAAAACGTCACGTAAACTCAAAGTGCCCATACGCGCGTCCTAACGTTGTCTTAGGGATATCTATATCCACAAACCCTCGGCTGATGGTAACCCGGTCACGAAGGTGCATGCTGGGTAGACTCGCTCCGCTGTGATCAAACAAATCATCAATCCTCGGAAATGGGTGCCGATTCTTGATTGTAACCCTGTTCAACTATCTATAGTCAATGCACAGTCGAAGGGTCTTGTCCTTCTTCTTTGCAAGCGAGCCGGAGCGCCCGTGGTGACGTGCTCGATGCAATGAACCCCTTGTCGATAAGCTCCTGTAAGCTGGACTCGAGTTCTGCTGACTCAAGCGGTGCCATCACATGTGAGTCATAGAGATGGGTGAAGTACTAAGTGTAACTCGATGCCGAAGTCTACTACCCTACGTGGAGCGATCCTAGGTAACTCATGCGGAAGGAACGTCACATACTACTTTGCTTGCAAGGTAGATCTAAGTGCAGTCTCTCCTTGTCTAAGGGTAAGGCTCATTGCTTGACGGGTCTTGTCACGACACTTGGACTCATATACTGTTTGGGGCAAAATGTCATGCTTGTCTCCCTGAAATACCACACGAGTACCATCCTGGCGTGTGGCGGTAACCCTCCCTACGCTCCTGATCGATACTGACCATGTAATTTGTCGTATCCATCCCGAGGATGATGTCGAACTACGACATCATGATCCTCGGGTCCTTGTGAGTAGAGTCTGAGATCTCTACCTCATGACCTCGACATATCATCCACTATTCTCGCCACACAATCCTAGGGAGAACTCACATATAAAAGGCTCCTCTAAGGTCTCCACCTCTAAGCCCAGCTCTATGGTCGGGGTTGTCCCAACCAGTAGCAATCCATATCTTGTGAAGTCACTTACAATCGCATGCCGAGTGGACAGCCAGTACGTTCTCGAATCTCACAACCTTGGCGTATGCGTGGCGTAATCATCGACAAATCGGGCTAGCTCTATGAGCGAGTCACATAATCCATCATAGTCATCGCCCTGGCATTCCAGGAACTCTTGAGCCTTAAGCTCTGGAAGAGTACTTACCCATGAGCGGCTCCACGAAACTACTTGCCCATGTCATCGCCTCTGGGTGCTAGAGGTTCTTGCCCATTTCCATCTCATGCTTGGGCCTCACCTTAGGTAGGAGCATCTAGTTTAATCCGTCGCATCGGAGGTAATCTCCATAGCCTCTAACACCTTCTCATTTGCATGAACCAATGGTCTACCGCGGATCCTCCTGTGAATGTCGGAGGATGTCGCCTAAACCTGCGGAGGTTACTAGGATCTTCTGTCTGCACCTTTGTCACCAGCTGTCACGTGTATTCTTTGTAATACCCTCGACCTCGGTAAAGCCTGCGATCAAATGCGGCGGGTTTGGTGAATGTCGGTGAATTTTGACCGGTGCCCTAGTGGACGTCCTCTACATCCTCGTCCTCTACTAGCCATCTACACAATTAACATGGTAGTTAAATCTCAATACAGTATCTTTGAGGCATAAACACAGCCCGAGACACTAATCATACACATAAATCAGTGTATACACATTGTCCTTGCATTTACAGTGTCTGAGGCATCAATTGCATTAAAATTATTGTTTTCAACAAAAAATTTTATTTTCGAAAATTTCAATTTTTGAAAATTTTATTTTTCCAAAATTTCAATTTTTGAAAATTTTATTTTTCGAAAATTTTGTCTAATTTTAGTTGATTTTATTTTATTTTAATTTAATAAATTTTTTTTTTTGAAAATTTTTTGTGATGAACAGTGTTCATGAATCGGGTTCACGAACAATGTCAAAAAATCTGACTCGGGAAAAATACCGGAGTCAAGCCAGGAGCCAAAAAACATCGCGGGGAATTGCGAGTGCAGCCCGTGGCGCCCGGCGGCTGCGCCGGCGGCGCACCGCCCACGCCCGCACACGCACGCGGCGCTTTGTGCCTCCGGCGCTGCGCCACTGCAGCCACGCGCTGCGACCCGCTGCCTCGTACCTGCGCCCGCTCGCCCGTGCACGCTCTGCGTGCCGCTGTGCGCCCATTTCGCCCAGTGCCCACGCGCGCCCAGCGCCCAGCGCCCGTGCCGCCTGTGCGCCCCATGCGCGCCCGCGCCGTGCCCACGCGCCTGTTGCTCGCCAGCACACTTCTTTGCGTCTTGGCGCCGTGTCGTGGCTGTAGCGTGTCGCGGCCACGTGTCGCAACCTGATCCAGCTGACGCTCTTGCCTGGTCGAGATACAAAATTTTCAGTGCCATTGACACATTGTCTTCTTCCCATCCAGCACTGCTGTCTGATCTTGCCAATCTGTCCGGCCTTGGCTATACAATCCCTGTCTGTCTGATCTTGCAATACAAACTCAGCCCTCTTCTCTGCAATACAAACCAGTGTATTGCAATACACTTCCAGCCCATTCTAGGTACCTCACTGCAATACAAATTCCTGTATTGCAATACAATTCCCATTCCAAATCTACACCAACCTCCTTTTTTTTTTTTTTTTTTTCGTTTTTCATCTTTTTTTCATTTCCGACTCTTTGGAAAATTACAAAAATATATATATATACCTAAATTTTTTTTCGAATATTAAAATAAATTTATAAAAATTTATTTTCTTCACTTTTCTTCAATTTTACAACTTGTAAAATCCAAAAATATTATTTTCTTCACCTCATGACCAAATAAATTTATAAAATTTATTTTCTTTATTTTATTTTTCCAGTTTTACACTGTAAAAAATTTCTCCACCTTATATATATATATATATATATATATATATATATATATATATATATATATATATATATATATATACTATATATATATATATATTCTCAATAAACCAAATAAATTTCCTAAATTTTATTTTGTTTTATATTTTTCATTTAATTAAAAAATGGTCGAATTTCCTCAAAAGCCTCCTTATACAACACTAACCTAGTGTTCAACTATAAATTTATTAAATTCGCTTTCATTTCTCAATAACCAAATAAATTTCTAAAAATTTTATTTCTTTTATTTTATCCTTCCAGTTTACACACTGTAAACTCCAACATTTGTTTTCCAACACCTATGTGCTATTTGCCTAAGCACACAAACATTCACATCATACATACAACATGGCATACACACCACCATACAATAATTCATCAAATCACACAAAACACATCAAACACTTGCATGCCGTGTCCTAGTTTTGTCCCGTGATTTCCTAGGTAATCTCATACCTAAACTCAACATCGAACCACACCTAGTGGTGATGTTCTTACTCGACTATGGCCTAAGCCCAAATCCTCAATCTCTAGGTTTCCATATGCTATATTCTGCATCAAACCACCCAGTGGTGATGGATACCCAAACCCGAGCTCCTAGGTGACCGTAAGCCTAGGCTCGTGCCAATTTGTGACGTCCCAAACGGGGTCAGGTTGACTGCGAATCAGCTCGCGGAATACAAGTGGATGTCGGGTTGCCGAGCCACTTGAATCGGGTAGAGTCTCGCTTTGTACGGAGAGCTCTACCCCAGTATAACTACACCGCATATGCACGTCCCAAACGAGTGCAATATAATTCAACTGAGTAAAGCGACCACTTGGAGCTGATAACTATACTCATCATGATACAACAAGTATGTCCGATAGTTTGAGTTAATCAATTATCTTTTATCTGACACATATATTAAAATTAGAATTCTAATACATGTATACATCACAAAACCAAAGCCACAATCCGGCTTTTCTTCTAAGCTTCGGCCTCTAGGGCGAGTGATCTCCTCGTCACGCTCCTGTACACGAAAATATGTTCCCTCGACGAAGTGAGCTAATGCTTCATTAGTGGAATCATACTACTACTAGCGCATATGCAATGCTCCAGAAATAAACACACATTCAAGCAAATGCATGATCTACTTGGATAATACAGCGGTCATCTCATATCCCGAGTCCTCACCGACTCCCTCACACTTGCCTAAGCCTCGTATGAGAAAAACTAATTTCAAACAAAGTTATTTATTTATATTTGTGGTCTACCCTCCCGGAATCTAAAATAGTGGGCATCTCAGTGTTATATTTAGTGGACTACCCTCGAGATATATCAATTGGGCGTCTCAAACTGATTGATATTTTAGTATGGACTACCCTCCGATCATTATTATTATTTTTAAACAACCCTCCGAGATATTTTACATTTACTAGTCTACCCTCCGAAATAGTTCTCTTAAGAAACTACCTCATGCACTCACTCCTATCTCTCTAGGGTGCCCCAGTGCATATGAAATGCATTGTGATGCCATTTCAATAACTCATATAACACATGCAAATATATAACCATGCATATATTCACATAATTTAAATCACACAATCATGTTATGTAATTTCACATTTCATTACACAAAAAATTAGCTTACTTGGGCTAATTATCAAACACGAGCAATTCGGATTTAATCACTCAATAAAACACATTTTCACATGAAAATTGATTTTTCGTGTCCTTTATTCATATAGGCAGTAAAACACACAGAGTTTCTTTGTTTCATCCTCATCGATCCTTCGGTTCACTTTGTGAACCCAAATTTCTCTGCCAATTCCGACCTCATACACATCAAAGCATACATTTTCACATAAATGCACAACTAGGAACCCAAATCAGCCCATGGACAGTCACGGGCGTACATGGAACTAAATTTCCACCTCGGTTCCCGAACTTTGGAGCCGTCAAGCAACCACGGCCTTATTCCGCGCAAACATTGTAAATACACTTAAACGAAGAATAAAATCCAAGTAGGGGAGAAACCGCCTCAAGGAGTTTGAAACTCACTAGGCGGTACCCCATACGAAGCCCTCTCCGCGTATAGCAGCTCTCCTTCTTGTCCCGAAGACTGCCGACGGTCGGATCGTCCGTATTTCTAGAGAGAAGGAAGACTCTCTCTCACTAAAAAGTTGCCATTTTCGTTTCTGTAAGACCTCCTCCTTCCTTTCACGTTTTGCCTTATGTTAAGTGAAGAAGACAAACACTATGCAACGTTTTGTCTTTTTATGACTTAAACTTTTCCAAAAATGACGTTTATGTCCCTCTTTTCCCAGTTTTGACATTCGGCTCTATCTCGGCCGTCCATTTACATCATTTCTCTACTCATACCACTTATGGAATATGAGTACGTGTTATGTGTGACTTTCGTCGCATCGAAAATCGTTCTGACACCGGCAGACGTCTTATCGAAGCGTGTAAATTAAATTGTCTCGAGTCGGCGAGGAATTTGCGTGCTAGCTAGATTTCGCGAGACGATTCCAACGGTGAAATCCGTTTTATCATCCGAGATCTAGAGAATAAATTTCGGATTTTTAACGGAAATAACAATTTCGTAATCGAAATTACGATTTTGCCATTTTTCCAGAAATTGGAATTTCTCATGTCTTACAAACAGCATCCAATACTTGACATCTCTTGAATTTCTTAATGTTTTGTGGTGTTCAAAATTGCAGAAATTGCCTGATTGTTTTGTGAAGATGAGATGCTTGAGGAGGCTTGATATGCTTGGGACTAGTGTCAAAGAACTCCCAAGCAGCATTGGATATTTGGAATCTCTTAAATCTCTTAACCTGTTAAGTTGCTCACACTTAGAGAAATTTCCAGAGATGGTGAAGACGAAATGCTTAAAGAAGCTTCATTTGGATGGAGCCGCTATTAAGGAACTCCCAAGCAGCATTGGATATTTGGAATCTCTTGAATATCTTGGCCTTGGGGTGCTCAACCCAAATTTCCGAGGAGATGGTGAGAGGTAAAAATGCTTAAAGGAGCTTTATTTGGGTGGAACTGCTATTAAGGAACTCCCAAGTAGTATTGGATATTTGGAATCTCTTGAATTTCTTCACCTGTCAGGTTGCTCACACTTTGAGAAATTTCCAAAGATGGTGAAGATGAAATGCTTAAAGGAGCTTCATTTGGATGGAACCGCTATTAAGGAACTCCCAAGCAGCATTGGATATTTGGAATCTCTTGAATATCTTGGCCTAAGGGGTTGCTCACGCTTAGAGAAATTTCCAAAGATGGTGAAGATGAAATGCTTAAAGGGGCTTTATTTGGGTGGAACTGCTATTAAGGAACTCCTAAGTAGTATTGGATATTTGGAATCTCTTGAAATTCTTCACACATCGGGTGCTCACTTTGAGAAATTTCCGGAGATGGTGAAGATGGGGATTCTTAAGGAGCTTCATTTGGATGGAACCGCTATTAAGGAACTCCCAAGCAGCATTGGATATTTGGAATCTCTTGAATCTCTTAACCTGTTAAGTTGCTCACACTTAGAGAAATTTCCAGAGATGATGAAGACGAAATGCTTAAGGGAGCTTTGTTTGGGTGGAACTGCTATTAAGGAACTCCTAAGCAGCATTGGATATTTGGAATCTCTTAAATCTCTTCACCTATCAAGTTGCTCACACTTTGAGAAATTTCCAGAGATAGTGAAGATGAAATTTCTTAACAGCTAGAGAAGCCTTCAATTTTGCTTAAAGAAACTAAATCTAGCAGGTTGCAATCTCATGGAAGGAGAAATCCCTAGTGATTTATGGTGCCTATCCTCATTGACTGATTTAAATTTATGTGAAAACAACATTCGTAGCATACCCTCTGGCATCATTCTAAACTCTCTCGAATTTGGAGTACCTTTATGAATCGTTGCCCATTACTTGAAGAAATTCTAGAGCTTCCATAAAGTCCTAACATAAGAATAGAAGCACCGCGATTTGTCCGCGCCTCAAAACTTTATCATCATCATCCTCATCCAACCAAAGATCTACTTTGGTTTCTCTCCTCAACTCCTTGATTATGTCGGGTGTGTGAATTGGTCTCACTACCCTCACTTACTGGTCGATTTTACAATTTTATTTGTATGAAAGGCGACGTGATTAATATTATTTTTACACACACACACACACACACACACACACACACACACACACACACACACACACACAGTAGGCATGAGATTAATATTATTTTACACACACACACACACGCACACACCTCTGCATTAAGTGCCGCCTCCATAAATCCCAGGTGTGCACTCTAACGACTAGAAACTCTGTGAAGTGAAGCCAGAGTATTGCTTCTTTGAAACCTCTATAAAAATTTTCTTTATTTATAACTTAGGATTTGGTAAAATCTTAGCGTGAAACCGTGACATGACATTGCAATAGTCAAATTCAAATCGTATACATCAATTTACACTATATCCAAAATATGGCAACCGACATACCAACACATTCTCACAAAACTACTCTATGTACATACATATTTCATTATATATTCAGTATTTTCTTACATAATATTCTTAATTTACAACACTTGTACAATGTCAGGACAAATCCTATTATGCTCCAGCGTCTTACGTACCTGTACCTGGAAAATAGTTTTTAAATACAAAATAATGAGCTAAACGAGCTCAGTGAGTGTATGTTTTATAAAATGTTTTTCTTTTCCGGAAAACATCTCAAAACTGTAAAACTTTCTTTTACAATTATTTTCCAGAAGCTTTACTTTGCTTTGCTTACTTGCTTTTAAAGTTTCTAAACTTTTCTTAACACTTGCTTTATGCTTGCTTTTTAAAGTTTATAAAGCCTTTAATACTTGCTTGTTTGTTTTGCTTTGCTTTTCTTTAAAAGCATAAAACTCTCATTTCTTTGCTTAGAAGTTTATAAAACTTCTCAAAACTTCTCTTGCTTGCTTATCTTGCTTGAAAAGTTTCTTAAAACCTTTCACAAACCTTTTGCTTTAAAAGTTTCTCAAAACTTTTTCATAAAAACGGGAGCTTGAAACAGCTTAGCATCTTTGAAAATAAACGGAACTGGGCTCAGTTTGCTTTAAAATCACGGGGCTTGAAACCGACCAATCGTTTGGGAAATCTAGCGGGAGCACAGGCTCAACTGGTTGCTAAGAAACTCTCCCGGGCTTTGGCGGCCAGGAACGATAGTTGATTTTTTTTTAAAGCGTATATTATGTATAAAACATCAACCAGGGCTATTTTTTTTCTTTGCCCTTGCCCTAAGTAGAACCCCGGGAAGCACGGGCGTGTGGTGGAAAGAATTTTATTGTTCGCATCACCTTTGGTGAATATGGTGGAATTGACTGGGTGTGTCACCCTCGTGTGATTAGAGCTCATAACCTTATATACTCACATCGTGCCACGGTCTCCTTTAAATGTGATGTATGTCCTAAGTTTGCTTAGGCAGGCAAAGCTACAATGCATGTATGAGATCTAACACCACGGGTACGCGTCACGGAATACCTCGACAGGTTGCCTTAGAACTAAAGGAAGACCTGTTTTCACAAACATTTAACTGCTTGCTTGAAAAATGGTTTAATTATTGAAAACCATTTGCTTACTTGTACCCTTGCTTGAAAATGTTTTTCTGATTTAAAATAATGCTTTCAATTATGGTTTAACTCAAAACCATTTGTGATTTCTAATTCATTTCTTAGCTAGCAAAATGGTTTGAACTCAAAACCATGAAATACCAGTCTGAACGGTTTATAGCCGTAATAATAATACATTAAGTATTTGGAAAATGAGTTTAGAACACTTCACCACTTTGCTTGCTAAGCGAGCCACCGAGTTCCTGACTTTCACTTTGCTTTTTAGCCTACACACACTTTCAGTGTATTAGATCCTGCGTCAGCACAACCAGATTTGCACACTTTGTGCTATAATTAAAATTCGGAAAATATGTGGGTATTTGAATTCCATTAAGCGGGCATATGGGTTCAGATTCTGGTAAAGGGACTTTCCATATAGTCTAAAAAACACCGAAAACATTCTGAAAATTTTGTCGAGATAATCTAAATAAATCTGAAATTTTAACCAAAGCTGTCCAAAAGCAGTCCTAAAATTCAACGATTTGTTCGAAAATAGTCCCGAAATTTCTAAAAATTCCTAAACTGAGTCTAAAATTTTGGGATGAAATTTATAGCCTCTAGATATTCCAAGCCATTATATAGCCTTTAGGCTCGAAATAAGTAGGAAAATTTCCACCTCTTCAAGTTTGACAAAGCCGAGATTTTGGTGTCACGCGTAGCTCTCGTCGCGTAGAGTAGCACCTCTTTTGGTCAGAAAGTGCGACCACTAGAATGACGTAGATCCTTGAAAAACTAAAAATTTGGGTTTTTCGCATATTTACCTGAATTCTCGGTGAAATCCCGTGTTTTTGGTACCCACGTGTAGCCCTCATCGCGTAGAGCACTTTTCGTGTTTATCCGACCAATCAAACGATCCAGATTTTTCGTAAATGAGAAAACTTAAAAGAAGAAAACATTTAAAAAAAAAAAATCTCTCTCATGAATCTCTCTCTACGATGCGCGGATGTGCGATCCGTCTCCTTCCTTTGCTTTCAATTTTTTTTTATGTGGGACCCACATGTCCTTTTATTCCACTTTTTGGTCCGTTTCAGCCCCGAAACAATTTATTTTGTCAGATTTCAATTTTATTTATCCTAAATAGATATTCTTTATATACTTGCAATTTTTTGAGATTTTCTAAATCCGGTTCGAGGTTTCACTCACAAACCCTTCGCACAGAAATTAGTAAAAATAATTCCATTTGTCTCGAGTCGCAGGCTTTCTAAGTCACTAGATTTCCTTGAACGAACTTAGGCGCCGTGGATTTCGTCATCAGAGATCTAGAGAATTCAGGCTTACTGGTATTTGACAGATTATTATTATTATTTATATTTACTTCCATTAATTATACTTTCACCCCCTCCACTTTTAATTTTTAAATTTGTCCTCAAGCATTTAAATGTACCAAATCCAACTTTTGAAATTCTACTATGGCCATCTCTAACTTAGTGTCTTATACATATCTTTGCTAAATGACAATTGTACCCTTGTTTTAAGTACCAAATTCCGGGTTCCAAAATTTATAATTTCCTAATTTCATCTCCAAAATACTACAATGTGACACTTGGTACTTTTATACATCCCTACAGTATTATGTACTGTACACTCTCTCGGGACAGGGTGTTACAAAATCCTCCCTCCTTAGGAACATTTCGTCCTCGAGAAATGAATAAACTAAACTCCAAAAGAAAGGAAAAGAAAATACCTCATCGAAAATAAGTGAGAGTCTTGTGAGGCGCCTCCCGAGCCTGCGGCTCCCAGACGCTACCTCCTCTCATGATTCTTCCATAAGACTTTAACTATTGAGATCACTTTACTTCTCAACACACATTCCTTGCGATCTACAATGCGCACGGGTATCTCCTCATAAGTCAAATTTTCCTTTACTTAGCGCCCTTTGTTTGCTCTCTCCCGATACATGTGAGATGCAGGATATATTTCTCCAACGTAATACATGGAATGTATCATGAATCCTTGACAACTGCAGGGTAACTTCAACTTGTAAGCTACTGGCCCCACCTTGCTCACAATCTCATAGGGTCCAATATACCTCGGACTAAGCTTCCCTCGTTTCCCAATTCTCAACACACCTTTCCAAGGTGAAATCTTCAAAAAGACTTGGTCACCTATCTCGAATTGTAAGTCTCTACAACGGTTGTCTGCATAACTTTTACTTGTCTATCTTGCTATCTTCAAGTTATCACGAACACCTTTCACTTTCTCTAGTGATGCGGCACTAGTTAGGGACCTACTAGTCTTCTTTCACCAACCTCATCCCGGCCTACTTGGAGTCTGCATTTCTGCCATACAACGCCTCAAATGGAGCCATATCTATACTGGCCTCATAGCTGTTGTTGTAGGCAAACTCCATTAGTGCTGAGTAGGTATCGACTTCCTTTGAATTCCCGGCTGACTCTCAACATATCCTCTAACGTGCGAATAGTCCTCTGCGGCTGGCCATCCAGGTCGAGAGGATGACAATCATCTTTGAAGTGTAAAGCGAGTACCTAAGCTGTTTGCAAGCTAAGCGAAACCTAGATGTGAACTGGGTTCGATGCGAAACTATCGAAAGCTGGAACCCCTGAGTCTCACTATCTCGTCCACATACAATTGGGCCCAGCACCAATGAATCCCTCAATGATAGCGGTCGAAAATGAAGCGATTTCGTCAATCGATCAACTATCACCCATATAGCATCATGTTTTCAGCGAGGTCAGTGGAAGACTGTTACCAAAATCCATAGTGATCTTTTCCCGTTTCTGCTTTGGAGCAGGAATGCTTGTATCTTCCGCAACGGGCCCTCTACGATGCTCTGCCTTCACTGTTAGCCAGGTTAGGCACCTAGAAAAGAAACTTGCGACCTCTTTCTTCATCCCATTCCACCAGTAATGTTCTTTTAAAGTCCTGTACATCTTGATACTACCTGGATGCATAGCATACGCAGATGAATGTGCTTCTTGCATAATGTCTCTTTTCAGCTCGCCATACTCTGGCACGCACATTCTCTGTCCTTTCACTATCATGCCATCATCTCTCTAATCCCGAAGTGCTTTCTTTCCTTTTTCCATCTCTTCCTTAAGCAATCATTTGTGGATCATGCGGCCTTACTGCTAAGTCTGATCCGCTCAGGGTGATCCTAATCATGAAGCATTGTGACAAGGCTCTGAATCCTCAACCTCGATATCACCCTAAAGCTCTCGGATCCACCAATAGTGGAAGGTAACTTTGATCATGTGTGAGACAAAGAACTCACGGTCTCCTATTCAAGGCATCACCTTTCGACATTAGCTTTCCTTTGGATGGTGCTCAATAGTGCGTTAAGTAGTCATGTAATCAACTCAAGCCATCTTCTTTGCCTCGGGTTTAACTCTTTAAAGGTGAAAATATATTGAAGACTCTTATGATGCGTAAGATCTGCAAGGAACACCATATAAGTAATGTCTCCATATCTTGAGCAAACCACATTTCTTTCTGAAGCTCTCGTCATGTGTAGGGTAATTCTCCTCATGTGCTTCTTATTTGTCTAGAGGCATATGCAATCACCCTATCATTACGCATCAAAACACAACCAAGGCCTTCTTGAAGGCATCCTTTGTAAACCACAAACCCATCTCTCCCATTGGGCAAAGCTAGGCCCGGGCGAAGTCAATCTACCCTTCAACTCCTCGAAACTGCTGCGAGCATCCACCCAATCATACTTGACATCTTTCCTTGTCGGCAGTCGATGGAAATTTTGCTATCTTGAAAACCCCTCGACAAACTTCTGTAATATCTGCTAAACCAAAGGAAGCCGACCTACGACACATTCTTTGGCGATTTCAATTTACCACGGCTTGCTGGCCTTACGGGGATCACTCACCCTCGGCGAGATTACATGACCTAGGAATGCCGCCTTATCAGCTAAAGCCCGACCTTGCTCAACTTGGCATATAACTGTCTCTCCCTTAGGGTCTGTAATACAATCCTCAGGTGCTCTGAATGTTCCTCTGAACTACCTGAATACACTAGAATATCACCAATAAAAACTATGACGAACCTATCCAATTACGGCTAGAATACTCAGGTTCATGAATCCATAAATATTTGTCGGGTATTAGTGAGCCAAATGGCATCACCAAAAACTCATAATACGTAGCGTGTCTGAATACGATCTTAGGAACATCACCCTCCACCGCCCTCAGGCGTGATACCTGGAGCCTCAAATCTATCTTGGAGTTGATCAAATAACTCATAAATTCTAGGGAGTGGATACTGATTGCGGATGGTAACTACATTCGATTTGCACGTAATCTATACATAAACGCAAACTCCCATCTTTCTTTTTCATGAAGAAGGCTGGAGCTCCCCATGGGGACCAGCTGCTCGGTCAGATGAATCCATACTTAACAATTCTTCTAAGCGAGCCTTAAGCTCTCTCAACTCTGCGAGGAGTCATCCTATAGGAGGAATGGAAATGGGCTCGATCCACAGGATCAAATCAATGGTGAACTCCACCTCTGTTTGGAGGTAATCTGTAATATCATGCAGAATACATCGGGAACTCTCTAACAAATGGAGATCTCATCCACCAAAAGTCCCCTCCTTTCTGTTTCCACCACATAAGCTAGATAACCACAGCCCCGACCCTTCCGTAGCATTCTACGTCGCGTAGTAGCGAGATCATCTTTGGAAGATAACTCTCTACATATTCCCCTGAACTTAACCTCCAATTTCCCGGCCTATGCAACTTTACTTCCTTTTTATAACAATCTAATGTGGCTCTATGGCGAGATAGCCAATCCATGTCGAGAACCACATCAAAATCCCTCATCTAAAGAATTTACAAGATCAGATTTGGGAACTCCTGTCCCTCAATCCCGAACTCTACTATCTCTGTACTGCATGCGAGAATAACGGATCTCAGTTGGAAGGGAAACTCTCTCGACCCTCTAATGGTACAGGTCTCTATCTGAAGCGATCTAAGAAAGGAATGCGGATGCAAATGAATGTGGCTCTGGGTACTAATGTATAACATCATGATCAAGGATAAATAATACCCGGTAACCACATGCGGGTGCATCCGCATCTTCTTTGGGTCCCACGGCATATACTGCGGCTTTGAGTGCGGGGCTCTGCTAATGCAGTATCCACTGGGGCACTACCTCTGCCTCTACCGACCACCTCCTGCTTGGCTTGTGTTGGCCCCTTTGTAGGAAACCTCTGAAGACTTAAATGTGCTCATCTCTGTCTGGGGTAGCTAGGCGGCTCTGCGATGTCTCGCACCAATCAATTTGAGGGTACTCCCTAATCAAAGTAGCCTTCACGGCCACGGTAGAGCCTACATGCTGAATCTCTTACACACTCCCCATGGTGTCGTTTCGACATATATGACATACGGGAGAATACTGCAGGTACCCTTTGCTAGCAGCTGAGGCCTCATGATCCACGACTAGAATAGCTCCTCGGCACTTTTTCGGCCTCTATAACCTGCGCTCTTGCTTTTCTTTCTGTGTGTACTATCACGAGCTTTGTTGGGACGTGCAGTGCACTCCTCTTACTCTTACTTTCACCCGCCTGCTCGATACATATTTGTGGTACTTTGCTCCAACTCTCAAGCGCTCACTAGAGTCCCCCCGAATCTATTACGAGGAACCAGCGATAAATGCACTGCGATCTGTCTTGTAGTCTGATAAAAACCTTTGCTGACTTTTCAAACGTCTGGCAGATATAGAGACAATCTAACTGGATTAGAGAACTTCTTTAAGCACGGATCTTCCCATGGCTCACGGAAAGAACCTATCATTAAACTCTTCGGGTGGTCCGCGATATACCATCAGGATACCTCCTCTCCACGGCATACCACCCGATCCTTAGCCACATCCTTCCCTTCGAGCGAAAAACAAGACTCTTTACACATCCGTGCAACCCATAACTCCGTAAACCTTATTTACTCGGTCTAGCCATAACCGTTTATACGGATCACCCTTTGCCGTCATATGGCTTGGCTTGATTTTGTACTCTGATGACCTCCAGTTTCTTCCGGAGAACCTCTCTGAGTTGTGGTGGAGGCCCAGGATCTGGCGACAGTCGCTGTGCCACTATACGGCAATGCGTGCCACCTTTCTGCCGTAAATAATCCTGGCACTTGAGAACCCTGGTGACGAGATGAGAAAGATCGGCGACTTCTTGATGGAGTTGATTCATAGAGGCGATAGTGGAACCCCGACTACGTGCTCATCTCTCCACGGTATTGCGGGGCTCAGAAGGAACATTTGGAATAACTCTCTATGGCGACCTCGTCCTCTACGTGCAATCTTTGTAATTTCCAAAAATATCAGCGTTGCTTAAGACTTTGAATTTTCGATATGTATGTACTTTGAGTTTGCGAACATGCATGGTTGCCAATACTTGTACGATACCACCTTGGCCTGCCCCACCCTACCGGCGGTGGGCGTGTCGGCCACTCCACGAAATCTGGCCGTTACCTTTACTTGACTAGAAACTCTGTGAAGCGAAGCCGTACTTCTTGGAAACACTATAAAAATTTTTTCTTTTATTTACAACTTAGGATTTGGTAAAATCTTAACAGCGGAAAAACCGTGACATGGCGGCACTTTATAGTCAAATTCAAATCCTGTATACATCCAATTTACACTATATCCAAAATATGGCAACCAGCATACCAACACATTCTCATAAAAACTACTCTATGTACACATATGTTCCATTATACATATTGAGTATTTTCTTACACATAATATTCTTAATTTACAGCACTTGTACAATGTCAGGGTTAAATCTATTATGCTCAGCGTCTTACGTGCACATGCACAGGAAAATAGTTTTAAATACAAAATAATGCGCTAAAGCGAGCTCGGTGAGTGTATGTTTTATAAAATGTTTTCTTTTCCGGAAAACATCTCAAAGCTATCAAACTTTCTTTTTTCAATTATTTTCGGAAGCTTTACTTTGCTTTGCTTACTTGCTTTAAAGTTTTCACTTTTCTTAGCTTGCTTGCTTTGTACTTGCTTGCTTTTAAAAGTTTATAAAACCTTTTGTCTTGCTAAGCATTTTGCTTTGCTTTTCTTTAAAGCTTATAAAACTCATTTCTTGCTTGTAGAAGTTTATAAAACTTCTCAAAACTTCTCTTGCTTGCTTGCTTTATCTTGCTTGAAAAGTTTCTTAAAACCTTTCCTGAACCTTTGCTTTAAAAAGTTTCTCAAAACTTTTTCATAAAAGCAGGGCTTGGCTTATTTATGCTTTGAAAATAAAGCGGGAGCTGGGCTCAACCGTTTCTTTAAAATCGGGAGCTTGGCTCCATGGGTCGTTTTGAAATCTAAGCGGGGCTTTGGGCTCGGCAGATTCTTTAAAACTCTCCAGGAAGCACAGGCGTCGGGAACCAATGGTTGATTTTTTTAAGCTGTATATTATGCTTATAAAACATCCACTTTGGGAAGCTCATTTTTGCTTCTTGCCTTACTAGTGAACACGGAGCTTTGGCGGCCGTCTTGTGGAAGGACACAATGTTCGCATCACCTTTTTCGGTAAATATGGTGGAATTGACTGGGTCGCCATCATATGGTTAGTTAGAGCTCATAACCTTATACTCTATGCGTGCAGTAGTGCCATTTAAATCGTGATGTATGTCTAAGTTTGCCGACCGGGCAAAACTACAATCATGTATGAGATCCTAACACCAGTGCACGTGCGGAATACCTCGACCGGTTTGCTTGCTTAGAAGCCCAGGGAAGGCTGTTTTCACAAACATTCTTTGCTTGTTTGCTTGAAAAATGGTTTAATTATTCAAAACCATTTGCTTACTTGCTTGCTTGCTTGAAAAATGGTTTAATTATTCAAAAACCATTTGCTTACTTGCTTGCTTGCTTGAAAAATGGTTTTACAATTTAAAACCAATGCTTGCTTTCAATTATGGTTTAACTCAAAACCATTTGTGATTCTAATTCATTTCTTGCTTCTTGAAAATGGTTTGAACTTCGAAACCATGAAATACGATTAAGCAGTTTATAATAATAATAATAATACACTAGTATTTGGAAAATGAGTTTAGAACACTCGCCCTCTTGCTTGCTAAACTTGAGCCTGAGTTCCCTGACTTTCACTTTGCTGCTTTGTACACACTTTCGTGTATTGTTAGATCACACACGTCGGTACAACCAAGCAATTTGCACACTTTGTGCTACAATTAAAATTCGAAAATATGTAGACTAATGCCATTCACGAGGCATATGACTAGATTCTAGACAAAGGGACTTTACTTATAATTAAAAACACCAGAAACATTTCGAAAATTACGTAGACATCTGAATAAAATCCTGAAATTTTAACCAAGCGTCCAAAAATAGTCACGAAATTCAGCCTTTCAGTTTGTCAGAAAATAGTCCCAAATTTCCTAAAAATTCCCTAAACTCATTCACAAAAATTTTGGAATGAAATTTATGGCACTCTAAGAATATTCATTAGGTATATAGCGGCTAAGCTCGAAATAACCTGAAGTAGGAAAATTTCCCACCTCTTCAAGTTTGACAAAAAGCCAAGATTTTGGTGTCCACGCGTAGCTCTCGTCGCCTAGAGTAACTTTACCTATTGGTCCGAAAAGTGTTGACCACTAGAATGACGTAGATATGCGAAAAACTAAAAATTTGGGTTTCGCATATTTACTGAATTCTCGGTGAAATCCCGTGTTTGGTATCACGCGTAGCCTCATTTGCGTGAAATTTTTTTTTTTTTTTGTTTATCCCATTGAATCCGACGATCAGATTTTAAATGCATCTGAGAAAACTTAAAGAAAACATTTAAAAAATCTCTCTCACTTTGAATCTCTGCACTTTGATGCGCAGTGTGCGTCCGTCTCCTTCCTTTGCTTTCCAAATTTTTTTTTTTTTTGATGTGGGACCCACATGTCAGCTATTCCCTTTTTAGTCCGTTTCAGCCCGAAACAATTTATTTTGTCCGGTTTCAATTTTATTTATCCTAAATGAATATTCTTTTTTATATACTTGCAATTTTCGAGATTTTCTGAAATCCAGGTTTAAGTTTCCTCTAAAATATCGCTAAGAAATTAGTAAAATATTCCATTGTCTCGAAATTAAACGAAACTTTTCAGTCACTAGATTTCGCGTCTGAACTTCTTGGCCCGGTCCTAGTTTAGGTCATCAGGATCTGATTTTCGGACTTCTGTATTTTTGTGATTTATTAGTATTTTCTTTATTTAAAGCTTGAAAATTTAATTATACTTTCACCCCTCCACTTTCCTTAATTGCAAATTTGTCCTCAAGCATTTAAATATTGCAAATCCAACTTTTGAAATTCCTACTATGGCCCATCTCTAACTTAATTATGTCTTACATATCCTTTTTGCTAAATGACAATTGTACCCTTGTTTTAAGTACCAAATTCCGGGTTCCAAAATTTATAATTTCCTAATTTCATCTCAAAATCTTATAATGTGACCTTGTGCTCTTTATCTCTTTCTACGATGTGTATCTTTAATACACTCTCTCGAGACGGGGTGTTACATTGTTCCTCTTGATGTTGATGAGAAAAAAAAGCATCCTCTTGGTTTATGTGAATTAAGCATATCCCAAGGCGATCAATTTATACTAGTGAATCGCATTTTACTGGAATATGATATCTACGGTGGTGATAAGGGCTTAGACGCATTGGGGCTCTACTTTTACCCTCAAAATCTCATTCCGAATAAGTATCGATCCAAAAGATGGAAATACTTCAAGGCTTGCCATGAGAGAGAACATAGAATAAAAAGTTATGGGATACATGCAATATGCGCCCAAGCTCAAAATAATCTGAAAAGATCAAGAAAGCGTTATAACTACGACGGAGAGAATTAGCGTCACACACTTTAAGATCGAGGCATCGTATGCCACAGTTTCCTACTCTCTCCTGAGAATTACGCCTTCTCTGCTCTCTTTCTCTCATACTTTTTTTTCCTTCAATGTTTTAAATTTGTTTATTCTTAATTAATAAAGGAATTTAATAAAATATACAAACATCACCGCCTTTAATTACTTGAAAAATACAAGTTATACTTTTATTATTAAATAAATGTCTGTTATTGTAGGAAACTTATCAAACATCTTTTTTAGTAAGGTTATTTATAAAGATTTATATAATTTATATCTTGTTAAATTAACAAAACCTTGATTATTTTAAAATTTAAATAAAAAATAAGTTTGTTTTTTTGAGTTAATTATATAAGAAACTACTAGATATTATTAAGAACATGTATTAATAATATATACATTTTCTTTATTTTTAAATAAAGATTTAATATACTAAAGTAAAAAATTTGTATAATTATCCTAAAATTTATTGTTACAAGAATATAATTTTACTTAAAATTTAATATAAGTTGATCCATTCTCTTAGAAGTCAAATTGACGGTATGATTTCCCGCAGTACTCGATTTTAGAAAGAAGTACTTTCTCATTTTTGACATTTACTGAAGTACTTTCTCATTTTTGACATTTACTCCTATACTTTAAAATATTTCATACTCACCTCTTGTATTAGCAAAACATGAGAAAAACAAGTCATTTTTCTAACGGTTGTAGTAATGTCTATTATCTACCATTTTAATTAGCGTTACACTTTTTTTTATTCACATTTATTACGATATTTTTGTAATTTGTATCTAAAATTTATACAAAAATTAAAACATTAATTTTTAATTTTTTTTTTTGATTAGATATGGTAATTATTTAATTTAAAAACTAATTTTCTCAAAATTTAGATAAATTTTTAATTTTTATAAATAATACATAAATGTAATGTTTATAACTACGATAATGTTTATTCCATGGTATTTTAATTTTTTTAAAATTAATTAATGAATAAATTATTTATAAATTTATTAAAATGAAACAAAAATATTATATAAATACTGAATAAATTAATTTTAGTTTTTTCAAATATTTTGGGATAGATAGAATAATTATTTTTATTTAAAAAGAAAATGACTTTGTGTGGGTGTTTTTAGATAATAATGTATGAATCTAACGTGATAATGAGGTTGGTTTTTTCCTAGCTATCTATTTTTTAAAATAACATAAAAATATTTATCACACTAATTTTTTTAATAAATAATATATAAATAAATAAATACACTATCTCAATAAATAAACCGTTTATCAAAAATTTGAGAAAAAATAATTTTTAAATAAAAATAATCATCCTATCTATCCTTACTTTTTAAAAAAACTCTATTTTTTAATTTATTTTACATTTATATTATATTTGTATAATATTCTAATACATTTATAAAAAAATAAAAAAAAATTATTATGATTATTTTAAAAACAATGTCATGGAAAAAATTATCCTCACATAAAAAATAAACTTTTATCTAAATATTGAGAAAATTAATTTTAAATTAAAAATAATTATTCAATTTAACAAAAAAAATTTAAAAAGACAATCCTATTTATTTAAATTTTAATGATAATAATTTGTTTTGCTCATTGAAAATACATGAATAATTTGTTTTGTATTATAATGATAATAATAATATTCATGGACACTTGACTAACCTTTGCGGAATTGTGCGGAGTTGGTAGCAGAAAAGTCTTTGGTGAGTAGAACGAGAATACCATCAAAAAGGTTCTTTGTTCAAATTATGGAACTTTTAATTAGTATGTTTTAAAGCAAAGCATGAAACTATTTTGATTATTGATTTGTTTGATGTGTGTTTAATTTGTATTTCTTCAAACTTTTTACTTGTAAGACAACTTTCTAAAACATATTTTCTTAAATAACCTCAATTTTTTTTGTATTTCTACATATCACTCTGTTATCTTGACTAAATAAGTTACCTAAAATTTTAAAAATATAATTACTACTTCAAAGTTGAAGTAATAGAAGAAGTATTTTAACAAATAACATTTTTAAATATTTAAGGTTTTATTAGGTTATAACCATGTTAAGATAGGACTCGTACGAGGATAACCCACTAGAATCATATCAATATATAGGTTATTCATATTGATTTATGTATAATTTAACTTAATCCATGTGTTAATAAGATTAGACCAATTATATTGTATTATCTATATGCTGAACAAGTCGTATTTATATCAATTTATTTTCATATGATTACTAAATGAGTCAAAAAATGATTAAATGCTTGTAACAATATAGAATTGAATATGATACTAGATAGATATACGTACAGTCCGTTAGGAAGAGCTTATTTATAGTTTATTTGAGCTTATTTTCTCATATAAGTATCTTAGAGGTGTTTGAAAGAGTTTATGATAAGTGCTAATGATTCTTTATAAACCTCTTTTAGCTTAGTTCAATAAATTTCTTAAGGAAGCATAGAAAAAAAATGCTTATTGAATAAACCCTATTTTCATAAGTGCTTATTGAATAAGCACAAATGAAAAAACTGCTTATTGAATAAGCACTTACGACATAAATTATGATATAAGTGCTTAATTAAACTGTTAACCTAGGGTCATAGTCAAAAGTAATTTGAATAGGTTAGTTTTTAATATCTAGGTTCATTAATTATTCTGAAAAGGTTAGTTTTTAATATTTATGTTCATTAATTATCGTGAAATTTTAGTTGTCAAAAAGAAAAAAATTTATCCTGAAATTTTAAGGAAGTTGAAGATCCTTTTGATTAGGCCTATCAAAAATTAAAACTCTCCATTATTTGAAATTTTATGGTAGTTGAAGATCCTTGATGATTAGGCTTATCTAAAATTAAAACTCTTCATTATTTCATTTTTTTTCTCTAATAAATATGTTAGAGTCCCATTTGGGGTCACGGCTTGAGTCCCAATAGGATTGCAAGTGATTAGTTAGATATTCTTTCAAAATTTTGAAGAGAGACGACCCTAAATGTATCAGGAGGGAACATTTAATTTCTTATAAAGTGAGTATTAGATAAAGATTAATTTATATTAAAAGTGTCTTTTAGAAAGTCATCTTTTATAATTTTACAAAATTTAATTCATGTTGAGGATAAACTAGACAATTTTTATGACAATTTCACTAAAAGAGTTACTTTAAGAGAAATTTTGAGGAATTACGAAACTAGAAAAGATAAATTTAAATTATTCTAAGGGTGCTTTTATAGTTTCATAAAATCGAATTCATACTAAAATGTGCGTTCAAATTTTCATATCAATTACACTTATATTAAAAGAAAATTCTTCTATAGTTTTTATAGTGTTGTTTAACATAAATTCAAATTTTTAACGCTTTATAAGTGATTGAAAATGATAGAAAAGTATCTATTTGAGAAGTACCTTTAATATAAGTTTAATTTTGTGAAAATGTAAAAATGTCTCTTTAGTATGAATCCCATTTTTCCATTATTTTTTCAAATTGTCGGATAATTTTTTTTTGTTTTTTTGACTTTTAGGGTGCGTTTGTTTATAGTTTTTGAAAACCGTTTTTTTTTAGAAAATAAAGATAATAGGGAAAACACAGTTGGTTCCTTTTTTTTTTGTTCCAAAAAACAAAACACAGAACACATAAAACACAAAATTAAGAGAACTATAGTTTCAAAAACATCGAAAATGAATATTCTCTATGTTTTTCAAAAACATGAGCAGGCCGATTACATATTATGTTGTGGTACTATGTTCTTATAAAGATTCGAGCATAGGTGTCCCTCCACCCTTCACTTCTCACACACTTTCCTTGAAATCTCTCAAACTTTCTAAGCTCTATCTCAAGTGTTGTTATATCAAACACAATTTTCTTGGAGAAATACTTTAATTTTCGAGTTGTAGTACTGCATCTTACTAAGAGAGTGCATCGAGGTGAGATTCGATTGTTGAATCCTAAAGATAAAGCGTCAATATCCTACTTGTAAGACCCGAGAAATTCTAATTTACGGAAAAAGTAATCGTAATTTCGGTCCAATCAGGGTATTCTCTAGATCTCGAATGACCGAAATGGATTTCATCGTTGGAATCATCTCGTGAAATCCTGGCTAACCGCGTCGAATTTATTCGAATTCGAGGCGATTGGAGTTGACCACGTTTTCGGTATTGCATTTGGTCTGCCGTAAAGCGATGTCGATGTGAAAAAAGTCACATATAACACGTACTCATGTCATAAGTGGCGTAGTAGAGAAATGATGAAAATTGGTAGAATGGGGTAAGTGTCAGCGGGAAAAGAAGGACATAGATGTCATTTGGAATTGTTTTAAGGGGAAAAGACAAAGAGTGTATAGTGCTTGTCATCAAATTAAAAGGAACGAAAACGTGAAATGAAGGGGGAACTTGCAGTAGCACACGATTTTGTTTTTAGAGTGAGAGGGTAACTTCTCTCTAAGTTTCGGCAGTCAGGCCAGTTGGAAGTCGTCGGGATAAGAAGAAAAAGCTGGCTCTCTTGCATCGAGACCTACAGCGTGGGAACCCGATTTCGAGTTTTGACAAACTCCGTGGTAGAGGTTTCATCTACTTGAGTTTTACACTAAGTGTATTTATGATGTTTGGAGTTGATTGAGGTCGTGGTGGCCGTTTGATCGGTCGAATCTTGGGACCCGAATTGTTTAATTTATTGAAACCCATTTTGTGAAGTGAAGTGACCGCCCAGAGGGCTGTTACGGGTACATTATGGTTTCATGTGTGATAATTTATTGAATAAATTATGTGTTGGTTTTGTATAAGGCCGGAAATGGCGTGAGTCGGAGTTCACAAGAGTGAGCCCAGGTGATTGGTGATTTGCCGGGAACGATGGCGACGGGCGAAGCGCGGTGTGTAAAATGTGCGCCTGTGTCTTGTGGTGCGCGTCGCCCCAAGTAATATAGTATACTCGTGGTGCGGATATCGATCCACAGGGACAGTGTATTGACTGAGTTCGGCTTTTAGATGTATACGAAAAGATGATTTTAGGAAAAGAAGGTGTGAATGTATGAAGTCGTGAGTTTACAGATTCCTAATGAATTATTGGTATTGAAGGCTAGGGTTATATCTCAATCATTATTAATGGATTATTTCTTAAAAATATTATTATTCAATGTATTTAATTTGTCAATAGGCGAGGTGATCTTACTTACGAGATATCCTCTCTCTAAGGAGTATATAGCCTATCTCGTGAATAGATTTGAGTATATCTATCTCAATTCGATGTGAGATGTAAGCGATAGCTTGAGTGCCATCTTTAGGATCGGAATATCTCTATTCTGGAAGATTCAGGCGAAGGCTGCTCTACCCGGATCCACTGGAAAGCCTCATCTCTCGAATCTCGGATCTCTGAATGTGATTATGCTAATGTGGCCAGACATTATCATATAGTGAACTCTGAAATAGAGCGGATGTAACAAATTGATAACTTGACTGAATCATATAAAGATCAAACTTTAATCCATCAACATATGACAGGGTTCAATATAACCCTAGAAATAAATCTAGAACATACTGAGTGAAAAGATCAAAATGTTCAGTGTTAAAAACATAATTCTAATATCCGAAAATAAGAAACAGTACAAATCCCGGGCACTTCCTCGAAGTCTGTGTCACTCTGCTCTGGAATTCAGTGCCTTTTGTTAAATGCGCCTCGATCCCCGGTTAAGATTCTATTTTGCTTTTAATGATGATGGCAGATCTCGTGCTGACGTCGCGACGTTTTCCACTTGTTGACTTATGCATTGTTGACCCGACGTCATGACGTTCAGGCGTCGCGGCGATGGGGGCGTCGCGGCGTGGCGGCTCTTCGCATGGTCCCACGTTGCTCAATATGCTTCGAAATTTGCTCTTTTTGCTGATTGTACACTGTAATAAACAAGACACCGTCGAGAACTGTACAAAAAACTATGAAATTACTATAGAATAAATGGAAAAATGAAAGGCCGGCAGTATAATATGAGTGTTTTGGGCGCTCATCGCACCTGAGCTTGGTTCTTGCTTGTCCACGTGAGAATGAACTCAGACGGACACATATCCGACCTACTAACAACTAACACTAGGCGTGTTGCACATCTTTGAAAAGTAAATTGATTGGACCGACTCTCCCCTTCTTCTTTGTTTTGCTCGAGTTCACAGGATGCATACAAGTGTTCGACTTTCGGAAAACTCGGTTGAAATAGGTAGAAGTGACTGGTGCATCAAATCCCATGGTACTCGATAACCTTTCCCAGAAAGCCCCCATGTGCTTATAATGAATGACCTCCATTATATGTCTAGATTCGAGCACCCCCGAACTTCAGCTCAACTCACCTATTTGGAAGAAGCTAACTAGAAAAGGATAGGAAACGCTTGATTATTCACGACCAAAATGCCTAGAAACTTCCTACGTACTTAAAATAAATGTAAGAAAACCTGATGCGAAGTTTTAAGCCAGGAGTGTTCTCTGTGCTTGAGGATCATTAGTGACTCCCACCGGTTGGTTAAGTGCCGGGCATTAAATTCCTTCAAACCACCCCGAACACTCAGCAGGCTCGAGGGCCTAGGTTGCGTGAATGATCCATCTTACGTCCCATGTAGCGAGCGGTGAAGTCGATGACTCTCGGCCGCAGTTGGCTCGGGGCATTGGAAACTGACGAGGCCCTTCGGTTGTGCCGGGATTAGGTTGGATGATCTCGCTTATTCTTATCACGAGATACTATTTTGTCATTTGTCTTTTCTTTTCACTTTTCTATTGTTTTTGTATTTTCTCTTTTGTTTGGGGCTCGATGGCAATCCTCTTTTTATTGGGTGTCCCATCACTTAGAAATGGATTCGAGTCTCGAGGTTAGTGAACTCTGATGGACGGTCTCGGCGCCTATGCATGCTACGAAGGTCATTAGTGTGTGAGTGTGATAGGGTTCTTGAGCGGGTGTCTTGACTACTCAGGGTTGGTTGTAACCCTTTCCATCTATTCAACCCTAATTAGAGCATCAAAACATTATGCATTTGAACATTCATGTTAATCGTGAATTGATCCAAAAGTGATCCTCAATTTTAACATGGCACACAAACACGCAATTATTACATATAAGATTGACCCTACTTTAAGCATAAGCTTGAACTACACATGACTCGGATAAATTTGGACTAAGCATGAACTAAATAGAAATACAACTATCTTTGAGAACGAAAATAAAAAGCCATTATAAAACAAAAGCCTTATAAAAACACTAAAACAAAACATAGCTAAACAAAATAAAACACGATCACCACCCAGGCCAAAATAGCGGTGTCCTCCGCGGGTTAAGAAATAAATAGTAGAGGTGAAGGACTCCCCTGGTGATCGGCTGCGGTGGTGGTGGTGGAGGCGTGAGACGGGTGCAGGCGATCTGGGCACCTGGGGCTGGCTGGCTGGCACGGCAAAATGGTGGCCTGGTTGGCGGTATGTCTGCATATCTGCACGGCGGGAGGCCTCATGTCTTTGTGTGACGAGGGACCTTGGTGCTCTGGGTCTCGTCGAATCGTCAGCGCTCGGTGAGAGAGCAAGATTCCTGGAGTGCAGGGGAAGGGCCAGAGGGGCGCCAGCTGTGGGTTTGGCTGGGGGTGGTGGTGGAGGTGTTGGGACGGAGCGGCAATGTCTCATGGGGATCGCCCGGGGATCCAAAAGCGGAGCCCCGTGCTCATGGCTCGATCCTCGTCCGAGGGCTCGGCCGAGAATCGGCTATCGGGTTGCGGGACAGGTGTGTCCCGGCAGCAGTGGCTTTGATTGGGTGGAAGTAAGTATCAGTGTCGTCCGAGGGCACCTCGGCTTGTTTGCACAAGCCAAGGATCAGGAAGGGGTGTCCTAGGTTCATCTTTGCATCCTGGTTATGGAGGATGGCATCCTCGATGCTGCCGACATCGAAGGGTATACCTGTAAGATGGCATAGTTGAGCACGGCTATTTGAAGGCGAGTCACTTCACACACGTTCGTGCCGTCGAGATGAGGCGGCGTGATGAAGTGGTGCGGACCTTGGGAATGAAGGCCAAATGCTTGGCCTTGAGTTAACGACATGACGCCTGTGATTTTCCTCACCCGAGCCATTGGTGTCTGGCGTATAATCTCGGGGTAGTCGGGGTGCTTTCGCCCGGGCCCGGTCGAGCGGCTCGAAGGACCTCTCTAGGCGTAACTATTGTCGACTACCTGCTTGAAGTCGACCAATCGCCCCGCCTACGACTTTCTTCAAGACATGGGATGCGAGATTGGCGATAGAACTGCGCACCACTCGTCGGCTTCTTTGGATGAAATTGGTTGGCACAAGGCACGCCATCATAGCGCAATTGTCTTACTTGAAGAAGTCATCGAGGAATTGGTGAAACCTTCTCCTTGATGAAGGATCGGTTTTTGCAAATGATGTAAGCCGTCCCGGTAGCTCGAATTCAAATCGGCGTGACATCGTGAGAGGAGTGGGAGTCGGGTCCTCGTTGGGCCGACCTAAAGCAGCGAGCAATTTTGCCTCTTGCCGGACATCGGCGGGGTGTAGACCAAAAACTAACTAAAGATCCTCTTGACCCTGAACAAAAACACGAACACCTAATGTACATTACAAAAATCGAACTAAATAACTACTTTGTGACTCCCAAAATCCTAAATGGGACTTTCGAGAGACCTAAAGGTAACCTAAGTGACGAAATAGTACCTACAAGACCTCTAGACCACACAAAAGAAAAAACAAAGGAACCATAGACTACTGTACCCAAGCTAGAGTCGAGTACACAGTGGTGGAAATACCCTTTATGACTAGCCGTGAAGAGGGTGACTGAAAGAGGTACACTAGTGGTCGGTGTGGTCAGAGGGTCTCAGGCGAGGCGAAGAGACTCGGCAAGGTATGGCACGGATGGTGCGCGAAAGTGCTAGGGTTTCGGTGGAAGGTGTAAATTGAAGGGCAAATGAACAATTTTGGCCTTAAACCGAGCGACGTCGCGACGTGCGAGTCGCGTCGCGGTGACGTGAGAACTTCACTAGCGACGTCGCGACGTTGAGCAGCGTCGCGGCGTGACGAAGAATGGATTTAATCCGCGTCCGGCGTTGGAATCCGCGTCGCGGCGTGGCGCGAGAACATGTGTAAAAAATGGCGTTGCGGCGTGAGTATACGCGTCGCGGCGTGACGAAGCATAAAAAATGGCGTCAGCGGCGTGAAGAATACGTCGCTGACGTGGTGAGATATTCTGGTGACATCAGCGGTGGGAGGTCCGTCGCGGCGTGGCGGCGGCGAATTGATTTGGCGTCGCGGCGTGAAACCTACGTGTGACGTGGAGGATGTCTATGAATCAGTGATAAATTTGGGCACATTGATGATCGCTTGATCAAGAAAACCCTCTCCACTCGTACTTGTGACTTTATGGACTTGTAATGCACCTCTTGAGAGCGAATCTTCCCACTGTTGCATTGGGTTAAATTAAACAAACAAGAAGTAGAAACACAGTTACAGAGCTAGAAACCTATGTCTTGAAAATAAACAATAGAAAATTGGAACTAAGAAAAAGAAAAGTTTAGAAACACTTGGGTTGCCTCCCGAAGCGTTATGTTTAATGTCGTTAGCTCGGCGACCAGTCGCAATGTGCTTTCAGGGAACCCAGAACTCTATGATCAAACTACGACATCTTTAATGCATTCTTTGTCGAGAAATGATTTGCTTGTGCGTGAGGCTTCGCCTCCATAATACGGCTTCCAATGGATTTGGGTGGTATTTGTAAATGTGCCTTTCTCGGGATGTGTAACTTCTGCTTACCCAGTGTGAAAAGACTAGTTCTTGTGAAAGGCAGCGGACCATGAGACTTCAATTTCCTGGAAAAAGCTTTAGGCGGGGTGAATAGAAGAAGAACTGTCGGTTGTGAACTCCTTTACAGTGATGTGTTTGTCGTGCGGGCTTTAGTCTTTTCCTTATAAATGCGGGCGTTTTCATAAGCATTTACGAATTCATCAGTTCGCGAGTTGGAAGCGTCGTTTCTCGCCTGACCCGATGTACTATCCGTGTTTTAATGTCGAGTGGCCCAATGAGCGATCTCCCGATTCAACTGGAAGATGACACGGCTTTACCATAAACGATTACGAGCGGTGACATACCCGAAGGAGTTTAAATGCGTACGGTATGCCCAGAGTGCATCGTCCATCTTTTTAGACCAATCCTTCCTAGAGCTGTTGACTGTCTTCTCGAGAATGTATTTGATTTCTCGATTTGATACCTCTGCTTGTCCGTTTGACTGTGGGTGGTATGCAAGTGATGTACGATGACGTACCCCATACTTTTGCAAAACCTTATCAATTACCTTATTGCAGAAATGGGTACCATTATCTGTGATCAAGGCTCGAGGAGTTCCAAAACGTGAGAATATATTGCTGCGCAGGAATTGAGCCACAACCTTGGCATCATTGGTGCGTGTAGGAATCGCTTCTACCCACCGAGACATGATCTCTTTGCCCGACAAGATGTACAGACTGGCTGCCCTTGATGCAGGAAATGGTCCCATAGAAATCTATCCCCAGCCAAATCAAAGCAGTTCTACCTCCAGGAAATGGGATGCATGGGTGGCTCGTCCTTTCTAGAGATGTTCCCCATTCGTTGACATTTGTCACAAGTGGAAGCAATTGATGGCGTCTTTAAACAAGGAAAGGCAGTAAAGCAGAGATTGAAGCACCTTAGGCTGGCTGTTCTCACGGCCGCCCAAAGTGTCCACCACACGATGAAAGTGTGACAATGGTTTAGAATGCTGCATTTCATCTTCGGGCACACATCTCATATGACTTTGTCGGTCGTGTGCCAAAGAATTGTCCTCGATAGTAGTGTTTAAGGTGTGCGAAAAACCTCTTTTTACTGCGATAGTTAAATTCGGAGGGACTACTTTAACTACCAAATAATTCATAATCCCTTGAACCATGGGCTTGCCCTCTTTGCCTCAATAGCTAGGAGTTTCTCGTGCGGAAATTAGATCATTCAATGGGACATCATCTCTGGCCCTTCCGATCGTGAAAGATAGTGCCGCCACTGGTTCCTCGGTGCCTTTCTTGTCTTTAATTTCACATCGAATTCTTACAGCAAGAGGACCTCAAAGTGTCGGGGTTTTGCATCTTTCTTGGTCATCAAGTATGGCAGAATGATCGGTGTGCACTACGACCTTGTTGTAATCCGATATGCTTTGAACTTGTCAGCAAACACAATGTATGAGTTCTTTCTGCGTAGTGGCATAATTCGTGAGCATCATTCGAGGATTCTTGGCATAATAGATTACGAAAGATTTTCTCTACGTTTACGCCCCGAGCTGCCCCAATAGCGAAGTCGTGGCGTCACACACATGAGTTCAAACGGAAAAGACCAATCTGGTGCCACAACAATAGGAGCTGAAACCAACTTGTCCTTCAACACTGAGAATGCATGCAAACATTGTGAATCAAATTCAAATGGGATCCCTTGGACTAGTAGGTTAGACAGCGGTTTTGCAATCCGTGAAAAATCCTTGATGAACCGCCTATAGAATCCAGCGTAGCTAGAAGCAGATCCTTTTCTTGGCGCGAGGGTGGTAACTTCTCGATTGTGATCTTAGCCACTATCTACCTTTTCTTCTTGAGATCAGATGTCGAGGCCAGTACCACTCTTATTACCCATGAAATGGCACTTTTCCCGATTGAGTACTAAGTTGGTCTCTTCACATCTTGCCCGATCTGACTCTCAGAGTTCTAAACGATTATCAAATGAATTTCCCATTCTTGAAATAGTCCGTAGAGATTTCAATTATCTTCACAAGTGTCGGAGAATATGGCCATCGTACATCGTTAGAAAAGTACCGATTGCATTGCACGAGTCAAAGAGGCATCGGCCGAATGCGAATGTACCATAAGGACAAGTGATGTTGTCTTCTCGATATCTTCGGGAGCTATGGCAATTTGGTTTGTAACAGATATCCATCTAAGCGATAATATTCATAACCTGCTAGTCGATCGAGCATCTGATCTAGAAACGACAAAGGAAAATGATCTTTTCGAGTGGCCTTGTTCGACTTAGTAATCAATACAAATCTCCTTTGATAGCGTTCGCGATAGCGATAGATGTTGTTTCGATCCACGATGTGAGTTGTTCCTCCTTTGCCGTCCGCTACGAAGCTGGGCTTACCCGTGCAGTATGCGAAATGGGATAATCACGATGTCTAGCCATTTAGCACTTCTTCTGAGACGACCTCCTTCATTGTCGGATTTAACCTTCTCTGTTCCCTTTGAGGTCTATGTCCCTCTTCTAGTAAAAATACGATGCATGCATAGAAGGGCGAATCCCTCTGAGATCGGTAGAGACCGTCAGGAGTGCATGTTTGGCGATCTCGGAGGACCCTCAATAACTTCTCTTCCTCTAGTCTGAGTCAAGATCTTTGAAATGATCACGGGTAGTGTAGATTCTACCCCAAAAGGTATGCATACTTCAAATATGGCTAGGTAAGAGGTTTTGTTCCATCTTGGGTGGTTGCTCGATCGATGGGATGGCGTTTTAACTCGGCCGCTAGAGATTAGTATTTCCGTCTATTGTGTCGAAAGAGTCCATCCATTTGACATATTCTTACGCCTCTTAAACTCGGGTTCTGAACTCATTCTCCAGCAGGCTAGTCTCGAAAGGATCAGTGATACCACTTTGTTTGGAAATGGCTATAGCAGCCTCAACCATTTCGACCCGTGAAGCGATAATACTTTTCTTTGGGTGTCTCACGGCTTCAAACACATTGAACTTTACTTCCTCTTCTTGTACTCGATTTGATTCGCCTTGTACATCAATCATTGCCACACGGTTGCTAGAAAAGTGCCCCGAAGATTATCGGTATTTCTTTATCTTCCTCCATGTAAAACAATGAGAAATCTATTTGGAAAGATAAACTTGTCGACCTTTACTAAGACATCTTCTATTATCCCTCTCGGATGCTTCAAAGATCTATCTGCAAGCTAAAGAGTGACTGTAGTCGGGCGGGCTTCTCTAATCTGACGGCTTGAAAATGGATAGGCGTAGTTAATCTTTGGCGCCCCAGATCACATAGTGCTCTCAAAATAGCATTTCCAATTGTGCAAGGGATAAGTGAAAGCTTGCTGGGTCCTTAAATACGTGGCGGCTTCCTCACGAAGGATGTACTTTACATTCCTCGATTAAGTTCTTGTTTGAAATACGGCTAATCGTCTCTTATGGGATGAAATGTCTTTTCCACGAATATTTTATGGCGGGCATGCTCTGGGGCATCGGCAAATGGAATATATTGATATCTCGGCTTGAACCCATCCATGAATTTCGTGGTGCTTATCCATTTATGCTTCTTGAGGCGTTGTGGGTAAGGAAGCGGTATGCGGCCTTTGCTTGATAGGGTCTCGATGTTGTTTCTCTTGGGGTACATTCTTTAATACGCATCGTCTTTTTGCTACGGCTGAATAAACCCTTCTCGGTCTCTATGTTCTCTGTGGGGGTTGCAGCGTGATTCCAATTCTTTCCCACTTCTCGGCATGGCGCTGACATGCTGTTCCACATCTACTTCTTGGGTTTTACTTACGAATTGCTCGGCAAGAACAGGATTGCCTTCTGTCGATAAGTTTGCCATTTGGCCCATTTGTGCCTCAAACTTCTCATTGTCTTGATTGTTCTTGGGTTGCTTCTTTGTGCATGTTGCTTTAGTTTCATTAATGAAACGAATGGGAAGTTAACACATCGTGCGAGAAGCTTGTTACGTCGACTTTTTTCTCGGTGGTTTCACTAGTTCGATTCGATAGCGTATTGTGCGATTATTCCGCCACCCTTATCCTTGATTATTACGACTATTACGGTTACGATTACGCCACCCGGCCTGATTACGGTCCCGATAAGCTGACTCCCCGCGTATGGTCATGATCATGATTGATTAAGTTAAGCACGGACACATCTTGGGCTTGCTCTTGTAGGGTTTCTGGTGACGTTCCGTCTTTGTTGTCGCGGTCCACCCACCGAATTGACATAACTCCCATCGTTGGTTTGGATGCGTTTGCGGTTCCTTCTTTGTCCTATTTGCTTGTTTAGTAATTTGTGCCATGATTCACCCGGTGTTGAGGACCTCGTTATACGTGCCACCCACAAAATTATGCTGGTGTGGCCTTCCCTCTAGGCCACTTGATTAGTGTTGGTGTGACATCTTCTAAGATTTCATAAGCTTGGTCTGTGGTTTTCTTCATCAATGCTCCTCCAGCTGAAGCATCAATCATTGTCTTAGTCGCATTTCTCAGACCATTGTAGAAGGTGTGGACTTGCATCCATCTGGTCAGTCAGTGGTGTGGGCACTTCATAATGGTCGTGAATCTGTCCCACATGTACGCTAGGTTCTCCCTCCTAATTGTCAAGCAGTATTGATCTTGCACAAGTCACATTGCAATTTTCGAAAGGTGGAAGAGACGAAGTCGAAATTTTGCACCAAATCATTCCATGTAGTGATTGAATCTGGTGGCTGACTGGTTAACCAGTGCTTGGCTCTATCTCCAAGTGAAAGTGGGAATAACCGTAATCTTAGAGCTTCTTCAGTAACTCCGTTGTACTTGATAGTATCGCAAACTTCGAGGAAGTTAGTCAAATGCATATTCGGGTTCTCATTAGGGTAGTCCGTAGACAGATATTACGAAACTTATCTGTCTTGTGGTGATTTCATTCGAAATTGTTTGCTTGAATAGGTGGCGAATCTAATAGGTATGCGAGACAACGGTTGGTGGTAATACGAACTCATCTATTAGCATGAAAGGATCATGCGGAACGTATCAAATATGGTGCAGGTGCTTGATTTCATCAGTGATTCCCAATTCGGCTTCTCACGTGGTTCGATGCGATTTCGATGCCAAGATTTTGTTCTTCCGGTGTTTTCCGCGCTATTAGTTTCTAATGCGATGCATTCTCTTGTTCTCGGCATGTCTGTGCGAAGTCTTTACAGCTCGGGATCAACAGTGTTGGTTATTTTGATCTCGTGTCGCATGTACTTACTTGAAACACATCTTCTTGATAACACGAGCCCAATAAGGCAAATTACAGCGCTTGTAAAAAATAAACAAAAGTAAAGAAAATTCGAGTAATATCTATTTGCTTAATTCTCTATATCAATCTAAACATGTCCACGACATGGCGTGGACTTCAGCGAGATAAGGTGTAAAATGCATATGTCTTGTAGTCTGCCTTGTCGCTAGTAATATAGTGTACTTTCGTGAATTACGGATGCTCCCGATCCACGGGGATAGGTGTGATGACTACAAGGTTCGGCTTTTAGATAATATCACGAAAAGATGATTTTAGGAAAGAAGGTGAAGATGTATGAAGTCGGCGAGTTTAGATTCTAATGAATTATTGGTATTGAAGGCTAGGGTTATATCTCCTAATCATTATTAATGGATTATTTCTTAAAAATATTATTATTCAATGTATTTACAATTTGTCAATGGCGAGTGATCTTATACGAGATATCCTCTCGAGGTATATCACTTTATCTCGTGAATAGATTTGAGTATATCTCTATCTCGAATTGAGTATTCCGAGATGCTTCGCGTTCTAACCCCAAGTGCCATCTTGAGATCCGAATATCTCTATTCTGGATTCAGAAAGCTGGAAAGTTGCTCTACGAATCCTGGAAAACCTCATCTCGAGATCTCGGATCTCTGGTGTGATTATGCTAATGTTGGCGAGACATTATCATATGAATTGAACTACGAGAAATAGAAGCGAGATCTTAACAAATTGATAACCAAATGAATAATACTTAAAAGATCAAACTTTAATCCATCAACATATGACAAGGTTCAATATAACCCTAGAAATAAATCTAGAACATACTGAGTGAAAAGATCAAAATGTTCAGTGTTAAAAACATAATTCTAATATCCGAAAATAAGAAACAGTACAAATCTCGGGCACTTCCTCGAAGTCTGTGTCACTCTGCTCTGGAATTCCGTGCCTTTGTTCAGTCGCCTCCGATCCCCGATTTACAGGCAATACTATTTTAGTAATGATGAGGGCGGATCTCGAGTACGGCATTCGCGACAGTTGAGGCGTCCGACGTTGAGGCGTCGTGACGTTTCCGCGATGACTTTGCATTGTTGACCCGGCGTCGTGGCGTTGGGTCGCGGCGATGGGGGCGTCGCGTGGTAACCTTCCTTGCCTTGGTCTGATTGCTCCAAAAATATGCTTCCAAGAATTTCAACGCTCTTTTTGCTTTCGATTGTACACATGGCTGGCAAACAAAGACACGATGAGGAGCACAGCCACGAAACTATGAAATTACTATAGAATAAATGGAAAAATGAAAGACCGGCGAGTATAATATGATGTTTGGGCACTCATCGATAACTAGAGGTTTCAGCATTCATAAGAATAGTGTTCTAAAATATTTTTGTGAAATAATGTTGGTTGAGTAATTTAAATTGAATTGCTCGTGTTTGATAGTGCTTAGTGGAGCTAATTTTTTGGTGTAAGAGGTGGCCAGTACATGACATGTTTTATTGTGATTTAAATTATGTTGAACATATTCATGATTATATATTTGCATGTGTTATATAATTATATTGGAATTGACATCATGCATTCCATATACTAGCTGGGGCACCTGGCGATAGTGAGTGCATAGGATGATTGAGAGAGTGGTTTCGGAGGGTTGACTATTAATAATAAATATCGGAGTCGGTCCATTACTTATATCGGAGGGTAGTCCATATAAAATATCAATCGTCGGAGTCGGCCCAATTGATATATCTCGGAGGGTAGTCCACTAAATATAACATCGGAGTCGGTCCACTACATATATTGGAGGGTAGTCCTGAGTAAAACAAATATCTTTTGTTGAAAATAATGTTTCTCATCACGTGGCTTAGGCAAGTTTTAGAAGTCGGTGAGGACTGGGGTATGAGTTGTTCGGAGTAGACATTCAAGTAGGATCATGCATTTATGAATGTGTGTTTCTTACCTAGACGTGAATATACACTTAGGTGGAAGTAAGCTGCATTTAGGGTGATTCCATTGCAGACGATGGCTTACCCTATCGAGGGATATCATTTTCAGGTGCAGGGAGCGTACGAGAAGACGGCTTGTCTGAGGCGAGCAGAGAGAAAGTCGGGTTGTGGCTTTGGTTTGTATGTATCATGTATTAGAATGTTTTCATTTTAATATATGTTTGTATAAATATTCTTAACAATCTTGAAACTATTGTATAGTTAGGAATTATTAGGATAGTATTGGTTTGTGGGCCCAAGTGGCTAGTTTTACTCATGGATTGTTATATTAGTTGTTAGGACATGTTATATCTGAGTTATGTATCCGGGTAGAGCTCCCAGTACAAGGGACTACCTTTCGATTTTAAGTGAAATGTCGGGTCACCCGGAGCATTCCGCAGTGTTCAGAGAGGATTGATGGGTGAATCAGCGGTTGGGATTTGAGATTAATCCTGGCTTGGTGTCGAGCTTAGGTATACGGTACCTGGGGCTTGAGGATTTGGAATAGGCCATAGTCTTGAGGTGTAGAACATCACCCGCTGGTGCGATTAGATCATTAAGTTGGAAATTATGAGATTACCTAGGAAATCACGGGAATAGAACATTGCATGCATGGTGTTTGATGTGTGATTGCGTGTATAACATGAGTTGTATGTTATGTGAATGATGTTTATAACATGGTTTGTGATATGTTATGATGTTTGGGTGCTTAGGTAATTAGCACTTATTATGTTGGAAAACAAATCTTAGGAGTTTACAGTATGTAAATTAGAAATGAAATAAATTGTAATCAATTTATTTGGTTTATTGGATGACAAAATAGAATTTTTAATAAAATTTTAAGGTGTTAGAACGTTTTGAGGATTTCTAAGTGAAGTAAGCTGGAAAAATAAATGAAATAAATTATGTTCAATTTATTTGGTTTATAGGATAATGAAATTTAATAAAATTTTAGGTTGAACACTAGGTTTAGTGTTGGATCATGAGGTTTTGAGAAATGTTTTGGACAACATGGTCGGAAAATAAGAAAGAAAAATAAATAAAATAAATTTTGTAATTTTATTTGGTTTTTAGAGTGAAATGAAATAATTTTCTAAGGTTTCTGGTTGAAGTGAAGAAAATTGAATAAAATAAATTTTTATAAATTTATTGAGTGTTACGAAGAAAGAAAAAAATTTGAAAAAAAAACGAAAAAAAATATTGGTGCGGATGCGAGAAATGGAGCTCTTGCCCATTTGAGCATGTTGTGTCCGCAATACGGCCAGCGTATCGTAACCGCAGTGGGGCGGAAGGTGGTAGTTTAAGAAAATTGTATTGCAAGATGATAAGTTGTATCGTGACTAAGAGGAGTAAATTTGGGGGTTGTATCGCGTCTGTGCCAACTAAACCTGACTGTATTTGCGATCACGAGTAAGAGCGACGGGCGAAGGCGTCGGCATTGGGCACACGGCGGGCGTTAGACGGCGGCGAAGGCGCGGCGACGGCCCAGGGCATGGGACGCGTGGGGCTCATGTTTGGGAACACGAGGAGGCTGGGCGCGGCGCGCGGCCTGTACTGCAACGTCTTCGGTTGGGCAGCGAGCATTACCTTAGTGCACTCGGCTGTTTGACCCGAGTTTGACTGGTGCGTTTCTGAATTCAATTTTGGACAAATTCATGAACCGGTTCATGAACAAGCATTCATCACCAAATTTTTTCGTAATAAATTTTTTTAAATATTTAATTAAATAAAATAAAATAAAATAAAATTAGACAAAATTTTCGAAAAATAAAATTTTCAAAAAATGAAATTTTTGTTGATAAAAATGTTTTAAATGTATAATTGATTGTCTTGCATTACACAACAAATACAAAGGACAATGTGTATACAACGATTTTTGTGTATGAATAGTGTCTCGAGTACGTGTTTGGCGAGTAGAATCTTGCGTGAGTGAACTTGTCATTGCAAGCTGTGTAGATGGCTGGATTGAGGGACGGGACGTAGAGGCGTCCACGAGTGCTGGTCGGGCACCACGGTGTTGATAAAGCGGGCCTTTGTTGAGGGTAGGTATTGCGGTGGTTCTTTATCGCAGCGGTAGTGTAGCGGGTAGTCGAGGAGGTCTGGTAACCTCGAGTTGGGCGCATCATCCTCGGAGCATTCCACGAGGAAGTCGATGAATGGCGAGACCATTGGTTTTATGCGAATCGAAGGTGTTAGAGGCCGTGGAGGTGCACGACACTGCCGAGGATTAGACATTGCGTTCGACTGAAAAATGAGGCCCCAGTATGGTGGAAATGGCGAGGACCTCTAGAGACAGGAGCCTATGTTGGTGAGGTTCCTCCCTATGGATTAGGGTGAGAATAGGGATGATATGTCGGAGTTGCGGTTGGAGATCTCGGGGACTCTACTCACAGTGGACTTGAGGATCATGGACATGTCAGAGTTCGATGTCATCATGGGGATGGATTGACTGACAGCTTACAGGGTCGTTATCGATTGTGAGCGTAGGAGGGTTACCATCATACGCAGGACGGTACTCGTGTTGTATTTCAGGGGGACAAGCATGACATTTTACGAGCTTGATGTCTGATCCAGTGTCGAGAGACGAGTTAGCGGGTTGGCTAACGAGCCTTACCACTGAAGGATGAGGAGACCGGACTTAGATCTACCTCGGTAATTTGCGAGTGGATGTTTTCGGATGAGCTACTGGACTACCTCCCTGAGGGTCGTAGACTTCGATGTCGAGTTACACCACTGTTGCCGCCCATCTACATGACTCATAAGATGACACCGATTGAGTTGCAAGAACTGAGAGTCCGGCTAAAGCCTTGGAAACAGGGGTTCATTAGGCTAGAGCACTTCTTCATGGGTAAGCACGTTGCTATTTGCCTAAGAAGAAGGGCCGAGGACCCTTATTTGTGCATTGACTATAGAGCGGGTTGAAGCTGTAAGGCAGAAAAATTCGATTTACGGAAAAATGGCAAAATCGTAATTTAGGTTACAAAATCGTAATTTGATTGAAAATCAAGTAATTTATTCTCTAGATCTCGGATGGCGAAGCGGATTTCACCATTGGAATCGTCTACATGAGATCTAGGTATCGTAAATTTAAGTAAGATTCCAAAGCGGTCGGGTTGACGTTTTTGAGGCATCGCGTTTCGGTCTTGGTAAGCGATCTTCCATCTTGGCGAAGTCACATATAACCATACTCATGTATAAGTGGCATGAGTAGAGAAAGTATGAAATGGACTGTAGAGATAGTCTTGAATGTCGGGAAGCCCCAGGGAAAAGAATGACATAATTGGTATTAATGGAATTGTTTTAAGTTAGACAAAGCCAAAATAGCGAATAGTGCTTGTCTTCTCCAATTAAAACAAGAGAAAAACGTGAATCGAAGAGGGAGGAGATGTAGAAGATGGAAAATGGCGTTTTTAGAGAGAGAAGAACCTCTTTCTCTCTAGATTCTCGGGAGATCTGACTGTCGGCAATCGTCGGGACAAGAAGGGAAGCTGCTCTACGGGAAGAGGGCTTCGCGTGGATATCGGATTTAAGGAGTTTCGACAAACTCCATGAGGTAGGGGTTTCTCCCTACTTGGGTTTTACGCTTTGTTTAATAACTATGTTGATGTTTCGGTTGGTTGAGGCCTTGAACGACCATTTGATCGGTCCCAAAACTTGGGGCCAAAGTCCAAAGTATGGCACCCATTTCGGACGGTCGGTAGATGGGTATGGACTGTTTAGGTGCAATGTGTGATGAATTGTGCAATAATTCATGTGTTGATGTGTGTGGCGGAAATGGCCCAGGTAGTCGGGTTCACTAAGTGAATCGTTGATTGGTGATTTGTCGGGAATAATGTAGGGTTTCACTATTCAGAAGAGCGTCATTCACAAAATAAATTTTGTGAATTAATGTATTTGGTCGAGTAATTCAAGTAGAATTGCCTGTGTTTGATCATTAGCCCATGTGAGCTAATTTTGATGTGATGAAATGCGAAATTACATAACATGATTGTGTGATTTAATTTTTATGTGAATATATGCATGTTTATATATTTGCATGTGATATAGACTATAATGGAATTGGCATCATGCATTCCATATGCACTGGGGGCACCCTAGAATGATAGGAGTGAGTGCATGAGGTGGTAGAATGGTTTCGGAGGGTTTGTCACAAAACTAAAATATCGATACGTCGAACGGCCCAGTTGATATACATCGGAGGAGTAGTCCATCAAATAATATCGTCGTCGAGCGGCTTGATTGATATATATACATCGGAGGGTTGTCCTGAAATAAACATAATAATTCTCATACAGAGGCTTAGGCGGTGTGAGAAGTTAGTGAGGACTCGGGGTATGAGATGGTGGGATTAGACATTAGTAGGATCATGCATTTTCTTGAATGTGTGTTTACTTTGGAGCATGCATATGCACTTAGGTGGAGGAAGTAGCCCGCTTAGGGTGATTCCTGCGAGCATTAGCTCACCACTGTCGGGATATTATTTGCGAATACGAGGGCGTGCGGGAGGCGGCTCATCCTAGGCGGAGCTTTAGAAGAACCGGATTGTGGCTTTGGGTTATGATGTATGACATGTATTAGAATTCTCTAATTTTAATATATGTGTTGTATAAGAGTAAAATTTGAACTCTTGAAACTATTAGATATAGTTGGATATAGATCTTGTGATGAGTATTGTGGTATTGGCCCAAGAGGCCGTTTTTACTCAGATATAGATATCATGTGATTGATGTTGATTGAGACAGGTTATATTACAGGTGTAGTATTTGGGTAGAGCTCCCAGGTACAAGGAAGCGCTAGATTTTACCGTGAAAATGTCGAAACACGGGCATTCACGAGAACCATTCAGCGAGGTTGACGGGTGATCAACGGACCCTGGGATTTGGGGCGTCACGGTTTGGTATCGGAGAACTGGGTATACGAATACACAGGGAGCTCAGTTTGGGTATCCATCACCCACTTGGGTGGTTGATGTTCGGTTTAGAGTATGAGATTACCCCAGGAAGGCGCGAACAAAACTAGGACCTTTGCATGTGTGTTTCGTGTGCTTTGATGCGCGTTGTGTAGAAAATATGCATAACATGGTTTTATGTGTTGAGATTGTTTATGTGTGCTTGAGTGGTTAGCACATTGGGTGTGTTAGAAAATATCTTGGAGTGTTACAATGAGTAAGCGGAAGAAGAAATAAATGTTAATAGAATTTATTTGGGTTTTTGGATAATGAAATAAAATTTTAATAAATTTTATTTGGTTGAGGTGTTAGACAGAGGTGTTGAAGATTTTTTTTTTGGATAAGAGGTTTTGGAGTCGTTCGGGAAATAGGTATTGCAATTGGAAAAAAAAATCAAATAAATAAACTTTACTAAGTTTATTTGATGTACTGGAGAATAAAAAAAAAAAAATTGGATACGTTTTTTTTTTGTGTCTCTAGTAGCAGAAGAGATGAAAAAAAAAAAAAGGTATGTATTTTTTTAGTGTTTTCCATTGCTGGAAATAAAAGAAGAAAGAAAATAAATTTGAATAAATTTATTTAGTTTAAGAAAATGAGAAAAAAAATGAGTTGAAGAAAATAATTTTCTAGGTTTACTAGTTGTAAGTGAAGAAAATTGAAGAAAAAATAAGTTTTATAAATTTATTTTGAGTATTCGAAAAAAAAAAAGTATATATATTTTTTGGTATTTTCGGTAGGCTGAAAAAGAAAAAAGTGTGAAAAGCAAAAAAGAGGGTCACGGGTGTTGGGCTCTTGCAGTTGTGTCCTAATACAATAGAGATTGTATTGTGACCTAGCTTCATGGGTGTGCAGTGGGTTTAGTTGTATTTGTAAGACCCGAAAAATTCCAATTTTTGGAAAAAATGGCAAAATTGTAATTTCAGTTAAAAATCCGGAATTTATTCTCTAGATCTCAGATGACGAAACGGATTTCACCATTGGAATCGTCTCACGAAATCTAGCTAGCACGTAAAATTTCGTCGGAATTAGGGGCAGGTCGGAATTTACACGTTTTTAAGGCATCGCGGTCGGGTCTTGAGTAAAGCGATTTTGTCTCGACGAAAATCACATATCTTTATGTGCTCGTAATGTATAAGTGGTATGGTGAAATGATGAAAATGGATGGCGAGACAGTCATAGAATGTCAAAAGCGGGAAAAGAGGGATATAATGGTCATTTTTGAATTGTTTAAGTTGGATAATAGAGACCAAAAGAGTGCCCTTTCTGATGTCATCTCTTTCCAAATTGAAAAAGGAACGGGAGAGAAAGAGGAAATGAGATCTGATAGGTTGGATATTTACGTTTTAGAAAGTAAACCTCTCTAGAAATACGCGTCGACGGTCGCGATCTTCGGGACAAGAAGGAAAGTTTGCTTTCTACGGAGAGGGGGCTTTGCGTGGATGCCGGATTTGGGGTTTCCTCGAACTCCGGTGAGGTTTCTCACTACTTGGGTTTTACATAGTTTAAGTGTATTTACGATATTTGAGTTGAGTGAGGCCCAAGCGAGTAGTTAGATCGGTTCCAAAGATAGGAATGTGAGATTCTGTTTTTATGGTGACCTTTCCTCATGGGTACCCACCCGGGTGTTTCACTCATAGGATATCCTACGTTCAACGGGTTCCTTTAGCCTCAGGAGATTCGAACCCGGGACTGGGGTCTTTAGTCGATGGGGAAGCATCTCGGTACCAGGCGAGCTGCGGCTCGAGTTGGTACGGAATGCTTCCGGTCTGGTGAAGTCTGAAGTGTGAGCTGGTATCTCCCTGAGTGGCTCCACTGAGTACCAGTAGTGTCACGAGTGAGAATCTCCTGACTCATACTTTATTGTGGGGTCCACACCCTTCGTGACCTCAGGGTACCCTTCAGGTGGGTCCCACTCATAGGATATCCTCATTCCCACGAGTTCTTCGCCTCCCGAGAGATTCGAACCCGGGGCTGGGGTCTTTAGTCGATGGGAGGCGTCTGCGGGTACGAAGCTGAGCTAGTAGCTCGGTTGGTAGTAGAAATGCTCCCATTGGACCTTGGCCCGGTCACGGGTTCGAGTCTCACGGAGGCGGCTGCTAGGGGAGGGCATGATATTTGTGGTGGGACCCACTGGCGCCCGTGGTTACGGGTGGACCCACGATGAAACCACGAAGGGCACCGGGTGGTCACGAGAAGGGTGTGGACCCCACAATAAGGTGCCTTTTGTTGTCGAGACCCGCCACTTAAGTGACACCTCATGGGTACCCTTCGGTGGAAGCTCACTCATAGGATATCATGCCCTCCCTAGGCATTTTCTTTCGCCTCCCTAGTAGAGACTCGAACCCGGGACCGGGGCTTAGGATTGTGGGGGCATCTCTGCACTACCAAGCGAGCTACTAGCTGGGTTGGTGATAGAAGATCTTCCCCGATGGATGATCTGAGTTGTCTGCGGCAGGCATGCCTAGAGGCGTGTCTCCTATGAGTGTTTCCACAGTACCTGGTGATCGCAATGAAGTCCACATGAACACAGGTGGAAAAATTTAAAACCCGTATTGAGACCGGTCGAGTGACTCGTCACGCAGACTATTGGAGTTCTAGTTTGTGCAATTATGTGAGAAAGTGTATGCTTTGATGTGTATGAGGCGGGTAATTCGAAATTGAGGTTCTAAAGTGAGCGGAGATGATTGATGAGTGATGGAACAGTAAACCCTAGGGTTTTACTGTTCATATGAACAGTGACACGAAAATCAATTTTCGTGTGAGAATGTGTTTTATTGAGTGATTAAATTCGAATTGCTCGTGTTTGATAATTAGCCCAAGTGAGCTAATTTTTGGTGTATGAAAATGTGAAATTACATAACATGATTGTGTGATTTAAATTATGTGAATATATGCATGGTGATATATTTGCATGTGTTATATGAGTTATTGAAATGGCATCACAATGCATTTCATATGCACTGGGGCACCCTAGAGAGATAGGAGTGAGTGCATGAGGTAATTCTAGAGAGAATGGTTTCGGAGGGTTGTCTAAAAAATAATAATAATGATCGGAGGGTACCCAACCAAAAATATCAATTCGCCTGAGACTACCTAATCGATGTACATCTGACCAGAAGTCCACACATAATATCAATCGTCGGAGTTGGCCCAATTGATATACATCGGAGGGTAGTCCACTAAATATAACATCGGGAGACACCACTACTTAGACGGGAGTGGTAGACTACAAATATAAACAACAACTTCGTTTGAAACTAGTTTTCATACATGGCTTAAAGTAGTGTAAGGAGCTCAGAGGACCTCGGATATGAGTTGGAGCGCTAGACATTCAAGTAGGACTGGCGTATCGGCTTGAAATGTGTTTATTTTGGAGCATTGTATATGCACTTAGCGGAGAGTAGCCCACTTGTGGTGATTCTGCACTATCGAGCATTAGCTCTCACCCTCGTCGAGGGAACATATTTTCAGTAATGTGGAGGGCACGAGGGAGATCGCTTCATCCTGTAGGGCCGGCTTAGAAGAAAAGCCGGATTGCGGGTTTTGGCTTGCGATGTATACATGTATTAGAATGTTAGAAATTTAATATATGTTGTATAAAAGAGAATTGATTAACTCTTTTGAAACTATTGTATATAGTTGGTTTATATTATGATGAGTATTGTTATTGGGCCCAAGAGGCCGTTTTTATTCAGATATAGATATCATGTGATTGATGTTGATCGGGACAGTTATATTACTGTGATGTATCCGGGCAGAGCCTCGGTGACAAAGGAGACGCCTGATTATGAAGAATGTCAATACCCGACATTCACGAGTATCTCGCTGGCTAACGTGGTAGTCAACGGACCTGCTAATATACTTCTGCAGATCGAGCCTTACGTGATAACAATACCCAGGAGCTCTGCTCAGTATCCATCACCACTAGGTGGTTTGATGTGGAGTATAGGTATATGGAAACCTAGAGAATGAGGATTTGGGCTTAGGCCATAGTCGTATAAGAACATCACCACTAGGTGTGGTTCGATGTTAAGTTTAGGTATGAGATTACCTAGGAAATCACTGAACAAAACTAGGACACGGCATGCATGTGTTTGATGTGTTTTGTGATTTGATGAATTATCGTATGATGGTGTGTATGCCATGTTGTATGTATGATGTGAATGTTTGTGTACTTAGGCAAATGGCACATAGGTGTTGGAAAACAAATTTAGAGTTTACAGTGTGTAAACTGGAATGATGAAATAAAAGAAATAAATTTTTAGAAATTTACTTGGTTTATTGGATAATGAAATCGAATTCTAATAAATTTGAGGTAGAACACTAGGTTTAGTATTGGATCAAGAAGTTTTGAGGAGATTTTGGGACAAAATGTCCAAAATTAAATGAAAAAAATAATAATAATAAATAACAATAGGTGTGTATTTTTTTTTGTCTTCCAGTTGTTGGGAGAAATGAGAAAAAAAAATGAGGTGAAGAAAATAATTTTCTAAGATTTTACAAGTTGTAAAATTGAAGAAAATGGAAAAAAAAAATAGATTTTTCCAAATTTATTTGAGTATTATGGAAAATGAAAAAAAAAAAAAAATAGGTGTATTTTTTTTATGATTTTCCAGCTGTTGGAAATAATTGAAAAAAGAAATATATATATTTATAATGAAAAAAAAATTTGTGCATAATCGTTTTTGGGCTACTGCCCAAATTGTATCGTGAGAGAGGGATTGTATTGTGACATGGTCATAGAGAGGTTGTGATTGTACTGCAAGATTTGGAGTGTATTGTGACTTAAAGTGAAATGGGCTGCAGGAAAATTGTATTGCAATACAGTTATTGTATTGCAGCTTGGGAGTGCAGGTTGGCAAGAATTGTATCACAATACACTGCATTGTATTGTAGCGTAAAGGGCTTGGCAAAAGAGGGAGGATTGTGTCGCAATACGCTTCATCAGGGACAGATCGAGGCGGCATGGATCAGACAGTAATATGTCACTAAAGGCGACACTGGCCGGGCAGGGGCGCCGTAGCAGCGCCAGTGGCGCGCAGTGGAGCGGGCGCCGCAAAGAGGCGCGGGCACGGGCGTGGGCGCCTGGGCTCAGGCGCCAGCGCCGCAGTCGGCGCGGCGTGCTACCTAGCGCGCGGCCGGGCCAAGCGCCGCTAAGACGCCGGGCGCCAAGCATCAAGCTCACTGGCGCTGGAGCGCCGCTACGACAAGAGCGCACGGCGCCATGGGAGCGAGCGCGAAGAGAGCACGGGCGGCTGGGCGCGCGAGTCGCTGCAGTATCGTACACTCGTGCACTCAACCTATTTTTGGTCTTGCTTGACTCGCATTGTTCCCGAAGGTCGATTGACATTGCTCGCGGAATCCGGCTCATGAACATTGTTCATCACAAAATTTTCGAAATTTTTTTTTAAATTTAATTAAAATAAAATAAAATCAAATAAATTAGAATAAAGTTTTCAAAATAAAATTTTCTCAAAATTGAAATTTTCAAAATAAAATTTTGTTGAAAAACAATATTTAAATGCATGGTTGATTGCCTCAGATTACCTAAAAATGCAAGTGACAATGTGTATACACTAATTTACGCAGATGAAGTAAAGGTTCGAGGCGGTGTTTATGCCTTGGAGATACTGTATAGTATTTAACTACCATTTGAAATTGTGATTGCGCGGTTGTTGTTTAGGAAACTATATGCATGGTGTAATGCAGATAGTGAAAAGCGGTGAATGCTAAGGTTAGAACTATGACCTTGTGGATTTGATATTGAAATGAACAAGAAAGCTTAGAACCTTATTGAAACAAATAAATTGAGTGGTTGGAATTTAGCAATCACTTAGGAAATGAATGGGTCGGCTCATGGTTGTCAATGTCTATTAAGAATTACATGTGCATTAGTTAGACTCGAATGAAAATTAAATGATTCTTGTTGCCATTGGAAATACGAGATGGCTAGTCGAGGAAGAGGACGAGAGGGTTATCCACTGCAGACCGGTCGACACCACCGGTATTTGTTCAAGAAGCCCTTCTAAGGCTTCAGATGGTATTATGGCACTACTATTGTACAAAGCAGCAGAAGGGTGTGGGTCAGGAGTGTCCTAGTAACATCTAGAGGTTAGAGCGCATCATCCTCCGACATTCACAGGGGGAGGAGAAGAATCCCGACCCGGATTAACCTCATGAACCCGAGGGGACCTCCCGGCACTCCAATGGATATAGAAAATTTTCCTCAAAACAGTCAAATAAAATCCATGGAGCGAACCCCTTTACAATCCTTAACATATCTTTAGAAAATAATGCGGAAGCAAAGTGTAATTTTTTTTTTTTTTTTTTCAAACACTTAGATTTTTCAGAAAATCGGCCAAAGTTTCTCCCTCAAGTTGACTTTCCCAAATTTACAAAACCTCGCGAAAACATTTAAAAACACTTCTAATCTTCCAATTTTCAACTTCCTTTGCTCGACTCCTTTGTCCACAACTCAATCAACACAATATATACATATATACATTTATTCATTTCAATCATCAAAACATTCCAAACTTCTTCAATTCCATGCATTTTTTTTATCAAAAGATTGGGCTTGAGCCGACTTCTGCTTCGACCGCCACGTACTGGCCCACGAGGATCAAAGCCCACGTAGTTCCTTTCAACTCTATACATACATATATACATAACAAAATATTCAACATATACAATATGCAAAATTATATATACAATGAAATCACTGTCTCCTCGATGGCTTCCGACCTACACGCACGTGGGGATGCCTCACCGCGCACCTATCTCGGGTCCTGAAAATGTTTTTGAAACATACGGAAAAGAATGAGCTAAAGGAGACCAGTGAGTGCACATTTTCATTAAAATAACATTTTCAGTATATATCTAAGAAATAAATACGTATACAATTAAAATCAATTTATGCCTTAAACTTTCTTTCTTTCTTTATAATAAATACTTATACAATTAAAATCAATTTATGCCTTAAACATTTATGCCTTAAACTTTATTTCTTTTTTTATTTCTTTCTTTCTTTTTTTATTTCTTTCTTTATGATGGAACCCAGGGGATAAACACACTGAACAATTTCTGGGTATTGACGGTGAGGGACAGTCTCATTCTAGTCATAACTACTAATGTCATGGAGAAACTCACGCTTGCATAGGTTCTACTACAAAGACTTCACGCCAGCATCATTACTTTAAACACCTATTTCCTCCCCGCTAGTAACCCATAACTTTACCCTCTAAATCCTTACACGCTTAAAGTACCTCGGCCGATATCGCCATAATACCATATGGGTTAGGTAACCATCGCAAAACCTTTTTTTCAAAATACATTAAATCCATTTAAATCCTTTACTTCATTTATACATTTATGCATTCTTACACATTTTTAAAACTTTCCATAATGCTCTTAACATATGCATACATATATTTAATATAAATATATATATTGATGCAAGATAAATATACATTAAACTTTTCATTTTACATTAAACTTTTCATTTTACATTCAAAATCGTTTCACTTTTCAAACTCAATTTGCAAAACATCGGCTTTACACTCATACCACACCGCCAATCCCCGCCGCTTTCCCGTCGAATTCCCCTTTCCCGTCCGATAGTCCTTTTCACCTTTTTCAAGAAAACCACAACTACACATTAACCATAATTTCCATTTAATCCACCATACACACTCATTCCTATATTCTTATTCCTCTATGAATATATTTTACTTAGGAATTGAATCAACTTAACCTGATCATCCCAACACAGTTATGGCATTTTCATGCCAACTAGTCAATTTACCGACATTATTAATTAGGGATAGTTTGTGGCTACTTCATTTTTCCAGGGTCTTAACTTCATATTTGACTATCTCTTTGTACTATTTTAAAGCTAAGGTGATAAGGGTTCTTCTCCAATTGGAATCACCCAAATCGGAGCACCGAAACTCGAGTTACGTCCTAAACACCCGAGACTACTCTATGTTCAAAACTGAAACCAGAATTTGGCTTGTACATGGCCCCACTTTGAGTAAATTTTTAGGCCACTTAGAATCAGAATTCGAGGGAACCTATTTCAGGATGTTTGGTTCTCCTTGAAGTCTATTTTAACCAGAAACTTGAATCACTCAAATCGGATTAGAAATGAGAAAGTTATGACCAAAATACGAACGCTGGTCCAAATAGAAAAATAGAGCATTTCCTGTACTAAGACAGTCCCTTGAATTTTTGCCCAGAATGTGTGTTTTTCTTCCATTTTTTCCATATTTTTCCATCCAATTCAACTCTATAGTCCATATACACTTCAAAACCATTTCATTTTCATCTTGACATCTCTTTTCTATTCAAATCCTTCACATTTATCTTCTTTTCAAAACCTTTCCATGAATTTCTCCCAATACCATTCTAATATGGGTTATGACCCATACTCAACCCAAATATGATGATTAGTTAGGGCTTGCTCTAAACCCTAACTCACTACTCAATTTACCTGTATGAATCCAACTTCTAAAAGAGAGGATTCCATAACTATCATAAAATTATAATGGTTTTACCACCCTATTTTCAATCAATCTTTGATTAGGGATGAAACTTAACAAGCCTTAGGTTTGGGGACAATTAATAACCATGCTATTGTATGGAAATTCATACAAGAATTCATAGTTCCATACCTTTTGGAGCTTGGCTTCTCTTTCTTTCTTCTCTTCCTCTTCTTTCTTTCCTCTCTTCTCTCTCTCCTCTCTACTGCTTCTATTCGGGAGACCAAATTTGGTCTTCTCTTATCCATGTTTGTTAAGGCCATGCTTGGCCAAGTCAAAAAACCCTTTTTTTTTTTCTTTTAACTTTCTCCTTTTTGCATCTTAGTCCCCCATTTCTCTCCTATTTCTATTCCAACTTTCCCTAATTGCCTTGAATCCCATAACTTCTATTTACATTTCCTCTTTAAACATTTCATATATTAACCCCTAGTCTTTCCCTTTTATGACCACTAGGTCCCCAAGTGGTAAATTACCTATTTACCCTTGGCTTTATTATTAATTCCGGGTCTCTCGTTTTAGTTCCTGAAAATTCATTTTTTTACTTTTAATATACCCTACACAAGTCCGAAAACTGCTAGGGTATATTTCGGGGTGTTACAGAGGAGATCCGATGGTGGCAGATCGTTGGTTTATGTAGATCGAGAAGGTGTTAGAGGATATAGAGATTACCTCTGACGCGACTGATTAGACTAATCAAGGCTCCAGCGAGAGCAAGGCCCAAATAGGGTGGAATGGGCAAGGACCTCAGAGACTTAGAGGAGCCATTGTTTGTGAGTTCTCCCTGTGGATTGTGGCAGAATAGGTAATGTGATATATCGAGGTTGTGGAGTTAGAGATCTGGGACTCTACCACAAAGGACCCGAGGATCATGGATATGTCGTAGTTTGATGCCATCCCTGGGATGGATTGGTCGACAGCCTTATGTATCGTTACCGAGATTGTGAGCGTATGGTTACCGCCTACACGCAGGACGGTACTCGTGTGGTATTTCAGGGGGACAAACATGATATTTTGCCCCAGATAGTATATGAGTCCGTGTGTCGTGACAAGCACGGTTACCGGCGAGCCCACTGGAGGACGAGGGAGAGACCGGGACTGCATCTACCTCGAGTAGTATAGTAGTGGATGTTTTTTCGTGATTTAGTTACTCGACTACCTCCACAGAGGGTAGTAGGACTTTGTATCGAGTTACACTGGTACTTCACCCATCTCTATGACTCCAGACAGATGGCACCCTGCTGAGTTGTAGGAACTCGTAGTCCAAATTTGCATGTAGAGCTAATGACAAGGGGAACATAAGACCGAGCACTCACCATGGGGCGTCCTAGTTTCTTTTGTGAAGAAGAAGGACAAGACCTTCATCGTATCGATCATCGGTACGAACAGGCTACGATCAAGAATCGGTGCCCATTAATGAGGATTGACGATTTGTTTGATCAAGGAGGAGCGCTGAGTCTACTCAAGATGACCTTCGCACTAGTTACCATCAGCCGAGGGTTGTGGATACAAATATCCCTAAGACAACGCTTAGACGGTTACGGGCACTTTGAGTTTACTTCGCAATGTCCTTCGGATTGACGCACGCGCCACAGATTCATGGATCTCATGCATAGGACATTCCAACCCTATTTAGATCGCTTTGTCGTGAGTCTTCGCGGATGGCATTCTCGATGATCCCACTGTGAGTGGGAGCATGAGTATCACTGAGGATTGTTTTATAGTTGCTGAGACCATCACCGCGGCGCCAAGATCGCAAGTGGCTTACCGAGGTGAGATTTTTGGGACACGTGGTGTCGCATCGTGAGTGTCAATAACCGAGAAGGTCGAGGCAAGGATGAGTCGAGAAAGTCAAGTCACTTCGAGATACGAAGCTGGGATCGGGCCGGGTATTACAGGAGATTCATTGAGGATTTCTCCATAATAGCAGCACTTATGACTAGGTTGACCCGGAAGGAGGTCAAGTTTGATTGGGATGACCGATGCGAGGAGGCATTCCAGGAGTTGAAGAGGAGACTTACTTCAACTCCCATCTTGATAGTCCCGGACAGAGGACATGGGTACACAGTGTATTATGTGATGCCTCGAGGGCTGACGGGATGTGTTTTGATGCAAATCGAGGGTAGTAGCTTATGGTTCTCGCGCTTGAAGAATCAATGAGCGTAATTACCCCACACACGACATGGAGTTGGCGGCCGTAGTCTTTGCCTTGAAGATTTGGCGCCACTACTTATACGAAGAGGAGTTCGAGGTGTACTCAGACCATAAAAGCCTGAAGTATATTTTCACGCAGCGAGACCTCAATATGAGGCAACGCAGATGGATGGAGTTCCTAGAGGATTATGACTTCACTTTGCATTACCATCCCGGTAAGGCAAATGCGGTGGCCGATGCACTCTGGTCGTAAGTCACGAGGAGCGTCGCTATATAGCTTCTCGAGCCGCATGCTCGAGATCAGGCGCTTTGGCCATGCGACAACGAGCGTACTCGTGGTACCTCGGGGAAGTTTAGTGGCTACACCGCTCTATCGAGCGTAATGATTGAGTCCTGAAGGCGTGATCGTAGAGATAGTGTCCATCAGGGACCAAGTACAGTCAGGTACGGGTGACGAGGGCTGGACCGTTCACGCAAATAGTAGTCTTCGATATAGGGGACGAGTAGTGGTTCCCCAGTTGACTGATCTGAGAGAGGAGATTCTCAGGGAGTTTCACTGCTCTCGATTTGCCGTGCATCCAGGTGGCACGAAGATGTACCGTGATCTCGCCGCGCACTACTGGAGTGGGACGGGGCAGACACGTAGGGACTTTGTTCGACGATGTCTCTACATGTCGCTGTGTTAAGGTCAGAAGCACCGTAAGCCAACAGTGGCTACTTCACCATCGAGGTGGTCGAGTGGAAGTGGGAGCACGTCACGATGGACTTTGTGACCCACTTGCCACTGGACGCCAGCCAGAAGCATGACGCGCAGATGGGTGATAGCGACTGCCCACGGTCGGCACATTTTCTGTACCATGGATGACCTTCGCCTTAGAGAGATTCTGTCAGTTATACATCCGAGAGATAGTCCTAGCCACATGAGTACCGTATCCATAGTGTCTGGGATAGTGGGACCTCGAGAGCCACAAGACACTTTGGAAGAGTTTCCAAAAGGCTATGGGCACACCTACCGACCATGAGTGACATTGGCTCCACCCTCGTACAAAATGGTCACCCGGTGAGGACTATACGTGTATTAGAGGACATGCTACAAGCATGCCCCGATCATAAGGGTACCGATGAGCATTTGTCTTAGTGGAATTCGCCTACAACAACGCTTATCGCGAGTATAGCGCATGACACCGTGAAGGCATTGTATGGGAGGCTACGCAGTCATCATATGTTGGACCGAGCGGAGAGCCCATCAATCGGGTCCTCGATTTGGATTAGAGACACCTCCGAGAAGGCGAGCTTGATACGACAACGCCTTCGAACGCCAGAGCCTGCGGTAAGAGCTATGCAGACGCGCTTAATGGCCAACCCGGGGTTCGAGGTCGCAGATCACGCCTTCGCGCATGCCTAAGAGGAGTTGGTCGTTCTATGCGCCGAAGCCATCGCCGAGGTTTATTTGGCCTTTCGAGATCCTCGAGGATAAAGGCACCGCTACAGACGGCGGCATTACCGCCTAACATGTCGTGTCCACGAGGTGTTTCTACGCCTCCATGCTCGGAAATATACCCGATCCACTTCACGTGGTGGACAAAGATTGAGGCTGGGATTACCTGGATGGACCTTCATGAGGGACCAATGCATCAGTTGATACCGTGATTAGTTTCGACGCAAGACCGTGAGGCTAGTGAGGGTACTAATGGAGGCACCATGAGTGGAGGAGTCCACGTGGGAGCGAGACACGACAAGGGCCACCTATCCCTTCTCGCTTAGGATGAAGGCAACGTGGCTTTAGTCGCTTAAGATTTAACGATCGCTTACATGCATTTAGAATGCGACGTTTTAGACATGCATGTGAGTTGATTGTGGATTGTCAAAAATTTGGGACCTAAATTCCTTTTAAGGAGGGAGAATGTAAGACTCGAGAAATTCCACCTTTGGAAAAAGGACAAATTGTAATTTCACCAAAATTGTAATTTCGCTAAAACTGCACTTATTCTTCTAGATCTCGATGATGAACGGATTTCACCATTGGAATCGCCTCGCTAAATCTAGTTAGCACGCAAAATTTCGTCACTCGAGACGCCGAAATTTACACGCTTTTCTCGGCGATCGCTGATTCGCTGCCGGTGAAACGATTTTCGGCGACTAAAATCACATATAACATGTACTCATGCCATAAGTGGTATATAGAGAAAATGATGAAATGGATGGCCGCATAATTTAACGCCAAACCTAGCAATAATATAATTACTATTGAATTGTTTAAGTTGGATAATAGGACAAAAGAGTGCTACAGTGTCATCTCTTTCAAATTGAAAAGGGGAAAACAGGAGAGAAGAGGAAATGAGATGTAGTAGGTTGGATATTACGTTTTAGAGAGAGAGAGAGAGTAGCTTCTCTCTAGAAATACGGGCGATCCGACCGTCGGCAGTCTTCGGGACAAGAAGGAAAGTCAGTCACGCGAGAGGGCTTCGTGGGTACCTGATTAGGGGTTTCAAACTCCGAGAGGTAGAAGCCCCTTACTGGGTTTTACACTCGTTTAAGTGTATTTACAGCTGTTTGAGTTAAGCGAGGCCAATGTAGGGTCAGATCTGCCCAAAGCCTGATCCGCGAGGTGGAAAAATTTAAAAACCTTACTGCGGGATAGTCCGACCAGCCCACGGCTGATTTGGGTTCCTAGCTTGTGCAATTATGTGAAAATGTATGCTTTGATGTGTATGAGCCTGAGACCGAGAAATCTGTGTCTACAAGTGAACTGATGATCGGGATGAGGATGGAACAAGAAACCCTAGGGTTTTACCTGCTCATGAATGCGACACGAAAAATCAATTTTCGTGTGAGAATGTGTTTTATTGAGCGATTAAATTCTAATTGCTCGTGTTTGATAATTAGCCCAAGTGAGCTAATTTTTGGGTGTATGAAAATGTGAAATTACATAACATGATTGTGTGATTTAAATTATGTGAATATATGGCTTCAGGATATATTCAGATGTGTTATATGAGTTATCAAATGGCATCACACGCATTTCATATGCACCGGGCACCCTGTAGATACAAGAGTGAGTGCATGAGGTAATTCTGGGTAATTTGGTTTCGGAGGGTTGTCTAAAAATAATAATAATGATCGGCGGGTAAATCCAAACTAAAATATCAATTGCCTGAGACGCCCAATCGATGTACACTGAGGGCAGTCCACACATAATATCAATCGTCGAGTCGGGCCCAATTGATATACACTGAGGGTAGTCCACTAAATATAACATCTGAGACAACCCACTACTTAGATGGGAGTGGTAGACCACAAATATAAACAAATAACTTTGTTTGAAACTAGTTTTCATACATGGCTTAGCAAAGGAGGGAGCTCTAAGTGAGGACTCCTGATATGAGTCGAAGCAAATTAGGACATTCAAGTAAAGATCATGCATCATTGAATGTGTGCTTCATTTCTGGGAGCATCGTGATATGCACTTAGTGGAGAAGAAATTCTCAATTTGGGGTGCATGATTCCACTACTCAGCATTAGCTCACCCTGTCGAGGGAACATATTTTCGTAATGTGTGAGCGCACGAGGAGACTACTTCGTCCTGTGAGGCTGAGTTTGTAAGAAAGTTTGACGTGGCTTCGTTTTGTGATGTATACATGTATTAGAATGTTAGAATTTTAATATATGTTATGCAGAATTGATTAACTCTTTTGAAACTATTGGATATAGTTGGTTTATATTATGATGAGTATTGTTATTGAGCCCAAGAGGCCGTTTTTACTCAGATATAGATATCATGTGATTGATGTTGATTGGGACAGGTTATATTACAAGTGATGTATCTGGGTAGAGCTCCTCGTACAAAGGAGACTCTGCCCGATTTTCGTGAAGAATGTCGGGTCACCCGACATTCACGTAGTATCTGGCAGTCGATGTGTAGTCAATGTAATTTCTAGGTTTTGGGGCTACGCCAAAGTATTGCAACATAAGGCCGAATCGTATTGCAACCTTAGGTCATGCAGGTTCAAAGTGTATTGCAAGAGAGTGCAGTGGCTAGAATTGTATTGCAACATAATAGATTGTATTGCAATGGGTGTGCAGTGGCTAGGATTGTATTGCAACACAACAAAGTGTATTGCAAGAGAGTGTAGTGGCTAGAATTGTATTGCAACACAACAGATTGTATTGCAATGGGTGTGCAGTGGCTAGGATTGTATTGCAACACAACAATCAGGACAAGTAAATACTTGTATCAGACAGGATCATACTAAGGTCGTTTTGTACTGTAACACACATGGTGTATTGTGGCTAAGAAGGGACTTGGGGTTGAGGATTGTATTGCAATACAATTATTGTATTGCAACTTAGGTCGTCTACAGTAATCTGTGAATAGTAATCGGGGGAACAGTAATATGTGAACAGTAAAAAAAATTTCGGAAATTTTTTTTTTTTGAAAAAAATAAAATAAAATCAAACAAAATGGGACAAAAATTTGAAGAAAAAAAAAAAAATTTCTAAATTTTTGTTGATAAATATGATTTAATTGGATAAATGGTCTGCATTGTTACGCACGTGTGGACTTGAAATATATACATTGATTTTGTATGAATAGTGTGTCTCGGGTCGATTACACCCTTCGAGATTACGTAATTAATGTTGTACGTTTTGATCATATGATTTTATGTTTCCAAATTGCGCGGAAGGACATGTATACACGGTATGATGTATATGGGAATTATGATCGCGCTGACAGCCATGTAGGAAATTATATGCATGGTGTAATGCGTATAGAAAAGGGTGAATGCTAAGGTTAGGAACTATGACCTTAGGAATTGATACTAAAATGAACAAGAAAAGCTTAGAATTTTATCAAATAAATGAATTGAGTGGTTGGAATTTAGCACCACTTAGGAAATGAACGGCCGGGCCATGGTTGTCAAGTCTATAGTAATTGGTAATGTGCATTGCTAGTTGACCGAATAGTACCAAATGATTCTGCGGCTACTGAAATATGTAGATGGCTAGTCGAGACGAACTAGAGGGCGTCCACAAGGTAATCGGGTCAGCACCACTGCATTTTACCGCAGGGCCTTTGCCGAGGCCGTAGATATTGTATGGCCGCGATCGCACGCACTCAGCGTAGTAGGTAGTCAAGGAGGTCCCAAGAACGCCTAGAGTTTAGACGCATCATCCCTCCGACATCTGGCTGTGGGGAGTGAGATCCGGCGGTGGCGCACTCATTGGTTCATACAGATTGAGAAGGTGTTAGAGGTTACGGAAATTACCTCGACACTACTGGGGATTGTATTAGCCGTGTTCCGGGCCCAGAGAGTGAGGCCCAAATATGGTGTAAATGGCGCGACTCCCAGAGACCTTAAAAATAGCCTTTTGTACGTGAGTTTTCCTCAGGGATTGTAGGCGAGAATGGGTGGATGATATGTCAGGGTCGCGAGTCTGAGATCTCGGGACTCTACTCACGCTGGACCCGAGGATCATAGACATGTCGAAGTTCGATGTCATCCTAAGGGATGGATTGATTGACACCACAGCACAAGTATCGATCATGAGCGTAGGAGTGATACCGCCTACACGCTAGGACTCCGCATCAGCAGGTATTTCAAGGACAAGCATAATATTTTACCTCTACAAAGTATATGAGTCCGTGTGTCGTGACGCTTAGCCGGTTGGCTAGCAAGCTCCTTACCTCAGAGGACGAGGAGAGACTCAGACTTTAGATCTACCTCGAGTAGTGTGCGAGTACAGATGTTTTTCCGCATGAGCTTACCCGACTACCTCCACGTAGGGTCGACTTCGGTATCGAGTTACACCCCTCGGGCACTTTACCCATCTCTATGACTCCATATAGGATGGCACCCGTTGAGTTGCAGGAACTCAAAAAAATCCAAGCATGTGGAGCTATTGACAGCAACCATTAGACCGAGCACTTCACCATGGGCGTCCTAGGCTTCATTTGCAAAGAAAAGGACAAGACCTTTGACTGCATTGACTACGTAGTCGAACAAAGGTTACGATCAAGAATTGGTACCCATTACCGAGGATTGATGATTTATTTGATCAATCGAGAGGAGCTTGAGTTTACCCCAAGATAGACCTTCGTGATCACAACATCGGGCTTGAGGGTTAGAAAAGACAAATATCCCAAGACAAATAAGTAGACGCTGGGCATGGGTACCCTTGAGCTTACTTCGTGATGCTCTTTGATTGACGAACGCGCTTTAATATTCATGGATCTCATGCATAGGTATTCCAACCTATCTAGATCACTTGTCATAGTCTTCGCGGGATGACATTTTGATCTACCCCAAATGTAGTCGGAGGCACATGAGTATCACTTGAGGATGGTTTTGCAGTTAATGAGACCACTCCAACAGACGCTAAGTTCAGGGTTTACAGTTCAAACACTCATCAACTCATCTGGCTCACTTTTGTGAACTCCGCAGATCTCACTCGCCATTTTCGGCCCCATCCAAAACCAATACATGATTTAATACAACATTTCCAATATTTAACAACCCAAATCAAGGCCAGGCGCTCACTACGGCCTCCATTTGGTGTTCCAAAATTACATCAATTCGGGTCCTGCTGTCTGGGATCGATCAAACGGCCCTCACGGCCTCATTCTACTCAAACATTTACAATGTCCTTAAACAAAGAGTAAAACGCAAGCAGTGAGAAACCCCTACCTCCTCGCAGCTTGGAGGAAACTCCCAAATCCGGCACTCCACGCGAAGCCTCCTCTCCGCGCAGAGCACCTCTCCTTCTTGTCCTAAAGATCACGATCATTTGACGCGTATTTCTAGAGAGAAGTGCTCTCTCTCTCTAAAAATCTCCCAAACGGAAACCCATTGTAAATCCCCTCTTTCAATTTCACGTTTTTGGTCTTTCTTTAATTGGAGAAGGCAACAACTATTTATTATTTTGTCTTTTTGTGACTTAAAAATTTCTAAAATGACCATTATGTCCTTTCGCTTGACATCTCTAAGACTATGTCACCATTCATTTTCATCGCTTTCTACCATACCACTTATGGTACATGAGTACGTGTTATATGTGACTTTCAGAAGACTGAAAATTGTTTTACTAAGACTAATCGAGATGCCTCGAAAAACGGCAACTCGACTATCTCGAATTTTAATAAATTTGATATGAAGGAGATTTCGTGAGACGACATTTCTAATAAAGAAACTGCTTCTTGACTATCCGAGATCTAGAGAATAAATATAATTTAATTAAATTACAATTTCAGAATCGAAATTATTTATTTTGCCATTTTTCCGTAAATTGGAATTTCTGGTCTTAGATTCTCCTCTTAAAAGGAACTCATTCCGAAATTTAGGACAATTATGAATCACCACATGCATATGCAACGTGCACTCTACCATGCATGTAAACAACCATTTAAATCTTAAGCGATCAAACCACGCACCTTCATCCCTAAACAAGAAGGGATGTGGTCTGCGATCGTGTCCCTGGCCCCATGTTGACTCCCCTCCACCCACGTCGCCATAGTACTTCAATTAGCCTCACTGGCCTTGGCGTCGCAAAACCCGATCACGCTATCCAAAACATACCGTCCCCTCCTCAAAGGTCCCATCCGCGTCAATCTCTATCCGCCCCCAATCCACCACATGAGTCGGATCTCGAGTATATCCTGAGCATGGAGACGCGTGAAACACCGCGGACACCGGGACATGTCGGGCTGGTAACGCTTAACTCGACACGCGAATCTGCCTACCTTCGAGTATCTCGAAAGGTTCGCGAACTGACCACTTCTTAGGTATCACTAAGAAGATGATGATCCCTAACGGCCGAACTCTGGGCGGGTCGACGCCGCGACACCGATAGCTCTTCGCCGGCCGAGCGAGAAGATTATTACGCGCGCGCGCGTTGGTATGGCATAATGTTACGTTACGGCGCCGCCACACTTGCGCTACCAATAATACGTAGTATCAAGCCTCACCTCTCTGAGGTGTCTCTGAATCGTGATCGCACTCGCTGACGGAGCCTCCCACCCTCGTCCAACATAATGGCCACCGCACGCCTCCCATACAAAGGCCTCATACGCATTCATCCGTGATAATTTCACCATAACTTTGTTGTAGGCGAATTCCACTAGTGCGGCAATGCTCCTCCCAACGCCTTATGATCCAGACGATGCTCGCAAATGCTCTAACACCTATATATAACTACACAACGTGTAACCCTACACGACCCTTACTTGTGTAAACGCCACCTTCATAGTCACAATCGTTGACAATCCAATGGACCATTAACCTAGTCCATGTCATGTATGACATCCATACCGAGCCTTGCCGACTAACAACACCCAATGCTATCGCTAAAAGGGGTATCCAAACTCGAGTCACTTCGACCCCATCACTCAACCTAAGTCTACGCTGGATAACCCAACCGCGGTGTTTTCATCTTGATTAACTTAACTCTTCTCGCTTACACTCGGTTTCCCCTTACATTCACACATAAATTTAGATATCTCCTGCCCTTACACCCTAACCCGTGATTCTTACATTTGGGGATTTACGACCCCCTTTTTGTTTTGCCCAACACACTCTAATTACTCTTCATTTACAGAATCGAACTATGAGTCTTTATTGGACGTAGTCCTAAAGACAAACTCATCCCACACTCACTAAGAGTGGTGAATGACCGTACCGTGCACCCATACCCGACTCGACGCGATGTTACTGTGCACACGAACGCAATAATGCCATACAGTGACACCCAATCCCGGGGTCCACCATGAGCGGAATCTTAGAGATCTCTCACTCATAAACCCGACCTATTAGGTCAACTCTCACCCTACACCCTAGGGAAGGACATCTACACCTGGCTTCTCTAAAGGCCTTAACCTCTAAGCCCAAATCCAAGGGTCGCGGCTCGTACGACAACCCTGGCAAGATCCCAATTACTAACAACCCGATGGTCGCTCAACTCATCCATGTCAAGCCCGACATCAACAACCAATATGTTCATCACCCTAAGGTCCACTACGCTCACCAGGTAACTATGATTATTCCTCGACTTCGACCCGCCTTCGAATTCTCCTGGTCCCATTCACGCGGAGTGCCTCAGGGCGCACCTCGAAATCGAAACCTGCCTCGACCCGCATTCGCAGTGGAGGAAATGAACCGTATACTTCATGTTCTACGTACTAATCGGGATCGTGACTTCTCCAAAGTCCCAGATCCCCGTCTCCGGGCAACCCGTCTCACATGCCCAACTCGACCTGTCCCGAAATCTCGTGTGAAGCGTAAGTCTTCTCGCCTCTTTCTCCGAACTAAGAAGGTTGATCCTCCCCTACTACCAACACCGTATCCCTGAAAGTGTTCCCGAGCATCCTCGATCTCTCTCTTCTATGGTCGTGGTCATCTCAACCTCGGAGTCCACGTCCCGTAGCGGTCCCCAATGATCCCGCCTCGAATGGACAACTTCACCCATTCTCGAATCTCCTTATAATACCCACAATCCCAAGAAACCACGTGATCTCTCAGATTGACATTCCGCCTCTCCCAATTCATCACGGCCTCAACCTTCTAGGTCGACCGACACTTATTGCCGACACCACGTGTCCTAAAACTCTCACCCGCAAGCCAAAACTCGCACGCCATCGAACTGGTGTACACCGATGGTCTTCAACAATTGTAGAACGATCCTGCGATACTCATGCTCCCACTCGATCGAGTAGATCAAAATGTCATCCACGAAGACCACGACAAACCTATCTAGATAGGGATTGAATAATTCTATACATGAGATCCATGAATGCTGCTGGCGCATTCGTTAATCCAAAGGGCATCACCGTAAACTCAAAGTTCCCATAACGCGTCCTAACCGCTGTCTTAGGGATATTTGTCTCCCTAATTCTCAGCTGATGGTAACCAGTGCGAAGGTCTATCTTGGAGTAGACTCGCGCTCCTCTCAACTGATCAAATAAATCATCAATCCCTGCAGAATGGCAAATTCGATTCGATCGTGAACCCCGCTCAACTCCGCTGTAGTCACCGCACGCCGTGCTGGTTCGCGGCCCTTCTTCGCAGAACAACGAGCGCCCATGGTGAAGTGCTTCTACGATGAACTCCTCATTCAATAGCTCTCAGAATCGACTCGAAGTTCCCGCAACTCAATCGTGTCATCCTAATGCGGAGTCATAGAGATGGGGGCTAAGTACTGGTGGTAATTTGATACCGGGTTTGATTACCCTCTCAGGAGGCGGGCCCGTAGCCTATCCGAAAAACATCCACATACCGCGACACCAGCTCGAGGCAGACCCAAGTCCGTCTCTCCTCGTCCCTGTGGCAAGGCTCGCAGCCAACCCGCTTAACCGGCCCCCTCGACACTGGACTCGTGATAAATCGCTTCGGGGCAAATGTGTCGCCTTGGCCCCCGAAATACCACACGAGTACCGTCCTGCGTATAGGCTGTAACCCTCCTACGCTCACAATCAATAACGACTCAAGCTATCGGGCCATCCATCCCCGTGATGACATCACTCGACATGTCCACGCATCCTCGTGTCCACCGGCGGAGTAGAGTCCTCGAGATCCCGAACTCGCAATCGCGACATATCATACCTATTCTCGCCCTAATCCCTAGGGGAGAACTCACATACAAAGGCTCCTCTAAGGTCTCAAGAGGTCCTTGCTCATTTCCACAATATTTGGGCCTCACTCTCTAGCTGGATGCAGCTAACCTAATCCTGGTCGCGTCAGAGGTAATCTCCATGGCCTCTAACACCTTCTCGATCTGCATAAATCAATGGTCTGCCACCATCGGATCTCCTCCCCGCGGAATGCTCCGAGGATGATGCGCCTCTAAACCTCCGGGAGGTTACTAGACCTCCCTTGACTACCCGGGCTATACCAGCCTCGCGCTATACCATCGTCGTAATACCCACGTACTTCAGCGCTCGATCAAACACCGTGGCTGGTCAAATGTCGGGTGGTGCTTCAACCAGCGTTCCCGGACGCCTCGCCCTCGACTAGCCATCTATACAGCTTCAATGGGCAAGTTAAATTCAATACAAAGATCTCTAAGGCATAAACACCGCCCCGAGACACTAATCATACACATAACTCAGTGTATACACATCGTCCTTGCATTTACAGGTAATGCAAGCAATCAATTTTTTTTTTTTTTTTTTGCATTTAAAATATGGTTTTCAACAAAAATTTTATTTTCGAAAATTTCATTTTTGAAAATTTTATTTTTCGAAAATTTTGTCTAATTTTTTTTATTTGATTTTTATTTAATTTAATAAAAAATTTTTAAAAATTTAAGGATGGTCGTTGTTCACGAACCTGTCTACGAACAACGTCCAAAAAATCGACTCGTAATGTGATTGGAGTCAAACCGCCAAAAGGTCGAAGGCGCCGAGTGCAATGTACCTGGCCGCCCAGCCACAGCTGACGCCCGAGAGAAACCCCTACCTCTCGGAGTTTGAGGAAACTCCCTAAATTCGGTATCCACGCGAAGCCCTCTCCGCGTAGAGCAGCTCGGATCGCACGTATTTCTAGAGAGAAGTGCTCTCTCTCTCTAAAAATCTCCCAAACGGAAACCCACTGTAAATCCCCTCTTTCAATTTCACGTTTTTGGTCTTCCTTTAATTGGAGAAGACAACAACTATTTATTATTTTGTCTTCTTGTGACTTAAAAATTTCCAAAATGACCATTATGTCCTTCTTTTCTCAGTTTTGACATTCGACACTATCTCGGCAGTCCATTTTCATCATTTCTCTACTCATACCACTTATGGCAATATGAGTATGTGGCATAAGCATTTTCACGTGATCGAAAATCGCTTACTAAGACTCAATCGCTGATACCGGGGTGTGTAGTCAACTCCGACTATCTCGAAATTTTACTAAATTTTACGTGCTAGCTAGATTTTGCGAGACGATTCCAACAGTGAAATCCGTTTCATCATCCGAGATTTAGAGAATAAATTATGGAATTTTAACCAAAATTACAATTTCGTAACCGAAATTACGATTTTGCCCTTTTTCCAGAAATTGGAATTTTTCGGGTCTTACATTCAAGTAGGATCACGCATTTACTTGAATGTATGTTTTCATCGAGTATCAGATACGCACTTAGCGAGAGTAGTCTATTTAGGGGATTTCCTCCCACTACCGGGCTTTTAGCTCACCCCCTGTCGAGGAACATATTTTCTGTGTACATGAAGCTGCAGAGAGATCTACACATCCTGGAGCGATACCGGTGAAAGCCTGTCATGGCTTGCATATGATGACATAATAGGAATTCTAGAATTTTAATATATGTTTGTATAAGAGTATTTTCCTAACTTGAAAACTATTGTATAGTTGGGATATATTGGTTGAGTGATGATGCAGGGGCCAAGTAGACATTATTTACTCTCATTTGGACCCTATGTGGTCACTTGGATGTGTCAATAAGTTATGTACTAAGGATAGAGTTCTGCACAAAGGAGACTCGCCGATTTTCGTGAGAGATGTCGGGTCACCGACATTCACGGAAGAGCCTCATGGGCCGACAGAGTCAACGGACTCCACGGATTCGGGGGTATCACAAAAGACGCTCCTTTCACTCTTACCACCCTTTAAAAATATAGGTTTGATATAATATTTTTTCAAAATAAAAATATGAAAATGTGTTGTTAAAGTAGAAAATATTATGCTTTTAAATAATGTTTTATTCGTTGTTGTATACAACAATTATATAAATATGTAAAATGATTAAATATGAAATGTTAAAGAAAATTCTATTTTTTCAAAATATTTAAAATAGTAAAACGTGTAAAACATAAAAAAAATTTCAATTTATTAATAGATTTTTGTTGTGTAAAATAGTTTCAAAAATATGTTTTTAAAAATAATCATCAAACAGAAACTAATAAAGTATTCTTATATCTCTTCATCATGATAATTTCATCAAATTGTTTTTTCCTTAAAAACACGATTGCTTTGTCGTATATCGACTTATTTTCATATCAAATGCAAGACTTTTTGCAATATTCATGTTGATTCAAACCCTTCATTTCTATATATTTTTTCAAAAATAACATTACACCTTTCAATTCTTTTGTTGTAGCGCCACACATACATCTGTGGACGCACTCCTTTATTTACTATTTGTTCTTTTCGGGAAAGTTTAGATAACTTGAATTTAATGAAGTTTATTTAATCTTAGATTAGAATTAATAAGAAATATTAATATTTATTTGAATTAGATTAGATTTAATACTAAAATATTCATATTTTTTATTAATATTATGTACCCAGTAAATTTTTTTATGAACCCAATAATTATTTTTGGGTGTATGTCGACTTGTTATCGTGCTTTTTTTTGCATAAAGGTACTCTGGGATGTTTATCATTATAACTTACCATGTTCATCCTATAAAAAAAAAGTCACAATTAAACTATAAATTCTTATACGTGTGAGGTATTTTGTCCATCTATAACCATTTTTAATGACAAAAGAATGATCGAGTTATGACATTCAATATGAAGGTATTTTAGATGGAAAAAATAATGCTATTGAGTTTGACATACAACCAAAAATGTGAGTGATTTATACATCTTATCCTATAAAAGAAGTCACTCAATACCCCCCAAAGACTTTTCTTTTGTTAGTTTTTGTTGTATTTTGTGCTCCAAGGTTTTGGACATTATTTGATGACTCATTCACTCAATTAAAATAATTTATTTTAGCTCCTAATTTGAGGAGGCGTGTTGAGAATTAACATGATTTAGAGTATTTTCCTCTCTTTCAACAATATGAATGAATTTCCCGCCTTCTAGCCTCTAGGGAGAAGATAATAGTGTGAATGCAAAAAAGAAAAAAGGTTGTTTTGTTAGACTTTAGAGCTCATGATACGAAGAAAAAGTCCATCAATGGGGGAATTTTCAATTTGGCTTTGCATTTTCCAAGTGGGTGGGGCCTTTTGTCTTTTACATCATATTACACTCTGCCTACTTCCATTATTTTGCTAACTTTCCCCACACACACTCTCTTTTTCCAAAAGTAGCCTCCCTTTCATTCCTTACCACCCTTAAAAATATAGGCTTGATATAATATATTTCAAAAATAAAAATATGAAAAATGTGTTGTTAAAGTAGAAAATATTATGCTTTTAAATAATGTTTTATTCTGTTGTTGTATACAAATAATTATATAAATATGTAAAATGATTAAATATGAAATGTTAAAAAGAAATTTTATTTTTTCAAAAAATATTTAAAATAGTAAAAACGTGTAAAACTTAGAAAAAAAAAATTCAATTTATTAATAGATTTTTGTTGTGTAAAACAGTTTCCAAAATATGTTTTTAAAAATAATTATCAAACAGAAACTAATAAAGTATTCTTGTATCTCTTCATCATGATCATTCTCATCAAATTGTTTTTTCCTAAAAACACGATGTTTTGTCAGAGGCATTGACTCTATTTTCATATCAAATGCAAGACTTTTGGTAATATTCATGTTGGATTCAAACCCTTCATTTCTATATTTTTCAAAAAATAACATTACACTTTTCAATTCTTTTGTTGTAGTGTCAATGCACATACATCTAGATTGCAATTCCTTTATTTTTTTATTTTTGTTATTTGGAAAGTTTAGATAACTTGAATTTAATGTGAAATTTATTTAATCTTAGATTAGAATTAATAAGAAATATTAATATTTATTTAAATTAGATTAGATTTAATACTAAAATATTAATATTTTTTATTAATATTATGTACCCATAAATTTTTTTTATGAACCCAATAATTATTTTTGGGAGTATGTCGAATTTGTTATCAGGTTTTTTTTTTTGGGTATAAAGGTACCCCGGATGTTTATCATTATAACTTACCATGTTCATCCTATAAAAAAAAAGTCACAATTAAACTATAAAATTTTATATGGAGGTGTATTTGATCCATCTATAACCATTTTCTAATGACAAAGAATGATCGAGTTATGATATCCTAATATGAAGGTATTTTGGATGGAAAAAAAATTAATGTGTTGAGTTGGATATACAACCAAAAGTCAGGAGTATTTATACATCTTATCCTATAAAAGAAGTCACTCAATACCCCCCAAAGACTTTTCTTTTGTTAGTTTTTGTTGTATTTTGTGCTCCAAGGTTTTGGACTTTATTTGATGACTCATTCACTCAATCAAAATCATTTATTTTGTAGCTCCCACTTGAGGAGGCGTGTTGAGAATTAACATGATTTAGAGTATTTTCCTCTCTTTCAACAATATGAATGAATTTCCTGCCTTCTAGCCTCTAGGGAGAAGGTAATAGTGTGAATGCAAAAAAGAAAAAAGGTTGTTTTGTTAGACTTTAGAGCTCACACCTTCATTCCTGCAAATTAATTTCTTGGTTCTTTATGCATGATTCCTTTCTCACTAGATCGCCATTAATATCATAATCCACCTTAATTGCTTCTAAATCCACGGAATAAGATCCCATTTTTGTCTGAATTGAAGCGTGAGGAACAACATTCTCTTTTGAGTTCTTGTGCAATTAGAAACTTGTAACCTCTCTTTCTCTCTGTGCCTCTGCCGCTGTGTGCTATGTCATGCATCGCCAATGCATAGTTGGGGCCGAATAACATTTTCGCTTCCCGACCACTACAGGATAGTAGCAGCATGTTGACTTACAAATGTATATTTTGATCCTCTTTCTTTTTTAGTTTTGATTTTGTATTGGTATGGAAATATTAGTATTCTAAAAATGGAAAATAGATTCTTTTCAATTGGTTTTGAATCTATTTGAATCAAAAAAAAACCTATGGAGATGAAAATGCCAATAACAAATCACTCCTAGCATTTTCTTTGAATGAAAAGATTTCTTAACAATTTCCTAAAGTTAAGAAAAGCAAATTTTCATCAAAAGATTTTGCTTATTTTGTGAGTCGGAAATCAAAACCCAAAGTCTAAAACAATCGCAAAGATCAATTCTTAATTAAAGAAAAGTAAAAGTGAAATGATCAGTGGAAGATTTCTTGGAAACTCCTAACAAATTTTCATCAAAGGCCATGAAATTAAGGACATTGACTCCAAGTCAAAGGAATGCCAAATCAAAACAAAGAAAGTAAAGTGTATCAACCATAAGAATGGTAAAATACCAATTACTCAAAAAACTTATCCAGAAAGAATATCTATAAATTTTTTTTTTAAAACCCTAACAAGATAACTCCATGCTGATCCACTGTGAATAAATTAGGTATTGTAATATTTTCAAATAGATAAAGAGGTGTGAGTAAACATATTAATGACTTATGATGTACGTATTTTTGCTATATTACTAATATTTATACTTTGTTATTATGTTCCTAACTTGATTAAGGAAGTGTATCGGTCCTAAAAACAAAAATGATGATTCAATTTTTAAAATATTTTAGAATTATTCCTAAATCTACAATATTTTGTTTAATATCATGAAGGTATAGTTTTTTTCATCACTACGATGATAAAGAAAAACCTTTTTTTGTAAGTGAGTATGAATTTTTTCAAACTCACCATATGTTCGTGATTGTTCATCTAACTCGATAAAATTTATAATATGCATTAAGGAATGTTGAAATATTTTATACCCCTTGAATACTCAAATATGGTATTTTCTTTATCCTTCTTTCAATCCTTTGCCCATTGAGCTAATTAGTCTTATTAATTAATGACCTGCCTTGTCTTGAATTATCCTCCTTTAACCTTTGGGTGGTGATATTGTGTGTCTTCTCCTTTAAAAAAAAAATGTAGGGGAACCGGGTTTTGGGTCTCCCAACAAAAAGATAAAGAGAGGGGAGAGTTAGGTTGGGTAAGTTGATTAGGTATGGGAAGGAGATTAGAAAAGTAATCAAATAAATAACAAATCAAAATAATATTTAATAATAATATAAATATAAATTTTGGGGTTCTAATACTTTTTAAAATTTAACGTCTACTAAGTGTTTACACATGAATTCTGTTATATCTTTTTCTTTTTTATAAACCATAAATCCCATTATCTTTTCTTTTATAAAAATCCAAATCCACTGTATTACAAAGAAAAAATTGGATCGGGACAGTTGGTTCAACCAATTGAAACATCGATCAAGTGATATTTTCAATCCAATTTTGATCCAGCTTTGATCATCAATTCAACTCCTTGAATCTAAACATGAATGTTTAATATTAAACTTTACCATGTCTATCCTATAAAAAAAGTCAGCAATTAAAACTATAAATTTTGATATATGTGAGGTATTTTGTTCATCTATAACTATTTTTAATGATAAACAATGATTGAGTTACATATTCAATATGAAGGTATTATTGTATCTTTTCATCATGATCATTCTCATCAAATTGTTTTTTCCTAAAAACACGACGTTTTGTCAGAGGCATTGACTCTATTTTCATATCAAATGCAAGACTTTTGGTAATATTCATGCTGGATTCAAACCCTTCATTTTTATATTTTTCAAAAAAATAACATTACACCTTTCAATTATTTTGTTTTAGTGTCAATGCACATCTAGATTTCAATTCCTTTATTTATTTTTTACTATTATTTTAAAAAGCTTTAAATAATTAAATTTTAATAAATTTATTTAATCTTTAGATTAGGAATTAATAAGAAATATTAATATTTATTTTAAATTAGATTAGATTTTAATACTAAAATATTAATATTTTTATTAATATTATGTACCCATAAAATTTTATATATTAGATTTATTAATATTAATACAACCTGGATTTTTTAACCCCATAAAATTTTTTTATGAACCCAAGAATTATTTTTTTCAACAAGGGCCTTGGCAGTGCCCCTCCCTCCCATGCTCAAGGCCGACCCTGATTCTTTTCTACATCCCACACAATCCTTTAATCACTTAGCTAAGCCTCACATCTGGCCGGACGAATATCATACTTTAATCTTTAATTAAAACCGTGCTAAGGTTTCAACTCACAAGGAGCTGATTAAAAACCTTTAAAATGTGAATTCTAAAATCTAACTTTTCATCAATTTTTTACCTCATTTTGACAAAAATACTCTTATTATTTTCTTATAAAAATAACTCTCTATTATAAGCATATGTAAATACACAAAATAATAAAGGGTATTTTTGTCTATGAGTTCTTCAAGAAAAACCAAAGGAAGGATTAGATTTACAAAATTTGAAGTATTTGACATCTTTAACCAAATATTTCTTCAAAAAAAAAAGAGTCTTCATAATGGTGGTAGATTGGGACAATTATTCTAGTAAAGGAATAAAGTAAAGAAGATAACATTGGTACTATAAAGTAAAAGATAACCTGGTGCTACACTATAATATAATTAATCAAGAGAACAAAACAAAGTTACCTTTGAATTATTTGTTACTGTCTAGCTCTTTTTTTTATTTTTATATTTTTTTGAAAAACTCTCCCACCTTCCTACTCATTGCTGTTTTGAACCATCAAAATTACTTTTTAATATTTTGTTGCTGTTCCTACTTTTCAATTTTCTTAGTTTTTTTAAGAAATAATTTATTTGATAATATTATTGGCTGATATGGATCATTGGAACTTCAAATAGAAGCATTTGTTTTATAATTGGATAACAAAGAAATAATTAATTATTTGGAAATTAAATTCTCAATATATGAAAAGAGTAATGATAAACATAAATACTAAAACAAGTAGATGAATATATTTTTTTAGAAATTATCATTATTTTCTAGGCAGAACTCAGAAGGAAATAGTGTCAATGTGAATGAAAAAAAGGGTAAAGGTTGCTTACTCTCAATTGAGCCCACCTTTTTTTTTTAAATGATTTTTTGGGTTTTTATTTTGAAAAAACTTTTAAAATAAGTGTGGAATGCATGTATTCTTTATCCCCCACCATTTACTGATCAATTGTGGCTGTTGGATGAATCCACAAATCAGCATATCAGTGAGAAAGCAAAAAGGGTAAAGGTTGTTTTGTTATTTATCAGTTCAGAGCTCCCCCATCTCTTTGTTTTCTCTCCGTCTCCTCTATCTCTCTCTGCCTCTTCAATTCTTATCTATTTGCCTCTCTCTCTCTCGGTCTCCCTCATCTCTCTCTGCCTCTCTCACCCCCATCTATTTGCCTCTCTCTCGGTCTCGTTCATCTCTCTCTGCCTCTCTATCTCTCGCTGTTAAAGGGGATCACAGAGGAGGAAGAAGAAGGCAAAAGCAGCAGCAGGAAAAGAGGCACCACTCTTCATCTAGTCATCTCCTACACCCAGTCGGCAAACAATCCATGATTATTTTTTTTCTTCATTCTTTTGTTTTTGGGGTTTTGTTGATTTTAAAGATTAGGGTTGTAGCCTTTGTAGGTGAGTTTGATTTCGAATTTTTTTGGTTCTCTGATTTCTGTTTTTTCTTTTTTTTCATGGGTGTTTGGAATTTTGATGGGTTTTCTGTTTGCTCATCATAAAAAATTTAGGGGTTTTTCCGAAATGGAAGTTGGATGGGTTTCATGTGTTGATTTTGTTGATTTTTTTGGTTGTAATAGGTAGAAATGGAGTAAGAATATACTGAACCGGCTTTTTTTTCTTCTCTAAGAAGACTGAGTTGACTCGGAATCTCAGCTGAAACATCGGACTCGGTGCGGCCATGTCTTCTCGAGAACTCGTCTGCTGCTTCTGTTTTGCATCTTAATTTCAAATATCAATATTTTATTCACGATGGCAATTCATCGTAGCGATTTCCCCAAAATTGCTCACACGCCAGGCGGGGCAGAATCCAGGCTGAACAACATTTTTCTGTTTCCGACCACCAATTAGTCCTCTTCAAGAAATATACTAATGGCGGAGGAGTACTTCACATCTACATGATAGTATTAGTAGCAGCACTGGCTTTGCTCTCATTCTTTCCTCTATCTTTTGCTGCATTCTGTCCACTCTGCCATGGTACTAGCTTATAATTTTCTCATCTCCTTGTTTCTTTATGATCTGAATCAATTTGACACCAGTTCCCACCTTCCTAATTTTTATTTTTTTCTTTCTTTCTTCAGTTTAAAGATTTCCTAACGCTTGCAGAGCACAAGAGTTCAATCGCTTGAAATGGCTTCCACAAGCTCTCACTGCCGTCTGATTCCTCCTCTTCTTCTAACCCTACCAGCTGATGGAGCCACGACGTACTTTTTGAGCTTTAGAGAAGACACCCGCTACAATTTCACCGATCACCTCTATACTCATCTGCTTCGAAGTGGCATTAAAACTTTCAGAGATGACCGACTTACCAGAGGAGAAGAGATTCAGCATGAGCTTCTAAAAGCTATCGAAAATTCGAGATCTTCCATCATTGTTTTCTCAAAAAATTATGCTGAATCAAGGTGGTGTTTGGAGGAGCTTGCAAAGATCATGGAATGCAGACAGGAATTTGGGCAAATCGTATTGCCGGTTTTCTACCATGTCAACTACCTACGTCCGTAAACAAACCGGCAGCTTTGGAAAAGCATTCACCAACCATGAAATAAATTGGAAGAACAAGGTACAGATATGGAGGGACGCCTTGACTGAAGCTGGCAATATTTCTGGATGGGATATAGAAGATGGGTAATGTTCAATAACTTCTTTTTTAGCTTTTGTTAATCATGACTAGCTTTGATTATTATTATTATTATTTGCAATTCAGGTAATCTAATTTGTAAGATTACCTCATTTCTTCATAATGAACTACTATTCTTTGAGCTTTGTAAGTAATATTTTCTAAAGTGAATTATAACATCAAAAATAAAATGTGAAATTAGTTTACAATTAACATTAATCTCTACAAAGTTATTCAAATTGCTAGATATATAATAAATATGAAATAAGATATCCTTTTTAAATAATTTTATACTTTCGTATATATAGTCTTGATAAGTGAAATATCTTTGAAAATAGGTAATATCAAATTTAATCCTCAGATTTTGTTCTTAATTATCAATAAGTTTTCATATGACCCTAGATTGATTTTGTTTGGTGAGGAATTTTGTTCAGATATATAGTCTTGATATGAATACTATTTAACATATAAACAAAATTGGATTAAATGAATGAGCATAGATACTTCCTACTTTCTAAAGATACTTGTATAATTGCCAAAATCTATTAAAAAAATAAACAATCTCGAATCTAAAATTGAAGAAATCATATTTAATTATATAAAATGAATAAACAATTTATTAACAAATTGAAACAAAAAAAAACAAAAAGTGACCGTCATGCATTCATAAGATTTACAAAACCACGTTATAAACAACTTATTTTACATGCCAAATAACAATCATAAAGTGTCTAGAATTTGAATTTTGTAATATAATTCATCCGGGCCGACCGCTATGTTATTTTACGCTATTAATTTTTACTACTTACCATTTTTGTTGATATTGTTGTAAATTTCCTCTAATTTGCGTTTGAAGAATGTCTCGTTAATGTGGGATTATTTTTAACTTGAATAAATTTTATTAAGTAAATTTTAGTAATTAGTCACCAACTCTTATTTTAAAATGATTAGAGTTTGCTGTTAAAGTGAATATCAAGTTTGAAATAAAAATATAACACAACTTTTCATTCAATTAATTTGTGACGTGATACAAGTCTCCTCGCCAATGACATTAAAATAAAGAAAATAAAACGTAAATAGAGAATAAAGAGATATGGTTTAGAAGGTCGATATGCAAGTAGCCTGGACGAAAAGCTTGAACCAAGTGTTACCACTCCATCTACGATGGGATCATTAGATATACGAGTTTACTCATAAGATGAGTGTGACTAAATATGCTTACATGCAAACACAAATAATTATAGTTTATGTTTTGGATTAAATTTGTTTTAATTGTCATGCGTATATACATCATAAGATGGGTTTAACTTTTAGCCAAATCAACCTGATTCTTATTAGAGCACCGCTTCATTTTATTCCATTCTTTTACTCTCTAACATACTTCATAGTATCAGTACTAATCTGGGGTTCATCAAGGAAATAAGTGACATTTGCAAGAGATTGAATGATAAATGCTTATTTGTTGGAGAGAATTTGGTCGGAATGGATTCCTATTTAAGAGAATTGACTTTGAAATTGAAAATTCAATCAAATGATGATGTCCGAATAGTTGGGATTTGGGGGAGCAGGAATTGGCAAGACAACCATTGCCAAAGCTATATAATCAAATTTCTTTTGACTTTGGTTATGTTAGCTTTCTTGAAAATGTTAAAGCTATTCGCAAAACTGGTGGACTACATGATTTACAAAAGCAACTTCTTCGTGATATAACAGGAGAAAAGCATTATATAAGCAACATTGGCCAAGGAGCCAAGTAAATATATGATACTCTCCAATCTCGAAAGGCTCTTATTGTTTTGGATGATATTGATGACGCATTTGGAATCAAGTAGAGTATCTAGTCGAGAACATCATTGGTTTGGGAGAGGAAGTAGAGTTTTGATAAATAAATCTGTAGATCAAATTTGCTGCATAAAGTTCATGACGTATTTGAGATCAAGGATTAAATCATAAAGATGCTCTCAAGCCTTAGTCTATATATGCCTTTCAACAAAGTTTTCTGAAGAAGATTATAGATTCTCTCGAATCGATGTAATACATTATTGTAAAGGTCTTCCTTAGTTTTGTTTCTGTTTCTTCTAAGTTCTTTTTCCTCTTGTCTTGCCTTTCTTTACGTGGCAAGCTTAACAAGGAATTTAAAAATGACCGTATAAATCAAGAACATACCTAATTAAAATCCAAGAAGTGCTCAAGATAAGCTATGATGAGTTAGATCGCATACAACAAGCAATATTCCTAGACATTGCTTGCTTTTTTAAAGGAGAAGATAGAAACTTTGTTTCAAAAATATTGGATTGTTGCGAGATGTTTGCTGAGAGTGGGATTGGAATTCTAGAGGCAAAATGTCTCATAACTGTTTCACATAACAAGATATACATGCATGATTTGATACAAGAAATGGGTTGGGAAGTTATTCGCCAACAACATCCTAAAGACCCTAACAAATGGATAGATCATGGGAATCCACGACATATTTATCGTGCATTTATCATTAAAAGGTGAATTCAACCAAATTTAATAGTTTACTTTTTTCCTTTTTTGGAAAGATTGAACATTTAAAACATTTTTTCATATATATATATACCTATAATTATTACAAAGACGCTGGCTTTATTTTCCCTTTATTATTTGTTCTTTTTCTCGGGATGAAAATGTCAAACCATATCCCTAGAGTTATCTAGATCAAAAGAAGTGTTTGCAAACATGAAGAAAGTACTCGCTTAAGATGAAGAAAGTGTTTGCTAAGATGAAGAAACTTGTGTTGCCTGTAGTCTATTTCAAAGGATGATACTATGAGAAAAAAAGTATAAATATCTTCGAAGGCTTGAATTTCCTCGCAACCAAGATATCTATCAGAAGGTTCCTTGAGGCTTTGCCATCGAACTGAATCCGTGAGAACCTTGTTGTAATCAATTAAGCGTAGTAATATAAAAAAATTTTTTGGAAAATGAAGAAGGTACAACCATTATTGAGTTTGTTATTGTTTTTAGTATAATTACTTAAATTCAAGATTTTTTGATTTTTTTTTTTTTTTGTTACAAAGATCATGAAAATTAAATATTCGATGTAAGTGACTCACAACAGCTCATCAAAATGCCAAAATTATCAAGTATGCCAAATTTGGAGAGTTTGAATATTAAAGGTTGTACGAGTTTTTGCAAATTGCATTCATCTATTGGTGCATTTAAATTGCATTCATCTATTGGTGCATTTCCTTATATGAACTTTATGAAGGAGCTTCTTTTGGAAAATACTGGAATCAAAGAATTACCCACAAAGATTCAATACTTGACATCTCTGAATTTCTTAATGTTTCGCGGGTGTTCAAATTGCGTAAAATTGGTTCCATTGTTTTGCGAAGATAGAGGCTTGAGGGAGGCTTGATATGACTGAACCAGTCAAAGAACTCCTAAGCAAAGATGATATTTGAACTTTGAATTTCTTAACCTATGGAATTGCTCACGCTTAGAGAAATTTCCAGAGATGGTGAAGACGAAATGCTTAAGGGAGCTTTGTTTGCATGGAATTGCTATTAAGGAACCCTGCCAAAGATCGATATTTGGAATCTCTTGAAACTCTTACCCTATGGGATTGCTCACACTTAGAGAAATTTCCAGAGATGGTGCAGACGAAATGCTTAAGGATGATTTGTTTGAGTAGAACTGCTATTGGTTAACTCCATATATCGATATCGGGAATCTTGAATTTCAACTGTCATGTTGTCACTGAGAATTTCAGATAGGAAGATAAATTTCTAATAGCGAGAAGCCTTCAATTTTGCTGTTAAACGGATCTAGTTAAAAGCGTAATCTTCATGGAAGGAGAAATCCCTAGTGACTTATGGTGTCATCCTCATCGACCGACACGAAATTTATGTGAAAACAACATTCAAAGATACCTACCGACATCATTCAACTCTCTCACCGAGTACCTTTACAACTGCCCCATGCTTGAAGAAATTCCGCAGCTTCCATCAAGCCCAATAAACATAAAATAGCTACACCATGTCCGCGCTCAAAACTTTTTCATCATCTCACCATCCAACAAAAGATCTACTTTGGTTTTCTCTCTCAACTCCTCTTCAATTATATGTCCAGGTGTGTGAATTGATCTCCACCCCTCACCCTAATTAAATTTTACAATTTTATTTGTATGAAAGGCCGACATGAGATTAATATTATTTTTTTACACACACACACACATATATATATATGCAGGATCTTAGATGCAACAAAGTATGGAAGGAACTTTGGAAGTTTGTTATTCTACCCTCAAGAGGCAGGACTGGAATACCAAAGTGGGTAAAGGATAAGAGTATGGGATGTGGCAAGTATAGAGCTTCAAATTGAAATGTATAAAGATCACACTTTCTCGATTTGCTTTATTCTTCAGCTTTTGTTCCTCTTGATAATACGATGAGAAAAATGCCTCATCTCGTTTCTCGCGAATTCAAGATATCCATGCATCAATTTATAATCGTGAATGACATTTTACCGAATTATGATATCTATGTGGGTGATATGGGCTAATGGGATTGGGCTCTACTTTTTACCCTCAAAATCTCATTCGAATATGTATCGATCCAAAAGATGGAAATACTTCAAGGCTTTCAAATGAGAGAGGACATAGAATAAAAAGTGGGATTACATCCGACATAATTTCAAGCCTCAAATAATCATAAGAAAAGATCAAGAAATCGTTATAACCCAAGACAGAAGAGGAGTTACAGCAGCCAGCGCCTACACCACAAAAGACTGGCTAAGATCATGTCTTCTAGTTTCCTACTCTCCTGTGGCACGCTGCTTCTTCTCTCTCTTTCTCTTCTCTCATACTTTTTTTTTTTCCTTCAATGTTTTTAAATTTATTTTCTATTTTAATAGACAAAAGGAATTTAATAAAATATACAAACATCAATTGCCTTAATTACTTGGAAAATGTCTACAGTTATATTTTTATTATTAAATAAATGTCTATTTATTGTGTGAAACTTATCAAAACATCTTTTAGTAAGTAAGGTTATTTATAAAAGATTTATATAATTTATATATCGTTAAATTAATAAAACTCTTGATTATTTTAAAATTTAAATATAAAAATAAGTTTGTTTTTGTGAGTTAATTATATAAGAAGCTACTAGATATTAAGAACATGTATTAATAATATGTTTATTTTCTTGATTTTTTAAATAAAGATTTAATAACTAAAGAATAAAAATTTTTTATAGTATCTCAATACTTATTGTTACAAGAATATAATATTACTTAAAATTTAATATAAGTTGATCCTATCTTCTTAGAAGTCAAATTGATCAGATGATTTCAGTACTCAATTTTAGAAAGAAGTACTTTCTCATTTTTTGACATTCTTTACTATCTTTTAAAATGTTCATACTGCCTCTTGTATTATCCAGCTTATGAAAAACAAGTCATTTTCTAACGGTTATAGTTATAGTAATGTATTATCTACCACATTTTAATTAATTACACTTTTTTATTCACATTTTATTACGATATTTTTGTAATTTGTATCCTAAAATTTATACAAAAATTAAAACATTAATTTTAATTTTTTGATTAGATATGAAATAATTATTTAATTTAAAAAATAATTTTCTCAAAATTTAGATAAATTTTAATTTTATAAATAATACGTAAATGTAATGTTTATAGCTACGATAATGTTTATTCCATTTAGTATTTTAATTTTTTTTTAAAATTAATTAATGAATAAATTATTTATAAATTTATTAAAAATGAAACAAGAATATTATAAATACTGAATAAATTAATTTTAGTTTTTTCAAATATTTTGGGATAGATAGAATAATTATTTTTATTTAAAAAGTAACTATGGGTAGATTGTTTTTAGATAATAATGTATGAATCTAACTTGATAATGAGGTTGGTTTTTTCCTAGCTATCTATTTTTTAAAATAACATAAAAATATTTATCACACTAATTTTTTTAATAAATAAAATATAAATATATAAATACACTATCTCAATAAATAAACCGTTTATCAAAAATTTGAGAAAAAATAAATTTTAAATAAAAATAATCATCCTATATATCCCACACTTTAAAAAAAAAAAAAACTCTATCTTTTAATTTATTTTACATTTATTTTATATTTGTATAATATTCTAATACATTTATAAAAAAATAAAAATAAAATTGTGTCTATTATTTAAAAACAATTTCATGGAAAAAATTATCCTCACATAAAAATAAACTTTTATCTAAATATTGAGCAAAATTAATTTTAAATTAAAAATAGTATTCAATTTAACAAAAATTTAAAAAAGACAATCCTATTATTTTATTTAAATTAATGATAATAATTTTTTTGCTCTAAAGTGAAAATACATGAATAATTTAGCTTGTAATTATAATGATATTAATAATACTCATGGTTTTTTGAGCTAACTTTACACGAGGGTATTGCGGAGTTAGTATGAGAAAAGTCTTTGGTGAGTAGAATGAGAATACCATCAAAAAGGTTCTTTGTTCAAATTATGGAACTTTTAATTAGTATGTTTTAAAGCAAGCGTGATACCTATTTTGATTGTGAATTTGTTTGATGTGTCATTTAATTTGGCATATTTCTTCAAACTTGTAAGACAACTTTCTAAAACATATTTTCTTAAATAACCTCGATTTTTATATTTTCTACATATCCTAGCTTTTGATAATATTACATTTAAATAAGTTACCACAAAATTTTAAAAATATAATTACTTGAAAGTTAAGTAATAGAAGAAGTATTTTAAGCAAATAACATTTTAAATATTTAAGGTTTCATTGAAGTTATAACCATCATTAAAGATAGTCCACGTATGAACATAACCCACTAGAATCATGTGTCAATATATGGGATTTATTCATATATCGATTTATGTATAGAATTTAACTTAATCATGTTAATAAAGATTTAGACAATTATAATTGTATTTATCTATATATTTGAACAAGTCATTATTTATATCAATTTATTTTTATATGATTACTAAATGAGTCATATTTAAGTAGAACAATTCTTTTTGTATTTTTAAATGCTTGGAACAATATAGAATTGAATATGATACTAGATAGATATACATACGGTGCATTCGGAAGAGCTTATTTATAGTTTATTTGAGCTTATTTTCTTATATAAGTATCTTAGAGGTGTTTGAAAGAGCTTATGATAAGTGCTTATGATTCTTTATAAGTCCCTTTTAACTTATTTCAATAAATTTCTTAAAGAATATGAGAGGGTTGTGTAGACCCCAAAATTTGGGTTAGGTGTAGTTTTATTTATTTATTATTATTTTTAATTTTATTTTACCCTTTTATTCATTTATTTTATTTTACATTTTATTTGATTTTCATATTACATATTGGTGATTTGATTTGATTTGTTTTTTATTTTAAGAGTGGAGGATTTCTCAAAAAGAAAAATAAAATAAAACTAAAATAAAAGTAAAAATAAGTTGGAAAGTGAAGACAAGAAAATTCAGCCAAAGCTTAAAAAAATTAAAATTAATTGGAAAGAACCTATGGGTATGTTTGGTTCTGTGTTTAAAGTACAGACCTATTGAGAGCAGTTTTTTGAAAACACAAAAAAACACTAAGCATGTGTTTCTCTAAATAACTTCTTTGTTCTTTAAGATTTATTGTTTTCATGTTTTTTAAGTTTCGAAAAAAAAAAAAAAAAAAAAAATCGGAAACCAAATTTGTTTTCTCTATTTTTATTGTTCTCCTTGTTTTTTAAAACAGAAAATAATTTTCAAAAACAGTAAAAAAAATAGCCCTACGTTTTCAAATATGTGGCATGTTTCATGTTATTTGATCCTTTTCATTCAATGCAGAACAATCACTTTCTCTCTCTCTTTTTTTTTTTTTTGAGGGTGCAAGGGTTCTTGGAGTTGACGCCATTTCAACGGCGTTCTGGTGGTAATTTTTAGACTTTTACATTCTCCACCCATCCACCTTTGTATCAATAACACATGAAATCATACTCTTTTTACGACCAGTGATTTCTATCTTGACAACCATTGATGGTCACTTTCGGCCCGGTATTAATATTATGCTTCCCTACTTCCATTTGCCTTACATTAAGAAAAGTGATAATCATTTGTCATTCACATGTACCAATAATGGGTTGTGCGGGCGGTATGATTGGTTCGTAAGTGTTAATAGCACGGTTATTAGAAAGAGCTAATGATGCGATATTATTGATGATTGTGTTGTCGCAAAAATAGGGATAATGTTAAGGATTGGATGACCTAAAGTTTTGAGAAGTTAATAGTACGATATTTGAATTTGTGGGTTTGCAAAAAAAAGAAAGAAATAATTGTTTTTCAAATTTGAAAGTGTTGATTTATTTGAAAAAAAAAATTGAAGGTTGTGATGTATTACTTTAATAAGTGTATCTATTGATGATACATCTTGATGCGTCGAAGTCCCACAGGCATCAGCCAGTTCGACGTGAGCCTCTGAAAAGTGATACGGCGATGGTGGTGTATAGATCAGCAAGATAGAGAAGAAAAAGGAGAAAAGTTAAATCTAGTTGGAATCTGCACATCTTGTGGGGGTTTTATTATAGGATGTGGTTTACGAAATAATATCTGGCTAACTTTATCGATAAAATCTATTGACTTTAGGGATATTAGGGATAATATCTCTTTAATTCTAGGGATAAAATCTTCTTTTCCTTATCAAAAACTAATTTTTTCTTATTAAAAACTAATTCTTCCTTATCAAGGTTTAATCTTTCCAAAAATAAGGGATTTGGATATTAAAAAATATGTTCTTTGCGTATTTTCTGCTCATATACCCTGCTGTTATTTCTCTACATGTTGTCTCTTTTGCAATATTTAAAAGTCGGATCCATTTCTCGCTACGTTGTCTGCAATATTTTTTAAAAGTCACGGATGTTGCTCCACCAATGAGTTTTTCGTCTAGTTTGCTGCGCCAAGTCGGAAGTACCAATCAAGCCCAGGATGAGAATGAAACATAGGCTGCGATTAGGTATTTGTTCACGTGAGCGGCAGTTTTAGATGGGTGGCTCAGTCGTCAACCACATTATTACGAAACTTAAGTTGACCCGGAGTCAACCATTTGGAGTGGTGGGGCTAAAGCTAAACACACATAACAAAAAGTGCAAACCCTCACTCACGTCAGAGTGGTGGAGCGAAAATGGAGGAATGCGGCGGCGTACTGTCTTATTTGCCAGAATAATACAGCGTTTACATTTCTACGATGGGCAATTCATTTGTGCGATTCCCCAAAATTGCTTGTAATCTCACCTTGGCACCTTGTCGGTGAAACAGCTGCATTTTGTTGTTTGAAGATTCGATTCCTTTATTTTAGTGTCGTGCATAGATCGATTTGATTCCTTTATTTTTTTTTACATTTGTTGTTTGGAAAGTTTAAAATAACGATTTAATGTGAAATTTATTTTAATCTTAGATTAGAATTAATAAGAAATATTAATATTTATTTAAATTAGATTAGAATTTCCAAAAAAACACATCATGACTAACATTGTTGAAGGGATAAGTTGCACAAAGGCCCCTAATGTTTTCATGTATGTCTCATTTTGTCTTTCAACTTTTTAATTTAGTCATTTTTCGTGTGTATACTCACGTTTTAGTGTATGTTTACTAATACTTAACTCGCTCGTACACCATACGTTATAAAAAGTGACAAAAGGACAAGATTTAGATTTAAACTCGATTAAGCTTTTACATATGTCGAGAGGCATTTGGCCATCGATGACTTTTTTTAGCAGAGAGGGTATGGTTTGAGCCACAAAAGTAAATGTGGGGGTATCTTGGGACGAGAGAGAGGAAAAGTTCGGAGCAAAGAGAGTTCATCGTGAAAACCTCGGGGGCATTTATGCATCTTATCCCTATTGTGTACACGGGTAACATCCTAGATCTTTATTCTGCACATGTTCTCTTTGCATCTTTTCTAGTGAAGGCAACTATTTCCATGAAATGGTGGATAACCTATAGAATTCTCAATTCCTTATGTCTCCATTTACATATAAAGACAATTGTTAGAAATTTTTAAATAATTTTTATAATTTCGTATATATAGTCTTGATAAGTGAAATATCTTTGAAAATAGGTAATATCAAATTTAATCCCCAAATGGGCAATTCACTGTAGCGATTCCCCCCCAAAATTGAATTATTGTGGGGAACCATTTATTTACATGTCATCTGGGACTAAATTGTCCCATTGGTAGGACGGAGTTAGGATTTTACTTTAGTTGTAAGACCCGAGAAATTTCAATTTCTGGAAAAAGGGCAAAATCGTAATTTTGATTACAAAATTGTTATTTCGGTTAAAAATCCGAAATTTATTCTCTAGATATCGGATGACGAAATGGATTGCACCGTTGGAATCGTCTCGCGAAATCTAGCTAGCATGTAAAATTTCGTCGAATTCCGAGATAGTCGGAATTTACACATTTTTCAAGGCATCATTTGTTCGGGTCTTGAAGTAAGCGATTTTCGATGCGGCGAAAGTACATATAGCCGTACTCATGTACCATAAATTGGTATGAGTAGAGAAATGATGAAATGGACCCGGCCCAGAGATAGTCTTGAATGCATCAGGCGGTAAATGGAAGGGACATAATGAGCATTTTGGTTTGATTTTAAGTCACAAAGTGACAAAATAGTGTATAGTGCATCTTCTCCTTCATTAAGCCAAAAAGAAACGTGGGGAAGAAGAAAAGGAAGGGGGGGAGATGCAGTGGCCAAACATGGAGAAATTCTAGAGAGAGAACGTCTGACTTCTCTCTAGAATATCGGGCGATCCGACAGTCAGCAGTCTTTGGGACAAGAAGGAAATCGTTTATCACGGGAGCGGTCACGCGTGGTACTATATTTGTGAGTTTTGACAACTCCAGAGCAGAGGGGTTTCTCCCCTACTTGGGTTTTACACTTATTTATTTGTTTTTCAATGTTTCGTATGGTGGCTGAGGCCTCGAACGGTCGGTTGACGGCCCCAAACACGGGATCGACTGAGGCAATTTTTGGAGCAAGGTGCAAGCTCCTAACTGTATTAGGGCTGCTTGCTGGTAACCGCGAAATTCTTGTGAAATAAACCATGCTTTGATTTGATTGAGGCCGAAATGGCCGAAATACGGGTTCACAAAGTGAACCTGATTTTCAGGTTTGGATAGAACAAGAAACGAGGGTTTTACTATATTCTCGAAATAAAGAATTTCACAAAATATAATTTGTGAAAATATATTTGGCCGGGCAATTCAAATCGACCGCTTGCTATTGGATTATTGTACCAAGCGCTAATTTTGGATGTTTGAAATGATAATTACATAACATGATTGTGTGATTTAATTTTTTATGTTAATATATTCATGTTTATATTTTTGCATGTGAATTAGACTCCGTATTGAAATTTGGCATACATGTATTCCATATGCACTGAACAATTCTAGGACCGGGAGGAGTGAGTGCATGAGATGAGTCTGTGAGAAAATGTCCCGAGGGTAGTCTAAAATGTTAATTATCTGAGGGTAGTCCAGAATGAAAATATCAACGTCAGCTACTCAATCTGATATTCACCTGAGTAAGAAATCCACAAACAAATAATATATCAATCAGTCGGAGAGGCCCCAATTGATGGTATACATCGGAGGGTCAGTCCACAACCAACAAAACTAAAATTTCAAGGCCAAGGCTTAGGCGGTGCGTGAGAGAGCCTGTGAGGACTCCTGATCTGAGTCGGGTCATGTAGACATTCAAGCAGATCATGCATTTGCTTGAATGTATGTTTATTTTGGAACATTGTCAGAACAATTCCGTCCCAGAGGAGTCTACAAAGACATGACACTGTAGGTGTATAAGAGTACCAAGTGTCACACTGAAATATTTTGGAGACTAAAATATGAAATGAGAAATTATAGAACCCGGAATTTTGGTATTAAACCAAGGGTGCAATTGTCATTTAGCAAAAAGAATATGAAAAATCAAAATTAAAGTGTAGAGATGGGCCATAGTAGGAATTTCAAAAGTTACAATTACAAAATTTAAGATGAGGTTTTAAATTGCACTAATGGAAAGTGATATTTAAAGGAGGAAACAAAAGCCAAAATGTCATTTTCGTCTCCAAAAGGTTGGGGGTTCACGATTTGGTGAGAGGAGAAGAGAGCCAAGATAAGAGGAGGAGAAGGAAGAAGAAAGGAAGAGGAGAAGAAGATCAAGGTATGGAACCTTATTTTGGGTTTTTGATTTGAACTTAAAGTTTTTTGATATGGAGATTAGTTCTCTTGGTCTGTAAGCCACAGAAAGTCACACAAACCTTGATTTGTCAGTTATGAGAAACCCTAATTGATGTGAAAAGAAACTTGGAATCATCAAATTACATGATGTGTAGAAGAATTGGTGGACCTTAGGTAGTGTTCTTGGATTTTTCACCTAAGGTTTTGTGTTTTGAGGTTCCAAAGCACCAATTCAAATGTTGTGGAGTTGTTTTTAGATGATTTCCAAGTTAGTTTTTGAAGTATTATGAATTATAGAAGTTGTAGGGAGTGAATTGGCATCAAAAGTGGGAGAAATAACAAAATCTGGCAAATATGGAAGTTGTACCGTACATGAACAGTAGTGTACCGGGTACACCCCAATTAAGAAATTGTACCGGTACATGCTTAGGTTGTACCGACATCCCTGGTTTGTTTTCCGTTTCGACCAGTTTTCGTATTTTGGCCATAACTCCCTCATTTCTTATCCGATTTGAGTGATTCAAGTGGATACGTAAAATAGACTTCAAGGAGAACAAAACTTAAGAAGTAGGCATCGTCAAATTCTGATCCTAAGTTGCCTAAAAATTCACTCAAAGGGGGCCATGTGCGTTATGGCTCCTGCATCAGCTTTGGACATAGAGTAGTCCGCTGTTTCGAACGTAACTCAGTTTTAAGTGTTCGAATCGGGTGATTCCAGTTGGAATAGAACCCTTAGCACCTTAGCTTTAAAAGAGTATGAAGAGTGTGACTAAGTCTAGGAAGTACGCGGTTATGCGATTAATTTGTCGTCGTATTCGTTTGATTTAGGTTAAAGTAAAGGCGGATAAGCGTGGAACGGTGCTCAAGTTAAGCAAGCAGCAGGTGAGTGTTCTAACCTACTTTTCCAAATACCAGTGTATTATTATAAACTGTTCTTATTAATTGGTATTTTATGGTTTTGAATGCAAACCATTTTCAAGAAGCAGCAATGAGATAAAGGCAAAATGGTTGAAGTTAAACCATTTTTGAAAAGGGCAAGTATCGTTTTAAATTGTAAAACCATAATTAAGCAAGAAAGCAAGTAAGTAAATGGTTTTGAATAATTAAACCATTTTTCAAGTAAGAAAGCAAGTAAAGCAAATGGTTTTGAATAATTAAACCATTTTTCAAGCAAGCAAGCAAGTAAATGGTTTCAAAGTGTAAAACCATTTTACAAAGAGCAAGCAAGCAAGCAAAGAAAGCCAGAAAACAAGGCCTTCCCTAGCTTTAAGCAAGCAAACGGTCGAGGTGGTTCGCATTGCACGGTGGTGTTAGGATTTCATACATGCATTGTAGTTTGCCTGGTCGGCAAACTTAGGACATACATTATGCATTTAAAGGAGACCGTGGCACGTACAGAAGTATATAAGGTTATGAGCTCTAACTAATTATGGTGATGGCGACACGAGGTCAATCTCCACCATATTCACCGAAAGGTGACGCTACTAAAGGTCCTTCCACCCGCACGTGTCGAGTAATGTGTTCCCGTGTTCACTAGGGTATGATAAGCAAAAATAGGCCTCCATTGGTTGATGTTTTATAAGCGATGATATGTCGCTTTTGAAAATCAACCATCGTTCCCTATCGCCAAAGCCCCGGAGAGTTTTAAAGCAAACGGTTGAGCCCGTGCCCCGCTAGATTTAAAATCACCCGCTGAGCTGCGCCCGTGGTTATTTAAAGATGCGGTCGGAGCTGCTCCTGCTTTTATGAAAAGTTTTGAGAAACTTTTAAAGCAAAGGCTCGTGAAAGGTTTTAAGAGACTTCAAACAAGATAAAGCAAGCAAGAAAAGAAAAAGTATGAGAAGTTTTTTTATAAACTTCTTGCAAGCAAGAAATAAGAGTTTTACAAGCTTTAAAGAAAAGCAAAACAAAGTTTCAAGGCATTAAAAGTTTACAACTTAAAGCAAGTAAGTGAAAAAGAAGTAAAGCAAAGAAAAGTTTTGAAACTTTAAAGCAAGTAAAGCAAAGAAAGGCTTCGAAATAATTGCAAGAGAGTTTTACATTTTTAAGATGTTTTTCCGAAAAAGCAAACCTTTTATAAAAGTATACACTCAATGAGAGCTCGCTTAGCCTATTATTTTGTATTTTAAAACTATTTTCCAGTAATGTACGCAAGACGCTCGGAGCATAATAGATTGGTCCCGACATCAGACAAGTGTTGTGTGTTAATTATATCATGTAAGAACAAACATACTTTGAATTTGTACATGGAACATATGTATGTACATAGTTAGTAACATGGGAATGGTTGGTATGTCAAGTTGCCATATTTTTACTATAGTGTAAATTGGATGTGAAGGCTGTGATTTGAATTTAGACTATGTGCACCGCCATGTCGCCGAAATTTTTCCGCCGCAAGATTTTATCAACCGTAAGTTTGAAAATAAAGAAAATTTTTATAGGAGGTTTAAGCAAGCAATACGGCTTCGTTTCACAAGGATTTAGTCGCTAGAGGTAATGGTCGGGATTTCAGTGGAGGCCGGCACTCACGCCGGTAGGGGTGGGTGTCAACATGGCATCGAGCATGCTAATGGCAACCATGCATGTTCCAACTTAGAGTACATACATATCAAGTGATTCAAAGTATTAAACAATTGATATTTTTGGAAATTTCAGCACTATGTCAGGAAGAGGACGAGGTCAGCTCCTGCAGAGAGCTATTCCAAGAAGGTTCGAGCGTCCTTCAAGTACCGAGAGGGATGAGCACGCAGTAGGTCCCACTACCGATCTATGAATCGCCTCTAGCAGGCAGTCGCCGGACCATCCGGCGCCACCGTAAGGAGCCCATGCCAGAATGTTTACTGCAGCGCGGCACGATTGCACTGTGATAGCCATAGCGACATCGGCCAGCCGCAACCTCCACCGTCACTCAGAGGAGTCATGGAAGAACCAGAGGTCAATATAGAGTACAGAATTTGGGCGCCAAGCCATGGATGGCGCAGATCCATACTCAAGCATGCTGGGACCGAAAATAAGATTTATGGAGTTACGGGTCAGACCGATGAGCAAAGAGTCTTGTTTTCCGCTTTCATGGAAGACAAGATTGGTGGGATGTCAGAGAGAGTGAGGTATCCTGATGGTATAATATAAGAATCAATTCCAAGAATTCACCAATCAGATTCTTTCCTGAAAGTCACAAGGATTCAGGACCGAGGAGTTCTTCAAGAATTTAAGAACATGTCAAGATGTCCGAGTATGAGAAGAAGTTCCTCGGAACTAGTTAGGATTGGTTCCATATTCGCGCATGGCGTCCTTAAAGTGCAAGAGGTTTTTATCGTGACTACAACAACGGATCGAAAGTGCATTTGTCGGGTGGTTCCTCAAAATGTGATTCTCGGGATTCTAAAACACAGGCCGCTCCAGAGACAGAGCAGTACTACAGCCATGTATCGAGTAGGTGAGTAAGAGTAAGAGGAATGTGCACGCACGTCCCAACAAAGCTCGTGACGTTACGGAGAAAAGAACAGCAAGAGCAGAGGTTAGTAGAGGATCGAGGTGCAGGGTCGAGGAGCGACTTAGTCAGGATCAATGAGACTCTAAATAAGTGGTCAAAGATGACCCAGTAGAGTATTCCTCCCGTATGTCACATGTGTCGGTTTACACCATAGAAGGCAGAGATTCAAGACGGGGTGTTTCCTAATCGTGTCTAGGAAGGCCATTTTATTAGGAGGTCCTCACCGACGGGTAAGGCGGAGACATCAAGGCTGGGCCTAGCTCACCCCAAGCATCGTGTGATGAGCACACAAAAGCCGACGGAGAGGCTTCTCAGCAGAGGCCAAAGACACCAGTAGAGGTGGCCGTGCGGGTAGGTAGAGGCAAAGGCCCCCGTGGATACGCACAGCCCCGCACTTCAGGCTGAGCATATGCCGTGACTCAACAAGATGCAAGATGCATCCGCATGTGGTCACTGCATTATTTCTATCCTTGCATCATGATGTTTATACATTAGGGACCTAGAGCTACTTATCTGGCCTGCATCCAAGCCAATCTTAGATCAAGCTCTTTATAGAGACCCAACCATTAGAGGGTTGTATGAGAGTTTCCCTTCCAGCTGGAGATCCGTTACTCGCAGACAGAGTAGTCAGAGATAGTAGAGTTCCCTGATTGTGGCAAGTCCCAAATGATCTCAGAGCTTTAGATATGAGGGACTTCATGTGGTTCTCAGATGGATTGGCACGCCATAGAGCCACATTAGATTGTTATAAAAAGGTAAAGTGTGTTTGAATAGGCCAGGGTGCTGAGGTAGTTCAGAGGATTGACAGAGAGAGTTACCCTCCCCGTATGATCTCCCGCCATGACACACGTAAAATGTCATGTAAAGGTTGTCAGGAATATCTAGCTTATGTGGTGGAGACAGGAAGGAGGGGACTATATCGATGAGATTCCAGCTTGAGTCAGAGAGTTCCCAGATGTGTTCCCGGGATGATATCATGGTGTGTACCTCCAGAAGAGAGGTGGAGTTCACCATTGATTTGATTCCAGGATCGAGCCCATTTCCATTCCTCCTATAGATGGCTCCAGTGAGTTAAGGAGCCAAAGCTCGGCTAGAGGAATTGTCGAGTAAGGGATTTATTGTACTGGCATATCCCTCATGGGGAGCTCCATTTCTTCGTGGAAAAAGAAAGATGGGAGTTTGCGGTTGTGTAGTAGATTATAGGCAATTGAATGTAGTTACCATCCGCAATCGCATTCCACTTAGATCGATGAGTTATTTGATCAATCACATTCCCGAGTATACCCAAGATAGACTTGAGGTCAGATATCATCGCTTGAGAGTTCAAAGAGAGTATGTACCTAAGACAGCATTCAGACACGCTACTGATATTATGAGCTTCATGCCATTTGGTTCGACTAATGCTCCACAAGCAGGATTCGATGAACCATTCCAAATTGTATCTCGATAGGTTCATGTTTATTGATGATATCTGGGTGGTATTCAGTAGTTCAAAGGAACATTTAGAGCACCTGAGGATTGTATTACAGACCCTAAAGGGGAGACAGTTATATGCCAAGTCGAGCGCAAGCCGGGCTTTGGCTCGAATGGTGGCATTCCTCGTCATGTAATTTCGTACAGGGGTGAGTGTGGATCCCCAGAAAATAGAAGCAGTGGTAAATTGGAAACCACCAAAGAATGTGTCAGAGGTCAGAAGCTTCCTTGGTTTAGCAGGGTATTACAGGAAGTTTGTTGAGGGGTTCTCCAAGATAGCAGCCCCACTGACCAAGCTGACAAGGAAAGATGTTAAGTATGATTGGGTAGAAGCCTGTCAAAAGAGTTTTGAGGAGTTGAAAGATAGATTGACTTCAGCTCCAGTTCTAGCTTTACCCAATGGAAGAGATGGATTTGTGGTTTGCATGCTTCCAGGCAAGGCCTTGGTCAGGTTTTATGCGCACGATAGGGTGATTGCATATGCCTCAGACGCCTAAAGAAGCATGAGGAGAATTACTCGACACACGACTTAGAGCTTGCGTACTGTGTTTGCAACTCAAAAATATGATGAGACATTATTTATATGGTGTTCTTGTAGGATCTTTACAGATCATAAAGTCTTCAATATATTTTCACCCAAAAGAGTTAAACCTGAGGCAAAGAAGCATGGTCGAGTCGATTATGACTACGACCTGCACGATCGAGCACCATCCAAAGAAAGCTAATACGTAAAGGTATGCCTCGAGTAGGCATCAGAGTTCTTTGTCTCACATGAGATCAGGTTATCTTCCACTATTGAGTGGACTCAAGAGTTTCTAGTAAGATATTGGAGGCTGAGGGATTCGTGGAGCCTTGTCATTAATGCCATGTTAGACCACTCTTGCGGGAAATTGCATTCTAGCAGGCAGTCGCAGGATCCACAGATGAGTAAGCTTAAAGAAGAGATAGAAAAAGGAAAGAAAGGAGTTTCGTGATTAGGAGATAATGGCATGATAAAGGAAAGGACAGAGAATGTGTGCTGCAGTATGGCGAACTGGAAGAGAGAAATTATGGAAGAAGCATTATTCATCCTACAGATGTTATGCATCCAGTAAAGAATAGTATGTGGCCAGAACTTTGAAAGAACATTACCGTGAATGGGATGAAGAAAGAAATCGCAAGTTTCGTTATCACAGTGCCTAACCTCGTCACAGTGAAGGCGTATGACCAGCCCGCAGGAAGATAATTATCTTATTCCAGTGTGGAAATGGGAAAAGATCACTATGGATTTTAAAGTGCCAGTTCTCCATACTCAGAGGCAACATGATGCACTTATGGGTGATATTGACTCGACGGTTCCGTCATTTCCTACCGCTAATGTTGAGGATCTTTAGCAGTCACAACAGGCATGTAGATGAGATAGTAGACTTCACGGGTTCCAAAGTGTTTATAGTGTTAGACGAGACCCTGTGTTCACATCCGTGTTTCTCGCCTAGTTTACAAACAGCGTTAGGTACTCGCCTACACTTTAGCACAAAGATTTCCATCCTCGTATAGATGGACAGCCGAGAGGACTATTCGACGTTAGAGGATATACGAGCTTGTGTGATGGAATTCAAAGGAAGTCGATACTCACTGCACTAACGAGCTCGCCACAACACAATGACGTTCAAAAGATGTGACATGGTCTACTTGAGGTAATCAGAAGCGGCGTGAAATGTAGGACTCAAAGTAGGCCGGGATGAGGTTGGTGAGAGAAGATCTAGTAGTCCCCCGAATCGATACATCACTAAAAGTGAAAGTTGTTCAGGATAACTTAAAGATAGCAAGAGATGGAGGTGTTATGCGGACAACCGTCAGAGACTTGCAATTCGAGATAGGTGACCAAGTCTTTTTGAAGATTTCACCTTTGAAAGGTGTGTTGAGATTTGGGAAACGAGGCAAGCTTAGTCCGAGATATATTGGACCTTATGAGATCGTGAGCAAAGTGGGGCCAGTAGCTACAAGTCAAGCACCTGAGTTATCATGATTCATGATACATTCCATGTATCGGCAAGTTGAGGAAATATATCCCGGATCCTTCACATGTATTGAGAGAGCAGCCAATGGGTGTGCCAGGCTGAGAATTTGACCTGCGAAGAGACACCAGACAGATTGTAGACGCAAGGAACAGGTTGGAAGCAAAAGTGATTCCATTAGTTAAAGTCTTCGGTGGAAGAATCGCGAGAGGGAGGTGTTACTTGGGAGCCAGAGGCCCAGATGCGCCTTCAAGCATTCTCAATTATTTCCGATGAGGTATGTTCTTCCTTTCTTTGAGTTTAGTTTTCATTTTATGACCTAAATGTTCTAAGGAGGGAGGATTGTAACACCCTCGTCCCGAGAGAGTCTACAAGACATGACACCGTAGGTGTATAAGAGTACCAAGTGTCACACCTGAAATATTTTTGGAGACTAAATATGAAATGAGAAATTATAGAACCCTAATTTTGTATTAAAACCAAGGGCAATTGTCATTTAGCAAAAGAATATGAAAATCAAAATTAAAGTGTGTAGATGGGCCATAGTAGGAATTCAAAAGTTACAATTACAAAATTTAAGAGATGAGGTTTTAAATTGTACTAATGAAAGTGATATTTAAAGGAGTGGAAACAAAGCTAAAATGTCATTTTGGTCTCCAAAAGGTTAGGGTTCACACTTGGTGAGAGGAGAAGAGAGCTAAGAGCAAGAGGAAGAGAAGGAAGAAGAAGAAGAGGAGAAGAAGATCATGTATGGAAATCCTTATTTTCGGGGTTTTGATTTGAATCCTAAAGTTTTTGATATGAGATTAGTTCTTTGGTCTAGGTTTGTGTCACAATAAACCTTTGATTTGTTGGGGTTATGAGAGTAAAACCCCAATTGATGTAAAAGAAACTTTAATCAATAAATTACATGAGGTAGAAGAATTGGTGGACCTAGTGTTCTTGGATTTTTCACCTAAGGTTTTGTGTTTTGAGGTTCCAAAGCACCAATTCAAATGTTGTGGAGTTGTTTTTAGATGATTTCCAAATTAGTTTTTGAAGTATTATGAATTATAGAAGTTGTAGGGAGTGAATTGGCATCAAAAGTGGGAGAAATAACAAAATCAAGTAAAATATGAGGCTGTACTGCACATGAATGCAGTGTACCGGTACACCCCACCAGAAGCAAAAGTGTACCGGTACATGTTCAGGTTGTACCGGTACACCCTCGTTTCCGGTTTTCCCGCTTTCGACCGGGCTGTGATTTCGCCATAACTCCTCATTTCTTATCCGATTCCGAGTGGGATTCAAGTGGCTACGTAAAATAGACTTCAAGGAGAACAAAACCAAGAAGTAGTATCGTCAAATTCTGATCCTATGGCCTAAAAATTCACTCAAAGTGGGGCCATGTGCAAGAAAAATTCCTGCATCAGCTTTGACATAGAGTAGTCCGGTTGTTTCGAACGAACTGAGTTTCAGGTTCGAATCAGATTCTAGTTGGAATGTAACTAGCACCTTAGCTTTAAAAGAGGCGAAGAGTGTGACTAAGCCTTAGAAGCATGCTAAGTTATGCGATTAATTTGTCGTCGTATTCTTTTGAGTTGTAGGTTAAAGTAAAGGCGGGATAAGTGTGGAACGGTGCTCAAGTTAAGCAAGCAAAGAGGTGAGTGTTCTAAACTCATTTTCCAAATACTAGTGTATTATTATTATTATAAACTGTTTATTAATTGGTATTTTATGGTTTTGAATGCAAACCATTTTCAAGAAGCAATGAGATAAAAAGCAAGCAAATGGTTTTGAGTTAAACCATTTTGAAAAGGCATTGGTTTTAAAATTGTAAACCATAATTACAAGGTAAAGTAAGTAAATGGTTTTGAATAATTAAACCATTTTCAAGTAAGAAAGCAAGTACAAATGGTTTTGAATAATTAAACCATTTTTCAAGCAAGGAAGCAAGTAAACGTTTCAAAGTGTAAACCATTTTACAAAGAGCAAGCAAGCAAGCAAGCAAAGAAAGTTTTGAGAAACAAGGCCTTCCCTAGTTTTAAGCAAGCAAACCGGTCGGTATTCCGTACGCACCTGCGTGGTGTTAGGATTTCATACATGTATTGTAGTTTAAGGCCTGGTCGGCAAACTAGACATACATTATGCATTTAAAGGAGACCGTGGCACGCATGTATATATAAGGTTATGAGTCTAACTAATTATGGTGATGGCGACACGAGGTCAATTCCACCATATTCACAGGAAAAAGGTGACGCGGACAAAGGTCCTTCCACCGGCACGTGTTGAAAGACAGGTTCCCGTGTTCACTAGGTATGATAAGTGAAAATAGCTTCCATTGGTTGATGTTTTATAAGCATGATATGCTGTTTTGAAAAATCAACTATCGTTCCCTGGCCGCCAGCTTCCTGAGAGAGTTTTAGTTAAACGGCCGAGTCTGTGCCCCCGCTTAGATTTCAAATGATCGGTTGAGCCAAGCTCCCGTGGGTTTATTTTCAAAGCATGCGTTGAGCCAAGTCTGCTTTTATGAAAAAGTTTTGAGAAACTTTTAAAGCAAAAGGTTCGTGGAAAGGTTTTAAGAGACTTTTCAAACAAGATAAAGCAAGCAAGAAAAGAAAAGTATGAGAAGTTTTATAAACTTCTAAGCAAGCAAGAAATAAGAGTTTTACAAGTTTTTAAAGAAAAGCAAACAAGCCATATATTAAAAGTTTACAAACTTAAAAGCAAGTAAGGAAAAAAGAAGCAAGCAAAGAAAAGTTTTGAAAACTTTAAAGCAAGCAAAGAAAGAAAGGCTTCGAAAAATAATTGTAAAAGAGAGTTTTACATTTTTAAAATGTTTTCCGAAAAGCAAAACCTTTATAAAAGATACACTCACCGAGCTCGCTTAGCCTATTATTTTGTATTTTAAAAACTAGCTTCTGTGCATGCACGCAGACGCTGGAGCATAATAGGATTGGTCCTGACATTGTATAAGTGTTGTGTGTTAATTATATCATGTAAGAACATACTTTGAATTTGTACATGGAACATATGTATGTACATAGTTAGTATGATGGGAATGTGTTGGTATGCTGGTTGCCATATTTTGGATATAGTGTAAATTGGATGTATACAGGATTTGGAATTTAGACTATGTGCACCAATATGTCGCGAAATTTTTCCACGCTAAGATTTTACCAAATCCTAAGTTTGAAAAATAAAAGAAAAATTTTTATAGAGGTTTAAGGCAACACGGCTTTCATTTCACAGGATTTCTAGTCGTTAGAGGTAATGGCCGGGATTTCGTGGAGCATGCTCATGACGCCCGCTGGGCAGGTGGGTGTACAATCAGACCGCACTTAGGTGGGAGAGTAGCCCACTAGTGGTGATTCCACCCATCGAGCATTAGATTTCACCCCGTCGGCGATATTATTTTGCTGTGTACGTGGAGCTGCGTAGGGACGGCTCATTCTAGAGACGAGGTTGTGAAGAAAGCCGGATTGTGGCTTTGATGATTTTACACATGTATTAGAATTCTCTCTGAATTTTGATATATGTGTCAGATAAGAGTAAAATATTTGGAACTCAAAACTACTGGATATAGTTGATTCATAGCTGGTATGTGTATGATGAGTATTATTTCATGGCCCAAGTGGCCATTTTACTTCCATGTTAGTAACTATATTGGATTGTGACGTGATTTCACGCAGGATGTATTTGTGAAGAGAGCTCCCGTACAAAGGAGACTCGCCCGATTTTTGAAGTCGGCACAACCCGACATCCACAAGAGCTTCGCGGTTGATTTAGTCAACGGACCCCCGGGTTTGGGGCGTCACATTAGTGGGGGCAATCTCTAATTATAAGAATATATTTGGATTTCATAATCTTTAATTGTAATATTTTTTAGGATTTTAAATGGGGACAAATGCCCCCCATACTCACTCCACCCTTGCTCACTGGGACACGAATGTGGGCTCCTTTTTTTTTGTATGTCCTGTATGTTTAAGCAGTCAATGCTCTACCGTGTGCATGGATGGATATGAGAAGATTTCTTAACAATTTCCAGCAAAGATCTTGTTTATTGACTAGAGAGTGGGGAAATCAAAACCCAAAAGAATCGTGGAAAGAGAAAGAAAAAAGAGAAAAAACGAAAAAGAAAAAGCGAAATGAGTGGAAGGCTTCTTGGAAACTCCAAACAAATTTTCAAAACAACCATGAAAGGACATTGACTACTAGCCAAAGGAATGTGAAAGCAAATATGAGGAAAGTAAAGTTAAAGTATACCAACCATAAGAATATCTTTACAAGATTTGACCAAATTAATATCTTTTGAGTGAAGAACAATTATTCAAAACACTGCTCTGGAAAGAATATCTATAATTAGAAAAAAAAAAAACCTAAAGTCTGCACCACGGATCGGATCTCCCAGAGAAAGTCTAGGACCACTTGATTCACTTCTTCGAATCAAGCAATATTTTTCCAAGATCTCACCTTGCTCACCTTTGAAATACTTGCGCTCAGGTGAATCGAAATGAAATCAAGTATTTTCTCCATAATTCTATTTTTTGTTTTACATTCAAGGTCATACTTGCTACGCCATTTTCTACATGTGAATACCACTGGTAGTTTTGTTCGATTTCTGGCTATTTCTGAAGAACTGCTCATCTCATCTCTTTCTCATTTTTTAATATCTCAACAATTTCATTATTATTTTCTCATCCACTTTGGCTTGAGATGAATCTTCCTTAAAAAATAAAAAGATGTTATAAAAAAATTATTGAAATAATTATATTATTATTATAATAATAAAAAATAATGAAGAATAATCAGATAATAATAAAATAATAACGAAAGAATAAGAAGATAATAATAAAATAATATGAAGAGAAATGTAGATGGAAATAAATCTTTGTAGCTTGATTGATAAAAAATCACTATATAAAGATAGAGTGAAATATATAGAGAGATGTTTTGAGATGCCTAATAATGACGAGTAGGGGTATTGGCACTAAGGAATCAAAGGCTGAATTGGGTATAGCTAATGAGGAATAAAAGACGTTCTGATTACCAATAATGTCGAAGAAGGGAGAGTTTTGGGTGTATGTTGAAATTACAAAAATGAATAAAAGTCAAAAAAAAAAAAAACATGATGGGTCAAATTATATATAGCTAATGTTTGAGGGCTTGAGATACAAGCTTTCTCCAATCCATCAATGGGGGAATTTTCAATTTTGGCTTTGCATTTTCCAAGTGGGTGGGTCCTTTTCCTTTTACATGAATCTAGTTAGGCTACATTATTAATTTCTAAAGCCTTTAGACAGATTGAGTGCTCTCTGTCTTTTTTTTTTGGGTATAAAGGTACCCCGGATGTTTATCATTATAACTTACCATGTTCATCCTATAAAAAAAAAGTCACAATTAAACTATAAATTCTTATACAGGAGGTATTTGTCCATTCATAACCATTTTTAATTTATCAAAGAATTGATCAGTTACATATTCAATATGAAGGTATTTGGATCGAAAAAATTAATGTGTTGAGTTGATATGTACAAACCAAAAGTCAGAGTATTTATACATCTTATCCTATAAAAGAAGTCACCAATGCCTCCCAAAGACTTTTCTTTGTTAGTTTTTGTTGTATTTGTGCTCCAAGGTTTTGACTTTATTTGAGGACTCATCTGCCCAATCAAAATCATTGTAGTTTTGTAGCTCCCACTTGAGGAGGCGTTGAGAATTAACATGATTTAGAGTATTTTCCTCTCTTTCCAACAATATGAATGAATTTCCGCCTTCTAGCTCCAGGAGAAGGTATTGTGTGTGAATGCAAAAGAAAAAGGTTGTTTTGTTAGACTTTAGAGCTCACGTACTCCTTCATTCCTGCAAATTAATTTCTTGGTTCTTTATGCATGATTCCTTTCTCACTAGATTGCCATTAATTTCAGAATCCACCTTAATTGCTTCTAAATCCACGGAATAAGATCCATTTGTTCAATTGTGCTGAGGAACAACATTCTCTTTGAGTTCTAGTAATTAGAAACTTGTAACCTCTCTCTCTCTCTCTCCGTGCTCTCATTGTGTCATGCTATCGCAATGCAAGCCAGTCAACAACATTTTCTAAGCCGACCAATTACTTGATAAGAGTATCATGTTGGACTTTACAATGTATATTTGGATCCTCTTTTAGTTTTGATTTTGTATTGGTATGGAAATATTAGTATTCTAAAAATGGAAAATAGATTCTTTTTCACCTTGCTTTGAATCATTTGAGTAAAAAAACTATGGAGATGAAAAAGAATAAGAAATCACTCCTAGCATTTTCTTTGAAATGAAAAGATTTCTAATAATTTCAGCAAAAAACAAATTTTCATCAAAGATTTTGTTTATTGTAGGGAGGGGAAATCAAAACCCAAAAGCTAAAACAATCGTGGAAAGACTTGACTCTTAATTAAAGAAAAGTAAAAGTGAAATGATCAGTGGAAGATTTCTTGGAAACTCCAAACAAATTTTCATCAAAGGCCATGAAATTAAGGACATTAATTGACTCCAAGTCAAAGGAATGCGAAATCAAAACAAAGAAAGTAAAGTGTATCAACCATAAGAATGGTAAAATACCAATTACTCAAAAAACTTATCCAGAAATAATATCTACAATTTTTTTTTTTAAAAACCCTAACAAGATAACTCCAATGATCCAATTGTGAATAAATTAGGTATTGTAATATTTTCAAATAGAAATAAAAGAGGTGTGACTAAACATATTAATGACGATGATGTACGTATTTTTGCTATATTACTAATATTTATACTTCCTTTGTTATTATGTTCAATCTTGATTAAGGAAGTGTATCGGTCCTAAAACAAAAAAAAAATGATGATTCAATTTTTAAAAATATTTTAGAATTATTCCTAAATCTACAATATTTTGTCAATATCAGTTGAAGGTATGTTTTTTTTCATATCAATTAGGATGATAAAGAAAAACCTTTTTTTTTTGTGATTATGAATTTTTTCAAACTCATGAAATGTTCAGGATTGTTCACCTAACTCGATAAATTTATAATATGCATTAGCAATGCCAGTTATTTTATACCCTCATGAATACTCAAATATGGTATTTTCTTTATCCTTCTTTTCAACTTTGCCCATTGAGCTAATTAGTCTTATTAATTAATGAAATGCCTTGTCTTGAATTATCCTCTTAACCTTGGGTGGAAAATAGGTATGGGAAGGAGATTAGAAAAGTAATCAAAATAATAATAATAACTCAAAAAATAATATTTAATAATAATATAAATATAAATTTTGGGGTCTATACTTACTTTTAAAATTTTAACGTCTACTAAGTGTGTTACACATGTGAATTCACATATTTTCTTTTTTATAAACCATAGTCCCATTATCTTTCTTTATAAAAACTACAAATCCATTGTATATAAAGAAAAATTGGATCGCATTGTTGGTTCAACCAATTGAACATCGATCATGGATATTTTCTAACCAATTCTTGATCCAACTGATCATCAATTCAACCTCAACCATAAACATGGATGTTTATCATTGTAACTTACCATGTCTATCCTATAAAAAGTCACAATTAAACTATAAATTTTGATATATGTGAGGTATTTTGTCCATCTATAACCATTTTTAATGACAAAAGAATGATTGAGTTATGACATTCAATATGAAGGTATTATTGTATCTTTTCATCATGATCATTCTCATCAAATTGTTTTTTCCTAAAAACACGACGTTTTGTCAGAGGCATTGACTCTATTTTCATATCAAATGCAAGACTTTTGGTAATATTCATGATGGATTCAAACCCTTCATTTCTATATTTTTCAAAAAATAACATTATACCTTTCAATTATTTTGTTTTAGTGTCAATGCACATAGATCTAGATTTCAATTCCTTTATTTTTTTACTTTTTGTTGTTTGGAAAGTTTAAATTACTTGAATTTAATGTGAAATTTATTTAATCTTGATTAGAGAATTAATAAGAAATATTACTTATTTAAATTAGATTAGATTTAATATTAAAATATTAATATTTTTTATTAATATTATGTACCCATAAAATTTATATTAGATTATTAATATACAACTCGATTTTTTAGCTCCCCATAAAAATTTTTTATTAACCCAAGAATTATTTTTTCAACAGTGGGCCTTGGCAAAGGCCCCCTCCCGCCCATGCTCAAGGCCTTAATCTCCTGTCGATTCTTTTCTACATCCCACACAATCCTTTAATCACTTAAATGCCCTCATCGGACTCAAGGCGACTATCATATTTAATCTTTAAATGGGAAACCGTGGGGGCTAAGGTGTCTCAACTTCATGGCGATTTGATAAAAACCTTTAAAATGTGAATTTCTAAAATCTAACTTTTCATCAATTTACTCATTTTGACAAAATACTCTATTATTTTCATAAAAATAACTCTCTTTATGCTACATATGTAAATACACAAAATAATAAAGGGTATTTTTGTCTATGAGTTCTTCAAGAAAAACCAAAGGAAGGATTAGATTTACAAAATTTGAAGTATTTGACATCTTTAACCAAATATTTCTTTCAAAAAAAAAAAGAGTCTTTAGTAATGGTAGATTACCAATTATTCTAGTAAAGGAATAAAGTAAAGAAGATAACGTTGATACTATAAAGTAAAAGATAACCTGGCGCTATACTATAATTAATCATGAGAAAAAAACATAGTTAGTTTTGAATTATTTGTTGTTGTCTAGCTCTTTTTTTATTTTTCTATTGTTTTGAAAAACTCTCCCACCTTCCTACTCATTGCTGTTTTGACCCACCAAAATTACTTTTGAATTATTTTGTTGCTGCTCCACTTTTCTTTGTTAGTTTTTAAGAAATAATTTATTTGATAACATATTGATATGAATTCATTAACCTCAAATAGAAGCATTTAAGTTTTATAATTTGATAATAAAGAAATAATTAATTATTTGGAAATTAATTTAATATATGAAAGATAATGATAAACATAAATACCAAAACAAGTAGATGAATATATATTTTTTAGAAATTATCATTATTTTCTAGGCAGAACTCAGAAGGAAATAGTGTCAATGTGAATGAAAAAAAGGGTAAAGGTTGCTTACTCTCAATTGAGCCCACCTTTTTTTTTTAAATGATTTTTTGGGTTTTTATTTTGAAAAAACTTTTAAAATAAGTGTGAATGCATATTTTTGGGATTTTTTGGGTTTTTTAAATCAATTGTGGGCCGTTGGATGAACTACAAATCAGCATATCAGTGAGAAAGCAAAAAGGGTAAAAGTTGTTTTGTTAGAATACTTCCAGTTCAGATCTCCCCCCATCTCTTTGCTTCTCTCTCTCTCTCGGTCTCCCTCATCTCTCTCTGCCTCTCTCACCCCCGTCTATTTGCCTCTCTCGGTCTCGCTCATCTCTCTCTGCCTCTCTATCTCTCGCTGTTAAAGGTGATCACAGAGGAGGAAGAAGAAGAAAAAGGGAAAAAAAGAGGTACACCACTCTTCATCTAGTCATCTCCTACACCCAGTCGGCAAACAATCCATGATTATTTATGATGACCATGCCTTTGTAGGTGAGTTTGATTCAGAATTTTTTTGCTTCTCTGATTTCTGTTTTTTCTTTTTTTCGTGGGTGTTTGGAATTTTGATGGGTTTTCTTCAGAATTTTTTTGGTTCTCTGATTTCTGTTTTTTTTTTTTTTTTCGTGGGTGTTTGGAATTTTGATGGGTTTTCTGTTTGCTCATCATAAAAAATTTAGGGGTTTTTCCGAAATGGAAGTTGGATGGGTTTTCTTACAAAAGTTGATTTTTGTTGATTTTTTTGGTTGTAATAGGTAGAAATGGAGTAAGAATAAACTGAATCGGCTTTTTTTCTTCTCTAAAAGTGGGTTGAAGCTCAGATCTCAGCCAAACATGGACTCAGCACTGGCCACCTTCAGAGATGGATACGATATAATCGGCCGAGTTTTACATTTTCAAGCGGGGATAAGAACCCTGCTCCTACTATTTGTTTTCAACAAAAGCAAATTCAAAAAAAAAACATTTTGCCACCTCTAGGTTGCCTTCAATTGTTAGTGACTTTTCCTATACAATTGTTTCACAAATCCAATCCAAGTAAGAGAGACGAAATTTATTGCCGTTGCACAGAAAGTTTCCACATTACTTGTAAATATCAGAATCCATCTTATTTCTCAAATATCAATAGGAAAATTTATTGCCGTTGCCGGAAATGGCTTCCACAAGCGGGCATCCAGGCTGAACAACATTTTCTGTTTCCGACCACTAATTAGTCCTCTTCAAGAAATATAATTAATGGCGGAGGAGTACTACACATCTACATGGATAGTATCAGTAGCAGCATCTGTTTGCTCCCTCATTCTTCTTCTATCTTTTGCTGCATTCCGTCCACTTGGAATTAAGGTACTCATTATAATTTTCTCATCTCCTTGTTTCTTTTATGATTCAACTTCCCAATTTGACACCAGTTTAAAAATCAACTTCCCACCTTCCTAATTTTTATTTTTTTTCTTTCTTTCTTCAGTTTAAAGATTTCCGCAACGCCTTTAACAGAGACAGAGTTCAATCGCCGGAAATAGCTTCTAGCGCTCAATTGCCGATCCCCTGATTCCTCCTCTTCTTCTAACCTAATGAGAAGATGGAGTCACGACGTGTTCTTGAGTTTAGAGGTGAAGACACCATACAATTTCACCGATCACACTCTATGCTCATCTCCTTGAGTGGCATTAAAAGCTTTCCAGAGGCGACCGACACAGAGGAGAAGAGATTCAGCATGAGCTTCGCTGCTGTGAAGAAGTGAGATCTTCCATCATTGTTTTCTCAAAAAATTATGCTGAATCAAGGTGGTGTTTGGAGGAGCTTGCAAAGATCATGGAATGCAGACAGGAATTTGGGCAAATCGTATTGCCGGTTTTCTACCATGTCAATCCATCGGATGTCCGTAAACAAACCGGCAGCTTTGGAAAAGCATTCACCAACCATGAAATAAATTGGAAGAACAAGGTACAGATATGGAGGGACGCCTTGACTGAAGCTGGCAATATTTCTGGATGGGATATAGAAGATGGGTAATGTTCAATAACTTCTTTTTTAGCTTTTGTTAATCATGACTAGCTTTGATTATTATTATTATTATTATTTGCAATTCAGGTAATCTAATTTGTAAGATTACCTCATTTCTTCATAATGAACTACTAATCTTTGAGCTTTGTAAGTAATATTTTCTAAAGTGAATTATAACATCAAAAAAATAAAATGTGGGGAATTAGTTTACAAAGTAACATTAATCTCTACAAAAGTTATACAAATTCTTTGGATATATAATAAATATGAAATAAGATATCCTTTTTAAGTAATTTTATACTTTCGTATATATAGTCTTGATAAGTGAAATATCTTTGTAATAGGTAATATCAAATTTAATCCCCAGTTTTGTTCTTAATTATCAATAAGTTTTCATATGACCTCTAGATTGATTTTGTTTGAGTGAGGACTTTGTTAGTATATATAGTCTTGATAAGTGAATACTATGAACATATAAGCAAAATTGATTGAATGAATGAGCATAGATACTTCCTACTTTCAGATAGCAGTATAAATTGCCAATCTATTAAAAATAAACAATCTAAATCTACAATTTTAAAAGAAATTCATTTAATTATTTGCAAAAATGAATAAACATTTCATTAATAAATTGAAACAAAAAAAAAAAAAAAACAAAAAGTGACCGCCATGCATTCATAAGATTTTACAAAACCACGTTAAGTAAACAACTTATTTTTACATGCATCAAATAACTTCCATAAGTGTCTAGAATTTGAATTTTGTAATATAATTCATCTGTGTTCTTTATGTTATTTTATTGCTATTAATTTTACTACTATCATTTTGTTGATATTGGTATAAAATTTCTCTAATTTGTGTTGAAGAAATGTATCTTGTACCATAGTTATTTCAACTTGAACAAAATTTTATTGTGAAATTACACCCCAGTAATTAGTCTGACTCTTATTTTAAAATTGATTAAGTCGGTTGCTAAAGTGAATATCAAGTTTTGAAATAAAATATAACACAACTTTGTTCAACATTAATTTAGGCGTGAAACAAGTCTCCTTGTTCAATGACATTAAAATAAAGAAAATAAAAAACGAAGCGAGAATAAGAGATATGGTTTAGAAGGTTGGATATGCAAGTAGCCTTGATGTGAGAGCTTGAACCAAGTGGTACCAATTCATCTCTGATGGGATCATTATTCTATGAGTTACCGCAGATGAAATTATTCATTATGCAACACAGTAATTATAGTTTATGTTTAGGATTGAATTTTATTTTAAAATTGTCATGCATATATACATCATAAGATGGTTTAACTTTTAGCCAAATCAACTGATTCTTAATGCTTGCTCATTTTTTGTGTCACCTTTTTACTCTCTAACATACTTCATAATTATCAGTATGAATCGAAGTTTCATCAAGGAAATAAGTGACATTTACAAGAGATTGAATGATAATCTTCTTGTTGGAAAGGAATTTGGTGAATGGATTCTAGCCCCAATAGGGTGACTTGAGAGTGAAAATTCAATCAAATGATGATGTCCGAATAGTTGGGATTTGGGGAGTTGGTGGAATTGGCAAGACAACCATTGCCAAAGCTATATATAATCAAATTTCTTTTGACTTTGGTTATGTTAGCTTTCTTGAAAATGTTAAAGCTATTCGTAAGCGGTACAGGATACATGATTTACAAAAGCGACTAGCCATTGATATAGCAGGAGAGAAAAGCATTATATAAGCAACATTGGCCAAGGAGCAAAGTAATACAAGATACTCTCGATCTCGAAGGGCTCTTATTGTTTTTGATGATATTGATGGCCGATTTGGGTACATTAAGGTATCTCTGAGATTGGAGAACATCATTGGTTTGGGAGAGGAAGTAGAGTTTTGATAACAACTAGAGATCGAAATTCGTTGCATAAAGTTGATGATGTATTTGAGATTAAAGGATTAAATCTTGAAGATGCTCTCAAGCTCTTTAGTCTATACACCTTTCAACAAAATCTTTCAGAAGAAGAGTATAAGATTCTCTCGGGTAATGTAATACATTATTGCCAAGGTCTTCCTTTGGCTTTAAAAGTTTTGGGCTCTCTTTTACGTGGCAAACGAACTAGTGAATGGAAAAGTGAAGTGCATAAATTGAAGAATATACCTAATGCAAAAATCCAAGATGTGCTCAAGATAAGCTATGATGAGTTAGATCGTACACAACAAGCAATATTCCTAGACATTGCTTGTTTTTTTAAAGGAAAAGATAGAGACTTCGTTTCAAAAATATTGGATTGTTGCGAGATGTTTGCTGAGAGTGGGATTGGATTTCTAGAGGCAAAATGTCTCATAACTGTTTCACATAACAAGATATACATGCATGATTTGTCTAATGGGTTGGGAAGTTATTCGTGACAACATCCTAAAGACCACACTATGAAATGGAGTAGATTGTGGAATCGGACGTGTTATCGTGCATTTATCGAGTGAAAGGTGAAGATTCAACTAAATTTAATAGTTTACTTTTTCCTTTTTGAAAGATTGAACATTTAAAAACATTTTTCATATATATATATACCCATACACTATTAGTTAAAGACGTTTGCTTCTTATTTTTCCCTTATTATTTGTTCTTTTTCTCAGGGGATGAAAAATGTTGAAACCATATCCCTAGATTTATCTAGATCAAAAAAGTGTTGCAAATATGAAGAAAGTGTTCTTCAAGATGAAGAAAGTGTTCTTTAAGATGAAGAAACTAGGTTGCTCGAATTTATTACAGTGATGATACTATGAGAAAAAAAGTATAAAATATCTCTCGAAGGCTTTGAATTTCCTAAATGAACTAGATATCTTCATTGGGAAGGTTTTGGAGGCTTTACCGTGAACTTTGATCAAAGAACATTGCAATCAGCGAAATTAGTAATATAAAAAACTTTGGAAAATGAAGAGAATCTGACCATTATTGAGTTTTATTATTGTTTTTTTATATTAATTTCGATTAAATTCAAGATTTTTGAATAATTTTTTTTTGTTCTGACATCATGAAAAATTGAAGTTCGTTGATGTAAGTGACTCCTGCTTGACTCATCAAAATGCCAGAATTATCAAGTATGCCAAATTTGGAGAGTTTGAATATTGAAGGTTGTACCGGTTTTGCAAGTGCATTCATCCATTGGTCGATTCACGATACTGGAAATTTTGAAGAACCTTTTGGAAAAGTGGAATCAAAAAGAATTACCAACTGACATCGATTACTTGACATCGCCGAATATCTTAATGTTTACGTGTTGTTCAAAATTCTGAAATTACTTTGATTGTTTGCGAAAGTGAGGCGGCAGGGCGCTTAATATGTTGAATAGGAGTAAAAGAACTCCCGAGGAGACGTGGATATTTGGAATCTGCTTAGATGTCTTGTCTAAGCCTTTGCTCACGCTTAGAAATTTCAGAGATGGTGAAGGCCAGAAATGTAAGGATCTTAATTTGGATGGAGCAGCTGTTAAAGACTCCCGACGGCATTGGATATTTGGAATCTCTTAAATATCTTAACCTAGCGATTGCTCCTGCAGCTTAGAAATTTCCGAGGAGATGGTGAAAATGAGAATGCTTCTTTGGATCTTCATTTGGATGGGCAGCTGATAAGAACTCCCAAGCTGACGTTGGATATTTGGGAATCTCTTGGTTCTTAACCTAACTGGGTGCTCACGCTTGAAATTTCGATGGTGAAGATGAAATGCTTAAGTGATCTTTATTTGTGTGGAACTGCTATTAAGGAACTCCCAAGTAGTATTGGATATTTGGAATCTCTTGAATCTCTTCACCTGTCAGGTTACTCACACTTTGAGAAATTTCCAGAGATAGTGAAGACGAAATTTCTTAATAGCTTGAGAAGCTTTCAATTTTGCTTAAAGACAGATCTAGCGGGTTCTTGATCTCACGGAAGGAGAAATCCCTAGTGATTTATGGTGCCTATCCTCATTGACTAATTTAAATTTATGTGAAAACAACATTCGTAGCATACCTATCGGCATCATTCAACTCTCTAAGCTGGAGGACCTTTACATGAATCGTTGCCCCATGCTTGAAGAAATTCCAGAGCTTCCATCAAGTCTAATAAGAAGAAGAATAGAAGCACACGGTTGTCCGCGCCTCAAAACTTTATCATCATCTCATCCTCCTTACGACAAGATCTGCTGGTTTTCTCTCCTCAACTCCTTCGAATTATTTGTTCAGGTGTGTGAATTGATCTCTACCCCTCACCCTAATTAAATTTTACAATTTTATTTGTATGAAAGGCCGACATGAGATTAATATTATTTTTTTACACACACACACACACACACACACACACACACACACACACACACATATATATATATATATATATATATATACAGGATCTTAGATGCAACAAAGTATGTAAAAGATGCTTTGTATTTCTGATGTCTTTACCCTCCAAGAGTAGAATGGAATATAAAAATTAGATGAGATAAGAAGTATGGGACGTGAAGTAAGTATAGACTCCCAGACAAATGGTATAAAAACTGACACCTTCTTGGGATTTGCTTTATTCTTCAGTTTTGTTCCTCTTGATGTTGATGATGAGAAAGAAATGCATCCTCTTTGTTTCTGTGAATTAAGCATATCCCAAGGCGATCAATTTATACTGGTGGATCGCATTTTATTGGATTATGGTATCTACGGTGGTGGTAAGGGCTTAGACGGATTGGGGCTCGACTTTGCCTCGAAATCTCTGTATTAGAATATGTATCGATCAAAAGATGGAAACTTGAGGCTTGCAATGAGAGGACATAGAATAAAAAGTTATGGGATATCGTGCGCCCAAGCTCAAAATAATCATAGAAAAGATCAATCGTTATAACCAGCGAGAAGAGGAGTCTGGTCACACCTGGTCGAGCATAAATATGTTTCTAGTTTTTCTCTCCCCAGGAGTGCCTTCTCTCTCTTTCTCTCATGCTTTTTTTTCCTTCAATGTTTTTAAATTTATTTATTCTTAATTAATAAAAGGAATTTAATAAAATATACAAACATCACATAACTAATTACTTGAAAAATGTCTACAAAGTTATACTTTTATTATTAAATAAATGTCTATTTATTGTAGGAAACTTATCAAAACATCTTTTTTAGTAAGGTTATTTATAAAAGATTTATATAATTTATATACTGTTAAATTAATAAAACCTTGATTATTTTAAAATTTAAATATAAAAATAAGTTTGTTTTTGTGAGTTAATTATATAAGAAGCTACTAGATATTAAGAACATGTATTAATAATATATTTATTTTTTCTTGATTTATTAAATAAAGATTTAATAACTAAAAGAATAAAAATTTGTATAGTATCTAACAATTTATTTACAAGAATAATTTTACTTAAAAGTTAATATAAGTTGATCCATTCTCTTAGAAGTCGAATTGATGATTATGATTTCCCATAGTACTCAATTTTAGAAAAAGTACTTTCTCATTTTTTGACATTTACTCTATACTTTAAAATGTTCATACTCACCTCTTGTATTATCAAAACATGAAAAACAAGTCATTTTCTAGCAGTTATAGTAATCATCTATTATCCACCATTTTAATTAGCGTTACACTTTTTATTCACATTTATTCTGATATTTTTTGTAATTTGTATCTAAAATTTATACAAAAATTAAAAAACATTAATTTTAATTTTTGATTAGATATGGTAATTATTTAATTTAAATAATTTTCTCAAAATTTAGATAAATTTTTAATTTTTATAAATAATACCTAAATGTAATATTTATAACTACGATAATGTTTATTCCATAAATATTTTAATTTTAAAATTAATTAATGAATAAATTATTTATAAATTTATTAAATGAAACAAAAATATTATATAAATGCGATAATTAATTTTAGTTTTCAAATATTTTAGGATAGATACAATAATTATTTTTATTTAAAAGTAACTTTGGGTAGATGTTAGATAATAATGTATGAATCTAACGTGATAATAGGGTTTGTTTCCTAGCTATCTATTTAAAATAACATAAAAATATTTATCACTAATTTTTTAATAAATAATATATAAATAATAAATACACTATCTCGATAAATAAATTGTTTATCAAAATTTGAAAAATAATTTTAAATAAAAATAATCATCCTATATATCCCACACTTTAAAAAAAAAAAGCATCTATCTTTTAATTTATTTTATTTATATTATATTTCTATAATATTCCTAATACATTTATAAAAAAAAAATTGATACTGATTATTTTAAAAAACAATGTCATGGAAAAAATTATCCTGCATAAAAAATAAACTTTTATTTAAATATTGAAAATTAATTTTAAATTAAAAGCAATTATTCAATTTAACAAAAAAATTTAAAAAGACAGTCTATAATTTTTATTTAAATTTTAATGATAATAATTTGTTTTGCTCTAAAGTGAGAAAAATACATGAATAATTTGTTTTTGTAATTATAATGATAATAATAATACTCATGGACACCCGACTAACCTTTACACAGGAATTATTGCAGTGGTAGCAGAAATGTCTTTGGTGAGTAGAATGAGAATACCATCAAATAGGTTCTTCGTTAAAATTATGGAACTTTTAATTAGTATGTTTTAAAGCAAAGCATGAAACTATTTTGATTATTGATTTGTTTGATGTGTGTTTAATTTGTATTTCTTCAAACTTTTTACTTGTAAGACAACTTTCTAAAACCTTATTTTTCTTAAATAACCTTTTTTTTATATTTTCTACATATCCGCTTTGATATCTTGACTAAATAAGTTACCTAAGAATTTTAAAAATATAATTACTTGAAAGTTGAGTAATAGAAGAAGTATTTTAACAAATAACATTTTTAAATATTTAAGGTTTTATTAGGTTATAACCATGTTAAGATAGGTCACGTATGAGGATAACCCACTAGAATCATGTCAATATATAGGATATTCATATCGATTTATGTATAATTTAACTTAATCCATGTGTTAATAAGATTAGACCAATTATATTGTATTTATCTATATGTTGAACAAGTCGTATTTATATCAATTTATTTTCATATGATTACTAAATGAGTAATATTTAAGTAGAACAATTTTTTTGTACTTTTAAATGGTTGGAACAATATAGAATTGAATATGATACTAGATAGATATACCTCTGATTGCATTGGAAGAGCTTATTTATAGTTTATTTGAGAACTATTTTCTTATATAAGCATCTTAGAGGTGTTTGAAAGAGCTTATGATAAGTGCTTATAATTCTTTATAAGCCCCTTTTAGCTTATTTCAATAAATTTCTTAAAGAAGATTATTATCAAAACAATGCTTATCGAATAAACACTTTTTTCATAAGTGCTTATTAAATAAGCACTTATGGAAAACGTGCTTATTCAATAAGCATGAAAAAACATGAATAGAAATTCGATTTACGAAAAATACTTGAAATATTAATTTAGGTTAAAAATAGAAATTTGTCTCTAGATTTAGGATGGCGAAATAGTTTCAGTTTTGGAATCGTCTCGTGAAATCTAGTTACCACGTCAAATTTCGTCAAATTAAAGGGCAGTGAGGAATTTTACATTTTTCGAGCATCGGTTTGGTCTTGGGAAAAGCGACTTGAGATGTGACAAAGTCGCGTATAACAATACGCATGTTGCCACATGTTGCGTGAGTAAGAGAGGCAGTGGAAATGGGCCATTTGGGATAGTCTTGAATATCGAGAAGTCTGAAAACTAAGGGACAAAATGGGCATTATTAAATTTGTTTAAATGAGGAAAAGACAAAAGAGGAATAGTGTCATCCTCTTAAATGAACCAAAACATGGGAAAGGTGAGGATGAGATCACATTCAATGAGTGTTTGGTTTTTAAAGAGATGTCTAGCTTATCTTTAGATTCTGAAAGGCGTCAAACCGTCGAAAATTCTTCGAAGCAAGAAGGAAGGCGTTTTGCAGCGGCGAGAACGAGTGGCCTTTGTTTCTGGAGTTTTAAATATTTCAGGTGAGAGTGGGGTTTCATCTACTTGAGTTTTTCTGCTGTTTAAGTGTATTTATGATGCTTGGAGTTGATTGAGCGTGAGGGGCCGTTTGATCGATCTTCGAGCTTGGGACCGAGATTATTGGAATTAATTGGGCTCATGTGGACGGTCAGTGGCCTCAACCAGCTGGATGTTGGATTATTCATGGTGCAATTTGTGCTATAAATGATGTTTGCCAGCGTGTATAAGGCGGGAATGGCTGTGAATTTCAGGTTTCACGAAGTGAATCGAAGTTGAATAATTGCCTTGAGCATTCATGAAGGGTTTCTTTATTCCCAGCGTAGATAAGTGACACGAAAATAAATCTTTATGTGAAATTGTGTTTGGTCAGATAGTGGATTGAATTGCTCGTGTTTGATAATTGTAGTGAAATTTAATTTTTTTTTGGTGTAATGGATTGTGAAATTACATGACATGTTTGTGATTTAATTATGTGAATATATGCATGATTATATAATTGTATTGGAATTGGCGTAAATGCGTTAGTATCGTTAAATTATCACCAGAGCGATAAGAGTGAGTGCATGAGGTGGTTCATTGAGAGAGTGGTTTCGGAGGGTTGTCTAATAATAAAAATTATAATATCGAAGGGTAGTCCATATAAAATATCAATCGTCGGAATGGCCGATTGATATACATGGAGGGTAGTCCACTAAATGCAATAACATCCGGTCAGTCAGCTACTTATATCGGAGGGGTTGTCCTGAATAAAAACAAGCATCTTTGTTGAAAATAAGGTTTAAATACGTGAAGCTTGGGCAAGTGTGGGGAATCGGTGAGGACTCGGGATATGAGTTGATCGTATGAGCGTTAAGTAGGATCGCATTTCTTGAATGTATGTTTCCTAAATTGGAGCATTGCGTATGCGGGTGGAGAGTAGCCGATTAGGGTGGTCACCTGCGGCGTTAGCTCACCACATCGAGGATATTATTTTCGGTCTACGGGGAGTGCGTGAGGGGGACGGCCTAAATCATAGGCGACTTTAGAAGGAAGCCCAGGGTTGTGGCTTGGGTTTATGATGTATTACGTATTAGAATTAAATTTTTAATATGTGTTGTATAAAATGAAACTTTAACTCTTGAAAACATGATATATAGTTGATGTATGTGATGATGGAGTATTGTAGTATGGGCGGGAGTGGTTTTATTAATATATATCTTCGATGTTGATGTTGGGACAGGTTTATTCTTGGGTAGAGCTTCCTGTACAAAGGAGACTACTGCCCAGATTTTAAATGAGAGGAGTCGTGTCACGGGCATTCTGCAGTGTTCAGCGGGTTGACGGTGTCGACGGACTCCGAGATTTAAGGCGTCGCCAGCTGCTTGTTTAATAACCCCTTATAAAATAAGTTCATAAGTGTTTATTGAATAAGCACTTACGAGGGTCATAAAGTGATAATTAAAGTATGCACAAGAAGAGGTTGTGTAGACCCAAAATTTGGGTTAGGTGTAGTTTTATTTATTTATTATTATTTTTAATTTTATTTTACCCTTTTATTCATTTATTTTATTTTACATTTTTATTTGATTTTACCATATTTCATATTGGTGATTTGATTTGATTTGTTTTTTTTATTTAAGTGGAGGATTTCTCAAAAAGAAAAATAAAATAAAATAAAATAAAGTAAAAAATAAGTGGGAAAGTGAAAACGAAAATTAATAAAAAAACAAAAATAAATAAAATTATAATTAGTGGAAAAAAAAAACCTATAGGTATGTTTGGTTGTTTTTAAAAGCTGTTTTTGAGGAAGCTTGATTTTTGAAAGCGCTAAAACACCAAACATGTGTTCTCTAAAAACTCTTATTTGTTCTTTAAATTTAGTGTTTTCATGTTTTTAAGTTTTCGAGAAAAAAAATAAATCGGAAGCAAATATGTTTTTCTGCATTTTTTTATTGTTATATTTGTTTTTTAAAGCGAGAAAACAATTTTCAAAAAACGGTAAAAAAAAAAAAGCGCATAGCCCTACGTTTTTCAAATATGGCACAGTTTCATGTTCTTTGATCCATTTCATTCAATGCGTCACAATCACTTTGTCTCTCTCCTTTTTTTTTTTTTTTTTTTTTGTACCCAGGGAGTAGGGTTGGAGTTGTTTTGCCATTTCAACTTGTTGTTTGGTAATTTTGAACTTTCATTCTCCACCCACCCACCTTTGTATCAATAACACATGTCTTACTCTTTTACATTCAAGCGATTTCTATGGTTCGGCAACCATTGATGGTCACTCGAGCGGTACATGTGCGTCCTCCCCTTGCGGTAGTATGCTTCCCTACTTCCATTGCCCTTACCGGTAGAGATATTATTATTGATTGTCGTTGTCCCCTTAAAAATAGGGATAATGTTAAAGTTGGATGACCTAAAGTTTTGAGAAGTTAATAGTACGATATTCGAATTTAGTAGGTTTTGCAAAAAAAAAAGAAAAGAAATAATTGTGTTTCAAATTTGAAAGTGTTGATTTATTTTGAAAAAAAAAAATTGAAGGTTGTGATGTATTACTTTAATAAACTGTATGTGTTGTTACCTCGATCGTCGAAGATTCTGGGCATAAGCAATTCAACGTGAACCTATAAAAAAGTGATCCAACGATGGTGTATGAATAAGTTAGCATAAGATAGAAAAGAAAAGGAAAAAGTTAAATGGGATTCAGATACTCTTATCTAGGTGAAGTTTTCTGTTATAGGATGTAGTTCCTGAGTAATAATCTATTAACTTTATCGATAAAATCTATTGACTTTAGGGATATTAGGGATAATATCTCTTTAATTCTAGGGATAAAATCTTCTCTCCTTATCAAAAATTAATTCTTTCTTATTAAAAACTAATTCTTTCTTATCAAGGTTTAATTTTTTGAAAAATATGGGATTTGGAGATTGAAAAATCTGTTCTTTGCGTATTTTCTACTTTCGTATACACACTATTTCTCTATGTTGTCTCTTTTGCAATATCTTAAAAGTCAGAATGATTCGCCAAACCGCGATGGGTTTTTCGTCTGGTTTGCTGCCGAGTCGGTACGATCAAATGGGATGAGGAAGCGACATATGTTGTGATTGGTGCGTTGTTCGTGAGCAGAGCTAGTTTTTAAGGCCCGGGTGGCTCGATCGAGTCGTGCGGTATTACCCGAAAAGTTAAGTTGGCCCGGTCGACCATTTGGTCGATTGAACAATTCTTTGCTAACAAAAGTCTGAGCCCTATGCATCACGTCAGAATTGGAATGCATGGGAATGGCGTTTAAAGCCATTTAACTGAAATAAACCAACCCACTTTCCCTCGAAAACACGTGTCTGAATTGCTTTGGAGTAGGAATGGCGCGTGCAGTCTTATTATGATTTATTTTACATTTATATTATATTTGTATAATATTCTAATACATTTATAAAAAAATAAAAATAAAATTATTATGATTATTTTAAAAACAATGTCATGGAAAAAATTATCCTCGCATAAAAAAAATAAACTTTTATCTAAATATTGAAAATTAATTTTAAATTAAAAATAATTATTCAATTTAACAAAAAAATTTTAAAAGACAATCCTATAATTTTTATTTAAATTTTAATGATAATATTGTTTTTGCTCACAAGTGAGAAAATACATGAATAATTTGTTTTGTAATTATAATGATGATAATAATACTCATGGACACGGAACTAACCTTTACAGAGAGTGTATTGTAGTTAGTAGCAAGAAAAGTCTTTGGTGGTGACGAGGAAATACCATCAAAGGAGTTCTTCGTTCAAATTATGGAACTTTTAATTAGTATGTTTTAAAAGCGAAGCATGAAACTTTTGATTATGGATTTGTTTGATGTGTGTTTAATTGTATTTCTTCAAACTTTACTTGTAAGACAACTTTCTAAAACATATTTTCTTAAATAACCTTTCGATTTTTTATATTTTCACCATATCAGCTTTGATATCTTAAATAATAAATTCCTAAATTTTAAAAATATAATTACTTGAAAGTTGAGTAATAGAAGAAGTATTTTAACAATAACATTTTAAATATTTAAGGTTTTATTAGGCTATAACCATGTTAAGATAGAGTCTATGTATTGAGACACCACTAGAATCATGTCAATATATAAGTTATTCATATTGATTTATGTATAGAATTTAACTTAATCCATGTGTTAATAAGATTAGACCAATTATATTGTATTTATCTATATGCTGAACAAGTCGTATTTATATCAATTTATTTTCATATGATTACTAAATGAGTCATATTTAAGTAGAACAATTCTTTTTGTATTTTTAAATGCTTGGAACAATATAGAATTGATATTTTATCTAAATATTGGTAATTTTACACTTCTACAATCTCCACCCACCTTTGTATCAATAACACATGAAATCATACTCTTTTCTGTTCAAGCAGATTTCTATGGTTCAGTAACCATTGATGGTCACTGACGGTATGTCGTCCTCCTTAGTGTATCTTCCCTTCCATTACCTTACCCGGCTGAAAAGAAAGCGGAGTAATCACATTGGCATCGTTCACATGTACCCGATAATAGATGATGCGAGCGTGTGATTTAGTTCATGAAATTGTTAATAACGCAGTTATTAGAAGCTAATAATGCGATATTTGAATTTAGTAGGTTTGCAAAAAAAAAAAGAAAGAAATATTGTGTTTCTAAATTTAAAGTGTTGATTTATTTCAAAAAAAAATTGAAGGATTGTGATGTATTACTTTAATAAGTTGTATGTATTTGTTACCTCGATCGTGAAGATTGCAGGCGTGCTGGTGCGTAAACTGCAAAAAAGTGATTAAACTGATGGTGTATGAATAAGTCGGCACAAGATAGAGAAGGAAAAGGAAAAAAGTTCATCGGTGGAATACTCTTGTCTCGTGGGGATTTTCCCTATTTATAGAGCAGTGTTCACGTGAGGCAGAAACGGATTTTTAAGGCTGAGTTGGCTCCGATCAAATGTTATTATTACCAAAAGTTAAGTTGACCCAGTCAACCATTTGGGTGGTTGGGCCTAAACACACATAGGAATGGCGTTTAAAGCCCCATTTATCCTGAAATAAACCAACCCCACACTTTCCCCTCAAAAAAAACACGTGTCTGGTGCTTTGGGTAAGAATGGCGCGTCTTGATCTTATTTCTCAAATATGTGTTTTGTTCTCGATGGGCAATTCAACATGTGATTCCCCCAAAATTGCTTGTAATCTCTCTCTGCCACTGCCAGCGGCCATCCAGGCTGAGCAACATTTTCTGTTGTTTGGAAAATTCAATTCCTTTGTTTTAGTGTCAATGCACATAGATCTAGATTTCAATTCCTTTATTTTTATTTTTACTTTTTGTTGTTTGGAAAGTTTAAATAACTTGAATTTAATGTGAAATTTATTTAATCTTAGATTAGAATTAATAAGAAATATTAATATTTATTTAAATTAGATTAGATTTATCTTTAAAATATTAATATCATGTACTTATAAATTTTTATATTAGATTTATTAATATTAAAACAAGCTAGTTTTTAGCCCCATAAATTTTTGGGCAAGAATTATTTTTCAAGCTGGATTTATTTTTTCCAGCGAGAATTACAGGCGAATCCTCACGATTTTTCTATGTCTTGTATGTACCCCCAATCACTTAGCTAAGCCTCATTGGATCTACGTTGGACTATCCTACTTTAATCTTTTAAATGGGAAATCGTGGGGCTAAGGTGTCTCAACTCTCATGGTGATTTGATTAAAAAGGCCTTTTAAAAGGTGAATTTCGAAAATATAGCTTTTCATCAATTTTTAACCTCATTTTGACAAAAATATTTTTATTATTTTCTTGTAAAAATAACTCTCTTTTATAAGCACATGTAAATACATAAAATAATAAAGGGAATTTTTGTCAATGAGTTATTCTTCAAGAAAAAACAAAGGAAAGATTAGATTTACAAAATTCGGAGTATTTGAGCTTCAATTACCAATTATTCAAGTGAAGGAATAAAAGTAAAGAAGATAACCCATGATATTATAAAGTAAAGATAACATGACTCTACACTATAATTAATCATGAGAAAAAAACAAAGTTACTTTTGAATTATTTGTTGTTGTTTCCTTTTTTATTTTTCTATTGTTTTGAAAAACTCTCACCTTCCTACCCATTGCTGTTTTGAACTATGATTACTTTTGAATTATTTTGTTGGTGTGTCCCACTTTTCTTTTGTTAGTTTTTTTTTTTAAATTTCTTACAAGTTCTACTATGATTTTGGACTTTATTTGATAATATTATTGGTTGATAAGGATTCATTAACTCAAATAGAAGCATTTAAGTTTATAAATGATAAATAAAGAAATGATTATTTGAAATTATTTAATATATGAAGATAATGATAAACATAAATAGTAATTAGGAGTAGTAGGTAATTAGAGAAAAGTGGTAGAATGAAGGGCGTCTAAAAATGTGGACCATTTTCCATAGGGGCATTTGCGTAAAAAGGCAGGAATATGGCACATCTTGTAAGACCCGAGAAATTCCAATTTCTGGAATAAGGGCAAAATCGTAATTTCGATTACAAAATTGTAATTACGGTTAAAAATCCGTAATTAATTATCTAGATCTCAGATGACAAAACGGATCATGCAGTTGGAATCGTCGTGAAATCTAGTTAGCACGTAAAAATTTCGTAATTTTAAAGACGGTCGGATCGGAGCGTTTTTGATGTCGGCGTTTGGTCTGGTAAAGCGTTTCGATCTGACGAAAGTCACATATAGCATGTACTCATGTCTGTATTAAGTGGCGTAGGTAAATGATGAAAATGGATGGCCAGGAGTAGTCTTAGAATGTCCAAAGTAGAATAAGGGCGTAATTGGTATTAATAGAATTGTTTTAAGTTGGAATAAGACAAAAAAATGGTATAGTGTCTTCTCCTCAAATTCAAAAGAGCAAAAACGGGCTGGAAAACAGGGGAGTGCTGCAGAAACAAAAATGGAGGAATTTAGAGAGAGAAGGTGGAGCTTACTGCCAAAATCTGTGATCGGACGTTAGTTTCGGCGGATGAAGGGAGCGTTACGCGGAGCGGGCTGCGCGCGTGGACCCCCCGGGTTTGCGGGTTTTTGACAGCTCCCGAGTGGGATTTTCTCCCTGCTGCGTTTATTCCCGTTTTAAGGGTTTTAGTGTTTGGTTGGTTTGGCGTGAGCGTTTGATCAAGTCACAGCAATAGGACCGGGTGTTGGAATTTTCTTGAGATTTTCTCTAGTGGCCGTGTTGAGAAAATTTGTGGGCTGTTTGGGTCTTTAATTACGGAAATTTGGCATTTAAAATATCCTTGATATGAGAAAAATCATAGAATGGGTGGTTGATCGGTCCCAAAACATGGGACCGAATTGTGGAGATTTTTAGACATTCTTGGGCAGTCCGTGGCTGTTGGGGACTGAATTGGAGTGTTTATATGGTAATTTATGGAATAAATTATGCTTTGGTGTTTATAAGATAGGAAATGGGTAAGAAATTCGGTTCCAAAGAGTGAAACAGGGTGGACATGGAGCTGCGGAAGTGGACAGCCTTTAACTGAAATTCGGGGTGGTAACAGTCGAGGGTTTGTGTGAAATGACGTAAAAGGTCCATGTGTTTTGGCATTGAAATTGTGTGAATTAGATAACTTGGTATGTGTAGAAATTAATTTGGAGGATTGGTCGTCGAAGAATTATTAGGTTAATGCTTGAGGTGTTAACCTGATAGCGCAATTATAGAATTAAATTGTGTTGTAAGCCATTGGTGATGATTATGATTGCTCAAGTGAGCTAGATTGGGTGATGATTAAAGTGTGGAATTACATGTGTGTAATTGTAGTTGATTGAAAATATGCATATTGACATATTGTGTAAATGATTTTGAAAATGGCATAATGCATTTTCATATGCACTGGGTAACCTAGAATTAGGTGTGAGTGCATGACAAGGTGTTACATAAACGGGTATGTTTGCGAAGGAATTTCACGGGATGATGTCGGAGGAGTGGAGTTGGGAGATGGGCTGACCGGATCATTTCGGATGAGGACCGTGGCCCATTTGGAGGCTGACCAATTCGCCTCGGAGGAGTAGTCATATTTTCTGAATATTTCGGTAGTGTATTTTAAGAACAACGGGTTTTGTTTTGAAAATGATTACTTTCTCATACATGGCTTAAGTAGTGTGAGTGAGTCGGTGGACTCGTGACATGGGGATGACATGTAGACATTGATGGATCGTATGTATTTTTTGAGTGTGTGTTTACTTTGGAGCGTTACCTTTGGCCAGGTGGTGGTGGCCACTTAGGGCGATTCTCCCTCTTTTGAGCTTTAGCTCACCAGTCGTGGGACCCCTTTATTTTGAGGTGCGAGGCGGCTCGGGGGCATCTCATTTTGGGAGGATTTTGAAGCGGTTTGTGGCTTGATGGTTTTTGGACATAACATGTATTAGAATTGTAGGTTTTAATATATGTTTGTATAAAAAAAAAGTGTTATCAACTATTGAATTATTGGGAGATAATTGAAGAATAGTTATGATAATTGATTTTATGAGTATTGGTTTATGAGGCCCAGAGAATTTTTACTCATGTTGGGATTATATTGCATATATTAGTTGTTTTGGAGACAGGAGGACTGAACTCTTTGTATTGGGTAGAGCTCCGTACAAGGAGACTCGCGGGTGCTCTAAAGTAGGCGTCGGGTAAGCAGGAGCATCACTTGTATTAGCGAGGTTGACGGGTAGTCGCGGACCCGAGGTTTGGGGTGTCACCGGCTTAGTATCGGAGGCTTAGGTGAAGCGATTGCAGCAGGAGCTCGGTGGGTGTAGATATAAGTTAGGCTGATGCGACTTCCGACATTATGGAAGCCGGTTTATAAATACCTAGAGCTTAGTGTCGATAAGCTAAATGTGATTGCCTGGGAGCTTGAGGGGACTTGGAGTGTACGAATCTTAGAGATGTGTGGAGCTTGGGTAGTGGAAACCTAGGAATGAGAGGTGGGCTTGGGCATAGTTGAGTAAGAACATCGCCACTAGGTGTGGTTCGATGTTGAGAATAGGTATGAGACTACCTAGGAAGACACGGAACAAAACTAGGACACGGCATGTGTGTTTTGTGTGTGATCATGTGGATTGATGAATGGTTGTATGCATGTGTTTGGGTTGTTTTGAGTGATTTGATAAAATTGTATGTGAATTGGTGAAATGAAGTGAGATCATGAATTGGTAGATTGTGAAAAATATGCTTGGATTGATAGCATAGGATGAAGTAATTTTGAGAGTTTTACAAAGTGTAAAAGAAGCCCGGATGAAAAAAAAATTTTTTTTAGGAATTTATTGGTTTATTGGATAATGAAATAAATGTTATTTGATAAATATGTGAACAAGAGGTTTGAGGGGATTTTGGATAAAATGTCCAGAATTAAGGAAAAAAAAAAATGTTGGTCTGGAGGAACCTAAATAGGCTCTTGCCCACATTTGAGTAGGCGACGGACCGAGCGCCTTGTGACCTTGACCGGGGGCGTAGTGGCTATTTGGTGGCAAATGGCCCAGTGGGTTAGGTGTTTGGTGCACATTCCAGGTTGGCCCTGGTTATTTCGGTATTTTCTGAGTGTCAATGAACTCTTATTCATCTCAATTTCGAAAAAAAATAAAAATAAATTATTTTTAAAGTAAATAAAATCAAATAAAATTTTCCGAAAAATAAATTTTTGAAAATAAAAATTTTGTTGAAATGATATTTTAAAGCGAAATTGATTGCGTCTGTGGGTTATGTGTATGATTAGTAATCTAAAGAGTACGTGGTTATGCCTTAGAATCTTTGTATTAGACCTTCTGTTTGAAATGGTGATTCTTGTGATGATTAACGTCTGAGTGGTGTAATGCGTATGAGGAAAAGGGTAAATACTAAGGTTATGGGTTATGACCTTGAGGATTTGGGTCGTGGAAATGAGCAAAGAGCCTAGAACCTTATTGGAATAAATGAATTGAGTGGTTGGAAATTGCACCACTTGAGAATGAAGCGGGTCGAGTTCATGGTTGTCAAAATGCAGTGTGTCCCGGCATGCATTACTAGTTGAAGCTGAAGCCAGTTAAGCGATTCTTGTTGCCATTTGACGTAGATGGGTTGAAGTAGAGGCGGGGGCGTGAGAGCGTCCGCGGGGGCCTTTGATCGAGCACCTGACAATTGACCCGGCCAGCGGCATTTGATCGACGGGCCTTTGTAGAGGCGCGTAGGTGTTCTGCAGTGTGCCTGTAGCATAGCGGAGTAGACGGGAGATCTAGTAACCCCCGAGGGTTTAGGGCGCATCATCCTCAGACATTCATGAGAGAGATTGAGGATACTTGGAGCACTTTCGGAATACGGTGTTGGTAAATAGGAGGGAGGATCGGCTTCTCTGTAGTTCGGGAGAAGAGCGGGCTGCTTCACAGTTTCGAGTTAGGGCCGGGTTGAAAGCATGAGTGAGTTGCCGTTTGGGATCCCAGACTTTGGGACAATGCGGTCGATTAGCCGTAGAGCAGAGTATCACGCGGTGCATTCCTCCGTACCAGTATGGAGTGGAGGGACAGTGTCAGTCGGAGGGTTACACACCGGCCTTAGTGCCGGTGAGGCCATGGGCGGGGTGGGCATGGGTCGAGGTCGACCACGGGATTTGCGGTCGAGTTCGGGTCGGCAGGCGGATGACGTGTGCCATTGTGACTGGACATGAGCGAGATTGTCTAGGAGCGAGAGATCTCATGGTACGGCGAGGCGTTCGGGCCCGGGCGTCGGGTATGCGGTGTACGTCTCTACTCTTTTGGTGTTGGTGACGTAGTGTTTAAGTGGATGCATCATGTTCATTCATTAATGCATCTTGTGTGATAGGTTTGGGCATAGAGGTTGATGCCTTTAGAAAAGCCGTAATATGAAGGAAAATTTTTCCCTAGGAGGTAGGGAGAGGTTTGACTTCTCTAAAGATCAGAGTTGCGCAGCGGAAGCATGGTAGACCTTAGGGTGGTAGATGTATTGGTTGTTAATGTCATTCTTGATATGGATTAAGTTGACATGTATAGATTGGCAAACCCGTCGGGTTGTCGTGTCGTGACTATGACCAAGGTTATCATAGATACGGTCTTCGAGAGTTAGTGGAGTTACATACGTGGTCGAATTATTGTATGAGGCGTAGAGTTTCGGACCCGAAATTAAACTTAGGAGGGAGAATGTAAGACAGAGAATTCAAATTGCAGATAAGGCAAAAATGTGATTCGATTACAAAATTATGATACGGTTAAAAATCGTCGTCATTATCTGATCTGGGATATTTAAAACTGGATCATCTGGATTGGAATGGTCTCGATAATCTAGTTAGCACGTAAATTCGTAATTTTGAGGCGGTCGGGTCGGCCGTTTTTGGCGTCGCGTTTGGTCAGTAAAGCGTTCGATGCGACGAAGTCACCCATATAGCATGTGCTCATGTACCATAAGTGGCATGAGTAGAGAAATGATGAAAATGGACCAATAGAAATTAGTCTGGGAATGTGGCCCAGGAAAATAAGGGCGTAATTGGTATTAAATAGAATTGTTTTAAGTTGGAATAAAACCGAAAAAATGGTATAGTGTACCACTCCAAATTCAAAAGAGCAAAAAACGGAGCTGGAAAACAGGGGAGTGCTGCAGAAAACAAAAATGGAGGAATTTGAGAGAGAAGGTCGGCTTCTCTCACAGAAATCTGTGTGATCGGGCCAGATTGGATTTCGACCAGGCTTGAAGGAAAACGTTCTCTGGACGACTCACGCGTGGACCCCGGAGTTTCAGAGTTTTGGCCTTTCGAGGTAGAGGATTTTCTCACTGCTTGCGTTTTATTCCGTTTTAGGGGTTTCCATGTTTCGGTTGGTTTGGTAGTGAGGCCGGATTGGGTGAATCCCAGTACTGGGGCCAGGGTGTTAAAATTTTCTTGAGATTTTCTCTAGTGGCGTGGCCCTTGAAGAATTTAGCTATGTTAGGTCTTTAATTCTGGAAGTGGCACTTTAAATGTCTTGATGAAAATGCAGGGAATGGGTGGTTGATCGATCCCGAAAACATGGGATGGTGTGGAAATTTTTAGACATTCTTAGGCGGTCAGTGGGCACATTGGGATGAATTGGAGTGTTTATATGGTAATTTATCGGAATAAATTATGGCACAGTGTTTATAAGATAGGAAATGGGTAAGAAATTCGGTTAAAGTGAAGCAGAGATTGGACATAATAAATTGCTGATAGACATTGCTAACTGAGACTAGGTATTCAAGATCTAGTTATGTGAATAGCGTAGATCATGTGTTTGGCATGAAATTATTGTGAATTGAATGGCTTGGTATGTGTAGAAATTAATTTGGAGAGTTGGTCGATAAAGAATTATCGAGTTAACTTTGAGGTGTTAACCGATGGCCCAGCGATTATATAAGATCTACTGGTGTGTTGTAAGCCATTGGTGATGATTATGATTCTTCCAGTGAAAGTGGGTGGAGTGATGATTGAAGTGTGGGTCATGTGTAATTGTAGTTGATTGAAAATATGCGTATTGACATATTGTGTAAATGATTTTGAAAATGGCGTAATCGTTTTCATATACCTTTGGAGGTAACTAGAATTAGGTGTGAGTGCACTTGACAAGGTATTTTATAAGCGGGTATGTTTGCGAAGGAATTTATGGGATGATCATTGGAGAATTGGAGTTAAGGAGATGGAGCAATGGTCGTTCGGATAGGGACAGTGGCTGATTTGGAGCTCACAGCCGAATTCTCGGAGGAGTAGTCCGTATTTTCAGAATATTTAGGTAGTGTATTTTCAAGAACAGCGGGTTTGTTTTGAAAATGATTATTTTCTCATACATGGCAGGCAGAGTGTGAGGTGAGTCGGTGAGGACTCGTGACGTGGGGATGGCAATGTAGACGATCAGTGAGGATCATGTATTTACTTGGTGTGTTTACTTTGGGCATTACTTTTGCACTTGGGTGGTGAGTAGCCCGCCAGGTGATTCTCCTGCGGGCTTTAGCTCGCCCAGTCGTGGGACACTTTGTTTCGAGTCGGAGCGCTCGAGGAGACATCTCATTTTGAGGTTGAGTTTGAAGAGAAAGCGGGTTTGTGGCTTGATGGTTTTGGACATAACATGTGACATTAGAATTTGTAGGTTTTAATATATGTTTTGTAGCAAATAAATGTTATCAACTATTGAATTATTGGGAGATAATTGAAGAATAGTTATGATAATTGATTTTATGAGTACCAAGAGGAATTTTTACTCATGTTGGGATTATGTGCATATATTGGATTGTTGGGACGAGGATGTCACGGTCTTTGTGTTGGGTAAAGTAAGGTACAAAGGAGACTACCTTGGGTCACCTAAAGTGGCGTCGGGTAACGACATCCACTTATGTCCGTAGGTGTGGTGGTCGACGGACCCCGAGTTTTGGGGCGTCACACATCTTGCAGACAGGAGAGAAAAGGGTGGTGTGGTGAGTACCCAGCTCGTCCTTCACATCTTCTCTGTCGTCTCTTGTCTTCTTTCCCCGCGGTCGGATCTCCCCGGAGAAAGTCTAGGATTAGAAATCGAGAAACTCCTCTCATGACATCGTTTGGGTAAGAATGTGAAAAATTTGATTTTAGTTATTTTTAAGAGAGGTCTCGGATTTCTCTTCTGAAGTTGATTTTGAACATAATAGGTAGAAATGAAGTAGAATATCTCTTGAGCTGGCTTTTTTCTTCTCTAAGAAGACTGAGTTGACTCGGAATCTCAGTCAAAACATCGGACTCGGCGCGGCCACCTTCGAGAACCCTGTTCCTGCTGCTTCTGTTTTTGCATCTTAATTTCTCAAATATCAACATTTTGTTCCACGATGGGCAATTCACTGTAGCGATTTCCCCCAAAATTGCTTGCCACTTTGCCCGTGACATCGGTGAAACGACATTTTTACATTTAGACCACTAATTGGTCAAGCTAAGAAATAATTAATGGCGGAGGAGTATTACATCTACATGGATAGTATCGATAGCGATTATCGGATTTGCTCCCTCATTCTTCTTATCTTTTCTTTTATTCAGTCACTTGGAATTAAGGTACCGTTATAATTTTCTCATCTCCTTCTTTCTTTTATGATTGACTTTCCATTGACCACGAGTTTAAACGACTTCCCTTTATCACGGAATTTCTTGCTTCTTTTAATGAACTCCTCCATACTAACTATTTTTCTGCTTTATTGATGCCTTTTCCATGGGCGGGTGGGTATGTTTGGTGTTGGCGGGACCGGGATTGATGCTTGGCGGTCCGCAGGTTATGCGTGTCGGACTGAGAATATATTTATTCTTTGCGTTGATCGGCAGGCTCTGAATGTGGCACTCCTTTGCAAAAAGAACCTGCAGCGTATATTCAGCGAGGGTTTTCGCCGTGGCCGCCTCCGACGCCTGTCATTCTTTCTAAGAGGAAAGAGAGATTGCTCGGATTGCTCAATATTGGCATAAGTTTGCGTCTGAATGAGCGTATCAGTATTAGCGTACCTTTCACTGATGGGGAGGCCTTGTATTTATAGTAGATGTTCAACCAGTTGGAAAGTGACTAGGATTGGTTCCCATTGGATGAGATATTTATGTTATTATCAGTATCGGATTTGGTGAAGGATATAGAAAGAGTAGTTTATTTGGGATAATCTTCTTTCCTTATAGGGGGATAGGGTCTGATGATGACCTGTTATTATCTTTCTTTCCTTATTGAAGAGATTTGGTTGGATTTATAGGATAATAAATCGTTAGGGGTTATTCTATTTTCTGTATCAGCGAAACACAATCTGATTTGCAATATATGAACCTTCCAATTTATCCAAGATCGGCCTTTGGGCCTAGCGGGCTGGTCCTTCGTTTTAGGCTGGTACCGAGGGGCCTGGGTATCGTGATAGTAAAGTGGCCACCAAGCCTTTCTGGGTCATGGTATTGACCGTTCCTTCGGGGTCATGCACACTGCCTGGTCAAGGAGCGGGATGGTGTCTATTTTTCAAACCCATCGTCGCCTCACCCTCGTACGGAATGCGAGGGCAAGGGTCGTGAACTCTTCTCGTAGACTACAGCAATTTCCATCGCCCGTTTCCTGGGTCGGGTTAGTTATACTATTGCTACGCCTGTGATAATGATGACTCTTTGGTTTTCGCGCTCATTTCTCCCACTCCTTCCAGTTTCGTTCTGTTTCTTTCGTGGATATCTTCTGCCTTGTTTACCTCTGCTCCTGGGACCCTTTCTCTGCCTTTAGCGATTTCGGACTCCCTTCTCTCTTAGTCTTCCTGTCTCGAGCCTTTGTGCTCTCCGTTGTATTTTCTGCCCCAAGTGTGTCTTTTATCACTTTGGTTTCTTTCGATCGCTACGACGACGCCAGGTTAAATTGATCAGGGTTTCGCTTTTTACCGCTTGCTTTCTACTGCGGTCCGAGTCGCCTTCCACGTATTGGCGATGACTCTTCCTGGCCATTGCCTGGCCCCGGACGAACTAGGGTGTCTCTAATCGTTTAGCCGTACAACGCCAAATCGCCCCCTGGCGCTCCTCTTCCCTCGACAAGGGTGCGGGAAAATAAAACCTAATTAGATATCCAGGGGGGATCGTATTACCTCAAACTCGCCCAAAGATGCCGTAATCAGGGGACCTAGCAAGGTCGGTCCTTCATATGGGGCTACCTTCGCTAACCGTTACCGACCTCCTTCTCGATGTTCAGCGCGGGTCCCCCGACGCTCACCTTTATGTAGTCTCGCACTAAAAATGGTATGCTTCTTTGAAGTCGCTTTGAGAACGATTCTTTTCCTTTGCACCCCTTCATAAAAGGGTTTACAACATTTCAATGTCTCCAGTTCTTTCTCGCCTCGCGCCCAACTGGGCTGGGGTATTTTGTCAGCCTATTGGATTTATTTAGGGACAGGGGGCTCGGTGTCCCTAGTGTAGCTTTGTTTCTTTATATTTTTATCCCAAAGGAGACCGCTGAGGGCTTCCTCTATTTTTCTAGGCGCCCTGGATCTCCTCTGGTGATTTCCGATCTTCCTTCTTCCCACAGGTCGTGGAAGGGTCAGCATTTCTTTGTTAGGCGGTCGGTCAGGAATATAATCTTCGACACGGATGACACTCAAGCGCCCATGGCTTGACCACCCTTGAAAATCTCCGTAAGTGTCCGCTTTGCTTTCGGTATGACTTGTGCGAGGTTGTCGAATATTTCTGATTATGCCCTCCGCTCTCATGCGCCTCGACTGGATCCCCGTTGTCAAGACGATGCCTTAGCGCCTGATATTACGAATGCCCCGCCGCCTTATGCGGAGCCGACAACCTGCACCCCCGGCCCTTCGAGTTTGAAGCCTGCTCGCCCTGCTGCCTTGAGGCCCTCGCCTCCTTCTACCATGAGGGTCCCTCCCATTGGCTTTCGCACATCCCCACCAGGAGAGGTTTCGCCTGGGCTTATGACGATGTCTCTAAGCCTGAGTAAAAACGGAAGACCCCGACTCCTACCGGTGAGTGATAAGTCGGTTTTGGCCATATTCGAAATTGGGGCGCCTCCGACTTCTTCCGGGCTCAAAGCCGATGAAGCGCCGCGCCCGTGGCCGAGGCCCTATAGCCCTCAGCTCGGGCACTCCACCAAGTCCGTCGTGACATGAAAAATCTCTGGGTGAATCAGCCGAACAATATTGCTAAGAAACACACGGGTCTGAACCCAATCGACCTGAGAGTTAGGTCGCCCCCCGCTTCAAGCAAAAGTTGAAGAGAAAAGCTTTGGAACTAAAAATTAGCGAGGATGGGGACTCTCGGCTTAATGCTGAACCATGGCGGGCGCAGCTTTTGTCCATCTCCGCGACTCGGATTCGGGAGGTCGAAAAGCGCCGCCGTTGACGAGGCTCGCTCTATCCCTTCAGGCCGCTTCTATCCCCTGTGTCTTGTCGTGGTTCATTTCATGTTGATTCCGCTATTGGACGTTGACTTCATGTTTGATGTGCAGGTAACCACTCATTTGAAGGGTCTGGCCGAAAAGGCCAAACTAAACGAAAAGCACGTAAAAATCGCCCTGGATGAGTAAGGCTTAAGACGACCTCTCTACTGAGTCGATTGAGTCAGTAAGAACGAAAGCATCGCAGATGGATCAAGAGGTAGAAGCTTAAATATGATTTAAAGCACACGACGTCGGCCCGTGCTCTAAGCAGCAGAGGATGAGGTTCGAAATAATAACTACCATGAGCGCTGGTCCTCGAGAGTCCTGAGAGCCGCTGGGTCGCAAGATGACTTGGCTGGGACCCGGATGGGCTGCACCGCCTAGCATGCTTCACGGTTAGGGACGAAGACATATCCCCGGGCGAGCGCCATGGAGTCTCAAGAGGAGCTACGTGCAGCCAATGGCGAACTGTGCGATAAGGTTGCACAGCTAGACGTGGCTCGCCGCAAAGCTTCCGAGGCCAGGACGCTGCTAGAGGTGGCTCGTCGGGAGGCCTCCGAGGCTGTAAATTTGACGAGCTACCAAGGAGGAGGTCACGGATCACGGGGATCTTCATCAGCAACAACTTTGGTTACCTTAGGTGGCTGAAGCTATCGAAGACCGAGGGACCAAGCCGCTCAGCCTCCGTGGCTCGCCAGCGTATGCGCTAACGCTTATTCAAAGCTCGACTTCAACTCGGACCTCCTAAGTGATGAGGAGGCAGAGGGTCCTTTCTGCAAATTATTCTCAAGAACCGGTACCCGCCGGTTTAATTTCCTCTTCCTCACTGTCTACCGCCGACGCCAAATCCTTGTACGTGGTCCGCTCGACCTCGACTTTCCTACTTTCCCTCTCATATATACTTGTTTGTTTGTTTGTTTGTTTTTATTGTTGGGCCTGGGGCCTAAGACATATGTAGCCTCCACCTACAAACCTTCGCATTGTCAACCCACGCATTTTTATGTGGAATGCGATCTGAATCAAGAGCCGAAATAACCGGTCACGAAAGGGTCATCCGCTTGCCGACAGATGCGCGTCACAGGTCTCGAATAGAACTGCGATCTCACAACGTGAACCACCGGGCCCCATCGGCCACTGCTTGAACTAATTTAGGTCACTAGGTCGCGCGGCCCAATTTGACGTCCAGTCAGTAAATGGGGAGTCTAATTCTTCGAACGTGCCGAGGCCGCCGGGCTACTCATCGAGCCGAACGGGCTTTTGTGCCGCATGGCATGAGAATGGTGAGGTCGCCAAAATGAGCTTCAGGTCACGGGCCGACGGTTTCAGAGAACCGATTCTCGGGCTACATGGCCCGCGGAGTAATGGCCGGGTCTAATCGGTACCGCACCGCCACGCTCGTCGGCTCGAAATGATCTGGATTCCCGGATTCCATGACTTGTTTTCGCCAGCTTGTCACCGTGAGTCGACTTCCACTACCGACTGCATAGAGTTGAACTCGATTCGACCGCATGACTTGTTTCGCGTAGCTCGTTAATGCGAGTCGAATTTCCATCGGGCTGACTTGCATGAGTCGATTGATTCCGACTCCGCCTGCTTGTTGGCGCAGCCTGGCCAATGCGAGCCATTAATTTCCATCGTCGACTTGCATGAGTCGTATTGATTCCTGACTTCGACTTATTTTGCGTAGCCTGTCAACGCGAGCCGTCAATTTCCATCACGACTTTATGAGTTGTATTGACTTTGACTATGGCTATTTGCAGAGCTCGCTCGCTAGTCGCTGACTCCATCGTCATCGGCATGAGTCGATTGATTCCTCGATCACCGACGGTTTTTCGCGAGAGCTCGGCCAATGCGAAACGACCCTATCGGGTCGAATTTCCGCATGAGTTGTATCATCTCTAGGCCGCACGGCCCGTGTCGGCAGGACGAACTCGTCAAAGTGAGTCATTGGCCTCGCGCTGTGGCCTGTGGCGTTCCAACCGAGTGGCGATGTAGCCGAAAGTGGCAATGTAGCCTGATCCGGCCCCGACTCTCAAAAAGATGACCACCCAGAGTGTATCGAACTCATCAAAGTGAGCCACTGGGCTCCCTACTGCGGGCCTTGGGCGGGCGTTCCAGCCGAAAGTGGCCATGTACCGAAAGTGGCAATGTAGCCCGAGCCGGGCCCGACTTCAAGTAGCGTGACTGGCTCCAGAGTGTATCGAATCAACTCGTCAAAGTGAGTCACCGGGCTCGCGCCGTGGCCTGTGGCGTTCCACCGGAGCGGCATGTAGCCCGTGGCTGTAGCCTGAGCTTAGCTAAACCCCCGTAGCGACCGTCCGAGTAGACGAACTCGCACAAAGCCGTACCGTCGCCGCGCTAGGCCTTGGCGATGCTCCAACCGAGTGCATTTAGGCCGAGCGGCATGTAAATGAAGCCGCTCACTTCGTGAATGACCATTCAGTAGTAATAACTCGTCAAAGTGAGCCGCTAGGCTCCGATGCTGTGGCTTTGGTGGCATTCCACCGAAAGTGGCGATGTAGCCGAGGCACGCCCAGCCGGCCCGGGACTCGTGCGCCACGCGGACCGTCTGGTGTGACAACTCGCTGCGCGCCGCCGCCCGGCACTGCGGGCCTCGGTGGGTTTCCAACGAGTGGCGGCAGTCCGGTGTGGCAATGTAGCCCAAATGGCCTGACTCTCAAAATGCGGACTGGTCTGCAGTAGACGGTCACAAAGTGAGCAATTTCGCCCGGCGCCGCCTGTGGCTTTCAAACAGTGGCAATGTGGCCCGGTGGCAATGTACCGAAATGGCCCACCGGAGATCGATCCGCCTAGAGGACGAACTCACAAAGTGAGCTGCTGGGCTCGCTACCGTGGGTCTTCGTGGCTGCCTACCGCGAGCGGCAATGTAGCCTCGAGTCAGTTCGACCTCGTAGCGTGACTCGCCCAAAGTAGACGAACTCGCCAAGCTGTCGCCACCGGCGCCGTGGGCCTTGGTGGCTGAAGAGCTTGGTATATTGAAACGTTTCGTGTTGCTAATTAACTTTGAATTCTTGGAAAGACGCTAGCGCCTTTAATGCGGATTTATGGAGAATTTGGAACGATGGTGCGAAATTTCCGAGTGCTTTAGCTTCCTTATAAATTATGGGTCTCCATGCTCTCGATCCCACGCTTGAGACTCCGCCTTCGTTGGAGGGTGAACTAAATTTGCACGGATGCAGTCTGCTCGACCGCCTCTGGGCCGTCTATCTCAGCTTTCCGCTCAAATTTTCCGATCTCCGTCCAGGTCAGGTTTTTTCCCTAGTCTCCCCTATGGGAGTCATGTTATTCCCTACAGGCTAAGGGAGTACGCCCAGCAGGCACACACACTTTTGTTTCAGTTTCTTCCGTTTTTTTTATTCTTCTTCTCCTCTCCTCTTCTTTCTCACCTTCTTTTCATCTTTTCTTTCCACATTTGTTCCTCCCTTTCCTCTCCTCTCCACCTAAACTCTTTCCACCTCTTTTCTTCTTCTCCCTTTTTCCACCCTTTCCTTTCCTTTCTCCTTCTTTCACTCGTCTTTCTCCTTTCGCTCGGCTTTTGAGGGAACTGCTTGTACTGATTGTAATCGATGACATCATTGATTGTAACTGAATATAATCCAATTTAGAATAAAGAGAGATTCTTCCTTTTATGTCTACGAACTTTCTCATTATGTATTTTTCTGTGTCTTATATATCTGAACTGTTTGAGATGTCTAACTAAATAACCAGTGAACGCTCACCTCGTCACATAGGTCTGAACTATTTGAGATGTTTAACTAAATAACCAGTGAACGTTCAACTCGTCACATAAGAATTGATGAGGCTTTATTTAATATTACAAACCGATGCCTACTGGTAGAAACGTTTAAGATGCTCCGCATTCCACGTATGTTGTAAGATTTTTCCCTCCTCTGTTTGGAGCTCATAATTGCCTGGTCTGACGACTCGAGATACGATGTAAGGGCCTTCCCAGTTGGGGCCTAGTTTTCCATGTGATGGATTCTTCCTTGTCGGCGAGTTTTAAGACTGGTTACCCGGCATGTAGCCTGGTTTGACTCTTTGGTCAGGAGTATCTCGCCGTCTTCCTCTGATGGAAGTCCCTCCGTACGCCTTAGACCTGCCTCGCGCTTCATCTGAGAGATCTAAATTTGACGAAGAGCCTCACTATCAGTTCCACCGATGCTAACCTCGATCCTGGGGAGACTTTATTCGACCTCAACTGGGCTACCGCCTCAAAGGCCAAAGGCTAAGGCAAACTGGTTTCCTGTGCTCATCGACTCGTGTCGTCCTGTAGGCCCATAGTACCTCAGGGAGGTACTCCACCCATTTTCCTTTAAGATTTTCCAATCTGGTCTTGCAGCGCTTTATGGTTCGATAGTTGACTTCGGCCACCCATTGATTTGCAAGGGCTGAGACGAGTATTAATTCTGTTCAGCTCTAAGACGTGTGTCTCGAATTTGGCGTTGTCGAATTGTTTTCCGCTGTCTGATACCAGGGCTCTTGGGATACCAAACCTCTGATATAATGGCTCGCCACACAAAATTGCGCATCTTCTATTTCCGCATCACGCCAAGGGCTCACCAAATTTCACTTGGTGAAGTAATCCACTCGTGAACGATTATGAATTTCAGACTGCCTTTACCAATGGGCGAGGTCCTAAGATGTCCAATCCCCATCATGGAAAGGCCAGGCCTGTGGATCGATGTCAAGGGTCCTGACGGGAGGCGGAGATCTCGCATACTGCATCCTCGCATTTCGACCAAGTCGGGCCATGCCTTGAGAGCCAGAGGCCACAGTGATCCTCGTCCCAAGACCTTTCCCCGCGAATGTGCCCGAGCTCATGTGGTTTCCGATATGCCTTCTGTACTTCCCTTAGCATGTATCTTGTCTTTTCCCGCAATGCATTTAAGCATGGGTGTGAAGAAGCCTCACAGATAAGCTTCCTTATGATTGGTGAATCTAGTCGACCACATGATTTTGGCTACTTCCTTCTGGTCGTCTGCAGGCTTCCATCTATTATGTAATCCCGGCCCATCCAACTCCTACGGACTGATTCAAGTAACCGTGACCCTCACGTAGATCCATAAGGCTCCGCAAGGTATTCGACCAGGTCAGATTGTCGAGGTCTTCGCGAGGTCACCGCTTTGCCATGTCACCGGGAGTTCCTCCGCCTTCGAACATGTTCGAATTCGAACGAGGAAAATTTACGCACAACCTCGCATCTTTCGAGGTACAAGATCATCCTTTCACTTTCGCTCGTAGCGTCTTCTCTATTCGCTTCAGCCGTATCGGAGTCGCATGACTTCCTGAATGGGTCGACTTAATGAGCAGGCGAGGTCAGAGGGCCTCGCTTGCTTGGCCTCATCGCCTCGTCACACTGGAGGCGTGAACCAAATCTCGCGGCGTACTGGCGTCTATTCTCCGGGGAGGTTAGATAAGCACCCGGCCCGCCCTCGTGCATTCGATGCTTCGTCTACGGAAAGTCTCCAAGTAGAGAGGTTGGTCTCCGTTTGGGCATTTTCCGCAGGCTCCGCTATGGTGAATTCCATGACAAAATCGGCTAAGATCTGCCCTTTTATTGTGGTTTTCGGCTTGTACCGGATGTCGAACTCACTTAGCTCTATGGCCTACTTCATCAATCTTTCGGAGGTCTCTGGTTTGTGTAATACTTGCTTCATCGGGTATTTTGTCGAACTTCTACAAGATGAGCCTGAATGAAGGGAGCCCGAGTCGCTGCTACCAATGCCAAAATTAATTTTTCCATCCTCGTACCTTTCCTCTGCCTCTCAGCTCTACGCACAAGACTGGTGTCAGACTCGTTTTGTCTCCTCGACGAGGACAAGGCTCATGAGAGTCCACACGGCTGGCATAAAGTGAGTTCTCCCTTCAATAGGACTTCTACTAGAATGGGCTGGGAAACTCGTGTATGTTTTTAATGTCAGAATGTTTTTCACATTTCGCATCCCATTGAAGGCTTTCTTCAGACTTGAAGAAAGGCCGCACTTGTCACTTCGCCTCGAGGTAATCCGCCGTAGCAAAAGAATCCTCCCCGTTAGACGCCGGACTCCTTTATTCGATGGTGATGGCATGTCGAAAGCACGTTCCTTATTTTGTCCGGATTTGCCTCGATTCCTCAGGTTGACTATAAACCCAAGAATTTTCCTACTGACAGAATTCAAGGCACATTCGTCGGATTCAAATTTCATGTTGTAATTTCTCGTGATCCGAACGCCTGAGGCGAAAGCAATGTGGAGCTCGACTGTGGTGGATTTTACTAACATGTCATCTATATAGACCTCCATGGTTGTGCCAATCTGCTTCTGGAACATCCTGTTCACTAATCTCTGATAGGTGGCTCCTGCATTCTTGAGTCCGAATGGCATCACTCGATAACAATAAGTTCCTGCGCTACGACGAACGAGGTATTTTCGGGTCGCCCGTCCATGTCGACCGTTATAAACGGAGAAGGCGTCCATGAAACTGAGAAGTTCATGGCCGGCTGCGGCGTCCACGATGAGGTCGATCCTTGGCAAAGGGAAGCTATCTTTTGGGCATGCTTTGTTTATGTCAGTGAAGTCGATACAGAGTCGCCACTTGCCATTTGCTTTTTTGACGAGTACGACGTTAGCCAACCACTCAGGGTACTCTACCTCCCTGATCGCTCCCGCTTGAAGGAGTTTGCCGACTTCCTCGTTGATGGCTTTTTGTCTCTTTAGTGCGAAGCTCCTCCGCTTTTGTTTGATCGGTTTGAATGACGGGCTGGTGTTCAGCCTATGAGTGATTACTGTAGGGTCAATTCCTCCCATGTCTCGCCCTCGTTTCCATAAGACGCCTCTGTCATTCTCAAAACCGGTAAGGAGGCCTCGAGGTCTTCCGCTAGCTTGGAGCCAATGTAGGCGAGGATGTCTGCCGTCATCCAAATGATACCCATTCTAGTTCTCTCGAGGCTCTGGCGGTGAGCACCCGTCACGCATGTCAAGCCCGGCCCACATTCACATTGTCACCGCTCTGCTTCACGGATGTCGTAGCATTCCCGGCCACTGTTGATCTCCTCGAACTATTCCTACTCCGTGACGGCTGGGAACTTGACTCATCGCTGTGGTATTGAGGGGGATGGCTTTTATCAAGGCTGAGAGGGTCTTCCTAACAACATGTTATGTCGACATGGGGCGCTTCACGGCGAGGACCTCATTGGCCGCCGCCGCTCGCAAGGGATTCTCCTGTGGTGAGCACCATTGTATCGGAGCCCAAAGGTAATACCTTTCCTCAGAAACCCTATGCTGACGGCCCGCTTTTCTCTCCCACGCCCATTTATCGGCGTCACTGCAAAGATGATGTCAAATTTCGAACTCCCTGCTGTCAACTAGACCCATGAACTGGCTGCTGGCTACAATTGCGCCGAACTACGGCCGGTCGTCATGGGGGTGTTGGCATCCCTCCGGGGACCGAGTCGAGAATGTGATGGATTGGTTGAGCCGCGCAGCTTGATACCGCTTGTATTTCCCCACTTCCGCCGCCGACCGATGTCATGCGGGCCTTCCAAGTCGAATCCAGATTCTCCCCTCCTCCCCGAATCCTCCCGAGATCACATGGATTTCCAAGGGTTGTCAGGCCGAGTCACTGCCCGACGAGGTAGCGGTGGTGGCCGCCGAGCCTCGAGTTTGGTTTTGAGCCTCGACTCAGATTGATTTTCAGGATATGAAGCGTCTGAGGCAATTTCGCCGATTTCCCTTGAAGCGTCAGGAGGTACTGTCTCTGTAAGGGGTGTCTCGTAGTCCCTATGGAACCCACAAGATTGAGTTGTCCTCGTGGTGGGATCCACTACTGAGTTGGCCACCCCAGAATTGTCAAGCTGCATTTCGCAAGAAGACTTGATACCGAGGCGTTAGGGGAGGAACCGTTGAGGCGACAACGCTGCTGCCTTCGACTACAGGGCCTAGACGATTCTCGAGGTTCCCACGCCTTTCTGGGATCGCTCTCCACTCTTCTTCGAGATCCTTCCCGTCGCTTGTTTCGCTTCACCTCGTCGCTGTCTGTTCCGCTTCTTTTCTTTGTAGTGGGTGCACTGCTCTTTTTGGATATGAGGGCCTCTTCATTCACTGATAGGTTTCTTCCGCCTTTGCGAGCACTTCCTCGCTATGCTTGTTTGGGATTTTTGGAGACGTGAGAACACTGTCTTTCACCGAACTCCCAGCCCCTCGCAATGAATGCAAGTAAGGAATTTTTCTACCCGTATGTCACCTTTAGAGACTCAAGATTGAATCTCCGCACATAGACTTCAAACTCTCCCATGAGCCCCGTTGACTGGGAGCAGGTGGATAAACTCGTTCCTATACGCCCCTGCCCATTAGCGTAGACACAAGCGCAATTGGATACCTCTCTAATGAGGTGATCACAGGTGGGGTTCATTAAAATGAAAGCCAAGGTCGGGCCTTTTAGCCAGAAGGAACAGATCGCACGTGGTCCCGATACCCATGCAGCCTCCATTTGATTGTGAAGTATCGAGGCACTGACTGATTCACTCCATCGAATGCTTCCACTTGGCATTCTCGAATTTTGGCCGAAGGTGGGGTAGCGTAGCACCTCGTCGTGAACTGGCGATTCGGCCATTGCACTCACCGTGTCCATGGCGGTCGGGCGCGCCCTTCACAACTTCCTTCACACGACCGAAGCTCTTAATGAGGCTTTCAACCTCGCTTCCCATGATTGCTCTCCGCTTCTTACTCGAGGGTGACGGGGTTCCTCATTCCGACATGCCCCCGAGGTTGTTTCTGCCCTCCCCTCCAAGGGCCGATAATCCCCGCCCCGGCCTACTGACTCTGCTTCGTCTGGGCTCCCCTGAGCGCCAATGTTGTGGCCGCCCGTGGAGGGAATGTCAAGGCCTTCGAAGTCCGTCAGCGCTCATGTGGTCGCCGTGATCTCGCCCTGGGTAAGTTGTTCTAACTCTTCTATCAGCGCGATCGACGAGGGCGGCGCTTCCACTTCGCTCGTATTGGCTTGCATTGCTTTCGCCGTCCCAGGAGGTCCGTCGTCCGCTGTCAGCCGGGTGGATCCCGAGATCTCGCTGATCGGGCGTTGTTTTGCTCAGGTTCCAGCGATACCATCGCGAATCGAAAGGACGCTATATTTATAAAGGAACTCGCTGCTCTACTGCATTCGCAGCCAACTCGATGATGCCTTTTCAACCAAACTGGGCTGGAGTGTGTTTGGGGCTGCCACAACTCGATTGATGGGCCGGGCAGTCCACAGTCGTGCATCGTCGGGGCCTGGGGTATGACCGCCAAGGCGCTGATCTGCCAGGCCTTGAATGTGGCACCCTCTCGAAAAAAGAACCGTAAAGAAGAAGGGCTCCGCGAGGGTCAGCCGTGGCCGTCCCGATGCCCAAGCCGCTCTTTCCGAGGAGAAAGAGAAATTACTCCTGATTGCCCAAGACGGGCGTAAGCTCAAGGCCCGAATGAGTGTATCAAGATACTGCATCTTTCACCCGGCGGGGAGGCCTCAGGATGCATAAGAGATGTTCAACCACTGAAAGATCAGATCGGTTCCTCACTGATGGATATTTCGTTATTAATGCGATTCGGAGCTCTGTGAAGGATAGAAAGAGAAGTTTATTCGGGATAATCTTTCTTCCTTATCGGGGATGTGGTCCGATGATGACCGTTATTATCTTTCTTTCCTTATCAAGAGATTTGGTTGATTTGTAGGACAATAAACGTTAGTGGTTATTCTATTTCTCAGACGCAAAACACAACTGATTTAAAAGATATGGACCTTCCAATTTATCCAAGATCGACCTTTGGGCCTAGCGGGCTGGTCCTTCGTTTTGGGCTCGTACCAAGGCCCGGCAATTACTCGGTACACCGCTCCTTCGTCACGACACACCGTTCCTTCGGGCTTGGCGACACCGTTCCTTCTGGCCATGAAGGGATGGTAAGCCCATTTTTCTAACCCCATCACTTTCTTTCTTCAGTTTAAAGATTTCCGCAACGCCTTTAACAGAGACAGAGTTCAATTGCCGGAAATGGCTTCCACAAGCGCGCAATTGCCGTCCCGATTCTCCTCTTCTAACCTAATTTAAGATGGAGTCACGACGTGTTCTCGAGTTTTGGGCAGAAGACACCACATAATTTCACCGATCACCTCTATACCATCTCCTTCAAAGAGGCATTACAACTTTTTGTGAGACAATCGACTACTGCAGGAGAAGATATCGAACCCGAGCTTCTAAAAGCTATCGAAAATCCGAGATCTTCCATCATTGTTTTCTCAAAAATTATGTCGAATCAAGGTGGTGTTTGGGAGGAGCTGTAAAGATCATGGAGTGCTTGCGTAAAGGAAATGGGCAAATTGTATTGTCGGTTTTCTACCATATTAATCCATCTGATGTCTCAGGAATCATGGAGTGCAATTGGAGAAGCATTCACTAAATCCGCGAAATAAATTGAAGAACAAGGTAATAAATATGGAGGGACGCCTCGACCAAGCCGCAATATTTCCTCGGATGGATATAGAATACGGGTAATGTTCACAAATTCTTTGTAGCTGGTTAATCATGACTAGCTTTGATTATTATTATTATTATTATTTGCAATTCGCTATCTAATTTGTAAGATTATCTCATTTCGATAATGAACTACTAATTCGAGCTTTGTGGGCATTATTTCATAAAGTGAATTATAAGATCAAAAATAAATGTGAAATTAGTTTTACAAGTAACATTAATCGCAAAGTTATACAAATTGCTAGATATAATAAATAGGAAATAAGATATCCATTTTAAATTATCCACCCTTTACGTGGTTCCTCGCTAAGTCTAAGTCTACTTGCTTTGCTCGTATGCAAGGATTTCCCCATTAAACTCCAACAAAGTTACATAATAGTCTCTAGGCTGGATGAGACTCCCCCTCACCCCAATGCAGCTTCTCACCAAGTCCTATATTCTAGTGAAATTTAACAAATCCCCTTGTTCCCCTAACACAACACCTAATCCCTCAACCCTTTCTTTCAAAACAAATTAATGAAAGAAAAACAAAAACACATCTCTCACAAATCGAGAGGATTTAACGCAGTAATACCTCGGGATGTATCTTCACTGATACATTTACATCTGGATCGATCTTCAGTGTACCGCTTCCTCGGATGTCTCTAAGGTTCGTGTTTTGCACTCTTCACAAGGTCTTCTTATATATATAATTCAACTGAACTAATGCATTGATTTCCGATTACTTTCCCTGTATTTTGTTTCAAGATTCTTCATTAGACAAAGTTTCATATTCAACCTCATTTGCAATTAGCATCTTCCTTTTCAATCTTCAATTCCCCGATTCGATTTTATCCTTAAGATCTTCCATTACTTTCCTTTTAAAGATTAGAAAAGTCAATTTGGGTTGAGAATCTTCACCTTCAGCACATGCTGACTATGCAACATACCTTCGAGTCTCGTTCGAACGTCTTTCTAGTAATTTTGACTTTGGCCCAATGATTTAACGACCAATTAATTTCCAAAAAAACACATCATGACTAACATTGTTGAAGGGATAAGTTGCATAAAGGCCCCTAACGTTTTCGTGTGTCTCACTTTGTCCTTCAACCTTTTTTTTTAATTTAGTCCCACGTTTTCGTGTATGTCTCAAGTTTTCATGTATGTTTACTATCATAACTCGCTCGTACACCTTACATTATAAAAAGTCACAAAAGGACAAAGATCGATTTAAACACCAGTTAAACACCCCACATATGTCAGAAGGCGTTTGGCCATTGATGACTTTATTTTTTATTTTTTTAATCGAGAGGGGTATGGTTGAGCCACAAAAGTAAAAGTTAGGGTATCTTCGGACTAGAAAAAGTTTTGAGGGTAAAGAGGGTTATCAGTGAAAACCTCGGGGGCATTTATGCATCTTATCCCTATTGTGTACACGGGTAACATCCTAGATCTTTATTCTTCACATGTTCTCTTCGCATCTTTTCTAGTGGAGGCAATTATTTCCATGAAATGGTGGATAACCTATAGAATTCTCAATTCCTTATGTCTCCATTTACATATAAAGACAATTGTTAGAAATTTTTAAATAATTTTTATACTTTTGTATAGCCTTCATAAGTGAAATATCTTTGAAAATAGGTAATATCAAATTTAATCCCTAGATTTTGTTCTTTATCAATAAGTTTTCATATGACCTCTAGATTGATTTTGTTTGGTGGGGACATGTAGATACTATAATTTATATAAACAAATTTATTGAATGAATGAGCATAGATACTTCCTACTTTCTAAAGATACTTGTATAATTGCCAAAATCTATTAAAAAATAAACAATCCTAAATCTGCAATTTTAAAGAAGTTCATTTAATTATTTAAATATGAATAAACATTTCATTAAGAAATTGAAACAAAAAAAGAAAAAAAGAAAAAAAAGTGACCGCCATGCATTTATAAGATTTTACAAAACCACATTAAGTAAACAACTTATTTTTACATGCATCAAATAACAACCATAAAAATTATGCAGAATTTGAATTTTGCAATATAATTCATACGCTATGTTATTTTATTGCTATTAATTTTACTCTTATCATTTTTATTGACATTGTTGTAATTTCTCTAATTTGTGTTGAAGGAAGTAATACATTACCATGGATTATTTCAACTTAGACAAATTTTATTGGCAGATTTTTTAGTAATTAGTCACTAACTCTTATTTAAAATGATTAGAGTCAGTTACTAAAGTGAATATCAAGTTTTCAAATAAAATATAACACAACTTTTCATTCAATTAATTTAGACATGAAACAAGTCTCCTTGCTCAATGACATTAAACTAAAGAAAATAAAATAGAAATAGAGAATAAAGAGATATGGTTTATAAGGTTGGATATGCAAGTAGCCTTGACGTGAGAGCTTGAACCAAGTGTTACCAATTCATCTACGATGGGATCATTAGATATATGAGTTTACCATAAGATGAGGTGACTAAATATGCTTACATGCAACACAAATAATTATAGTTTATGTTTTGGATTGAATTTTCTTTTAATTGTCATGCATATATACATCATAAGATGGTTTAACTTTTAGCCAAATCAACTTGATTCTCATTAGCACTGCTCATTTTTTTTATTCACCTTTTACTCTCTAACATACTTCATAGTATCAGGTACGAATCGGAGTTCATCAAGGAAATAAGTGACATTTGCAAGAGATTGAATGATAAATGTTTATTTGTTGGAGAGAATTTGGTTGGAATGGATTCTATTTAATTGACTTGAAATTTGAAAATTCGAGTCAAATGATGATGTCCCGAATAGTTGGGATTTGGGAGTTGGTGGAATTAGCCCAGAGACAACCATTGCCAAAGCTATATATAATCAACTTTCTTTTGACTTTGGTTATGTTAGCTTTCTTGAAAATGTTAAACTATTCATGAAACTAATTAGGACACATGATTTACAAGCGACTTCTTCGATATAACGGGGAGAAGAAAAGCATTATATAAATAACATTGGCCAGGGTCAGGCCAAAGTAATACAAGATACTCTCAATCTCGGAGAGCTCTTATTGTTTTTTGATGATAGTGATAGCCCGATTTGGAGCCCCATTGGGAGTATCTAATTGGAGAACATTATTGGTTTGGGAGAGGAAGTAAAGTTTTGATAACAACTAGAGATCGAAATTCGTTGCATAAAGTTGATGACCTATGTGAGATTGAAGGATTAAATCTTGTAGAAGCTCTCAAGCTCTTTAGTCTATATGTCTTTCAACAAAATCTTTCAGACGAAGATTATAAGATTCTCTCAAATAATGTAATATATTATTGTCAAGGTCTTCCTTTGGCTTTAAAAGTTTTGGGCTCTCTTTTACGTGGCGAGCGAAAAAGTGAATGGGAAAGTGAATTGCATAACTTGAAGAACATGCCTAATACAAAAATCCAAGATGTGCTCAAGATAAGCTATGATGAGTTAGATCGTACACAATAGGCAATATTCCTAGACATTGCTTGGTTTTTTAAAGGAGAAGATAGAGACTTCGTTTTAAAAATATTGGATGGTTGTGAGATGGTTGCTAAGACCGGGATTGGATCTCTAGAGGCAAAATGTCTAATAATTGTTTCACATAACAAGATGTATATATGCATAATTTGATACAAGAAATGGGTTTGGAAGTTATTCGCCAACAACATCCTAAAGACCGTAACAAATGTAGTAGATTGTGGAATCCAAATGATATCCATCGTGCATTTATGAGTGAAGAGGTGAGAATTCAACTAAATTTATAGTTTACTTTTTCCTTTTTGAAAGATTAAACATTTAAAAATTTTGTTTATAAAAAATTATATACGTACTTGTATACTATTGTTAAGACTTTTACATGTTATGGTTCCCTTATTATTTGTTTTTTTCTCAGGGGATGGAAAATATTGAAACATTATCTCTGGAGTTATCTAGATCAAAAGAAATAGAAATGTGGTTCACCAAAGAAGTGTTTGCAAGTATAAAGAAAGTGTTTGCTAAGATGAAGAAACTTAGGTTGTTAAGAGTCTATTACAGTGATGTTACTATGAGAAAAAAGTATAAAACATCTCTCCCCGAAGGCTTTGAATTTCCTCGTGAACTAAGATATCTTCATTGGGAAGGTTTGGAGGCTTTGCCATCGAACTTTGATCTTGAGAACCTTGTTGCAATCAACTTGAAGTTTAGTAATATAAAAAAAACTTTGGAAAAGGAAAAAGGTACAACCATTATTGAGTTTATTATTGTTTTTTTATATTAATTTCGATTAAATTCAAGATTTTTTGAATAATTTTTTTTTTGTTATAGCATCATGAAAAATTGAAGTTCGTTGATGTAAGTGACTCACAACAGCTCATCAAAATGCCAAAATTATCAAGTATGCCAAATTTGGAGAGTTTGAATACTAAAGGTTGTACGAAGCTTTGCAAATTGCATTCATCTACTGCGCATTTCGATATGAACTTCAAGGAGCTTGAAAAGACTGAATCAAAGAATTACCCAAAGAAGATCCAAGACTGGAGCATCTCAATTTCTTAATACTGTGGGTGTTCAAATGTGCAGAATGTCGCACTGCTTTTGTGAAGATGAGACGCTTGAGGAGGCTTGATATGCGTGGGACCAGAGTCAAAGAACTCCCAAGCAGCATTGGATATTTGGAATCTCTTGAATCTCTTTACCTATCAGGTTGCTCACACTTTGAGAAATTTCCAAAGATGGTGAAGATGAAATGCTTACTTATCTGGGTAACCGCTTATTAAGGAACTCTAAGCAGCATTGATATTTGGGATGAAAGGCCGATTACGAGATTAATATTACTTTTTTTTACACACACACACACACACATTCACTACACACACACACACACACACAGATATATATATATATATATATATACAGGATCTTAGATGCAACAAAGTGTGGATGGAACTTTGGAATTTTGTTGTTCTACCCTCTGTAAGAATTTCCTAATGTAGGTTTATTAATTGAAATTAACTAAATTAATTTGGTCTAATAAAGGTAAGATATATGGATTCTTAATCAATCTAATATGGGTCATTGGTAATGAAAATTGGCCACAAATTCCTCGGTGAATGAGGACCCGTGGTTGAAAATCCTATAGTCAAGGCTCAAGTCCCCCAACCAACTAATTCACATTTTGACTACAGGTCTGGTAGAAAACATTCCTCCTCGTGAGTGTAAATCTCACAGCGTTGTTTTACCAAAGGGGATGTGAGAAGAACTTGAGTCCGTGTTCGTGGACCGCCGCTTAATTCCGCATCAAGCATAATGGATTCCAAACTGTACGAAATCGACAAATCTCTCAAGTATTATGTTTTGTTTTCTTAATTATGATGATTCAGACTTGCTATTGCGGCCTACATATGGTATCAGAGCCTACCATAGATTAGAATCGAAACATGCGGATTAGAACCATTTTTTTTGTTTTGTTCGAGTGTTTTTGTCTAGTTTTGAACCTTTTTATCTGATAAAAGTTAAATTTTATTACATATTTGAACCCACTCACGAGACGAAGATTGATGGGTGGTACGTCACGGAGATGGCGGCCGGGACGCATCTTCACGCGCTCCCCACGCGCCGGCGCGACGCACGCTGCGGAAACACGCTGGCCGCCGTAGAACAGCTCGCCCCGTGGCATAACCGCTTTGATGACGCCATCATACCGATGTCATGTCGACGCCATCATACCGCATCATGTGGACGCCATGCCGACGCCACGCGTCGACGCCATCGCGGATGACGCCATGTCGACCGCCGCCAGGATGTGTCATTGCGCCGGCGCCATGATGACGCCATCAGCGTCGTTGTATAAGTATTCTACGATGTCGATCAGATGTTTGTTTTGTTTACCACTACTTTTTTTCAGAAACAAAGAATTCCATTTCGATCGAGGGCTTCCATCGATTGAACTTTTAAGAAATGGAAAGAGGATTTATTCGGGAACGGAGTCGGCAGATGTTCACATCGCTTCTTCAAAAGACAAGTCGGCAGGGGATATCATGGGCTGCCAGTGATCAAACCGAGAAAATGTACTATGTCAGTTGGGAAAGAGCAATCGAATTTGCTTATCGACAATGAAGAAATCCATTCAAGAACACTTAAAGTGGTTTACCAAATCGACCAGATCGCTAAGAAAATGATGGAAGCCTTAGAGGCGGAAACCGCACTTCATCCAATATCGAAGGTTGGTACACTTCTTCAAAGCTCTTCAATATGAAGTGCATGATGGTTCGCTAGTGGTTAGAGATTACGTCCCAGATGGTAAACCCATGTATCGGCTTCAAGCTCCTCGAATGTTTCATTCCCGATGCTTGCATCGTGCATCAAGTCTTAAACACCCTTCCACCCGATTGCATTATAAAGACAAATTACAATTCCCGAGACGACTTGGTCGCTTAATGACTTGATAGCAAGGGTGGTGGCGCAGGGAAGAGAAACTAAGAAGCGAGTAAAGGGGTATCCGCCTTATATGTTTCTAGTTCCCACAAAAGGAAAAATACAGTCCGTAAACTGGTTCATGAAGGTACTATGACACTACCATTAACTGACAATATGTATCCAAAAGAAGACATCCTTAAGAGGGATGGTGATCACGCTCTTTCAGAAGAAGAAAGGTCACATAAAGAAGGATCGCGCAAACTTTGTGCCACGTCCAAACGTGAGCTTCCGCCAGGATTCATAAACCTGAGGAAGCCAACCGGGATGAATCAAAACTCACCGTAGGTCAAACCCAGAAAGCCGATGTTATGTTTCGTGGGAGATGTAATCTGACTTAGACTCGGTTTTAGATTAATGTTGAAAGACACTTTATGTACCTTCATTTAGACTCCGAACTTAGCTTTTCGTGATCGTGTTCGACATGTACGATCACTCTTTTGAAATCAGAACAATGTTATTTCTTTGCTCTCTTAATTCAAATAAGGTTAGGTGTCAAGTATATGTCCAATCTGATCATACATATCAGGTTTATTCCAATGACATATATGTCGCTTGTACGGCTGAAAAGGTTGTTTCTAAGAGACCACACTCATGAATGGGCTTTTACGCATTGCGGGCATAAACGGCCAAGATCTCTAAGGATGAGTAGAAAGGTCGATAAAGATCAACATCCCGGGCCTCGCTCTCCTTAAAATGACTTAGAGACATGCGAGGATCAAGGGTAGAGGTAAAATGACCAAGATAAGAAAACTCCATCCGAAGTTCCGACTTGGTTTGAGGTCATTCACACCGATATAAGCGGACCTTATACCTAAGAACCTGCAGTAGAAATTTTTATTTCATCACATTTATCGATGACTATTCTCGATATGGTTATTTGTACTTGATTAAAGAAAAGGCCGAGTCTCTGACAAGTTCAAGATTTTTCTGACCGGGGTCGAGATCGCTTGGGAAAAGTCATAAAGGTTGTTAGATCCGACCGAGGTGGAGAGTATTATGGCAAGCATGGCGTACGTCTGACAAATTTTAAGGGCCATTCGCCAAATACTTAGAGACTGGATACAACGCTCACTATGCCTCGGGAGTCCCGAGCAAATAGTGTAGCCGAAAGGCGCGAATCGCACTCTTATGGAAATGGTATGGTATGATTAGTAGGACAAATTTCTACCGGGTTTTCGTGGGGTGAAGCTTGAAATACTTGTACATTTTGAATCGTGTACCTACAAAAGCTGTTCCATTAACTCCTCGAGTTATGATCATGTAAGCCTAGCTTAAACCATCTTGGGTGTCTGGGATGTCCTCGTAAGGGCCAGATAATCCAACATTAAGTAAGTCAGACTCCAGAACCACTCTGTTACTTTGTATCTTACCCAATATTCAAGGGATATCTGCCTATAATCCCAATGGAGCACAAGAATCAGGGAATCACAAAGATGTACCAAGTTTTCGAGTTCGATGTGGCCGAAGAAAGTAGCTTCGTCAGCGCACTATCAAGATAATAGTACTATGGGTAATATGGTATCTTTATCTTCTCCCATACGTATAATCGTGGAAACTCCCACACACACCATATTGAACCCGGGCTGAGGCTTTGGATCCTCATGGTCGAGACAAACGATGAAGTTCATCAAGGCTCAGTACGTGATGACTATCGCATTCCGCAAGGAGATCCACTAGTGGAGAGACGACACTATACCACCTGACTATTTAGTCTATATAGGTGAGCAAGACCACGACATTCGCTCTAAGTGGTCGATCTAATAACTTATGCTAAGTCGCTTTCTCATTCTCAATCGAACTGCGGGTCGATGCAATGAGAGATGAAATTCAATCTATGAGGTATAATGGAGTTTGGAACTTGTTGAATTACCTGAAGGTCATAGACCATTACCGCAAATGGGTGTAAGACTAAAAGGACCCTAAAGGAAAGATTGAGAATAAAGCCGACCGGTAGCCAAAGGTTTCCACTCAGAGAGTATGAGCAGACTATGAAAACCTTTTCTCCTGGGCCTCTTCTAAAGATTCTTTCAGAGTGATCATGGCATTAGTCGCTTCATTCTATGCAGTTACACCCGTATGGATGTTGAACCGCCTTTCTCAATGGAGACCTTAACGAAGAAGTCTATATGATGCAACCCGGTTTTATGGCAAATGATCTGTGTATGCCTCTCTCTTCGTGGTACGTGACCTAAAAGTCTATTTATGGTCTCAAGCAAGCTTCTAGACAATGGTACTTAAAGTTTCATAAAGGTTGCTGTTTCATATGGTTTTGTCGAGAACAAAGTAGACAATGTATATATCGCAAGGCCGCGGGAGGAAATTCATTTTCCTTATACTCTATGTGGATGATATCCGCCGCAAGCGCTGACCTTGGTTTCATCGTGATGAGACAAAGCGGATGTTGTCAAAGAACTTTGATATGAAGGACTCCGTGAGGCGTCTTTCGTCTCCGGGGTATCGATTCATAGAATCGCTCGCGGCTATCGGGTTTATCTCGAGAGCATATGTTGATCGTATTTGTAAAGATTCAACATGCAACAAATGTAAGCCAGAATTGCTCCCGGCCTGTAGCTGTGATAAGTCGAATCGTTTCAATGTCCTCATTTAGATTTTGAGAAAGCCCAAATGAAAAATGTACCTATGCTAGTGCACTCGGGAGTATTATATGCTCACATGCACTCCAGCCGTATATCGCTTCAGAACAGACTTCAGCGCATATCACCAAATCCAGATACGATCATCGGTTGTCGCTGAAGGCGTAGGTACTTAAAGAGGACAAAAGACTATATGTTGATTTACAAACATGTTCAGGACTCCACAAGCCATTATCTTGATTCGTACTTTGCTAGTCGTCAGATGAAAAGAAGTCAACAAATGTGTTACATCTTTAAGTTACAGGAGGTGCAGTGACGCGGGAAAAGTGAGAAACGCAAATCAATAAAGATCCTCTACCATGCAAGCGGAGTTAAGAGTACGTTTTTCAGCCACTACTCAGTACCTGGGCCCGAAACCTCATTAAGGAGTCAATTTATTTGATTTTATGGATGTGCCCATACAAGCCAGACAGGATAATAACTCGCAGCGGTTGTCGTTAACAACAACAGAGGTCTCAAGGGGTCTAAGCATATGGAGGACAACACCCGACTATAAAGGAAAAAGTTTTAATCATGATACTGTAGTGGAGCACATTTCAATGTGATGATATGATTGCAGATCCGCTTAACTAAAAGGCCTTCGCCTTGCATATTTGATCGATATGTCACAATACGGGCTTAGTGAGTATCACGGATACCGTCAATTAGTGAGCCGTTAGTTTTATGTTGCTCTTATGAAGTTTGTATCTCGATTTCATTACTTTTTGTATATTTGAATATGTGCATCAACTCTTTTCGCATTCAACGAGGTATTTGTGAATGTAGATTTATCAAGTCGAGCACACATAATTGTTGAAAATCTCGAGTATCAGGTAAAACTCGGTAATAAAGTTATGGCATTCGCACAACTTTAACAATATGTCTCATACACATAAAGTACATTAACTATCAAAGTAAGACATATCCAGTTCGTTGAACCATGATGGATATTCTTGGTGACACCAGGTTTTGTGACACTTATGAGAGAGACTCGACTAACAAAATGGATACCACATGAAGTATCACTTATTATGAGGTATTGTCCATTTTAACACACTACCATATTGAATCCATATCGCAAAGTTGAAAGCTCGTGACCATGAAGGCTCGTGAGTACATGCAAGTACCGCCATGATTCCGTGGTTCGAGACTTTATGGATGGGATTGACTATTAAGAATAATCTCTAGGACTAATATGAGGGTGCAAGATACGCTCGTTTCAATTAATATCGCCTGCTAGAGAATGTGGCACTTCTAATGTGGGTTTATTAATTCGAAATTAACTAAATTAATTTGGTCTAATAAAGGTAAGATATATGGATTCTTAATCGCCTAATATATCGGTCGGTGGGCCGAGTACACCTACCAGAATGAGGGCCCGTGGTCGAAACTCTATAAATAGTGCTCAAGTCCCCCTAACCAACTAATTCACATTGACCACATACCTGCTTTGAGAGAAAACATTCTCTCGTGGAGTGGCAATCTCATTGGGGGCAAGGTTTTAACAAAGGGGATAGGAAAAGAACTCGAGTCCGTGTTCGTGGACCGCCGCTAATTCCGCATCACATAATGGATTCCAAACTGTACGCTAACTCGACAAATCTCCTAAGCATTCCGTTTGTTTTCATTCACTATGATCCAGACTTGCCATTTTCGTGGCCTACACCCTCAACAGGCAGGACTGGAATACCAAAGTGGGTAAAGGATAAGAGTATGGGATGAAGTGTTAGAGTCTCAAACAAATGGTATAAAGACTACACCCTTTAGGACGGCTTTATCTTTCAGCTTTGTTCCTCTTGATGTCGATGATGAGAAAAATGCATCATCTTGGTTTCTCGTGGACTTAAGCATATCCCGCGATCAATTTATACTCGTGAATGCATTTTACTGAAGATGATATTCTCCACTGGTGATAAGGGCTTAGACGCATTAGGGCTCTACTTTTACCCTCAAAATCTCATTCCGAATAAGTATCGATCCAAAAGATGGAAATACTTCAAGGCTTGCCATGAGAGAGACTAATATTAAATTATAACCAAATGATTAAAACAAAATGAAAAACTAATACGGTTTCCACCTTCATATTCGTTAAAATTACTAAAATGGCTATCATTAGGACCACTTGATTCACTTCTTCGGGATTTGCTAGTCATTTTTCCAATAATCTCAACTCTTTCACCCTAAATACTCACGCTTAGTGGATCGGAAATGAAATCAAGATTTTTCTCCATAATTTATTTTTCTTGTTTTTCATGTTCCAACTCATACTTGCTACGCTCATTTTCAACATGTGGTTTCATCAATTGGTAGCGTTTGTTCGATTTCTTGGCCATTTCAGTAAACCGTTCATCTCATCTCTTTTCTCAAATTTTTTTTAATATCTCAACAATTTCATTATTTCCTCATCCATCTTGGTTTGGAGATGAATCTTTCTCCTTTAAAATAAAAATATACTATAAAAATTATTAAAATAATTACATTATTATTATAATAATAAAAATAATGAAAGAATAGTAATATAATTAATAAAATAAGGATGAGTAGAAATTAGAGATGGAGAGTGACTATTCATATCTCTATTTTTAGAGATGGAAATAGAAATCTTTTAGAGCTTGATTTTTGATTAAAAAAAAATCTCTATATATAAAGATAGAGTGAAATATATATAAAGAGATGTTTTGGAGATGCTCTTAATGATGATTAAGGTGGTGGGGGTATTGGCACCATAAATCAAAGGCTGAATTGGGTATAGCTAATGAGGAATAAAAAGACGCCTGACACAATAATGTCGAAGAAGGGAGAGTTTTGGGTGTATGTTGAAATTACAAAAATGAATAAAAGTCAACAAAAAAACATGATGGGTCAAATTATATATAGCTAATGTTTGAGGGCTTGAGTTACAAGCTTTCTCCAATCCATCAATGGGGGAATTTTCAATTTTGGCTTTGCATTTTCCAAGTGGGTGGGCCATTTTGTCTTTTACATCATTTTACACTCTGCCTACTTCCATTATTTTGCTAACTTTCCCCACACACACACACTGTCTTTTTCAAAAAGTAGCCTCCCTTTCACTCCTTACCACCCTTAAAAATATAGGCTTGATATAATATTTTTCAAAAATAAAAATATGAAAAATGTGTTGTTAAAGTAGAAAATATTATGCTTTTAAATAATGTTTTATTCTTGTCAGATACAAATAATTATATAAATATGTAAAATGATTAAATATGAAATGTTAAAAAGAAAATTTATTTTTTCAAAAAATATTTAAAATAGTAAAAACATGTAAAACTTAAAAAAAAATAATTCAATTTATTAATAGATTTTTGTCAAAAATGGCCTAAAATATGTTTTTAAAATAATTATCAAACGTAAAACTAATAAAGTATTCTTGTATCTCTTCATCATGACTATTCTCATCAAATTGTTTTTCCTAAAACATGATGTTTTGTCGAGGCATTGACTCTTTTTCGTGATTAATCCCAAACCTTGGGTCCGCTGGATTTCACCATTAACCCACGGAATATTAGTGGATGCTCCGTTACCCGACGTCACTCTAAAAATTCCAAGTGAGTCTCCTTTGTACCTGAGAGCTCTACCTAAATAAAACACCCGCATGAAACCCGTCCCAAGCAGTCGACATAATCACAATGATACAATTATGGATAAAACTACTGGGTCTCATACCACAATATCCATAAAAACATATCAACTATGAATCCAACTATATCCAATAGTTCTAAGAGTTCACTTATTTTATACAACACATATTAAAAATCTAAAATTCTAATACATGGTACATCACAAAATCAAAGCCATAACTCTAGCTTTCTTTCTAAAGCCGCCTCTATGATGAGCCGCTTCCCTGCACCCCCGTACCAAATAATAACACCCCACTCACGTGAAGCACGTCGCAGTGGAATCACCCCAAGTGGGCTACTCTCCACCCAAGTGCAAAGGCAATGTCTAAAATAAACAAACATCTGCTAAAATTGCATGATCCTACTAATGTCTACATGACCAACTTAGAACCCCGAGTCCTTCCATTTCCCTACACTCGCCTAAGCCCCGTATGAGAATTATAGTTTTGTTAGTTTGTGGACAACCTCCGATGTGTATATATCAATTGAATACCTCGACGATCGATATATTATTTGTTTGTGGACTACCGATGAATATCAATTGGGCCGCTCCACGATTGATATTTTAAATTGACTACCATCCGATAATTAATATTTTTAGACAACCCTCCGAACCGCTTTCTAGACTCATCTCATGCATCACTCCTATAGTCCTAGGGTGTTCTGAAGGCATATGGAATGCATGCATGCCAATTCCAATACTTGTCTAATTCACATAAATATATAAACATGCATATATTTACAAAACAATCAATTCACAATCATGTCATGTAAATTCTCATTTCATACATCAAAATTAGCTCCAATTGGGCTAATGATCAAACACGTTAAATTTAACTTTAAATCACCTCACCAAACACATAGTTTCATAAAAATTATTTCATCACTGCTTGGGAACAAAAGAAACCTCGCCACTGCTCCTTTCAAAGAATAAAATTATCTACTTCACTCTAGTGAACCTGTATTTCTCAGCTGATTCCGACCTCATACAAACAAATACATGAATTATAGCACAATTCATCACACATGAACCCATAACAGTCCAATAAAGGCTCCGTAGATTTCCCAAACGGCTCCCAAAATTTAATATTCTGGCCCCAAGTTCGGGATTCAATCAAACGGCCGCTCAAGGCCCCAACCAACCAAACATCGAAAAACATTTAAATAAAAGTGTAAAAACCCAAGTAGGAGAAACCCCTACTCCTGAGTTTGAGGAAACTCTCAAATCTTACACCACGCGAAACCCTCCGTCAGAGCAAGCCTCCTTCTTGTCCCAAGACTCCAGCCGACTGGCCTGATCGCTCAGAACCCAGAGAAAATAAGACACTCTCTCTAAAAATGAGATCCAAGACCTCCTGCATCTCCTCTTTTTCTTCCCCTCCATGTTTTCCTTTTTGCTTTTTGAAGAAGACAAGTCACTATGCTTCTTTTGTCCTCTAGTGACTTAAACAATTCCTAAAATGCCTATTATGTCCCTTCATTTCCCAGTTTTTACATTCGGTACTATCCCGGCCGTCCATTTTCATAATTTCTCTACTCATACCACTTATGGTACATGAGTACTTGTTATATGCGACTTTCGTCGCATCGAAGTCGTTTTACGACACAGAGAAACGATGCCTCGTAAGCGTGCCATCTCAAATTTGTCTCGAAATTCTCTGAAATTTTACGTGCTAGCTAGATTTCGCGAGATGATTCCAACGGTGCAATCTGTTTCATCATCCGAGATCTAGAGAATAAATTATGGATTTTTAACCGAAATTACAATTTTGTAACCAAAATTACGATTTTACCCTTTTTCCAAAATTTGGAATTTCTCGGGTCTTACAATTTTCATATAAAATGCAAGACTTTTGGCAATATTCATATTGGATTCAAACCCTTCATTTCTATTTTTTTCAAAAAATAATATTACATCTTCCAATTCTTTTGTTGTAGTGTCAATGCACATAGATCTAGATTGCAATTCCTTTATTTTTTTTTACTTTTTGTTGTTTGGAAAGTTTAAATAACTTGAATTTAATGAGAAATTTATTTAATCTTAGATTAGAATTAATAAGAAATATTAATATTTATTTAAATTAGATTAGATTTAATACTAAAATATTATTTTTATTCATATTATGTACCCATAATTTTTTTTTTATGAACCCAATAATTATTTTTGGGTGTATGTCGAATTTGTTATCAGGCTTTTTTTTTTTGGGTATAAAGGTACCCCGGATGTTTATCATTATAACTTACCATGTTCATCCTATAAAAAAAAATTCACAATTAAACTATAAATTCTTATACGTGCGAGGTATTTTGTCCATCTATAACCATTTTTAATGACAAAAGAATGATCAAGTTATGACATTCAATATGAAGTTAATTTGGATGGAAAAAAAATTAATGTGTTGAGTTGGATATACAACCTATAAAAGTTAATGTCATAAGTATTTATACATCTTATCCTATAAAAGAAGTCACTCAATACCCGCCAAAGACTTTTCTTTTGTTAGTTTTTGTTGTATTTTGTTCTCCAAGGTTTTGGACTGATGACTCGATATCAGTAAAATCATTTATTTTGTAGCTCCCACTTGAGGAGCGTGTTGAGTGTAACATGATGATTTAGAGTGTTTTCCTCTCTTTCAACAATATGAATGAATTTCCCGGCTTCTAGCCTCCAGGGAGAAGGTAATAGTGTGAATGCAAAAAAGAAAAAAGGTTGTTTTGTTAGACTTTAGAGCTCACACCTTCATTCCTGCAAATTAATTTCTTGGTTCTTTATGCATGATTCCTTTCTCACTAGATCGCCATTAATATCAGAATCCACCTTAATTGCTTCTAAATCCACGGAATAAGATCCCATTTTGGTCTGAATTGAAGCGTGAGGAACAACATTCTCTTTTGAGTTCTTGTGCAATTAGAAACTTATGGCCTCTCTCTCTCCTGTGCCTCTACTGCTTGGCGTAATGCGTTGCCACTTTGCCCGGTATGTGAGCGAACAACATTTTAATTTTCGACCACTACATGGATAGTAGCAGCATGTTGGACTTACAAATGTATATTTGGATCCTCTTTTTAGTTTTGATTTTGTATTGGTATGGAAATATTAGTATTCTAAAAATGGAAAATAGACTCTTTTTTCACCTTGGTTTTTGAATCATTTGAGTAAAAAAAAAAAACTATGGAGATGAAAATGCCAATAAGAAATCACTCCTAGCATTTTCTTTTGAAATGAAAAGATTTCTTAACAATTTCCAGCAAAAACAAATTTTCATCAAAGATTTTGTTTTATTTTAGCCCAGAAATTCGAGAATCAAAACCCTGAAAGCTAAAACAATCGTGGAAAGACTTGACTCTTAATTAAAGAAAATGCTGATTAGAAATGATCAGTGGAAGATTTCTTGGAAACTCCAAACAAATTTTCATCAAAGGCCATGAAATTAAGGACATTGACTCCAAGTCAAAGGAATGCGAAATCAAAACAAGGAAAGTAAAGTGTATCAACCATAAGAATGGTAAAATACCAATTACTCAAAAAACTTATCCAGAAAGAATATATATAAATTTTTTTTTATAAACCCAAACAAGATAACTCAGAATCAGGTGTGAATAAATTAGGTATTGTAATATTTTCAAATAGAAATAAAGAGGTGTGACTAAACATATTAATACTTGATGATGTCGTATTTTGCTATATTACTAATGTTATACTTCCTTTGTTATTATGTTCAATCTTGATTAAGGGAAGTGTATCGATTCCTAAAACAAAAAAAAAATGATGATTCAATTTTTTAAAAATATTTTAGAATTATTCTAAATCTACAATATTTTGTCGATATCCCGATTGAAGGTATGTTTGTTTTCATATCAATTAGGATGATAAAAGAAAAACCTTTTTTTTTCGTAGTAGTATGAATTTTTCAAACTCACGATATGTTCGAGTTGCTCATCTAACTCCAGTAAATTTATAATATGCGTACAATGTTGAAGTATTTTATACTAGTGAATGCTCATATATGGTATTTTCTTTATCCTTCTTTCAATCCTTTGCCCATTGAGCTAATTAGTCTTATTAATTAATGACCTGCCTTGTCTTGAATTATGTGTGTCTTCTCCTTTAAAAATAAAAAATGTAGGAGTAAAAATTTAGGGGAACCGGGTTTTGGGTCTCCCAACAAAAAGATGAAGAGAGGGGAGAGTTAGGTTGGGTAAGTTGACTAGGTATGGGGAGGAGATTAGAAAAGTAATCAAAATAAATAAATAAAATCAAAAAATAATATTTAATAATAATATAAATATAAATTTTGGGGGTCTATACTTACTTTTAAAATTTTAGCTCTACTAAGTGTGTTACATGTGAATTCATATCTTTTCTTTTTATAAACCATAAATCCCATTATCTTTTCTTTTTATAAAAATCCAAATCCCACTGTATATAAAGAAAAATTGGATCAAATTGTTGGTTCTTAATTGAAACATCGATCAAGTGATATGTTCAATCGATTTTGATCCAGGTTGATCATCAATTCAACCCTTGGTATGCTTGTGGATGTTTATGAACTTTGTAACACCATGTTCATCCCTACGAAAAAAGTCACAATTAAACTATAAGAAATTTTGATATATGTGGGGTAATTTTGTTCATCTATAACTATTTTAATGCTGACGCCCCAAGAAGCCGGGGTGATCAGATTTGACTACCGAATCAACCTTGGAATACCTGTTTGTCTCATATCACTTGAGACATACACAGTAAAGTAGTGGCAGGCCCTACATCAACACTCTCATCAAATATACTGACTAACTATTCCAATAGTTGACTCACAAAATCTATATCCCAACCAAATATATTACATGGTTCAAGAGTTATAACATTTCTCTTAATACAAATACACCATTAAAATCTATAATTCTAAACATGTATCCAAAAACATGAAGCCTGACGACTTTCTTCAAATCGGTCACAGAAGAGAGTCGATGGCTACTCGAGACACCCTTGTACTTGAAAAAAATGTTCCCTCGACAGGGTGAGTTATCGCCCAGTAGTGGAATCTGTAAGACCCGAGAAAATTCCAATTTTCTCAAGAAGGGCAAAATGGTAATTTCGGCTAAAAATCTGGAATTTTCTAGACCTCGGATGATGAAACGGAATTTTCCGTTGAAATCGTCTCATGGGAGGTAGCAACCCGCGTCGAATTTCGTTCAAGATTGAGGTGGGGTCGGGATTTCACGTTTTTAGAGGGCGTGGGGTGTAGAATGTGACCTTAGCGAGGAGTGAGGGGATGCCACATGGCACCTAGGAATGTGACACTTGGCGAAAGCCATGTGGTCCACTTGAATGAATGGCTCATGATTAGCCATGTGTGGAAGAAAGAGTCCCGTGGCTCGCGATAGGCGGCGGAGTGCGTGATCGTAAAGGATTTAAGAAATAAGAAAAAGAAACATGAAAAAGTGAGAGCCACACATGAGACTTGAGGAAATGAGGAGGAAATTGCCTCCTTTGACCCATACGGTTGGTGATGATTAAGAAAGGAAGAGAAAATGGCAAATGAGAAGAGAAAATGAAAAGAGGTGAGATGAGAAATGAGAAAAATGAATAGAAAGGTAAAAAAAAAAAAAAGGAAGGAAAAAGAAAGAAAAGAAGAAAAAGAGGGAAACGGTTCTTAGAGAGAAAAGGGAGGGAAAGGAGAAAGGAGGAAAGGGAAAAGGAAGATTTTAGGGTTTGAGCGATCGGCAGTTCTGATTCAAGTACTAAAGTTGTAGTGCAACGAGTCGGATCGTGTGGTTTTAAAGTTGGGTTTGACAAACTCAAGAGGTAGGATATTTTCCTACTTGGTTTACTTTTAGCCTAAAGGCTTTATAATGGTAGGGGTTGCTTGTGGGAGGCCATGAGAGGCCATGTAAATTAGTTCCAAGCCTTGGGACTAAGGGGTATGAATTTCATGACCGGTTTCACGGATTGTGGAAGTTAGGGTTTGAACTAGAAACCGAAAGTTTCTAGGTGCCATGGTTGTTTGATGTGATGACAAGGATTGGAACCAAAATGGTTCATGTTGCGAAAGGGACCGTGAGGTACCACATTGAAGAGATTACAGTTGGTGGCCAGGTTGTGTATTAGTGCCTTGAATAACATGGAGTGTACAAATGTAATGATGCATACTATTTGATGTATTAATATGGTTTGCACATAAATTGATGCATGCTATTTGATTATTAATATGGTTTTGCATAGGTAGATTATATGTTATAAATTATAATTGTCCATGGTGTATAATGTTTCATGTAGTGCTTTCATTCGTACGTAACATGAGAAATACATTGGCATCATAAATTAATACCAGTAGCATCGCGTCGTCGGGTGTGGGTGCATGGTATAGTTTGTTACGGTGTTGGTAAATGGGTCGTGAACTTCGGGAAAAATGGGACGAGTCAGGTAGAGATTCATGAGGTGTAAAATGATCAAAATGATAAATTACATGTTTTGGGGCGGGACAGGGTTGGGAGTAAGATCCCCACGGGGTGAAAGTCCCAAATATTTATTCACGATTATACATGAATCTCGCGATGTAAGTTAGAAAATGTTAGAAAAGTGGCGATCTTAGATATAGTAGGAAATCCGTGGCCCACAAAATAAAGAGGAAAAGAAACAAAATCAGGTTTTGAAAAATAAAAATTGGAGGGTCTCCAATGGTTTAGTCATGGTGTGTGACTGGTTTTATTCAAGCTTGACATTCCAGGTGTGAGGGAGTCGATTGGGGCTGAGTAAGTGAGCATGAGGTTGCATCTCATGCATGATATAGACTACATTTCATATAATAGTAAATAATTGTATGGCATGTGATTGATTGTTTATATATGCCATTGCATATGCATTTTAGGTGGGGAGTAACCCTTGTAGAAACTTTCCTGCGGGCTTTGCTCACCGGGTCGTGGGACTTGCTTTCGGTCACGGGGACTATCCGGGAGACCCGGTATACGATGGGGTAGTTTGGGGAAATAGAAATGTGGCTTTGAGTAAATATTTGTAAATATTTATAAATATTTTTGTAGAACAAGCATGGAAACTATGAGAATATAGTTGATTATTTTGTTTTATGAGTATGGATGTATGGGCCCATGTGACCATTTTACTCATGTGTGTGTCTCGTAACACGGGGCATATGAGAGGCTAGCGAGGTTGTGGTGGTCATGGACCCGGGTTTGGGCGTCACAGAATCACCACTAAATGGGTTACTCTCCCACACAAGTGTATATCACGTCTTCGAAATAAGCAGCAACCAGTAAATCGATCTGTTGAATCTCCACATGATCACCTTATGTCATGAGTCCTCATTTTGACTTGTCGCACTTGCCTAAGCCATGTGTAAGGAAAATAATCATTTTCAAAGTAAATCTTGTTGTTCTTGAGAAAATATACTACCCGAAAATATTCGGTAAAATATGGGACTACCCTCAGGCGAATTGGTTGGTGAGCTTCAAGAAGCACGATCATGTGAAACGAGAAAATCAATTTTCTCAAAAAGAAGTAAAATCGTAATTTAGATAAAAATACAGAAATTTTTCTAGATCTCGGATAGTGAAACGGACTTCTCAGTTGAAATCGTCTAGCGAAATTTAATTAGCGTCAGAATTCGTTTAGTTAGAGTGGTAGGGATTTCATGTTTTTCGAGGCGTGGGATGTCGGATGACACATAGCGAGTTAAGGGGATCTGCATGACACGCCAAAGGTGATGACATGGCATAAAAGGAATAGCTCACATTAGGCCACATGGATAACATAAATTCGTGGCTCGCGTTGAGCCGTGTAGTGTGATGTCGCCAAGAGGTGTGAGGCAAAAAAGAAAAGAAATGGAATGGGATAGCCCACACATTTGGCTTGAGGAGGAGGAAACTTCCTCACTTATTATACAGTCCAATGCTCAAGGAGGAGAGAAATCTGAAAGGAGAAAATGGGGAAATGAAAGAGAAAAAGGAAAGAGAAATGAGAAGAAATGGTGGGAAAATGAAACGAGAAAAGGAAAAGAAAGAGCGAAGGAATAAAGCGAGGAAAAGCGTGGGGAGAAGAAAGAAAAAATATCCATTAGCTAAATTGATTTCTTAAGTAGAGAGAGTCTTCCTTCTCTCACAGGGTGTAGAGCGTCCGTAGTCGGATTTCTTGGACCAAAAAGCAAAACTGCTCTACAATGAGAGAGCTTGCGTGGCGGCGGGTTTTTGGGAGGTTTTATTGACTCCGTAGAGTGGGGTTTTATCCTACTTGTTTTATTCTTGGTTTAAGTGTTTGTTGATGTTTGTGTTGGATTGAGGCGGGTAAGTGGCGTTTGATTGAGTCGAAAATCTTGGAACCGAAGAGTGGAAATTTTTGGAGAATTTTTGAGACCCATTTATTGCGTGGTAGCAGTTTAGGACTGTTTGGGTGTGTTTGATGATTTATTAAATAGTGTATTTGGGTGAGTAGGAGACCCGAGAAATGGGAATGGAGTGGTTCCATAAGAAGGCAGATCATGTGGAAAAATTAGAGCTGCAGTGGACAGCCCACTTGCTCCCAATTTTGGGACTGTAAGCAGTCAGTTTTATGAAATGGACCATAAAAACTATGCCATGTGTTTGGCAGCTAGATTGTTTGATGTGAATGGCTTGGTATGTGTGGAAATAGATAGGTTAAGACATGATTTAATGTGTTAACACCATGACACAATTATAGGGAATATAATTGTGTGTGTAGGCCATTGGAGATGAGATTATGATTTGCTCAAGTGAGCTAAATTGGGTGATGGTTGATGTATTGAATTACATGTGTGTAATTATAGTTGATTAAAGAAAAATATGCATATTGACGCCAGTGTATAAAATGGTTTTGAAAGCGGCATGTCGTAATTTTCACTTAGCCATTGGGTAACCTAGGAGTAGGTGTGAGTACATGACATGATTTTTAGTAACGGACATGGTTGCGAAGAATTTCACGGGATATATTCAGGAGGATTAAGGTTTAGGAGATGGGCCAATAGGTCATTCGGATGAGGATATGGCCCATTTAGAAAGCTCACCAACCAATTCGACTCAGAGGGTAGTCAATATTTTTAAACAGCGTTCGGTAGTGTATTTCAGAAGCAATGAGATTTGTTTTGAAATGATTGTATTTTCTCATACATGGCTTGAGCGAGTGTGAGTGAGTCGGTGAGGACTCGTGGCGTGGGGTGATGTGAGACATTAGTAGGATCACGTATTCACTTGGTGTGTGTTTTACTTACGGAGCATTATATCACTTGGGTGGAGAGTAACCCATTTAGGGTGATTCCCTCTTGAGCATTGTCCTGTCGAGGATTATATTTTTTTCGGAATTACGGGGGCGCTCGAAACGGCTCATTTAGAGGTACGATTTTGAAGCAGGTTTATGGCTTTGATGGTTTTTGGACATAACATGTGTGGAATTGTAGATTTTTAATATATGTTTGTATAAAGAAGATGTAATCAACTATTGAATTATTGGGAGTGTTGGAGAATAGTTGTGATATTGTTATTTGAGTATTAGTTTATGGACGAGGCCATTTTACTTTCAGTATCGTCATGACCTGAGATGTATAGATTTAGTAGGTTAGCGGGTAGTCACGCGGACCGAGGGGATCGGGCGTCGACTTAATTATCGAGCTTGGTATCTGACTACCTAGGGCTTGAGGGGATTTGGGCTTAGGCCATAGTCTTTGAGGTGTAAGAACATCACCACTAGGTGTGGTTCGATGTTGAGTTTAGGTACGAGATTACTTAGGAAATCACGGGACAAAACTAGGACACTGCATGCATGTGTTTAGTGTGTTTTGGGTGAATTGATAAATTGTTTATTATTGCTTAGTGATTGCTTTATGGGAAAAAAACTATGAGTATTGGAAAAAGCTTGTTAGGAGTTTACGAGTGTACAGCTTTGGAACAAAGAAAGTAATAAATGAAATAAGTTTTAATCAATTTATTTGGTTTATTGGATGACAAAATAAAAATTTTAATAAATTTTTTTTGTTGTATGGATGCAGTATTCAAGTTACTGCATGTAGGAAGTAGCAAGGAAGGCTACTGATAGGAATGAAAAAAAAGATGAAGTTTAACTCATAAATTTTGAGTGGGTAAATAGCAGTGGGTTAGGCTACTGCATCCTAGGAGTAGCAGGAAAGCTACTGGAGGTTTTGAAAAAAAAAAAATATTTATGTATTGTCTTTTAGAAAATAATTTATTAAAAATTATGTTTGATGTTATTAAATAAAAATATTTTTATTTTTATAATGAAATTATTATTTCACATAGAAATTGAAAATCGAAAAGAATTGTGGCAAGAAAAGGATAGGGAACCGGAATATTATTAATTATAAGATTTCCACTTTTCGTTAGTGAGAGTGAACTGGCTCCAAATTCCCCACCTCACCCTATCGCTTTGCTTTTTCCTCTATTAGATTGATACGAGGACCATTTTCATTTACGGCCAGAAAATAAAAAGGGAAAATGAAAAAAAAAAATGACAGCTAAGGATAAGGTTAATGCATACCGCACCCTGTCACGTGCCACCGCCGTGTTTATGGTTTGGGCACCCTCGAATCACGTGACTCCGATACAGCCAATGAAAGCCATTGCTGAGATCAGATGTCCTGCGTGGCTATCAGTCAAACTATAAAGGGTAGTACCCAGTTTTCCCACCTTGCTACAATTTCACCGATCACCTCTAAACTCATCTGCTTCGAAGTGGCATTAAAACTTTCAGAGACGACCGACTTACCAGAGGAGAAGAGATTCAGCATGAGCTTCTAAAAGCTACTCGAAATTCGAGATCTTCCATCATTGTTTTCTCAAAAAATTATCTTTGAATCAAGGTGGTGTTTGGAGGGCTTGAGATCATGGAATCTGACGGGAATTTGGGCAAATCGTATTGCGGTTTCTATATGTCAATCCATCGGATGTACGTAAACAAATCGACGACTTTGGAAAAGCATTCTGACCATGAAATAAATTGGAAGAACAAGGTGAGATATGGAGGGCATATGTGAAGGCGCAATATTTCTGGATGGGATATAGAAGATGGGTAATGTTCAATAACTTCTTTTTTAGCTTTTGTTAATCATGACTAGCTTTGATTATTATTATTATTATTATTTGCAATTCAGGTAATCTAATTTGTAAGATTACCTCATTTCTTCATAATGAACTACTAATCTTTGAGCTTTGTAAGTAATATTTTCTAAAGTGAATTATAACATCAAAAATAAAATGTGAAATTAGTTTACAAGTAACATTAATCTCTACAAAGTTATACAAATTGCTAGATATATAATAAATATGAAATAAGATATCCTTTTAAATAATTTTATACTTTCGTATATATAGTCTTGATAAGTGAAATATCTTTGAAAATAGGTAATATCCAAATTTAATCCCAGTTTTTGTTCTTAATTATCCAATAAGTTTTTCATATGACCTCTAGATTGATTTTGTTTGGTGAGGACTTTGTTCGTATATATAGTCTTGATAAGTGAATACTATGAACATATATAAATACAAAATTGATTGAATGAATGAGCTATAGATACTTCCCCTACTTTCTAAAGATACTTGTATAATTGCCAAAATCTATTAAAAAATAAACAATCCTGAATCTAAAATTTTAAAGAAATTCATTTAATTATTTAAAAATGAATAAACATTTCATTAATGAATTGAAACAAAAAAGAAAAAAAACAAAAAAGTGACCGCCATGCATTCATAAGATTTTACAAAGCCACGTTAAGTAAACAACTTATTTTTACATGCATCAAATAACAACCATAAAGTGTCTAGAATTTGAATTTTGCAATATAATTCATATGCTATGTTATTTTTATTGCTATTAATTTTTACTACTATCATTTTTATTGATATTGTTGTAAATTTCTCTAATTTGTGTTGAAGAAATGTCTATTACCATGGATTATTTCAACTTGAACAAATTTTATTGGCAAATTTGTTAGTAATTAGTCACTAACTCTTATTTAAAATGATTAGAGTCAGTTACTAAAGTGAATATCAAGTTTTCAAATAAAATACTGCTAACTTTTCATTCAATTAATTTTAGACATGAAACAAGTCTCCTTGCTCAATGATTAAACTAAAGAAAATAAAATAGAAATAGAGAATAAAGAGATATGGTTTTATAAGGTTGGATATGCATTAGCCTTGACGTGAGAGCTTGAACCAAGTGTTACCAATTCTGTCTACGATGGGATCTTTAGATATATGTAAGGTTTACCATAGATGAGGTGACTAAATATGCTTACATCACAACTAAATAATTATAGTTTATGTTTTGGATTGAATTTTGTTTTAATTGTCATGCGTATATACATCATAAGATGGTTTAACTTTTAGCCAAATCAACTTGATTCTTATTAGCACTGCTCATTTTTTTATTCACCTTTTACTCTCTAACATACTTCATAGTATCAGTGCAGATCGAAGTTCATCAAGGAAATAAGTGACATTTGCAAGAGATTGAATGATAAATGTTTATTTGTTGGAAGAATTTGGTCGAATGGATTCCTATTTAAAAGTCAAACCAAGAGTGAAAAGTCGGTCAAATGATGATGTCCGAATAGTTGGGATTTGGGGAGTTGGTGGAATTGGCAAGACAACCATTGCCAAAGTTATATATAATCAAATTTCTTTTGGCTTTGGTTTTGTTAGCTTTCTTGAAAATGTTAAAGCTATTCGCAAAACTGGTGGGCTACATGATTTACAAAAGCAACTTCTTCGTGATATAACAGGAGAAAAGCATTATATTAGCAACGTGTAAGGAGCCAAAGTGGCCACAAGATACTCTCAATCTCGAAGGCTCTTATTGTTTTGATGATATTGAATTTGGAGCTATTAGAGTGTCACAGTTGGAGGTATCATTGGTTTGGGAGAGGAAGTAGAGTTTTGATAACAACTAGAGAACGAAATTCGTTGCATAAAGTTAATGACGTATTTGAGATTGAAGGGTTAAATCATAAAGATGCTCTCAAGCTCTTTAGTCTATATGCCTTTCAACAAAGTCTTCCTGAAGAAGGTTATAATATTCTCTCGAATGATGTAATACATTATTGTCAAGGTCTTCCTTTGGCTTTAAAAGTTTTGGGCTCTCTTTTACGTGGCAAGCGAACAAGTGAATGATGGGAGAAAGTGAATTGCATAAATTGAAGAACATACCTAATCACGAAAATCGAGAAGTGCTCAAGATAAGCTATGATGAGTTAGATGCATACAACAAGCAATATTCTAGACATTGCTTTGCTTCTTTAAAGGAAGATAGAAACTTTGTTTCACAAAATATTGGATTGTTCTTGAGATGTTTCTTTGAGAGTGGGATTGAATTCTAGAGGCAAAATGTCTCATAGCCCATTTCACATAACAAGATATACATGCATGATTTGTCTGAGAAATGGGTTGGGGAAGTTATTCGCCAACAACATCCTAAGACCACTAACAATGGAGGTAGATTGTGGAATCCAGACGATATTTATCGTGCATTTATCAGTGAAAAGGTGAGAATTCAACTAAATTTAATAGTTTACTTTTTCCCTTTTGAAAGATTGAACATTTAATTTTTCATATATATATATATATACCTATATACTATTAGTTAAAGACGTTTGCTTCTTATTTTTCCCTTATTATTTGTTCTTTTTCTCAGGGGATGAAAAATGTTGAAACCATATCCCTAGAGTTATCTAGATCAAAGAAGTGTTTATAAGCCTGAAGAAAGTGTTTGCTAAGATGAAGAAAGTGTTTGCTAAGATGAAGAAACTTAGGTTGCTCAGAGTCTATTACAGTGATGATACTAGGAGAAAAAAGTATAAAATATCTCTCCCCGAAGGCTTTGAATTTCCTCGTGAATTAAGATATCTTCATTGGGAAGGTTTGGAGAGCTTTGCCATTGAACTTTGATCGAACCTTGTTGCAATCAACTTGAAGTGTAGTAATATAAACTTTGGAAAATGAAGAAGAGGTACAACCATTATTGGAGTTTGTTATTGTTTTTTATATTAATTTCATTAAATTCAAGATTTTTTGAATATTTTTTTTTTTGTTCTGACATCATATGAAAAATTGAAGTTCGTTGATGTAAGTGACTCACAACAGCTCATCAAAATGCCAAAATTATCAAGTATACCAAATTTGGAGAGTTTGAATATTAAAGGTTGTATGAGTTTTTGCAAATTGCATTCATTTATTAGTGCATTTAAATTGCATTCATCTGTTGGTGCATTTCCTGATATGAAATTTTTGAAGGAGCTTCTTTCGGAAAAGATGAATCAAAAAGAATTGCAATGATCAGTGCTTGACATCTCTTGAATTTCTTAATGTTTCGAGGTGTTCAAAAATACAGAAATTGCCTGATTGTTTTGCGAAGATGAGACTCTTGAGGAGGCTTGATATGCGTTTGACTAAAGTCAAAGAACTCCCAAGCAACATTGGATATTTGGAATCTCTTGAATCTCTTAACCTGTCAGGTTCCTCACACTTAGAGAAATTTCCAGAGATGGTGAAGACGAAATGCTTAAGGGAGTTTTGTTTGGGTGGAACTGCTATTAAGGAACTCCCAAGCAGCATTGGATATTTGGAATCTCTTGAATCTCTTGCCCTATGGGATTGCTCACGCTTAGAGAAATTTCTACAGATGGTGAAGATGAAATGCTTAAGGAAGCTTGATTTGGGTAGAACTGCTATTAAAGAACTCCCAAGCAGCATTGGATATTTGGAATCTCTTGAATCTCCTAACCTGTTAAGTTGCTCACACTTAGAGAAATTTCGAGGAGATGGTCTGAGGCAAGCAAGGAAGATTTGTTTGGGTGGAGCGCTGTTAAAGGAACTCCCGAAGCTGACGTGGATATTTGGAATCTCTTGAAACTCTTTACCTATGGGATTGCTCACGCTTAGAGAAATTTCCAGAGATGGTGCAGACGAAATGCTTAAGGGAGATTTTTTGGGTGAAACTGCTATTAAGGAACTCCCAAGTAGTATTGGATATTTGGAATCTGCCGATCTCTTCACACGTCGGGTTGCTCACACTTTGAGAAATTTTAGGAGAGATGGGTGAATGAAATGCTTCAGGAACTGTTTGGATGGGCAGCTGACCAGGAACTCCCAAGCAGCATTGGATATTTGGAATCTCTTGAATCTCCTCACCTGTCAGGTTGCTCACACTTTGAGAAATTTCCAGAGATAGTGAAGATGAAATTTCTTAACAGCTTGAGAAGCCTTCAATTTTGCTTAAAGAAACTAGATCTAGCAGGTTGCAATCTCATGGAAGGAGAAATCCTAGTAGTTCATGGTGCTATCCATCATTAGTGATTTAAATTTATGTGAAAACAACTTGTCGTGTATACCTACCGGCATCATTCAACTCTCTCAGCTGGAGTACCTTTACATGAATCGTTGCCCCATGCTTGAAGAAATTCCAGAGCTTCCATCAAGTCTAATAAACATAAAAATACAAGCACACGGTTGTCCGCGCCTCAAAACTTTATCATCATCTCATCCTCATCCAACAAAAGATCTACTTTGGTTTTCTCTCCTCAACTCCTTCGAATTATTTGTCAGTGTGTAGATTGATCTCACACCTCGACCTAATTAAATTTTACAATTTTATTTGTATGAAGAAGTAGGCATGAGATTAATATTGTTTTTACACACACACACACACACACACACACACACACACACACACACATATATATATATATATATATATATATATATATATATATATATATATATATATATATATATATATATATATATATATATGTATGCAGGATCTTAGATGCAACAAAGTATGGAAGGAACTTTGGAATTTTGTTATTCTACCCTCAAGAGGCAGGACTGGAATACCAAAGTGGGTAAAGGATAAGAGTATGGGATGTGAAGTAAGTATAGAGCTCCCCCGAACAAAATGGTATAAAACTGACACCTTCTTGGGATTTGCTTTATTCTTCAGTTTTGCTCTTCTTGATGTTGATGATGAGAAAAAAATGCATCCTCTTGGTTTATGTGAATTAAGCATATCCTAAGGCGATCAATTTATAATGGTGAATGGAATTTTACTGGAATATGATATCGTCGGTGGTGATAAGTGTGACGCCCCATTTCCCGGGGGTCCGTTGACTACCCAGGCCCGACCGCGAGTATCGTGTCTCACGTCGTGAAATAATACATTTGTAAAGCAGGTGGGCTCGTATATCCATTCAACACAATTATATATTTTATACAAAATGATTTATTTACAATTGTGTTTAATTACAATTTATACAAAAAATGGGTCTCTAGCCTAAAATTTTACAAAAAAACAAGATAAGGCCATCTTGGCCGTTCTTCGCCTCTAAAACCCGGATGCGTCCCATCCCCCATGCGTCTTCGATTACACGAAAAGATGGTCCCACGGCAGGTGAGCAAAGCCCGATGGTGGAATTTCCCTACTTGGGTTACTCCGCTTTTAAGTGCGTCTGATGTACGCCAAGCATACAACACATGCTAATATATCACTCATGCATATATTAACAAAATTAACACCATAAATCATGTTATTCAGTTTATAATAATAACATAAACTTAGCTCACATGGGCTAAGGCACAATCCGACAGTCCATCTTGGAACGCCAGTCACATGTTGTTTTAAATGCGATAACCTGACACCACCTGCTGATTGAGCAAATCACCTGGCTTGATCAGTGGGTGTCAAAACAACTACGAGGATTCTTGCTCGGTCGAAGCTTTTGGAGACGAAACCACCGTGATTCGGGCCTGACAAATCCACATCCGGTATAACCCTTAAGCGAGTAAAGCAGAGTAGGAGAAAAACCTGCCTTTCCCTGGAGTTTGTCGAACTCCCAAGCCCAGGAGTCCACACGTTGTCTCTTTCTCAGTGTAGAACAACTTCCCTTCTTGTCTCGAAGGAGTCCAGAATGGTGGATCGCCTACAATCTGAGAGAAGGAAGACATTCTCTAAGCTCAAACGAAAATGGGCTGCTGGATATTTTCTTTCGTACCACGTGTTCTTTTCGCTTCTTTATTTCGTTTCTAATTGGTTTCTTTCTTTTTCTCTCTTCTTTCTCATCCTCTTTCTTTTCTCTTTCATTTCCACTATTCTCCTACGTTTCTCTTTCTCTTTTCCCTTCCTCTCCTCATTTTGGAGCGCATCAGCATCCAGGTCGAAAAATTTCCTCCTTTTCTCTGACCATTTGTGTGGTACATCAATTTTCCCTTCATTTTCTTTTATTTCATTATTTCATCTTTATGACATCACCACTTACATGTGGCAATAACTGAGCCATGGGATGCATTTACCAGCGTAATTGTAGGCATTCTTTATAAGTGTCCTCTCTTGGTGTGGCATGTAATCTAACCTTGCCATTTATTAGGCGTAAATGCGCCGAAAAGCGTGAAATCCCACAGGCCGTCTCGGAATCAGCCCGAAATTCGACGTGGTAAAATTTGGAATTTAAGCGAGCGATTCAAACGGTGAAGTGGTTCGTCACATCGAGATCACAGAAAAATTCCTGGATTTTGACCGAAATTACCATTTACCCTCGCTTTGGGGAATGCGGATTTTAGAGTCTCCTGATAAGGGCTTAGGCGGTTGGGGCTCTACTTTTACCCTCGAAATCTCATTACGAATATGTCGATCAAAGATGGAAATACTTCAAGGCTTGCAATGAAGGACATAGAATAAAAAGTTATGGGATACACATCTAATATCTGTGGCTCAGAAAATAATCGTAAGAAAAGATCGAGAAATCTCGTTATAACTTGTGAAGAGGAGTGCGGATCACCCTGAGATCAGGCATCATGTCTTCTAGTTTCCACTCTCTCGACGGAGTGCGCCTTCTCTCTTTTTCTCTCATACTTTTTTTTCCTTCAATGTTTTTAAATTTATTTATTCTTAATTAATAAAAGGAATTTAATAAAATATCTGAAACATCACCGCCTTTAATTACTTGAAAAATGTCTACAAAGTTATACTTTTATTATTAAATAAATGTCTATTTATTGTAGGAAACTTATCAAAACATCTTTTTTAGTAAGGTTATTTATAAAAGATTTATATAATTTATATACTGTTAAATTAAATAAAACCTTGATTATTTTAAAATTTAAATATAAAAATAAGTTTGTTTTTTGAGTTAATTATATAAAAGCTACTAGATATTAAGAACATGTATTAATAATATGTTTATTTCTTGTTTATTAAATAAGATTTAATAACTAAGAATAAAAAATTTGTATAGTATCCTAACAATTTATTGTTACAAGAATATAATTTTACTTAAAAGTTAATATAAGTTGATCCATTCTCTTAGAAGTCAAATTGATCAGTATGATTTCCACCGTACTCAATTTAGAAAGAAGTACTTTCTCATTTTTGACATTTACTCCTACACTTTAAAATGTTCATACTCACCTCTTGTATTATCAAAACATGAAAAACAAGTCATTTTTCTATGATTGCTAGTAATGTCTATTATCTACCATTTTAATTAGCGTTACACTTTTTTTATTCATTTGTTCTGATATTTTGTAATTTGTATCTAAAAATTTATACAAAAATTAAAACATTAATTTTAATTTTTTGATTAGATATGGTAATTATTTAATTTAAAAACTAATTTTCTCAAAATTTAGATAAAATTTTAATTTTTATAAATAATACATAAATGTAATGTTTATAACTACGATAATGTTTATTCTATGGTATTTTAATTTTTTAAAATTAATTAATGAATAAATTATTTATAAATTTATTAAAATGAAACAAAAATATTATATACATACTGAATAAATTAATTTTAGTTTTTCAAATATTTTTGCAGGATAGATAGAATAATTATTTTTATTTAAAAAAGTAACTTTAGGTAAGATTGTCTTTAGATAATAATGTATGAATCTAACGTGATAATGAGGTTTGTTTTCCTAGCTATCTATTTTTAAAATAACATAAAATATTTATCACACTAATTTTTTTAATAAATAATATATAAATAAATAAATACACTATCTCAATAAATAAACCGTTTATCAAAAATTTGAGAAAAAATAAATTTTAAATAAAAATAATCATCCTATATATCCCACACTTTTTTTAAAAAACTCTATCTTTTAATTTATTTTACATTTATTTTATATTTGTATAATATTCTAATACATTTATAAAAAAATAAAAATAAAATTATTATGATTATTTTAAAAACAATGTCATGGAAAAAATTATCCTCGCATAAAAAATAAACTTTTATCTAAATATTGAGCAAGTTAATTTTAAATTAAAATAATTATTCAATTTAACAAAAAAAATTTAAAAAGACATTCCTATAATTTTATTTAAATTTTAATGATAATAATTTGTTTTGCTCTAAAGTGAGAAAATACATGAATAATTTGTTTTTGTAATTATAATGATAATAATAATACTCATGGACACCCGACTAACCTTTACACAGGAATTATTGCAGTTGGTAGCAGAAAAGTCTTTGGTGAGTAGAATGTGAATACCATCAAAAAGGTTCTTCGTAAAATTATGGAACTTTTAATTAGTATGTTTTAAAGCAAAGCATGAAACTATTTTGATTATTGATTTGTTTGATGTGTGTTTAATTTGTATTTCTTCAAACTTTTTACTTGTAAGACAACTTTCTAAAACATATTTTCTTAAATAACCTCGATTTTTTTTTATATTTTCTACATATCCGCTTTGATATCTTGACTAAATAAGTTACCTAAGAATTTTAAAAATATAATTACTTGAATTTGAAGTAATAGAAGAAGTATTTTAACAAATAACATTTTTAAATATTTAAGGTTTATTAGGTTATAACCATGTTAAGATAGGTCAGAATAGAGGATAACCCACTAGAATCATGTCAATATATAGGTTATTCATATCGATTTATGTATAATTTAACTTAATCCATGTGTTAATAAGATTAGGCCAATTATATTGTATTTATCTATATGCTGAACAAGTCGTATTTATATCAATTTATTTTCATATGATTACAAAATGAGTCATATTTAAGTAGAACAATTCTTTTTGTATTTTTAAATGCTTGGAACAATATAGAATTGAATACGATACTAGATAGATATACATACGGTGCATTCGGAAGAGCTTATTTATAGTTTATTTGAGCTTATTTTCTTATATAGAGTATCTTAGGGTGTTTGAAAAGAGCTTATGATATATAAGTGCTTATATGATTCTTTATAAAACCTTTTAGTTTTATTTTGATAAATTTTGTGGCCTTTTTGAAATAGAAGTCGTTATTTCTCGTCGGCAAGCAGATACAAATGGATGTCGGGTTGCAGAGGCTACTTGAATCGGGCAAAGTCTCCTTTGTACTAGGAGCTCACGAATCTGATACACTGCATATACATCCCCAAACAGTCGATATAATCCCAACATGAGTAAAGCGGCCACTTGGGCCCATAGACGGTACTCGTAAAAAATATACCAACTATGAATCCTTTATGTCCAATAGTTCTAAGAGTTTAATATTTACTCTTATACAATATATATTAAAATACCAATTCTAATACATGTAAGCATCATCAAAGCCACACTAGCTTTCTTCTAATCAACCTCTAGGGCCGGTTCCTCGCACGCTCCTGTACCTGTAAAATAATATCCCTCAACAGGGTGAGCTAATGCTGATGGTGGAATCATGCCTAAAGTGGGCTCTCCACTAAGTGAGTGCAATGTTCCAAATTAAACACATTCAAGCAAATGCATGATCCTGCTTGAATGTCTGCATGACCCGACTCGGATCAGGAGTCTCGCGACTCTCTCACTTTCGCCTAAACCTCGTATGAGAATTATTGTTTCAACAAAGTTATTTATTTATATTTGTTGTCTACCCTCCGATCTAAGTAGTGGACCGTCTCCGATGTTATATTTAGTGGACTACCCTCCAAGATATATCAATTGGGCCGTCTCCGACGATTGATATTGTATGTGGACTACCCTCCAGGTGCATGTCCAGTTGGTAGTCTCGGAAATGATTGATATTTTAAGTATGGACTACCCTCAGATCTTTTCTAGTTTTAGACAGCCCTCAGTTATTTCTCTAGACTGGGTCTCATGCACTAACTCTTATGGACAACAAGGATGTTGTTTAGGCGTGGACATGTCTCAATTCCATTTCAGTTCGATAACACGTGCAAATATATAGACATGAATATGTTCATAAAGTTAAATCACTTTAATCATGTTGTGTAATTATCATATAAAACATCAAATTAGCTCACTTGGGTAATGATCAAGCACAAACAATTGATTTGAATTACTTGACCAAGCATATTTTCACAAAAATATATTTCGTGTCCTTATTCCCAAGGCAGTAAAACCCTAGGGTTTACGGTTCCAACACTCAACAATTCATCGGTTCACTTAGTGAACCCGGGTTTCACGGCCATTCCCAGCCTTTTTCATATCAAGCATAGATTTTAATGCACAATTTAAACATTTCACACAAGCAGCCCACGAAATTTTCTGGATTGCCACGGATGATAGAAAAATCCCAAAAATTTATGTCAAACACAAATTATCGGTTCACTTTGTGAACGTACTAGGCCATTTCGGCCTCGTCGAAGCCGTCATGATTTATTGAGCGAATTCGTCACACTTTTCACTAGACCAGTCCATTAGAACTGATGGAATTGTTCGTGAATCTCAAATCAAACATTTCGGTTCCAAGGTTTGGGCAGATCAAGCATATGACAGTTCAAGGCCTCAACCAACCGAAACATTTACATCGTACTTAAATGAAGACTAAAACCCAAGTAGGGAGAAACCCCTACATCTCGAAGTTTGAGAAAACTCCTAAATACGGGTACCCACGAGCCTCTAAGCAGACGGTTCTCCTTCTTGTCATGGCGCGGTCGGATCGCCCACAATTCTAGAGAGAAGTCAGAGACTCTCTCTCTAAAAACCACCATTTTCGTTTCTCCCCCCAGCTACTGCATCCTCTCCCTTTCATTTCACGTTTTTTTTTTCCCTTTTGAATTTGAGAAGATGAGTCATATTCCTTATTTTGTCTTTTTATGACTTAAACAATTCCATTAATACCTATTATGTCCCTTCATTTCCTAGATTTGATATCTATTATGTCCCTTCATTTCCCAGATTTGATATTCGGCACCATCTCGGCCGTCCATTTTCATCATTTCTCTACTCATACCACTAATGGCACATGAGTACGTGTTATATGTGACTTTTGGCCTCCCGAAAATGGTTTTACATTGCCGACGTGATGCCTCGTAAAACATATCAACTCGACCTCTCAGTTACACACGAGAATTTTACGTGCTGGCTAGGTTTCACGAGATGAGTTAGAGACGGTGAAATGGATTTGTCATCCGAGATCTAAAGAATAAATTTGGATTTTGCAACCACGAAATTACAATTTTGTAATCAAAATTACGATTTTGCCATTTTTCCAAAAATTGGAATTTCTCAGGTCTTACAAATTTCTTAAAGAAGATGATTATCAAAACAATGCTTATCGAATAAACACTTTTTTCATAAGTGTTTATTGAATAAGCACGTTTTGAATAACCCCTTATAAAATAAGTTCATAAGTGTTTATTGAATAAGCACTTACGAGGGTCATAAGTGTTAATTAAACTGTATACCTAAAAGAGGAGATTTATTGTAGACCCCAAAATTTGGGTTAGGTGTAGTTTTATTTATTTATTATTATTTTAATTTTATTTTACCCTTTTATTCATTTATTTTATTTTACATTTTTATTTGATTTTACCATATTTCATATTGTTGATTTGATTTGATTTATTTATTTTTATTTAAGTGGAGGATTTTTTATTTGTTTTTTTTACCCTTTGTTTTTTTTATTTAAGTGGGGTTAAGGGTTGCAGTTGACCTGCCATTTCAACATTCTGTTGGTAATTTTAGACTTTTGCATTCTCCACCCACCTTTGTATCAATAACAAATGAAATCATACTCTTTTACGTTAAGCCGATTTACATGCTTGACAACCGTGATAGTCACTGAGCGGTATTATGCATTATGCTTCCCTACTTCCATTGCCTTACCGGCCCGAAAAAGCGGAGTATTCGACATCATTCACGTAACCAATAGCGGAGTAGTTACGGGCGGTTGCAAGATTTGGTTCATGAAATTGTTAATAGCGCCAGATTTATTAGAAGCTAATAGTACGATATTTGAATTTAGTAGGTTTTGCAAAAAAAAAAAAAAAAAAAGAAATAATTGTGTTTCAAATTTGAAAGTGTTGATTTATTTCGAAAAAAAAATTGAAGGTTGTGATGTATTACTTTAATAAACTGTATGTGTTGTTACTCGTCGTCAAGATTAAGACATCAGTAATTCAACGTGAACTTCTGAAAATTAGTCAAACTTGATGGTGTATGAATAAGTCAACACAAGATAGAGAAGAAAGAAGAGAAAAAAGTTCATCCAGTTGGAATACTCTTATCTCGTGGGGGATTTGGGTGGTTGGGCTAAACACACATAACAAAAAGTGCAAACCCTATCCTCACGTCCGAGTGGAGCCATAGGAATGGCGTTTAAAGCCCCATTTATCCTGAAATAAACCAACCCCACACTTTCCCCTCAAAAAACACGTGTCTGAATTGCTTTGGAGGAGGAATGGCGCGTGCAGTCTTAATTTCATTGTAGCGATTCCCCCCCAAAATTTCTTGTAATCTCTCTCACGCCCTTTGCCCGGCTGCCGGTGATCATCCAGTGGCTTGACATTTACAATTTAGACCCTTTTGATTAATTAAAGCAGGTGCCTCAGAAATATAATTAATAGTGGAGGTACTACATTTACATGGATAGTATTAGTAGCAATATCTTTGTTTTTCTCCCTCATTCTTCTTCTATCTTGTCTTTGCATTAAAGTCCATGAAATAAATTGGAAGAAACCAGGTACGAGATATGGAGGGACTCATTGGCTGAAAATTTGTGATATTTGGATGGGATATAGAAGATGGGTAATGTTCAATAACTTCTTTTTTAGCTTTTGTTAATCATGACTAGCTTTGATTATTATTATTATTATTATTTGCAATTCAGGTAATCTAATTTGTAAGATTAGCTCATTTCTTCATAATGAACTACTAATCTTTGAGCTTTGTAAGTAATATTTTCTAAAGTGAACTATAACATCAAAAATAAAATGTGAAATTAGTTTACAAGTAACATTAATCTCTACAAAGTCATACAAATTGTTAGATATATAATAAATATGAAATAAGATATCCATTTTAAACTATCCAAATTTTATGTGTGGTTCTTCTTCCAAGTGCGTCCACAGGCTTCCTGTATACTCCAATAAGGTTACAATAGTCTTATATGGATGAGACTCCCCCTCACCCCAATGCAGTTTCTCCCCAAGTCCTATATTCTAGTGAAATTTAACAAATCCCCTTGTTCCCCTAACACAACACCTAATCCCTTAACCCTTTCTTTCAAAACAAATTAATGAAAGAAAAACAAAAACATATCTCTCACAAATCGAGAGGATTTAATGTGCTATACCTTTTGGGAGTATCTGCACGGACACATTTACATCTTTGACTGATCTTCAGGTAGCTCCTGCTTCTGGATGTCTTCTAAGGTTCGTGTTTTGCACTCTTCACAAGGTCTTCTTATATAGGAAATTAAGATGAAATCAGTTGTATTTGATTTCTGATTACTTTCCTATTTGTTTCAAGATTTTTCATTGAATAAATGTTTCATATTCAAGCTCTAACTGCAATTAGCATCTTCCTTTTCAATCTTCAATTCTAGATTCGATTTTATCCTCAAAGATCTTCCATACTTTCCTTTTAAGATTAGAACAGTCAATTTGGGTTGAGAATCTTCACCATTTTATCTTGGCTTGTGCAACATACCTTCTAGTCTCGTTCGAACGTCTTTCTAGTAATTTCGACTTTGGCCCAATGATTTAACGACCAATTAATTTCCAAAAAAACACATCATGATCACTAACATTGTTGAAGGGATAAGTTGCACAAAGGCCCCTAATGTTTTCATGTATGTCTCACTTTGTCCTTTTACTTTTTTTTAATTTAGTCCCACGTTTTCGTGTATGTCTCACGTTTTCGTGTATGTTTACTATCATTACTCGCTCGTACACCTTACGTTATAAAAAGTCACAAAAGGACAAAGATTGATTTAAACTCCAGTTAAACACCCCACATATGTCAGAGGGCATTTGGCCATCGATGACTTTTTTTTTAATCGAGAGGGGTATGGTTGAGCCACAAAAGTAAATGTTAGGGGTATCTTGGGACCAGAAAAAGTTAGAGGGCAAGGAGGGTTATCGACGAAAACCTCGGGGGCATTTATGCATCTTATCCCTATTGTGTACACGGGTAACATCCTAGATCTTTATTCTGCACATGTTCTCTTTGCATCTTTTCTAGTAGAGCGCTATTTCCATGAAATGGTGGATAACCTATAAATTCTCAATTCCTTATGTCTCCATTTACATATAAAGACAATTGTTAGAAATTTTTAAATAATTTTTATAATTTCGTATATATAGTCTTGATAAGTGAAATATCTTTGAAAATAGGTAATATCAAATTTAATCCCCAGATTTTGTTCTTTATCAATAAGTTTTCATATGACCTCTAGATTGATTTTGTTTGGTGAGGACATGTGAATATTATGAACATATAAACAAAATTGATTGAATGAATGAGCATAGATACTTCCTTCTTTCTAAAGATACTTGTATAATTGCCAAAATCTATTAAAAAAAATAAACAATCCTAAATCTACAATTTTAAAGAAATTAATTTAATTATTTAAAAATAAATAAACATTTCATTAATAAATTGAAACAAAAAAAAAAAAGTGACCGCAATGTAAACAACTTATTTTTACATGCATCAAATAACAACCATAAAGTGTCTAGAATTTGAATTTTGCAATATAATTCACCTGCTATGTTATTTTTATTGCTATTAATTTTTACTACTATCATTTATGTTGATATTGCTTTGGAGTAGGAATGGCGCGTGCAATCTTAATTTCTCAAATATCAACATTTTGTTCTACGATGGGCAATTAACTAATTTTTTTTTTCTTTCTTTCTTCAGTTTAATGATTTCATAGCGCCATTAGCAGACGAGTTGTCGGCTGGAAATGGCTTCCCTGGCCTTCAGTGCCATCGATTCCTCCTCTTCTTCTAACCTAATTAGAGATGGGGTGCAACATGTTCTTGAGCTTTAGAGGTGAAGACACCCGCTACAATTTCATAGATCACCTACATGCTCATGCTGCTTTGAAGTGGCATTAAAACTTTCGAAGACGACGGAAGCTTACGGAGGAGAAGAGATTTGACCTGAGCTTCTAAAGCTATCGAAAATTCGAGATCTTCCATCATTGTTTTCTCAAAAAATTATGCTGAATCAAGGTGGTGTTTGGAGGAGCTTGCAAAGATCATGGAATGCGAGATAGAATTTGGGCCGTCATTATGGTTTTCTACCATGTCGATCCATGGGATGTTTGTAAACGGTCGACGACTTTGGAAAAGCATTCACCAGCCATGAAATAAATTGGAAGAACAAGGTACGAGATATGGAGGGAAGCCTTGGCCCGAAGCGCTTAATATTTACGGATGGGATATAGAAGATAATTGTGTTCAATAACTTCTTTTTTTAGCTTTGTTAATCATGACTAGCTTTGATTATTATTATTATTATTTGCAATTCGAGTAATCTAGTGGTAAGATTACCTCATTTCTTCATAATAAACTACTAATCTTTGAGCTTTGTAAGTAATATTTTCTAAAGTGAATTATAACATCAAAAATAAAATGTGAAATTAGTTTACAAGTAACATTAATCTCTACAAAGTTATACAAATTGCTAGATATATAATAAATATGAAATAAGATATCCTTTTTAAATAATTTTATACTTTCGTATATATAGTCTTGATAAGTGGTTTATCTTTGAAAATAGGTAATATCAAATTTAATCCCCATATTTTGTTCTTAATTATCAATAAGTTTTCATATGACCTCTAGATTGATTTTGTTTGGTGAGGACTTTGTTCCTATATATGGTCTTGATAAGCGAATACTATGAACATATAAACAAAATTGATTGAATGAATGAGCATAGATACTTCCTACTTTCTAAGATACTTGTATAATTGCCAAAATCTATTAAAATAAACAATCCCTAAATCTACAATTTTAAAGAAATTCATTTAATTATTTAAAAATGAATAAACATTTCATTAATAAGTGAAACAAAAAAAACAAAAGTGAGCGCCATACATTCATAAGATTTTACAAAACCACGTTAAATGCATTAACTTATTTTACATGCATCAAATAACAACCTACATAAAGTATGCAGAATTTGAATTTTGTAATATAATTCATCTATTTGTGTATGTTATTTTATTGCTATTAATTTTTACTACTATCATTTTGTTGATATTGTTGTAAATTTCTCTAATTTGTGTTGAAGAAATGTGCGTACCATGGATTATTTCCAACTTGAACAAATTTTATTAGCAAATTTTTAGTAATTAGTCACCAGCTCTTATTTTAAAATGATTGGTCGGTTACTAAAGTTAATATCAAGTTTTAAAATAAAATATAACCGCAAACTTTTCATTGATTAATTTAGACATGAAACAAGTCTCCTTGCTCAATGACATTAAAATAAAGAAAATAAACGAAATAGAGAATAAAGATGGTTTAGAAGGTTGGATTATGCAAGTAGCCTTGGCGTGAGCTTGAACCAAGTGTTACCAATTCATCTGATGGGATAATTAGATATATGAGTTTACCATAAGATGAGGTGACTAAATATGCTTACCTTGACACAAATAATTATAGTTTATGTTTTGGATTGAATTTTGTTTTAATTGTCATGCATATATACATCATAAGATGGTTTAACTTTTAGAATCAACTTTGATTCTTATTAGCCTTTGCTCATTTTTATTCACCTTTTACTCACAACATACTTCATAATATCAGTGCGAATCGGAGTTCATCGAGGAAATAAGTGACATTTGCAAGAGATTGAATGATAAATGTTTGTTTTGTTGGAGAGGGAATTTGTCGAATGGATTTATTTAAGAGAAATTGACTTTGATATTGAAAATTCGAGTGAATGATGTCCAGAATAGTTGGGATTTTGGGAGTTGGTGGAATTGGCAAGGCAGCCATTTGCCAAAAGCTATATATAATCAAATTTCTTTTTTGACTTTGGTTACGTGTTAGCTTTCTTAGAAAATGTTAAAGCTATTCGCAAAACTAATTGGGATACATGATTTCGCGACTTCTTCGTGATATAACAGGAGAAAAGCATTATATAAGCAGCATTAGTCGAGGAGCCAAAGTAATACAAGATACTCTCCAATCTCGGAAGGCTCTTATTGTTTTTGATGATATTGATGACGATTTGGAACTGTTAGAGTATCTAGTTGGAGAACGTCATTGGTTTGGGAGAGGAAGTAGAGTTTTGATAACAACTAGAGATCGAAATTTGTTGCATAAAGTTAATGACGTATTTGAGATTGAAGGATTAAATCATAAAGATGCTCTCAAGCTCTTTAGTCTATATGCCTTTCAACAAAGTCTTCCTAAAGAAGATTATAAAATTCTCTCGATTGATGTAATACATTATTGTAAAGGTCTTCCTTTGACTTTAAAAGTTTTGGGCTCTCTTTTACGTGGCAAGCGAACAAGTGAATGGGAAAGTAAATTGCATAAATTGAAGAAGAACATACTATCTGAAATCGAATGTGCTTTCAGATAAGCTATGATGAGTTAGATCCTACACCAAAAAGCAATATTCCTAGACATTCTTGTTTTTTAAGGGAGAAGATAGGAGCTTCGTTTGAAAATATTGGATGGTTGTGAGATGGTTGCTAAGAGCGAGATTGGATCTCTAGAGGCAAAATGTCTCATAACTGTTTCACATGACAAGATATATATGCATGATTTAATACAAGAAATGGGTTGGGAAATTATCCGCCAACAACATCCTAAAGACCCTAACAAATGGAGTAGATTGTGGAATCCAAATGATATTTATCGTGCATTTATGAGTGAAGAGGTGAGAATTCAACTAAATTTATAGCTTACTTTTTCCTTTTGAGAGATCAAAAATTTAAAAATTTTGTTTATAAAAAATTATATATACATACTCGTATACTATTAGTTAGAGCGTTTACATGTTATTGTTCCCTTATTATTTGTTTTTTCTCGAGGATGGAAAATATTGAAACGTTATCTCTGGAGTTATCTATATCAAAAGAAATGTGGTTCACCAAAGAAGTGTTTGCAGGTATAAAGAAAGTGTTTGCTAAGATGAAGAAACTTAGGTTGCTCAAAGTCTATTACAGTGGTGATGTTATGGGAAAAGAGTATAAAACATCTCTCCCCGAAGGCTTTGAATTTCCTCGTGAACTAAGATATCTTCATTGGGAAGGTTTGGAGGCTTTGCCATTGAACTTTGATCCAGAGAACCTTGTTGCAATCAACTTGAAGTGTAGTAATATAAAAAAACTTTGGAAAATGAAGAAAGTACAACCATTGTGAGTTTATTATTGTTTTTATATTAATTTCGATTAAGGTCAAGATTTTTGAATAATTTTTTTGTTACAACATCATGAAAAAATTGAAGTTCGTTGATGTAAGTGACTCTGCTTGACTCATCAAAATGCCAAAACTATCAAGTATGCCAAATTTGGAAGTTTGAATATTAAAGGTTGTACGAGTTTTTTCAAATTGCATTCATACCATTGGTGCATTTCTGATATGAAATTTTGAAGAGGCTTCTTTTGGAAAAATGGAATGAAGAATTACCCGACAACATCGATGCCGATCTCTTGAATTTCTTAACGTTTCGTGGTGTTCAAAATTGCAGAAATTGCCTGATTGTTTTGCGAAGATGAGACTCTTGAGGAGGCTTGATATGCGTGGGACTAGTGTCAAAGAACTCCCAAGTAGTATTGGATATTTGGAATCTCTTGAATCTCTTAACCTAAGGGATTGCTCACGCTTAGAGAAATTTCCAGAGATGGTGAAGATGAAATGCTTAAGGGAGCTTTGTTTGGTTAGAACTGCTATTAAGGAACTCCCAAGCAGCATTGGATATTTGGAATCTCTTGAATCTCTTGACCTATGGGATTGCTCACGCTTAGAGAAATTTCCAGAGATGGTGAAGATGAAATGCTTAAGGGAGCTTTGTTTGGTTAGAGCGCTGATAGGAACTCCCAGCTGACATTGGATATTTAGATCTCTTGAATCTCTTAACCTATGGGTTACTTACGCTTAGAGATATTTCGAGGAGATGGAGTGCGGGCAAAAATGTAAGGGAGATTTGTTTAGGTGGAGCGCTGTGGGAACTCCCAAGCAGCATTGGATATTTGGAATCTCTTGAAACTCTTCGCCTATGGGATTGCTCACGCTTAGAGAAATTTCCAGAGATGGTGCAGACGAAATGTTTAAGGAAGATTTGTTTGGGTGGAACTGCTATTAAGGAACTCCCAAGCAGCATTGGATATTTGGAATCTCTTGAAACTCTTGACCTATGGGATTGCTCACGCTTAGAGAAATTTCCAGAGATGGTGCAGACGAAATGCTTAAGGGAGATTTGTTTGGGTGGAACTGCTATTAAGGAACTCCCAAGTAGTATTGGATATTTGGAATCTCTTGAATCTCTTCACCTGTCAGGTTGCTCACACTTTGAGAAATTTCCAGAGATGGTGAAGATGAAATGCTTAAAGGAGCTTCATTTGGATGGAACCGCTATTAAGGAACTCCCAAGCAGCATTGGATATTTGGAATCTCTTGAATCTCTCACCTGTCAGGTTGCTCACACTTTGAGAAATTTCCAGAGATAGTGAAGATGAAATTTCTTAACAGCTTGAGAAGCCTTCAATTTTGCTTAAAGAAACTAGATCTAGCAGGTTGCAATCTCATGGAAGGATAAATCCCTAGTGATTTATGGTGCCTATCCTCATTGGCTGATTTAAATTTATGTGAAAACAACATTCGTAGCATACCTACCGGCATCATTCAACTCTCTTAGCCGGAGTACCTTTTCATGAATCGTTGCCCCATGCTTGAAGAAATTCCAGAGCTTCCATCAAGTCTAATAAACATAACAATACAAGCACACGGTTGTCCGCGCCTCAAAACTTTATCATCATCTCATCCTCGTCAATGAGATGCTGGTTTCTCTCCTCAAACTCCTTGAATTGTTGTCGAGGTGTGTGAATTGATCCTACCTCCTCACCTAATTAAATTTTATAATTTTATTTGTATGAAAAGGCCGACATGAGATTAATATTATTTTTTTACACACATACACACACACACACACACACACACACACACACACACACACACACACACACACACACATATATATATATATATATATATATATATATATATGCAGGATCTTAGATGCAACAAAGTATGGATGGAACTTTGGAATTTTGTTGTTCTACCCTCAAGAGGTAGGACTGGAATACCAAAGTGGGTAAAGGATAAGAGTATGGGATGTGAAGTAAGTATAGAGCTCCCAAACAAATGGTATAAAGACGACACCTTCTTGGGATTTTCTTTATTCTTAGTTTGCTCTAACGATGTTGATGATGAGAAAAAAATGCCTCATCTTGGTTTCTGTGAATTAAGCATATCCCAAGGCGATCAATTTATACTGGTGAATGGCATTTTACTGGAATATGATATCTACGGTGGTGATAAGGGCTTAGACGCATTGGGGCTCTACTTTTACCCTCAAAATCTCATTTCGAATATGTATCGATCCAAAAGATGGAAATACTTCAAGGCTTGCAATAATGAGAGAGGACATAGAATAAAAAGTTATGGGATACATCTGATATACGCCCAAGCTCAAAATAATCATAAGAAAAGATCAAGAAATCGTTATAACCCGAGAAGAGGAGTCACGGTCACACCACAAAGATCGAGGCATCATGTCTTCTAGTTTCTCTCTCTCCCCGAGTCGCCTTCTCTCTTTCTCTCTCATACTTTTCCTTCAATGTTTTTTAAATTTATTTATTCTTAATTAATAAAAGGAATTTAATAAAATATCTGGTATCTGACCTTTAATTACTTGAAAAATGTCTACAAAGTTATACTTTTATTATTAAATAAATATACATTTGTGTAGAAACCTATCAAACATCTTTTAGTAAGGTTATTTATAAAGGTTATATAATTTATGATACATTAAATTAATAAAACCTTGATTATTTTAAAATTTAAATATAAAAATAAGTTTTTTATTTTGAGTTAATTATATAAGAGGCTACTAGATATTAAGAACATGTATTCTCTAAAAACTCTTATTTGTTCTTTAAATTTAGTGTTTTCATGTTTTTTTTTTAAGTTTTTCAGAAAAAAAAAAAAATCGGAAACCAAATATGTTTTCTCTGTTTTTATTGTTACCATGTTTTTTAAAGCGAGAAAACAATTTTCAAAAGCGGTGAAAAAAATGACCCTACGTTTTCAAATGTGAGTGCATTTCATGTTCTTTGATCCTTTTCATTGTCTCGGAAACGATCACATTTCTCCACCCCACCTTTGTATCGATAACACATGAAATCCATACTCTTTTACGTTCCAAGCGAATTTCTATGCTTGACCAACCATTGATGGTCACTCGGGCAGGTTGTGTGGGTATCGCGCCATTTTGTATGTCCTACTTCCATTGCCTTACCCATTAGCTTTAGATGATGTTGTCATTCACATGTACCAATAGCCGATAGTCTGGGCAGCTGCCAGATTTGGTTCATGAAATTGTTAATAGCGCCAGATTTATTAGAAGCTAATAGTACGATATTTGAATTTAGTAGGTTTTGCAAAAAAAAAAAGAAAAGAAATAATTGTGTTTCAAATTTGATAGTGTTGATTTATTTCAAAAAAAAAATTGAAGGTTGTGATGTATTACTTTAATAAACTGTATGTGTTGTTACCTCGATCATTAGAAGATTACGGGCATCGGCAATTGGCTTTGTTTCTGCGAAAAGTGATTCGGTGATGAGGTGTATGAATAAATTAGGCGCAAGATAGAAAGGAGACAAGAGAGAAAAAAGTTCATCCAGTTGGAATACTCTTATTTTAAGGGGGATTTTCCCTATTTATAGGATGTGGTTCATAAATAATAATCTATTAACTTTATGGATAAAATCTATTGACTTTAGGGATATTAGGGATAATATCTCTTTAATTATGGGGATAAAATCTTCTCTTCCTTATCAAAAACTAATTCTTTCTTATTAAAAACTAATTATTCCCTATCAAGGTTTAATCTTTCGAAAAATAAGTGTAACACCCACACACACACCAGTCAGGGAGAGTGTCTGATACATGATCTTTGACAAGGTGTATAAGAGTACCAAGTGTCACCTTTGAAATATTTTGGAGACTAAAATATGAAATGGTTATGGAACCGAAATTTGTGGTATTAATAAGGGTGAAATATGGTCATTATGCAAATGGATATGGAAATTAAAAAAATCAAAAATTTAAGGTGTAGAGATGGGCCATAGTGGAAATTGAATATGATTTACAATTGCAATAATTAAAGATGAGGGTTATTTACCATTCACTGGAGATATTAATTTAACAAAGGAGGAATTAAAAACACAAATGTCAATTTTGGTCTTAAGGTTGCCTGCTGGCAGTAGGAGGAGAAAGAAGAAACAAGAAGAGGGAAGAGAGAGAAGGGAAGAAGGGAAGAGAGGGGTTCAAAATCACAGTATACCTTTGTCTTACAAATCAGTGTATTAGATTTATAGGGCTTGGGGTATGATTAGTTCTCCTTTGATCATTTGTGCTACAAAGGCACATGACCTTTGAATGGTTGGGGTGTATGAGTAAAACCCCCGATTGATGTAAAAGAAACTTGGAATCATTTCAGTTACGCGTGTTTAAAGAATTAATTGGACCTTAGGCAATGTTCTTGGATTTTCACCTAACAGGTTTTGGGTTTTCAAGTTTCGAAACTACCAATTCACATGTTGTGGAGTTGTTTTGAATCAGTTGTGAGTGTTGGTTTTGTTGATAATCTATGATTCATATAGAGAGTTATATGGAGTGAATTGGCATCAAAGTGCGGAGAAACAACAAAATCTGGGCATTTCGGGTGTCTTACCGGTACAATTGAAGTTGTACCGGTACAACTCGATACGGTCGATTTGGCCAAGTTCTCACCCGAATGCAAACTTGAGCTTATCTTAGAGTCACAAACTTATTCAGTTTCTGTTTCGTAGTTTGTCATTGCAGCCATAACTTCCTGTTCTTATCGATTTGAGTGATTCAAGTGGCCACGTAAACTCAGACTTCAAGGAGAACAAAACTTAAAAATGAGGCATCGTCAAATTCACGATCTTAAGTAGCCCAAAAATTCACTCAAAGTGGGGCCGTATGCAAGAAGAAAAATTCCTGTCAGCTTTGGACATAGAGTAGTCAAGCGTTCAGGACGTAACTTAGGAGGTTGATTGTCCGAATTGGGTGGGTAGTTGGAATAGAACCCTTATAGCACCTTAGCTTTAAAAGAGTATGGCCGAGTGTGACTAAGTCTAGGAAATAATTAAGTTATAGATTAATTTGTGATCGTATCGCGTTTGAGTTGTAGGTTAAAGTAAAGAGGCGGATTAAGTGTGGGCTTGTGCTCAAGTTTAGCGTGAGGAGTGATGTTCTAAACTCATTTTCCGAAATACTAATTGTATTATTATTATTATTATTATTATTATAAATTGTTTATACTGATGCATTTCCTTAGTTTGAATGCAAACCATTCATGAACAACGATGAATTGGAAAGCAAGCGAATGGTTTTGAGTTAAACCATTTTTGAAAGAAAGCATTAGTTTTGAACATAAAAATCTTTTAATTAAGCAAGCAAGCAAGTAAGCAAATATGGTTTTGAAAAGTTAAACCATTTTCAAGCAAAAGCAAGCAAGTAAGCAAATGGTTTTGAAAAATTAAACCATTTTGAAACAATGACAAACAAATGGTTTCAAATTGTAAGCCATTTACAAAACAAGCAAGCAAGCAAGCAAGAGAGCTGAATTTGTGAAAACAAAGATTCCCCCTAGTTTAGCAAGCAAACCGGTCGGAGGTATCACATGCGTGCACGGTGGTGTTAAGTTTCATACATGCATTCTTGAAGTTTACTGGTCGGCAAACTTAGGACATACATAATGCATTTAAAGGGGCGGAAATTAAGCACGTAAGGGGTATATAAGGTTATGAGCTCTAACTAAGTATGGTGTTGATGAAGACTACGAGGTCAATTCCACCATATTCAGGAAAATGAGAAAAGGTAGCGCGGACAGACAAAGTCCTTCCACGACCTGATTCAGAGTTCCCGTGTTCACTAGGGGCGTGATAAGCGAAATAGGCCTTTCATTGGTTGATGTTTTATAAATGATCTTATTTGTTTTGAAAAATCAACCATTGGTTCTGATCGCCAAGGCTTAGGAGGTTTTAAAGCAAGCGGTTGAGCCCGGGCTCCGTTTAGATTTCAAAAGCGATCGGTTGAGCAATCCCAGTGGGTTTTTATTTTCAAAGCATGTGGTTGACTCAAAGCTCCCATTTTATGAAAAGTTTAGAAACTTTTTAAAGCAAATGTTGTGAAAGGTTTAAGAACTTTTCAAGCATGATAAAGCAATAACAAGAAAATTTATGAGAAGTTTTATAAACTTCTAAACGAGAAACTATGAAATAAGAACACAAGCTTTTAAAGAAAAGCAAATAATAATAATCACAATCATGACGAAGAAAAGTTTTGAAAGCTTTTAAGCAAACCAAAAAGCGAAAAGAAAAGCACGGAAAATAATTGTAAAAGAGAGTTTTACATTTTTGAGATGTTTTCGGAAAAGCAAAACCTTTTATAAAAGCATACACTCACTGAGCTCGTTTAGCTCATTAGTTTCCATTTTAAAAACTATTTTCAGTGCAGTGCATGAGCGAACCTGATAGGATTTGTCTGCGACATCGAGTATAAGTCTTGTGTGTATTAATTATATTTTGTAAGAACATACTTGAATATGTACCAATGGGACATATGTATGTACATAGTTTAGTGTGATAGAATGTGATGGTATCTTTGATTTGCATATTTTGGATATAGTGTAAATTGGATCTATACAGGATTTGAATTTAGACCATGTGCGGCCCGAATCATCTTTGCTAGAAGTTTTCATTGCTAAGATTTTACGAATCCTAAGTTATAAATGAAAATTTTTCCTAGGAGGTTTTGTAGCGATGACCGCTTCACGGGGATTTCTAGTCGTTGGGGGTAGCATTGCGAGATTTCTGTGTCAGTGTGGCTACGCTACCGTAGGAAGGGGTGGGGTATGTCGACATGGTAATAGAGGCACAGTAATGGCAACCATGCATGTTCCAGCTCCCGAGTACATAAAACATACATATCAAGTGCTTCAAAGTATTAGAATTGTTGATATTTTGGAAATTCTGACCTTCATGTCGGGAGAGAAGGACGTAAATTAGTCTCAGAGGCCATTCGGCGGTGTCGGCGTCTGAAGTACCTGAAAGGGATGAGCACGTAGTAGGTTTCCACCACGCATCATGAATCGACCCTCTCTGATGCTTGGTCGGGCTGGACCATGCAGCCACGAGAAGATGCTTTCAGTCACCCAGGAATTTGTTCTGATTAAACCCAGTGGCCGCAGTTACACGAATCGTAACAATCGCGACAGACAGCGATCCTTGACCTCAGCCACCTAGAGAGGTTATGGGAAGAGCAGGGAGGTCGATAGAGAGGAAATCTGGCTGGGTGCCAAGCCATATGGCGTGATGTGGTGATCAGGGAAGCCGACACAGTTGATGGCTAGGCCAAGATAAACAAAGTTTCTGAGGAGTTATGGGTTGCACAGGATGAGCAAGAGTCTTGTTTTCCAATTTCGATGGAAGAGACGAGGCTAAGATTGGTGGGATGCAGTTTGAGAAGTATCCAGGTAATAACATGGGACCAATTCCATACATTCAAGCGGATGAAGTCTGAAATGCGAGGACATCGAATTCCTGACACCGAATCGAGTGCATTTGCTCGGTGGTTCCTCGAGAATAGATTTGGGGACTTGAGTTAGAGGCAGCTCCCGAGTTGAGCATAGCACTACAGCCATGTATCGGAAGTAGGCAGTAGAGTAAGAGAGTGCACCGGCGCGTCCCAATAGCTTCGGAGACGATACGAGTAGAAAGAAAAGCAAGAAGCGAGGATTATAAGTAGGGTGAAAGTCGGGGAGCTATCTCTAGTCGATTTCTGATGGAAGACGGGGCTAAAGATTGGTGGGATCTTTAGTTGAGAGGAGGAATATCCAGATGGCATAACATAGGACCAATTCATACATTCAAGCGGATGATCTGAAATCGGCGAGGTTTTTGCTCGGAATTTCCTGACAGAATCTCGAGTGCATTTATGTCGGTGGTTCCTCGAGAATGGGTTGGGGACTTAGTTGAGGCGCTGGGAGTTGAGCAAAACACTACAGCCATGTATCAGACGAGGAAAGTAAAGCAAGAGAATTTTACCAGGCCCGTCAATCTCAAAGCTAAGGACGATCTGATCAGAAAGAAAAGCGGAAGCGAGAAGTTATGAGGCGGTGAAAGTCGAGGGCTATCTACAGTGAGGATGGGTGAAATATTTGATTTGCTAGCGGTGGCACCCGGAGTATTCCTCAGTTTGTCATATGTATCGAAGCGACACCATGGGGGTATGAGGAGGTCGGTGCGGGGTGTTTCCAGCGTGGCGGGAAGGCCATTTTTATTAGGGGAGTGTCGTTTGATTGATCTGAACATCGATGGCGGTCAAGCTACCCGAATACGAGATGAGCATACAAAAGTCTCGACCGGGAGGCTACAAGCGGAGGGGCCCGTACGGCCGCCCGGTGGGAGGTGGGCCGTGGTAGAGTAGGCGGTGCAGGGGGATCTGGGACGAGGCCGCGCTCGAGGACCCGGAGTATATCTTGTGAGCTGACCAGATGCGGTTAAACTCGGGATGTGATCGAGTATTGTGTGCGACCTATCTTGATCTGATGCGTATACCTTAGTAGACCCGGAGCTACGCATTCATTTTGCATCAAAGCAGCCATTCTTAGATCGTTTACAGATGAGACCCGACCATTAGGGTCGTATACAGCGAGGAGTTTCCCTCCCGGTGGGAGTAGTTGCTCGCGAACGGAGTGGTCGGGAGGCAGTAGAGTTCGAGTTAGAGGGACGGGAGTTCGAAGGATCTTAGCTTTAGATATGAGGGACTTTGATGTGGTTCTCGGTATGGATTGGTATCTCGCCATAGAGCCATTAAATTGTTATAAAAGGAAGTAAAGTTTGAATAGGCGGGAAAGTGGAGGTAAAGTTCGAGGATTACGTAGAGTTATCTTCTTGTATGATGTCGCAGTATTTACAGAGAAAATCTTTGCGTAAAGGTTGCTGCGATTTTCAGCATATGTAGTGACGGGGAAGGAGGATATATTGGATAGATTCCGGTTATTTGAAGGTTGGTCCTGTTTCGGATTGATATTACAGGGTTACCTCCGGAGCGAGTGGAGTTCACCATTGATTTGATCCCAGGGATTGAGCCATTTCCATTCCTCCTTATAGGATGGCTCTGCGATTGAGGGAGCTTAAAGCTCGATTAAGAATTGAAACGCAAGGATTCTTAAGGCGAGTGCATATCTATAGGAGCTCAAGGTTATATGAAAAGAAAAGATGTGGAGTTTGCAGTTATATATAGTCAGAATAGTCTAGCAAAATTCTGCTCATAATCAAATCTCACCTCTGGATCTGTTGGATTATTTGATCAGCTTCGAGATTCTTGAGTACCTTCAGGACTGACTTAGAATGGAGGTGTTGTGGGGTGGAATCGGAGCAGTTCACTGGTTGCATTACAGGACCATCGCGAGCATTCTGGAGTTTTGGTATCTGTTTGGTTTTGGCTTAATCTTAAAGAAGCGGCGGGTTTTCCAGTTGCGTGTTCAGTGTACTCCGGTTCAGATTGTGGGTTTTCAGGCTGAATATCTTGAGTATTCGGGTGGTTGGAGGAACATTGAGAACACACGAAGATTGCTGTCTGAACCACAAGGGAGAGGGAAAAATGGTTATAATAAGTTGAGCAAGCTGCCGGTTGCCCAGCTCGAAACAGGTGGCATTCACCTTGGTCATGTAATTTCGAGGGGGTGAGTGTGGATCCACGAGGAAAATAGAAGCGGTGGTAAATTGAAACCACCAAGAAGAATGTAGTCGGAAGGTCGAAGCTTCCTTGGTTTGCGGGGTAATACGGGAAGTTTGTTGGGGGTTCTCGAGATAGCGACCCCAGTGACAGCGTGAGGAAAGATGTAAAGTATGATTGGAGTAGATGCATGTCAGAGTTTTGAGGAGTTGAAGGGTAGATTGACTTGACTCCAGGTTCTAACTTTACCAGTAAAGATGTTTGTGGTTTTATAAGGGAATGATGTAACAAGGCAAGGCCTTGGTTGTGTTTGATAAATGATAGGGTGATTGCATATGCCTCTAGGCATTTAAAAACGTGAGGAGAATTACCCTACACACGACTTAGAGCTTGCAGCAGTCGTGTTTGCCTTAAAAATATGGAGACATTATTTATATGGTGTTCCTTGTAGGATCTTTACAGATCATAAAAGTCTTCAATATGTTTTTCACCCAAAAGGAAGGATAAACTGAGGCAAAGAAGATGGCTTAGGTTGATTAAGGACTCTGTACTATCGAGTACCATCGGGGAAGCTAACGTCATAGCGGATGCCTTGAGTGGTGATGAGTTCTTTGTCCGTGTGCTAGGATCATGTTATCTTCCATATTAGTGGGATCTGTGAGAGCTTTAGGGTGATATTGGAGGGGTTGAGGATTAAGACCTTGACAACACATTTTTACTGTTCAGTGGCTCTAGTCTGGACTTGGATCTGCTTGGGCGGGTCCTGGGATCAGATGATTATAAGCTTAAGAAAGAGATAGAAAAGGAAAGAAAGCGAGTTTCGATTAAGGAATAATGGCATGATAATTGAAAGGATAGGAAATGTGTGTGCCCCGGAGTATGGCGAGGCGAAAGAAATTATGGAAGAAGCACATTCATGCTGCGTATCTTCTGCATCCAGGTATTAGTACCAAGATGTCTGGAACTTTGAAAGAACATTGCGGTGGAATGGGATTATGAAGAAAGAAACTCAGCGATTTCGTTTCTAGGTGCCTAACAGTGTGATATGTTGAAAGGCTGAGAGCATGGAGGCATGGGGAAGATCTGACCTCCACCCTGTTCGATTATGGAAATGGAGAAGATCATATCTGCTTGATTTTGTAGTGAGGTCTAACTTCCAGGACTCGAAACTGACCTTGATGCTATATGGGTGATAGTTGATGCGATTAGTGAAATATGTTTCTGCACAGTTAATATTGAAGATTCTTTAGAAAGTTGGCCAAGTTGTATGGATGAGATAGTAAGACTTCATGGGGTTCAGTCATCGATAATTAATCGGATCTCAAGACCCAGGAGTTCACATGGGTTTTTAGCTTCAATTTGAGAGGCATGTTAAGTTAATACATTTTAGCCTGACATTTCATCCTCAGGACGGATGGCGGTGAGAGAAGGGACTATGGGCGATTAGAGGATATGCTGAGCAATAATGGAGTGAGGGGGTTGGACACTCACTGAGAGCTAATGGGTTTGCACAACAATAGCTATCAGCGGTATAGATATGGCTCCTTTTGAGACAGCGTATGGCAGGAAATGTAGGACTCAGTGTCTTGGGGGTGAGGTTGGTGAGAGAGAGAGAAATTTAGTAGGCCACTGAACCTAGTGGATCCTTAGAAAGTGAAAGTTGTTCGCGATAACTTAAAGATAGCAAGAGATAGAGCGAGAAAAGCTATCGCCGGACAAGCAGGTAGTAAAGACTGGAGTTTGAAATAGGTGATAAAGTCTTTTGAAGATTTCACCTTGGAAAGGCGTAGTGTTGAGATTTGGGAAGCAGGGAGCAAAGAAGCAGGTAAGGTATATAGGACCATACGAGATTGTGAGTAAAGGGACCCGGTAGCTTCTGAGTGAAGTTACCTAAGAATTTATCAGATTTGCTTGTTGTTCATGTATCGATGTTGAAATATATCTTGGATGGAGGAGTCTTCACATGTATTGAGAGCAGCCCAGTGCGGAGTTAAAGGAGAATTTGACTTATGAGGAGATACACATGCGGTGTAGATCGCGAGAATAGGTGTTGAGAAAGCAATGATTCCATTAGTTAAAGTCTTATGGAAGAATCCTTGGGAGGAGGCGTTTGCCGGGAGCTTGGAGGCCGGATCATCATCGAGTACCCTCACTTATTCTCCGGAGGAGGTATGTTCCTTTCCTTTTGTTTGGAGTTTTAGTTTTCATTTCAAGGGCGGAAATGTTCCTAAGGGAGGATTTTGTAACACCGATCAGGGAGAGTGTACGATCTGCAGCAAATCTTTAGCCAAGGTGTATAAAGAGTGCAAAGTGTCACCTTTGAAATATTTTGGAGACTAAAAATATGAGGCTGAGGAATTTATGGAACCGAGATTTGTGGTATTAGACACGAGGTGAAATGGTCATTATCACAAATGGATCTGAAGTAAAAAAAAAATCAAATTTAAGGTGTAGAGATGGGCCATAGTGGAATTGAATAAGTTACACAATTTGCAATAATTAAAGATGAGGGTTATTTCTGCGATTAATGGAGAGAAGTTAATTTAACAAAGGAGAATTAAAAACCAAAATGTCATTTTGGTCTTAAAGTTGCCCTAGCAAGCTAGTAGGAGGAGAAGAGAAAGAGAAAGCGAAGAGGAAGAGAGAAGGAAGAAGGAAGAGGAGAGGTTCAAAAATCAGGTATGCCTTTGTCTTAGAATCAAGTGTATTAGATTTCTAGGGCTTGGGTATGGAGATTAGTTCTCTACTGCTGATCTAGTTTTGTCTGAAAAGGCACAGCTTTGAATGGTGTAGATTATGTAGAATTGGCCCCAATTGATATAAAAAAACTTGGAATCATCAAATTACATGATGTTTAAAAAGAATTGGTGGACCTTAGGTAGTGTTCTTGGATTTTTCACCTAAGGTTGCAGGTTTTGAGGTTCCAAAACACCAATTCACATGTTGTGGAGTTGTTTTGACAAATTCAGTTGGTTTTGAGTATTATAGTTATAGAAGTTATATGGAGTAGATGGCATCATGGGAGGAAATAACAAAATGCGGGCATTTGGTGTCTTCTACCGGGCTGGTGAAGTTGTACCGGTACAACTGATTAACAGTCGATTTTGGCCAAGTTCTGCAGTCCTGACTTGGGCTTGTACCCAGTCTGACCAGTACGGTTTTCTGTTTCGACCGGAGTTTCGTATTTTGGCCATAACTTCCTCATTTCTTATCCGATTTGAGTGATTCAAGTGGACACATAAAATAGACTTCAAGGAGAACAAAACTTAAGAAGTAGGCATTGTCAAATTCTGATCTTAAGTGGCCCAAAAATTCACTCAAAGTGGGGCCATGTGCAAGAAAAATTCCTGCATCAGCTTTAGGACATACAGTAGTCAAGGGTTGTTCCGGACCGTAACTTGAGTTTCGGTGCTCAGGTGGTGAGATTCCAGTTAGGCAAATTCCCCTTAGCACACCAGCTTTAAAAGAGTATGGCGATCTTGACGCTTTTTTTTTTTTTTTTTTTTTTTCAAGTCTAGGAAATGCGTTAAGTTATACGATTAATTTGTCGTCATTATGCGTTTGAGTTGTAGGTTAAAGTAAAGGCGGGATAGTGTGTTGTGTATCAGTTTAGCAAGCAAGAGAGGTGAGTTCTAAACTCATTTTCCAAATACACTGATATAATTATTATTATTATTATTATAAATTGTTTACCTTTGGTATTTCATGGTTTTGAATACAAACCATTTTTCATGGAAAGCAACGATGAATTAGAAACGAAACAAATGGATTTAAGGTTAAAATATGCATTTTGAAGAAAGCATTGGTTTTAAATTGTAAAGCCATAATTAAACAGCAAGCAAGTAAACCATTGATGGTTTTGAAAGGATTAAACCATTTTTCAAACAGAAAAGCAAGCAAGTAAGCAAATGGTTTGAAAAATTAAACCATTTTCAAGCAAACAGAAGCAAACAAATGGTTTCAAATTATGAAACGACGAAACAGCTTAAGCAAGCAAGCAAGAAATGAAAATTTGTGAAAACAAGGCCTTCCCTAGTTTTAAGCAAGCAAGCCCAGGTCGAGGTATCCGTACGTGCACGGTGGTGTTAGGTTCATATACATTGTAGTTTTGCACGAAGTCGGCAAACTTAGGACATACATAATGCATTTAAGGCGAGTGGCACGTACGAGGGTATATAAGGTTATGAGCTCTAACTAGAGTATGGTGATAGCGGAAACCACGAGGTCAATTCCGCCATATTCATAGGAGAAAGGAAATAGAAAAGGTAGCGAATGAGTCCTTCCAAGCACGGTTGAGCATAGGTTCAGTGTTCACTAGGGCATGATAAGCAAAAATAGGCCTCCATTGGTTGATGTTTTATAAGCATGATCTGGCCCCATTTTAGAAAAAATCAACTAGTATTGGTTCAAAATGCCGCCAAGGCTTCTAGAGGATTTAAAGCATGACGGTTGAGCCGGAGGCTCAGTTTAGATTTCAAAAACGTCGGTTGAGCCAACTCAGATTAGTGGTTTCTATTTTCAAAGCATGTGGTTGAGCTCAAGCTCCCATTTTTATGAAAAAGTTTGAGAAACTTTTTAAAGCAAATGTTTGTGAAAGGTTTTAAGAACTTTTCAAAGCTTGATAAAGCAAGCAGCCAGAAAGAATTTATGAGAAGTTTTATAAACTTCTAGCGAAACATAAATAAGAGTTTACAGCTTTAAGAAAAGAAAGCAAAATAAAGCGAGCAAATTACAAAGTAAGCAAGCGAAAAGTTTAAAGCTTTAAAGCAAGCGAAAGCGAAAGAAAACTACGAAAATAATTGTAAAAAGAGAGTTTACATTTTTAAATGTTTTGGAAAAGCAAAACCTTTTATAAAAGCATACACTCAACTGAGCTCGTTTAGCTCATTTAGTTTCTATTTGCTCTTCCGGTGCAGTGCAGCGAGGCCATTTGGGAACTGTGGATTGTGTCGACATCGAGTATAAGTGCGTAGTGGTGTATTTTGTAAGAACATACTTTGAATATGTATAATGGGACATATGTATGTACATAGTTTAGTGTGATAGAATGTGATGGTATCTTTGGTTGCCATATTTTGGATATAGTGTAAATTGGATGTATCACGAGGATTTGGAATTTAGACCATGTCACGGTAGATCATGCTGTAGGAAGTTTTCATTGCTAAGATTTTGCAAATCCTAAAGTTATAAATAAAGAAAATTTTTCCTAGGAGGGTTTTGGCAAGCAATGCGGCCCCGCTTCCACGCGGGGGATTTCTAGTCGTTAGAATTAACTGACTAGGATTTACGTGGGTGGCCAGGCTATGCCTTCTTGTGGAAGGGGTGGGGAGTGTGTGAATAAGTTGGATATTGAAAATGCATTTCTTTGCGTATTTTTCTACTTTCGTATACACACTATATCTCTATGTTTATGCTTGTTTGCATGTAGCCAGATCTTTATGAACATATACTGAAATTGATTGAATGGGCTAGAGCATAGATACTTCCTACTTTCTAAAGATACTTGTATAATTGCCAAAATCTATTAAAATAACAATCCTAAATCTACAATTTAAAGAAATTAATTTAATTATTTAAAAATAAATAAACATTTCATTAATAAATTGAAAGCAAAAAAGAAATGACATGATGTAAACAACTATATTACGATTGTTTTTCACGATACTTATTTATATTTGCAATACAGATTTGCGTAGCTACTAATCTGATCTGTAGCCATGTGTTTGCCTCAATTGTATTGCAATACAACGACATGTTACAAGCGAGGCAAATGTCTTCAGGAGAACCAAAATCTTTATGATGTCGCATTCGAGAAATCTCCGATGTCGCGACTGAATGTGGAAAAACTAGAAAAAGCCCGAAATTGATATTTGGCGCTGTACCAAAGCCCCATTTCACCCTAGGGTGAAATAATCATTTTTTTATTTTTAGAAACAAAGGAGGAGAAAATCTCTCAAAGGTTTCTCTGAAACCTGAAGTACCTGTTTTTCCATTTTTCTTAGCTAGGCTTAGTTTTGATGAGTTTTTAAGGCTTTCCATTTCTTTTCTTGAAGCCATTTGGGTGGAGCTAGATCTGGAGCAACGACGGGAGCTAGGATTTTTCTTTGGGAGCTTATCGGTTTTAAGTTTTTCGGGTTACACAGGTGGTTTTATTTTGCAGAATCTTAGAGTAATTTTAGAGAAGATTTTTATTTGTATTGAAGGGATTTAAGTAGGAAGAATTCGGATTTCATTCTTTGGTGAGATAAAAGATTGAAGCTCAAATCAAGTTTGTTCTCTCGCTCCTTATCTCTTACATTCTTTCTGTTTCTTTTACTTGATTGGTGATGATTGGAATTCAATAATGAACTGTTCTTAATATTTGTACCTTATACATAGAAAAAGGGCTGTATCTTGCTCTGATTTCCAGGAGGCCCTCTGAGTGACATAGAGATGGAGAATCCTGAGAGCAATGAGCAGTTACTTCAGTGTATGTTAGACTAATATTAAAGAACTAATGAACTCCCCAAAAATTAGCGATAAATTGGCATTTATCCTCTAAAGCTAGATTTAGATGGATAATAAATAATAAGTTTAATCAATTAGAGTATCCCCTCAATAGTGAAATAAATCTTAACTTACTGTTATGAGAGATCAATCAAGGTGAGAGTGAACTTGATCAATTTTGAGGGACAGAACTGCAAACTAGATTGGAGAAGCACATTATCACACTTTATCGACAAGCAGTCTTCAGTCCTAAGAAATGGTTGTGAAGTATTGGAAAAGAAAAACACTTAGATCTTAAAGAGGGTACATTCTTACAAGTAGCTGATTAGGCCCATTGTCTTGAAAAGGAAATGGTTCCCTAATTAGTGAAATGTATAGTGTCAGGAGAAATCCAAGGCTATACTACTTTGCTCTTGGACAAATCCAGCATTCATCTCACAAAATACTGCACTTTCAAGGAAATGCAAACTGATTGTTAAATAATTATCCCCATTCCTAGTGAATCTCTTCATACATTTTAGATTTTAGTAGTTGTTTGTTTGCTAGACTTTAAGTTTAGTTTTAAATCGGTTTTTATTTCAGATAAATTGATTTTAATCCACATCCTATTTGGTCGCCTAAATAGTGAAGAGCCCTTGTAATTGGGGTGTAAATTTGGTCAGAGAGAACCTCGATCCACCGTAGGATTACGATATCCCAGGACTCACAGAGTCAGCTTTATTAACAATATGACGTACACTTGGAGGAAGGGATAGTGTTGGTAATACTTTTCATTTAGTTTTAGTACACTTACTTTCCAATCATTTTTGAGTATTTACCACATTCTTTAACCAGCCCAGAATTTTCATACATATATACATCGTTTAATTAAAGCCTGACAAGTTTTTAGCCTTCTTCTTGGGGACTTTAGTTGAGTGCTGAGCCAGTATGAAAATTGGCCTTTAAGTTTGGTGTCATTGTCGGGGATTGGCGCGGTTCACTTCCTCTCATTGGAAGTTGACATTTTGAAGAACGGGTGACTTGCTAATTTAGGCAATTTTTATTTATATTTTTGGTTGTGATTTGTTTCTTTGCTTTTTTTGTTTTGTTTGTATTTTGTATTTTATTTTCTTTTATTTTTCTTCTTATTTGTAGGTACTCATGGAGGAATATTCAAAAGAAGATAGACTTGCCTCCATAGAAGCCAAGCTTGACTTACTTGTTCATCATTTGAATATGGATGAGAAAAAGAAGATGATTAGTCTCCATGAGCAAAAAATTCCAGATTTAGATGCCTTCCAGGACAACAATAGTGCTAGATTAAAGTTGAAGAAGAAAGTCAAGTGATGGCTATTGAAAGAGTCTTGGTGAAGATTGACACATTTACCTTCCCCATGGATTTTGTAACTTGGGGAATTGAAGGGGATCTACAAAATTCTCAAATATTGAAGGCCGCCTTATCAAGCCAAGCATGGATTGACATCAACAAGGGGGAGCTCACCTTGCTTGTGGGTGAGGAGAAAGCAAAGTTCAATCTCAACCAACCATTACCTTTGACGGAGCAAAAAATAAAAATGTGCAGAAATTTTTTTAGCTTGCTTCCATAAAAAGGGCACATGTTTGAAAAGTCCCCTTTAATCAAATATGTGTTTGCATTGGCATCACATAGAGGGGACTTTTTTGAAGAAATTGTGCGTTGAACCACTGTGCAATTGAAGGATATGAGTTTCTTTACCATTCAAAGCTGAAAAGAAACCATCCTTGGCGATTGGTTGTAAAGGAAGTGTTGTCGAGATGGATGATTGGTTAAATGGAAGCACTAGTACTTTTCAATGGAGTCTAGTTGGACTCTAAAAATAAAAATGACTTATTGGGGCTTGACAAGCTAAGTAATAAGGATTCTATCCTTTTTTTTTTTTTTTTTTACATTTTAGTTACATTGTTGTTTTACTATTTTTCTTGCTGGTAGAAAATCAGCGGTGTTTAACTTTATTTGTTAGTGTTCACGAGAATAAAGTAGGTTTGAAACTCAACATGTTGTCATGACTAGTTTGCAAGAGCAAAGGCAAGGAGTTGAGAGGGGCGATTTGATGTACTTATAGTGCTTGAAGTGTAGAAAATGATGGGTGAGATGTTGATTAAATTTGAGGTTTTTGAGATGGGTGTACAAATTGGATTGAAAGATAAAGTTGGAAGGTTCATGATCATGCTTGAGAGTGAAGACAAGAGGACTTGCCTTGAATGACAAGGAGAGACCTAAGGAGTCTGAGAAAATGTTATCTTTGAACAGCGTGGGCATTCTGATTTTCTGTATTGATTGAGGCTCCAAATGGTTCACCTCAGCCCATGATCACATTATGGGTGAAGGCTTATGAGTCCTTACCAGGTTCCAATTCAAGCTAAAATGAAGAAATTACAGTATAACAAATTTGGAGGAGGAGAAACGGGGACGACGGGGTACGTGACCCCGGCTGCGCACGAAAACAAAGGCTGTAGCTCCTTAAGAGCTCATTTTCTTCTTCCCTACTTTGCCTCTATCATGGCCATACTCAGTCCTCCAACCTTGCAACTTCTAACCACTTTCAAATTCATCTCCCATCCTCAAATCTCAATCCGCTCCCTCCCGATCCATCTCCATCATCCTCTAAGCTTCAGAGCAATCACAAACCCACAAACTTACCTTTGAACCGATTTTCCATCCATCATTTAAGCATCAAAGAGGAGTTACAATGGAAGAAATTTTGTGCTTTGTTGTTTAGCTGGGTACTTTGTGGATCAACATCAGATTGTGGAGTGGGGTATAATATATTGAAGGAGGTTTTGAAGAATCAAAACTCACTCATTTGGGGTGAAGGAAGTTGGCACACCAAGTGTTTGAGAAAATGCCAAAGCCACTTTCATGGCTCCAAAGAAGCAAAAGAGTGTATAAAGGGGTAGTACACCAATGTCAAGGTCTGAAAATCCTCAAGGTTCCAATTTAAAGTGGCCGAGACTACGAAGAGGAGTTCAGTTTTCCCAAACTCTCTTTTTTACCCTTTTACTTTATTGCTCCCTTGTGCTCATTGCTAGACATTTAGGACAATGTTCATCTCAAAGTTTGGAGGTGTTTATTTTGGTTGCTTTATCATATCACACCCCACATGTTGCACATGATAACTTTGAGGATGAAATTCACCGAAAATTAGTTTATGGATGATGACTTTGTTTGATGCTTTGCAACTTACATCTTAGTTTTGATTTATTTTTTTAGTTAGAATTTTTGTCTACACATACACTCAAATAAATTGCACATACAATTTTGACATGCTTGGGACATATTGAGATCATTGCTTATTGAGTAAACTTGTTGATTGATTTATTGAATACTCATGTTGTATAATCCCTTTATCCTACCCATGCACTCAATTTTGATTGAAGAGTGTAAATAAGTAGCTTATATTGTAAAAAAACCCATAAAAATTTCAAAATTTTTGAAAACCTAAAAAAAAATTAAAAATATAATTTAAAAAAAAAGTTTTTTTCTTTGAGTTAATTGAGTTTTGCTTGGAGTAGTTGTGATGTCAATGAAGATCATAATTGACCCCTTGAGATATGGACATTATTCAAGATAATAGGACTTAAAGCTTAATGGGTTCTCTCTCTAATAGGTTATTTAGTCATTGGATTCTCAAAATCCATGCACTTGGTTACTAAGTACCCTTGAAATGCAATTTTGCCCAGGTTAGAAGGTTTATGAGAATCCATCTATCTTTGATCTCATAGGTTCTAGAACTTGTTCTATTATTGCTTGAGACAGAAATCACAGGCAACCACTGACAATTTGAGAAATGATATGGGCCATCCTTGGAAGGTGTTCCGCGCTGCCTTTCAAGCTAACCCTATTTATATGCATATGCATATTCCTCTAGTACCAAAATGTTGAGCATTAAAGAACCAAAATTCTGTTTCTAAGAACCAAGTTTGAAGCCAATCACCTTCCATACATCACTATCCCTTAGTAAAGAACCAAACTCACCCATAACACGAGGATTTGAACATAATTGAGAAATGTGGTGAGGAGCAAGTTTGGGGGAGTTATTTTTCCACCGGAAAATAACTCAAAATCAGACAATGAGTTAAGATGAAATCAAATGAGATTTGGTGAAAAGGAAAGAGAGAAAAAAGAAAAGAAAACAGAAGAAAAATATCAAGTGTAAAAGAAGCAAAAATAGAATAAAAAGTCAAGGAGGAGTGAGTCTAGCCTCGTAGCCTTCCTTCCCTAGAGTAAGTAAATCCTAAGGGGTATCTCAACACCTGGTACCCTAAGGCCAAATAGTCTGGGAACTACCGATTTAAAGCTCGCTAAGGGTTGGTAGAAAGCTTAAAGGGGTTTTGACATTGCACCACCTTAATAACCTTGTCTTGAAGAAAAAGGCTTCTTGGTGTTTGCTAAAAGAATGTAGAATTTGTATAGAAAGGTGATATGAGGAATATGGAATAATGTACCCAAACAGATTTTGTGGTAAACATATCGTCTTTCTATAAATGGAGACTAACGATTAAAGGGAGATTACCCTACCCATAAGCTCATCTTAGGGACTAATACCCACTTTAAGTTTTATGAAAGCTAGCTTGAAGAGTCAGCTTTCCAGAATGTGGCATGTGTGAATTGAAGAGCCCTTACAGCAGAGTTCCATCTCCCTGAGTGATTGTTTCAAAACGCCCAGAATCTGAAGGTTTTGGGAGATCATTGAGAGATGAACATTTGCAACAACCGTTTGGGTGAAGTGGCTATAACGAGAGGTGCCTCTATCAATGTTGGGCCATTCTAAAGATCTTCAGATCTTGCGATTGATAAATTGTGAGAACCTAGTGACTCTTCCAAACGACATTAGTGACTGGCACGTCTTGGAGATTCTTGATGTTCCGCATTGTTCAAAGCTCCTGAACAAATTGTAATGACTTGAGAAGCTGCAATTTTGCTTAGAACACACTAGATATAAGTTGTTTACATTGATGGAAGGTAGTCCCTGACAGATTTATAGATTTGCCTATCTTCACTGCTACATTTGGATGTGAGTAGAAACCATATCTGTCGCATACCTACCGGCATCATTCAACTTATTAAGCTTGTGAACCTTATGTTAGGGCTATATATACTAAAAGCCATTTTATTGTTATGGATGTTTATTTTATTTTATTTTATTTTTAATAAAATTATGTTATTTCATTTCAATGAGAATCTACATGAGCTATGTTTGCCTTTTAAAGATTATGCATGTGTGTCTTTTATTCTACATAGTAGATGATTTGGTGTGTAGAGTTCGGCTTACACACAGTAGATCAAATCAACGGTTCTTGTGGAATATAAGATAATGGTTCACAGTCTAAATGGAATTTGACACACCATTGGTAAGATTGTAACACAAGACTTTATTAGAGTCACATCTTGACTACGAGGGAATGGTTTTAGTTCCAACTACATTGCTAGTACATATTATTAATGACAGGCAAGGACCAACTTGGGGTGAATTTATTTTTATCTTGGACACATAAAAATAATTAATACTTCATAAGTTATTATAGTACTAATGCTCTTAATCTCGAGATAATTAATAGACACGTGCATTTATTGTTGGTTATTTTGATTCATAAAGAGTGAGATCTTTATAGATCAATAATCTTAGTGAGTTGGATAACTGCATTAATTGTATGGTGAATATTAGTGTCGCAGACCACGTCCACAGTGGTGGATTGATGATACCCTTAAGAGATACTTATAAGTTTTGATTATATTTAAAACACCTTGGGTGGATTTTCAAGCGAGCATATCAAATAAGTTAAGTGGAAGATCTCAAGGTGATTATCGGATATTGGTTAAATAAGTATCATGAGTAATTTAATTTAGTATTAATTATCTATATTAATCTTAGCATTAAGGAGACAACGCTATTTAATAACAAATGCAAACCGAATTATAATTTCGAGAATATAAGTGAGGAATTTTAATTATAAATTCTTTACAGTGGAGTGAATTATAATTAAGTATAAATAAGTTCATATATTTACATTGGGGCCGAAATCTTATTTGCCTTTGATTCCATGCAGTAGCTTCTTCCCATATGTCATGTTAGGCGACCCCTGGAGTCATGAAATCATATCAGTCACTTTCTAAAACCCTAGAGGCAGCCGTCAAAGAGGCACAAGAGGAGGCCCATCCCTCTTCTCTATTCGGCATTGGGGAATATATTGCAGAAGGCTTGGAGGGTCAAAGCGACCTAGCTGTGATAATTTTGTTTGCAGAATCAATCATTTAGATCTCTAGGTATGGATTATTTGTATCCTCATAGTTGTGTCAAGTGGTTATTTTTGGTGTAATCATAGCACACTTATCACCATGTTCTATTGAGGAATTTCAGAATCCCTACACCTTATTATGAATCATTGCCCCCGATGCTTGAAGAAATGTTGAAACCACTCCCAAGCTAAGACTAATACAAACACGGTTGTCCATGCCTTAAAGCTTTATCATGTGATCTAACAACAAATTTACTGGTGCTTCTCTCCTCAGCTCAGCAATTAAAAACCCCGGTATAGTATGGTCGGTCAGACTATAAACACCTAACCCTTAAAATTCACGTTTTTATCGAGGTGACGCAGTTAATGCTCTTTCTTCTTTACTTTTTATACGAGAATCTTAGATGCAAAAGAGACATGGACATGGGCCTGGAGCTTGAGGAATTAGTGGTATTGACACACTACCTACTAGCGCGGGTGTCAAGCCACTCCTGAAATCCTTAGTAGATTACCTCTAAGCATTTAAATTAATGAAGCGAGCGCGTATTCACTTAGCAAACTCATTAAAAAAATTTTCTCACTTTCAACTTGGGGTTATTAGTAAAATCTTGCGCGGAAAAACCTGTATGTGGTACACATACGGATAATTCCAAATCCTGTATACACACATTACCTTTATTCAAATATACATGGCAACCTTCTTAATATTCTCTACATTTTACAAAACTACACTATGTACATATATAATATACAAATTCAAAGTATTCCTTACAATACTTATTAATTACAACACTTGCAAATGGGAGAGGAATCTCTCACGCTCCCGTCAGTGCTTGTACAGGAAAATAGTTTTAAAAATAGAAAATAATGAGCTAAACAAGCTCAGTGAGTGTATGCTTTATAAAATGTTTTGCTTTTCCGGAAAACATCTCAAAACTGTAAAAACTCTCTTTTACAGAATATTTTCCAGAAGCTTTGCTTGCTTACTTTGCTTAAAAGTTTCTCAACTTTTATCAAATCCTTTGCTTGTTTTGCTTTAAAAGTTTATAAAAACTTTTCATAAATCCCTTGCTTGCTTGCTTTAAAAGTTTATAAAACTTTTAATACTTGTTTGCTTGCTTTTCTTTAAAAGCTTATAAAACCTTCTCAATTCTCTTGCTTGCTTACTTTACCTTGCTTGCTTTAAAAGTTTATAAAAACTTTTTATAAACTTCTTGCTTCAAAAATGTATAAAACATTTCGCAAATCTCTTGCTTTAAAAAGTTTCCAAAACTTTATAATCAAGAACTGAATAAATATAGCATGCTTTAAAAATAACCAAGAGCCAGGAAATAACGATCATTTGAAATAAAAGCGGGGCTTTGTGCTCAGCTAGATTTGCTTTTAAATCTCTATGGGAGCACGGAACTCTTAGTGCATCAAATCTACGGGAGCCTGACACGGCCAGGTACCAATGGTTGATTTTTGAAACTGTATAAACATGCTTATAAAACATCAACCATTGGAGCATATTCCCCTTGTTGTACCTGAAGTAGACACAGGGCACAGGCAAGCGTGCGCGATGTTTGGCACAGTCCGCTCACCTAGGTGGAAGGGAACTGGGCACACTTAGCTCCGCCCTTTTTCTACTCCAATATGGTGGGTTAACACGAGTGCCATCACCATAATTTAGTTAGATCTCTTAACCTTATATACGGTACGTGCCACGGTCTCAGCTAAATGTCATGATGCATGACCCTACGTTTCTGACCCGGGCAAAACTAAAATGCATGTATGATATCCTGTTTACCCAGTGCACGTGGATTACCTCAGCCGTATGCTTGCTTCTTAGAACTAGGAATTTTAAGTTGTTTCTTTTCACAAATATTCATTTGTACCTTTGCCTTACCTCTTAGAAAAATAGTTTTACAATTTAAAACCATTTTCTTATGCTGTGAAACATGGTTTGTATGTGATTTCAAAACCATTTGCACCCAACTTTAAATATGGTTTAATAACTCAAAACCATTTGCTTGCTTTTCTAATATGGTTTAAATCAAAACCATTTTCTTGCTTTCTAAATTCATTGCTTGCTTCTTAAAAATGGTTTACAATCCAAACCATTAAATACTAGTGCAAAAACAGTTTCTAATAATAATACACTAGTATTTGGAAAATGAGTTTAGAACACTCACCTCTTTGCTTGCTAAACTTGAGCACAGTTCCACACTTTTCTACCATACTTTGCTTTAGCCTACACACTCAGCGGTCTGACGACATATTAATTGCCTCGTATAACATATAAACTTAACGCGTGCCCACATGTTCATACTCAGCGAATATGTGAGGCGGCAACCGTAGAAACGGCGAAGATGCGCTACGTTTTCGATCGAGTTCGATCTTATTGAACCTATCTTAATCATTTAATAAGGTTCTATCTGCAATCGGTGTGTGAATTTAGAAGCAAATATAAAACACACAAATCTGGCATTTGGGCACACACATCTCGTGCACATGGTTTCATGCCGATCTGAGGTTACGTGCATTGCTGTCTGGGGTATGGGATTGGCCTCGGTGGGTTGTCTGGGTGCGATACAATACTGTATCTGGGGTACACCCTCGGGGTGCCCAGAGTGGAGTTCTTTTTTGTGCCAAAGGCTCTTCATACAACTTCCCGTTCAACCAATATAAAGAATCATCATGGAATTCATCTACAAACAACATCACAACATTTGAATTGGTGATTTGGAACTCATACCACCAAACCCTAGGTGAAAATCCAAGAACTCAACCTAAGGTCCACCAATTCTTCTAAAAACCATATAATTTTGATGATTCTATGTTTATTTTACACCAAGTATGGGTTTTACACAAAGCCTCTAACAGATAAAGAGTTTTGGGTGATCTTTTCCAAAAACACGAAAAGGAGCAACCAATTCTCCATGGGAATTTTCATACAATAACCCTAAGAATCGAATACTCTTAATTCCGAAACCAAACATACCTTGATCTTCTTCTTCTCCTCCTTCTTTTTTTTTGTATTCTCTTGCTCTTCTCTCTCCTCCTCCTACGTTTTGCCTAGCCAGTGAGAACAAAAAATGAGTTTGGCTTTTGTCTCATGGCTATTTATAACCTCAAAATTCTCGATTTACCCAAGTTGAATAGCCAATTACTAAATATTACAAATTAACATTTCTATTCCCTTGGCCCATCTCTACTCATTTAATGATTTTCATATCCTTTGTGAATTTACAACTTTTACTTCTTTTATTACACAATTAGGGTTCTGTTTATGTTTCTCCATATATTTCATCCTTATGCTTCAAAAAGACAATCGACACTTGGTGCTCTTACCGCCCCCTTAGTTACCTCTGCTGTGCATCTCTGAAGGGCGGGCGTTACAATTGTCCACCCTCAGCACGGGAGCGGGAGTGGAATACCGTGGGGCAAGGGATAAGAGTATGGGGGTTTGAGTAGTATGACTCCCCGAACAAACGGTATAAGATGAGGCAACTTGTGGGATTTGCTTAATTTATTCTTCCATTTTGTTCATAACATTCATCTTGATGATACGACAAGATATAATCCTTATCCTTACTGGGAATTTAGCATATCCCAAGGCGATCAATTTATACCCTTAAATGGCTTATGTTTGGATATGGCGCATAATATCTACGATAATAAGGGTTTTGCATTTGCGTGGTAGCTCTGCTTTTCATCGAATCGGCATTAGAATAAGTATCAAACCGAAAGGTGGAACAACTTCAATGTACGTAAAGGATACTCTTGAGGGACTCAAAAATTGTAAGTTCATTTGACCTATCACAGGCAAACACAGAACCTGATGTGAAATCATAATAGCCCAGTGAAATTCAGAATGGCACACTCACACACAGATCAAGACATGTATTTCAATGTTTTCTTACTCTCTCTCTCTCTACCGAATTTTCTCTCCTCTCTTTGCATTAATTACTAAATAGAGATTGATGTCTTGTGTTGAATTCACAATTTATTCAAAATGTTAAGATTTTTAAATTTGAATGAGCAAAAAAAAAAAAAAATCCATAAACAATTTTTACATTTGTATCATGAATTAAAAAACTTTGCTTTAAAACCCTAGTCTCCTCCTTTTCTCTATACTTTCTCTCTGGCCTCTCTTCTTTCTTTAAGTGAAGAGGAGCGATTTTTAAGTTCTTAGCGCCTTAATCTGCCCTCTACCAAATACATCGCAATGTATTTTCTTGTTTTTTTTTTTTTGTACTTTATCGTCTTGTTGTGGCATTTAATTTTGTGTGTGGGCGGCTTCGGTAGCCAGAAGTAGTTCCGATCAAGACCTAGACAGCTTTTTCATCAGATAATGTTAATTGATATGTTGTAGAAGCTGTTGAAGTGTAATGTATTATTAAGTCACCTATCAAGTTGCTAAAGCTCTATCTGCAAACGACAACATCGGGTCATTCAAGGTTACATCTACAATTAAAATAAAAGTTGGTATATTTAAAATACAAGTTTTTTTAGTTCATGATATAAATATAAAACTTGTCAAGTTTTGTTTTTCTATTTTCCCTAGCACAATTAAATAATTTATTCATTTTCTTTGTGGCTTTGAACCCGGGGTGTCAGGTGACTACGATCAGCTTTGCGGAAATTCTATATGTCTCGTATCGCGAGACTCTATGATAAAAATACTCTTGGGCTCATAAATCAATACTCATCAAAACAAATATCACAACTATATTCCAATTATCTCCCAATAATTTAATAGTTGATTACACTTTTATACAAACATATATAAAAATCTAAATTTTTAATACATGTATTAAAAGCATCAGCTAAGCCAAAACTATTGAATCGACCCTCTCTAAATGCGATCTCCTCAGCGCTCACTAAATGCACACAAAAAAATATAATCCCTCGGCAGGGTGAAGCTACAATGCTCAGTAGTGGAATCTAAGTAGAGTTCTCTCCACCTAAGTGCCATATGCAATGCTCCAAAATAAACACACACTCCAAGTAAATACGATCCTGAATGTCACCACATGCCATCCCCATGTCACGAGTCCTCAGACTCACTCCACACTTGCCTAAGCCATGTAGTAAGAGAAAATAATCTGTTTCAAAACAGCCTGTTGTTTCTTGAAAATATACTTTGCTCCGAGCGTGTCGATAAAAATATTGGACTACCCTCAGGGTGAATTGGTTGGTAGGCTTTCCGAAAGCAGTCATGGTCCTCATCGAAATGATCTGTTGGCCCATCTCCCGACCGATTCCATAGGAATATCTATCTACCAACAAATTCCTTTGCGACCATATTAGTTTTACAAAAATCATGTCTGTGCCTCCTTCATTCTGATTACTGCATGCAGAAAATGCATTATTGTTATTTGAAACCATTTATCTAATATATGATGTATATTTCATGGCGAGCTACAATTACACATGTAATTCATCGCAGTGCTTCGCGGGCAAATCCTTAATCTCTCTCTATTGGCTTATAAGCACAATTTAATTCCATATAATTGTGTCATGTTGAATCTTTGCATTAAAATCATGTCTTAACCTATCTATTTCGCACATACCAAGCAGTTTCACATCAAGCAATTCCATTCCAAACACATGGACATTTATGATCGGAATTTAAGTATAAATTAGGTTTGTTTTACAGGTCCCAAAAGCAGGCATGTAAGAACATCCGCGAAGGCGACATTATTCTTCTCATTGATTCCTCTTGATGGAGCCGTGTTCCATATCCATTTCAGATCTCTGCGAGGCATGTTTATTGAATGGGGTGCGATCCAATAACCCGCGATCAGTCCTGAAACATTCTGAATTTGACCAAAAATATCCCAATTCCCATGGGTTTCAATATTTGGAATAGATCAAGCAACCCTGGAACAATCAAACCTGACATCACAAAACACTTAAATAAAGTGTAAAACAAGTAAGAGATGAAACCCCTACCTTTATGGAGTTTGTCAAAACTGAACATTCTCCTATGCGTTGTCCTCTCGAGTAGAATAACTCTCCTTGCTTGTCGGAGGAATGTGATGAATCTCCCTACAAACCTAGAAGAGGAGGACACTCTCTACAAAAATGTGAGAGCAGGCTTTACGCATCTCCTTTTCCTGCTTACTATAATGTTGTTGTATACACCATATTTCAGTATTCTTCCTTTTGCTTTTCTTTCTTTTTCTGTTTTACTCTTCCTCCCTTATGTTTTTCTCTTCCTTTTTGAATCTGTCACTAACCATATGGTCGAAAGGAGGCAATTCCTCTCATTTCGCCGAGTACCGTGTGTGAGAAATACCGGCACTATGTTCTTTTCTTATTTATTTAAATCGACTGTGACACTCATCAGCCGTGGCTCGATGTGAGCCATGAGATTAACCCACGCGGCGTGGCTGCGTTTGGCGAGCCGTTCTTAAGTGAATTGCACATGTGGGCTTTGCCGCAGTGTGATCTATTTGCTGGGGTCTTAAATGTGGCATCTCGTTATCTTGTCGTACGTCGTCAGGCACGGCGCCTCGAAAAACGTGAAATCCCTACCACCTCGGAATCTAGCGAAACTCGACGTGGTAGCTAAATTTCGCGAGACGATTTCAACGAAGAAGTCTGTTTCGTCATCCGAGATCTAGAAAAATTTCGGATTTTTATCGAAATTACAATTTTACCCTTTTTGAGAAAATTGGATTTTCTCGGGGTTTCACATTTGCGGATAGCTACATAATTCACTAATTCATATGTTCCTGCTGTGAAATCTAATTTTTGTTTAATAATTTATATTTCATTAGAGCATTTTTGTTTTTAATGACAATTTTGTCTTATTTAAAATTTATCCCCTTATAAAATATCCTTTTAAAAAAAAAATGTAACTCATGTACTTCTCATTTTATACTTATTCTTTTTGCGATCAGACATCTCTACTTTCAATTTCACAATTTGGCTTTGGTTGGCTCCTAATAAGGTATGCTTTCTCTGTTTTTATTCTATTAAAAGATTAAAATATTTAGTAGAATCAGTGGGGGGAAAAAAATTCCTGGATAACTTTTAAAATGATCACATGCATGCTTGAAAGAATATGGGTGGTAAAAGTTGTTTTTTTTTTTTTAACAACTAATCCATTTGTTGCAATTTAGTATCTTGTCCTTTACTAGGACTTCTATTGGAACTCCTCCTTTCTAGGTCATGACTTTAAGCGTATGAACACTCCCGACCAGCTGTTAGCTTCAGATCCCAGAGGGATAGTGGTAAATGTTGTTAAAATAATCTAAATATTCTGATTTTTTTTTTCTTCAATGTTTTAAAATTCATTTTATTCTTAATTCTTATATTATATATCAACTAGAATCAAGTTCCATCTTTCTCCTAATAATAAAAAGAATTTAAATAAAATATACGAACATCACTGCCTTTATATTACTTGAGAAAGGTTTAGAAAGTTATATTTCTATTATTAAATAAATTTCATTTTATTGTAGGAAACTTATCAAAACATTTTTTAGTAAGGTTAGTTATAAAATATTTATATGCTATGATGTTAAATCCATAAAACCTTATTTTAAAAAATTTAGAATATATAAAATGAGTTTGTTTTGATTAATTTATATAAGAATTACAGCTACTAAATATTTATTTACAATAAAGTACTATCATTATATGTGTATGTGTACACTTATTTATTTATTAAAAAGACTTGACCTCGGTCTAAAAAATAACATATTTTTAAATTCACTAAATTCTCTCTCATATACCCTTTATATCTCTTTCTCTCTCTCTCTCTATATAATATATATATATATATATATATATATATATATATATATATATATGTTGTGGCCTTCAAACTTTGAGATTTGTCAAGGTTTGACTACGAATTAACGTGAAATCATGTCTCATATCATGAGACCGGTATGTCACAAAAATGGCCACCCAGACTACACATCATACTCATAAAAATATATTCGCCTTACGAAATGATTGTTGTTTGTTTTAATTGTATTTAATTACAATTTATACAAAAATAGGTCTCTCGCCCGATATAGGGCTTAGTGGCGTGGTTGGGGTTGACGGGTAGTCAAGCGGTTGCGTCGGGTTTGGGCGTCATAGCAGTATCGAGTTAAGGTATGGCGATTGCCTTGGGGCTGGGGTGGGTGCAAGTAGGTATCGTACCTGGGACTTGAGGGGCTTGGTTTCCAGATCATGCATCATTTTGCATTGATAGATAGTGTGTATAACATGTTGGTGATTATATGTGTTATGTGTTTGTATGCTTGGTGAGTACCTCCGGAAAATGGTTGAACACTAGAATTCGAAAAGATAATACCAGGTATTCAGAATTTATAAGCGAAGCAGTCCATAAAATAACGAAATAAACGCATCTTCATTTTTACGGATAGTGCATGGATTTTTAACATGAACAAATGAGTTTTGTGGAGTGCAGAAAAATTATTCCGGTTTTACGAGGAAAGAATTGTAATTAAATTCTAGAAATTTAAAAGTGGGTAGAGGAAGCGGAGTGCGGCTCGCATCTTTAGGAGTAAGCGAGGGAAGGCTCTTGGAGGATTGAAAAAAAAATTTTTATGCAAAGTAGAAATTGGAATGGCTCTTTGTTTCGAAGCGCTAGATCCGACCTATTTTGCAGAGTGACATCGCGAGGAGGTTGGGAGTGGAAGTAGTTGGTCGTGAGATGAATCACGTCGTATTTTAATTTGAAAGAATTGATAAATCGCGACATGAAGTCAGATTCATGACTGGTTTCTTGAGGTGTTACAACGGATTTTGAGTTCTGCAGCATGAGGGTCAGAAAACAAAGGCGACCTTAGGTATGACTGCATTTCTGTCGCGACTGTGGCTGGTGGACTTGATGAGTTCACGACCCGAGAAAAAGAAGTGATTTGGCGGGTTAGGACCTGTGAGGTCGCGACATCAGGTTGGTCGCGACTGGTTACCTATTGGCGTGGCGGTGTGACCGGGAAGTGGCGTCGCGACACTGGTGGTCTGATGGAGTCTTGGAAGCGTGACGGGATTTTGGCGTCGTGGGAGGACATATCTGGATGGGTATCGCGATTTCGTCGAGGTGGCGATCTATCTTGGTCGCGTTCGTTTGTTGATGGCGGAAACGGGCGTCGCGACATGGTTGAGTCTGGCGTGGGATGGCCTTTTGGAGTTACGACCTGAAAGAGTTGGGAGTGGTGATTTGGCGGGTTAGTTTGAGGTCGCGACATGTTTGAAGTCGCGACATCATTCGAGCGTGCGACCGCGAGTAGCGGTGTGGGAGTCCACGACTGGATTACAACCTCTTGACACGGAAATCCGCTATATAAACGAAAGCGAGTGCGCATTATGCGAGTGATGTTGACGCCGGGTTGATCTCGGAGATGACGCTGAAATGTGAAGTGCGTTTGGTTGATGTTAACTGAACGGAAAAGAGAACAACTAACAGTTGACGTGCGACCTAACTGTTGAATTGATGCCGTTGTTGCGGTGGGCCACGATCGTTATTGGCGGCGGGAAGATGCGTTTGATTCGGCGTCTTGACCGATCGTCGAGAGTGTTGAAACGATGTGTCGTGCGGCTGAGTTGGGTGGGGGAAGGGGTCGCTGCGTGCCGAGCGGGACCATCGGTGAACCTCACGCCGGTGACGCGTTACCATGACGGCCCCGGTGTGCGGAAGCGATGTCGACCGTTGTCGACGGGCGTCGTGACCACCGTTCTTCGCGGCATTCGATGTCGACTGTGGTTGATTGTCTTGTGTTACCGACCGGTTGATTGATTTTGTGTTTAGATCAGCCGTTTTGGATATATATGGACAGCATTCGCCCGATATGTGCCAGGGTAAAAAGACTGTTTTAAAAATTTTTACGTGCGTTTAAATACTGAATCTTTATAATGAAGTTTACCATGATACATGATGTGCTGTGTAGAAAAATAAAGTTGATTTTATGAATGTTATATATAGGGTTTGTATTTTACCTTTTGAGAATCTGTCTTATTATTATGTTTTTTGAATTAACTGGTTGTTTCAAGTGCATTAAGATTATCTCATGGAATGATGTATGGGAGTCTATGATCTTCTGAATTGTGTAGAGAAGAGTTTATATATTGTTACTGTCATATAGGAAAAGAATCATAGATTAAAATTTATAACCTTGGGATTGGATAATGACGACAAGCGCTGTGAAATTTGTATTGAAGCATGATAGATTAAGTTGATGATTAGCGTAGCAGAAATGAATAGTTGGGTTCATAGTTGTCAAATCTTATTATTAATTGGCATGTGCGTTGCTGGTTGGCGTGAAATAAGAAAATTCAATGAATCTTGTGTGCCATTGGCTGCCTTAGATAATGGTGAGACGGGGGCGTAGAGGGCGTCCACAGGAGTGCTGTCGAGGCACCCCCGCGGAGCAATTGACCGTAGCCCGTAATTTGATCATTTGTCCTGCTGTGAAGTGTGGGATGTTCTGGCGTTCTCCCCACCACGGGGCTAGCGTAGCGGAGTAGTGGGAGAGATTCTAGTAACCTCTACAGAGGTTTAGGGCACATCATCCTCATTATGGGAGGAGATCCGGAGTGGTGAGCGGACATTGGTTTATCGAATCGAGAATGTCTTTGGAGCGATGGAGATCACCTGGAATCGACCGGGATCAGGGTTAAGTTTGCATTCTAGCCTTTAGAGGCGAGGCAAAATGGGTGGAGATGGTTAGGACTTCTAGAGACTTAGAGGTTATGACATGGCGAGTTTCGGGAATTGTTCATGGGTAAGTACTTTCAGGCGCGAGGCGTAAAAGGCTCGGGAGTTCCTAGAGCTAAACGAGTGGCGATCTTATGATGATGGACTAAATGACAGATTCAGGAGTTAGCCGTTCTTGATGATTACGTGGCCCGCAGGCACGGCGGGTGAGGAGATTCGAGAATGGGCTGAAGTTGTCCATTCGAGGCAGGATCGTAGGACTTCGCCTACGGGACATGGACTCCATGGTTGGGACGGACCTGACCATAGAGAGAGAGATCCCGGTGCGGGCACTCGGGATGAGGTGTTAATGCAAAGAGAGGATCGACCAGTTCGGAAGAGCGAGAAGACTTCACGCTTCACACGGATTCGGGACAGGCCGGGATTAGGCATTTAGTCGGGCGGCGGGTGGTATATTCGCCTGCCGTGCTTTGGGCATGTGAGACGGGATTGCCCCTAGAGGCAGGGATCAGGTGTTGGGGCAGTGTGATCCTGGAGTTAGTTGTAGAATAGAAGAGTATACGATTCATTCCTCCAGCGCTACAGAATACGGGCGGAGGAACCGATTTCGGTTTCGAGTCTTGTCGCGGCACGCCGGCCAGGTGGCTGGAGAATTTGAGTGGGCGGAGAGTGGTCTGAGATTCACGAGCCAAGGGCTTTAGTCGGGCGAGACCGGAAGTATATGTTATTTCTATTGGCACGCTGGCATATGAGGCGAGATTGTCACGGGAGGGCGAGAGATCTCATAGTCTGGCGGCGTTGAGGATTGGCGGGATATGCGGTGCGTTTCTACTCGCAGTGTTGACTAGAGTAACGTTTAAATTGGATTTTTATCATGTGATTCATTGTTATCTTGTGTGATGGATTTGGGCTTAGAGTTGAGACCTTTAAAGTACGGATCTGGATCATTCCTTCTACTAGGAAGTGGGGTGAGTTAATGGGATAGGTCGGGTGTGGGTCACCTGATGCTGTATGGCCTTATCTTCGCTTCAAGGCCCGAATCGTCCATCCCAGAGAATGTCTTCGATTTTTGAAATAGTATTTCCCTCGACAGGGTGAGCAATGCCCGATGTGGAATTTCCCTGCTAGGTTACTCCCCACCTAAGAGTCGCGATGCAAGTGGCGCAGGCAGTGACACATGCTAAATATATCACTCCGTGCATATATTAACAAAATTCATTTCATAAATCATGTTATTCAGTTTGCAACGATGCGCCAAACTTAGCTCACGTAAATTTAAGGTGCGATCGGGCAATCCATCTTGCAAGCGCCCTCAAAATTCTGATCGGCATGTTGTTCTCTCGTAGCGATAACCTGTTATCACCCACCAAATCCAATGCAAACGGTCAGGTGGGCCGTCCAAGAAAAACCACTCACAGGGATTTCTTTGCACGATCGAATCTTTTGGGGCAGAAACCATGGCCATCCCAGGCCTTAACAGATCATCCATTACACATGACTCAGCAAAAAGTAAAGCAAGTAGGAGAAAAACCCTACCTTTCCGGAGTTTGTCGGGAAACTCCGGCCCCGAGTACCGCATGTAGTCAGCTGAAGTAGAGGAGTAAAAACACTATAACTCTTACTCCCTTCGGACTCATGAATCGATGTGCTGAAGAGATACAGAAGGTGGGTGCTCTCTCTGCAAACCCTCTCTTTCTCTATCTCTCTCAGTTTGCTCTCTCTCTCTTTCTTCCTTACTCCAGGCAGGGTTGGAAGACTTGGTCGAAGGATTTGTCCTCGTCACCACGTGTCCGTTCTCATTCTTTCATGGGATTACACCCTTATCCTTATCCATCTACCTTGAGATTTTCACCCATGGCATGATGCAGTAATGTGCCAGTATTTGGCTGAAACCAGTTTGAAGAGCTAGCATCTACTTGTTTGGACACGTCGCCATATCTTAGCCACAAAACGTGCGAGTGTCCTTCATCTCTGGTGCGCAGAAAAACGTAAAATTCCTGTTGTCTCGGGTCGCGAAATTAAATAAGTGGTAGCTAGATTTCGCGAGAAAATTCCACGCTAAGTCCGCTTGGCCATCCATCTAGAAAATTCGAATTTTTACCGAAATTAATACTTATTTCATTCCTTAGAAAATCCGATTTTCCGGTCTCACACACACACACACACACACACACACACACACACACACATATATATATATATATATATATATATAGTATATTACTTAAAAAATTCGAAAATAATTTTCTTTTTCATAGAGTAGAAAATTTATTTTAAAAATGTATTAATCATGTATTTATTTTTTGACATCTTTAATGAAGTTTTTTTTGAGAAGTCTTTAATAAAGATTTAATAACCAAAGAAAATCAGTATCCTAAAAATTTATTGTTATAAGAATATAATTTATTTAAAATTTAATATAAGCTTATCTTCTTAAAAGCAAAAGACACTCGATAAAAGGCAAAATTGGAAGGCGACATAGAATTGTGGGTTAAAATTTTATTTGAATTATTTGAATTTGCTTTTTGAGTATTTCTAATTATTTAATTATGTCATGAATCACAACATGAATTCTTTATACTAATTTTGCTTTAAAGTGAGAAAATACATGAATTATTTGTCATAATACACTACTAACCATTACACAGAATCATTGGAGTATAGTTGTATGGGTATGAGCGTGCACTAGAATACCATCAAAAGGCTCTGCCCAAATTATGGAAGTTCTAATTATGTTTTAAAGAAATCTAACTATTTTGATTATTGATTTGTTTGATATGTATTTAATAATTTGTATTTTTCAGATATTTTAATTAAAAGACAACTTACTACAAATATATTTTCTTTAAATAACCTTCGATTTTTATTTTTCTATTTTCTACATATCCACTCCCGATATCATGCTCCCATGTTGAACTAAGAATTTTAAAAATATGACTTGAAAATTGAAGCAATAGAAGTACTATTTTAACAAATAATATTTAAAATTTTATTACGTTATAATCATGTTGAGATAGGTCTCGTACGAGGATAACAATAGGATCATGTCAATATATAAATTATTCATATCCATTTATGTATAATTCAATTTAATCCACGAGTTAATAAGATTAGACCAATTATATTGTATTATCTAGCTAAACGATGAACATGTCGTATTTATATCAATTTATTTTCATATGATTACTAGCTAAATGAGTCATATTTAAGTAGAACAATTTTTGTTGTATTTTTAAAATGATTAAATGGTTGGAAAATTATAGAATTGAAAGAAAAAAAAGATATAGTCAAAAGAAATTTAAATAGGTTATTTTTTCTCTTTTTTTTTTTCTTTTTTATGATTTTATTTTAATATTTATTTTCAATTATTCTGAAATTTTATGGAAGTTGAAGATCCTCGATAACTTTTTTTTTTGAAAGCTAATTACTTTTAATATGATATAGTAAACTGTTTCCATTGTGTCTCGAATCCCTTCCCACCCCATGTCTTGTCTTTAAATGTTGAACGTTCTAACCAATTGAGTTAGACAAATGAACAAGATCCTTGATGATTAAGCCTATAAAAAATTAAACCTCTCCATTATTTCATTTTTTTTCTCTAATAAATATCTTAGTCGTATTGAGGCTTTTTGTATTAAAATAAATTTATCTAAATTAATTAACAAGTTTATTAAGATTTTCTGAGAGTAGTAAAAAGAAAGAAAATATTATCAAAGAAAATGATTTTTATGTGACAAATAGGCAGGGTCATTGACCGCGATCAACTCACATAATACATGTAGTGTGAGGTGTTTCAATGCCACAAAATGAGTGTCTCTCTACTAGAGGACTGAACATGAGTAAAAATGGTCACGTGGGGCCCATACATCCATACTCACTAAAATATAACCAACTATATTACAATAGTTTCACACATGTTTTACAAAATATATAATCAAAGCCACATGTCGGCTTTCTTCTCAAAAGCAGCTTCTAGTGAACACCGTCTTCTTGAATACTCTTTGTACCTGAAAGGGGGGTCCCACAACGGGGTGAGCAATGCCCAGTAGTTGAATTTTCCTACATTGTGTTACTCTCCACCTAAGTGCTCATGCAATGGAAAACACATATATTCAAGTGAATTCATGATTCCTACTCGAATGTCTACATGTTATAGATGAGAATGTGACTCACCCTTTCCCACTTCTCGAGCCCTTAACTGACTCCTTCACGCATGCATAAGCCAATTATGAGAAACACTATCTTCAAAACAAAATGTTTTTGTTCTTGAAAACACATTTATTCGATTTTGATAAAATTTGTTGGATAACCTACGAAATCGTTGGAATGATCAACCAGTGAATTGTTAGATAACTCTAAAAACGATCCATTGGACATGCTCGAGCATAGTATTGGACACCTTTCCAAACAATTCTTGAACAAATTTCGATATAATTTTATTTTGACCCTCGATTTTCATTTGTTTGTGGACATACTTTGATAATAATTGTAGGCCGACCCTCGAAACATGTCATGCACTCACTCTTTGATAGGGTCTTGCGTCGTATAAACGTATATCGTTTTTAGCGATAATTCATGTTAATATATCAAGCATGCATATATTAAAATTCACACAAGCGACATATTTATTCATTCATATCAATACTTTAAAATTTGTAAGAGCCCCGGAAAATCCATGATTTTTTGGATAAAGAATTAAAATAATTTAAATTTGAAATCAGAAATTTTTCTAGATCTCGGATGGCCAAGCGGACTTCTCCGTTGAAATCATCTCATGAGAATTAGCCACCACGTGAATTTCATTGGATTACGAGGTGAGTCGAGTTCACGTTTTTCGAGGTGTAAGGGTGTGTGGATGACTATGGCAAGAGTAAAGGGATGCCACATGGCACCCTAAGAGTGTGACACTTAGCGAAATACATTAGCCAAGTCCCACTTGAATGAATGGCTCTGATTAGCCATGTGTGGAAATGAATTCCATGGCTCCTGCTAGGCCCACATGAGTATGATGTCATAAAAATTATGAAATAAAAAAGAAAAAGAAGGAAAATGGGATAGCCACACATTTTGGCTTCGAGGAAGGGAGGGCTTCTCCTTTTATTGTCTGATCAAATCTTTCAAAAAAGAGGAGGAGAAAGTGCAAGGAGAAAATGAGGAGAAAATGAGATGAGAAAAGAGAAAATAATAGAAAAGCAAAAAGGAAAGAAAGGAAAGGAAAAGAGGAACAAAAAGGGGAACAGTTCGTAGAGAGAAAAGGGAGGAAAGGAGAAGGAAAGGAAAAGGAAGGTTAGAGGCTTTCGGGCGGTCGAGGAGGTTAGATGGTTCGGACCAAAGTTGGAGCCGCAGCGGTGAGATCTGTGTGGACTCCAGTTGGGTTCGACAACTTCCACGAAATTAGGATATTTTCCTACTTGGTTTACTTTGCTTCAAAGGCTTTATAATGGTAAGGGGACCTTGTGGGAGGCCGTGAGAGGCCATGTAAATTAGTTAGAGCCTTGGGGTAAGGGTATGGATTCATGAAGCCGGTTGCAGGCTGTGGGAGTTAGGGTTTAATTTAGAGCGAGAGAGTTTCTAGATGTATGGTTGTTGTTGTGATGACAATGATTGGAACCAAATGGGTTCATGTTTGTGAAGGGACGGTGAAGTGCCCTGTTGAATGGTCCAAATTTTTAGACCTACTTATGTGTTATGGCTTGCTTGAATAACATGCAGTGTGTGGAAATGTGATGTTAATGCATGCTATCTAATGTATTAACATGGCTTGCATGGAGGTAGATTATATGCATAAATTATAATTTTCCATGGGTTGTAAAGGTTTCATGTAGTGCTCATTCATGCATGTAATATGAGGAAAATGCATTGGCATCATGCCTTTCATATGCACGGTCACATCGCGTCCCGGGTCGGGTGTAGGTCTGGGAATTAAGGTTATTCATCAGTGTTAGTGAATAGGTCGTGAACTAAAGGGAAAAATGTGACAAAGTCAAGGTAGAGATTCACGAGTGTGTAAAACGATCAAATGATTAATTACATGTTTTAGATTGGAGCAAGTTGGTCGATCCCCGGGGTGAAAGTCCCAATGTATTTCACGGTTAGACATGAATCCGAAGCGATGTAAGTTCGTAGAAATGTTGAAAAGGCATGCGAATCTGCGGCGTAAACCCGAAAATCAAGTGGCCCACAAAAGAAAGAAGGAAAGAAAAACCGAGGTTTGATAATCAAAGTGGAGGGTCTCAATGCTTTAGTCATAATTGTGTAGGGTCGGTTGGGACTTGAATTAGTGAGCATGAGGGGTTGCATCTCATGCATGATAAAGACATTTCATATAATAGTAAATAATTGTATGGAATGTGATTGATTGTTATATATGCCATTGCATATGCATTTTAGGTGGGGAGTAACCCTTGTAGGAAAACTTTCTACTGGGCTTTGCTCACCCCGTCGTGGGACCTTGCAGAGTCTGGAGACTATCCGGGGCGACCTTTCGATTTAGGTGGCTTTTGAGAAGAAAACCGAAATGTGGCTTTGAGTAAATATTTGTAAATATGTATTTGTATTAAGAGTAATAAAATAACTTTTGGACTATTGGAATATAGTTGGGTACAGGTTGGATGAGTATTAATGCAAGGCCCAAGTGACCATTTTTACTCTGGTATATGTCTCGTGATACGAGATGTATGAATTTTCCGCAGGTTGATAGGTAGTCAACGGACACCCCGGGTTTGGGGCGTCACAAAATTAAGCTCATGGGCTAATAAAACAAGCCAGATAGTCCATCTTGGAGGCTGGATCACAAGCATAACAACATGTTATTCAATCCTTAGTAATAACATATCAACACATAAAGCCACACCTGGCTTGAGTCCTCGGTAAGTTTGGGTATCGAAAGACAAGGTTTCACCCAGGTCGATTTTGAAACCGAATGAACGGTCACTCAGGCCCCCGAACATCCCTAACCATTAAAATGTCTCTTAGCCAAAGATTAACTCAAGTAGGAGAATACCCCTACCTCCGGGAGTTTGTCAAAACTCCACACTACCGGCAACCACACGTAGCTCTTGCAGTGGGGATCAACTTTGTCTCTTGTCTTGTCGGAATTTGACGGACCGATTGCCGGAAAATCTAGAGAGAAGGTAGAGCTTCTCTCTCTAAAAGCTCTTTCTTTCTCTCTCTTTCTCTCTCTTTCTCTCTTTTTTTCCCTCCCAAACCTATTGGGTTAAGATGTGGTCAAGAGAATTGTCCTCTCATGCCACATGTCCAATTCTCATTGGCTCTTAGAATTTCCCTTATCCTCTTATCCATTTACCATTGATTTCCATCCACTCACAAGATGCCATTTGTCTCCTATGACCCCACACTTGAGCTCATTGTTTGACTTATCTCCACTTGACAGTGTCACGTCTTGAGCCTCAAATACTTCAGTGTCCATACTCTAGGTGCCTCAAAAAATGAAATTCGATTTATGCAAGGTCGATGAGTCAGTGATCATTCAGATTTCGAAGCAATTAAATAGTAATCGTTCGTCATCCGATATACAAAAATTCCGGATTACGGCCCGAGTGTTTACCATTTTCAAAATTTAAATTTTTCTCGGTTTCCCATTTATTTATGGTTTAAAATAAAAATATCATAAAATTAAATTGAAAGTACAAGTAAAAATAATTTATAAAATTTTAATATAAATTTTATTTTTCAATTTTATTTTATGGGTTATAATAATAAATTTTATCGGTTTTCCCTTGTATACAACCTACCCGGCCTGGAAATTTATGTGGTTAAAGACTCTTCAGGCCCAAAGGGAGAATCTGATACTCAGTAGCCAATAACATTAGACCAGTTTACCAAGAAAAAATCCGCCTGTCTACAATACCATAGATGATGGTTGCCATCTCTAATTATGTTGACACAATGTTTAAAGCAGGCGATTATTAAAACTTTTTTTTAATATCTATTTACTTTTCATTATAATGTTATAGTATTTCATTCTCATGGAGACTAATTTTTCCAATGTATTACCTAACCCTTTGAATTAAATTCAAACCTCATTGACAATAAACATAAATATAACTAATCAAAATTTCACCAATTTCTATTTATTTCATATTGATTTTTGAATGAAATATTTATACCTTATATCTAAAGATTTAAATAACAGTTATTGCTAAAGATAGAATAGAAAATAGGAATCTTTTTAAGAATCATATAGTTCAATATGTCTAACTCAATTGGTTAAAGTGTTCAATGTTTAAATGAACCTGTCCTTAAAAGAGAGGTGAGAACAGAGTTCGAATCCTAATAAAGATAGTTTACAACATATAACCAAAAGTGATTAGTTGTCCAAAAAAAGTCATACACGGTTTTGAATCATTCATTGTATTTATCTGTTCTAATATTAATAATTATTTTTATGTGTTTGTAGAAAGTTGTTACATAATTCTATTGTCCTCTTTCATTTATAGAACTCTACAATAATTTTATATATCCATTTGTAGATGAGAACAAATAACTCTGAACTTTAATAAGCATAAACTTGTCTATCAATATGAACATACATATATGCAAGGTCAACATAAAGAAAATTAAATAATTAATTAATAAATAATTTACGAGAACTTTATTCTTACCTTTTGAAAATGAACTTTTTAAATGTATTTATGGTGTATACCACAACAAAAAAGTTGTGACGAAATATGGTAAAATATTCAGCAACTTGCTAACATTAATTGATTTGTACAGGAATCTTCAGTAGATACAGGGTCCACTAATAATATTTGGGGTCTAAGTTATATGAATTGGGAAATGTAGACGGCTAAAGTGGACTGTACTCATTTTCTATTTATTATTTATTATTTATTTTTTATTTTATTTTATTTTGTTAGCCATATGCACCACTTTCAATATAGTTTGTTTGGAATTGGACTTAGTGGAAAGGTGACATCAGTGATATGTGGATCCAGCTAGACTACCCTTGGCTTATACCCATTGGAGTTAGACAAAATGAACAAGATCCTTGATGATTAAGCCTATCAAAATTAAAAGCCCTCTATTCTTTGTTTTGTTCTCCTAATAAATATCTTAATTCCCTGTCAATGACTTTGTATTTAAAAATAGATTTATCTAAATTAATTAACAAGTTGCTAAGATTTTTTAGGGAAAGTAGTAAAGAAAGAAAATATTAACCTCCAGAAAGAAAATGATTTTTTTATTTATGGTTTAAAATAAATATCATAAATTAATTTGAGTACAAGTAAAATAATTTATAAATTTTTTAATATCAATTTTATTTCACTACCGCTATTTTTACTTGCGTAGGTTATAATAAGCAGTAAATTTTATCGGTTTTACTTGTATACAGCCTACACCATGAAACCAGAAAATCTAATTTCACAGAAGGCATTAAGATGGTAATTCGATTAAAATCGGAATTTTTCTAGATCTCGGATGACGAAATGAACTTCACTGTTGGAATCGTCTCGCGAAATCTAGCTACCACGTCGAATTTCGTCAAATTAAGGGCGTTGAATTTGCATGTTCGAGCAGGCGTGAGTGGGGACATAGGCGCATTTGAGTGGCTTACGATGTGTGCCCGCGTGTCAGTCTTGAATGATTCGACTTTGAAGGCTCAAGTGTGGGACCCACATGGACATGTGGTAACACATGATTGGAGGGAAATCCAAGGTAGATGGATAAGGTGATAAAGATAATCCAAGGAACCACTTAGAATTGGATAAGTGGCAAGTGAGAGGACATCTCACTTGACTTCTACCTTCTCCCAACCGGTTGAGAGAGAGGGAGAGGAAAAGGCAAACCAGATTTGAAAAGAGAGAGTTTTAGGAGAGGGGCTCACGCCTTCTCTCTAAATTTTCGAGGCTTGTCGGATAGGCGGTTTCAAGCGACGGAGGAAGGGATTCATCACATCACGGCAAGGGTTTCGCATAGAGATCGGAGTTGGGGAGTTTTGACAAACTCTGAGAGGTAGGTCTTCTCCTACTTTGGTTACTTTCTATCCTAAGGGTTGTGTGGTGGTTGTTTTGCCCTAAGGGGAATGTTTGGTTGTATTTTGAACCATGAGAAAATTTGCCACATTAGAGGCGGCACGTGCCGGACTTTAGAAGTGATTTTTGGAAAGGAAATAAAAGGAATTTGGTAGTGAGTCCTTATGATAAATGGTAGCCACGTCAATGAACTTGATGTTAAGCTTTTGAATTTCTCAATTCGGGACCCTATGTGAGTTATAGTCTAGTTTAATGCGGGCAGTCTAGTGGAAGAAGTGTTGGGCGGGTTCCGCTTCATTTGGTGCACCGTGAGGTGCCCATTGGGTGCACCGACTAAGTTCACCGTATGGGTTCCCCGATTAGATTCGTCGGTGGGATCTGCGTGACCTCGTTTGAAGGTGGTAACGCGTCGAACTCAGTTTAAAGGTGTTCAGCCAGGCTCCTATGAAAAGCCCATTGAGTCAACCGTCGGACCACTTTGGTGGGCGGTGGGTTTGAGCCGACCGGAAATGGCCGTCAGGCAAATAAGGTAGAATTTGCCGGGTGGGACGGTTGGTCTGCGTGACCTCCGACAGGGAAGGTCATACTTCTTACGTCCGAACTCAGTTTGGGTGTTCTTAGACTCGAAGGCCATTTGGTCGCTTTCCGTGGGACCTTTGGTGGCGGTGGGTTCTGATCCGGCCGGAAATGGCGTCGGGCAAGTAAAGGTAGAAATTTTGCCGGGTAGACGGTTTAGTCATGTGACCTCCGACCCGGAAGATCTTGCTTTATTCGTCGAACTCCGTTTCGGGTGTTCTTGGACTCTATGGAAATCCCATTGAGTCAACTTTCCATCCAGACCACTTTGATGGGCATTAGGTTTCTGAGCCAGCCGGAAATGGCCGTCCGGGCAAGTAAGGTAGGATGGCGATGGTAATGGGTAAATTTGCCGGGTAGAACCAGTTTGATTTAATTCTCGCCGGGACCTCCAACCGGAAGGTCATAACTAGCCGTCTGAACTCCGATTTGGGTGTTCTTGGACTTCATGCAAATCCCATTGAGTCTAGTTTCCATCGGAGTGTGTTTTGGAGGCGTGGGTTCGGAGGCCGTGGAAGTAGCGTCGGGCAAGTAAGGTAATTTGCCGGGAGACGGAGTTTAGTCATGTCTGACCTCCCAGCCCGGAAGGTCATAACTTCTTAGTCGAACTCAGGTCGGGTGTTCTTAGACTCTATGGAAGCCGTGGTCAAGATTCCATCCATGTTTAATGGGGGGCGGTGGGTGATACAACGTGTAGATTACATGTTTTGTATCAAGCATTCAGTTTGCTTAGTTGTGTCGATGTGTATAGCCGGGATATAACATGACCATTGCATGGCATGTTGTAGGATACTGTATTGGGTATGGTAGGGTTGTCTATGGGAGGGCATGGGAGGCAATATGGTTTAGTTCCAAAAACTTGGGAATGAAGGATAGAGGATTTCTATAACCGGTTTCACACGATCGAGGCGTGGTGGGTTAGAGGTTTTGAATTGGAAACTAAAGTTTCCTAGGTTTTATAAGTTGTTGATGTCATATGGATGATTGGAACCATTTAGTTCATGATTATGAAGGACGTGAGGTACCGGTTGGATAGGTCGAATGGTGACCTTATGGTGTGTGGCTTGTTTTGATAGCATGAAAATTGTGTGTTGTTGGTGTGATCGTTAAGACCAGGTTCGAGATGGATTGTTGGTTTGTGTATTAGCCCATGAGCTAATTTATGTTATTGCTATGTATTCAATGAATAACATGTTGATTATTGTATAAACCCGTCAATATATGCATGCATAATATATTAACATAGATTATGGTGAAATGGCATATGCTGTTTCATATGCAACAGGAACCTGGAGTAATAGGTGTGAGTGCATGACCACGAGTTCACTACGAAAGAACATGGTTGCGAAAGGGATTTCACAGGATGAATTTCCAGAGAATGGGGTTGGGAGGCGGTCAATGGATCATTAGGATAGGGACCATAGGCTATTTCGGAAGGCTGCCAGGCCACATTCGCTAACAGATGATCCCGTATTTTCACAGGCGTTCACGGTAGTGTATTTTTAAGAATAACGAGGTTTTGTTTTGAAATGATTGTACCTCTCATGTGGCTTAGGCAGAGTGTAAGGGGTCGGTGAGACTCGAGACGTAGAGATGGGTGGGTCACTTTCTCATCCATGACATATAGACATTGGTAGGAGCTTGCATGTTCATAAGTAGTAATGGGGCCGACTCATTGCATGTGCATAGGTGGGGAGTAGCTTCAGCGTGGAGATTATCCTCTTGGGGCTTGCTCACCCGTTGTAGGACCCCTTTCAATTTGCCAGAGACGGCGCTCCTTCGAGGCCAGTGAGGACGAAGAAGGCACAGTTTATGGCCTTAAGAATTATTTTTGTAAAATATATTTAAGACAATCTGTTTCTAATATAATTTGGTATATAAAGTGTAAAAGAGTTGTACCTTCAGACTCTTGTAAAATATTATTACAAATTGGTTATTTACATGAAATTATACAGCAATGGGTTCTCCATATAAAGTTCGTCAAATTGTGATATGAACAGCGATGTCACATGTCGCAGTTGTGATGGTCGACGGTTTGGGGTTTGGGAAGTCTGCCCTTTACCCATGCAAATTTGTAATTCGCCAGACTCATAGGCCCCGAAGGGAATACTGAGTACTCGATGATGCTTATTGGACCAATTTTACGAGAAAAAATCCATGTCTACAATACTTATGTGATAGTTTATGACATCTCTAATTATGTTGACACATAATGTTTTAAAAATGAACTGATTGTTAAAACTTTTTTTTAATATCTATTTACTTTTCGTTATAATGTTATAGTATTTCATTCTCATGGAGACTAATTTTTCCTATGTCTGTGACACCCCAAATCCCGGAGGTCCCATTAACAATTCGTCAACCCGCGGAAACCTGTAGATATCGGGTGTCTTGATATCACACTCACATGTCTCATATATCGAGACTCATTCCTGCATGTCGATTAAATATCTGAAATATATATTAGACTATAATCATGATCTTCACGGTCCCTTTGATACCAAAAAAAGGGTACATGTTTTGGTTATGCTCGAATATAATACAAGACCAAAAACAAAACAAAACAAAGTAGGTATCTGCTCTTATCTCATATGTGGGTGGGTCGCGCCTTTGGACTTATACTGAAGGGGATCAACGGCGGGGTGAGAAAAAACCCGATTAGTGATAACCTCTATGGGGGTTACTCCCCACCTAAGTGCTCATGCAGTGATCAAACACACACACGTTTAAGTAAAAATATGCACATTCCTACTCGAATGTCTACATGCCATGAGGATGAGAATGCTGACTCACCTATTCCATGTCGAGTCCTCACCCGACTTCCTGCGCACACAATGCACAAACCAGTAATGTGAACAGTCATTTTCCATGACATCCAATGATCATTTCTTTGACTCATTACATTTTATATTCATATTTTCATTTACAATCCTACGCCTTTTTGTGGGTAGTGGATTTTTGGCGTCGCACCACGAGCTCCACAAGCCCAGACACTTTTACGGCCTTTCACCGCTGGGGCTATGTTTGACCATAATTGATGGTTCTTTCACCCTGGGGGGAATCTATCCCAACTTGTTGATACCAGTGCATGTCTTTTACTATTTGAGTATTAGGTACAACTCATTTAGAGCGTTGTCCCTTAGGCCAAGGCCCACGATCCAGCACTCAGCGTAGTGTTGATTGTAACCATGTACCCGCGACACCTTAGCCAGACACGAACCACGGTGTTGATCTACCATGCACTCCACACCCATGTCATGCGATGTTCTAGTGCATATGCAATGCAATTATGCCTTGCCAATTTCTCAAGTTACATGTATGATACACATGAACCATTCACATCGATTATACTTCATGTCAATTACCATACAAACATATATTCTTGACATATAAGTTCCATATATTTCATGCCAATGTATATATATAAATATATAAATATCAAGCATATTAGCATTCATTAATCAATGACTAAACAATAATGTCATCACGATACCTACCTTAGGCTAACACATGGCAATTTCTACTGACCCTTGATAGCCTCTGACATGCCCATCTGATGGTCATGTCAAAACGGCCCATGTCTGTCCCGACCTGACGACAACTTGCATAGTGAAAAACATAGAATCTAATGCTTGTTATGGTCACCCACTATCCTCCACAGTCCTATGGCTGAGATATTGACTCAATGATCTTTCCATAGAGTCTAAGAAAACCTGAAAAGGAGTTAAGACAAAGAAGTTATGGCAGTTCGAAGTTGGAGGCCACACATGAATAGCCGACCCTAGCCGGCCAGTCCTGGCCGTCTAGAATCCCTGGAAAAACATAGATTTAAGTAGGTTATGCTCACCAAATGTCCTTCATAGAATATGGCTAGAATCTTGACTCAATGGGCTTTCCATAGAGTCTAAGAACACCTAAAACGGAGTTCGGATGAAGAAGTTATGGCTGTCCGAAGTTGGAGGCTTCACACGAATAGCCAGCCTTAGCCGTCCAGTAGCCCTGGAAAAAAATATAGATTTCAGCAGGTTATATTAAACCACTGTCCTCCACAGGCATATGGCTAGAATATTGACTCAATGGGCTTTCCATATGGTCTAATAACACCTGAAACGAAGTTCAGACGAAGAAGTTATGGCCGTCCAAAGTTGGAGGCTATACCGCGAATCTAGCCACTGGCCAGAGCCGTGGCCCTAGCGGCTAGGCGGTGACCTACAGCCATGGTTGGTGACCCTAGCGCTAGTCGGCTTGCCTGGCCGCTAGCCAGTACGGCCTTAACATGGTTGGCTGACCTAATCGGTGCTTCTTTGGCCATAGTTGGTGGCCAGGTTGGCCACTGTCCTTCTTGGTACTGGCCGTGACCCGATATCTTTCCACTTAGACTATTCAGGGTAAATAGACCATAACTTGGGCTGTAGACGTCCGATTTGGGTAATTCAAAATCCTAACATCAAGTTTACTGATATGGCTACAATTTACCTGAAGGACACACTACCAAATGCCCTTTATTTCCCACCCAAAAACTAGTCCTAAAGTCCGGCTAATGAGTATGATCAAAATAGGGTAACTTCCCTTGGTTAATCACGATGACATTCTTCTTAGGCGAACCTTTACCACTACAACCCTTAGGGTGAAAATAGCAAAGTATGAAGACCTACCTCTTTGGGTTTGCCGAAACTCCACATTTCAGTCTCTACTTGGAAACTCTTGGCGTGGGGAAACTGCTTTTCTTCTTAATCAGGAGCGCGGTCAATCGTGGGAAACACAGAAGGTGGAACTTCTCTCTCTAAGCGCACTCTCCCTCTTTTCTCTTCCTCACAGAGATTGTTTGGTCTAAAGTCAAAGTTTGAAGTACTTTTTGTTTGACTTAACTGCGCTTGACGTGCGCGCGGTTGACCCTCTGCACGTGCAAAGTGCCCCGTACTACCCATTGATGCCTTGAACAAGGTGAAATTCAGACTATCTAGGAATTCGACGTGGTAGCTAGATTTCGTGAGACGATTCCAACGGTGAAGTCTGTTTCGTCATCCAAGATCTGGAAAAATTTTAGATTTTTCCATTGAAATTATCGTTTTACCCTTTCTCAGAAAATTGAATTTTCTCGGGTTTTACATTCTCCCCCCCTTAAAAGAATTTCGCTCCGAAATTCCACTCGCATGCATATGCAATGTGCACTATCTCATGCATGTAAACTAGCCATTTAATTACTAAACGACTAGACTGCGTACCTTCATCCCTAAACAAAAAGGGATAGGTGGCCCGCATCGTTTCCTCGCGCTCCCACGTTGCCTCCTCCACTCCACGGTGTTGCCACAACACTTTCAACATGATCTCGGCTATCCATGATGCGCATTGGTCCCTCCTTGAAGGTCTCATCCATGTGTATCTCCTCATTCCACTACATGAGCTGGATCTGGAGTATACTTTCGAAGCATGGAGACGTGGAACACCTCATGAACACCAGACATACTAGGCGGTAAGGCAACCCGATGCAGCTATTGTGCCTGTAAAGGTATCTTGAAGAGACCCAGTGAACCTCGGCGAAAGTTTTCCGCTTAGGGTGACGGCTCCTTTCTTGAGCATAACCTTCAGAAGGTGTGCTCACCCACCTCAAACTCTAGTGTGGCATTCTAGCCTTTGAGCGTAAGCTCTTCTATCGACTTTGAGTAGTGAGAAGACCTGGCTGGCTGTCCAAACTCACATGCGGGGTGTCTCTAATGGATGGGACCGGTGATGGAGGCTCCTCTCCCCCACCTCTTTCCGTGACTCACATGCTCTGGACCTTGAGTTCCTGCAACTCATAGTGTCATCCCATGCGGAGTCGCTAGATATAGATGACATGCCGGGGTGTAACTCAATACCTACATAATTCTACATCCCACGTACGGAGTAATCCGGTAACTCGTCAGAAAAACATCTTCTCCATGGGCTAGCAGAATTAGATCCAACTCAGGTCTCGCTCGTCCTCAGGAGTAAAGGCTTGCTAGCCAACCCATCAATTGATACGTGCAATCTTGGAATCGTACACGATCTGAATGAACATCATGCTTGTCCTGACGTGGCTGCAGTACCGTCACGTATTAGCGAAACGGTAGCCTCCTGCACTCCGCGGTAATGGCAGCTCTGTAAGGCGTCCCAGCGATCCATCCACAAGGATGACGTGAACTCCGATATGCCATGACCCTCGGGTTCATAAGTAGGTAGAGACGAGATCTGACTCCTGATCTTGACATATCCCGATCCCCTTCGCCACTGGATTCCTAGGAAGAATTTATATATTGACCATCAGAGTCTTTGTTGAATACATAAAGAGGGCAACATTTATGTATTGTTTATCTATACACTCATATTTTGCTCTCATCTTGTATAAGAATAGAGTGCCTTTGATCGTTTCGTGTTTTGTACTTGTACGGGTTTCGAGTTAGGTACACTTTTATAGGGGTTCGTGTCGGAGGCGAATGTAAATCTATTCTGCGGTTGATGCAGGCCGTATTGAGAAGTCTGGGAAGTGCTATGGTGTGGAGGAACGAATTCACGGGCGTGGTACCGTCTTAAGCAGGCTTGGTACGGTACACAGTTAGTGCCAAAAAGTGCTATTTTAGACCTATTTTTAATAGGTTTTGGCTACAACTTTTTGTATACTAGTGTTATAATTAACCCAATTGACATGTTCGGGTCCCTATTGTACTACTAATCATATTTTGTAGCTAATTTTATAGTTTTTGCAAGCTTTTAATGCCAAGTTTGTCGAGTCATTCCAAGCATGAAAGTGCAGTTGACTCAACGTGCAGATCAAAAATCGAGGAAAGAATATGAGAAAAAGGAAAAGAAAGCAAAAATAACATGAATAAGATGAATAGTGCAGGATGAACAGTAGCCGTGAATAGTAATGAATAGGAGGAAAAATTCTCTACAAGCTGGAAATTCGCTACATAGCAAATTTTCGCTACAATAGCGAAATTTCGCTATGTAGCGAAATTACTACCGCTATGGCCAAATTTCAACTCTTCAAACGACCACTGTTTTTGGTTTTCTCCTTTCTACCCTCGTATAATGGTTTTAGTTAGAGTTAGTTTGGTAGTTCGCACAGTTGTAGGCTATATAAGCCATTGCCATTCTTTGTTGACCTAAGTTTTGATTTTGGAAGGAAGCAAATATGGGCCCCTATTTTTGGCCCTTCACTTTATCTCTTCTCTCTCCTCTTTCTCTCACTTTCTAGGCAACCAAACACACCCTTTGAGGATGACAACTCAAGGATCTTTGCTCAACCTCTAAGCATGAAGAAGAGGGTTGCTAGGCAGGAGTAAGGTTGCATTTTGTTCCCCTGTTTTTCACTAGCGACAAGTTTTAACATTTTGGTTCCCAAAGGTGCATCCCCACCTAGGTTAAAGCTCTTTGATGTACTTTCTTTGGCCAATACTTGGCAAGCTTTTAGGGTTCAGTTTATTCTTAGCTTTGATACACTGATATCCATTAGTTGCTATTCACAGTTGCTTGGAGGTAAGTTAAGAGTTATGTTTTTGCTGTGATGCATCCTCATTGATCGATGCACTTGGTAATCTTTGGGTTCGCTGGATGCTTATTAACCAGATCTGCTTGAGATTCATTAGTTGCCTTCTGAATCATTGTAGGATGGAGTGAGAGTGATAGATTTTCTTGGCAGAACCATAAAATACTAAATAAATGCTTCATCAAAAGGAAAATTATTAGGGGTTTAGTTTTTAAAGTTAAATGAAGTCCCAGGTTAAGGGAATTGACTATAGGTCATCCTCCCCGATGCGAGGAAATGGGCAGAAAGGACCTCTTTCTTATTACTATCAGCCCTAACCTAACGGCCCGACTGCCAAGTTCTTTTACATTTTAACTTGTTTTATTTTCAGTTTAAAACCCCGAAACCCTATGATTTTAACCAAACACGAAAATTAATTTAATTACCATTTAAACTACGTAAATCATTTATGATACGAAGAAAACTCATCCACTTTGTGTTCGATCCACAAATGCTTCTCTTATGATGAATTACGCTCACGGCTGATAGAATGTCGAGTTATAATTTTGTTGATTCACCTTTTACCCTCTTTATGCTTACGAATCAAATGGCTTGGTCTTGAGGATGGTGCCTAAGTGCATTTGACAGTATGAACACTTGTGATCCTCATCACAGTATTAAGTGAGAGCCCCTACTTTTATATTACGCCAGGTTTTTTATTTATTTCATTTCAACTGTAAAAAAATAAAAGTAAAAATTCTACGGGAATTTATTTTTAGTGTTGTCTTGTGTTGCCCTATTTATCTTTGAGATTGCATGTCCCGATGGAGTTTGAATTGTGACGAATGGAAGAAGGAGAACAATATAGTGAGTATTGTTGGGAAACCACAAGGCATACATATCGTGAGGGATTCTGAACCTTCCATGGCGGTCGCGTGACACAGCAGAGAGAAATCAAACCCATGCATAGGTCTATGAGGAATATAGAGACCCGATGGGCGAGTACCCCTCCTACGAGTGTTACCGACTTATGCACCTCCTCCCACATCCACAGTATGCCTCTTTTTGTATCAGCCTCAGCCACCTCAGTAATCTAGCTAGTTGACGAAGCAATTCTAGACCTTACCAAGCGGTGGGTGATGTTGTAAGGCGAGGAAGAAATTCAATTCCCAAAATCCGAAGAATTTATCTTTGTAAACTCTGAACAAAAGATTAGATGTGCCTTTAAAGTGACATGAAAAAAATTAAACGTTATCACGGCATTCTATTCAAGGCTCTGCATTCGGCCCATGGTCATTAAGAGGAGGAGAACTTAGAGGAAAGTGGTGTTGACCAGGTGATGCGAAACCGGTGGGAAGCTCACGAGGAATTGCCAACGGGAAGCGGGGGACGTTGAGGAAAGAAATGGAAGAAATTTAAAGACCTATCATTCAACGATCCCGTGAATTTGAATCCTAGTGCCCCTTTCTTGACCTAAAATAGCCCATTTGCCGTACATATTGCCCTTTGCGCCAGGCTCAAAACTGCGGCACACCTCCCAAGCTCCTTACCAGTCAAAAGTCACTACTTGCACAAAATATCAAAGTTAGTAGCTATTGATCTTTGCCTACATAAAGACCTGGTATTTGCCCACATTGTATGCTTACAATGGATAGTTCAGGTGATGGTTCGGATTTGAGCACGAACCTAAAACTCATTTCTAAACTCCGCACGATTCCCGACGTACTCGATGGCTTAAAGAAGGAGGGATTAGTTTGGGAAGGAAACAGTCTCCCCCACTTTTTATTTAATTTTTATTGTCTTATTTTATTTATTTGATTTCTTTAATTTTCTTTTTAGATTTATCTAATTTTAAGTTAATCTTTGTTCTAGTTTGTTTTTCATACTTTACGCAGTTTTGTAATTTTCTTATATTAATTTTCTTAGTTAGAACAGAAAATTTTAAAACAGAAGATCCGACGAGACAGGCATGGCATCGGGGACAATTTATTTCTTATAGTGAAAATTTGTACTGAATATTAAGTTCGCAATAATGAGAAATGCAAGAATAAATGAAAATTCATATGTTAAATTTTTGCTACATAGCGAATTTCGCTTCATGCTAGCAGAAATCGCTATCTCATGAATTTCATTATAAGCGAATTTGCACTAAATATCACTATTCTACTGTGTGAGAAATTTAAATTTTAGTCTTGTATACCTTATTTTATCTTTTATGATATATGATATTATTAGCCATTATTATTATTATATATATATATATATATATATATATATATATATATATATATATATATACTATATAAATAATAATAATAATAAATAAATAAATAAATGAATTATATTAATTATTTTATTTTTGTTTATAAAAATTTTTTTTTTAAGCGATTATAGTGGGGAATTTTGTAAGGAAGAGCGGAAATTTTCTCTATGTGTAAAATTTTCGCTACATAGCGAATTTTCGCTATGCTAGCGGGAGGCCCCAAGCTATAGTGAAAATTTTCGCTACTCTCCACTGTTTACTCACAGTTTGTTTCGCCCATAACCTTTTCATGTCAAATTCTTGAATGCAGTTGGAAAGCTTAGAGTGCTAGAAGTCCAAAAATAGCAGGAAAGAACACTTTTGAAATTATTATAAAGTGTAATTTTCAAAATTCTCAACATCCTTTCCTCTACTTACGACACATTTGAAGCCCAGAAACAGAGATGAATAAGGTGTCAGTGGAAACTTGAAGTCTACATCAACGATCCGCATCTCATCGAGGTAACACTTCAGCCTGCTTTGCTCAATCAAGGCGCCATTAGGACAATGAGATTATTCGTTGGGAGAGTTAAGCGAAGGAAGTAGCTTTACATTATGTTTTTATTTTCTTTTGAACAAACCATTTTTATGTTGTTCTTTATTGCTGGTTTCCTTTTGTAGTTTATTATCTTCGCCACAACTTATTTTTTCATGCACCCATTTTGTGTTTTGCCTAACTGTCGTTTGCAAAAGTGAAACTTTGTCAATTCTATTGATATTTAGATTGTAGTTTCATGCTTGGCTAAGTGGATAATAAGTTGAACTCTTGTTGCTCGACCATTTTTCTTCGCCTTTAACTAACACACACTGTGCATCGAGGTTTTCTTCATTAACTGAAGCGCCTAACCTCAAGCATTTATCAAAACCTACCCTAGTTTAGATTTGACCACTTGTAATAGGTTAAGGACCCCATGACCAGAGAGCGATGTGTCTTCCAAAAGAAAAGAAAAGAAAAGAAAAAGAAAGAGAGAAGAAAAGAAGGAAAATTGCAACGCTTTGCCTTGAAACTGGCTTGAGTGGGGGTTTGCTAGAAGCGCCTAAGCAGGTGCCCTAAACCAACTGGTTAGAGCCACCGACTTAGTATTCCCTACACGAGTGGATGGGGTGGGTTTGCGAGTTGTAGGTCTTTGCGGAGGCTCGAAATCATTTGAAGTTGAGGTGGAAACCTATGGGTTGTAGTGAAAGATCTTCATGACAGTGCCTTGAAGCCTTCAACTTTGGTTGGGAGTCATTCGGTTAATCCCAGTTACGGAATTTGGTGAAGTGAACCCTCGGCATTGGTCCCTACAGCGCATAAAGAGTTGTGGAATAAAGTGGAGTGCCGATCTATTTAGGTTGGTTAGTGTCTGAGTGGCGGTGAAAGTAGCTTGGTTGGGGGAGAGTGCGGGTTTAGCGGTTATTGTTGAGGCCCAGTCAAGCAAAAACTTAGATTTTGGTGAAGTCTCTGGTTGATTCAAGGATCGGCTCTTTTGATGCATAATTTCATGTGGCGTTCATTCTCTCAGATAATTATTGGGCAGGTTTTGATGATTCTTACTTAAAAAAAAAAAAAAAAAAGGGTTGGGCATCACTTCTTGCAACCTTTTTTGAAGCGCAACCTTGTCACATAATTTTTATAGTTTATATGTTTTTTAATTTTTCTTCTTGCATTTGCTAAGGGACTAGCAATGTGTCGGTTAAGGGAGTGTGATAAATTGCCCAAAAATTTTATTTTAGACCCTATTTTTTAATAGGTTTTGAGCGCTTTTGTATACTAGTGTTATAAGTGCTTGATTGACATGTTCAGTCCACTATTGTACTACTAATCATATTTTGTGGCTAATTTGTCAGTTTTTGCAAGCTTTTAATGCCAAGTTTGTAATTCATTCCAAGGCATGAAAAGTGCAAGTCAAGACTCAAGCGTATAGATAAAATGAAGAAAATAATAGCAGAAAAGGGAAAAGAAAGCAAAAATAACATGAATCAGATGAATAGTGTAGGATGAACAGTAGCCGTGAATAGTGATGAACAGGAGGAAAAATTCGCTACAAGCTGGAAATTCGCTACCGGCGAATTTTATTCTATAATAGCCAATTTTGCTATGTAAGTACTACATGGCGAAAATTTCCAGCTCTTGAGCTTGACCCCTCGTTTTTGTTTTCTCCTTTCTACCCTCATTATGTGGTTTTAGTTAGGTTAGTTTGGTAGTTCACTTTGATTGTAAGGCTATATAAGCCATTGTAATACACTGTTGACCTAAGTTTTGATTTTGGAAGGAAGCAAATACGGGCCCCTGTTTTTGGCCCTTCACGTTCTCTCTTCTCTCTCCTCTTTCTCTCACTTTCTAGGCACCAAACACACCCTTTGGGGATGTGACTTTCGAAGGATGTTTAGCTAAAGCCTCTAAACCTTGAAGAAAGAGGGTTGCTAGGCAGAGCTTAGGAGTAAAGTTTGCATTTTGTTCCCTGTTTTTTCATAGCATTAGGTTTTAACATTTTAGTTTCCCAAATTTGCAACTCTGAGTTTAAAGCTCTTTGATGTTTCTTTGTGACATAGTAAGCTTTTTAGGGTTCGATGTATTCTGTTGATACTATATCCATTGTAGTTGCTATTTACGAGCCATTGGAGGTAAGTTAAGGGGTTATATTTTTACTGTAGATGCATCCTCATTGATCAATACTTGGTAATATTTTGGGGTTCATTGGATGCTTATTATTAGATGCACTGAGATTCATTAGTTTCCCTTCCTAGATCATTGTAGGATGGAGTCGAGAGTGATAGATTTTCACTATTGGAACCATAAATGCTAAATAAGTAACTCTATCTAAAGGAAAATTATTAGGGTTTAGTTTTAAAAATTAAATGAAGATTTGGTTGGGGAATTGACTATAGGTCATCCTCCCAATGAGGAAATAAACGAGGACCTCTTTTAAGCAATCCATCAACCCGACTACATTGACCGCCAAAAGTTTCTTTTTACATTTAACTTGTTTTTATTTTCAGTTTTAAAACCCCAGAAAGCCTCACTTTGTTTTTAACCAAGCAGCAAACCAATTTAATTCTGTTTGAGCCCCTCACTTTGTAAAATCATTTGAAGATGCAGAAAACCCATCCATGTGTTTTCGATCCACCGTATTTATCTTTGCGATGATTCTGTGGCCCGATGGGAGTAATTTAGGTTATAAATTTTGTTGATTCGCAACACCTCTTTGTGGCACGAATCCCGATTAGCGAAATCACTAGTAGCCTATTAGTCTGGTGCCGACAGCGAATCATGATTGCCAGAAGCGGGAAAGTCGCGGTGGCGCTTTTGGTGCCAGTTATGCCTGCGGTACCATTCAACATGTAATTTTCACGGGATTTGGGTAAATTTCAATTTCGATTGCAAAGAATGCGGCTTGTCTTTTGACCACCGCCGAGATGATGGAGAAGAGGGCCCAAGCCAAAGAAAGGGTGGAGAGCAGCAGTTTTTGGATTCTAGGGTTTGGTTTTAGGGAGTGAGAGTGTTTTCTCATATTTTTTATAGGGTTCATAGAATAGAGTAGAGTAGAGTAATAAGTTTTTCTCAGATTCTGGATTTTGATTACCTGTAATCTTTCAGTTGGTTCATACACTCGGTAGTTTCTTACGGTATTTTATGCTTTTGAATTTCCAATCTTGCAATTGAAGTTTTATTTCTCAAATCTCCTTATAGACCAATCTATCAAATATGAATCGATTTCTATTTTCAATGACGTTCTAAACTCCCATGATGGGGTTCTAACGGTGGAAACTCACCGCCATCAAGGTAATAACCCTCAATTCCTCTTTTGCACTTTAACGGGATTGTATGATGCTAAGCACTTGTAGAAAATCTTATAAAACCTTAGTTTGGCATCTTCTTGACAATGTGCAGGCAAGAGACCCTCGTGGTACACGTTGTGCCAGTCATAAATGCAAGCTAAGAGCCTAAGCGAATCGTTTGAACAAGCGTTTCTCATTGCTCTATCATTCTTCGGTTTAAAAGAGCTTTTAATGTAACATCCTCCATTGAAGACCATTCATCAATGGCTCCTAGATGAGATTTTGAATAAGAGATTAGGGTACTAGATCGGTGAAGTGGAAACCTAAGAACCCTATCATTCACCCTTTATACGCTTTAAAGTAGTTAGCTAAATCTATTACCAATTAATCAATCACAGCCCCGGACTTCACTTTTTAACCGCACATTCTTTGGAAATACTCCCCCGAAGGATCATCTAGGAAAACCACTCCTGTGGAAATGACACCGTGGACTTCCAGCGTACTAATGCTTGACGACCTTAGTTCCTCGCAGGAATAAATTCAGCATACGAATTAGACAAAGTATTTTTTGACAGCTGGTGTCGGGAGTGGCGAGAGCAATCTAGTTGATCTAAAGAGGCTAGAGTAATTTGCAATTGCATTACACCGTCGATCCCGATTCTCTACTTTTCTTGCTAATTTGTTTTTTGTGAAGGAATTTAAGTGGGTATCTGCTTAGAAGGGGTAGAATTGGTGCATGTCGGTTTGGGCTGCAACAAACATAGTGAGCTTATGAGAATTATACCTCGAGAGTCGAAGTCCATGTCAAGTTGAATTGTTTCGAGAGAGACCCTACGTCAAATGGACCGTCCGAAATTCGACAACCTCTTTTTTAATCCATTTGAGGTTGTTATTTAACTAAGACTCCATGAACCTCGCTTGCCTTGGAGATGGTGTTGCACTCTGACAACCACTACTTGATGGAGGAAATGTTAATGTGTAGAAAATCAATACTCGGGCTCCCACTTCACCCCCCCAATGAAAGAGATTCTCGAGAGATTTTCTGACCTGAGCCCTGATTCATGTATTCGCTACTGAAGAGGCTAACCAATTCCTCGCCCAAGTGAGATGAGTTTGCACTTCACTGTGTATCAAGGGGTCGATTTTGAGAACCCCTACTCATTCATGAGAGACTTTGAGGATGTTTGCAGTGCGTTCCTCTCTACCGAATCGCCTCTCCACATAATTTGCATGGTGCTATTCCCATTCTCTCTAAAGGAAAAGGCCAAAATATGGTTTCATTCGCTTTCACCCAATTCAATCTTTACATGGGAGGATATGCGAAATGAATTCCTTAACAAATTTTTCCTCCATTGCATTTCAAGTAAATAAATACGGCTTGATCGAAACTTCTCTAAAGCCAAGGTGAACCTTTTCTTTGTGGTATGGGAAGATATAAGGACCTCCTCAAGTACTTATCCTCGTCATGGTTTGGATATTGGACAAATGCATGCGTATTTTCATCAAGGGCTATCCTTGAATAACAAACAAATACATCCAAATGATGTGTGCGGGAGAGGAGTTTATGAGAAAAGTCTGAGGAGGCAAATTCAGTTCTTTGCGGTACCATAGCGAGAAAATGCTCGAACATGGAGACTAATACCTCCTAGATATTGCTAGGGCATAATACACACCTACGGGGAGGAATCCTCACTTAAGAAATGATGACTGAAGCAAAATAGCTAGCAAGAGAGGATTGGGGCTATAGAATTGAAAAGGTGAATGAGGTAACCGGTGTGCCTCAAGTACCCTCGGTGCTATGGGATCTAAGTGGAGGAGCCATGCATCATTACGATGACCCCGCCCCATAAACTATTAACTTCCCAAACCTTCCTCAAGTTAAAGGGAGCAATCGAAATAGAGCAAGCTAATGCTCTTAACTACGAAGCCCTTGATTCTCCATATTCCAAGCATTATAATCGAGTGGGGTAAGCACATAAATTTTAGATTGGAAATGAGGAAATTTCTTGCCAAACAACCAAGGCCTAATTATCAAACCAAGGTTTTCAAACCAGCCCACTCCATTTAGGGAATCAAGGTCCTCGAGGATTTCCACAGACTAACCAAGGTTCCATGTCCAGTCGAATCAGGAATCCAGTCACGACTCACTTATCAACCTCACGTAAGAGAAGTTTAGGATATTGTGACCAGGATTAAATACAGGGCCAATAATCCACCCAGCAAGATTCCAGATTGCCTTGAATGATGGATCCCAGATCATAAGCTAACCTCTTATATGGAAATTTTCAATAAGAAGGAAACTTCCCTTCTCCGACCATCAAGAAACCCCGAGTCTAGAAATAGTATTATTTGGAGTTTTAGGTCCTAGTGAGGCACCTCGTTAGTGCAATTTGTCACCACTCTTGAGTATTAAAATTAGTGTGAAAACCATTCGCCCGAGGAACGATACAAGAGTTGGAAATAGACAGTCATGATGAGGTGTCGGACCGAGCCTCATGTCCTAGAGCGGATGTTCTTGATGGTGGTGAGAAAGACAAGGCTTCCCATGTCCCTCTGCTTTATACCCTCACCCAGTTATTTAGTGTTGTCATTATGAAATTGAAAGTGAACAATCACAGGGAATTATTAGTTGTTTCAAACAGGAAGAAACATCCACTGATGCCACAAGAGATCTCATTATGCATGCACTTCAGATATTTGCAAAACGTAGGCATGAAAACGAGGCTAGTTGTTGAGTGATGCAGACTGGTAATTCACTTATCGATCCAACAATTTGGCCTCTAAAATGTTGTGTAAATATCTTGCAGTTCCAACTACTCCATAGCGGCAGTATACCAAAGCTAGACATGCTCTTTAGTGGATTCGGGGGCAAGTGTTAACTTCACGCTTTACCGCGATATGTTGAGCTAGGTTAGAGAGTTGAACCGATCAACACCAATCCGCTTTCGGGACCAGATAGATCCCGAAGATGAAGAGGTGGTTACGTATTGTGTATGCTAACGTCATCCGTGGATTTGGCTAAGCTCGATTGATTTCAAATCGTAGCGTGTACCGGCGAACACCTCGAAGGAATGGAAGAAGAAGATATCCAGCTGTTTCGGTCCAACACAACAGTAGCTGCGCTTCTCACTCATCACAGCAAAACAATTGAGGAGACTGGTTACAGTCACTTGGTAACATGACCCAATTTTAACATTCATTTTCCAGAATTAAGTGGTTTTAAGGGAAATTGTGGTGATGAGGAGCAGAACGTGCAGGTAAAGAGGATTGACTTCTCGTGGTACAATGTGGTAATGAAGATAACGCTTCATACAATGATCCTCTCATGTCTTATCTAGTAAACCCAAGTTGTGTCAAGGAGACCACACCGAATCGAGTTTCTACACCCGTAGGAGTGAATCGAACAATGCCGAGGTATTGAAGCGACGGGTGGGCAATCAAATTCAACCATTACCGCTCAATCGAGATTGTGGTGCCACTTTTCCGAAGAGACCACCAACTGAAGTTGAAACTCACCATCACATCTCAAATATGACATTTAGTGATAAGAAATTTTCAGAATCATATCTTCCTTTTGTAGTCGATCAAGAAAATAAGCCGTTGGAGATATTGAGAACCCAGTTAAAACTCAACGAGTAGGATGGACAATCATAGTAGATATCATGAATGCCAAATTTCTTGATTCGTACATGATTCATTCTGAAGAGATGTTAAACCCTCTAGACAACCACAAATGTAATTTAATCGAACCCAATCGCGAAAGAAGCGGTCAAGAAAGAAGTTCTAAAACTACATCGGATAAAGTTATTTACCCCATTATGAGAATAGTGGGGCGGGTCGTACCAACCGTGCAGTCCCACAAATTCGAGTCACCGTGGTAGTTAAATGAAAAACAACGAAGCCAATCTCCACCGTGTCACGCCGTGTCGAGCGTGTGCATTGATTATAGGAACCCAATGTGTGTACTAGAGTGTTGATCTACTTTTAATCTTCGGTTTGATTCGTAATTGTTGATGAAAAAGCCATGGTGGTATGAATTCTTATTGTTTTCAATGGGCAATGGGCACAATCACCGAGACAGCTTTTTAAGATTAAGAGAAAAACCACATTCACTCAGTCCCGCACATTCGCTTTAGGAAAATGCCTCGATTATGTAATTAATCAGAACCTTCCAATGTGGGAAATATGGGATTTTTTTAAAGAGGTGGATAGAACTTATTTTGAATTTCATGGGATGACTTCTCAGCTGAGATTCATACGAGGAATGTCCGGAGAATTCACAGAAGGTATCGATGAAATAAGAAGAACCGGTTGACAGAGTGCTCACTTCATGCGGCATATACTGCCAGCCACATAGTGTATCAAAAAGGGAACCGAGGTGATGCATGGCGCGCATATTAGCGATTTCCAACCACGCATCGGCAGGGCGAGCAGATGGTGGTTTGTCGAGACAGCGCTGATTCAGCAGATTCGGTGCAAAGATTTCAGCGTTGCGCCATTCTTAGGTCACTTGCTTGCAAAAGACGTCCCCCTTCGTCTGTCACAAAAAGCCAGGACGCTCATGAACTCAAAAACTATGTTAGTGTCTCCTCCAATCATGCGATCTCCTAATCGGGACCTCCGAGATCATGTGTGATGCTAGTGATTATGCTATAATGCTTTTAGGACAAAGGGAAGATAAAAAGGTTTTTTGTGATCTACCATGCCATTAAAGACTTTATATTCCGTCAATCATCGATATTAATCATTTGAAAAAGAGTTTGAAGAAAAGAAAAACTAAAGTTCAAATGTTAATGGGTGTTTTCCCGTGAACGCTTCGTGATCACACAGCGTCATACATCTGCCTTCTAAGTACAGATTACTTGAACCCGTGACCAGGAACCCCACTGTGCCGCAACTCAACTGACATAATGAGCTGCAATGAGTTTATAAGAAACCGTAGCCTAATTTGAGACCCAGTCTGTACATCAGTCCACCTTCTCACTGTCGTCACAGAAGGCACACCTTCCCTCATATGCCTCGCTTCAAAGTTCACTCCGTCGCGGTATAAGATATATAAACTATCCAAGATCACAATTCACCCCAGTCGGACCCTCACAGGTAAGAAGAAATTTTTGGTCGGTATTGAAGAATGCACATACCAACCCGATCTCCGTCTTCAGGTATTGTCCGCCTATTAACTATAGAGAAAATGAATGACTGATCAAATTTGGTGGTCAATCTTTCCGTTCTCCCCAGCTTCGTGATGTGTCTTTCCACAGAGAAATGAACACAAAACCCCAGAGCGCTTGGCTTTTTACTTCATCAGCAAAGACGCTTGAATTTGAAAATTAAGAAACACTAATTAGAGGTCAATAAGAAGACGCTCTTAACCTTTCATTTAATCAGCCGAAATTTTCTTTTTTTATTTCTGGGGCATAGACTTCATGGGCCTTTCCTCCTCCTCAAGGGCAATCCTTGTGATGAAATATGACTGACTATGTGTCAAAGTGGATGATGCCAGTCTTGCAGGCAAGAAAATTTAATGATTTGGGTATGGAGTTGTTAGGGCTAGAAGTGAAATACATTTTTTCTCGCCGAGTGCCTCACATGATCATTAGTGATGCAGGACTCCATTTTTGTAATCTCATCTTTGAGAATTTATTGAAAAGTACCTGAAACACACAACAAAGTTTCAGAGATATCAACTATGTCCCAACAGTCAAATGTGAACACTGAAACAACAGGATCCTAAGAGATGAAATTTGAGGCTCACTCAGGATTTGGCTTTTCGCTTACTAGGTTGGGCAATCGTAATGCTTTGTTATCACCCTTGCAAGGCTCCCTGCAGCCAGTTTTAGTAGTGTGCCCTGCACATCCATTGCAGGTTCAATCACAAGACCCCTCAGTCCTCTCCATATGACTCTTCTCTGACACATCATTCATGGTCCCAGCGATACTTTGCTTTAGTTTTCCAATGAGGTCTTGGTGTTGGTGCATTAGGTATCCGTCGATGGTACAGTGAGAAATATATTTCCTGACTGACCTAACGTCACCCCATACCAATGAGACAATAACGAGCAGCTGGGTTAAGGTGGGCCAACAGACGTTTATTATAGATGAGGATTTTCAATGGAAAGATTTACAGCAAGATCAAAACATTGAGCAAAGATAAGGCTCTAGCCTTCCATGGAGCCGGGTCAGAAACCAAAGTCGACAATCGTTGGCAATCACAAAGAAAGGAAAGGAAAACAAAGAGATTCATCATCCGAGACGAGAGGATTCAAGGTCGTAAGGATGATGAGAAGATCGTTTGCAGGTTTACGCCGAGCTCCTTCGCTTCGCACCGGAAGGCTCCAACTTGTGGACTATGGTGCTGTGGTTTTCTTCGGCCCAGGAGCTGGGCGCGAAATAGACCACATTCTCGGTTCACCATCCGGTCGCGCGACTGTGACACACCTGCGCCTGTCAGGTCGGGGCTAATAAGGGCATCGCACCACTGGTCCAGATTTTTATTCCAATCGCCACAGGAATCATCATAAGACACTCGCTAGACCATGGTTGGAAGTCGCCAAATGTCAACCCACTGGAGGCCCAACCGCCATGCTATGTTTGCCCGGCCTCACATGACCACTCCATCCCGTGCCATATCAGAAGTTATAGTTGTTGCCAGCTGCGTGCGCATCCGCTGCCATGGAGGTTTTATGTGCAAGGAGTTCGGGTCCAGTGGAAGCTCAAGCTCGAATATGCTTTAATGAACAAAATTATTCACAATATGATCGACCGGCGGAAAAGAGAAATTGCCGGCAAGTGAAGAAATCCGCCAGACGAGGTGATGACCGAAGATTATTGATTATGCCTTGGTTGTATGGTGTTATGCGGACCCTTCGTAGTCCCCAACCGAAAAATGTGCATATCCCATCTCTCGACTCCAGTTACGACCTGGAAGCCGCTGGGGGATAAGGATTAGTTCGAGAAACTAATTCCACAAGTCAATATCACAAACCAAATAGAAGCAAAGAGCTGAGCTGCATCCACAAGACCTCATTTCACGCTCTCCTGGGCTTATATTCACTGGGGCTCTTCTCGTTATCGCCAGTTAACATGAGCACATCCCTTTCTGGTGCTGATGAAGTATCAAATCATGTTGTCGGCATATTGGGAAGAAGCGAAACAAATCAAACTACATGTCAGCTCGAGTCACATCTACCAGAGAACCAGGATGCCCCCGACCTTGGGAAGGATTCATGAGTTTATCGATCAGAGCATGAGGACGATTTTTCATCGCATGACGGGAGGACGCAGAAAGTAGTAGCATGGTGGTTAGATTAGGTGGTGTTGGCAATTGGGTAAAGACCTTAGCCACGCCATGCCAACAATCCATTTTGTTCATATGTCCCATTCGTAGCCCATGGTCACTACGTCCGAAGACTCGTTTGATGTGAAGGGTGGTTGTTCTCGACCCATGCATTACTAGCGTCGCGACGCCAAATCGCATGTCCCAACAACATAGGTCATTTCGCTTCGCAACTTGCACAGCAAAATTTCGATTCAACTGGTCCCAGGCGACATTCTGCTGGTATGAAGTGAAAGACAGTGGTCCACATGTTACAGAACGGTGGTCAATTCTGAATTCCGCATTGGCCATAATTTCTTTGCCCAAGTAGCGACTTGCGTCAATTTTTATTTTTAAACCACAGCATACACGAACCGCGAATTTCAGCAGATTTGTTGAAACTGCACCCGCAGGTCACTTGGGTCTGACGTACAGAAATGGATCAGGCGGCAAACAGGCCAGTGTCATGAGTTAGCCCAAAGTGCCACGCTAACCCTGGTTTCAACATAGAGTTTTGAGGTTAAGGCAGACGAATCATGAATTGAGCAATTACGCGCATGTCCACCAGCGCAGCCAATTTGCTTTAGATTGCTTCGTGGTTTAGGTTCTTAGAACTGCATCAAGAGTTATGTTTATCGGGTGCTCTAATGCGTAATTCCTCATGATTTCAAATAACCGCTGGTAAAACAGAAGAAATGTCATGAAAATGATGAAATGAAGCTAAAGTGGATAGAGGCAAAGAGAGGTAAGTCAGATTTTTCTTCATGCATCGCGTAAATTTCGCTAAGATTTACACTTCGAATCATGTTTAGCCTCAAAACAACTTGAAAACGTGTTATAATAGTTTTCACGAAACAAGAATAAACTGCGACATATTCGCCATTGAGCAATAACCAACGTTCATAGCCAAAATTTTGAATTCTCATGCCTTTGTTTTTTCGCTATGATAGCCAACGCATCATAATAAACGCTATGATAGCGTAATCCACCAGACAAAGAAAATCCCGCCCCGTGTTTTTATGTTTTTGATTCCAAACGGCACTGCGCTCGATTAATTACCATTTTGTTCATTGCAATTACATATTTGTGTTATTTTGGGCATTTCACACAATCAAGTTACTATAAGCCACCCAAACTTAACTCATCCATTTATTGTGTTTTCCGCAATGCAGAGTTTCTTAGTGCTAGAACAGCCTTCTTTCTTCTCTTCTTATCTTCAAATACGCACTTCTTTAGACAGACAAACTATGGATGTCATAAGCCTCAAAGCCTTGAAGAGGAGGGTTGCTAAGCTTGGTCATGTGGTTTGGTGGTCTCATAAGTGAAATGAAACAGTGCATCAGATTCTCAGGGTTCTAAACTTTTCCAAACGAGGGCTTAATGCCATTTAATGTTTCTCCTGTCAATACTTGTCGCAGCAGGTTCAAGGTATTTCTTAATGTAGGACTGAGATTTTTGCTAGACATTTACCAGCCAATAGAAATGAGGTTAAATGTCGTTTTCAAACCTATCGAGCTTTAAATGCCATGTACTTGTCAGACTCAACAGGAGTGTTTTTAAGGGTTAGTTTTTAAAGTTAAACAAAGATCCTGCTTGGCTATGACTATATGTCGTTGGCTCCCAATGCGAGGAAAACTGAGTAGACACCTATAACCCCATTCTTTCAAGCTGCTGGACCCAAGCCTTCAAGGTCTCCATTTCATATTTCACTTAAGTTATTTCAAGCAACTCAAAGGACACCAAAGAACCTCACACTTTGGGGGCAAACTGGGAAATCCAAAGAGAAAAGCTCACCATTTTCGAACTATGAAACAAATCATTGTAGAATGAAAACTCCATCCCCCGTGTTTCTGACCCAGACCAATTAGGAGTTATAAAGAGCTTGATCATTTGTCGCAGGAGGAACTTAGAATATAAATTTTTGTTGATTCAAGACGAATTCCCACCGTGGCACGAATCAAACGGCGCCGCGGGATGGTGCCAAATCGAGTATGAGCGATGAGTTGAAATGTACTTGTAATCCACACACAAGCGTAGGTGACCTTTTTTAATCCTTTTTAATTTTGTTTGTTCGAATCGCAAGTTTTTACTTTTGCAAGCACAAAAGACCGTTTTTATTTACAAATACGCTTTTGTTATTCGCAGCATTAGAATCAAAGCTATTATCTTTCGCTGGGTCTATTTTCAGGTAACAGGTGTTTATGCACCACCAGATAGAAGTGTCAGCAGATCAAGAAGAATCAAGACACCACCAAGCACAGAATTAAAAATATCAAAGTGATCAAATGATCCTCTACCCGAGGAACAACAAAGTCAACAAGGCAATCTAATGAATCCAACAACATACGCATCAATGAGGGACCACATAACACCCTCCCAGAGTGAGTGCTCTTCCGCATCATACCCTCCCGTCAAGATGTGGCAAGGAGACCTTATTCAGCCCTCAGCTCCCACATTTCATGGCATGGAGAATGAAATCCATACACCCAAGAGCAAGGGATTTTTGAGGAGTGTGTGTATAACTTTAAGGAGGGTGCAATTGGATATGATTTGTTAAAAGAAGGTATTTATTAGATTCTGATGACAAAGTCAGGGCTGAGGCATTTCACATCGAGACCAAGAACCATCGTGAGTCAAGCAAGAGTTATAGGTAGAATTCTAAAATTCTTCGGGTTGCTCACAAGACCAACAATTTGAAGAGGCACCACACGCTTGTCGCCCCTGCGACAACGTGAGGTTCGATCGTTGTCAGGAAAGGTTCATAGACCATCGCTGTCATTCACATCATGGTTTTGACACTTGGATGCTTGTGAATCATTTTTATGATGGTATGTCCCCACCCATGAAGCAATTGCTGGAAACCATGTGTGGAGGCGACTTTTTGAGCAAACACCCAGATGAGGCCATGGACTTTTTGAACTATGTGGTCGAAACCTCAAAGGCATGGGATGAACCTAATCCAAGGGAGCCTGAACGAATGAGGCCTTCGACCAACCAAAGAGGAGGCATTTATGCACTTCCCGAAGACACAGAGATGAAAGCAAAACTGACCACTTTGACCCGAAGGTTGGAAGAGCTGGAGATGAGAAGTCAGCATGAAATGCAAGCAGTAAACGAGTTGGCTGCATCCCAACCAGCTTGTTTTAATTCTCAGTCAACTAACCACCCTGGGGAGTACTGTCAAGAGCATGCCCATGTCTTGGGTCAAAATAGCCACCTACTAATGCTCCAAATGGCAACACCTATAACCCCAATTGGAGAAATCATCCAAACCTTTCTTGGAAGCCAAAACCCCCTGCTTATGTCCCACCAGGAGCACCGCAGCAGTTTGGCTCCACTTCAGCACAACAACAGCATCCTCCACCTTCTTCTCCTGTTGAGCAGGCAATTCTAAATTTAAGCAAAGTGGTAGGCACGTTTGTTGAAGAACAGAAGGTGTTGAATGTCCAGACTAATCGAAAAATTGAGGCAGTCAAGAGCTCACTCAACAGGAAATTGGATAATATGCACTCTGAGATCTCCAGGTTGTCCCACCAGCAGCTACATGGTTCTGAAAAGGGGAAATTTCCCTCCCAAACACAGCAAAATCAGAAAGGAATACTTGAAATGGGCTCAACCAGTGATCCAATTGTAAGAATTGATGAAGTCAAGGCAGTGGTGACTTTGAGAAGTGGTAAAGAACTGAGAACAGTAGTTCCAACTCCAGCGAATGCAGCACCTACAGAAGTTGATCCGCCAGAGGAAGAACAATTAGCAAAGAGGGAAGAGGTGAAGCCCATTATACCCCCTCCATTCCCACAGGCACTCCGGAAAAAGAAGAATTCAGTCAACCAAATTGAAATGTTAGAGGTTTTACAACAAGTGAAATTCAACATTCCTCTCCTTGACATGATCAAACAGGTCCCCACGTATGCAAAATTCTTGAAGGACTTGTGTACGGTAAAAAAAGGCTTCAATGTAAATAAGAAGGCCTTTTTGACTAAGCAAGTTAGTGCTATTATTGAGTGCAAGACTCCTGTGAAATATAAGGACCTAGGATGCCCAACAATCTCAGTTAACATCGGAGGCATTAGTGTAGAAAAAGCCTTGTTAGACTTAGGAGCTAGTGTGAACCTGCTGCCATACTCAATGTACAAGCAGCTTGGGTTGGGAGAACTGAAACCCACTTCCATCACACTGTCTCTAGCAGATAGGTATATTAAAGTGCCGAAGGGAACCATTGAGGATGTTTTAATACAAGTGGGATGTGTATTCTACTATCCAAAGGGATTTCACAGACTGACACGTGAGCCGCCAGTACCGGAACCAATCATGTACCCATCATATTGGGAAGGCCATTCTTAGCTACTTCTAATGCCATAATAAACTGCCGGAATGGGGTTATGCAACTCACGTTTGGAAATATGACCTTGGAACTCAATATCTTCCATTTGAGTAAAAGGCATATGCACTTAGAAGAAGACGACTGTGAAGAAGTTTGCATAATAGATACAATTCTTGAAGAACAGGCTAATGAGCAGCAAGTGCAAGATTTGTTAACCCTAGAGTTATCTGAGTGCCTTGGAGAGCAACAAGAACCTCAATGCATGAGCTTAGTGCAGGGGTACTGGAGAAGGAAAATAGAAATTCTACCTCTCAAGGATCGGTGACTAATCAGAAGGAACCTCAAATGTAGCTTAGAGCTCAAACCCCTACCACTTGAGTTAAAATATGCATTCCTCGGAAGAAAATAGGCAATGTCCAGTTGTGATATCATCATCACGACCACTTCACAGAGCATAAATATCGTGACCTCCTGGCGCGAACAAGTAAGCTGGGGTGGAAAATTTCTGATTTAAAAGGCATAAACCCAAATAACTGCGACCTATCACATTTATTTAGAGGAAGACTCTATACAAGTAGGCCCACAGAGGAGGCCAAATCCTCATTCGCGCAGGAAGTAGTTTGCATTGAAGTCCCGGGTCTGCTCCAGCCTAGATCATTTACCCCATATCCGAGAAGACTTCTGGTAAGCCCAACCCAGTGGTACTCCAAGAAGTCGAGGACAACCTGTGGAAAATGAAAAGGGTGAGGAACTGTCTACCTGCCTTAATGCCACGGCTGGAGGGTGCATGCACTATAGGAGGCTCAATGAAGGAACAAGAAAAGATCACTTCCTGTTGCCATTCATTGATCAGCTTCTTGAGAGAGTTTCTGGACACCCGTTCTATTGCTTTTTGGATGGGTATTCAGGTTACTTTCAAATAGAAATTGCACCAGAAGATCAAGAGAAGACTACCTTTACTTGTCCATTTGGCACCTATGCTTACAAGAGGATGCCTTTTGGCCTTTGCAACGCCCCTGCCACCTTTCAAAGATGTATGCTCAGTATGTTTAGCGATATGGTGGAGCGCATAATGGAAGTATACATGGATGACATCACTGTTTATGGAGGTGCTTTTGAAGAATGCCTGACTAATCTTGAAGCTATCCTACAGAGATGCATTAAAAAGAATCTGGTGCTTAACTGAGAGAAATGCCATTTCATGGTTAACCAAGGAATTGTACTGGGGCATGTTATATCCAGCAGGGGAATAGAAGTTGACAAAGCAAAAATTGAACTTATTTCAAACTCACTAACAAATGAAAACAGCTAGGCAATTCTCGTCATGCAAAGCTTCAAGGTAAGATTCATCAGGGACTTTTCGAAGATTGCTAAGCCCCTTTATAAGATGCTTAAGAAAGATGCTAAATTTATATGGGAAACAGACTGTCAGGAGAGCTTTGAAGAGCTGAACTCCCATTTGACCACTACACCAATAGTACAAGCACCCAATCGCGCTGCTCGAGGTGATGCGATGCGTTTACCTTGCTATCGAGCAAGATTTGGCCAAAGAGAAGATGGAAAACCTTATGTAGTCTATTATGCAAGCAAAACCTTGAATGAGGCACAAAGGAACTATACTACTACATAGAAGGAATTGTTGGCAGTGGTCTACGCCTTAGACAAATTTCGAGCATATTTGGTTGGTCTGATATAGTCATTTTTACAGATCATTCCGCTTTGAAATATCTCCTGACCAAGCAAAATGCCAAAGCAAGGCTTATCCGATGGGTTCTTCTGCTTCAAGAATTTAACTTGCAAATTAGAGATAAAAAGGGGGTAGAGAATGTGGTGGCGTAATTCATCTTTCGTTGCTAACGATAAATTAAGATATCTATGACTACCCATTAATGATGAATTTCCCGAAGAATCTCTAATGTACCGAAAGCTCCCGGTATGCTCACATTGCCAATTTCTCGCAATGGGTGAGAATCCCATCCGATTGAAAGAACAGATAGGAAGTATTTTGCGAAGATTCATTCCTGGCTATCGGGAAGAGCCCTTGTTTAAGTACTGCAGATCAGGATAATCGTGAAGTGTGTACCTCGAGGAAGAACAATAGGGATTCCCGAAACATCGCACGAGTGCTCGTGGTGGTCACTTTGCTTCCCGTAAGACAGCAATGAAGGTGTCGCAGCTCTTGGTTTCTACCGGCCTTCTTTGTTTAAGGAAGACACCAATCAGGCCGTGTGTGTGATAGATGCCAAAGACTGGAAATTGTTCACACATATGATGCCCTCGGAACCTAATTTTAGTGGTCGAGCTATTCATGTTTAGGGTATCGGGATTATGGGACTCTTTCCCCACATCTTATGGTCATACATACATATTGCAAGTGGACTATGTGTCCAAGTGGGTTTCACAATCCGCAAAACCAACGACTACAGGTGCTTAAATTCTTGAAGGCAAACATCTTTTCTAGGTTTGAGGTACCTAAAGCCATTATTAGTGATGGAGGTTCATCAGAATAAACCTTGAAAGCCTCATAATATGTAGGTGAAATATAGAGTAGCCACCCTTACCATCCTCAAACAAGTGGTCAAGTAGAATTTGCTAACAACAGAGATCAAGACCATTTTAATGAAGGTAGAACAGTCAAATGCAGAAAGACTGGTTTCAAACTGCTTGATTCACTGTGGGCCTACAGAACAACTTTCAAAATAATTCTTGAAATGTCCCCTTATCGGTTGGTCTATGGTAAGGTATGTCACCTTCCAGTGGAGATCAAATATAAGGCATGGTGGGCAATCAAGAAGCTGAACATGGATCTAAGTAAGGCCGGAGTCAAAAGATTCCTTGATCTCAATGAGTTGGAAGAAATACGAAATGATGCCTACATGAATTCGAAGATTGCAAAGGAAAGATCGAAAAAATGGCATGACCAAATGATAACTGGCAAGAATTTCAACAAGGGGGACCAAGTCCTCCTATATGATTCCAAACTCCATCTATTTCCGAAAGAAGTCAAGTCACATGGACTAAACCATTTACCCACAGTACACCCCAATGGTTCAATAGACCTACTCAATCCAAACGATAATAGGGTGATCAAAGTTAATGGGCGTGAGGGTGAACCCTATGTCAGGCGTGCCAGACCGTCGTGACCTAAATTCTCCTTCTAGAATTTCCTCGAGTCCCACACAACCACACGTTATAGGGTGGCTCCCGGCTTGTCTCGTGGGCTACTCATTTAATTGCTTAGTTTTGTTTAAGTTTCTTTTTGTTTAGAAATTTTTGTAGTAATCAGTGTTTGGCATTTGATTTTGCTTTTTGTTGACAACTGCAGTAACATCACTGGGGATGACCCTTCTCCTGCCACCATGTTTGAGGAGGTGCCGTTCCACCCTCTAGCTTTTTCATTCCCATGCCGGGTCAGTCAGAGGTAATGTTCATATTTTTGGAATTTAGTTTTACTGGTTTTACATGCCCTACAGTGCCCAAATTCGTTTTTCTCACTCTCAATTAAGCTATGGCCTACATTTTATGTTTCTATTCTCGCTTTAGTCAAAATCAAGCCCCAGATGTTACCATAATGCTAGAACAATTCCATGCATGATTTAGTTTTTGGTCGATTAGAGTTCCAGCGTATTCAACCTTGTACATCCCCCTTTAGCTGATTCACACACTGCACGCCAGATTGTACCAATAGGTTAAGAAGCTATATACCTCTTTTCACTTTGCAAAGCCTAGCTAGATTCGTTTGGACGACCCATAATAGGTCCTGTTACCCGTGAGTGAAGACCAATGAGTCTTCCACATGAAAAGAAAAAGAAAAAGCAAAAAGAAAAAAAGAAAGAAGAAAAAGTTAAGAATAAAGTCGTAACGCTTGCCTTGAACCCAAACATGGTCCGAGGTATATGGCGAAGTTTTAAAGCCCATGCCCTAAACCTTAATTGGTTAGGATTCATCGACTTGCGTTCGATACATCGTGGATGGGTGGAGTTTAGCGAGTTGTGTGTGCCAGTTCGTCACGGAAGTCCTGTACAAGCCTATAGAGCTCAGGGTCAGCTGATCCTCGCTCACATGCCCTAAACCTTAATCGTCAGGAGTCATCGGACTGCTACACCCGACTTTGGTGAAGTCGAAGCTTTAGCAATGCACCCTACAATACAATCAAAGAAAGAAATAAAAGTGTAGTTGGTCCTATTTAGGTTGGTCGCTTAAGGCCATGGCAAGAGCTTAGTCGTGAGGGAAATAGCTTTGGCAACTTATCGCTCAACCGTTACCTTAGGAACAATTAGATTTTGGTGGAAGTTCAGGTTGACTTCCTTGGAACCGATGTTGTCCTAAACTTGTTCTTATATGGAAATTGTTCTCTCATGACGGTTTTCGTACAAGGTCTAAATTGTTCATACTAAAGGTAAAAATTATCTGTACACACACTTTTTGAACAATATACACTTTTTGTGAAAGCACAGCATGCATACCCTTTTTGTTTTTAGCATTGCTAAGGGACTAGCAAAATGTAGGTTGGGGTGTGTGTTGATGATTAGTGCCTAAAAAGTGCTATTTTGAACCCTATTTAATATAGGTTTTGAGTGCTTTTTGCGCACTAATCATATGAATTGAGCCAATTGTCATGTGCATGTCCACTTAGTGCTACTTAATTTAATTTCAGATTGTTTTGCAGTTTTATATGTCTTGGGAACTTCACAATAGTTTACGTCAGACAGGCCGAATGCGAATTCTCTGATTTCATCAACCCAAAATGAAGAAATGTCAAGTGGAAATGATGAAAATGAAGCTAAAGTGGATGGCAGGAGGGAGTAGGAGGCAAGCTGGATTTTCGCTATGCATTGCGAAAATTTCGCTAAGATTGCGAAGCCGCTAAGATTACAAAATTTTGTAATCATAGAGAAATTCTCGAGAACTCTCGCGAAATTCTCGCTGAGCAGAATAAATTCGCTTGCTAGCGAAATTTTCGCTTATCAAGAAGCGAACCATCATAGCCAAAATTTCCGAATTTCGCTTATGCTCTTGCTTTTTCGCTATGATAGCGAAATTCACCGCATAGCGAAAAATCATGCCCCGTGTTTTTTATGTTTTGATTCCAAACGACCTCGTTTTGATTAATTACCATTTTGTCCCTATTGTAATTACATATTTTAGGCGTTTTTGGTATTTCACACAATTGGGTTGGCTATATAAGCCACCTTAAAACTTTAACCTAACTGTCATTTTATTAAAGCTTTCCCACAGCTTTGGTTTTTAGGTTATATTTTGCTCTCTTCTCTCTCCTCTTTCTCTTATTTTCTTAGCTGCCAAACACCCCCCTTTAGGATGACAACTCAAGGGATGCTTGGCTAAGTCTCAAAGCCTTGGAAGATGAGGGTCATGAATGGGCTGGGTGGTGGCTCAAGCAAAGAGTCCCCATGCTTTAAATGAAACAGGTACTGCATTTATGGTTCAAAACTTTCCAAACTAGGGTTTAATGTTATTTAATGTCTTTCTTTTGGTCAATACTTGTCATGCTTTAGGGTTCAATGCATTCTTAATGGTAGATGCACTGATATTCTTTAGATGTCATTTACGAGCCATTGAAATGAGGTTAAATACTTGGTTTTCAAACTGATTGGAGCTTTAAATGCTATGTACTTGTTGTGACTCAAATAGGAGTGTTTTTAAGGGTTAGTTTTTAAAGCTAAACAAAGATCCGGTTTTGGCTATAACTATATGTCGTTTGCCCTAATGCGAGGAAAAACCCGAGGACACCTTTATAACCCCATTCTTTCAAGCTAGTGACCCAAGCCTTCAAGGTCTCCATTTCATACTTCACTTTAAGCTATTTCAATTAACCCAGTGACACCAACTCTCACACTTTTTAAAGCAAATCCGAGAATCCAAAGAAAAGCCTCACCATTTTGAACCATGAAACAAATCATTTGTAGAATGAAAACCCATCTCTGTGTTCAACCCTAGACCACTATACTGCAATAGCTTGACTACGGCAGTAGGAGGAACTTAGGAATATAAATTTTGTTGATTCCGCATCACCCTACTGTGGCACGAATCAGTTGAATACATAAAAAGGTCAACATTTATGTGTTATTTTAATACCTTCTGCTCGTATTTTTCTCTCATCTTGTATAAGAATAGGTGCCTTTGATCGTTTTCTTGTTTTTGTACTTCAGGCATGTTTTTCGAAGCCTGCGTAATACCCTTTTTATAGGGGTTCTTGTCCGTGAGAGCGAAGTAAATCATCATGTTGATGGCAAACACGCTGAGAAGTCCTGGGAAGTGCTATGGTGTGGAGAAACAATTGTAGAGGCAGTGGTACCAGTACCAAGCAAACCAAGATCGGCACCCCAAAGGCAGAAATCACCAAGAGTCTATTGGCACTCTAGCATTCGCTAAACCTGCATCAAGGTTCTAAAAGCGTAAAATCACCATTAGTTTCCGGCAATCGGTACCACACTCATCGGGTAAATTTACTAACATAATTTCACGGACGGAGCAGACCCACCTCGCTTGCAAGGGTCACTTTTCTTGGTCTTTGACCACCACTTCGAGATGATGAAGAAGAAGGGTATTTAAGCCAAAGGAAGGGTGGAGAGTAGCAGTTTTTGGATTCTAGGGTTTGGTTTTAGGGAGTGAGAGTGTTTTCTCATATTTTTTCTAGGGTTCATAGAATAGAGTAGAGTAGAGTAATCAGTTTTTATCGGATTTTGGATTTTGATTACGTGTAATCTTCGGGGCCTGGTTCATACACTTGTGAGGTTTCTTACTAAGATTTTGTGCTTTTGAATTTCCACCTCGCACTTAAGTTTTATTTCTCAAATCTCCTTATGAATAGTCTCTTATCAAATATGAATTGATTTCTATTTTCAATGACTTTCTAAACTCCCATGATGGGGTTCTAATGGTGGAAACTCACCGCCATCAAGGTAATAAATCCCCACCTCTTTGCACTTTAACAAAAGATCAGATGATGTTACAATTTAAAATCTTATAAAACCTTAGTTTGGCATCTTCTTGACAACGTGTGAACGAGAGACCCTTGGAACACGTTGTACTTGATCGCAAATGCAAGCTAAGAGCCCAAGCGAATCGTTTGAACAAGTGTTTCTCATCGCTCAATCCTTCTTCGATTTAAAAGAGCTTAATGAAAACATCCGCCACACTATCTATCAATCTCGCCTCCAGATGAGATTGTGAATAAGAGGTGGGAATTACTAGATCGGCAGTGAGTGGAAACTTAAGAACTCTATCATTCACCCTTATGCTTTAAAGTAATTAACCTAATCTATTACCCAATTAATCAATCACAACCCCAAGACTTTACTTTTAACCGCACATTCAATACTCCCTAAGGATCATCTAGGAAAACCACTCCCTTTGGAAATGACCTATGGACTTCCACAGTAGTATAATGCTTGACGACCTTAGTTCTTACACTTGGGAATAAATTCAGCATACGAATTAGACGAAGCAGTCTCAACCCCTAAGCCCAACTTTTCACAAATGATGTAACGATAAATATAAATATGACACATCCGAATCACAATACCCACGCCCATGTGCGTAGATAACGTAAACATACTCAAAGGTAGCCAATCGGGTCCGCAAGCTCAGTCGGGTGGCGTGATGGCGCAGAAGATACCGCCTTTGAATCCCGATGTCCTAGCCTACGGGTTCCTTCCTACCACTCCATGCCCCCGGCCTCTCTATCTTGTTCAGAACAGAGGTGCCTGGGTGGCAAGACTCGGGACTGAGCACGGGTTCCTACCTAAGGCCGTGCAAGGAATAAAAACTGTCTATGTATGCCCCACATATGATTGGGATTGAGGTGTCCCATAACCCTGGGATCCTCGCCGAGGGCAATCCCGCTCAAAAATGTCCGTAGTGGCAATCGAAACATGCCGCCCCGGGCCGGGGTTGGGGGAGTCCTCAAGTGTCCCCATCTTGGGATAATCGACCGACCTGGCCCCGTAGTCAAGTAAGACCAAAATGCTATATAAAATTTTAAAACACCATCATCAAAGGATTATTATCTAATCCCCAGCAACGGTACCAAAAACTTGTTAGAACCAATTGTTGTGCATATTCAAATTATTGAAACCATTACTAGAAGACTAAAAATTAATCCTAAGTAAGGACACCAAAAACTTGATGCAGATAAAAAATACATTGTATGCTCATAAGAAGAAATATTTTTTTTTACTAAATTCAATTAAAAATTTACTTTGGTCTTAAAAGCGCAAGTAGTCGTCTGAAAATAAAGTGGACTGTAAATCCAGATATCTTTCACAGAGATTGAAGTAATTTAAACTTCAACTCTGACTACTCAAGTTCTACGTGTTTAAACTCTACAGTTTGAATGGAAATTTGGTAATCTATTGAAGTTTAACAACTAGAATCCTACATTTAATATAAAGGAACAGAAGTTAAATCCTAAATAAAATGTATTTGAACCATATCGTAGCTGAGTAAACAGGATTTCAGCGCTATGAAATAGTCAATCTGCATCTAATCTAATTCCATTTTCACGAGTTTGGAATGCGAATTTGTCAAGAGGCAAGAGTAGTATAGTTTGGATTCCTCCTCTGATACATACTTTTCTTGAGTAGAGGTTCATGTTCATTTACGAAACATGATTCTGTCGATTACTTGTAAATAGAATTTCCTTTATAAGATGCGGGTTTTTCTTTCCAATACTTCATACCGATTCTTATATTTGTAGATTTCTTGCTTCCCGAGATAGGCGGTTCTTTGTTCTAAATGAATGATATGTCATCATAGATCTAAGAGTTCTCTAACCGCCAGTTAGATCTCATGCTAACGGGATTAAGATCATTCTTCGGACGAGGAGAGATCTCCTAATTGATTAGTTGATATCCTTTCGGCCGTTTTCTCAAGCCATGAGAAAATTGAGGATTTATCTAAGTGACCTTCGAGCTCATTAGTTCTTCAATATTAGTCTACTTATGCACATTAACTAGTACAGCTCTGGAATCTCCATCTCTGCATGTCCTCGAGAGGGCCTGAAATCGAGGCAAATAATAGTCCTTTGGGTAAGCTACTAAATTAAGAATAATTAATTCAAAGAACAACTGTTCAAATAAATTCAAGATTAATGAAATTTTCTTCTCATTTTGAAAAGGCCTTAACTAACATCAGTCTTTCCAGAGTGGAAGTTGTGTTCTAGCGGATTACGGCCTTTTGTTGTACTAATAGGAAAATTCCACTATAATTGCAATCAATTGAAGAAATGATTTCTGATGTTTATTAAAGATTCATTGCATTAGCCAATAATAAGTAAGTAATTTCAACATTAAAGTTCAACTTCCAAAACTTACGAACAAATTCTTACATTTTAGATCCAATAACGAATCAAAATATCACACTAACGCTAATCTCGAAGAAATGAAAAAACAAGAAAAATAAAAGCGAAGAAAAGAAAATATAATCTGAAAAGAGTCTAATATCACAGGTACTCTAAGTTAATCTTTCTTGGTAGTTATATATAAACTTTCATGATCGTTTCTATTTATAAATACAAATTTAGAATATAACCCCAAATCATACCTTTTATGAATCCACAATTTTAAGGCCGGGTTGTGCCTCTCGAGTCGCAGGCACGAGAAAGTTGTGTCATTCTGAGTCTTGTGTTCTTTTATGGGTCTTGTTGCAGGTATGCAGACGTCTGTCGCGACTTGAAGATCTTATACTCATTATTGCTTGAGTTGCGACAACATATTTTGTTGCGACATTTTTTTCCTTCCTCCAGTATGATAACTTTGTCATGACAAATTTTCTTTGTTGCGACAATATTCTATGCATTCCTTAAATAGTTATGTCGCAACATCGATAATCATGTCGCAACACAATTTCAGTGCAGCTTCTACAAGTTGGTGTCGTGACCCAAGTTTTCCTGTTCTTCCTTGGATTTTAGTCACGATAGTGTTTTCTTGGTCGCGATAGTGATGCTAAGCTGCTTCTTCAAATTGGTGTCGCGACCCAGCCTTTCTTGTCGGCGGCATTTACGTTACGGTTCTTGTTTCAATAACATCTTGTATTATTGTCATCGGTATGACCGAAAGAAAGTCCATCTCAATAGGATTACGTCGCCATGCTTGGATTTCCTTGTTGCGGCTTCACTTTGATGTTGAGGCCTTAGACTTTTGTGTTGAGATATTTTGCATATCGCGTGATATGTTATGTAAGCGATGTTTGCGTCTGACGTATTTTCTGTCAGCGACCTAGTTTTTTGGTCGACATAACTTTTACGCGCCAGCACATCTTCGTGTGACCCTTATTTGCTGTCATGGTAGTTTTATGTTCAGCTAATTTACGTAGCCCATGACTTGAAGATCTTTGTCATGACGTCAAAACACCTTTAAGATTGAAATATGTATTGCGCGTGCTCTCACTTATTGCGACAATTGATTCGCATTAAGCACCCATTGCTTAAGTGACCTATAGTTTTCTGTAGCTAAACCTTCTCCCATCTTTTACATCTCCAACAAACTTTTCCATCGTAAGTGGTATTAGAAGAAAAGAGTTATGTCTTGTGAATGTTGGCGCCAGTTAGAGTATATCCGCAACCTGAAACTATCTTTTTCACGGTATCTTAAATATGTTTCCATTCTCTATGTGACCTGTTGTTTTACATCGCGACCTCTAAGCTCTATTGTAAACAATCAAATTATGGTGTTCACGATACAAAAAATATTTATTCTTGACACGATTATTTAGTAATTGCTTAGAAGTTTGTCGTGACACCTGGAAATTCGATTATTTACGGCTAACGCAATTGTTATTTTTTCTCTTCTTCCTTGCTAGATTTTTTCTCCTTTTTGAATCAAAGCCTACAAAACATAAAGTTTGTAAATATTCAATAATTTGGCATTAAAACAACTCTGGAAATACTGAAAACAAGTTAGAAAAATGGATTAAAAATAGATGAGTTTAAGACTTATCAAATTCCCCCACACTTAAAGTTTTGCTTGTCCCCAAGCAAAGAAAAGAAAATTTGTTTGTCCTCAAATAATTTAGCTTTATTTTTAAGGACATTTTTGATTTTGCCCGAAAATGCATAACTGAATTGAAGCCCAATTAGGTTGACAATTCAATTTAGTTTTTTAGTTTAAGACTTAGAAAAAATTTTCAAATATTGTCGCAAAGAAACTAATGAAATCATAAATGTAAACAATTTAGTCAATTAATCCTGATCTCTGTGTGTGATGGTTTTCTTTTTCCACTTTCTCCTTGGCCAGAGTTAGCTAATCTTCACAGGACTCTGCAGTGGTGCAATTTCTTTTAGCTCTTGAAGGTCCCATATGCTTGTTTTTCATATTAGTCTCCACTAATTTATGCAAGTACCACCTTCAAGATCAATTAGGTCTTTTAGGCTTGTAGAGTTTGGCTTGGGTAATCAGGTAGATAAGTGGAGAATTTAGGCTAAAAAGTTACACAAATTTCACTCTTCAAGTGTGTATCTTTGCCTATCTTCATTAATTTTTTCTACTAGTAATACGAAAATATATTCCCCCGAACTTGTCATGATGTATCATCTTTGCCCTATTCTCGAAACAGCTCTTTGCAGAGAGAAGTCTTCTTTTGATTTTCTTTTACTTGTCAAATATTTTTAGGAATAGTGCAACGTCTTGTCTTCTTAGGCTTTCTACCACTCTTAGAGAACTTTGGGCTAGCAGCTCCCATACTAGTTGGCATTAGGGTACTAGGTGTTGAAACACCCCTAAGAGCAATTATTGAGAAGGCCACAAGACAAAACTTAATCCCATTTGACAATGTACATTTTGACTTCATCTCTGCATTCTTTTCCATTTCTTCGTTATTCTTTTCTTTTTCCATCTTTCATTCTTATTTCCTTTCAAATCAAAAATGACATTCCCCAAAGAATTTGTCCTTTTCATATTTTTTGAAGTTCCTATCTAAAACACAGGCAAATAGGGGTTCTTTACTAGGATTAGAATAAAGGAAGGTTTGAGGCTTTCATTTTGCTGTTTAAATGAAGAAACTAGACAATTTGTCTCAAATATGGAAGCCAGAAGTATATGCTTATGCATATTTGAGAGTAGCAGAAGGCTCAAAATTCCAGGATGGCCTACATCACTTCACAGTTAGTGGTATTGCCTAGGATGTGCCTTGACTAATAATCTAACAAGTTCTATGACCTTAAATTGTTTGGTATGGCAGACAGATGTCCACTAATCATGCAATTTGTTAAGGAACATTTTGACCATGTGCATTGTTTTCGAGGAGTTTCATGACTTTGTGTTTATAAAGTTTCAAAAGTCTTATTTGTGGTCAATTCATGTTCATCCCGAACTTTAAACTTCATTATAAACTACGTATGCAACTACATTGATTCATTAGACTACCACGAATTTCAATTCGAAAGTTGTTTGGTTTTGAGGTTTGTTATTGTGTTACATTGTCTTAGAAATAAAGTTCGATTAGGTATTACATTAAACTCAAAACATCACAACACACCAACAATTGTAATATACTCATTTCAACTTGAAACTTACTCAGTTAAGCAATAATTGATCCAGTGGTTGATTTCTTCACAACATTGACCAAGCAAATGACAAACATGAAGCAAAAGAACTAATAAAAAACACACTAATCAAACACAAACACAATTGAACACAAAATTTTGCTATAAAATTTTATTTCATTCAAAGGAATTGTATTGAGTACAAAGAGGGTGAGGGGTTGGAGGAGGTAGTGTATTGTTAATTATTCCTTACGACCCTCTCATTGGCTGCTTCCATCCTTAGATATTCTTACTACCTCCTCTACTAGGTAGTTCAGCCTCTTGATGTTCTAGGATTTTATCTTTTGTGTTTTTAATACGAGGTATAGAAGTGCACCTTTGTTCGACTGCGGGTTGGTATAGGGTATAGGTGGGTATGTGACACCACAGGGGACCTGTTCAGTAGGGTCTGGTCGAGGAAGTCCAGTTTGTGGCAGAGGTATCTTCTTCTTACTAGAAACTGTCTTCATAGCCTAGTCGAGGATCTTAGCATTGCTCTCTGTAAGTTCTTGTTGCCTCCTTGCTAGAGATTCCAAGAGTGTCCTGTTGTTTACTATCTCATAGCTCATGTGGCTTTTGTTTGCGTGTCCTGGGTGTTCATCTGGTTGCTATCTCTTGCATCATGCTTGCCTTCAAGGCATTATCTCTCTCTCAAGACTTTCTCCTCTATATCCCTTCTCTCTGTTGTCTTCTCGCTCTTCATCAATTTTCTTGAGTGCATCTTCTAAAATCACAATTATCTACTTTCGCTCTTTGCTCAAATACTCATCCTACGAGGTACAGGCTGTATCTTTAGTGGTCATCTCTCTTCCTCATCTCTACTTGCATAGACATTAGCGAGTTCTATCGGAGTTCTATATGATTGCGGTTAACGCCAGACTTTTAGCTTGTTCATCTTTGGTTTTGTCTTAACTCTGAGTTGCCTCGAGAATTAGTTCGAGCTCCTCTGAACCCAAGTTTTTACATTTGACTTGGACTTTCCCATTTGTTCGAGCTCATTAAATATTCATTCCCTTTTCTTCTTAAGTTCTTTTTTCTTCCTTTGTTCTTTGTCCTTTTGTTACTATTAAGGTCGAGGAGGGAGGCTTTAGAACTCAAATTTCTCGATTCCCATTCTTAAATCTACTCCTCCTTGGATGCGAGTGCAGTTTATCGTTCTGAGTGGGAATCATTCCCATGCAGTGCCTTAAGAATACCACAAAATGGTTTATAAATATTTGTCACTGCATTTATCTTATAGCCCTTTGTGATACATAGAGGAGGATTGTATATAACCTTTCCTTTGTCTTGAAGTGTAGATAGTGAAGGACGAGACTTGATAAAGTATAACCATGCTTTGGCTGCCCCAGTTAGGTCTCCTCTGTGATGGATCTCTGAGGGTTTTCTTTTGTCCTTAACTATCCCTTTCCGGTAGTCGAGTGGAGTCTGTTTAGAGTTTTGGTTTCCTTGTCTTTAACTTTACACCATCCTTTTGCACATGCAGATTGAACAATCTGTTTATCTCTTCTCTGCTGAACTCCACCCAGTGTCCACTAACATATTATACCTTTTCCATGCTCTCTATACCATGTTTGCCGAAAGTTCTTTCTTTGAAAGCACACCCGGGTTCTACAGTGTTCCTCCCGATGTTGCCAATCCTCTTTGAAGCACTTATTGAGGAGAGATAACTTTTAAAGCATCCTTTGATGAAGTATATATCCAAACTCTTCCATTAAAAATTTATTGCCCTTTTTTGAAATGAAGTTTCTTCTTTATAATCTTTCCTCTTTTCTGCCCCAGCTTCATTAGTTCCTCTTTTTCTTTTTCTTGAATCTTCTCCTGTCTGCTGTTGTGTTTCATTTTCATTATCCCTGTTCTCAACATGCTTAGCTGCTACTTGATGATTTTGTTCTGTTTGAATTTCCAGCTCAAGGCACTTGTCCATGACTTCTTAAAGGTTTGGAATCAAGATGATAGGATCAGACATGGTATGGTCAGGTTTTCCAAACTCTAGTGTTTAGGGAAGACAAAGAGAGGTAGAGATTTGAAATTCGATGAAGGTGTGAATGATTTGAGGCATTTGGAATGAGGAGGGCTTTTCAGTTTTGAAACATTATTCAGTTAATGGCTCAATAAATGAATAACTGCCGTGTGTTTGTAATAATAAATGATTAGGTCAAACAATAACCTTTAATTTAACGCGCCATTTATTTTGTGACCCTCGAAATTAATATTTCGCTCAAGTCTTTATTATTTAAAGGCTAATGTGCTTGACCTTACATGTTAGGTTTATGCCGTAACGATGAATATACGACATTAGAAAATTTTGTCACGACACATGTCATTGAACTTCAAAATAATTGCTTCTGATTCTGATGCGGGTCGCGACAAGAAATTCTATTAAACCAGAGGGTGGACACGCAAACTAAAAGTTAGTCCGCGACACCATTTGAAGGTGAATTGACATTGTTCTGTTATGCTTTTACTTCGTTTCAAAAATTTTGTTGCAACAAGAAAAGCGCGATTATCCGCAAACATGTATTTCAATGAGGTTATGTCGATAGGAACTTTGTCGTTGTGACCTGTCTTCATATTAAATTATCTTGATAAATTAAATTTCTCGTTCGCGACAACCATTTTTCCTTACTTATAAAACTGCAATGTGCGACAGTTTCTTTTATGCAACTAAGTTGTTTCCCAAAATTTCTGCAACTTGAAGCGCCTTCAACTCAATTAATCACCAGGCTAGATTAATTTTGAACAGTTTCAAACATTGTGAAGACATATTTAATAATAATGAGTCAATTAATCATGGCATTAATATCAGCACATTTAATTCAATGATTGTGATAAACTCCCCAAACAGATATGTTTTTTACAAATAGTTTGGGAATGAGAAATCCTCCTTTGTAGTCATTTTACGCACAATTCGACAGTGGTGCTTTCTGATAAAATGCCGTTCCAGTTCATTCCTCTATCAAAAATAAATAAGAAAAATTTAGCAAATTACCAATCTTCCAACTACTTTTAACCAAATCAAAATTTAATAATCCAAAATCACAGAAAAATAACCAACATCAATCTAATCAAAGAAGAAAAATAATAAAAATTAAATTCAACTTGCGTTGCCTCCTAAGAAGCTGCTCAATTTAATGTCCTTAGCTAGACACTGGCTGCAGAGTGTCTTCATTTTAGTTATTTTCTTTTCTCTTTTCAAAATCTGGATCTATTTCCTGTATGCTTACTCCAAGATAATGCTTTAACCTCTGAACTTGTTTTGCTTTGAATTCATTCCGATTTAGTCTTTAGTGTCACTATAAGGTGTACTTATTAACCTTTATGTACTGGACCCTCCATACGTGATTTAGTTTCTGAAGAGCTTGGCACAGAGTTGTATAAGAGAACTTGTTCTCTGTGAACTCCCTCCTTATGATTTTAAATTATGCACCGCCTCTTGGTCTTTCTTGTAGATTAAGCATTATCATAAACTATTTCATGATATCTTTAGAGTTCATTTATTTTGGGTAGTCTCATACACATGGTAGCAGAAATATAGTTCAATTCTTGATGGCCCTTTGTATTCAATTCTAAGGAGATGACAGGAGTTTCCAATACAATTTTGTGTCGGGACATTTCAATAGGAGTTTATGTGATTCTATAAGCCCAGATTATCGTCTAGCTTTATGAAGTAGGCCAGCACCTGCTTGCATTCAATTTCTTCTCAAATTTTCTTTATCTCTTATTGGAAATTTCAAGCTTGCCTATTTGATTGAGGTGATAAGCCCGATCCCATCATATGTTTGATTCCATATGCGCTCATGAGTCTTGAAGACTTTGTTGCAAAATGGATTCCTTATCACTAATGATCGTCTTGGGTGCTGAATCACGCTCCGAAATGTTTGCTTTGTATAAACCCAACAACTGTAGTGGCATCATTTCTTGGACAAGTTGTTGCCTCACCCATTTGGATACATAATCCACAGCTAGGACAATGTATAATATTTACTTGATGATGGAAAGGTCATGAAGTCTATTCCCATTACATCAAAAATCACATACGAATTCCCTGAGTGACATTTCATTTCTTAAACATGTTGCCCGTTCTCGACAAGCATCACAATGTTTTACCCATTCAAAGCAGTCTTTGAATGAGTAGACGATAAAATCTGATTGGAGAATTTTTACAGGTTGTGCCAGTCGATCTTAGCACATCTTATTTGCCATTAGATATTTAATTGCAGCATGATCAGTGTGTATAACAGCATGGGACCCCAATATATAAGGCCTAAATTTTTCACAAGAAAAAACCATTGCCATCATCTCCTTCTCTATGGTGGAGTAATTTTCTTATGACTCATTGAATGTTTTGCTAGCATAGTATATAGCCTTGAATATCTTTTTAGTTCTCTATCCCAATACAACTCCCATTGCATAATCATTAGCATTACACATAATTTCAAATTCATTGCTCCAGTCTGGTGTCAGCATGATGGGATCTAATACTAATTTGGATTTAATTTCCTCAATACGAGATCTGCATGATTCATAATCAAATTTTGCATCTTTTTCCAACGATGCGCACGTATGATTTTGAAAAATCCTTAATGAATCTTCTATAAATCCGGCATGTCGGAAGCATGCCTTCACGATTATCGGTGGCATGAGGTTTTATAACAGCCCGATCTTTGCTTGGTCTACTTCGATCCGATGGCAAAATCTTGACACACTAAGCATTCGATTACGCGTGGCATTTTTCCAGGATTTAAATTCAGATTTTGTCCTTGGCATCTTAGAAATCTTTGTTCTAAGTTTTTGAAAAATCTTCAAATTTGGATCCATATGCGAAATCATCCGAATATTTCTGTACTCTTCCATCAAGTGAAAAATGAATGTCACCATCTTTGAAAGGTGGCGGGCATTACATAGGCTAAATGGCATCCTTTTAAAGGCAGGCCGTAGGGCGTAAATGTTGATTTCTCACGATCACTGCAGGGTTATTGCAATCTAGTAATACCCAGAATATCCATCAAGAAATGGTAAAGGGTGCCTTGCTAGCTTTGTCTAACACATTTGGTCAATGAAAGGTAGAGGATAATGGTTCTTTTTGGTAGAAGTGTTTAGTTTCCTGTAGTCTAGGCACACTCTCCATCCTATCACAATTCTTGTAAGAATCAATTCATTCTTCTCATTTCTAATCACTGTGAATTCTCCCTTCTTGGGAACCACATGTACTAGGCTCACCTAAGGACTGTCTGAAATTGCATATATGAAGCCTGCATTTAGTTATTTTAGTACTTTTTTTCGGACTACTTCTTTCATTACTAGATTCAGCCTTCTCTGATGCTCTATAGAAGTTCTACCATTCTCCACCAATAGGATCTTGTGCATAATTTGAAGGGTGATTCCTTTCAAATATTCTATAGACAGTATTGCTTATATTTTCTAAGAGTCTCGATGATTTTACTCTTAAACTTAGTTAGTCTATTTGAAATGATTCTTAGAAAAGCTTTCCTTTTCTAGTTGTAGAAGGCATATTTTATGTGTCGAGCGATTCAGCATTAAACCTTGAACTTTTGTTTTCTTGACCACTTCTTCTTCGCCAATTATACAGGTTTTTCTACATTGTTTTCTCTAATACTGAATACTGCATCTTTTAGTTTGAAATTGGAGTTCATAAATTCAACTTCAAGATGATCAAGATACTGGAAATTCATCTCATTCTCATTCATTAGATACGAAAATTACAATCGAGTGGTCGATTCAGCCAGCATGAATTTTGTTTACAAATTCACGATTAGCACTTCGAGTTACGGATTTGTTGGTTGTCATTGAGATTAAATGTTTGCTTCATCTCAACCACAGTCAGTTCTCATTTTCACATCAATCAATCTTGCTCTGTTCTTTAAGAAGGGTCTTCCTAACGCCCATAGGATTTGTTTGTCTTATTTATATTTATATTCTGATCCATTGGAAAGACAAATTTTCCCACCTTGATCGACACATCATCAAGGATACCTCGGGATGGGCCAATGTCTTATACGCCATCACTACGGGGTCATGGGTACGTGGGGAGTAAGTTCCCTGGCATAGTCTTTGCTTATTGAGACGGGGCATTAAGTTGATCTTTGGCTCAGTACCGCAGTGCTTTTCCCAGTCAACATTCACAATCATGCGAGGGTATAGTGAGTTGCACGGATCTTGCCTTTTTTCTGGAATAGACTTTTGAATTACTGCACTACAGGTTGCATTTAGGCTCACTATCCCTTCTCAGTAAACTTTCTCTTTTTACTCAACAGATCTTTCATGAATTTTGCATAATGAGGCATTTGAGTTAATGCCTCTAAGAAGGGAATGTTGATCTCTATGGCACTATCTCGGCCGTCCATATCCATCATTTCTCTACTCATGCCACATAAGTAACATTAGTACATGTTATAAGTGACTTTCGTCACATCACATGTCAGTTTTTACGACCACTGGCTTATGATCTCGAAAAATGTGTAAGTAAAGTATCTCGGAATTAGGCGAAATCCAGTGTTAAGCTAGATTTTGTGGCCGATTCCAACGGTGAAATCATTTCTTCCATCTAAGATCACAGAGAATATTTTCTCTATTTTATCGAGAGTGCGATTTTACCCTTTTTATAAATTGGAATTTTAGAATTAGCTATAATCCCAGTAACGAGAAAATTTTCGTCGAATTTTGAGCTGATGTTAGTAAGTTTTGAGGAGTAGAATGTCGGATGCCACATGGCACCCAGAGAGTGACACATGGCAAGAGCTATTTGGTGCGCCCAGATGTGGCTCCTGATTAATCACATGATTGATGTCCTGATAAAAGGAAATTAGAGATTAAGAAAAGGAAATAATAATAATAATAAATAAATAAATAAAATAGAGTCGAAAGGAGGGTGTTGGGTTCGGACGGAGGAGGCGTGCGGGGATGAATTTATTTTTAATTTTTCTTAACTTTTCGTTCTTTTGAATCTATAAAAATCGGACCAGTAGATTTTCATCGGTGAAGGCAAAGTTGATCTGTGACTAGAGCTGCGCGTGGACTGCAAATCTTGGAGTTTCGGTCAAACTCCACAGGTAGGAATTTTCATGTGTTATTTCTAGCTAAAGGTTATTTAATGGTTTGGAATTGACAGAGGTCGTGAAGGCGTAAATTTTGATCCTCAAATTTTGGGTGAGTGTAGGAATTTACAGAATTTTGGGACTATTTTTGGGCCAGTTCGAAATTTGAATTTGGAATTTGTTTTTACGGCGATTCGGTGAATTTTCGAGGCTGTTTTTAGGCGATCATAGCCGAGAATTTTCGGGACTATTTTGGCGATCCCCGGTATATTAGAGTTTGGGTTTTCTCCGGGGCGATGTCTTGAGGTTTTGTGGTGTTTGTTTTGGTATCACAATATTTGGTGATGAGCAGTGAAGGGACGAAGGTGCCACATTTTATATGGGTGATACAAGATTTGGGCCATTTTTGTGTGTTCTTACTGAAAATGAATAACCTTGATTGAGTGGTTTATGTGTCATTGTGTGACAAATAAATGACACATAGTTGTATGATTAGGACATTACATGGGTCGTTGGAGGCTAGTCGTGGACAAGTGCGCATCACCACTGGGCCTGAGGATCGATGTGTGTCATTACGGTGGTAGTGACTTGCGATGTCCATATGCTTGAATTAGTATGTTTGATTTAAGATTTATGAACCTTAATATGAATGTCGAATGATGCATGGATAATGCCATGAGTATGTATGCACAAATAGTTCTCATTATATATGTAACATGGTTTGAATAGGCAATGCTTGTTGCATTGGCACTTGCAGAAAACTATCGCATAACATTGGGTGTGAGTCTGCATAGTTGGGAGTCAACAACTATGTTAAGTGTTCGATGAATTTGCAATAATGTGAGTACCAGGTTGTGGATCGACACTGCGTATGGTGTTGGTTAGTGAGCTCGATTAATAGGACAAGCGTCGAATGGTCGCAGGGTTAAGAAATGGCTCGGCATTCCACATATACCTTTGGGCTCCTAGAACAATAGGAATTGAGTGCATGAGGTGGCGGCGGTTTCTTGAAGAGGAGGAGAATCGTTTGAGTTGACCAATAATATTATTTGTAGTGTGTCACTGACATCGAAGGTTGTCACCTGATATCAATCGTCGAGATGCACTTGATTGATATACATCGGAGGGTTGTCCATATAATATCAATCGTCGAGATCTGTCCAGTTGATATACATCGGAGGTTGTCAAAATAGATTATCAAGTCATCGCTATTTATATCGGAAGGACTCCACGGTTAAAGCAATACACTGTTTAAAATGGGTTTTCATTAATGGAAAAATGCATGTTTGAGGGAGTCAGTGAGAACTCAAGGCGTATGGGTGTAAGAGACTCACGATATCATAGTTCTGTATGGGTGTAAGAGACATGCGGTATCATCCGAAAAGTTATGTTGCCCAAGGAAGACACACGGTCATGTTTATCACATAGACTTCGGGTTGTGTGATAGGAGTCGGGATTGACTTGAGATTTGTTGCCCGTGACACGCCGTGATAATGGAGCGATGAGGAGCTCGATACTTGGGTCATTAGTATGCAGTGGCCGGTTATCCGCAGTTAGGCGTATGCATGTGAGGCAGTGGTGATGACTTCGGGATATATTACTCAATATCATATTAGTGATGGGTGGCGGAAGCTCGGTACATGAGGCGTGGTGATCGAGTCGTTCGTAGCATAGCGGTATTGGTGAACATGTGTATGTTGCAACGGGATGTGTGTTTGATCATCGCGACCATTGCATGTGCACTTGAGTTAGAGATGCTTTGTAGGAGATTATCACTGCGAGCTGCTCATGTCTGTCGTGGGACCCTCCTTTCAGGTATAAGGTTAGGTGCAGGCGGCTGACCCGCATTCGAGACCGCACATATGAAGAATGCCGGATTGTGGCTTTAATATATATTTTGTAAATATATATTGGTTGTATTTATTTGTATAAGAGTGATGTAATTTAAACTCTTATGGACTATGGTTTTATATTCATGTGCTTATATATTTGAGTATGGATAAATGGGTCCTACGTGGCCATTTTACTCCCTGTATGAATGCGATTGTGGTCGTTGTATATCATTGGCTCATGTTGCCCCGTATGTTCATGCATGTTGTATTTTGGAGTAGAGCTCATTAAAGGAGACTGCTGGGTTGCAGATAAATCATGGGTCTGGAAAAAGGGGACACGATGGTGTAGTGTCGGATTTCGAAACATCATGGGATGGTAGGTTGACAAGTTGTCCTTGGGACCCGAGGATAGGGTGTCCTGATAATTTCATACTGCGCCCGTACATTCACTAATTCCTGTGCTTTTGTATGTTTTAGACCAAAATCCAATCAAAACAAGATCATATCGTGAAATAAAGGGATTTAAAATACTTATTTTTGTATTTTTTTTCTTCTAAAAAAGGTACATTTCACTTTTGCATGGACAAGATTGTCTAACTTTTACCCTCGTGATCTGTGGATGAAGAAAGTTAATTTCGTGAAAAAAAAAAAAATAATGATTGTATATTATTTAATTAATTTCCATACAACATGGAACGTAGAGTTTTTGTTTGATAAAGGCATTTTGTAACATTTAGTTGGACTAGATTTTTCAATAATAATTAGAGAATTGGATTATTTTTAACAATTAATTAATTAAAAATATTTTCATTATCCAAATTAACAATATTTATATAATTTGAGATAAATTAATAGTTGTTATTTTATAACTTTTTAGGAAATTCACTTTACGATATACTTAAATTATTAGATCATGCTGAGTCATTAAATTAAAATTTTAAAATGTTTTTAATTTCGCTCATAATACCAAGTTCAAGTGGTAGAACTTTCACCGTTTAAACGGGTAAAGGCATAAAGTGGATGCTGATTCAGTCCCCATTCAAAAGGGGTTTCGAACCATTAATCACTTTGCATATGAAGATTTCCCTTGCTACCATTCAGCTATAGTTCTTTTTATGTGACAAATGCCCCTCATAACTAAATATTAAACTAATTGCCCCTCATAACTCACCGACTCGTCATTGTCCCTATTCAAAATTTCAATGTAAAATTACCTCATTAACATACTTTTAAATTATTTATTGAGTCATAAATTATACATATAAAGTCATGATCTTAAAATATATTGCCATTAAATATGTACAAATCAAATAGTTATTTAAAAAGCGAAATAGTTATTTAAAATGAATAAATTGCAACTCTTTGTCTGAAGACTCATCAAGTGGCTTGAAACTATGGACACCAGGCTCATTAAATGGTTCTAACACCATTCAACGTCCAGAATGCCTTTCTGAAAGAGATATATTACTCACTAAAATTATCACGTCTTTTTTCTTTATCAATAAAGTGGTTTTTCCACAAAAATTTGGATATTTAATTTATTTTTTTGTGTTTTTGTCGTCGTCTTGTATGGCGTATTTGTGTCGTTGTTTTGTGTGGCTTGTATGTGTCGTCGTCTTGTACAACGTATGGTTTGTGTTGTCTTAATATGATCGTTTGGTTTTCGTCATCTTATTGCAACGCTTTCTTGTGTATAAGTGATTCGAACGACAAAACATATTCAATCAGGTAAAGACATCAAATCAAATCAAATCACGGTCGTCAATATGCTATAGAACTGGAGTCATAGGTATTCCAAGTATCATAAAATAATCAAATGTGTAGGCTTTGAGCCGATTCATTATACTATTAAATTGAATATTACGCCATCTTTTAGAGTTTTTAACAAATTTAATTATGTGTTCCTATAGAATGTATTGCTAGTTCGAATCAATAAAATTATTCTCTCTTAAAAAAAATTCTACATTTTCATATAATAAAATTTAAAATATTAATATATTTATACAACGCATAAAATATAAAATAAACATTAAATTGATATTTATATTTTAAAAAAAATTATAACTATTTTGAGTTTGAATAATATTATAAATTATAATATATGATATCACCCTTTACCGCATCCTACAAACTACTAAGATCTATCCATATCCAAGGGCAGAGTTGGTATTGGCCGAGGGGGCATATGCTTGCCCTTGTGAAAGTTTTGTCTTTATTGTGTTTTCAAAGTTTAGACCAATAGTGTCTCGTGAATTTGAAAAAAAAAAGCAGTAACATTTTTTTACAATTGGATGATTTGAACCATGAAAAGTTGTTACACTAGAAAGCATTAACCATCAAACTGATATTTTATTATATATATTTGAAACAATTTTTTTTTTGAAAGACGAAACGAAATTATTATATATGCAATAATCGTGACTTAAAAAAATGTATAGTTATCTGTTTGATGGTTTGTGACGCTCAACCAGAAGTCAGTTATTGACCGTCGGCCGTGGAATCTTTCGTGAATGTCGGGTGGCAGGCACCGCTCCCGAAAATCGAATGAGTCTCCTTTGTGCGGGAGCTCCACCTGAGTACAAACCTGTCCCAACAAGTTTATAATGATCACATAGGGTCCACATGCGAGTAAAATAATGGCCACTTGGGCCCTAGCCAAATATACAAATATATCCTGACTATCTCACATGGTTCAAGAGTTAACACATTACTCTTAATACAAACATACATTAAAAGTTTACAATTTCTTATACATGTTATACAACAATATCAAAGCCATAAGTCGGCTTTCTTCTAACTGTGACCTCACAGTGAGTGCGGCTTTCTATGATCGCTTCTGTGCCCAAAATGGTGATCCCTCGTGGCGACCAGCCCGATGAGATAATTTCTTACATGGGACCTCCGCCTAAGTGCACATGCATGGCAACAATCGCATTCAAGCGATTTCATAAACCTACTTGAATGTCTACATGTGCACGATCCATGTCAGAGTCCTCATGACTCCCTCACACATGCTTAAGCCAATATGCGAGTAAAAATACAGTTTTCACAAAAAAGATTTTTGTTCTTGACCTTACTCACAGGAGTTTCGAGTAAAAATATTAGGCTACCCTCAGAAGTAGTGCTTTGGATAACTCAGAAACGATCGATGTGGTCTCGTTCGAAGTGATGTTGGGCGTCCTCGAGCAATTCTTTGGAAAATCTTAGTACGAAATTCCTTTCCTGAAACATTTTCATTTTTGTTTCATTTCATGTCATGCACTTACTCCTAATATTCTAGGTGCCCGGTGCGTATGGAATGCCTGATGCGATTCGACACATTCATACTAATATATTCATATATATATTAACATAATTAAATCACATAAAACTTGTTATCACGAATTCACGATCAATTACACGAAATTGGCTCACATGGGCTAATTAACAAATCACGAACAATTCATTTTGAATCACTCGGCGAAACACATTTTCACACAAGAATTTGTGTCTTTATTCATGTGACGGTGAAACCCTCGAGATTCTTGTTCACGACCACCTAAATAATTTCTCCGTCCCGGTTCGAAGCTTTTGAGGTAAGATTTATGGGTAAGCGATCCTTAGAACATTCCTAACCATTTACATGGCTCTTAACCAAAGATTAATGCAAGTAGGGAAAGATCCCTACCTCTTGGAGTTGTCGGAACTCCACCAAATCGGTGCCCACACGTAGCCCTCGCCTCGTAGAACAGTTTTACTTGTTGCCGTCGAGCGCGGTCCGTCGGCCAGAAATAGAGAGAAGAGCACACTCTCTGCAGAACGCAAACCAAACTCCGCTGCATCTCTGGCCCCTTTTTTGCGTTTGTTCTTTTAATTTGGAGAAGGTCACTATTCATAGTTTTATTTATCTCATTAACAGTTAAAATTCCCATCGTCCCATTTCTAGATTTTGACGCAGCACACTCTGACGTCCGTTTCCATCATCTCTATAATCTTGCAACATGTGTCACAAGAGTACATATAATAGGTGACTTTTGTCACATCACATGTCTCTTAAACTTGTTTTATGGCACGAGCACGGTGCCTCGGCGATGAAGTGTCTCGAATTAAGCGTCGTGTTAGCTAGATTTATGAGATGATTCAAGGTAAATCTGTTTGATCATCAAGTCTGAAAAATTTAAATTTTAGCGAAATTATAAGTTTTACTCTTTCCAAAAATTGGAATTTTCTCGGGTTTTACATTCTCCCCTCCTTAAAAGGAATTTTGTCCTGAAATTCTGGACAATCACAACACAACACATGCATATGCAACGTGCACTATACCATGCATGTAAACTAGTCATTTAAGTATTAAATGACTAAACCACATACCTTCATCCCTAAACAAGAAGGGATAGGTGGCCCGCATCATGTCCTCGCGTTCCCACGTTGACTCCTCCAGCTCCGCAGTGCTGCCGTAGCGCCCTCGCTTCTTCTCGGTCTTGCGTCGCAAAACGACCGGTATCCTGATGCACCGCCGGTCCCTCCTCGGAGTCCATCGCGTGTCAACCTCGATCTTTCCAATCCTTTCATGAAATTTGGATGCAGGTGTACCTCGAAGCATGGAGGCGTGAAATACCTCGTGGACACACGACATGCTGGCGGGTAAAGCTGGCCAAGTGCCTTCTGATGCCTACCCTCAGTATCTCGAAGAGGGTCCCTCTGAACCTCGACGATAGCCTTCCTAAACCACCAGAACGTGCCCTCCTCTCTTAGGCATCATCTTGAAGGCGTGATCCCCAGCCTCGAACTCTAAGAGATTGACATCGCACATCAACATAGCTCTTAGCAGGCTGGCGGCAGAGGCACGTTGTCGTATTAAACTCCGCTTCTCGGAGGTGTCTCTGTCCAGTCGGGACCCAGCTTGATGGGAACTTCTCTCCACCTCGGTCTAACATATCGATGGTGCATGGCCTCCATACAATGCCCCATAGTTGCCATCACATTAGCCTCACCCCCCGATAAGCCCATTGTTGTAGGCGAATTCCACTAAGGCAAGTCTTTTCCAGCTACCCTTATGACCCAGGACTCATCTTTCATGACATGTCCTGTACACATATACAATCCACCTGACATGTAATCCTACGAAGCCCACAGCAGTGGTGTGCCAAGCGTTCCAGCCTTCCCAAAGTGCAATCCTTTGACAATCCAATGGACCGTCAACCTGGTATGTCATGAATAACATCCATATCAGGAGTCATACCAGCTCGCCCAACACCCGATCTGATTTCAAGGGTATCGAATCTCGAGTCACTCTAACTCCTATCCTCAATTCTAAGTCGTGTTAACCATGTAGATGTGTTTCATACTGGAGTCTCTCCCGGAGCTCACATCACTCAGCCCTAAGTCGTGATAGCGTGGTGTGTTTTCATCTCAGTCACTCGATATATCGCCGACTGCAAGTCTTAGTGATAACATGGCCAGAGTGTTTTTCATCTCTCGGGCCCAGCGGAACTTTGCCGACCTGCTGTGAACCTCTTACATCCACACAGAAATTTTGGATATCTTCACAGGTCTCTTACACCCACACAGAAATTTCGGATTTCTCCACGGGTCTCTTACACCCACACAGAGATTTCGGATAACTCGGGTCTTCGCCCCACCGCAGAGAGAAATTTGGATAACTCCATGGGTCTCTTACGCCCCTGAAATTTCGGATTTCTCACGGGTCTCTTACACCCACACGAAATTTGGGATAGCTCCGGGTCTCTTACACCCACACCCAGAGGTCGGGATCTCTCCCCGGGTCTCTTACACCCACACAGAAATTCGGGATAGCTCCCCGGGTCTCTTACACCCACACAGAAATTTGGGATATCTCACCGAGTCTCCTTCACCCTAACTCCAGGCTTCTCACCTTAGGGGATTAACGACCCTCTTCTTGCTTTGCCCAACACACTTTAATTACTCTTCATTTCCTGATTCGAACTATGAGTCTTCATTGGATGTAGTCCCAAAGATAAACCCATCCCACACTCACCAAGAGTGGTGAATGACCATACCATGCACCCACCTTTGGGCTCGGCGTGATGTTAAGTGCACATGAGCCTTGATTATGCCCATCTTGTGACACCCCGATCCAGGGTCCACCATGAGCGAGTCTCGGGATCTCTGACTCACAAATCGGGCTATCATGTCGACTCTCTGCATCCTGGGAAGAACGTGGCGCTTTGGCTTCTCTAAGGAGGCCTCGACCTCTAGCCAGACCTATCACCTGAAGATGCATTAATGAACATGATGCATTAGAAATAAATGCGGGTATAAAGCGTACCACACGTCCAAATTTAATCTGCATGCTCGACCTACGTACCATGAGGCCTGCCTCCTAGGACAATCTTGCCTCCATGCGGTGTGAAATGTTAACACGTCATCTGCCCGGCTGACGGAGCTCTCGGCACACGCAAATCCAGTGCTCGGCCTTGACCTACGCTCATTACGGCCCTATGTGACCGTCTGCAAAGTACTGAGTCTTGATCGGCACCACTGGAACCCAATCTTGGTTCCTTTAACCCATCTTGGGGTGGAGGAACAAAGCCCGCCAATCTCTCTGTCCTCTGTTGGCCCAGATTTGTATTTATGCCTTGAAAAATGCAGAATTTTATAATAATTTTATTATATATGCAGGTAGGAATTAGACAAACTTGGATTTTTCCAGGAAAATTGATAAATTGACAAATTGTGAAAATGTAAATTTAGTGAACCCGGAAATTGGGACACTAGAACAAGAGTAAAATTTAATTACCATAAGGGATATAAAAATCATAAAGGGAGTAGAGATGGGCCATAATAGAAATAAAACAAGTCATTTGGTAAAATTAAAGAGTAAAGGACTTAATTAGGGCATGGAGTGAATTTAAAAAGTATAAAAGGAAAGTTGAGACAACAAAATTATCGCCTCATTGCCAGGCAAAAACGTTTTGGTAGGGAAAGAAGCGGGAGAAAACAAGGAGGAAGAAGAGAAGAATAAGAGAAGGAGAGGAAGATCAAAACTAAGGTATGTTTTCATTTTAAGATCAAGTGTGTTTGATTTCCTAATGCTTTGGTTTGGCGAATTGTCCTCTGTCTAGTTTGTGGAAGATCACACAAAACCCTTAACTTGTTGAGGTTATGTAAAAACTCCAAATCGTAAGAAAATGAACATGGAATCATTAAAATTAAGATGTTTAGAAGCAATTGATGGACCTTTAGGTAATCATATATTTTACCTAAGGTTTTGTGTATGAGGTTCCAAACCACACCAATACAAGCATTTTGAAGTTATTTTCGATGATTTCCATGATGATTTGAGTGAATTAAAGAACGGGGGAAGAGTATAAGGAGAATTGGCACTGTAAGTGGTAAAAGAAGCAACTGGACACTTCCAACATGCACCTAAGATACAGCATGGTACCGTACACCCTACCAGAGGCCAAACATGTACCTGCGACATAGTCTAACATGTACCAGTACATACCAATGTATCGCAACATGTACCGTACAGGTCCAAGGTGTACCAAAGACATGAGCCCAAAATGACCGATTGTGGGTAGCTTTCTTTACAAAGATTTAAGCCTAAATTCATACAACTGCATATAGGAACCCATAAATGATTAAGAGAGGTTCAAATAAGATTGGAACCCATGAAAAACGCATCAGCATGGGCACTGGCCAAAGCTTCGCTTGCCTCGCGATATTCGTGCTTAGTATGATTTTTGGCCTGTTTAACCACTAAGAGTGAATAAATTGTATTTGACTAGGTGCAGGTGAAGACGATAAACTGACCTAGGATTGGGCATCGAAAGAAATAATCGAGCAATTGGTTTGCTCTATACTTTGTTCTTTATTCTGCCAGTTCTCTTACATGTTCTTTATTCTCATATTAGTCATGTTATTTATAAATATATATATATCGATTCGAATAGATTAGTATTTGAAATGTTTGACAAATATCTCGATGTATGCGCAGGCTGAGTTACGTTTACCTTATTGCATAAAAGTAAATTGGATTTGAATCAGATTATTGAAATGTGACCAACGGATTCACCTTCTAACCGAATTCATCATGAAGCAAACCGATTCGCCTAACGCTAAATCACATTGCTACCGACGACAAATGCGATGTGATTCACCAACTGAACTGGCCGGAATGTCGGTAATTTCCTAGTCATGTGACGATAATATTATTCGTGAAACCACATTGCTACTGAATGACAAAATTGCGATGTGATTCACCAATCGAATCGCTTGATGTCGAACCTATAGCCTTGCGCACTGCCAAACCTAGCCACATGATGGTATTGGAAAAGCGTATTTGTATAAGTATCTTGCTGACATGGATACGTATAAAGACATTCTTTTGATAAATGCAATGATTGCATAAGAATGAAATGGATATATAATCAGAGGAACCAATTATGCATGAAAATGCTTAGGCGTATTGTTTTTATCAACGCGTGTGTACCGAGTAGAGGATATCAAAGCAAGACCCAAGATCGGAGGAGCTTTTAGAGTCATGAGACGCTGAATCAAGTGAGATGCTCCGCCATATGCATTACTCCATTTCTTCAAAACAATGACATTTTGTAGCAAATAACTCGACCGTTATTTTCTAAAATGCATTTTACAAATGTAAATAGTATGAGTCTTCGAATGTAAATGCTTTACGGCTTCGTCTTAAAATGAATGCTTTCACAAATTTCAAAATCTAAAATGAACAACACAAGCCAAAATGTTTTTGATAAAAGATAATCAAAATGTTTGGTAGAACTGCCCGGCCGATCCGCCAAACTGTCAAGTTCGGGATTTTGGTCACACACTTTTGAAACTAAAATTTTTAATACTAAATAGATAAATTAAAGGATTTGATTAATGACTTCGACCGAAGGCCATCTGATTTTCTGCCTGACTCGCCAACCCCGGTCGACTGGCTCTGGGGTCGCAATAGCTACCAATAAAATTGGGAAAGTGCAGTTTAAAGTCACAAAGTGATTTTTAAATGTTTGTAAATTGATTTCCAATTGTTTCGGCATGCATCAGATTGCATATGCTGATATTATGATCGACGCAGATCTTATGGATCTTACGTCAGGGATAAGCATGATGGTTCGAGTTCCCAAAGGGTCGAGGGTGACCAAGGGATCACCCGGGAGAGTCCCCAAGTTTGGAAGGTGGGCAAGCATCGCATGCTCCACCACTACACCAACATGAACCAACAATGGGAGGAACTATGGAGATCCTCCAAGAATATAGCTCAGTGACCGTAGCGAGCTGGTGATAACCACGGCTGCTTCTCAACACCGCCATCGACGGAACGGCAAGGGGTACCACTAATAGATTTTATGGAAAGAAGGATGATGAACCCGCTTATGGCAGCAAAATTGCCTCGAAAGAGAGACACCCGAGCGATCGCCGGGTGCAAATGCATTGCACAAGCGTAAGAGAAATTTGAGGTGCGATTTCATTACTCAAGAGGAAGCTTATCGCCAGGGGGTTTCAAAGGATAAGGACCCACCACCTAAAGTGTGACATGGAAGTTCTTCTTGGCGAATTCAAGAAGCAATATGTGGTCGATCTATTTGAACAATATGAGACGAGAGTTTCATAATTTGAAGCAAAGATGTATAGAGTGCGGACCGAATATCAAAGAGAATTCACTCTACGGAAAGCAAGTATACTTTAGACACTGCAAATCAAGAGAGGAAAGATGTGTCAGAGTTCAGCATTTTGGTCTCAATGGACTATATCCGGCCCATGTCACAGGATTCCGGCTACAGAGATTTAAAGATATGCACATGTGCTCTAAATATATATAAAAAGAAAGAAGAGAATGACGTGTGAAAGAGAAGATAGGTAAGAAGTCTTCTACCAACCAAGTTCTCATCAGTTAGTGAAAGTAAGAAATTCAGCATGACCACAGGTTCTAATCAAATCATACTCCACAATTTGGTATGTTCTACCGATCACGCACGTGGTGCACAAGGAGGTGCCAAAGGACGTTATCCCGCATTGTCCTCATTGTAGTTAATGCAGAGTCGAAATCGACGCAGCAGATGTTTGGGTTGCGGATCTACCTGAAAGAATAAGGTGAAAGATCAATTTAGAGTTATTATTCTTCAGCCGCACCCTGCATCGGGGCAATGTTTCATCAACCAGAAAAGCGCGAAAAGTTGTATCATCGAAAGTGTCTCGGCATTTATGGGACAAATATCATGGAAGACGATGCTCGTGTCTGAGCCTAGAGCATATGTAAATATGCTATGAACATACCGATGTTCTGATGTGATAATCTGTAATTTACCATCTTTGATACCACAGTACCTTGATAGACTAAAACAACCTATCATATGTGTGTGTTGGACAACTAACTTAGGTAATCTTCACTTCGAGGAGGAAACCGGTGTATGATATCTGGGTGACGAACCCGCCGTGCATATAGTGCGTTGGCTGTGGAACAAAGTGTATGTAGATCATTCCCATCAAAATATGCTGAATTCTAGAGATTTGATCGAGTTATCCTTCGTGAGTTTGATGTGATATCATGAACGTTATCCCGACAATGAAAGGAGCAGTTGATTGTAAATGAAAAGAGTGGCCTTAAGGACAAATTAAATGACAAAGTGAGGTTATGTTACCTTCCACAGAGGCCGAATCAATTTAATGTAATATCCGCAGCAACATAGAAAAAATGGTGCGAAAGGATGTGAAGCCTATTTTGGCCGCATTTGATACTAAGCATGCGCTCTGTATCCGATATCCCTACCGTTAAGGACTTTCGATGCGGCTCCTTTCGGGAGTCATGATTGCCCCACGTAGGAGATTGAATTTAAGTATCGACGTTATACCCGGGTGCCATGCCCGGCATCCTACACCGTATAGAATAGCTCCACCAGAAAGTTGTGCTGAGTTGAAATCATAGCTTGCAAGAACCGCTTAGAAAGGTTTATTCACCATGTATCACCATGGAGAGCCTCTGTGCTTTTTTGTAAAGAAGAAAGCATTCTGGTACACTTTCTATTATGTATTGATTATAGACAACCTAACAAGTCACCATAAAGAATAAGTAACCGTTACCTGCACCGATGATCTGTTCTCAATTTCAACCAAGGAAGCAGGCAATCTTTCTCGAGCGATCAATCAGACCGCACAATTAAAATTAAAGATGCCGATGCATAAGACAACGCTTCTAACCATATGGACATTATGAGTTCCTTGTAATGTCGCTTATTCGTATTAAATGCCCACTTCGCTCATGGACTTGAATGAATCGTGCGTGTCTCGATCAGGTGGACTGGGGTTTGGCTCTGAGGTGGGGGCATTCATAGGACGCATATTCTCGTGTATCTCGAAAGATCAAGAAAGCCGCGATAATACACCTTCGAGTAAGCAGAGACGCCGGAAGAGAGCGCAGGCGCAACCCAGCAAGTGCGTGAGTTTCTAACACTCATATCCTTCTCGGCACATTGTGTCGGTTAAGGAATCCGAGCGATCCAAAGAAAATAAAAAGTGGCTCGCCTAATGGAAATGTTATAGAAGTATGTAGTTTCCACAGAATTGTGAAGGTTACTACGAAGATTTGTTAAGGGTTTCTATGATTGCGGCCCGGGTGGCGAGATTCTCCTGAAAAATGTAAAGTATGAATGGAGTGAAAAATGTCAAGGAAATTTTGAAAAGCTAAAAGCACTCTTAACCGAGGCTCCGGTGCTTACTCAGCCGACTTGCGGTAGAGAATATGTGATTTATAGTGATGCTTCACTAAATGGACTTGGATGTGTCCTAATGCAAGAGGGTAAAGTGGTAGCTGTGCTTGAGACAGTTGAAGCTACATGAAAAGAACTACCCCACGCATGATTTGGAATTGGCCGCAATAGTATTTGCGTTGAAAATTTGGAGACATTACTTGTATGGAGAAAAGTGTTTCATTTACACCGATCATAAGAGTCTTAAGTATTTGCCCTCACAACGAACTTGAGACAACGGAGGTGGATGGAATTGATAAAAGATTATAACTGCGTGATTGATTATCACCTGGGAAAGGCCAATGTTGTGGCCGATGCTTTGAGTAGAAAGATAGTACAAATGCTTCGAGCGTTCAATGCTAATTTGTCATTATCAGACGATGATACAGTAGTGGCATAATTGATAGCGAGATCGAATTTGTTGATTCAAGTACTAGAGGCACAAAAGAAAGATGAGAAAATTTCCACCATAATAGATCAGATTGGAGATGGTAAAGAAACCGAGTTCACAGTGAATGAAAATGGAGGGTTGTATTATAAGGATCGGGTTTGTGTGCAGGTGTAATGATTGAGGGAAAACCATCTTTGGAAGAGGCACATAAGTGGATCTTTTGCTATCCATCCCGGTAACCGCAGATGTATCAAGATTTGAAAATGTCATTTTAATTGGTCCAATGAAAAGAGATGTATCAAATTTGTAACCAAATTGTTTAGTATGTTAAGAGTAAAGCGAGCATCAAGTTCCTTGAGGATTATTGCGGCCTATCGAATCTTGGAGTGGAAATGGACGGATCACCATGGATTTTGTGGTTGGGTTCACCATTAGCCAGGAGGAACATGACTGAGTTTGGGTCATAGTGGACGATTGGCCAAGTCGGCTCACTTCCTACCGGTGAGCCAGGCTATTAAACGACAAGCTAGCAGTGTATATCAAGGAAATAGTTCGGGATTTACAGTTCTAATATCCATTATTTCAGATCGAGATCAGAGGTTTTACTTGAGATTTTGGGGAGAAAATTGCAAGAGGCTTTGGGCACTCGATTGAATTCAGTCTGTTCCACCGCGGACTAATGGACAATCGAGAGTGATCCGGATCACGGAAGATATGTTGAGGTTGTGCGCTCGACTATGAGGGTAGTTAGAGTCGACACATCCCGCTTTGGTTGGATTGTGTCTGTGACGGTTTCAGTCAAGTATTGGGAATGGCGCCTTCTGAGGGGCTCTATATGGAAGAAAATGTAGAACAGATTGTGTTGGACGAATTGAGTGAAAGAAAAGTGATTGGCAGATTTGATCGAGGCGAAGAAAAAGTTAAAATGATTAGAGAGAGATTGAAAGTGGCCACCGACAGACAGAAGTCATATACCGACATGAAGAGAAAAGATATCTGTTATGAGGTCGGTGAAAAAGTGTTTCTAAAAGTATCGCCTTGGAAGAAGGTGATGAGATTAGGGAAAAAGGGCAAGTTGAGCCCTAGATTTATTTGCCCGTATGAAGTAATCGAAAAAGTGGGTCCAGTAGCATACAGATTAGCATTACCTCGGGACTTGAAAAGATCCATAATGTTTTCCATGTCTCAATGCTACGGAGGTACCGTTAAGATCCATCACATGTAGTCTCTCCGAAGACAATTGAGCTTAGACCGGATTTGACATATGAAGAAGAGCCAGTAGAGATCTTGGCTCGGGAAGTGAAAGAATTGCGAAACAAGAAGGTTCCGCTAGTTAAAGTGTTGTGGAGAAACCACAATTGGGAAAGTGAAGAAACGATGCGACAGTAGTATCCGCAACTGTTTAACTAAGGTAAATTTCGAGTGAAATTTTCTTAAGTGGGGAGAAATTACTTAACGCCCCAAAAATACCCTAAATTTTTATAATAATTTTATTGCTATATTACAGGTATGAATTGAAACTAATCTTGTGTTTTAAGGAAATTGGGTAAATTGACAAATTGTGAAAATGTAAATTTAGTGAACCGGAAATTTTGGCACTAGAACAAGGATAAAATTATGTAGTACCATAGGGATATAAAAATCATAAAGGGAGTAGAGATGGGCCATAATAGAAATAAAACAAATTGATTGCAAAATTAAAAAGGTGAAGGACTTAATTGCAATATGGAGAATTATGGGAGTATAAAAGGGAGTGTGGAGACAAACAAAATTCAATTGTCTCATTCTTTGGCTAGGGCAAAACCGTGTGAGAGAAGAAGGGAGAAAACAAGAGGAAGAAGAAGAAGAAGGAGGAGAAGAAGAAGATAAAAAAGGTATGTTTTCAACTTGGGATCAAGTGTAGTTTGATTTCCTAAAGCTTTGGTTTGGAGAATAGTTGCTCCTTTGTCTAGGGTTTTGTGGAAGAGATCACCCAAACCCTAGATTTGTTGAGGTTATGTGGGTAAAACCCCAATTGGTAGAAAATAAACATGGAATCATCAAAATTATATGATGTATAGAGGAATTGATGGACCTTTGGGTGAATTCATAGGATTTTTACCTAGGGTTTTGTGGTATGAGGTTCCAAACCACCAATACAAGTATTTCGAAGTTGTTTTGGATGATTTCCATGATGATTTTTGAGGAATTAAAGAATGGGGAAGTTATATAAGGAGAATTGGTACAAAAAGTGGCAAAAGAAGCAAATTTGGACAATTTCCCCAACATGTACCGATCACAGTCTGAGGGTGTACAGTACACCACCCGAGAGGCCAACTGTCTGGGTACATGTCTGACATGTACCCGATACATGTCGGCGAGAAGGCAACATGTACGGTACCGGTCCAAAGGTGTACCGGTACATGTGAGCCCAAAATGACCAGATTGTGTAGTTTTTACGTATTTGAGCCTAAATTCATACACCGTTAATATAGGAACCTTATTAAATGATTAAGAGAGGTTAAAATAAGATTGGAACTCGATGAAAAATGTATCGTACCTTGTCGCCGTTCGCTTTGCCTCGGCGATATTCGTTTAGTATGATTAATTGCTTAACCACTAAGAGTGAATAAATTGTATTTGACTAGGTACGGGTGAAGACGATAACCTAACCTAGGATTGACATCAAGAAAGAAACGGAATCGATAATTGGTTTGTTCTATACTTGTTCTTTATTCTAGTTAGTTCTCTACACGTTCTTTATTCTCATATTGCTCTCTATTTGCGAAATATACATATATAACGATTCGAATGATTAGTATTTGAAATGTTTGACAAATATGCATATGCGTGTATTTGAGCTCTAGTGAATTTATTGCATAAAAAGTAGAATTGATTTGAATCGTATTATTGAATGACCAACACGAGTTCACGACTGAATTCGTCGTAGAAGGTAACCCGTATTTGTCTAATGCGAAATCCGCTACCCTCTTGAATGACAGACGGGGCGAGTTCACCAGCGAGATCACGTAAGTGAATGTCGAATTCTATGAATCATATGTGAAGGCGATAATATTGAGCGCGAGAAATCACATTTCTCTTGAATGACAATCGGAGCTGAGTTCATAAGTGAATCATCATGAGCGTGTTTATAGTCATATGTGAGGCGGTAATATTGAATGTGAGCCATTACTACTTAATGACAAACGGGTGAGATTCACCAAGCGGAATGTCGTGGATGTAATCGAATTCTATAACCATATGTGGAATCACAAACCCGAAGAAGCTAAATGATGGTATTGAAAATTAATATTTGTATAAGTATTTTACATTACAACGATATTGTATAAAGACATTATTTTTGATGAATGCATGGTTTATGAACGAAAATGGAATCTGAGCTATTATGAGTACTAAACATGAAAATGCTTAGCGTATTATTTATCAATGCATGGAGTGCAGAAGTGATGGGCATTAAACAGGCCAAGATCAAGGAGCTCGAGTCATAGAGAAGGAATTGAAGTATGCTCCGTCATATACGTCTTTCATTTCTTTGAGCAATGACATTTTGTAAAACAGTTTGAACTCTGAATTGTTATTTTGTAAAATGCATTTTGCTAAATGTAAATAGTATGAATCTTTTGAATGTGTAAATGTTTATGGGCTTGCCCAAAATGAAATGCTTCCGTGCAAATTTCAAAATCTAAAATGAATTACACAAGCCAAATGTTTTGATATGATAATTGAAAATGTCGGAGTAAACCGGGCTCCGGCTTGGATTCGCTAATCGGGTCAAGTCGGGTTCGAATTCATGACACTTTGAAAACTAAAATTTAATAAAGCGATAACTAAAGGGATTTGATTAATGACTTATTTGGGTCCCAAGGGTTCGGTTCGGACTCGCCATGGGTAGGACCGGGCTCGAGGGTCGCTACATTATCTTGAAAGATATCCCGAGAAAGTGAATATGGAATTGAAATGTGATATTTGAAAATCAGATAGATTGAATGATATATCGAATGAACCGCACTTTGACGGGATGCACCAATCGGCATCCATCACGAAGGCACCGAGTGTCAATGTCCCACTTGGCGGGATGTATAATGCATTCGTCATGATGGCGTATAGCATTGAAGAAATGTCAGCGGTGGGATACTGTCGGCATCCGTCATGATGATATATAGCATTTTAAGTGATACCACATGTCGAGGTGCACTAAGCGACTTATCTTGTCATGATGGGAGGCCAGATTGTTAAATGTGTAAGCACATTACCAAATGATAAAAGAGGCGGGATTCATCAAATGGAGTCAAGTCGAAATGAATTGAATAGTCAAAAGTGAAATAACCAACATTGTGAGTGTAAATGGGATTTTATGTATGCTTAAATCTCATAAATTGAATTGTTGCATTGAAAATGCATGTTGTGATATAGTAAACGAATTGTAAAAAATGAAAGCATGCGAAAGTGAATAGCATGAGTATATGTTGATATAATAGGCATGTTTTAAATGATTAATGCATGACAAGTTAAATTAAATATTGAAATAGAACTGTATAGAACCCCTAAGCATGAAAATGCTTGTATAATTTTATCTGTTTTTGTTTGGAGGTGAGGCAGAGGAAGACAGGTCATTGAAACATGGAATTATAAACTTTGTGCGTACATCTAAGTCTCACCCGCCATATGCATATCATTTCCTTTTGAACCTTGGATATTTTGTGAACAAATAGTCAAACTCACAAAGAGAAAGCGTTTTATTTTATATATCATTTTTGAAAAGGAGCATAGAATACCTTCACTTTGTAATTGTATTTTATGAAATATGTAAATGTTTGTGGGCCTACCATTTTAGAAAATGCCAGCCATGTCGAAAACCTAAGAAATAGCATAAGAAAATGTTTTAGAATCAGATAGTTGAGAAGCGTCTACGAGTAAATCGGAAATAGTTGGGATTAAAAAACATCACACGGTTGGCGGGAATTGATTCAAATATTTTGAAGAAAAATTAACTCTTTGCGAAAATAAAGAAATGATAAATTGTATCATTGGTTTTCTTTGCCATTAGATAGTTTTAACTAGGTGCTTCATCTTTGTAGTTCTTCATAGATTGTTGATGCGTTTTGGATGCGATCCGTAGGTTTTACAGATGTTGGTGCAAACTTGTGAACTAAAAGGTTGGATTTGGACTCATTTTCAGTGAGGGACTATTATTGCTAGAATTAGCTGACGTTGAATGTTGTTCAAAAGAAAGAAATATTCATACAAAAGATGACATAACTACGGAAGAATTGTATAAGGGTGAGAATAGAAGAGAGACAGGTCTTGTACCACAAGAATAATTATCATGAGTCTTCCAAAGTTAAGTAATGTTTGTTTGACAAATGAAGAATTTAGCAAAAATTCAAAAAGTAAATTACAAAGTTTAAAGAAATCTGAAGGCGAAACAAGTTTCACGGAACTTGCTATTTCTATGGAAAGAAAGGCCACGAGGCGAATTATTCTGAATAAAAGGAAAGAAGGATGGGAGTAGTTTCAACAATCCCTACTCAAAGCCAATATGGTTAAAAATCAAGTTGAAAAATATGTGCTTTATGGTTTCTGAAATGCAAATTGGCATAGTCCACATGAGTGAACTCTGCTAGTTACAACTAAATTCTCTAGTGGTGGCTTGGCATCTATGCATGTTGCAATGATAAAACATTGTTCCCTTCATATGCGGAACAAAATGATGGTAAGTTTGTTCTAATGGGAAACCATCAATCTACTAAGGTTATTGGAAAATGAAATATTGAACTTCAATTTACACCTAGAAAGAAATTACTCTTAAAGAATGTATTTCTTGTTCATGAAATTAGAAAGAATTTTGTATTTGTTAGTTTGCTGTGTAAGAATGGTTTGAAAGTTGTACTTGAATTAGAAAATTGTATTATGACCAAAAGTGGAATCTTTGTTGGAAAATGATACTCATGTGATGAAATGTTCAAACTCAGTCTTAATATTAATAAAGTGGTGAATTCTGCTTATATCGTTGACTCTTTTGATATTTGGCATGCTCGTTTGACACATTTAAATTTTAGATCCTTGAAATATATGTCGAACATAGTTTAATTTCTTGTAAAAATGATAGTCATGAAAAATGCAAAATATGTATTCACACAAAGATGATTAAGAAACCTTTTCCTAAGACTAAAAAAATACACAAATATTAGACTTGATACATTCTAATATTTGTGAATATAATGGTGTTTTGACTCGAGGAGGAAAAAGATACTTCATCACCTTTATTGATGATAGTTCTAGATTTACATATGTGTACTTACTAAGAATGAAAGATGAAGCATTCGAAAAGTTTAAACTTTTCAAGACTGAAGTTGAGAATCAAAAGGAAAAGATAATGAAAATGGTTCACAGTGATAGACGTGGTGAATATTTTTCAAATGAGTTTGATTCCTTTTGTAAAAAGCAGGTAATTATTCATAAAATTTTTGCTTCTTTTACTCCTCAACAAAATGGCTTGGTTGAAAGGAAAAATATAACTCTTACAGATATGATCAATTCTATATTACTTAATGCTAAATTGCCAAATAATCAGTGGGGAGAAGTGTTACTAGTAACATATCATGTTCATAATAGGATACCATCAATGAAAACATGTGACACCCAAGTCCCAGTCTGTTGTGGCCGTCAGCCATGGCAGGCTTGTGTGTCTCGTATCATGGGACCGCCATAGTAAAGAAAATGGTCACATGGGCTCATACATCAATACTCACCAAAAATCTAACCAACTATATTTCAATAGTTCAAGAGTTAATTACATCACTGTTAATACAAACATATATTAAAATTTAGAATTCTAATACATGTTTTACAAAATAATCAATCAAAGCCACATATCGGCTTTCTTCTCAGCGGCCTCTAATGGCGTCGTCATCGACGATCAGTGCCTGATAATATTTCCCTCGACAAGGTGAGCAATGGCCAGTAGTGGAATTATCCTACATGGGTTACTCCCCACATAAGTGCACATGTAATGCAACCAAACACATTCAAGCAAATACATGATCCTACTTGAATGTCTACATGATATGGATGAGAATGTGACTCACCCTTTCCCACTTCTCCTGAGCCCTCATTGACTCCCTCACGCATGCCTAAGCCAAATGTGAGAAAACACTGTTTTCAAAACAAAAGATTTTTGTTCTTGAAAACATACTACCGAGTTTCGGTAAAATCTATTGGACAACCCTCCGAGGCGAATTTATTGGATAACTCTCCGAAACAATTCATGGGCTCCTCCGATGTGAATTGTTGGACAATCTCTCCCAACCAGTTCTCAGGAATCTTCCATTGAAATTCCTTTCATAACCATTTTCCTTTTTATTTTCTTTCATGTCATGCACTCACACCTATCGTTCTAGGGTGCCCCGGTGCATATGGAATGCATTATGTCATTTCCAAACAATTCATATTAATATATAAATCATGCATAAACTAACATAAATTAACTCACAACATCATGTTATTCAATTCTTAGCAATAACATCAAACTTAGTTCACATGGGCTAATCAACAATCCAATTTAATTCCAATGGCTCTCACACAATTATATTTTATATAATTCAAACACTCATGTTAACACACTAAATTTTCATACATTAACAATTTCTTTCCATACACACTCCAAGCCATTCGTCTTAAGCAATATTTTGCGTACAACACACATGGACCATTTTTGGTCCAACAAGCAAACCGAGACTATTTTTAACAGTCCCCAAAATGAGCAGTGGGCAGCCCTCTCACCAAGCATCGATTCCACTTTGTGGAACGAAAAACCATGGCCATGTCTGGCCTCTAACCACTCCAACCACAATTTAACACACAAATATAACACAAGCCACACACAAACAGTCCGTGGACTATCCAAAACGTGTCTCAACTTCCAACATGCAGTCCCAAATTCCCGGGACTGATCAAACGACCTCTCACGGCCTCATACAATCTAAATCATTAACAAGGCTCTTAAAAGAAAACCCCTACCTTCCGAAGTTTGTTGAAACTCCACAAAATCGGGTGCCACTTGAAATAAGCTCTTCTTTGTAGGGGCTTGACTTTCTGCTTCTTGCCTCGTCGGAAACAGACGGTCCAATCGCCGGGAAATCTAGAGAGAAGTTGGACACTCTCTCTCTAGAATCTGATTTTCTTTTTATTTTATTCCTATTTTGTCCCTCACTTGCCATATGGCTTCAGGAAAATTCAAATTTTACGAAAAATGGTAAAATGGTAATTTTCGGTCAAAAATCAGAAATTTTTCTGAATCTCGGATGATGAAATAGATTTCATAGTTGGAATCATCTTCTGAGTCTGCTCTGTGATTGGTTGGGTCACGAGGCAGTAAATTTCATGTTTTCGAGCGCTGGGTGTCGGGTGTAGTAAAGCGAGCATGAAGAGCGTGTGATGTGACCAGAAAATACTTTCACTAAATGTACCATGTGACATGTTGCGTGATTAGTGAGATGATGGAAATGTAAGCAGTTCGCCAAGTGTCAAAATCAAAACTTAAAGGGACATGGATGCAATTTGAAAAGTTTAATTAAATAAGACAAAGATGAATAGTTTTCTTCTTCAATTTGAAGAAGAAAACGTGCAGTAGAGGGCTGGAAATTGAAAGTGAGTTGGGTTTTGAGATTCTAGCGAGAGAAAGAGTGCCTTCTCTCTAGATTTTCCGCCGTTCGGACCGTGGGTTCTCGACAAAGCAAGAAGCAAAGTCGATCTACGTGGCAAGGGCTATGCGTGGGCACCGATTTTGTGGAGTTCCGACAACTCCAAGAAGTAGGGGTCATCTCCTACTTGTGTTATTCTTTGGCTAAGAGTCATGTGAATGGTTAGGGATATTCTGAGGCTTGACTTAGCCGAGATTTCGGTCTAAAAACATTTGAACCGAGTGGAGAAAATCCCTATTGAGTGGCCGTGAATAGTGCCGACCCGAGGGTTTCACTGTTCACATGATTTTGTTGTGTGATTTTATGTGGTTTGGGTGATTCAAAGTGAATTCCTTGATTGGTTAATTAGCCCATGTGAGCTAATTTTGGTGTTATTGTTGTAATTTGAATAACATGAATTATGTGAATTTAATTATGTTAATATATATGCATGAAAAATATATTAGCATGAATATTTTGAAATTGGCATAATGCATTCCATATGCATTGGGGCACCCTAGAATATTAGGTGTGAGTGCATGACTTGAAAGAAAACAAAAACGAAAATGTTTGTGAAAGGAATTTTGACGGAAGATTTTAGGAGAATTCATGTTGGGGTTGTCCGACAATTCACGTCGGAGGGGGCCTATGAATTGTTTTAGAGGTTATCTCTGGATTCACCGGTTGTCCAATATATTTACCGAATCTTGGTAGCAAGTTTTCTAGAACAAAAAGCTTTTGTTTTGAAAACTGTAATTTTACTCGCATTTTGCTTTGACATGTGTGAGGTAGTCGGTGAAGACTCGAGACATGGGATTGGGTATGTAGACATTCAAGTAGGATCCTGTATTTGCTTGAGTGTGATTGTTTTCCATGACATGTGCACTTAGGTGGGGAGTAACCCATGTAGGAAATTATCTCTACTAGGCATTGCTCTCCCTGTCGAGGGACCACTATTTCAGGTACAGGGAGTGTACAGGAGGACGACGCTCACTTGGGACGCGTTTAGAGAAGAAAACGGATTGTAGCTTTTGGAATTTTCATTTTGTATAACATGTATTAAAATTGTAAATCTTAATATATGTTTGAATTAAAGTGATTTATTAACTCTTGAACCATATATATAGTTAGTTTGGGATATATTTTGTGAGTATTGATGTATGGGCCTAAATGGCCATTTTACTCATTTTTATCCGTATGTGGACCCGGTGTGGTCGGTGTAAAATGTTGGGACAGGTTGTGTATCTTGGGTAGAGCTCCTCGTACAAAGGAGACTCTGCCCGATTTGCATGAGTGGTGTCGGGTTGCAGGCATCCCACGAATATTCTAACGGTTGTGAGTTGTCAGCAGGACCCAAAGGAATGAGGCGTCACATGCCACATGTCCAATTGTCATTGGTTGATAAGATTCCCTTATCCACTTTATCCACCAACCTTTGATTTTCCTCTAATTAGGAGATGCCACATGTCCACATGGGCCCCACTTGGCTCTCCTTATTTGACTAAATCTGCATCTGACACGTGGCACACTGTGAACCATTCAAAATGTGACAAGTGTTCGCCTTACCCTATTGCCTCTAAGCATTGAAATTTCAGTATCTCGAGAATTTGGCGAAATTGACATCATAGTAGCTAGATTTCGCGAGATGATTTCAACGGTGAAGTCCATTTCGTCATCCGAGATCTAGAAAAATTCCGAAATTTTGACCGAAATTACCATTTTACCCTTTTTCAGAAAATTAGGATTTTCTCGAGGTTTCACAAAACACATGTATCACTTTATAAAGTATGAAAAGGTAGGCAACCTAATTTGAAGTATCTAAGAGTGTGGGGCTGTTTAGCTTTTTATAGAGTACATGAACCTAAATCTTCAAAATTAGGACCAAGAGGAATTAAAAATGTTTTCGTTGGGTATGTAGAAAATTCTAAGGCATACAGATTGTTAAATTTAGATTCTAATGTGATAATGGAATCAAGAGATGTTGATTTTATTGAAAATGAATTTAGTAATGATCTTACTACTGAATTAGAGTTTGTTTATGATTCACCATGTGACATAGCTCCTGGTTCCCAAACTAACATTAAAAGGAAAGAACCTAAAATACAATTTAAACCATAGGAGGTCAACGTGGAAGAAAAGAAAAACATCTAGCCCCTGATTTTGTTTCATCTCAAGCTTTTGCTTTCTTAGTTGAAGGAAATAGAAATAGTGTAATCAGTAGAAATACCTTTTTATTTATGTGGAAGAAGATCCAAAACTTATTTAGTGATACCCTGTCATCCTAGAGATGCTTCCTTCTGGAGAGAGGTTGTAAATGATGAAATTGAATCAATTATATCAAATCAAACATGGATTTTGGTAAATCTACCTACATGATCGAAACCTATAAAGAATACGAGGGTATTTAAAAGAAAGTACAATACGGATGGGTTTAAACAAACATTCAAGGCTAGGTTAGTGGCAAAAGGTTTCAAACAAAAACATGATATAGAATATTTTGATACATAGGCTCTTGTAGCTAGATTAACTTCCATATGGATACTAATGGTTATTACATCAATACATAATTTGTATGTGCATCAAATGGATGTTAAAACTGTTTTTCTTAATGATGATCTTGATTAAGGGATTTATATGGAACAACTTAAGAGTTTTATTTTGTCGAAAATAAAATAAAGTTTCTGAGTTAAACAAAGTCTTTATGGTTTAAAACAAACTTCAAAACAATGGCATGATAAATTTGATTTTGTGATTTTATCACATGATTTCATACATAATAATGTTGATAAATGTATTTATTCTAAATTTGCCGCGAGCTTTGGTATGATTATATGTTTATATGTTAATGACTTACTAATCTTTGGGACAAACTTGCAAGGAGTAAGTGATACCAAGAAGTATCTAACTTCACAGTTTAGGATGAAAGATCTTGGTGAGGTAGATACTCTCTTAGGTATCAAAGTTAAGAAACATGGTGGATGCTACTTGTTATGTCAATCATTATATTGAGAAAGTGCTTCTTAAATTCAATCATTTGAAATTTAAAGAGGCAAATACTCCTTTATGATTCTAGCATTAATTTCAAAGAAAATTATGGTAGAACAGTTGCACATCTTGAATATGCAAGTGCAATTTGAAGCTTAATGTATGCAATGCACTATACAAGGCCATATATTGCTATGCAGTATGTAAAATGTATAGATAAACGAGTAACTCTAGTGTTGAGCATTGGAAAGCAATTGGAAGAATATTTGGCCCTCTCAAAAGAACCATTAATGGTGAATTACAGTAGGCTCAAAATGGTGAATTTGTTTTGGATTTTAGGATTTGGTGTAAAAAGTGTGTGGAGTTGATGTTGTAGGTGAAAATAAGCAAATAAACTAAAATAAAGTGTAAAGAAATCCCTTGAAGTGTTGGGCTACTAGGTTGGGTTGATAGGGTTACAAGAGTTACCGGGTTCATTTCCTCGCGTTGGGAGGATGACCTATAGTCGATTCTCGAGCCCAGGATCTTCGACAACTTTAAAAACTAAGCCCTAATAATTTTCCTTTTTATGAAAGCATTTATTTACTTTATGGTTCCTCTGAGTGAAATCTATCACCTTGACCCATCCTACAATGATTCGTAAAGGGCAACTAATGAATCTCAGTGGATCAAATAATAAGCATCCACTGAACCCTAAAAGATTACCAAGTATTGATCAATGAGGATGCATCTACAATGAAAAATATAACATAACCTACCTTGATGGCTAAGTAAATAGCAACTAATAGATATTAGTATCTAAAAAACTAGGCCTTTGAGACCTAAAAAGCTTGCCAAGTATTGGCCAAAGAAAGTACATCAAAGAGCTTTAAATCTAGAGTTGCAAATTTGGGAACCAAAGTGTCAAAACCTGTTGCGTGAAAAACAGGGGAACAAAATGCAAACCTTATTTCCCAAGCCTAGTAACCCTTTTCTTCAAGGATACGAAACCTTAGCCAAACATCTTTTGAGTTGTCATCCTCAAAGGAGTGTTTGGTTTCCTAGAAAGTGAGAGAAAATGAAAAATAGAAATGGGAAGAAAGCAGTCCACGTATTTGCTTCCTTCAGATGAAACTTAGGTGACAGTGTATTACATTGGCTTATATAGCCTTACAATCAAAGTGGACTGCAAAATGACTTTCTTCATTATTACAATGAGGGTAGAAAGGAGAAAAACAAAAAGCGAGGTCGTTTGAAGAGCTGAAATTTTCGATGTAGGAGAAAAATTCGTTATGTAGCGAGGAATTTGCATGCGGCCTTTGTTCATCTTGTTAGCTCTTATTCCATTGTTCCCTCTTCCCTTTCATATTCACGCTGCACTATTCCATTTCTTCTTGCTTTGATATTCTTCATTCCCGGCTTGCTGAAATTGATAAAAAAAACATATGAAATTGATGGAAATCAACCCGACTTTGTTATGATTGGATTGACATGACGATTTGGCTTCCAATTCCTGCAAAAACTACAAAAACAGCCCGAGAGATACGATTAGAAATTACAATAGGGACGAACATGTCAATTGGGTTAATTATAACAATTAGTACACAAAAAAGCGCTCAAAACCTATTAAAAATAGGGTTCAAAATAACTGCACAGGCACTAATCACACCCCCCAAAGACACATTGCTAGTCCTTAGCAATGCCAAGAAAATAAAAAAAACATATAAAACTATAACAAAATTATGTTCACAAGGTTGGAGTTCAAAAAAGGTTGTGAAGAAGTAATGCCTAACCCTCAATAGAAAATTGCGAAACTTAGCCTAATAACTACCGAGAGAGATGAATGCCGTAAAAATGGAGTATCAAAAGAGCTTCCTTCTCAGTGACTCAACTAGGAACTTCCACCAAAATAAGTGTTTTGTTTGATTAGCTCTCAACAATAGTGCCAAGTGCACTCTCCCAGCGAGCTACGCATGACCTTGTATGCTAACCAACCTAAATAGACAGGACTACCTCTTATTCGCGATTACTTTTGTGTTGTGAGATTAAATCTTGAGGGAATCGCACAAGAAGTCCATGCGAGGATTCGCCAATGTCTCCCAACCAGTTAAAGTTTAGGGCACCAAGCCATAAGAGTTTTTTCAGCCACAAACTCTTGGGACACTTGGACTCCAATTGATTTCGAGACTCCGGCTTTTCTGACTCATTAAGCTTCACTTACATCCACCAGTGTAGTGAACACTAAGTCGGTGGCTCCCAACCAGTTGGCTTAGGGCACCAGGCTTTAAAGGCTTTCGCCATAAACCCCTCGGATCTTATTCGGGTTTCAAGGCAAAGCGTTGCAATTTTCTTCTTTTGCTTTTTCTTTTCTTTTCTTTTCTTTTTATTTTTATTTTTCTTTTTCTTTTTGGAAGACTCATTGGCCTTCTTTCCACAGGAGTCCTTAACACCCTGGCATTAAAGGTGAGGTCGCGAAACTAGGGTAGGTTATTGCAAGGCTTAGGAGGCTCGATAGTTTTTCAGGTTATTGAAGAAACCTGATGTGCACAGTGTGTGGTTAGCTAAAGGTGGAAGAAAAATGGTCGAAATCAACAAGGATTCAACTAATCATCCACTCAACTAGGCATGGCATCAATCTAGCCAACAAGATTGACAGAAGTTTCCAATTTTCCAACTTGCGGGATGGTAGAAACCACAAAAGCAGGTGCAATTTGAATTGAAAAGTAAAAGTATAGTATAACAACTTCACAAAAGAGGAAAACTAGCAAACCCACTTTAGAACTTTAAAATGGAGAAACACTCAAAATAATAATAAAAACATAAATAAATGTCACTTCCTTCTTAGCTTTCCCCTGACGAATGTCATTGTCATAATGGGGATCGGATTGGAAAGTTAGAAAAGGTAGTGCTACCTCCTTGATGATATGTGCTCGTTTTGGATAGGAGACTTCTCGAAACTTTATGAGACCTTATTCGCTCCGTTTGAAACTGAGTAAAACGAGTTAGGAGAAGAAAAGAGAGGACAAAAATGATCAGTTGGAGCATTTTGAAAATTACACCTTTATAATAATTTCAAAAGTGTTCTTTATTGATATATTTGGATTCTACACTCTCTAAGCTTTCCAACGGTATCAAAAACACCTAAAGCGGAGTTCGGATGAAAAAGTTATAAGTGAAACAAAATGATGGGTGCGGGTTGCGAAAATTCGCAGCTTGCAGAACCCTGTTTGTTTTTTTATAATAAAAAAATAAATAATAATAATAATAATAATAAAACAAATTTTTTTTATATTTTTATTTTTTTGAAGACCAACCAATTTTTTAATATATTATTTGATATATATATATAATTTGATATATACTATATATATATATATATATATATATATATATATATATATCACAAAGGATAAAATAGTGCACAGGAGAAATATCAAAGCACTATTGCAATGCGAAAATTTGCAGGTTGCAAAAATTCGCAACCTGCGAAATTAATTTATGTATTTTTGCCTTCCGCTCCAAAAATTAAGTAAAAACCTGCAAAAATAAACACAAGAAAATTTAAAAAAAATGCAGAAGAATGAAAATTAATCTAAAAACAAAGATTAACTAAAAATTAGAGAAAATCTAAGAAGAAAAATTAAAAAAATCAAAATAAAATAAAATAAAATAAGAAAATATGAACAAAAGTGGGGCGCATACAAACCAGTCCTTAAGCCTTTGGAGGCTCTTTGGAGCTGTTGGAGCTTAAGAAATGGCGAGGTTAGTTGCTTCAAATCGAACCGACATGAAACCATCCACTATGCCATGCGGTATGGCTGACTACCATCTTCTTTGATGTGAAGTGGCAAGCAAATGTTTGAGCAATGGCCACTAACTTCCTAAAATTATGTAGCCAAGGCAGTGCAAATGGGGTGGCCTTTGGAGATAGTGTTTCAGGTGTTGGGTATGCTTCAGGTGTAGGCAAAATGTACACTTGGTCAGTGGAGGGGGCTACTAGTAGTGGGTTGTTGGTGGGAAATGGATTCAAAACAAGCTCTTGGGGCTCTTCCACTGTTTCTTTTCCACTGCCCTCCTCAGTTATAAAGGGAAGGATTTCTTCTTTCTTCTCCCTTGGAAAAACAACAGCACACATATCTGAGGATTCAGACAACCCTTCAAAATATTCAATAAAATCCTCTATAAGCCCATGGTGTGGCTGTTGTTGACACTACTCCTCTACCATGGTGTCACTTTGGTACTCTTCCTCTGGTGGACATTGCTGCTGATCGATGAGGTTTTCAATGTAGTTTTGCAGGTTGTCCCATTTATGCTCAAAGTCATTTGTCATCCCATCTAATTTCTTGTTCAAATTGGCACCATGGTGACAATTCTGCGGTTCGAATGAGCATTAATCCTTACGCTCTGCCACAAAGTCATCACACTATCTGGGTAAGGTCCCAGAATGGCTTATTCAAATGGAGGATTAAGCGTAATTGTTTAGGGTGACTGAGGAGTTGAAGCATAATATGGAGTTCGGGAGGTGCATCTTTGCATGGAGAGTCTTGGTTCCCCATGAGGTTTGTGTGATTCCCCCGACTATGGTTGTAAGTACTACCATATGGTGAACTCACCCATTGGTTTCTATAGTCCCTCATGGACTATATTCATTTAGTTCTCTCACGGGTTGCTGACTTTGCCATGGCTGGTTTCTGTAATCCCTCATGGACCTTATATGCACTAAGGTTACCCCACCTTACATGCGGCAGTGCATCCCTCTTCCATTGGGTTTTCACATTCAACCTTGATTGAAACTCCTATCCCGGCTGGAACCACGAACCCTACTGACAAGAACAAAGCAAACACCAAACAAGGAAAAAAACAACTATACACGGGGTAAAGTTAGCTAAAAACAAAATAAAATGAAACAAAATTAAACACACTAAAAACACTATATATATATATATATATATATATATATATATATATATATCTCTCTAAAGAAAATTCACCAGAACTTGTGATAAGGATCACAAGTGTTCAACAGGTCATCATTTGCACTAAGGCACCATCCCCGACAACGATGCCTTTTGATTCGTGCCACAGTAGGGTGATTTGGAACCAACAATATTTATAACCTAAATTCCTCCTATTGCCGTAGCGTAAATACTGCAGTAGAGCGGCTCTAGGATCGAACATAGGGATGGGTTTTCTTCGTACCAAATGATTTACAGTAGGCTTAAAATGGTGAATTTGTTTTGGATTTTAGGATTTGGTGTAAAAAGTGTGTGGAGTTGATGTTGGAAAGTGAAAATAAATGAAATAAACCCAAAATAAAGTGTAAAGAGAAGTGTTGGGCTGCTAGGTTGGGTTGATAGGGTTACAAAGAGGTCCTCGGGTTCATTTCCTCACGTTGGGGAGGATGACCTATAGTCAATTCTCGAACCGGATCTTCATTTAACTTTAAAAACTAAACCCTAATAATTTTCCTTTTTATAGAAAGCATTTATTTAGCATTTATGGTTCCTACAGTGAAAATCTATCACCTTGACCCATCCTACAATGATTCGTAAAGGGAAATTAATGAATCTCAGTGGATCCTAATAATAAGCATCCCTTTGAACCCTAAAAGATACAAGTATTGATCAATGAGGATGCATCTACAGTGAAAATATAACCCCTTAACCTACCTCCAGTGGCTCGTAAATAGCAACTAATGGATATTAGTGTATCTAAAGCTAAGAATACACTGAACCCTAAAAGCTTGCTAAGTATTGGCCAAAGAAAGTACATCAAAGAGCTTTAAACCTAGAGTTGAAAATTTGGGAACCAAAATGTCAAAACCTCTTTGCATAGAAAAACAGGGGGAACAAAATGACCTTGGCTTTCCCAAGCCTAGCAACCCTCTTCTTCAAGGATGAAACCTTAGCCAAACATCCTTTGAGTTGTCATCCTCAAAGGAGTGTTTAGTTTCTAAAAGTGAGAGAAAATGAAAAAATAGAAGAGAAAAGCGGGAAGAAAAGCAAGAGCACATTATTTACTTCCTTCAATTAAACTTATGTCAACGATTATTACAATGACATATAGCCTTACAATCAAAGTGAACTACCAAACTAACCTAACACAAAAACTATTACAATGAGGGTAGAGGAGAAAAATGGCAGAATTAGTTTAAAGAGTGGAATTTTATTTGTAGGAAAAAGTGTCAGCTATATGGCAATTTTATTCATTGGCCTGTTCATCAATGTTGGCTATTGTTTTGTTATTCCTCTTTACTACTATTACCTTTGCACTATTCCATTTCTTCTTGCTTTGATATTCTTCATTCACGGCTTCAAATTGATAAAAAAAACATGAGTGAGTGATCGCCAAACTTGTTTATGATTGGATTAGTGGCTTGATTTGGCTTCAATTCCTGCAAAAACTACAAAAACAGCCCCGGAATGCGATCAGAAGTACAATAGGGACCCGAACATGTTAATTGGGTTAATTATAACAATTAGTACACAAAAAGTGCTCAAAAGCTATTAAAAATAGGGTTCAAAATAGCACTTTTTGGGCACTAATCACTAATCTCTAGTGAAGCTTCTCCTTATCCATGGTTCCCAAGAAGCAACTTCCCAAGAAAATGAAGATTGGTCCGAGATCCAGCTCCAACCTCCACCCCCACCAAAAGATCCGAGCAGGTTCATCACTCATGAGGCAGAGCGCCTTTACCACAACTCCCTACGCAACCACACTTTTGTGCTAGAGCATGGGTTCACCACCTCTAATGCCTACTTCACGTATTGGATTCAAAAGAGGGGGTGGGGAAAGGACCCAGTGTACCCTCCGCAGGCATAGCCTCGGATGTCAACGTGTTTTTCTCTAACCTTCCCCACATGAATGGATCTTCGGTTTATGTGAGGGGGAAATGGGTCTTGTTTGATGTCACCATCATCAATAAGGCGTATGGCCTGAAGGACAACGATAGTGATGCCTACAGGTCTCTACTTCGAAGCTCGAATTATGACATGTTCCTTAGGACTCTCATTAATGGTTGGGAGCCTTGGAAGAGAAATCCCTAGATGGGTGTGTTAGCCCAAGGGTACCTCTAGTTGAGGTTTTGATGATAACAAACCAAGGTTATTGGTTATTGGTTACTAATGGTTAACATTGAGTTGAGTGATAGGTTGGGGTGATCAGAAAAAATCAAATGAAGATAATACAAGCTAAAGATGACAATGATGAAGTTGATCAAGCACTTGGAAATGAAGTTCACTCAAATCAAAGAACTAAGATGACAAGTAACCAAAATTCCAAGCTCAAGCATTAAGTGAAGATTTTGATAGCTTAGGAATCTATGTAAGGTGAATGCATTTGTGCACTTTAGGATATCATCATTAATCACTCATAAACTCGATTTTCAAAACCAAAATTACATATCTTTTGAAAACTTGAGTTTAAGCACAAAACCTCAAACTTTATAATCCTAAAATGAACTTCAATGTTTATCTAAGGTTTTATAAATGTTAGTAATGCAAAATACATCAAATTGATCATTTAAAAAGTAAATCGATTGATGTATAACAGGAAACGGTCGACCGGTTGGTCGATTGGTTGGTCAATTCTAGGAAGCGATTCAGTGGATTGGTTCTGTAGCTCATCAACGCCAGTAGAAAGCGGTCGGCCGATTTGTGTATCTTTGATCAAGCGACGGTTATCTGGTGTATCATTGTTGAAGTGTCGGTGGTCGGTTACTTTAAGCGAAATGAACCGGTTAGTTGAAAATGTCAACTGATTAGTCGAACCGGTCGACTGGTTACTCCAACGGTCAGATTTCAATGGTTATAAACGGCTAGTATATAGAAAACGATCGACCGGTTGGCAGCGGCAACCAGAGTTCCACTTTACTAAATAGAGTGTAGATGATTGTTGACCTATTTTTTGACACGACTACCGCTAGCTAAAGCACCCGTCAGCGAGCTAAAACTTGTTAAAGCAATTTTTGACTTGGTTCTTGCAAGATATTAAGTCTTGGCAACTGTGCCAAAAACTTGTTGACCAATTTTCCTATAGACCGAATCCATTTATTTTTGTTTTGTCTCTTAAATACCCAACAACAATGCTACCCAAGAATTTTTGTCACTATTTTGGGATTGAAATTTCTGCTACTGGTTTTTCTATTTTTAAAACATATAAAAATGAAGATTTGTCTAAATTAAATCGCTGCAAGTGCAAATTCATATAGGACAGGTAAGTCCAGTTATCGTTCCAGAGATCAATAAGAGAATCTAAAGATCAACTACCCCTACCACTCAAGGTCCTCACTATTTGAACTTCAAATTTCTAAAGATGGAAAGTAAACTAAAACTGAAATGACAAAATCTAAAATTAACATAAGAAAAACAGTAAAAATAGAGTAAAATAACAGATTTGTTGAGATGTGGTCCAAACACTAGGAATGGGATAGGTATTCCAATCATCAATTTGCAGCAGATTCTCTTGAAAACATATATTTGTTATGGGTTTGAATCCCGAACTTGTTCAAGAGCAAAGTAGTATAGTTTGGATTCCTCCATACACTATACATTTCACTAATTAGAGAACCATATTCCTTTCTAGGACAGATGGGTCTAATCAGTTACTTGTAAAATTTGACCTTCTTTAAGATTTGATTGTTTTTCTTTTCCAATACTTCACAAACATTTCTTAGAAGTGAAGTTTGCTTGCCCCCATAAACAGGACAACACAAGCCTCTTTTAAAGTAATCAATGTCGCGATGCCAAGTGAGCCGCCTCTGTTGTTACAGACTTCAGTGCCACACTGAATCCCCGCTGTCGCAACATAGGACTGAACCTGTCTTGTAGCCAACCTTGTCGCGACATAATATCTATGTCGCGACACAGGGCCACCATGCCTCTATAGTTACATAGGAGTCTCTCTAGCGACCCTAGTCGCTCAGCCCCAGCCCCAACCCTGTAGTGACACAGCATTCCCTGTCGCGATGATGTCATATGGACTTCCTTAGGCTAACTCATGGCACTTCCTACCCAATACAATAGCCTACAAAATTCCATGTAATGGTCATGTCAAAACCCGGCTATTCACATCGACACAATCAAGCAACCTAAACACTTGGTGCAAAACATAGACTTCAGCAAGGTTATAATCACCCACTGTCCCCTACAGGCACATGAGTGGAATATTAACTCAATGGGATTTCCATAGAGTCTAAGAACACCCAAAACAGAGTTCGGACAAAGAACTTATGGCCATCCGAAGTTGGAGGTCACACATGAATAGCCAGCCCTAGCCGACCATCCCTAACCGACCAAAAGCCCTAGAAAAAACATAAATTTCAGTAGGTTATGTTCACCCACTATTATTCATAGGCATATGGATGGAATCTTTACTCAATGTAATTTCCATAGAGTCCAAGAACACCTGAAACGAAGTTCGGACGAAGAAGTTATGACCGTCCGAAGTTAGAGGTCACACATGAATAGCCAGCCCTAGCCGACCAGCAGTCCTGGAAAAACATATATTTTAGTAGGTTATGTTCACCCACTGTCCTCCACAGGCATATGTCTAGAATCTTGACTCAATGGGCTTTCCATAGAGTCCAAGAACACCCAAAACAGAGTTCGAACGAAGACGTTATGGTCGTTCGAAGTTGGAGGCCTCACTTGAACCCAGCCCTAGCCGGCCAGCCTAGCCGACCAGCAGCCCTGGAAAACATAGATTTCAGCATGTTATGTTCACCCACTATCCTCCACAGGCATATGGCTAGAATCTTGACTAAATGGGCTTTCTATAAAGTCCAAGAATACCTGAAACGGAGTTCGGACGAAGAAGTTATGGTCGTCCGAAGTTGGAGGCCTCACATGAACCCAACCGACTGGCCCTAACCGCTAGACGGCTGACCCTAGCCGCTGGCCGGCTGACCTAGCCGCTAGCCGGTTGGTCCTAGCCGCTAGCCGGCTAACCTAGCCAGCCAGCCCTTCCACTTAGATTGTTCAGGTAAACGGACCATAACTTGGGCTATAGATGTCCGATTTAGGTAATTAAAAATCCTAACATCAAGTTCACTCATGTGGCTACAATTTACCTGAAGGATTCATTGTCAAATTCCCTTTATTTCCCACTCAAAAACCAGTCCTAAATTATGGATAATGCGTATGATCAAAATAAGGCAGCTTCCCATGGTTCAAAATGCCACCAAACATTCCCCTTAGGGCAAGACACCACTACACAACCCTTAAGATAGAAACTAACCAAAGTAAGAGAAGCCTACCTCTTGGAGTTTGTCGAAATTCCTTGTTTTCGGTCTCTTCTTGAAACTCTTTGTGTGGGGAAGCACTTTTCTTCTTATTCCGCCAGGAACTGCCGGTCCGATCGCCGGGAAACCTAAAGAGAAGGTGGAACTTCTATCTCTAAGATTTCTCCCTCTTTTCTACCGAATTGTTTGGTCTAAAGTCAAGTTTGGAGAGTACTTTTTGACACATGTCAACACCCCATTGGCTCCTTAGATTACCCTTATCACCTTATCCATCTACCTTGGATTTCCATCCAATCATGTGTTTCCACGTGTCTCCTATGGGTCCCACTTGAGCTCTTTGTTTGACTTACCCTGCACTTGACACATGGCACTATGTGAACAACTCATCACATGCCAAGTGTCATGTACTACCCTTGGTGGCTTGAAAACTGTGAAATTCTAATTGTCTTAGAATTCGATGAAATTTGACGTGGTAGCTAGATTTCATTAGATGATTCCAACGGTGAAGTCCGTTTCATCATCCGGGATTTATAAAATATTCATATTTTCCATTTACGTTTTACCGCCACCAAAAAAAATTGAATTTTCTCGAGTTTTCTGTAGGGATAGCGAGAAGCACTCCACCGATTATGCAGGCCTTTCGATTGTTGAATATTAAGTGGGATATCATTTACCCGGAGAGATGTTATGATTCCTTATTGAATATGAAGAGAGGCCTTGCCTCAGGAAAACTTATTCTTGGGAGGAATTTTACGATGCGAAGAAGATGGTTGAAGGATTGGGTCATGTGGAAAATTGATTGTTGTGGCGTGGGTGCATGATACATTAGGGTGTGAATAGCAGCTTTGAATTGTTACGCAAGTTATGTGGGCATCCTAGAACACAAAAGCAAGATAAAAGTCTAAACAAAACAAAAGGGTGATGTTAGGTATAAGAGGATGTATTACTTTCACTCTCATTCTAGAGCTACAGGGTGCATGCTTCAAAAGCTACGCTGGGATATTATGCGTTGGCATGATGATCATGACAAGGAAGACGGTGTTATGCATCATCCATCTGACTCTAAGGCTTGGTTTCATTTTGACCAGATGAATCCTTCATTTTCCACGAAGAGTAGAAATGTCAGGTTGGGATTATGCACAGATGGGTTCCAACCGTTTAGTCAATTGGGTAAGCAATATTTGTGTTGGCCAATCATTGTAACACCATATAATTTTCCACCGGGGATGTGTGTATGAAGCCTCATATGTTCTTGTCATTAGTGATGTACACAGTAGGGCAATCTGAGCATAAGATAGATGTGTTCTTGATCGCGATATTGATTGATTGAAACACTGTGGGAGGTGGGTGTTGAAGCATATGATGTGTCTCAAGAGCAAAATTTTCAAATGAGAGCACTCTTTGTTCATTGTACTATTAGTGTTTTCCGGCATACTCAATGTTGTGCGGATGGGCCACGTAGGCGAGTAACTTGTTCGCATTGTATGGAGTACTCAGATGCATTTTCACTCCTAAATGGTCGTAAGACATCATGGTTCGATAACCATCAAAAAAATTTGCCTCACAATCACCCCTTCAAACGAAATAAGAACTGTTTTATTAAAAATAAAACAATTTTGTCCCACTCATTGGCCACTCGGTTTGGAACAAAAATTTTAGAGGATATCGAGATGTTGGGACTTAGGAAGGTAACTAAAGGCGTCTTTCGGATGAGATCGATAACAACCATTGTAAAACTAGATAGCAACATTTGTAAAACTAGTGGTCAGGTTGGAGCAGCCCGCATGCTCACTTCCCCCAGCTACACTGTCCACATCCATGTCATGCAATATAGAGAAAAATGTGCTTGAGAATGTGTTCAATAATCGTCATGAACATTGAGGGCAAAATAAAAGACAACACAAAGTCAGGGACGATTCAAGGATGTTTTCATTTACTTAAAAGAGTTAGAGAAGAATGCTATTGGTAAATATCCAATGGAAAACTACACTTTGGATAAGAATGGCAAGCAAGTTGTTTGTGAATGGGTGAAACACCTCAAATTTCCTGATGGCTATGTGTCAAATATGGGACGATGTGTGGACTTAAAGAAGTACAAACTTTTTGGAATGAAAAGTCATGACTATCACGTCTTTATGCAAAGGTTAATCCCAATAGCATTTCGGAATTTGATGCCAACGAATGTTTAGGAACCACTGACCGAAGCTGGAGCTTTGCTCTTTAAAGACTTGACCTCAGACGAAACTCGTGGAGGAAGATATATGAGATTGGCGTTAGAAATTCCAAGAATTTATGTAAGTTAGATATATTTCCTCCTTCTTTCTTTGACTCAATGGGACATTTGCCTATCCACTGCCAGTGAGTGAAGCAAGGATAGTTGTGCCCAAGATAGCTGCCATTTGTATGTACCTCGCTTGAGAGGTACTAACTTCTCATATTAAATTTTCAATTTCCTTGATATGTGATGTTAATAACATATAAAAACAATTAATTGTTATCATATATATATGTATATAGGTTCCTTCGTCATTTGAAAAAAAAATGTTGGTAATAAAGCTCAAGTTGAGGGTTCAATATGTAATGCGTATTGAGTTGAAGAAGCATCCAACTTTTGTTCGCATTACTTTGAATCGCATGTTCACATAAGATGTAGCCAGAACGTGCCTCGAATACATCATGGGTCATGGGTTCCAATAGAAGGTAATCTATCAATATAAACATATCCTGGATGATCTTATGGAACTAGAAAGCCTAGGCCAATTGAAGGCAGGGAACTTCGAGCCGCTCAAACCTATATTCTTTTGAATTGTGATGAGGTTACACCTTATATCGAGTAAGTATTTTTGAAATATTAGTAAAATTATTGATTTTTGTATTTTAATGGTTTTATTTTTTTTATTTGAAGTATTTACATTCTCAAGCTGCACAAACAAGATCCAAGAATTAGCGATATTGACATTGATCAAATGCTCGATTATAATTTTATTGAATGGTTCAAACTTTATGTAAGAGTATTTCGTTCCCAACATAATTTTTCGTAATCAAATACATATTGACATTAATATTTTTTTATAAACAAGCACGTAATCCTAGTAACAACGTGACAAACATCTTTGTAAAGGTTCTTGCTGAAGGGCCAAATAGAACCACACAATGATAGATCCAATGTACTTTGTCAATGGGTATAAATTTCATACTATAGGCCACGGGACTGGTCGAGCTACCATGAACAAAGGGTGTTTCAGACATGGGTACTAACTATAGTGAGAATGCTAGTGATCATATGGTAAATTGATACAGAGATATTGAGTTAGAGTATCTTGCTATCCATTCAAAAGAACGTTCTATTTAAATGTGATTGGTTCACCTTCAAGGCATGTGGCACTATGAGGCACCCAAATTACAACCTCAGAGAAGTCAAACCAAAGTAGAAAGATTAAGGCGAGGCAATCATGCCCGACCAATAAAGAAAACTTCTTCAATGCTAGAATTGGCCTTTCAGGACAATTAAATTAATTTACATCAGATTGAGTGGCAGAGGACAATGATCTTGGTCTTCTTAATGATCCAAATGGTGGAGATATAGGTTCTGATGTAGGAGATGATGAAACCGAATCTAAAGTTGAGCTTGAACTTGTTTTGGAATCTGAATCAGAAGATGAAGATGATGATGAAGACTTTGCTGATTTGTAGTATTTTTTTGCAATCTTGTTTTGAAACTCCCTAGTAAACTTTATCTCTGTGATATTATAATCACTAGTTGTCCATTTTCTAATTTTTAAAACTGGCTCTGATGTAATGGGAAGGGGATGGAGTTTGGAATTTTATGCTGTTTCAATAATAATAATTCAGACATTGATGAGCTTAAAAGTCATCTATTTTAGTTCATTTTTTCGCTTGAATCATCCGCACAAGACTCATTGTGCACTATAACAACTAATCAAATCGTTAAATAGCAGAAAATCAAGAAAAGAATTTTGCGTTAAAAGAAGGTAAGATGGATGAGCGTTAATGAGATAAAAGGCTGAAGCAAGTTGCAGCAGGAAGGACTCACAAGGATGAAGGAACTTGATGTCGTGAAGTGTTAGCAGCAATTAAAGTGCAGATTCAGGTTGCAAAGTAGGGCCAAACTCCAAATAAAACGAAATCGACTTGAAGAACGAGGTAGTCGAGGGGTTAAAGAAAATCTCGTGTGAAGCAAACAGAAATGAAGAAGAGAAAGACTGCGCGGTCGCTATTATTCCAGATGTCAGCTTCGTGACATCGACACTAAAATATGGGGCCACACAATGCGATCAAGAGAAGATGTCGACATCCATCGCTTCAGACTGCTGTCGGTGACATCAAGAAAACTGGAAGAAATTTAATAGAGGTCGCAACAAGAGAAGCGACTTGAAGCTATGAAAGTTTGGGTGATGCGAAGCGGATGTCGCGATAAGAGATCGATGTCGCGACACCAAGAGCAATCAGTGGAAGCTTGCAAGTCTCTTAAGCTGATGTCGTGACAAGAGATTGATGTCGCGACATCCTGAACCATCAAGTGAAGCCTGCAGAACCATAACGTGATGTCGTGACAAAGGATCGATGTCGTGACATCAGGAAATACCAATTGAAGGCAGCAGTGTCTCAAACGACGTCGCGACAAGAGATCGATGTCGCGACATGAGAAGCAACCCTTTTAAACTCGCTGCAAAGCCATAATATGATGTCGTGACATCAGGAACCATCAATTGAAAGTCGCGAAGACTTTCGAGGCTGATGTCGCGGACATCATGAGCCGCATAGTTGAAACCTCGCAAAGCCATACTGGCGATGTCGCGACATCGTGAACCATCAATTGAAAGTTGCAAGACTCGAGGTTGATGTCGTACATCATGAGCGACCAGTCAAACCCGCAGTTTTCATAATAGCGATGTCGTGACATCGTGTGAAATATCAATTGAAAGTTGCAAAGATCAGGTTGATGTCGCGGACATCATGAGCTACCGCCTTGAAACTCGCAGTGCCATAATATGATGTCGTGACATCAAGAGGACATCAGATGAAAGATTCGAAGCCATGAAATGATGTCGCGACAAGAGACTGATGTCGTGACATCAGTAAATACCAATTCAAGGTTGCGCATTCATGAGCCATGTCGCGATAAGGGATCGGCGTCGTGACATCGTGAACGGTCAAATGAAAGATGCAGAAAGCGGCGTAGACGCCGCGACGTGAGATCGGTCGCTGACATGGATATGTCACGATAAGAAATATGAAGTCGCGACCTCGAATGTGTGTTAACTTGGGCCAGTCCACTTGAAATCCACAACAGACTGCCTTGGGATTAGGGCCCAACTGAGAAACCCTATAAATACGCAGCTACCCCAGATGAAAAGACAGCTTGGCGGCGACACAGACGAGAGGTCTGGGTAGCTGAAGGCTCAATTTTTTTATTCTTTTCTTTTCTTTTCTTTCTTTGTTGATAGTTAGAGATTAGATTAGATTTATCTTTTTAGCTTCATTTTGATTTTCTCTGATCTCGATGTTAATGCTTGAGTCAAGCCGAATGCGTAATTCAATTTCTTTCAAATTACTACTGGAATGTTTGAAGTTCATGACAAATTTCTGGAATTCGATTGTTTTTAGCTTTCATATGCAGCTTATTCCTTAAGGATCGTGAGGAATTTGTATCGGTAATTCAAGAATATGAATCCAAATTTTCCATTAAGTGAACGTTATAGCCTAATTTATCTTTTCCTAGTCAGCTTCCAAAGAATTAATTCCTTAGCTTAATGAATTTACTGGTTTGGCTTATTGTCTTGGGACTTAATATCGTTCTTATACTCGTTAAGATTTTAAGGCTATCGTCTAATTTCACAGAGGTCCTCCTCGAGCGACACAGCAAGATTCTAGAGTAATGTACATTTCGAAGGTATACTCACCTTTATTAGGGATCTTTTGAGCTTCTGTAAGTTTACTTTGATAAATCCTTCTCACTTGAAATCAAGAAAGAGTTGGAATGAGTTATCAATTTAAACAAGGTAGAGTTCACCTCAATTCAATAAACAAGCCAATCCCGTGTTAGCCGAGATCTAATCTCAAGGAAAGGGTGATCTATTCTAATTCTGAGGAGGAGCAACCGAAGTTGTTGTATATCCTTGTTGACCGGATAACTTGGGAGCTAAGGCTTACATCCATAAACGGGTATGAAGTATTGCAAAAAGAAAAATACTCAGATAAGGAAGTCCTTTAAAAGTAGTTATCTGCCTCGACCGAGAGAATCGTGAAGAATTAGGATAATGAAATGTGGGAGGTGGAGAGATCCAAATTCGCACTACAACGCATTGGACAGATTTTGAAACTTGAGATAATCAAGAAATTTATCGCATTAACTACGTGGAATTGATAGTTCACTATAATCGCTTCTAATACGTGTCTTCTCGAGGATAACTATTCAAGATTCATTTCCTTTTATTAGAAATTCATTATTCTTTATTCTTTATATATTCCAGCTTTAGTTGATAGTTCATTTATTTTCCTTGTAGTAGTATAATTCTTCCAAATTTCCTAAGCCGGATCCCACTACTTCATTTTATGGTCCAAATAGTATGGAAGTTTCGAGTAGTCGTGTAGTTGGATTTAAAAATCCTTGAGGGACTCATGGGATCGATATCTCTGACTTAAATCCATTTTATTACTTGTCGACCGTGCATCTTGCGTAATATCGTACCAAACCAATAAATTGAAATTGATTTACTCTAATAGATTTTCGTTATTATAGTATGATGTCAATAAGCTCACGCAATCGTCAAGCTCGATTAGTTAATATCTCAGAAATTGCTATAAACTTGTGTATATGTCGCTTTGGTCACCAACAAGTTTTATGGCGCTGCTGCTCTGGGATTAGATAGTAGTCCTTTTGGTGATAACATCATAATCTTGGGTATGCATAACTTACGCATAAATGTGCAACATGTTTCGTCTCAATAATTATATCAGGAAGTTGTTTGTTCGCGGGCAAATGTATTTTATGTTATTAAACCGAACTTTTTAGATCACCGATACATTTGTCACCATCATCCATAGTAAGTATAACTTTCTCGCTTCTAGTATTTTAGGAAAAAGTTGTGTAACAATCCTTGCTTTGGTGGCACTTGAAACGTTTTAATGATTAACCTGCTTTTGGAATTCTTATGTTGTGATGTTGGTCATCTCAGACATGGGTGGTTATATTAGTATCTATAATTACTGTACGTAGAAAGCTATATTACTGACTTTTCTGATCTAATCCATATGTTGATTTCCCTTTGTATTTTATGTTTTCTTTTCTTCTTTCATGTTTCTTTCAATGATCTTGTGCAGTTGGGTTGTGGCTCCTTTGTTGTATGATAAACTTCGTTTTCAAGTAAAAAAAGAAATGATTGTTCGCCTCAAACCATTTTGAAGTTTTATTTTTGTTTCTTTTTTAGTTGATTATTTTCCTAAAATTATAAGTTCTTAGTTTAATGATTAATACTCTCTTTAACTAAACAGGTAGGTGGTTGATTATGAACATGACAATTAAAGAATTGAACTACGTACATGTGACACCCTAAATCCTGGGGGTTTTTTTTTTTCCACAGGTAACCTTCAACAAGCTATATAATAGCCTCATTCACGCATATTCACGTGTCACTCAATTCATTAAGCAATGACACACAACAGTCCCTCTCATTCAAGATTCTAGTAATTAGTGCACTTAGTGCAATGATCAACTTTTCAGAAACTATGTGAGCATCAAATTCCATCCAAAGGCATATGGTTAGATTCAATACTCAGAGAGCTTTCCATAGATCCAAGAACACCTAAAACGGACTTCGGACGAGGAAGTTATGGTCATCCGAAGTTAGCGCTTCACATGAGCAGCAATTGACATGAAGAACCAACAGGTACCTACTGTCTTTCGTCTTTTTCAAACACTATATGAGCTCAGATTATATTGAGCCATAAATGGATGGATTCTAGACTCAAAGGGGTTATAATAGAGTCTATGAATGTGTGAAACGGACTTCGGACGAGAAATTGATGGTCATCCGAAGTTGGCATGGCCGAGCTCATTCCCTCCTAAGCTCGGCCAGAAGAGCCCAACCAAAGGAGGTCAATCTCAGTCTCTGCAGGCTCATCTCGCGAGCTCAGCCATACACGCCATCCCCGTCGAGCTCGGCCATACACAAACTCATCCGTTGCTCATCCGTAAGAGCCCACCCCGCAAAGAGGTATCAGCTCGGCAAGAAAAGCTCGGGGCCTTTGCGCAAAGAGGTCAGCTCGCCGAAGAGCTCGCCCCGCCCAAAAGAAAGTCAGCTCATTCAGGAGAGTTCAGCTTTCCCAAAGAGGTCAGCTCGGCTTCAAGAGCCCGCTCTACCCAAAGAGGTCACCCGGCCACAAATTTCATCCTTTCAAAACCCTTCTCGAGGCAAAAAGGCCATAACTTGGTCTGTAGAGGTCCGATTTGGGTGATTCGAAAGCCTACATCAAACTTACTGATGGGGCTACAATATACCAGAAGGAAACAGGGTCAAATTCCCTATACTTCCCAACAAAAATCAGTCTTAAAGTTCGGCTAATACATAGGATCGAAATAGAGCGACTTCCTATGGTTCAGACGCAACCCAACATCCCTTCAAGGCAAGACACAACCCTTACCAAATTGTGGCTGGGAACATATAATCTGAGTTAAATTACAATTTATTTACATCACAAGTACAAAACTTTGACAATAGTTCAGTTTAAAACAAAAACCGGGTTTTCTACCCAGAAATTTTACAAAAGAACACAATAAGCCATCTTAGATCTTCCTCTCAACTAAGACCTCATGAAGTGCCTTCTCTTGGTGTACCTCTAGTGCAATTAAAATATTTTTCCTAATAATAGGCGAGCTATGCCTGCAGAGAAAATCTCCTGCTGCGCTTCTCCTCACCTATGCACATGCACGGCATAATCCATAAAATCATTCACACACATTCATATAAAATATGCATATCTCTATATATGAATGTCTATGTTATGCCCACTACCGACTTCATACGGTACTTCATGTATGAAAACTAGTTTCAAAACAAAAGCTTTTTGATTTTTTTTTGAACCCACCGAATAACCTTCCGACATCGACAACCCTCTAAATACTTTACACTTGACAACCCTCCGAATAGTAAACCACTGGATAACCTCCGAGTATCGAACCACTGGACCATCTCCAAGAACCCCTTATTGACAACCCCTCCCGATAGAGTTCATTGACAAACCCCCTATAATTTATCGACAACCCTCCGAATACCCATTTTATTCAAGCACCACACTCGCTTCTTCATCGCGATGACCCCGTGAACATGCAATGATAATGTCATTGCATAATATCTCATGTTACATGCATGATGGGAACTACATGCAACACTCATAATACATGCTTCAATAATTACATCACGTTAATATATAACAAGCATGCATATATATTAACATCATTTTCTCACACAATTTGCATGTTATTCAAACAAGCAATAATACATAAAAAACTGGATTTCAATCTCTAATCTCAGAGAACAACATGTACAGCACACAACCAAGATCATCCTACTCAGATCCCAAACTACAAGACACAATCAATCTTAACTGCGCTCAAACTATACGCACCTTAAACCAGTCCCAACCAACAACAATATCTATTGAAATTATTCTTTAAACCAGCCCACTACTCGGACTAACCGTCATGGCCATTTCATGGCTCTTAAAAAAAGACTAACCAGCGTAGGAGAGAACCCCTGCCTCTCGAAGTGCAGATCCGTTCACCTGGCCGTCACTCCTTTGTTTCGTTAATCGTAGAACCGCCGGTTCTCTTTCCTTTCATTGCTCTTTCTTCTTTCCTTTCTTTTATTTTTCTTTCTTCCTCCTCTTTCCTTTTCCTCTCCCCCCTTTTTTCTCTCTCCTCTCTCTTCATCGAACAAATTGCTTTAGGTGAGAATACTTGTCTAGGTGTAGAACACCCTTCTTTCTCTCTCCTCACACACATAAAGCATTCCACATGTCATTCATGCCCACTTTCCCACCACTATCCTCTTATGCAAGATAGAAGTGTGACACTTGGCTTCCACTTAAGTGCCAAGTGTCCTCTCCTCAGGTTCCACATGGCATGCATCTTCATGCCACGTGTCACCCTCTCATTCGTCCGTTTGACTCGAAATACATGCAACTCCAAGCTTCTCATAATTCGACGAAATTCGACTATGTCCCAAGATTTCGCGAGACGAACTCAACAGTATGACCCGCTTCGTCATCCGACATCTAGAGAAATTCCCAGGTTTGCAACTCGTGTCTATCATTTTACTTCATCCGGGGTCTCACATTCTTCCCCTCTTAAAAGAATTTCGTCCCGAAATTCACACACACATATACATAAAATCACATGCATATGTAACAGTCATTTAAATGCCAAATGACTAAACCATTTACCTTCGTCCTCAAAGAGGAAAGGATATCTAGTACGCATTGTGTCCTCACGTTCCCATGTTGCCTCCTCCACTCCTCTGTGTTGCCACAAGACTTTAACTAGCCTCACAATCTTGTGTCGCAAAACCTGTTCTCGGCTATCCATAATACGCACAGGTCCCTCCTTGAAGGTCCCATCTACATCAATAACAAGCTCACCCCAGTCCACTACATGAGCTAGATCTAAAGTGTACTTCCGGAGCATAGAGACATGGAATACCTCATGGACACCTGATAAACTCGACGGTAATGCTAATCGATATGCAACTGCCCCCACCCTCTCGAGTACCTCGAAGGGCCTAATAAACCCTGATGGCCCTCGCCTGTCGGTAATCCGACCACTCCCTCTTGTGGCATCACCTCTTTAATAAGACATGATCACCCACCTCAAATTCTAGAGGTCGTCCTCGCTTATCGGTGTAACTCTTCTATTGGCTCTGAGCTGTGAGAAGGCGTTTCCATATCAGACCCACTTTCTCGATAGTGTCTCGAATCAAGTCAGGACCCATGGTGGAGCTCTCTCCCACCTCTGTCCAACAAATTGGAGATCGACATGGCCTCCTATATAAGGCCTCATAGGGTGCCATCTGTATTCTTGCCTGATAACTGTTGTTGTAGGAGAATTCTACCAAGGGCAAATGCTCTTCCCAACTACCCTTGAAATCTAGGACGCATGCTCGCAAATACGCCCTCTAAAAACTCAGACAGTCCTCTCCACCGACTACATCCGTTTCAGGATGAAAAGTGGTGCTCATCATCAACTGTGTCCCCATGGCCTTCTAGAAACTCTTCCAAAAGTGTTCCGTGAACCTGGGATCTCTGTCTGATACGATGGATACTGGTACTCCATGTAACCTAACAATCTCTCGTATATACAGCCTGCAGAATTCCTCTAGTGTAAAGGTCATCCGCACGGCTAGGAAATGTACTGACTTAGTGAGCCGGTCCACTATGACCCACACCGTATCATGTCTACGTAATGTTCGTGGTAAGTGAGTCACAAAGTCCATCGTGACATGCTCCCACTTCCACTCCGCTACCTCCAATGGCTGGAGTAGCCTAGTAGGCCTCTGGTGCTCGACCTTTACTTGTTGACATGTGAGACTGGCCGAACAAAATCCTCTAACGTGTCTCTTCATCTCGCCTCCACAATACCGGCGATGAAGATTCGAAGGTTATCTTCGTGCATCTAGATGTACGGTAAATCGAGAGCAAAGGAAACTCTTGAGAATCTCCTTCTCAAATCGGTCAACTGGGAAACCACTACCCGCCCTCTATATCAAGATCATGACCGCTGCGGATCTGGCCCACTCCCTGCCACTGGGTGACTGACCGCACCTACCCCCATGGACACTCATCTCCGTCTTGCCCCTGACCAGATCACCCCTCGCTAGGTGGAAGGCCACTAAACTTCCCATAACACCTCCCGAGCTCAGCCAAGGTACTGTAGCCCAAACTGTCCCACAGTCTTGAGCATCCGCCACTCCCGGGAAGCTATACTAGCCAATGCTCCCCGTGACTTCCGATTGAGTGCATCAGCCACCACATTTGCCTTACCAGGATGGTAATGCAAAGTGAAGTCATAATCCTTTAAGAACTCCATCCATCTGCGCGCCTTGCCGAGGTCCTTGCTGTGTGAAAATATACTCACTTTTGTGGTCCGAGTACACCTCGAACTCCTGTCAGAGGCAAGGCGCCAAATCTTCAAGGCGAAGATCGGCGGCTCAACTCCATGTCACAAGGGGTAATTTCGCCTGTGATTCTTCAACTATCGAGAACCATAAGCCACTACCTCCCTGGACGCATCAAAACACATCCCACCTGTCTTTGAAGCATCATAGTATTAATCGAGTACTTCGTCCCATTCTAGACTACCATTAGGATCAAGTAAGCCTCCGCTCTTCACCCCGGAATGCCCTCTCACATGAGTCATTCAACTCAAACTTGACCTCCTTCCGGGTCAACTTAGTCATAGGTGCTGCTAGCCAGGAGAAATCCTCAATGAACCTCATGTAATATCCCGCCAATCACAAGAAACTGCGTATCTCGAAGACCGACTTCGGCCTCCTCTAACTCATAATAAATTTCAATCTTCTCGTGGTCTACCGACACCCAAGTCGACACTCCACGCTGGTCCCGTAAATTCACTCTTAGTGCTTCAAAATTCAATTTGTCGACCTGGGCATTAACCGATGGTCTCTCGTGGTCCCGAGAACGCACCCTCAAGTGACTCTCGCGATCCTCCTTTCTGAGTTCAAGATATCGCCCACGAAAACTACCACAACCTGATTCAAGTAGGTGGAAGACCCTATGAGATCCATGAATGCCGCTTAGTGCATCTGCTAATCCGCGGGCATCGCGGAACTTGAAATGCCTATATCGCTCGAACGTCGTTTTAGAGATATCCATTGCCTCCCTAACTTCAATCGATGGTACCCCGGCATGAGACCATCTGAGAGTACACTCCGCGCCTCTCAACCGGACAACAAATCATCAATCCTTGCAAGGATACCGACATTCTGATCATCACCCCTCTGTTTGAACTGGTTTAGTCACGCACGTCGAAGGGTCTTATCCTTTCTTAGAACAGAACCTGAGTGCCCCAAGATGAAGGGTCTAATGAAAACCTTGCCCAATAATCTCAGATTCGACCTCGAGTTCCTACAATCTCAATCGCGCCCATCCTACGCTGAGTCACAGAACGGGCTTAATGCACTGTGGCAGAGCGCTCAATGGATGTTCACATCCTCCTGGGAGGTAATACCTGCAGAACTCGTTTTGAAAAACATCTCAAACTAGCATACTCACCCGATGTAGACTCAAACCCCGTCCCGCCCGTCCTCCAAGGTAAGTAGACAAATTAATCATCAACTATCCGTGCCACCTAGAGTCATACACGGTCCGAGGTAAAGCATCATGCTTATCCCCCTGAAAGGTAATACGAATACCATCCTGTGTGTAGGCAATAACCCTCCTACGATCACAATCAATGACGACCCGGTGTGCTGTCAACCAATCCATGCCAAGAATGACGTCAAAGTCCGATATGTCTATAACCTGAAGATTCACCGTGAGTAGAATCCCAAAGATCTCTAACTCACAACCTTCGGCATATCTGATCAACTCACCCTCTACCCCTAGAGACCATGCACGCTTTTCCAAGGATTCAACCTTGGTCGTAACATTCACACAAGATGCAATAAATGTAGAATGATGCACCAGACCAACAATACCCTTGCCCATAAGCGCGAGAGTAGAAACATACCCTGTAGATAATCGACTGACCAGGCTCCATTTGTGATGTAACTGTGATAAACACGCCTGGTCCTCGCAGCCGACTGTGGGTCCCCGCCTGGGATTGCCAATTACCGTTGAACTAAGCTAAAACAGCAAATGAATAAAAATAAATTGTAACTAAAATATCAATCGAACTACTCGTGAGAAACGAAACTATCGTTGAATTACAATGAAATATCAATTTTACACTAAAATACATTGCTCGTTTCCGTATGGATTCGATTTGTCCGGGATTTCCTAAATTCGAATCGATTTCTCCATATTCACTCGGGTTGTGGAACCCGTCACTTGAAGACAAGATAAAACCAGCTACCTGTATTCCCAATTCACTTGCAAGATCTGGGTATTTTTCTTTTCTCAATACTACACCATTTCTTGATGACAATGCATCTTTGCATTTCCTTCAAGATTTTTGCAAAGTTTCTACCACTTAAATGGTGGTCAACTTCCGCATCTAACGCCTGCTCTTTCCTTGATTAGATCTCACTGAACACTGGGTTAGGAACTCTTTTAGATTAAGGTGAACTCTCCGATCATTTATCTATAATACTCCAACTTTAATTATGTTTAATGGATTATCAAATGAACTTCAAAGCTCGCTAGCTCATCAATGGTAGTCTAGCATACCCGTAAAGAATGCTCTCGTATTTCCCGAATTTCCGTCGTGGTCACGCAGAGGGCATCCTTCTGAAATCGTAGAGCAAGATACATTCCTCAACCGGGTATTCTACTACACGCTATTGGGAATTTATCAATTCAAAAACGACACCAAATAAGCACTCAACCCAAATAAGTTCTCCATACACGTAGGAAAGACCGGGAATTAAGTGTAAATCAATCCAAATGAGTCAAAGGCCCGATTACTACATCATAATTAATAAATGGAGCAATCGATCATGTACAACCAACAATTGCAATGAAATTGAGAAGAAACAGAATTCTGCAATTGTTCAGATTTCACAAATTTAAGGCAGAATTTAAGAAGAAAATAATAGAAATAAACATCGCTCCACCCGTGACGCTTGTAGATTTAAATCTTAAAAGAATTTAAAGATGAAAGCAAAATAAAATAAAAGTCTACTCTAAACTATGACTGAGTTCCTCTCCCTTCCCTTTTCTGGTAGTGAAAAGAAATCTACTTTACTATTCTACACTCGTTTCATTTATATTGTCAAAAAGAAAGTGAGTCGAATCCCCAAAAAGCTCCAGGTGGAATTCCCAAAAGAAAGCCCAACATTGCCCCATGTCGACTCCTCGGGTTGGTGGTCACAGCATGGATTTCCCTTGATTGCTCATGTTCAGCGCGGTTGCTTATGTTGTACTCAGATTCCTTGCAGCTGCTACTTTGATTAATGGTCAGCGAGATCTTATGGTCGCAACCTTGTTAGCCTTAGTGTTCCTCAAGAGTCGATGTCACACCATGGTTTCATGTCGTGATACATCAAGTGTCTTTCTTCTTTCCGCTTCGAGTCACGACCTAAGTCTCTAGGTTGCAACCACCGTTTATAAGATGATTTCAGGTTGTGACTTTCTTTTCCGTCATGACCTGTTGGTGGTCTTCCGTCTCTCATTGTGTTTCATCCTTAAGCGCGACTTCAAGGTGATGTCGCGACCTCTTCGTGTTCATTTCTTTTTCTTCCGCCTCAACCTCAATTCTTGTTGCAACCAATTCCTCCTTCAACCTCTACCTGTGTCACACCATGCTTATGTCGCAAACTACGGTTACTCTTGTTCGCCGCTTTGTAGTCCTAATTGCTCAAAAGTAGTCATGACCGGATTTTTTTCGCTTCTTCGGGCCGCTTCAGTCGCTAATTCAATGAGTGGTCGCGACATCGTTTGTGGTCTTTGCTTAATATATGGTTGCAACTTCAATCTTCGCTGAGATTCGTCATTTCGCATGTCGCGACTCAACAAGATGTCGTAGCGACCTCAAACTGCCCTTCATTTAAAAAACTAGTTGCAACTTCGCTGGCAGAGACTTCTTTGTGGCTTTATTGATGAATCCTCGTCACACATCAGAGCGGGTGTCTAACCCCGCCAGGTTCAATCGGCGCTATAAATCGTAATGGTGTCGCGACCAAGATTTTATGCATTTCTTTATTTATTTTAGTCTCAATCACATTTCCTTTGTCACAACCTCTTTCATTTGTTGCTTTGTTCTGCTAAAGCACCTTCAAGTCACATTCGCTTACATAAGATCTTCTATTTCTTCCTAAAATTGATCTTGGTGATGTCGTGATTCTGAAATGACTGAAAATAAATTTCCTGCTACATTCCTATTTTAAGTCATGACTTCATTTCTTCTTGTAGGTCGGTCTCTTCGGTTTTACGAGATTTTAGCTTCTCAATGTATTTCCGCAAAATTAAATTTGAGTAAAATATCCACATTTCTCCATACTATTCAAATATCCATCTTGTAATATGCTTTAAAAATGGATTAAAATCTAATGAGTTTTCGGACTCATCAAATTCCCTAGTTCTGAAATTCTTGTTTCGTCTCCTAAGCAAAGAAAATAAAGAATTGTTTGTCCTCAAACAAATAAGCTTAAAAATTTTTAAGGACATTTTTTTTATTCATACCACAGTCTTTCTTATTCCACCTTCTAACTTAAAATAGGAGATAACAACATCAGTTTAAATTTCAGTTTCAATTCAAGAAAAAGGAATGGTTTCTACTTCTATCACAAATCTCTTGATGAAATAATGCATTTAAACAGTTTATTCAACAAGTCTTGTTCTGTGTGTGTGTGCAGGTCTTCAATCATTTTCATCTTAATGTTGAAATTAGTTAATTTTCTGGGAGTCTCCTTGGATTATTGGTCAAAGTCCCATAGGCTTGTTTTTCATATTGACCTCCACTAATGTAGGTAAATTCAACCTTCAAGATCAATGAGGTCTTTCAGTCTTGTAATGTTGGTGATTAGTGCCCAAAAAGTGCTATTTTGAACCCTATTTAATATAGGTTTTGAGTGCTTTTCGCGCACTAATCATATGAATTGAGCCAATTGTCATGGGCATGTCCACTTAGTGCTACTAATTTGGTTTCGAGATTGCTTTGGGTAGTTTTACAGGTCTTGGGAACTTGGTCGCGGGCTTAGCCGTGATAAATCTTTGAGAATTCACGGTGATTCATCAACGAAAATGAAGAAATGCCCGAGTTGAAATGATGAAAAGGAGATCGGCAAAAGAAAAGTGGCAGGCGGTGGAAGCAAAATGAATTTTAGCTAAACTATGAAATTCGTAACAGCGAGCCCCCAAGCTATCATAACAGCTTCTGTTCATAGCGAATTTTTTAATTCGCTAGCCTTTGTATTTCGTATGATAAGCTGAAATTTTCACTATGATAAGCGAAATTCCTTTGCATAGCGAAAATCGCCCGGCCTGTGTTTTGATGTTTTTGATTCTAAGCGACCACGTTTTGATTAATTACCATTTTGTCCCATTGGCAATCTCATATTTTAGGCATTTTGGTATTTCACACAATTGGGTTGGCTATATAAGCCACCTTATAATTTTAACCCCTAACTTTTCATTTATGCAAACTTTCCATAGCTTTGGTTACCAGGTTATATTTGCTCTCTCTCATCTTTCTCTCATTTTCTTGTTTGCCCAAACACCCTTTAGGATGACAACTCGAGGATGCTTGGCTAAGCCTCAAAGCCTTGAATAGGAGGGTTGCTAGCTTGGTTGTTGGTGGTTTGGCAGTGTCCTCATGCCTTTAATGAAACAGGTACTGCATTTATGGTTCCAAACTAGGGTTTAATGTTATTTAATGTCTTTCCTTTGGTCATTACTAGTCATGCTTTAGGGTTCATTGCATTCTTAATGGTAGATGCACTGATATTCTTTAGATGTCATTTACGAGCCATTGAAATGAGGTTAAATCTTTGAGTTTTCAAGCGATTGGAGCTTTAAATGCTTTTTACTTGTTATTGACTCGAATAGGAGTGTTTTGGGGTTAGTTTTAAAGCTAAACAAAGATCCGGTTTTGGCTATGATTATATGTCATTAGCCCTAATGCGAGGAAAAACCCGAGGACACCTTTATAACCCCATTCTATCAAGCTAGTGACCCAAGCCTTCAAGGTCTCTATTTCACACTTCAATTTAAGCTATTTCAGTTAACCCAGTGACACCAACTCTCACACTTTTAAATGCAAATCCGAAAATCCAAAGAAAAGCCTCACCATTTTGAACCATGAAACAAATCATTTGTAGAATGAAAACCCGTCATGTGTTACGACCCTGAACCCTTTATCTTGCGGTAGCTTATTTCTGACGATAGGAGGAACTTAGGATATAAATTTTGTTGATTAGAATCACCTAGCATTGGCTTGCAGAATCAAATAAACTAGCAGGGGATGGTGCCAAACTATACATGATGAGTTGATATGTGCTTGTAATCCACATTACAAGTGTTGGTGACCTTTTTAATCCTTTTTGAATTTTGTTTGTTTTAATTTGCAGAGTTTTCTACCTTTACGGTTTATTTTCTCTGATCGAGTTTGTTTATATAACACTGCTTTCCCTTTTGGCAAACTTTGTTGTTATTCTTTATGTCTCATTTGTGTAATAAGTGTTTATACCAGGGGATGAGTAGTTGGAGTAGGCTACGAGAATCAATACACCGGTTGAGCAAGGTTGCGAAGCTCGGTGTACCACGATGATCAAATGGATCCTGTACACGGCGAGGAACAACAAAGTCAGCAAAAGATACTCCAATGAATCAACAGCATACAGGTCGATGAGGACCACATACACCCTCGAGTGAGTCCTCCTTCTGCGTCCATACCTCCGTGAAGATGTGGTAGTGAGACCTTGACAGGGTGCCTAGCTTCCCGCGTTTCATGGTATGGAGAATGAGAATCCATACACCCATATAAGGGATTTTGAGGAGGTGTGTATAACTTTTAAGGAGGGTGCAATTGATGTGGATCTATTGAAGTTGAAGGCATTTCCATTGACCCTCAAGGACAAAGCCAAAAATATGGCCCAATTCCTTGGGACACAGAACCGTCGAGGAAAGTGAAGCGGGCTATGGCCAATTCCTAAAATTCTTGGTGCTCACAAGACCAACAATTTGAAGAGCAAATCTACGTTTGCTGCCTATGACCAGCAGAGGTTCTATCGAAGTCTTTGGGAGGGTTCATGGAGACCATTAGTGCTTGTCCACATGGTTTTGACACTTGGATGCTTGTGAACCACTTATAGTGGTATGTCGAAACTGAAGCAACTTTTTGGGAACAATGTGTGGAGGAGACTTCTAAGCAAGCATCAGATGAAGCCATGATTTTTTAAATGTAATAGTTGAAACTTCCAAGGGATGGGATGAGCGAGCCCGAGGGAGTGGAGAAAATAGGGCCCTCCCGGTCCACAAAAGGGGAGGAATTTTTACACTTTCCGAAGACATGGAGATGAAAGCAAAAATGTCAACACTGGCTAGAAAGGTGGAAGAGCTAGAAGGAAAAAGGCTCCATGAAGTGTAGGCAGTGACTAAAGGTACGCGCGAACTGACCCATTGCATCGATTGTCGATACATTGTCACGAGGAGAACACTATCAGAGATGCTCCATCGGTGGGATTTGATGTCGAGAGGATGCCAGTATGGTAGACGATACAAGCCACAACCTAATACTTACATACGTAATACATACAATTCCAGTGGAAGAATCACCTAACCTTTCACGGAAACCTAATCCCCCTGCTATGTGCCATCCACAGTGCCAAATAACCGAGTTTGGTTCCTCATCCAAACCAGCCGTCACCATCCTCTTGTTCTCTTGTTGAGCAAACCGCTATTAAACTTAGCGAGTGGTAGGCAAATTTTATGGAAGAACAAAGGGGATCAGCGCTGATTAACAAAGTTAAATCTTGTAGAAAGTACACTAAACAAGAGAATAGATGGGCTTGAGAGTAGCCTTAATAAGAAGATTGATAATCTCATTCCATCACGGGATTATGACTTCTTTGGAGTACGGGAGAGGAAGATTCCGCTTCCCGAGCAAGCGCCAAATCGAGGAGTCCATGAGATAGGTTCATCCAAACTGACTTCGAGGGATGGATGAAGTAAGCTATCATCACTTTGAGGAGTGGGAAGAAATTGAGTAACGATGCCCTGCTTTGCTGAAGAAAATGCAAGGAAAAGGAAGCGTACTTTGAAAATATATGTCGGTGAAGATCCGATTGAAGAAGAACATGCCTCTCCATTTCCTCAAGCACTAGAAGCAGAAAAATCCCCAGTAAGGCGAAATTTGGGAGGTGCTAAGGCAAGTGAAGGTAAATATTCCTTTGCTTGACATGATCGCGAGTCCCGACTTATGCAAAGTTCTTAAATGACACGTGCCGCGGTCGAAGGGTTAGGCATTGAAGAAAGCATTCCCTAACGAGTAAGTCGGTCACCATAATCAGACCAGGAGCCAGGTGAAATCACGAGGATCCGGGATCCCCTGATATCAGTCAACATTGGTGGGATTTGCATAGACAAAGCACTGTTAGATTTGGGGGCCAGTGTAAACCTACTGCCATATTCAGTGTATAAGCAGTTAGGTTTAGGGGAGCTCAAGCCTACCAACATCACTTTGTCATTGGCTGATCGATTGGTTAAAATTCCTAAGGGAGTGGTTGAGGATGTGTTGGTAAAGGTGGACAAATTCTACTACCTAGTGGATTTTGTAGTACTTGACACCGAGCCAATAGCAAGTGGGCCCAATCATGTGCCAATTATCCTGGGAAGACCATTTTTGGCCACTGCCAATGCGATAATCAATTGCCGGAATGGAGTCATGCAGCTCACATTTGGCAACATGACATTGGAGCTCAATATTTTTCACTTGAGTAACAAGCACAAGCTAGTGGAAGATGGCAAGGCGTGAAGTCACTCGGGTGGTCAATCTTGAAACGAAAGCCCCCGAATTGCAGCGGGCTTGGTAAACGAAGATGAAGCGGTTGATGGGGAGTTGCGCATCGATCACCCTGCGAGTCATTGGTCAACCCAAAATCAACTAGTGAAAGAAAAGTCAACAGAAGAACGAAGCATGACTATAGCACAGAGACGGCTAGGGTGAGCTCTCCTCATGCGACCCTCATAAGTGAATCCAGTGAAATTGAGCTGGTTTGGTGTCCACTGAGTAAGCTGAGGTCAAAATTTTTGATCTGCAATTGTTCAATTATGCTATTTTAGCGCTTCCATTATTAGTAACTTTCATTTTTAGTAATCTTATCTCAATTTTATTTTATTTCTAATTCTTAGGTTTTTTTATTTTTATTTTTGATTTTGTTTTTAGTTTTAATTTACAATAAATTTTTATATTTTTATGCGAGATGGAAACCGATTCACGGCGAATTTATCAGCGACGAAGTGGACATCGGTGGCAGGCTGCGGAGACCCGGTCTTTTGCATTGAGCCACTTTGTGGTGCTCTTTGCGTTAATGAGCCACCTTGCGGGTCGTGCCTTGCTCACCATAGGCCTCAGGTCCCTAGTGTGTAGCCGTGTTGAGCCACTAAGCCGATAATCATGGTGCCTCTTTGTCATCAGCCACGAGCCACGGGCGTGTCAGACCAGGCTCCCTTTCTTAGAGACCCTGGTCTAGTGAGCATCGCATCTGCTTCTTATCTGCCGAGCTGTTCTGCCAGCGGCACTCTTAGGCTGAACATGGTCATACCGGGGGTGGTTCTCTCTGAGCCTAGAATTGAGATTCGACACTCTAGAGATGGAGGACCGGGCGCCGGGTGCTCGCGCTATTCGGACACACTGCGATTGCGGCCTGTTCGCGGTGACATCTGAGGGCTCGGGGATTCGAGATGCGGGACGAGATGGGACCTCGGGCCTTCCGTGCCTCGGAGGCAGCCGCGGGAGGCCGGCCCTCGGCCGGGCTCGGACATCGGGCTCGGAGGAGTCCTGGGTCTCGGCAGGCCGTCACCTCCTGCTGGTGAACTCAGCCTTGACTTTCATTGGCCTCGGATTGTCGCATTGCGATGACTGGTCAGAGGCGTTGATTTGCAGCGCCAGGGACTTCCATGGGGAGACATATTATGATGTGCCAGCATTGGCCGTGACGCGATTGAGGGCTTCGTGAGGGCGTCGCGCGGTATTCTAACACCGTTCGCGCCGCGAAAGGCGGATTCCCCATTATCACAGGTGGTGCCCGGTTTCACCTCCATGACTTCCGTCTGGTGGCTGGAGCCGGTTTAGCATTGGCGATCGCGGGGAGTACTTTCCGACCTCACGGACATTTGGTACTTTAGGCTTGCAGCCAGAGAGCGGCGGTCACGGGATCAGAGATTGGCCACGACCATGTGAAGATGGTTCGTTGTCTGCATTTCGAATGCGGCGGGACCGTGCTAATGCATGACGACCCGCCTCCCGAGATGCTCCTTGTGGACCACCTCCTTCGGACCAGCTTATTCCCCCTTTGCGGCGTATGTTCGGTAGCGGGAGCCGTACTCGAGGCCACATGCCCAGGATCTCAGGAGGATTGATTCAGTCCTCGAAAACTTGTTATGGCGCCTGTTTGCACTTTGAGATAAGGTCACCAATGAGGCAGCTGGCTGAGAGTCTCACGGATTGTTGATCCAGCGATTGTTGAGCCATGTCTTGGAGCATGCGGTTTCCAGGGCAGCACATTGAAGGAGGATCGGATGCACTCAGGTCTAACATCCACCAGACGATCCCTTTCCATCGCCGTCTCCGTCGTTCTCAACCCGGAGGACGGGAGGGAAGCGGCCGGATGACATAGCGCGGACCACAGAGGAGATGGTCTGTTCTTGAGATGGAGGTGAAGTGGAGAAGGCAGTTCCCGAGATTCATCACCTCGCTCTCCACCTGCGGCTCCGGCCCTGCGACACTGCAGGCCCAGCCACCGCAGTAGCAATGATCTCCAGGCATGTCATGTCGATTCACAGGGGCTAAGCTGGCACATTATGGAATCTTTAATACAGCTTGCTACTACAGTGTCGTTGGACCGGATGGCGGCCAGAAACTAACATAGAGCACGATCCTGGCATTGCTTCTTGGATCATGAGCCACCTCGGTTTCCTTGAGCCTACCGCAGACTACCTGCCGGACGGAGTCCACGGCAGCCTCCTTGGACATGCTTGCGACCGGCCCGATGGTTTGGATCCGCGAGCATCACCTGCCGAGGCGAGGTGGTCTCTCTTCTTTAGCTTTAGGCCCACCGGTGGAGACTTGTTTATACTTTGGTTGGGAGGAAAAGTTAAAGTTGGGAGTGTCTTCTATCATATTTTGTATTGTTTTTAGCGTTATCAACTACCTACTCATTTTGTATAGGATTGTATAGGATACATGTTTTAGCCGATAGTAGGCAGTGATACTTTTGTTATGATTAGCTATCTTAAGCATGTACTAGCCGTTTTGGTTATATCAAAAGCTTTATAGCATTATTTACAGTTTACTACACTTTTGCACATCAACTTTTGTGCCTACATTTTATGTTTCTACTCTTGCCTTTAGTTGAAAAATTGAAGCCTTGTATGTAACCATAATGCTAGAACAATTCCATTCATGATTTAGTTTTTGGTCGATTGGAGTTCCAGCGTATTCAACCTTGTACATCCCCCTTTAGCTAATTCACACCTTGCACGCTTGATTAACACCGATAAGTTGAGAAGAGTATACCTCTTTCCTTTTGCAAGCGGCCTTAGGTCTGTGACGACCCATAATGAGTCTATGTTACGTGAATGAAGACGATGAGTCTTCACGTAGAAAAGAAAAGAAAAGCAAAGAAAAAGAAAGAAGAAAAAGAAGAATAAAAGATCGTGGCCTTTGCCTTAAAACCGAACACGGTGCGAGGGTATATGTGAAAGCCTTTAAAGCTTAGATACCTAAACCCAATTGGTTAGAGTCATCGACTTAGTGTTCGATACACGGGTGGATGGGTGGAGTTTAGCGAGTTGTAGGTGCTTTATTCTCGAAGTCATTTGAAGTCCGAGGTGAAGCCTGTAGATTTTGTGGTCAGTTGATCCTTTTGGCTTGATGCCCTAAACCTTAATTGGTTGGGAGTCATTGGTGGACCCCCGTTACACAGACTTTGGTGAAGTTGAGTTTTTAGCATTGCACCCTACAATACAATCAAACAAAGAAATAAAAGTATGGCATTTGTCTTATTTAGGTTAATTGATGATTTAAGGCCATGGCATTAGCTAGGTTAGGGGAGGAATAGCTTTGCAACTTATTGGCTAAAGCGGTTACCTTAGGAGCAATTAGATTTTTGGTGGAAGTTCAGGTTGACTTCCTTGGAACGTGTTGTCTGGCTTGTTCTTATATGACAATTGTTCTCTCATGACGGTTTTCGTACGAGGTCTAAATTGTTCATACTAAAGGTAAAGCTTATTTGTACACACACTTTTTGAACAATATACACTTTTTGTGAAAGCACAGCATGCATACCCTTTTTGTTTTTAGCATTGCTAGGGGACTAGCAACGTGTCGGTTGGGGGGTGTGATTAGTGCCCAAAAAGTGATATTTTGAACCCTATTTAATATAGGTTTTGAGTGCTTTTTGCGCACTAATCATATGAATTGAGCTAATTGTCATGTGCATGTCCACTTAGTGCTACTAATTTGGTTTCGAGATTGTTTTGGGTAGTTTTGCAGGTCTTAGGAACTTCAGTTAGCAGGCTTAACTTAGTATTGATCTTGAATCTTGAATTCACCATTGATTTATCTTAAAATGGAAGAAATGCGAGAGTGGAAATGATGAAAAGAGTGCGGAGAAGCGCGGGAGGCGGCAGTGCGGGGCAGTGAGATTTTAAGCTATGCGTGCGAAATTTAGCTAATATTGCGAAAATTTATTAATATTGCGAAAATTTTTTCAATCATAGCTAAATTTCACCAATCTCTGCGAAAAATTTCCTAAACTAACGGTACAGCTATCATAGCCTTCTTGTTCATAGCGAAATTTTTGAATTTAGCTATGCGCTGTTTTTAAGCTGCGAGGGAGATTCCTTTACATAGTGAAAATCTTGGCCTGTGTTTTTGGTATTTTGATTCTAAGCGACCACGTTTAATTAATTACCATTTTGTCCCTATTGTAATCTCATATTTTGACATTTTTGGTATTTCACACAATTGGGTTGGCTATATAAGCTTGGCCTTATAATTTGCCAACCCTAACTTTTCATTTTATGCAAGCTTTCCATGACTTTAGTTTTTAGGTTATATTTTGCTCTCTTCTCCTCTTTCTCTCGTTTCTTGGGCATAAACACCCCCTTTAGGATGACAACTCAAGGGATGCTTGGCTAAGCCTCAAAGCCTTGAAGAGGAGCGTTGCTAGCTTGGTTGTTAGTGGTTTGGCAGTGTCCTCATGCCTTTAATGAAGCAGTCTTTGCATTTATGGTTCTTTCCAAACTAGGGACTTAATGCTGTTAATGTCTTTCCTTTGGTCATTACTTATCATGCTTTAGGGTTCAGTGCATTCTTAATGGTAGATGCACTTGTATTCTTTAGATGTCATTTACGAGCCATTGAAATGAGGTTAAATGCTAGGTTTTCAAACTGATTGGAGCTTTACATGCTTTTTACTTGTTGTGACTCAAATAGGAATGTTTTTAAGGGTTAGTTTTTAAAGCTAAACAAAGATCCGGTTTTGGCTATGACTATATGTCATTAGCCAATCATGAAAGAGAAAAACAGGGACACCTTTATAACCCATTCTATCAGAAATTTAGTGACTGGAGCCTTAGTCTATTTCACACTTCAATTTAAATCTCGATTAACTTGATGGCCTGACTCTCACACTTTTAAATGCAAATCTGAAAATCTAAAGAAAAGCCTCACCATTTTGAACCATGAAACAAATCATTTGTAGAATGAAAACTCATCCCCGTGTTCGACCCTAGACCACTATACTGCCGTGAAAGCGATACGGTAGGAGGAACAGGATTACTAAATTTTGTTGATTCCGTATCACCTTACTGTGGCACGAATCAGTTGGGCTTAGGTAATTGGGTAGATAATGGGAAAATTTAAGTTGCAAATCACTCAATTTCCACCTTTTCTTTGTACTTATTGCCTTCAGCTTTCACCCTTTTTCTTCTTTGTATTTGTTGTTTCTCCTCAATCTTGGCCTAATTCATCTTTTTGAATTCTTTTTATGAAATTTTAATTTCCATTTGCACTTTATTCAGGCCAATTCTCTTGTTCTAGAACTCTTTTGCTTTTGTTTTTCTAAGGTTGGGAATAGTGCAATGTTTTGTCTTCTTAGACTTTCTATCACTCTTAGAACTTTGGGCTGTAACTCAAATCCGGTTGGTATTAGGGTACTAGGTGTTAAAACACCCCTACGAGAGCTTGGTATTCGGGAAATAGGCCACATGACAAAACTTATTCCTTTTTTCATTAATTTCTGCTTCTTTACTTCTTCTCCTACTACCTTGTAACACTTGGAAATATTTTTAACCTAGACTTGTTTCTTCCTTCCTGATGGAACTTTTTATGTCTCTTGGAAACTAGATAATTGGGCTTTTGCTACGAGGATTATTGCAAGAGGAATTTAGGTTTCAGTTCTTTATTTGTGAAGAAATAAGGCTTATTTGGCTCAAATTATGGAACTAAAGGGTATGCTTTAGCATATATTGAAATGAAGCTTGGAAAAGCTCAAACTTCCAGATTGCCTCATCATCTTATTGTTTATTTTACCTCGATTTCGCCTCAGTAATGTCCCAACAAGTTCTAGGACCTTGGACTCTTAATCCTGAATTTCCCAGATAATGTTCCTAATTCCTTTCAAAGGTTCATAAGTTTTGTTGAACAAGTGTATTATTTCTTCAAGACTTGTACTTATTCACTGTTTATTTACACTATTTTCAACCAAGTTATTCGCTCCTTCAGCAATATCCACTTTCCAATTTTTAAAATCTAAACTAGATTTAAGCATTCTGTCTGTAACTCCTAGTTTCCAGTTTAGTAATCTATGCCTTTATTTTTCTTGCATTTTTGTTCTTAGGAGGGAACATAATTGTTTATTTGATTCTTGCACAGAAAAGGCATTCAAAATTTTCATGCTAACAAGAATTGACACCAACACAGAATTCAGTATATCAATTTGTAAACTCAAAAACAACTAATTTGTAAATAAACAAGAATTTTATTCAAATATCAAAATGTTTCGATATTGTACAATCTGTTTTCTTTATTTAATGCGAAATTTACAATTAAGACTATATCCAAACTAGAGAAAAACTCTCTATTTCTTGATCTAAAATCCTTTATCTTCCCTCTGAAGGCTATAGCTTCTGCTTTATCGGTTCCCCAGATCTCGAACTTGCGATGGAAGGAAGGGCCGTTAACAAGGTTGTTCAACAAATTGGGGCCCTTCATTTATTTTCTATTAGAGTTCCTTTGGATGATGGGTTCTAATTAACCCTTCTTCCAATTCCCTTCCCATCATCCATTCTCTTGATTACATAGCGTTTTATGGAATAATGAATGGAATTGGTTTGTTTTCCGACTCCATTCATTCCATAAGCTCTGTGTTTGCAACCTTGGAACTCTTCTTTTTCTCTCATTCTTCTTTCTCTTCATTCTCGTTGTTTATTTTTCCTTTGTTTTCCCATCCTTTTATAGTGATCCTTCTTCTCTTAGGAAATACAAGGCTCTTTATTCTCTTTTTCCAAATTTCTGATGAATGAATTAAATGAAGTTTCTCTGATTTAAACGTCTTGGCTATTTCCAACAAGGGTTTTGAAATTTGATGAGGATTTTTTATCGTTTCTCTTGGAGTTAATGAATTCCCTGGAATTAATCCTTTTGAAACTAAGCAAACCAAACTAATTCATTTAATCAAGACATCAGTTTCTGGTTCTGCATTAATAACAATTTATTTCAAAGATTCTGAATGAATGATGTAGAATTGGAAGAGTTCGAATGAGTTAAAGATGATTGGAAATTTGAATGGATGTTGATCCCTATGTCATGATTGCGATACGGGGGTCACGACATTAAACTTTTAGCCTCTTAATTAATGATATTGCAATGAATTTTATTTTTAATGTTGGAACGCCCAAAATGAAAGGTTTAAAAACCTATTTTATTAAGGTTTGGGTCGTTCTGGTCGCAACCTAACATTTTTGTTGCGACCTGAAATGTGGTCACGACAGGGGACTTGATGTCACGACTTGCTCTTTTCTATCCCTTCTTTATTTTAGTCGTGACCTCAGTTTCACTATTGTGACTTTCTTTTCTACTTTATTATTTCCATTCTAGCATTCTTGGTTGCAACTTTTGGATTAGTGTTGCGACCATAAAATTTTTAGGTCTCCCTGAACAATCAAATTCACGGCTTAATTTCAATTTATTCAAATCGATCAAAGCGAAATGCAGCTGATTCATCTTCATCATTCAAATATTCAACAAAATCATCCACTATGCATCATATTCAAAATTTAAGCACCAGAAAAAAATAAAATTCCCCCAAACCTTCAATCATGCCATATTAGAGACAAAATTTAAATAAAATCAAGAAGAGTATATTGCCCCTTTTTGTCTATTTTACATATTGGAAGTTTGCTTGTAGATGCTCCCCCCTTTGCACATTTTCATTGTCCTGCAAAACTAAAAAAAAATATTTACCTACTCGTCAATCAATAATGAATAAAATCACACAAAGTTATTAGAAATTTAAACACAAAAAATATAACAGGAAAAACTTAAAACAAGCGTGTGATTGCCTTCCTGTTGCTCAATTTTAGTCTTTAGCTGGACTTGATGCTGCTGTATTTCTGTTTCTTCAAAGTTTTTCATTCAGAACTAATAGTCATTCTTCCATTTGCATTCTCCCAAGGTAGTGCTTTAATCTCTGACCATTAACCTTGAATTCCTCATGATTACTGGTTCTAAGTGTCACTGCCCCAAAATTTGTACTTGATACTCTTGCATAAGGTCCGCTCCGTTTGATTTAAGCTACTGGAAGAGTCTTAGTCACGGAGTTGAATAGCGGTGATCTCTACCTTGAATTCTTTCCTCAAAATTCTTTGATCAAGCCATTTTTGTTTTATCTTTGTAGTGCAGCATATCATAGGCTTCATTCTCAGCTCTTCCAATTCATTTAACTTCATTAGCCTCTGTTCTTTAGTAGCCTTGAAATCAAAAAATTTAGCTTCTGATGGCCCACATAGCTTTATATTCTAGCTCAGAGGTAGGTGGCAAGGTTTCGAACAAGCATATGGGACATTCGATGGGGTTTTAAGCGATCTGTGTACTAAGTGCATCGTCAAGCTTAGAGACCCGATCTCTTATCTTTGAACTACAGTCTTTTCAAGAATTTTCTTTATCTCCCTGTTGGAAATTTCAGCTTGCCCATTTGTTTGAGGGTGATAAACCAAACTCATAATGTGTTTGATACCATATCTGCCCATGAGTTTGTCAAAAACTTTATTTGCAAAATGGCTTCCCCCATCAGCTAATTATAGTTAGGTGTCCCCAATCTAGTGAGAATATTTCTTTGTAAAATCCCACAAGCGTGTTAGCATCATTTTTGGGACAATTCTTGCCTTAACCCATTTTGATACATAATCCCACAATTTAGGAGTATGTATATATTTCCAAATGAAAATTTGGAAAAGGCCCGTAAAATCTATTCCCATTACATCGAATAGTTGCACCACCCGGGGATACCTTGCGAGGCATTTCATGCCTTTTACTTATGTTTCCCATTCGTTTGGCGTGATCCTTATGCTTCACCCATTCAAAAGCAGTCATAAAAATTATCCAATAAAACCCGGGCCCGGAGAATTTTGTAGGGCATTTTGTCTCTACAAATGTCCTCCATATGGTGATGCATGACATTCTGTAAAATCTTGATTTGCTCATTTTAAAGTACACATCTCCCTTATAATCATATCAAGCTCCTCTTAAGCAGTATTGGATCATCCACAGATGTAGTACTTGGCACATGGAGTCCTTAGCATTTTCTACGCGCTATTGCGGTCTGGTGGCATAATTCCTGAGCTAAAGTTCACAATATTATACGAGGTGATTGGGTAATATTTGGAATATTGCTAAATGCAGGTTTTACCTTCTTCTCTTTCTTCTTCTTACGTGAGTTTCTCCACTCTTGACAAGTGATCGGCTATCACATTGTCACAACCTTTCTTCTCTTTTTATTTCTAAATCAAATTCTATAATAATAGTACCCATCGATCAATCTTGGCTTTGCTTAACTTTGTAGTAGATATTTAATTGTTGCATGATCGGTATGTATAATAACATAGGATCCCGAAATGTATGGCCTAAATTTTCACATGCAAATACTATTGCCGGCATCTCCTTTCGATAGTAAGAGTAATTTTCACGAGGATTTCGTTGAAGGTTTCTTGGGGATAGTATATGGCCTTGAATACTTTTAGCTTACGTCTGTCTGACTCCCATTGCGAAATCAACTGGCATCACACATGATTTCAAATTCTACATTCCAATCTAGTTTTTCCATGATAGGAGCTTAAACTAGTTTGGATTGATTTCTTTAAAGGGTATGGCGGGATTTATCAAAGGTGAACCCAGTATCTTTTCCGGCCAATCTGCGTAGTGGTGCAATTTTGAGAAATCTCTGATAAATCTTCTTTAAAATCCAGCATGTCATAAGAAACTTCTAATTCCCTTGACTATAGTGGGTGGTATCAAATTTCTTATAAGTGAAACTTTTGCTTGATCTACTTCTAGCCCTGCTGCAGAAATCATGTGCTTTGGGGCCGATTCCTTCTGTAACCGTAAAATGGCATTTCCCCGATTGACTAGATTCTTGTCCTTGCACCTTTGAAGTATTGTCCCCAAGTTATGCAGGCACTGTTCAAAACTTGATCCATACACTATGAAATCATCCATGAAGATCTCCATAGCAACACGCTAAATCCAAAAATATAGACATCATGCGTCTTTGGAAGGTACGAGAGCATTACAAAAACGAATGGCATTCTCTAAAAGCGAAGTACCAAATGGGCATGTAAAGTGGTTTTCTCTGATCCTTAGATGCGATTAGCGAATTTGGTTATATCGGAGTATCCATCAGAAAACAAAAAGTGAGGTGTCACCTTGGCTATCGGCTTGTCGATCGATGAGAGGCGGGGAAAATGATCCTTTCTTATTCACGATTATTGATTTTCTATAGTTAATACACACCCTCCATCCTATCACAATTCTTATAGGAATCAGTTCATTCTTTTCATTTCGATCCACGAAGTGAATCCACCTTTCTTAGGAACCACATGTACTAGGCTACTTTGAGAACTATCGATATAGCATATATAAACCACGCATTTAACCATTTGAGAACTTCGCTACAGCCGACTTCCTTCATCCACGGGTTAGCTCGCTTTGATGCTTTCAATAAAAGTTTTGCATTATCATTCAATATTTTGTGCATGAATGGAGGAATGTCTGCTTGAGATCCTCGATTGACCGGGCAATAGCTTCCCGCATGCGTCGTAAATTTCCGGCAACTTTGTTCTTGAAGTTCGATCGATGTAGGTAGAGATGATAACAAGGTTTCTCTTTCTAATTCTAGAAAGATATTTCAAATGATCGCAATTCTTTCTTCGTAATATTAACCCATCTGCACTAGTTTCCTATTCGTAGCTGTTTCTGGTCGTATACTTCATCTTCGACCGCTTTCATTTATGCTCGAGATTGTCTCTTTGTTATACAAAATTAAAGGCAGCATTTCACAATCAATACTCTCAAGATACTGAAAATTCATCTCAATTTCATTTATAGAATGTTGAAGAATACAGTTAGAGTTCAACTCAATACTGAGAAGACTATTGTTTTCTACAACCATACAACTTTCTGCATCTACATCAAGATGTTCCAAACTCCTATTAAGATTAAAGTTCACCGCTCTACTTCCCACCCCAAAGGTCGGGCCACCTTTCACATCTATCAAGGTACCCAGCTTGCTAAGAAAGGCCTCCAGCAAACAAAGGAACTTGGGTATCTTCCTCCATCTTCATAATAACAAAATCCACTGGGAAGATGAATTTCCCCACCTTGACAAGTACATCTTCAAGAACACCTTCTGGTTGTGCCATTGATCTGTCAGCCATTTGAATTGTAATTGTCGTTGGGGTAAGTTCCCCCAAACTAAGTCTTTACACCACTGATAGAGGCATCAAATTTATAATAGCACTCACATTCGTACACAAAAGAGGGGTGATCCTAATCAACAAATTTATATCCTAAGTTCCTCCTTGCACGATGTACTGTTAACAAGTAGATGGTCTGTGGTCGAACATACGTGGATGGGCTTTTCTTCTACAAATGATTTGCAGGTTTCAAAATGGTGAATTTGGTTTGACTTTTAAGGTGGTTAAAACAGGAGGATGGTTTGCAAACTCGAAATAAGGCGAATAAAATATAAAAAGTAACCTTAAAGCATCGGGCCACTGGTTTAAGATCCTAGCTAACTAAGGTCCCTTGCCTATTTCTCAAGGCTGGGAGGATGACATATAGTCATTTCCCGAACCTATTCCCATTTAACTTTAAAAACTAAACTCTAATAATTTTCCTTTTGAGCTAGAAAGCATTTATTTAGCATTTATATTCCACAAGAAAATCTATAACCTTGACCCATCCTACAATGACTCGGGAAGGGCAACCAATGAATCTCGATCTGACAATAAGCATCCACTGAACCCTAAAAGATTACCAAGTATTTATCAAAGAGGATGCATCAAAAGTGAAAATATAACCCCTTAACCTACCTCAGTGGCTCGTAAATGGCAACTAATGGATATTAGTGTATCTATAGCTAAGAATGCACTAAACCCTAAAAGCTTGGCAAGTATTGGACAAAGAAAGTACATCAAAAAGCTTTAAACCTAGAAATGAAAATTTGGGAACCAAAATGTCAAACTCACATGATAAATAGGGAACCACTCAGCTAACCTTCGATCCTACTCCCAAAGAAATTCTTTCCTTCAAGGAGGAAGTGGTTTTAGTCGCCATCTGCCATCCTTGGAGTGGTGTTCGCAACCAAGAAAAAGTGGAGAGAAAGAGGAGAGAGAGAAGAGAGAAATGAGAGCCAAAAACAAAGTGTCTGCAAATCTCCCTTCCAAAAACTAAAACTTAGGTCAACATTGTTTTACAATGGCTTTTATAGTCTCACAAACATGGAAATACCAAAATAACCAAACTGTATCAATTACGTTGGAGGGTAGAAATGAGAAAAACTAAAACGGTCGCTTGGATCAAAAGAACAAAAGGCAAAACTTCGTGATTACGCTGATTTTCTATCATAGCGAAAAATATGGTATAGCGAAATTCACTGGCTCCCTACATCCCCGCGGCTACTGCTCCCTCCGCCCCCTCGCTGCTAGCTCAGATCCCGTATTTTGCTATTTCTTCTATTTTCTTCTCTCTTTCTTCTTAGCCCTGGATCTATGATGTTGAGTTTGACTCGAATTCTTCATGTTTGATCGACTCAACAATGTTGGGCCTTGATTGTGGCTCGCAAAACCGCAAAATCCATAATATATGATCGTAGTACCATAGGGACTAAATATGTCAATCGGGTTAATTATACTAAGACACAATGTGCTCAAACCTATTAAAAATAGGGTTCAAAATAGCACTTTTGGGTACTAATCACACTTTTAATCGACATTGCTAGTCCTTAGCAATGAAAGAAAAGAAAGAAAGAGAACATACAAACAATAACAAAATAATGTTCACAAAATTATATTTCAAAAAGGTTGCGAACGAAGAAGCTTAACCCCTAAGTAAGAACTCATCAATGTCGTGTCCAATAACTATCATAGAGAGAATGAATGCTATACAAATTGAGTATCAAAAAGAGTTTCCTCATGAATCAACCGAAACTTCCACTAAAATCTGAAGCGTTTTTTTATCACCAACAATAAACTCCGCAAACCGCACTCTCCCCCCAACCTAGCTAATACCATCACCTAGCATGCTAACCAACCTAAATAGATCAGACCCACCCTTATTCCACAATTTTTCGTTGTAGGGTGCAATGCCGAGGAATCGACCACCAAAGTCAATGTAACGAGGATCTACCGATGACTCCCCAACCAATTACGCTTAGGGCACCAAGCCGTGAGGATCTTTCGACCACAAACTCTTCAGTTTCAATTTCGACTTCGACGATTTTCCCGAGACTCCAGCACCTACAACTTGCTAAACCCACCCATCCACCCATGTAGCGAACACTAAGTCGGTGACTTCAACCGCTGAAGGTTTAGGGGTAATCGGCTTTAAAGGCTACATATACCCTGACGTGCTCTGTTTCAAGGCAAAGTCACAATTTTATTCTTTTCTTTCTTTTTCTTTTTCTTCCTTTTTTTTTCTTTTTTTTTTTGGAAGACACATTGGCCTTCTTTCTACAGGGGTCCTTAACCTATTAAAGGCGGTCAATGAAACTAGGGTAGGTTATAAAGTAGCGAGGTTGCGTAGCTTTTCACCTCATCATCAAAACCTAATGTGCCTCGTGTGTGGTTAGCTAAAGGTGGGAAGAAAGGGCTCAACCAATAAGAATTCAACTAATCATTCACTCAACTAAGCATGGAACCAATCTAACATCAATAGAATTGGAAAAAGTTTCAATTTTCCAACTTACAAGTTAGGCAAAACCACAAAAAATTTTGGTTGCAAAATGGGTCCAAATTTTGAAAAAGTAAGTTGTATGGTATAACAGCTTTATAGAAAGGGAACCCAGCAAGCCACTGAACATCACAAAATGGGCTTACTCAAAATAATAACAAAAACATAAATACAAAAGCCACATCCTTCGCTAACTCTCCCCCCAACCCAAACATCTCGGTGTCCGAAATGGGGCTCGAATTGAAGAAAAGGAAGTGTTACTCCTTAATGAGGGATGTGATTTCTTTGGATAGGGGACTCAAGTAAGCTTCCATCGACACCTTATTCACTCGCTTGGGCTTCAAACAAAACAAGTTAGGAGAAGAAAAGAGAGGAAAAGTGACTAGTTGAGAATTTTAAAATTACACCTTCATAATAATCTCAAAAAATGTTCTTTCGATATATTTGATTTTACACTTAAGTTTCCAACGGTACCAAAAACGCCTAAAACGGAGTTCGGATGAAAAAGTTATGAGCAAAACAAAATTGAGGTCAAAACAAAGATAATGAATTTTCGCTTATCATAATAAAATTCGCTATGATATGAAAATTAGACATACTGAAAATTTTGCTATGTTGATTTAAATTCGCTATGTCTAATAGCGAGTTTTTTTTTTTATTTTTTGATTTTTGATTTTTTTTTGAAAATTAAATAAAATAAAAATAATAAATAAAAAAAAACATTTTTTTTTAGAGACAAATATTTTTTTTTATTTAACGAATTTTTTTTTGAAAATAATATAAAATAAAAATAATAATAAAAAAATAATAATAATAAAAACGATTTTTTTATATATAAAATTAAAATAAAATAAAATATTTTTATAAAATATTTTTATATATATTTTTATTTATTTTGGTTTATTTGACAAATTCTTTAAATAATAATAAAAATAAAATAAAATAATGAAAACACTGTGCAGTGTTTTGTCTTTTTCCTGGGAGCTACAGATTTTAGCTATCATAGCGAAATTTCGCTATGATAGCGAAAATTTCACCAAAATTTCACCAAATTTTCGCTATATAGCGAAATTATGATAGCTAAAAAATTCATCTTTAGCTTAGGATTGCGAATTTTCAACATAGTTGCGAAAATTTCCATCTTCATTTCTCGCTGTTTTCTTGCAATTTCTTCAATCGCTTCAAATTTCCACACAACCGCAAAAATTGATACAAGAAAAATTAAAAAATTGCGTAAAAGTGGAAAAACAATGTATCGAAGATTAACTTAAAATTAGACAAAATCTAAGAAGAAAAATTATAGAAATCCAATTAAAATAAAATAAAATAAAACATGAAAAATTAAAACAAAAGGTGGGTGGGGGAGCTTAGAAATGTTCTGGTTCGGTGCTCCAACCAACCTGACCAACCAACCGTTGTGCCATGCAATGTAGGCAAACAAGCCAGGTTCTTTGATGTGAAGGGCAAAATTCCTACGTGAGGCCACTAATCTCTTGAAGTTTTCAGATGGCAAGCAAAATATGGGTCGACTAGCTGGGGGAGCAAAGCCGCAGGTTTTGATTTTGTCAGTGTGGGTAGTACGTACACTTGGTCACCGGAGGTACTCGGGCAAGTGGGTCGTTCGTCAAGTAAAGGCATTAGATCCAAATCTATGGGGTTTGGTTGAATGATAGTCTCGGGTCCCTTCCACTGCTTCTACGCTCCATCACATTTTCTCGGCCAATGAGGTTGCTTCCCTCCTTCTCCTATAGGCATAGCAAGACCAATGCCGAGGATTCAAAATTTTCACTAGGCCTTTTGTAGCCGCTACGATGCTGATCCTCCACTATAGTGTCACTCAGGCACACTTCCTCTGGATTCTCTTCCTCTTGATGAACAAGCTGATTGGTGAGCTTTGAGATGGATTCCTGCAGGATGTCCAATTTTTGATCAATTTCGCTTTGAAGTCCATCCACTCTTGTTCAAGGAGCTTCATCGTGTCACTTCCTCGATTGGCCCGATACCACGCTCTTCGCTTCCTATGAAATTATCCACTAGTTTGCTCAAGTTCAGGATGGCTTGTTCAACAGGGGATGGGGTTGGTGGTTGCTGCTGAGAAGTGGGGGCATAATATGGAGGTTCAGGAGGCAACATGGTATATCAGGGAGGTCTTAGTTCCCATGAGGAATTTGTATGATTCCCCCAACTATGGTTGTAAGTACTACCATATGGTGAAGTCATCCATTGGTCTCTATAGTCCCTCATGGACCTATATTCATTTGGATTCCTCTCCACAGGTTGCAGACTTTTCCATGACTGGTTTATGTAATCCCTCATGGACATATATGCTCTAGGGTTACTCTCCACTGAATACTCAATGTATTGCTTTCCCTCTTCCATTTGGTTAGTATTCTAGCCCACTAAAACATGTAATCCTGCAGTAGAAATAGGGCAACACAAGACAACACCAAAAACAGTCTTACAGGAAATTTTTTTTTTTTAATAGTGAAATAAAACTAAGAAAAAATGCCTGTGAAATGATAAAAGGAAATTCACCAAGACTTGTGATGAGGATCACAAGGAATTCCATACCACAAATGCACTAAGGCACCATCCCCGGCAACGGCGCCATTTGATTCGTGCCACAAGAGGGGTGATCCTAATCAACAAATTTATATCCTGTTCCCCATCGCTGTGAGTCAAGCTACACAGTGATAGCTGGTCTAGTATTCGAACACAGGATGGATTTTCTTCGTGACAAATGATTTAAGTGAAGTCAAAATGGTGGAATTGGTTTGGATTTTATGTGGTTAAAAACAAATGTAACGGGAGGATGACATATAGTCATTTCAATCGGATCTTCATTTAACTTTAAACTAAACCTACTAATTTTCCTTTGATAAAAGCATTTATTTAGCATTTATGGTTCCTACAGTGAAAATCTATAACCTTGACCCATCCTACAATGACTCGTAAAGGGCAACTAATGAATCTCTGTGGATCTAATAATAAGCATCCACTGAACCCTAAAAGATTACCAAGTATTTATCAAAGAGGATGCATCAAAAGTGAAAATATAACCCCTTAACCTACCTCAGTGGCTCGTAAATGGCAACTAATGGATATTAGTGTATCTATAGCTAAGAATGCACTAACCCTATGTTTGGCAAGTATAGGGCCAAAAAGAAAGTACATCAAAAGCTTTAAACCTAGAAATGAAAATTTGGGAACCAAAATGTCAAACTCACAAGGTGGTCAGGGAACCACCAAGAAACGATCTTACTCCCAGCTAGCCGCTTCCTCAAGGAGGAAGTGGTTTTAGCTATCCATCCCTCCAAGTTGTCATCCTCGAGGGTGTTCGCAACCATGAAAGCCGGAGAGAAAGAGGAGAGAGAAGAGAGAAAATGAGAGCCAAAACAGGCCCGTAAAATCTCCTTCCAAAATTAAAACTTAGTCAACAAAGGTTTTACAATGGCTTTTATAGCCTCACAAACATGTGAAATAACAAAATAACCAAACTGTAATAATTTACAGTTGGAGGTAGAAATGAGAAAACCAAAAACGAAGTCGTTTGATCAAAAGAAACAAAAGTTGTGGAGCAGATTACGTTGATTTTCGCTATCATAGCGAAAATAACTGTGCATAGAGAAAATTTAAATTTTCTCTATGCATTTAACTTTGCTATGAGAAGCAAATATGGCATAAATAAATTATCTGCTCTCTCGCATCCCGCGGCTACTCGGGTTCTCCTCGCTCCTTGCTACTAGCCTGCATCCTGCATTTTGCTATTTCTTCTATTTTATTCTCTTCTTTTTTCTTAGTCTATGATCTATGATGTTGAGTTTGACTCAAATTCTTCATGTTTGGATCGACTCAATAATGTTGGCTTGATTAGCTCGCAATAACTGCAAAATTTTCCATAAAATATGATTAGTAGTACCATAGGGACCCGAACATGTCAATTGAGTTAATTATAACAATTAGTACACAAAATGTGCTCAAAACTTATTAAAATAGGTAGTCTAAAAATAGCACTTTGGGCACTAATCAAAGACCGTAATCACATAAAGCCTTCTTTGAATCTATATTTCCTTATCGAGCAGGAATGGTGAAATCGGGCAGTGGTCCTTCATTTTTTACTGAGCTTTTGTCAGATAATCGCACCGTAGGTAGCAAATTAAGTTCACTATTCCTTCCTCTCGCTTATCTTCCTTTTCTTACTCAAGATTCCTTCGTAAATTTTGCATAAGTATGCATTTGGTTGATTACCTCTGCAAATGGGACATTTATTTCTATTTTCTTGAAAATGTCCAAGAATCTAGAAAACTGCTTTTCCCTTTTTGCCTTCTGAAGCCTCTGTGGAAATGACACTATTGGTGTATAAGCTGGTACTCTCTCTTTCTGTTTCTGCTCATTACTTCCTTTAGGTTGTCTACCAGATACTCTTCTTCCTTTCCAGCCTTTCTGTTTCGCATCTATTTCTTCTTTCCTTTCTTTCTTTCTATTGTTGCCCACTTCTTTCCCACTTCTTAACTGAATTGCCATGCAGTCCTTTGGGTTCTTTTGAGTGTCACTAGGGAATGTACCCTTACTCTGATTTGGCATATTAAGGGCTAGTTGCCCTACTTATGTCTCCAAGTTTTTCAATGAGGCACTCAGATTCTTCCCGAAATACTCGAGTGTCGACTTGAAAGCTTCCAAGTCGGAGAAGCTCGCTCTGCGGAAGTGTATAAGTCTCTTGTTGTCCCCATGAACTCCGCAACATTTGTTCTTCTCAAATGGCTGAGTCCTCCCATGACTTCGATAATCATTTCGCCTTTCACCCCCTTGATCGCTAGAACCCGTGGCCGCCGATATCCTTGTCGAGGATTATGTCCATGCCTCGGGGCCTTGTAATGCTCCCTCCACCATATGAGAAATTCTCATGGTTCCAGTGCCGGATCAGAATGTGGGCAGGGTTAGATTTGGGCTTGAAATGGTAATTTCTTGGTTCATTCACGTACTTAACCTCCTCAGCACCATAAGAGTCTTCTTCTGTTGATACTTGATTCGTGCCACAGTAGGGTGATCCGAAATCAACAAAATTTGTATCCTAAATTCCTCCTACTGCTGTAGCAAAGCTACTGCAGTATAGTGGTCTAGGGTCAAACACAGGGATGGGTTTTCTTCGCATAAAACAGATTTAAGTGAAGTCAAAAATGGTGAATTTGGTTTCTAGATTTTAATATGCGATAAAAATGTGGGGGTCAGGGTTGCAAACCTAAAATAAGGCGAAATAAAATATAAAAAGAACTCATTGAAACACTGGGCCACTGGGTTTAAGGTCCAAGGCTAACCGAGAGGTCCCTGTCTACTTCTCGCTGCTAGTGGAGGATGACATATAGTCATCTCCGAACTCGGTCTTCATTTAACTTTAAAATTAAACCCTAATAATTTTCCTTTCTTTTGATAAAAACATTTATTTAGCATTTATGGTTCCTTCAAGGAAAATCTATCACCTTGACTCATCCTACAATGATTCGTAAAGGGCAAACTAATGAATCTCGATCAATAATAAGCATCCACTGAACCCTAAAAAATTATCAAGTATTGATCAAAGAGGATGCATCTACAGTGAAAATATAACCCCTTAACCTACCTCAAGTGGCTTGTAAATGGCAACTAATGGATATTAGTGTATATAAAGCTAAGAATACACTGAACCCTAAAAGCTTGCCAAGTATTGGCCAAAGAAAGTACATCAAAAAGCTTTAAACCTAGAGTTAAAAATTTGGGAAACCACATGTCAAACTCACAAGGTGAAAACAAGGGAACCTCCAAAGAAATTCTCCAGATCCCACTCCCAAAGAGCCTTCCTCGTCTCAAGGAGGAAGGTTTTAGCCGCCATCCTCCAAGTTGTCATCCTTAGGAGGGTGTTTGGCAACCAAGAAATGAGAGAAAGAGAGAGAGAAGAGAGAAATGAGGGCAAAAACAAACTGTGAATCGTCTTCCAAAACTAAACTTAGGTCAATCAAAGTGTATTACACAATGGCTTATATAGCCTACAAACATGTGAAATACCAAATAACCAACCGAATAATTAGATAAAGTGAGGGTAGAAATGAGAAAACAAAAATCCATGAGTCGCTTTGGATCACAAAAACACGATGCGTAGAATTCCGCTTATGCACAAGAATTTTCATTACATAAATAAAATTCGCTTATGATAGAGAAAATTTCGCTATATACCTAAATTTCAGATAGCGAAAATTTCAGCACCCGTACATCCCTGCTAGCTACCGTTCCTAATCGCTTTATTCCATTTCTTCTAGCTTGATATTCTTCATCCTGGCCAATAAAATTGATAGAAAAACTATATGAAATTGGATGAAAATCAACCTCGACTTTGTTACAGGATTGAATTGACACTTGCCAATTTGGCTTCCAATTCCTCGCAAAAACTACAAAATAAATTTCAGAATGCGATCGAAGTGCAATAGGGACCCTAACATGTCAATTGGGTTAATTATAATTAGTACACAAAAGCGCTCAAAACCTATTAAAAATAAAGGTTCAAAATAGCACTTTTCGGGGCACTAATCAATACTCAAGACTTCTTCTCATCCGTTTCCTTTCCACTCGCCCTATTTCATGAGCAAAGGTGCAATTTTCTTTCCCCGTTTGTCCATCCCGTGCATGATGGCATCTAACTTTGCCTCCATGGTCGCCATTTTACTCACCCATGACCCTTTTCCTCCTCGCTATTACCTCTTGAAAATTCGCATGGAGCTTTTATATTGCACTTGGCCGTGTCTTCTATCGATTCTAGCCTTCAAGATTTTCTTTTGAATGCTCCATAGCATGAAGCATCGATAATGCTCTTAGATGTATCATTTAAGGCATGATACACTATATCCACTGGGTTTTAAATCAATTCCATGGCTAGGGCACCTCTTCAAAGAACCTCTCTCTTGAATCTCTCCCAAGCTATATATAGGCTCTCAACTTCCCCTTGTTGGAACACTATTATCTCTCTTCTTCTCTCTGAGGTGAGAGATGGGGGAAAGAACTTGCCTAAGTATGCTTCTACCAAATTTCTTCCAAGTATCAATCAACCATATGGTAATGATTCATACCATGTGGCTGCTATATCTCTAAGGAGAATGGGAAGAGATGCAAAATTTTTATTGACTGGCCTCACACCATTCAGCTTAACTGTATTTGCCATTCTGAGGAATCTACCCAAAAGCTCGCTTGGGTCTTCTGCGGTGACTCTCAAAGGAACCGATGTCGCGCACCATTGTTATGAAAGTCGGGCTTTAGTTCGAAGTTATCAGCACCACATTGGTACTGCACTGGTCATATTCTGGTTATACACTCTCAGAAATCTCACAGGCAGGTAAGAGAGGGCTTTGCAGTCATCTCTGGATATACCACCCTGCTAAGGCAAAGAGTTTCACTTGTCTAATTAGTTTCATTTAGATTTGCACAGTCAACTCCTGCTCTGCACCAGTGATCCCGAACAAAACCACCTAGATCACAGATTGAACAACTATATATATATTTTTCACGATGATTCAAGATCGCACGAATCTCAGAATATTTGGTTCAACCAAATCATTCCCGCGAACAATCCACGACTTCACCTCGCACGACAAACTGACATCTTATATGATCAAACCCTCAATCAGCAGAAGAATAGATCACAGGCATGAGAGCGCAGATCACCATCGTCATCGCGCACATCTCATCGTACTCGGTTATAACCCAACGCAGAGTCTGACATCACCCCAATAAGAGGATCGCCACGAACGAGACATCAATCACCCAACCACAAATCGACACACCGGACCAACCAACGAGAGAACGATCCGATAAACAATCGAGACGATCGATCATCACCGACCGATAGCCAGGCAACAATAAGAACATCGCGCCGTCGACCACTCGAGAATAACATCAACGGTGAGCAACACTCGCTAAATATCACGCCATACAGATCGATCATCTGAGATCAACGAACGACTTCGATTCGATTCGGTCGAACTCATCGCACGGACGCATCGCATCTGTCCGATTTAGGTTATCGGCACGCGACGTCATCACGACGCCAGATCAGATCACTCGAGATTTTTGCGTCACATTTTTGGCACATCGATCTAACGGGTCGCTATTTTCCCTTGATTAGATCTCACAACACTCGGTTAGGAACTTCCTTTAGATTAAGGTGAACTCTGATTATTTATCTTGCTAAATACTCCCTCCAACTTCACCATGAGCGAATGGGGGATTTATCCAAATGAACTCTCAAAGCTCACCGCCATCAATGGTAGTCTAGCATACCTAAAAAGGAATGCTCTCGCCTCGTGAATCTTCGTCTCGTGTCACGCAGGGCATCCCTGAAATCGAGCAAGATACATTCCTCAATTGGTATTCTGCACTACTATCGGGAACTTATCAATTCAAAATGACACCAACAAGTAACCAACCCAAATAAGTTCTCCATGCAGAAAGCCCGTAACTAAATGAAATCAAATTCACAGAGTCAGGTTCGATTATCGTGAGATTGCGAATTAATAAATGGAGTAATCGATCACGCATAACCACCGTAATCAGAATGAAACCGAGAATAAATGAATTCCGTAAATTTGTCTAGATTTCATAAATTTGCAAGCGTAATTTTGGGCAAAGAAAATAACATAAATAAAACATCGCTCCACTCGCTTATACTAGTTTGGTATATTCAAATCCGTAAAAGAATTTAAAAAGTTAATTAAAGAAATAAAAATAAAATAAAATAATAAAAGTCTACTCTAAACTATACACTAAGCTCCTCTCCTTTCCCCTTTTCTGGGTAGTGAAGACGGAAAACTACTTTACTATTCTAACACTGTTTATTTATACTGTCAAAAGAAAGTGGGCCAAATCCCCAAAAAGCTCCAGGTGGAATTCCTAAAAGAAAGCCCAGTTTACTGTCCTATGTCGTGACCTCGGGTTGATGTCGCGACATGGATTTCCCTTGATGGCCCGCGTTCCGCCGCGACCTTGTCGCTTAAGGCCACACCGCATTCCCGACAAAACGCTGATTAATGGTCGCGACATCATGGTTGCGCACCTTGTTAGCCCGCTTGTTCTCACATTGACATGTCACGATCACACGGCTTCAAGGTCGCGACATCGCTTGTCTTTCTCTTCTTCTAAATTTTCGAGTCACGCACTTTCGCCTCTAGGTCGCAAACTCCAATTTATGTTTATGTTTCATTTCAGGTTGTAACTTTCTTTTTCTAGTTGCGACCTTGTTGGTGGTCTTCTACCTTCACAGGTTTCAACTTTAAGTCGCGACTTCAAAGTGATGTCGCGACCTCTTTTGGTGTTCATTTCTCTTCTTCTGCTCGCAACCTCAATTCTTTGTTGCAACCAATTTCCTCCTTTCAACCTCTATTCTAAGTCGCGACCTCATGCTTATGTCTCGACCACGTGTTACTCTTATTCAGTCGCTTGTAGTGACAAGACCCTTCCCAGACCTCATCTAAACTCTTGACTGGAGGATCCTGCAGGGCACTTCAACGGACTCTCCCGAAACCTAATTGGCCTAATTTAAGAAATCCAAGAAGCGAACCCTAACTTCTATAAACCGATTTACTCGCTTAAACTCGAAATTAAATTTTCTTTTTAATTAGTTAGAGTGATAAAATTTTTCGCAACTTTTGTTTCCAAATATTTTTATAAAATTTTCTAAGTAGCTGATAATCTACGATTTTGATAAAACTAAAATTTACCCGTCAAGAAATTTACACTTCTACTAAACCTCAATTCCTCCCAACTCTCTTTATTCCCAAACTCGCAATAATCATTATCACATATTTCCACCAACATGCCACATCAACACTCAATTCTCAATTTATACAAACTTACAAACTTAAGTAGAATATATCTAGATGCATCATATATAAGGAAATGCATGGATATTTACAAATATATACTAAAATCTAAATATATGTTGTTCAATTATTACATATCCATCTCATATACATAAAGTTTTACATCATATGTCATAAATCATTCACCCATATAGACAACAAATGATGACGTCCTGTCGTCCGCGATAGCACACAATGGAATATAAATAGCTACAAAATGAACAAACAAGTTAGTGCAACGAAGATATATATCACATACACTAACATGACAATTTATCATTTGTTTTATGATTTCTTTCAAAAACCCCTATGTATATCCTTTAATTATTTTAATCATCACGGGTGATTAAAACTAACGCCAACGTGAAGCTTACTAAGTCATCTCAACCACTACGTTACGGAATTTAACACGCACGTAGGGCGCAAAGCTTATCAATCGAAAGCAACTACAATACGTAATTTCATCGTGATCGCAATTGTAGTGCTAAAACTCCGGGCAACTATGAGCCGGAATTTACTCCGTATCGCCACGTAGTGCCAAACTATACAAATAGCCAACTACGCAGCGGAATTGTCCGTGATCGCAACGCAGCTTTATAATTTCTGGCGAAACTCGAGAACCACGGGCGCACTTTCTACATCGCCGCGGTAGTGCTAACTCTTCTATTGTGAGCGAACAGGATTTGACTTATCGTGATCGTCACATAACGCCAATCTCAATATCTTAAGTAATATACATGGGTTTTAAAACCATTTACTTAGTGTCAAAAGTACAAAACTAACTCATTTTGAAACTTCTAAAACTCTTTCAATATTTTCTTTAGATTACTTAACTACAATATTCATTACCAACATCAACCATTTACATGAAATCGAAAGATCTTAAGTGGCTTAACCATTTCACCTTCGCCGCACACCCCCGGGTCAAGCCGCCTCTATGAGGCTCGTGGACGCGCTTCCTGCGTCTGGCCACCTACACAATATTCCTCATCATTACTAGTGACAAAAAATTTCAATTCTCAACTATAAGGTCAAGAATCTCAATTAAGACCAATTTTCTATATATCCTTCTAACTTGTTTGGTACCAACTCAGACTCTCTAATCCCGATTTATGTAAAGTTTTAGTTTTTGACCCTTAGGATCACCCCACGCGGCCCTTTAATTTCAAGGCTTGGAACGAAAATTACATTTTACTCAAACAAGATGTGCTCCTTACAATGCAGCAGTGGTAGCACGCCGTCGGCTCATCGCTCTTCCTACGGTTCACTATATCCACTCGGCTATCAACGTCTATTTTCACCATTTGGCTTATGGTTCTAAGGTTTCTTCTCCAATTGGAATCACCCAATTTGGATCACCAAAACTCAAGTTATTGTATTTTATATCTAGATTACTCAAATCGCGTAATTAACTGCATACCCACTTGAAATATTTCTGGGCACTCTGGGGTTAAAATTTGCTTGAACTTCCTTGCACTAACTTATTCCCCTAGAAGTCTATTTTATCCATAATTTTGAATCACTCAATTTGGATGAGTGAAACTCCACTTATGACCAAAACACTACAACCATACCCAAAATAGAGCAAAATCAGTGAGCTACACGAGTTCACCTTTCAGTCCATATTTGGGAGCCTTAGAGATAAATTTTGCTCTTTGTCCCTTTTATACATTTGTAGCCCTATATCTTATAGTTCTTTACCAATTGGAATCAATTCATTTGGATGATTCTAACTTAATCTATAGCCAAAACTGGAGTTTTACAAAAATTTTGACAACAATTCCTTTAAAACCCAACATTCTTTTAAAGATAAGAAGTTTAATAAAAATCAATCCCTCAAACCGTAATACCTCAATAATCAACATGAAAGTCATTCAAGACCACTCCATAACACTTGTATTGGTGGTTTGGAACTCCATACAACAAAACCCTAAGTGAAAATCCAAGAACTCATATGAATTTAGCCTAATGTCCACCAATTCTATATAAAACCATATAATTATGATGATTCCACATTTATTTTACACCAATTGGGTTTTACCCTCATAACTCAAGAATTCTAGGGTTAATGTGATCTTTCCACAAAACCTAGACCACAAAGGAGCAACTAATTCTCCATGCCAAACCTTACTAACTAACGAGGTACCCATGATTCCAAGGCAAACACATACCTGAATTTTTTGGACTTCTTCTCCTTCTCCTTCTTCTTCCTCTTCTTTCTCTTCCTTGCTCTTCTCTCCTCTCCAAAACGTGAGCCCTAGCCTTTTGGAGACCAAAATGAGTTTGGCTTCTTGTTTTCCTATTTTTATATTCTAATATTTCCTTTAATTGCCATCAAGTCCTTCATCCTTTTAATTTTTCAAATCAGTTTTTGTTATTTATATGATGGCCCATCTCTACTCACTTAATGGTTTTCATTTCCTTTTTATGAATTACAATTTAACCCTTGTCTGGCACACAATTCCGGTTCCATAATTTATAATTTCCTAATTTCATTTCCGTAATATTACAATGTAACACTTAGTGCTCAGATACGCCCTACAAAGATCAAGGTATCGATAATTCTCTCAAGACGGGGCGTTACAACTAATTTAGTCATCAACCTTAAATTGATAATTCTCTAACGCCATGAGATTCAATTAATCTAATGTTGAGATTAATTTTACCTCTCTAATCCATTTTTTAACACTAAGAGGTTATAGATCGAAACCGGGGTTTACATGTAGTCCCAATTGCTCAAAAGTAGTTGCGACCTGGATTTTTTTCGTCGCCGCCAGTCGCGACCAATGAGTGGTCGCGACATCGCTTTTTGGTTTTGTCAATATATGGTCGCGAATCTCAATCTTCGCTGGTGACTTTAGTTTCCGCTTTTCGTCGCTAATTTCAACGTATGTCGCGACTTCGTAAATGGTGCCTCATTTAAAAATCCAGGTTGCAACTTCGCTTTCTTTCCAAAGGACTTCTTTCGCGGGCTTTGTCGACGACCGCCGCGACATCGTGCGGTGTCGCCAATTTCTGCTATATTCGACCGGGCGCTACATCGTAATGGTGTCGACCGAAGATTTTACTTTGAATATGTCCTTTAGTCTCGACCACACTCCTTGTCGCAACCTCTTCATTTGTTGCTGGTCATTCCGTCGCAGTTTAATCTTCGCCACACTTTCGCTTACATAAGGTCTTCTATTTCTTCCCAAAATTGATCTTGGTGATGTCGTGACTTGGAAATGACCGACAAATAAATTTCCTGTTGCGAATCCTATTTTAAGTTGCGACTTCATTTCTGCTTGTAGGCTGGTCTCTTCTGGTTTTTGCTGAGATTTTAGCTTCTACTGTATTTTCCTGCAAAATTAAATTTGAGTAAAATATCCACATTTCTGCATACTATTCAACATTTATCTTGTAATATGCTCAGAAAAATGGATTAAAAATCTAATGAGTTTTGACTCATCAATCGTGACTCGGATCGATATTTGTCTCCGCCCATGCTAGGGTAAGCAGTGAATACAATGCGGTCCGAGTGTGTCCCACCGATGATCGCACTAAGGTGTCCCATGACCCCAGGATCCCCTGGGCCTCCGGTAGCACCCCATCTCATGTGTCCAGCCGATGGCAATGATAAATACCATGTCATCGGCCCCGACTCGGCTAGGATCCCCGATCCGGGCTTTATCCCCGAAGCCACGGCCTTGTCCCGAAAACCCCAGGGGACGTGGTCCTCTGGTTTCTTTCCTGAGCTCGAAGAAGGCTGACCCTCCTTCCGCTTATCACCAGCACCCGTATCTCGAATACTACGGGCATCATGTATCTCTCTATCTATAGCCAAAACTGTCCTGACCATAGAATCCATGTCTTGCAGGAGAAGTCCCACACCCGCACTGATGGACAACCCTTAAACCATCCCCTAACTTTCAATTGCCATGTCCGAGGCCACATAATCATCCCCGAAACAAAGCAACTCAGAACTTAGCCACATACTCGAGCATCAGCCATCGCGGGCCCATGAAGAGCTCCTCTAAACTCCTCCCATGTCATTGCTCCAAATTTCCTCGAGGCTTTAACCCAATTCCACCATACTGGACTCACCCTCTAGCCGAAAGTAGCTAGTCCGATCTTGTAACATCGAGGTAATCTCCATCTCCAAAACTCTCTCAACTTGCCTGAATCCAATGGTCCGCCATCACCGGTCCCCTCCTCCCCAAATGCTGGAGGATGATGTGCCATAAACCTCCGAGGTTATCTGTCCTCCCGACCCCCCTAACCTCCACTCAAATTCAGTAATGGCAAAGAATCGCAAGACCCATGGCCTCTATAAAGGCCTCGCGATAAAAACAGTGGTGTGACTCGTGGGCGAATTTCGTCCCTTCCTTGACTTGCCATATACATATATCAAACAACAATTTATTTATTTATTATTATTTTTTTCCGAACCCCTAAGGTTAACTTCTCACCTAGTGTTCAATACTTCCTACATACTATTCACTGCTATTATAATTCACATAATATATGCATAATATCATGTAACACCATCGAACGCACAATGGATGCATGATCTAAACCCATGCCCATTTAGCCCAAGGTAATCGCGGTGCCTAAATTTTCCGATACTTAATCGCATCGTTAGTATCAAGCCGCTCAACACTAGGTGTTTATAAACCTAGGCTCGATACTAGTCATGGCTGTCTCAAATCCCGGCTTTTTTTTTCCACAGGTAACCTTCAACAAGCTATATAATAGCCTCATTCACGCATATTCACATGTCACTCAATTATTAAGCAATGACACATAACAGTCCCTCTCATTCAAGATTCTAGTAATTAGTGCACTTAGTGCAATGATCAACTTTTCAGAAACTATTTGAGCATCAAATTACATCCCCATGAATATCGTTAGATTTTAGACTCATAGAGCTTTCCATAGAGTCTAAAAACACCTGAAACGGACTTTGGACGAGGAATTTATGGTCATCCGAAGTTGGCGCTTCACATGAGCAAAGAATTGACATGCAATGCATATACCTACTGGGTTCGCCTTTTCGAACATTATATGAGCTCAGATTATATCAACCATATATGGATGGATTCTAGACTCAAAGGGGCTCTACAGAGTCTACTTAACGCATGAAACGACTTCCAACGAAAGATAGTCATCCTAAGTTGGCACAACAGCTCATTCCCTTACCGAGCCTCTACCAAAAGAGCTCCAACCCAAAGGGAGGTCGCCGGCCTCACACACAAATTTCATCCCCCGCCGAGCCTGGCCATACACAGCCTCATCCCCTCACGAGCTCACACACATTGAAGCCTATCCCCACTGAAGCTCGAATTTCAAAAGAGCCTGGCCACAAGCAAAGAGGTCACCGCTAGAAGAGCTCGCCTACAAGAAAGAGGTCACCCATTTAAGAGCTCACTTGTAAGAGGTCAGCTCGGGCTAAGAGCTTTAGCTCACGCAAAGAGGTCAACATCCAAGAGAGCCTACCGCCCCAAAGAGGTCACCGCCAAGAGCTCGGCCACAGCTCATCCTTTCAGACCCTTCCGAGTAAAAAGGCCATAACTTGGGATGTAGAGGTCTGATTTGGGTGATTTGAAAGCCTACATCAAACTTACTGATGGGGCTACAATATACCATAAGGAAATAGGGCCAAATTCCATTTACTTCACAATAAAAATCAGTCTTAAAGTTCAGCTAATACATAAGATCGAAATAGAGCGACTTCCTATGGTCCAGACGCAACCCAACATCCCTTCAAGGCAAGACATAACTCCTTAAATCTCGTATTAAACATGTAATCTGGAGTTTTAATTACACTCTATTTACATCACAAGTACAAAACTTTGACAACGGTTCGGGCTTTAAACAAAATGGCTTTTCTACCCAGAATTTTACAAAAACAATAAGCCATCTTAGATCTTCTCTCAACTAAGACCTCAAGGAAGTGCCTTATCTCGTACCCACATTCGAAAAATATTTTTCCCACAACAGGGTGAGCTATGCCCAGTAGAGAAAATCTCCTACACCTAAGTGCACATGCAATGGCATAATCCATAAAATCATTCACACACATTCATATAAAATATGCATATCTCTATATAAATGTCTATGTTATGCCCAGTCCTCACTGACTCTCTCATACATGCAATTTTCCATGTATGAAAACTAGTTTCAAAACAAAAGCTTTTTGTTTTTTTTTTTTTTTTTTTTTTGAAACCCACCGACACCTCCTGATATCACAACCCTCCTCAATACTTTACACACTTGACAACCCTCTCGAATAGTAAACGATCGACAACCTCCGAGTATCGAACCACTGACCATCTCCGAGAGGAACCCTCTTACTGACAACCTCCGATAGAGTTCATTGGACAAACCCCCGATATAATTTATTGGACAACCCTCTGAATACCCATTTTATTCATGCACTCACACTCATTACACGCGATGACCCCGTGAACATGCAATGATAATGTCACTGCATAATATCTCATGTTACATGCATGATGGGAACTACATGCAACACTCATAATACATGCTTCACACCAAGCATCACGTTAATATATAAATACGCATATATATTAACATCATTTTCACACAATCTACATGTTATTCAAACAAGCAATAACATTACAAAACTGATTTCAATTCCAATCTCAAAGAACAACATGTACAAGACACAAATCCAAGTGATCATCCTACTCGTATCCCAAACTACAAGATCAATAACAACTCGGGCCCAAACCCGCAATTTAAACCACGCACTTAAACCGGTCCTAATCCACAATATCTATCGAAATTATTCTTGAACCAGCCCACTACTCCGACTAATCATGGCCATTCTTGCGCTCTTAAAAAGATTCAACCAAATGCAGTATAACCCCTACCTCTCGGCATCCGCTTCATTCTACGCAACTCCCTCCTCGTTTGTTAATCGCAGAACTAATACCTCTTCCTTCCGTCTTTCTTCTTTCCTTTCTTTTTCTTTTTCTCTTTTTCTCTTTTCCTCTCCTCTTTCCTTTTTCCCTTTTTCTCTCCTTTTCCCACCGAAAAAATTTCTTTAGGTGGAGAATACTTATCTAGGTGTAGAACACCTCTTCTTTCTCTCCGCATGACACATAGCATTCCACATGTCATTCATGCCCACTTTCCCACCACTATCCTCTTATGCAAGATAGAAGTGTGACACTTGGCTTCCACTTAAGTTCCAAGTGTCCTCTCCTCAGGTTCCACATGGCATGCATCTTCATGCCACGTGTCACCCTCCTCATTCGT